>CM060916.1:561698825-563111325 GCA_030737875.1 Allium sativum | reverse complement strand
ATAAAATAAAATACAAAAAAATTAAAATCAATGGCTAAGCTAAATAAGTTAGAATATATATTCCTTTTTTGCAAAAAAAAGGCTTTATCAGCAGTACCAACGCCGATTGTGATCAGCTTTAATCCAATTATATTAAGGTTTTGAATTTTGTAAAGTAGAAACTAATTGACACCTAAAAGAGTACAACAGTGCCACTACTTACTATAAGACACACTCAAAATTTATAAGCCTGGCAATTTGTTTACATATACAGTATAAAATTTGAATAGTACATGCAAACTGCATAGTTAATAAAAAAAAACAAGAAGGATAAATGCATCAACTCTTCTTATCGACAATGTTGCGTATGCCACAACAAGAATACATTCATTAAGAAAAATGTTCGCCTATCTTGTTTGTTGAATTTCATAATGTCATGTTTTTCTTACTTTATCCTTGTCTTCTTTGCGCAATTAATTTTTGATTTTCGGAAATATATACAATCGCCATCTTTGGCCTTAATCCTTTTGGACAATAAATTGGTGAATTCATAAGACGACAAAATGGTAAATTCAAATGAAGCAGTCAAACAAACATTATGAATTGACAACTATACCTTAATCAAAACTTGTGTATTAATCGTGAATCGATTAATCAATTTCTGGTGGAGAGAAAACATGTTACGGACCAGCTCGCATAAGAATTATGGCGGAAGCTTATGCATTGTAGTTGTAGAGGCGGATAATGCTTTGGTGTTGCATGACGCAGCGGCGTTTGAGCATCTCCATCAGTCAGCGTCGATTGGAGTGGGAAATCCGAAAAAAGAATGGTGAAAATTGCAGTTGCTCCAGCAATAAGCGGCGATTTAAGTGGCTATTTTTTGTTTTTTAATTAAAGGCTATAAACGGGTATCATTTCCCATTTATAGCACATAATTTATTTTTTAAGAAACCAGCACTAAACAGGGTTCAAAAACCCATATAGAACATATACAGGGTTCTGAACCCTGTTTTTTATCGCCACTCAGAAAATCAAATGGGGATTTGCCCCGTTTCACTCGTCTCCTCACGCTTAAACTCCCACTCCTGGAGCGTGAGGAGTGCGATAGAAATGGGGCAAATCCCCATTTCAGCATCTCCAGCCACTACTGGAGATGCTCTTACTGTGGAGTTGAGATGGTGGTTCTTTTTGGATGTGGAGATTTGGTTTAATACGTAACAAATACAATTAGGGAAAAGTGAAATTATGGAGTGAAAGCGGAAGTTTCGTGGTCATCCGAGGGGCGTACAAAGATTAGTCTAGACATGATTATTAGGCCAGTTGGAATGTCCTGCGGCCAAAATAATACTGGAGTGGTTCATGGACGTTCCTATGAGAAGGGGAAACCATTGCAACGTTTTGGAACAGCTACAAGACCAGTTAAAATTGGAACTGGCATGAGTTGTTCCAAACCTTTCACATTGTTGTGTTCCAAAATAGTTGTTCTGGTGTAGTGCGGTCAAGGAGGCAATATGGCAGGATTTTGTGATATGTACGTATGATATACCGTTTACTACACTAAGTAGTCTGCTCATATTTGATTAGTTCATATTTATGCTATTTTTTAAAAATGCAGGGATCTGTGGATCTACGGAAGACGGATGAGGAGCTCGTCATGCGCCACTGGAACAACAAAGTGGCAAAAAATAACAAAGAGACGATGAACAACATAAAATTAGGTGGGAAAGATCGGATTGGATGAGTGGTAAGGTGTGGGATGACCTATATACTTATTGGAATAGTAATGAGGAGTTTCAGGTAAATTTACTACATATTTTATTTAGGTCGTTCTATTCAATTAATATATAATTTAGAATAAAATGTTTTTTTGTAAATTTAAATGTATAGGCTAAGTCCGCGAGAAATGCGGGAAACATGAGTAAGAATCCGGTTACGCATCATGGTGGGTCCAAGTCGTTTCAGCTCCATCGCGAGAACCTGTTATATTTATTAACTAATAGCTAGAGATTTTAATTTATAAGTTGACAAAATTAATAGTTGATTTAACTTTAAGTTTTAATTTACACGTATATATATATATGCTTATTTCAGGAGAAACAATGTGGTGCTCCAGTGTCGTATTGGGATGTATTTGAGCACACGCATGCATTGAGTTAGGTTAACAACAAAGGCTCAGTCTCCTACTCTTGGGACCACAATGCCAAGGCGCGTCAAACATACGTTAGTATACCATAGTTAAGTGAAAGTTATGATTTAATTAAAATAGTGTTATCTAAATTCAATTTTTTTAATAGGAGAGATTTCAGGAACAAAGGACATAGATGCTAGAATCCAATGAGAGGAGTGAGTCGACTAAGGAGGATGAGGATATGATTTTTAATACTGTCATGGATCTTCCTACCCGGAACAGACGATATGGTTTTGGCAATCTAGAGGTATAGAAACTAAAATTTATAATAAAAACAGAAATTTATCTAATTGCTATTATGAAATAATGAAAATATAATACGAACATGTAGATCATCATATTATATAGTCCACATTGGCTTGAAAGTCGGTGAAAAGAAATGTATGAGCAATTTAATAATTTCCGATGGCTATTTAAATGTTGAACATTGTTAGAATAGTGAAACAAAATAGTTCATTTAAGTATGTTAATTTATAAGGTATGGAGTATTTGACATATTCCTTTATTGATGTGTATAGAGTGGCGTATAATTTCTACTAATAAACACAACAACGTAATGATTGCTATGAATAAGATAACTACACAATAAAGGAATGAATCATTTTAGTTTTAGCGAATAGTACAAATCAAGAAGTGAACAATTTTATTTCTACTACTATTATGTGAAATAAAACAGAAGCGTTCAATTATATGTGAATTTACCCAAGTATTCAATTATATGTGCTATTATGAAATACTGAAAATCTAAAATTATATACAGTTCAGACATCTCAGCAGATGTTCCAGAGGGCTTAGGGCAAGGAGGAGATTGTACAGCTCCGATCACTAGTTGCAGAGCTTCATGAGCATGATCGTCGTCGTGAAGAGTAGATGGAGCAGCTTAACTAGCAGCTGGCAGAGTTCATTGCTTGGTATGGTACGTCACCTTCATCTTCTGGTGGAGAGAGTTGAGGTTAGTTTGTGTTATGTTATATGTGCTTTGAGGGTTGGTGTGGCTTGATACATTTATGATGTTTATATATATGGATGTGGTGTTGATGATGATGTTTAGGACACGGTGTTGGATGTTTTGATAGTGATGGTTTAGACATATTGTTGGATGTTTTGGTATTGATGGTTTGGACATAGGTGTATATGTTGGGTTGTTTTTATATAAATATTAGATTATGGTATGTGTTTTATGTTTGATTTTAGTATAATATTGTGTTTTGGTGTATGTATGATTGAGATTTATATGCTCGAAATGGAGCAGTTTTGATGATTTATATAGTGTATGTGTGGCAGGAAGTGCTTAGTTTCAAATCTATAAAAAAAAATACCGAGATTTCCAACGGCAACCAACTGCGATCAACGGCTTATAGGTCACCTTATTTCAACATCTTCCAATGGAAATCATTGGACAATTCCAACGTTGATTGCATTGGAAGTCGTTGGAAACCGTTGATCCATATACCAACGGCAGCCATCGTCCCCTAGCAGTTGGTATACATTGTTTCTCTTGTAGTGTAAAAGGAAAATTGTAGATTTAAGTAATAGCCAAACATACCAAACATACACATTTCTCTATTATGATAAAAATTTATCTATTTTTTACTCATGGAAGCTTAACTGAAGCAAAACATGAACCACATCCAAGAAAAATGCCTGCAGCTATCTAGGTATGCTGCCACCCATCACGATTATGAAGCTGCTTGGACCTACAACTGCGTTATATTGAATTTGATCCTGTTTGCGTCAAATTCAATGGACAGTGCTGGTGATTTGTTTGTCATGATGATGCTGAAGATAATATGACAGTGTCCGGATGTTGAATTTCTTGTGATGCTTTTATTGATGATTTGATAGCCGATTGGAGATGGAGCTTGGGTGTTTCGGCAAGGGATGGTTGTAATAACCTGAAAAATCAGAACCAATTAAAATTTTTTATTTTGGCATTTTTAATGAATTTTGATTATTAAAGATGAATTATTTTAAATAATAACGATGGGAAATTTATTTTCGACGAAGTTAAAACGAATAATTTTATTTTAATTATATAACGAGCGAGAAATGGCGCGGTAGTTCGAAAATTCGATTTCAAATTTCAAATGAATATAAAGAATTCATTTTAAGTCAGAATTGGACGAAACAAGAAATATTTGAATCTGTTTAATCATATCTTTCTAAAGGATCTAAGAAACTGAGATTTCACTTTATAGAGTTCAAGTTACGTCCAGTTTAAAATTAAGAAAAGTCGCTGTGGAATTTATATACATTTTAATATATATAAAGGCCTTGAAAATAGCCATTTTGCAAACGACCTCCATTTTCGACGAAACCACTTTTGTTGGATAGGGATGTCAAATTTATTGCTAGATTCAAATTTCCATAATTTTTTAAATCAATATGTGAGCATGGCAAAATAAAACGTGTTTTAACAGTTTTAGTCGATTTGGATCGACCAGAAAATGGCCATTTTTCAAACGGTCTTCAAATGTGACGAAATCAGTTTCATTAGGACCGTATCATCAATAAAAAGCTAGAAATAATTTTTTTGGAATTTTCAGAGTTAGTATGTGGCCTCGGTAAATTGAAATGTGCGTTCAAATTGAATATATTGATTTATATTTTAAATTTGGCGAAAACTGCTCGTAACAGCCGAATTGGCTAACGAAACATATCCCATTGTGTTCAGAATGGGAGTAACTAGCTAGGGGCGATAGTTGTTGGGTTCGATTTGGGATTCGACTTAAAAGGTCACTTTTTCGAAATTCAAAATAATTAATATATATATATGTATATTCAATTGAAAAGCCCTCCTCCCTACACTTTCTCCGTCCCCCGTTGACCAAATCAGAAAATCGAAAAAAAAACCCATGCATCTTATCGATGCCTAGACCCGTTCCTCCTTGCTCCGTCGCGCCCATCGCCCTCCCCCCCCTCGGGGTCAACGACGCCTCCGGCGAGAAGCCCCCCTCCGACGCCTCCTTCCCTTCCCTCTCTCCTCTCTCCTCTTCTAGTTGGAAGCCACCACACCCTTTAAACCCTCCGCGCCGCCCCTCTGTGCAGCCACACCTCGACCTCCATGCCACCACCGCCTGCTCATGCCTCCATCGCCACCCTCGCTGTCCAGTCCAGCCCTGGGCCCTCCTACAACAAAAAATTCAATCTTTGAAAGAAAACAAAGGTGAGTTTCTTTTCCTTTTCTATTTTTTTTATAATAACATCGTTTTTTTATTTGGTTTTTATTTATAAATTATGAACATTATATAAAAACTAGATCTATATATGTATATAGAGTTGATAATAATTGGAACTTTTTGTGTGTGTATATATATATTGCAAGGCAAGCGGGGTTGAAGTGGACCCCTACCACGTTTATTAAAAACAAAAACATATAAAAGAAACATAATGCAACAGCAAAGTGCAGTCACACCGGAGATACAACAAAGCACACAAACAAAGAAAAACAAGTTACAATAGAAGGTCGAGCCACCTAGCTGAAAAATAAGAATCGAAGGAGAATAGAGAAGCAAACAAGTCTCTCCTAATACAGAGTTTCAAATTCAACCATATCGCTTCAAAAGATATCCTTTCCAGCTTGAAGACTCGCAAATTTTTTTCGTCCCAAATCATTCTAACAAACTTTTTGATGCATAGAATGAGAAGAACATGTTCATCTTTTATCCATTTAGTGGACATGAGAATATAGTGCCATTGTGCCTACATTGTGACCAGATGCAAGTTAATACCAAAAAGTAGCAGCTTTTCCATATTACAAGAGTGTATGCACATTCAAAAAATAAATGACCACAGGTTTCCTCAGTTCTTTCACACAGCACGCACTTCCCATTGACCCCCATTCCCATTTGGTTAAGCCTGTGCGTAGTGACCAGAGCTTTGTGTAAAACTTTCCAAAGCATGAAGTTCTCTTTTGGGATGGCAGCAGTGCTCTATACAATCTTCGACCATAGCCAATCAGGCATCGCATCATAGTTGATCAACATCAAGTAGACATTTTTAATGGTATGAGGAAGCCAATTCTACGTTATCCTGTTAGTCATAGAGTAGTTAACATTTTGAAACAAATTCTTGCATGTTGAAAGTGCATGGGCATCGAATAGGTAAGGCATCCCAGTCGCAAGAAAAGCCGTGACAATTTCATTCCTGTTAATACCCGAAAGCATGACAGTGTTGTAGACCAAAATCTTAGAGAGTTCAGCGCCTTTGGATATCCACAGATCGTCCCAAAAGGATACATTGCAACGTGCAGAATAGCTGTATTGAATGAACGGAAGAAATTTTGGACGAAGAGCCAGATTGCATCTCCAAGCCCAGCACTGCCGCATTCCAGTTTCCTAGTGATAACAAGCCAAGATCTCCTTTAATTTTCGGTAGCTACATGGTAGCGAAGGTGCAAGGGATTGGCTTTCTCCCGTACACACTACCAGTCCAAAGAAAGCACAAAAGAGCTGATGATATCATTGCTATGAGTTTTTTTAGTAGTATAAAAGCCCTTGCATAGTACATCGTATGTGAGAAAACAACGCTTTTTACGAGGATGAGACGTCCTGCTTGTGTTAGAAATTTGTTCGCCCAATTCAATAGAACAGCAACAATTTTGTTGTAAAGGGGTAAACAGTTCGTAGTAGTTATTCTCGAAGTAAACAAAGGCAACCCAAGATAAGGAGTTCCTTTTTCAAGCAGCTGCATATCCAGAAGAGAACACAACCTTGCACTTTTGGTTTCCGAAACCCCAGCAAACATAGCTTGAGATTTAGAAGCATTTATTTTTAGGCTAGTCATAGGGTGAAATTGCCTGAGCGTATCAAGTATAATAATCAATGACGAATCATCTGGGTTGGAGAAAACCATAATATCATCAGTGAACAGCAGGGTAGAGATAACATTGTTCTCGCATTTAGGATGATAATGAATGAGGCCGCTGTCAAATTTTGCCTTGAACATCGAAGTAAGCAGCTCTATGACAAGAATAAACATGTAAGAAGATATTGGATCCTCTTGTCGAATACCCTGTCTGCTCTTAAAGTAACCAGAATTTTCACTGTTAAAAACAAGAGAGAACGTCGGAGTAGAAATGCATTCGTACAGCCATGCCACAAAAACTTTTGGGAAATTCATCCTGGCTAGTATATGAACAATGGAAGTCTATTAAATACTATCATACGCTTTGCTTAAGTCTAACTTCAACAAAGCGGACAGGGTAGCATTAAAATTACTATATCCTCTAATAAGCTCATAAGTTAGTAGAACATTGTCCAATATATTCCTAGATGGAAGGAACGCTTATTGATTGCTCGAAATAAGAGACGGTAAAACAGCTAGCAATCTATTTGATAAAATCTTTGAAATACATTTGTAGGTAACATTACAACACGATATGGGTCTAAAGGAGGTCACCTTAGCAGCATGCTTCGTTTTCGGAATGAGGACCAGGTTCGTGAGTTCACTTCAGCTTGCAGTTTGAATTTATCGAAAAAATTATTGATTGCTTTATAGAAATCCTTCGCTGTAATATCCCAAGAAGACAGGAAAAACTTTACATTAAAACCGTTTGGTCCCTTGCATGATTTTTTATTCGTAGAAAAGAGCGCATGTTTAATCTCATCATCCGTCACTTTGTCAATTACCCGTTGTGATTGTAGCGAGTTGAGGAAAGGGAGGGAAACGTCATCTATCATCGTTAGGTTCAGGTAGAAGTTACTACCATTACCTAGGATGTCAGTGAAATAATGCAGAAGGGCAGCATCAACAGTCTCCGGTGTATCAAAATAAACTCCGAACTCATCAATAATGTTATGAATTTGCTCCTTGGACTGCTTTACCTTTACAGCTACGTGGTAGAAGCAGGTATTTCTATCACCTTCATGTTTCCATTTGTAGTTTAATTGCTGTTTCTTCATGGCTGCTTCAATTTCTAGGGCGGCATTCAATTCTTCAAAAAGTCTGCTTTCTTGTACAACCGCCTCTGGATCGTCAGGATTATTTAACATTTTGTTCTGTGCATGATTCAAGGAAAGTCTCAACCCGTCAGATAATTTAGAACCAGAACCAAATTTTGAGATCGCCCAAGTCCTCAGCATATTCCTTGTTTCTCTACGTTTCCTGCGTAAAATAAACATTGGATTACCGAAGAAAGGAGGAGACCACGAAGTGCAAATTATATTAGAAAACTCAGGATCATCAATCCAAGAGTTGAAAATTTTAAAACTAGAATTCAATCTTCTCTTAGGCATCCCGTATGATAGGATAATGGGGGAGTGGTCGGACAGGATAGGGTTTCGGACGTTGGCATGGAGATTCGGCCATGAAAAGAGGGATCTGAAGTTGCAGAATGTGTGATTAATATTGGTGAATGTACGAACGCCGCTTCTGCTGCAATTATTCCAAGAAAACTGGGCGCCAGATGTATTAACAGAGATTAGATCGGCATCCAAAACGGCAATATTAAGCGGCTCAATGTCACGTAGCAGCAAGGGAATGCCACCATGCTTGCCGGTAAAGGAGAGGCAAGAGTTAAAGTCACCCAACACAAGCCAAGGATGGGAATCTTGTCGGAAGGCAGGGAGTGGATCAAGCAGGGACTGCCTAGAATTAACGGAGTTATCAGCGTTAATAATGGTTAGGTAAAAAGTGGAATGGTTTAAAAGATTAGTAACGTGGAAATGCATGAGTTGTCTATTAGCATAATCAAGGTGAAGTGCTAGAGCAGAGGGGTTGAAAATTACAATAATTCTACCATATTCAGCATGATCTAAATTATGACAGACCGACCAGGAGGGTTTAACATAAGAAGCAGAGGAAGCGGTTAATTGGCGGTTTAATTTTGTTTCCAACAAGGCAAAGAGCTGGAGATTATACAAGTTGATTAATTTTCTTACTTCATCGAGTTTGAGAGGGTTATGAGCACCTCTAACATTCCACACAGCTAGCTTTTCATACATTGGGTAAACTCTTTGATAGCAAGGCAGCAAATGTCATGCTTCTAGTTCTAGGAGAGGGTTGAATATCAGATGCTTGGTTATTTGGTTGTTCTTTCACGGAGGGGGATGACAAAATGGTTTGAGAGTGAGTGGCGAGGGGAGCATGAGGCCATCCAGGTACAACCCCTGGGAAATTGTAGGGTGGTTTCGGTGGGATATCATCAATTTGAGAGATAGAATTTTGAGGGGGAGTTGTGGAAATGATATCACTCAAGGATCTGGTAACATGCATGCAGTTGCACTGCATGGAAGAATTATTAGAGAAGAAGAAGGAATTGCAGTATTAATGTTAACAGAGTCATTTGTACTTCGCTCACTATTCAAACTTGTGCTCGAAAGGGGAAAAGATGTCCCAGCATGCAAGCAGCTCAAATCAAATATATCCTTTTGGAGAGAATCAGCAATAAGCTTTTCATCGAGAGAAAGCAACTGATCGTTCTTAGATTGGGAATTACCGCTGGAATTTATTATCGTGTTAGGTGGTGGACAAAAAGCTGGTTCCAAGTGGTGAAAATGATCATGCTCATCTACAATTTCATGAAACTCATTGTCAAATTCCGATAGATCCACTTTAGGAATCTCAAAATTGTCCTCTTCTATACCATCTGTCACTGAAACAGGTATTTCACCTTCTTCTGATTCCTCTAACACAGTATTTTCTTGAGGTTTTCTGCTTATCAGATCATATCTATTGCTTCTAGCTACGATTGGGGGGTGAAACACCTCGTATTGATATGCTCTGTTTACCATTCAAACCCTTAGCTGTTTCCTTTTGCATTGTATCTGCCTTGCTATTATTCGAATTTTTAGCGGACGTGCCCACTTTATCATTTACATATGAAGGAACCCTCAAACTGTCATTTCCTGCACCACGCTTGTTATTATTTCTCACTCTGGTCTAAACTTCCTGTCTCTTGAAAGGAGGTGTAATATGATTAGCTATGTTTTTCTCTGTGATTACCTCACTTTGCTTGGCTTTAACCATTCCTTGCTTTGACGCTTGCATTTCCCTGCAAATATATACCTCATTTTTCTTTTCAAAAGATCCCTGCTTAAATATATATTTTAACAAAGTAAAAATAGGATTTTTATTGTGTGAAGAACGGAATCAAGATTTGATTTTTTTTCTATGAATGGCATGTTGAAAATATGATCTTTTATATGCGTGAATCAATATAAAAATATGATCTTTATATGTATAGTGAAGTAAAGATTCGATTTTTATAGGAATGAAAGCTAGATAAAGACTCGATTTTTATATGAGTAGCAGATTAAAATAGAATTTTTATATAATAGAGAATATATAATATGATTTTTATATATATAGCGAAATAAAAATCTGATTTTTATTAAATATACAGTGAAGTAAAAGTGTGGTTTTTATAGCGTTGAAGTAAAAAATGTGATTTTTAATCTGAACAGCGTAAGAAGACTGCGTTGGCATTGCAGGAAAGTCCAAACGATTCGGAATAGAATGGAGGAGTGGATCCCAAAGGTTAGAACTCCTCACTATAATTTATTTTACAGTTGCTTATTTTATAACTGCATATATGAACTGTTCCCCGTCGTCCACAGACCATAGATGACTTGGTTGATTATTTGGTTTCGTTGATTAGATTATTTTTGGTGGAATTTGGTTATTTGGGTGAAATGAATTGATTAGAAATGTTATGTGTGTATGGCGCAAGCCAATATCAGGGGAAGGGTAATGCCAGGCATTACTCGATTTTGATATCGTGCCGTTATGCCGCCAAAGTTTTCTAAAATATGTTAGAACAATAAAAATATCATTTTTATTGTATTAATGAACTGAATAGAATATTCATATGTTAAATAAAATATTTTATCGTTAAAAATATAAATTTTAACGTTGATATGAATAAAATAAATAGTCATTTACAAATCAGTCGATTTCTTTATGAACACCCATTTTACTGATAGGGATTGGGATGATATACTTTACACATCCCCCAACTGCACAAATAATATTCAGTGTTTGTGGATTGAAAATCCACACGGGTGTTGGGATGATATTTGATGTACACTAATCCCAATTGTTTAGTTGTATGTCAATCGATAGGTTGACAGATTGTTGTAAGCGTTAAATATTTATATTTAATGCTTATACAGTGTAGAATGCACTTTGTATGATGGATGATTATTTATCACTGTTGTTGTATACATGTGTTGTATGAAATCCGTATAAATCACATTATATGGTGATTAACGGTGTCTGATTCCAGTTCAGAAAGAAGAATATTTTAAAAGAAGGAATATTTTTAAATAATGATTATTTTAAAATAATGAATATTTTAAAATAATATTCAGAAAAGAATCAAAATATGATTTTGGTGTCTGATTTAGGATGGACATGAATATATATAAATATATAAAGCTCTGTTGACTAGATAACGCCATTTTGATGTGAACGATATTTATATCGATTTTATTCAATTTTGTTAATGAATATCGAAAAGGAATTGATTTCAAAATATAATGTTTTGAAAATACTATCATTTATATATCGATGATATGGAATATTAAATTTTGACTTGAAATTGAATACGAAGTTGAAACCATTTTGAAAACGAATTTAAAATGATTTATATAATATGTTTTAAATGGAAATCGACGAAATATATATAATGTATACTATATATATAATGGCCTGAATAGAAGGTGCCGCGCCGCGATAGTTCACGAATTTCAACCATTGAATTCGAACGGACATTACAGGAGATCCGACCGTTAGATTCTCCTAAAATCGAAATTGTTGGGTTCGTATCTAAAAGAGATTTCTAACGAATATTAGAGATTTGAAATCTAATGATATGATTTAGAGTTATATCCAAATCAAATTTGGAAAAGGTCGATGTAAGTGCAGTTCGATGGCCGTTTATGGAAATTAATTGTACGGGCCTTGATAAAATCATTAAAAATAGCAATAATTTGTGTAAAATCATAATAAATGATTTGGAAGGAACTGGGATGAAAAATTCCATATTTGAAAGGACAATAATTTTTTTTTATCGAAATGAACTAGTTATGAGCTAGAATTATAATCCAATATTTTTAAATAAATAAATTGGACTTGAAATGGTTTTAAAAATAACCGAAATTTCCAATATATGAATTGGAATGGATTTGAATCGAAATTATCTTCGCAATATTTAGATATTGGATTCTGTGATTGTACGGACATTGTGGAGGAATTTGGAAGATATATATATATATCGTTATTCCAATACGATATTTGTTGATTTCAGAATTTGATATTGAATATAAGCCGATATATTTTCTATTCAGAGCCTTGTATTTAATATCAAATGGGATTTTGGGTTTGTCGTGAACGGTGTCTTCACTAGCACAGTTCTTCAACCCAGTTGAGTTAAGAAACTTAGAAACTAACTAGAGATTAGCTAAGTTAAATGGTTTCCTGGGCATTGATCTGATGTTGGTTTCGGCCTTCAGGATTAATACTTAGGAATTGTTCTCTTACTAATTAACGGTTAGAGGCTGATGGAATGTGAATTGGGTTTATCGTGAACTATGTTTTAACGACATTCGTTCTTTAACCCTATTTACAGTGAAATGTGATTTGGAATTTATAAATCTTTTGTTAAGATTTAAAGGAAATTTTCCAAAGTGAAGTTTTCCAATTTAATAAAATAAATTGGAATGGAATGGAATTCGACTTGGTGATAATCGAAGTGGACTTCTGTGGAGGAAGACTGTTACTATATATGGAATTTAAGAGTCTTTACCGTTATTCTATTTATAGTATCGGTTGGATAAGGAAGTTCATATCGATTATATATATTGATCTGTTTTCCGTGAAGATTACATAGTTAGTGGAATGTGACTTTGGGTTTATCGTGAGCTGTGTTTCAAATGACATTAGTTCTTTAACCCAGTTAAAGATAAGATTTATTTCTTAACTTTGAATAATCATTAAGTAATGATTTTTGGAGATTAAAACTGAAATAGTGTTTTAATGAATCTTTAATTAGATTGAAATGATCGAGAATGGAGTATCACCAGTTTTGCTCCAGGCGATAGTTAAATCTTTAATTAGCTTTGAACATGAAATGGTAATTGAAATTACCGATAACACCGTGGTGTTAGATATGAAGTATTACCAGTTTTTCTCCATGGGATGAATAGGTTGGGATTGGGAAATCAAATAAATGATTTGGTGTAAGGTTCGCTAATCCCGACTTGTTTGGATAAACCATAATTTGGTTTGAATTGATATCCAAAGGAAGATTAAAGAATAAATTTAAAAAATTTATCTTTGACAAAATTAATCGGAACCTTCCCAAAGTATATGAATATTTGGATAAAGAAATATTCTGGATTGGAATGAGGCGTATGTTGTGTTTTTATAGCACTTGTTTAATATATACGCGAGTTATTCAGAAAGACTGGGTTTATCCCATTCTGAATAACTGATTCAACGATGTGTTGAGGATGAAGACGGTGGTTGAAGACCGGAGGTCTTCACATCGTTTGGATGATTACTGATGTCTTGATTGGGCTGTACACCCCAGACGAGGTAATAAGTGGTATCGTCCAGACGTATTTGGAGATCGACCGGATATGCAAGGACCTCTCTCCTGTATTAGACATACGGGGCGATGAATAAGGTTCCTCCAGTTTCGTTCATACCCAGAACGAACTTATAAATGGATGTATGTCTGACATCGGATTTCATTCTGTGTGATTGATAGGCATCGGTTGCATAGCGTGAACTACCTGTGTGGCATGCTGAGATGCAAATGATCAAGGCTATTGTTGAAAAGTAGAGTCATGTGGTGGATGACCAAAGCACGACTTTAATATAGCATAGCTTTATGTAGCGTTAATTCTCGAGTCTTACACCCCGGTGTGAACCAGAAACGGGAGAGGACATCATGGAGGACATGCGTTTCCTTCTAGCAAGGAATGGTGTCAGCGTTTTGCAAGCCCTGACGTTTTACTTATGTGGATGATGGATAGCGAGGCGCCTCGGTTATATCGGTCATTCCGGGGACGATGGATGGTCTTTATACAGACCAGATTTACGCCCCATAGGGCGGGAAAACACAGTTTTCAGGCATTTTAATCCACTCCGTGTGGACCGGCCCTGACGATCCAAGGGTCCACCTATGTTTGGGCCCTGAGACATGGTCTAGATTGTCTCGAAGCGGTAAGGACGATCCCTTGCCTTGGTTCACAGATGGAGATCCAACTTCCAATAAGTGACAGTTGCGGTTTTGATGGTAGAGCCTAGTATTGGCAACATGATATATGGTACCTATGCCATCTACGATTGATACATTTGTATTTGAATTTGTTTTATACACTATGCACATAGAATAGTATCAAATGATTTGTTTTGAACGTACCAAGCATGTTCGGCTATTACAAGGGAAAACCCTATCCTCCGGCTTGCATTGCATTGTGTGATGGGACCTGGGTCTTATAATAGCTTCATTTTTTCAAAAGGCATTGCGCTTTTTTGTTATATGCACTGGTATTCTTGGGAGGAAACCCGTTCCGTGTTATACGGCGTGGTACCTTGATATATCTGATTTTGACGTAAAGTTTTAAATAACTGTTTTAGTTCTCACACCAGCCACATGACTGACTTGGAGTTTATTGTTTTAACCTAAACTCTGGGTGCCCCTATTTTCCAACGGGCGGCTAGTAGTTTTGGTTTTACATATTTATATTCATAGGATCCTAGTTTACAGCTGGAACGATATTCGGAAAGCTCTGTATACGTTTACCTCTTTCAGTTGTGTTTTGTATTATTTTCTGCTGCTATGTAATGTATTTTAACCTCTGATATTTGTCGAATGTGTAATATTAATTCATACTCTGTTATATTCTTGTACTCTGATGTAAATTGTTGTAATAAGAAATGAAACGTTCTTCTATTTGTGTTCTAATTCGTCATGTTCTCAAAGCAATCCATTCTTCCTCTTCTCTTCGGAGACTGGGGAAGTTTTGGGTTCTTATAGTGGTATCAGAGCTTTGGTTTACAGATCTTGGAGAACAAGACACGTTGGAACCAAACGAAAGAATTCATCAGGGATTGGATATTAGTAATATCCAACGGGAATGGCTCATTAGAGATAGGATCAGTAGTATCCTAGAACGAGTGTAAAGAGTATATTTTTCAAACAAAAATGAAAACAATATTGTTTTGGAAATTTAAACCTTATTCAATGTATTTGGAAATTTATTTTGTATTGAATTTGGACAATCGTGTATATAAAGATTTTGAATATACGTCTGATCCACGTGTATCCGAAGCCTCAAATATATTAGATAGATGTAGAATCACACTCTAGTCGCCCGGAGATGATTCTGATGATGCCGCGGCGTCATTAGTATTTGTATTCGAGTTTCGAAAGTGGATGTCTATATATTTCCAACTGACTGGTGTGAGAACCAAAATATAGTTAGAATATATTGTTGTGACTTGGCATCATAAACATGATTTTTTGTATATATATCAAAATTATGAATTTGAAACATTAATTCATTAATTGATTGATGGTTGTGTTGTATGATTATTTGTTATCTAATAAAACCATTATGTGAAAGAACGATACATATAACCAAATTGTATCAAATGTTGAACTGGATTGAAAATTGATAGAAATTGCATGCATATACATGTATTACATTGAACAGTTCATAGCAGGGAAGCTAAGCAGAGGAACAAAATTGTTTGCCCGACAAATAGGTACATGTATATTGTATTTCTTGGGGTTTTTGATGATTTTATGAGCCGATTGGCTAGCCGCTTGGCTGTTTCTTTTTCTTTTTGATTGGAGAGGCATGTGTGGCTATTTGGGGATTTTCCCGGTGCTCCCGTACAAAGGAGGTTATGGAGAAATTTTTCGAAAATTTAAGGCGTTAGCCAAATTTTCGAAGAATTGGAAAATTCTTAGGAACTGAAAAATTGAACAGTGAAAGCCAAACTGAAAGTTGAGTTGATTAGTTAAACAACTTTCAGCTCTGTCCCTTTTCGAGGACAAAAAAATTTTAAGTGGGGGAGATTGTAACAACCTGGAAAATCAGAACCAATTTAAAATTTTTATTTTTGCGATTTTAATGAATTTTGATTATTTAAAATGAATTATTTTAAATAATAACGATGGGAATGAATAATTTTATTTCAATTATATAACGAGCCTGAAATGGCGCGGCAGTTCGAAAATTCGATTTCAAATTTCAAATGAATATGCAAAATTCGTTTTATGTCAAAATTGGACGAAATAAGAAATATTTGAATCTGTTTAATCATATTTTTCTAATGGATCTAAGAAACTGAGATTTCACTTTATAGAGTGTAAGTTACTTCCAGTTTAAAATTCAGAAAAGTCACTGTGGAATTTATATATATTTTAATATATATAAAGGCCTTGAAAATAGCCATTTTGCAAACGACCTCCATTTTTTACGAAACCACTTTTGTTGGATCCGGGATGTCAAATTATTGCTAGATTAAAATTTCCATAATTTTTGAAATTAATACTTGAGCGTGGCAAAAGAAAACGTGTTTTAACAGTTTCAGTCTATTTGGATCGACCAGAAAATGGCCATTTTTCAAACGGTCTTCAAATTTGACGAAATTAGTTTTGTTAGGACCGTATCATCAATATGAAGCTAGAAATAATTTTTCTAAAATTTTCAGAGCAAGTATGTGGCCCCGGTAAATTGAAATGTGCGTTCAAATTGAATATATTGATTTATATTTTAAATTTGGTGAAAACTACTCATAATAGCCGAATTGGCCAACGAAACATATCCCATTGTGTTCGGAATCGGGGTAATTAGCTAGGGGTGACATACGTTGGGTTCGATTTGGGGTTCAAATTAGAAGGTTACTTTTTGGAAATTTAAAATAACTAAAATATATATATATATTCAATTGAAAAACCCTCCCCCTACACTTTCTCCCTCCCCCGTTGACCAAATTAGAAAATCGAAAAGAAAAAAAACCATGCATCTCGTCGACGCTCAGACCCGCGCCTCCTTGCTCCGCCTCGCCCATCGCCCTCCCCCCCAACACCGCCTCCGGCGAGAAGCCCCTCTCCGACGCCGCCTTCCCCTCCCTATCTCACTCTCCTATTCTAGTAGGAAGCCACCACACCCTTTAAACCCCCTGCGCCCCCCTCTGTGCAGCCACACCCCAACCTCCACGCCACCATCGCCTGCTTAAGCCTCCATCGCCATCCCCGCTGCCAGTCCGACCCCCGGCCCTCCTACAACAAAAAATTCAATCTTTGAAAGAAAACAAAGGTGAGTTTCTTTTCCTTTTCTGTTTTTTTATAATAACATCGTTTTTTATTCGGTTTTTATTTATAAATTATAAACATTATATAAAAACTAGATCTTTATATGTATGTAGAGTTGATAATAATTGGATCTTTATATATATATTTTAACAATGTAAAAATAGGATTTTTATTATGTGAAGAACGAAATCAAGATTTGATTTTTTTCTATGAATGGCATGTTAAAGATATGATCTTTTATATGTATGAATCAATATAAAAATATGATCTTTATATGTATAGTGAGGTAAAGATTCGATTTTTATAGAAATGAAAGCTAGATAAAGATTCGATTTTTATATGAGTAGCAGATTGAAAATAGAATTTTTATATAATCGAGAATATAAAAATATGATTTTTATATATGTAGCGAAATAAAAATCTGATTTTTATTAAATATATAGTGAAGTAAAAATGTGGTTTTTATAGCGTTGAAGTAAAAAATGTTATTTTTAATATGAACAGCGTAAAGAAGACTGCGTTGGCATTGCAGGCAAATCCAAAGGATTCAGAATAGAATGGAGGAGTGGATCCCAAAGGTGAGAACTTCTTACTATAATTTATTTTACAGTTATTTATTTTATAACTGCATATATGAACTGTTCCCCGTCGTCCACAAACCATGGAGGACTTGGTTGATTATTTGGTTTCGTTGATTAGATTATTTGGGGGAATTTGGTTGTTTGGGTGAAATGAATTGATTAGAATTGTTATGTGTGTATGGCGCAAGCCAATGTCAGGGGAGGGGTAATGCCAGACATTACCCAATTTTGATAACGCGCCGTTATGCCGCCAAAATTATCTAAAATATGTTAGAACAATAAAAATATCATTTTTATTGTATAAATGAACTGAATAGAATATTCATATGTTGAATAAAATATTTTATCGTTAAAAATATAAATTTTAACGTTGACATGAATAAAATAAATAGTCATTTACAAATTAGTCAATTTGTTTATGAACACCCATTTTACTGATAGGGATTGGGACAATATATTTTACACATCGCCCAGCTGCACAAATAATATTCAGTGTTTGTGGATTGAAACCTCACACGGGTGTTGGGATGATATTTAACGTACACTAATCCTAACTATTTAGTTGTATGTCAATCGATAGGTTGACAGACTGTTGCAAGCGTTAAATATTTATATTTTATTCTTATACATTGTAGAATGCACTCTAGATGATGGATTATTAATTATCACTGTTGTTGTATACATATGTTATATGAAATCCATATAAATCACATTTTATGGTGATTGATTGTGTATGATTCTAGTTCAGAAAGACTGAATATTTTAAAAGAAGAAATATTTTAAAAGAAGGAATATTTTAAAAGAAGGAATATTCTAAAATAACGATTATTTTAAAATAATGAATATTTTAAAATAATATTCAGAAAAGAATCAAAATCAGATTTTGATGTCCGATTTGGGATGGACACGAATATATATAAATATATAAGGCCATGTCGATTAGATTTATCCCATTTTGGCGAGAACGATATTATATCGATTTTATTCATTTTTATAATGAATATCGAAAAGGAATTGTTTTCAGAATATAATGTTTTGAAAATAATATCATTTATATATCGATGATATGGAATATTAAATTTTAATTTGAAATTGAATATGAAGTTGAAACCTTTTTGAAAAGGAATTTAAAACAAATTATAAAATACATTTTAAATTGAAATCAACGAAATATATATAATATATTTTATATATATACATCTACATATACATACATACATACATACATACATATATATATATATATATATAATGGCCTGAATAGAACGCGCCGCGCAGCGGCAGTTCGCGAATTTCGACCATTGACTTCGAACGGACATTACGGGAGATCCGACCGTCGGATTCTCCTAAAACTGGAACCGTTGGGTTCATATCTAAAAGAGCTTTCTAACAAATATTATATATTTGAAATATAATGGTTGAATTTGGAATTATGTCCAAATCAAATTTGGAAAAGTTCGCTGTAAGTGCAGTTTGATGGCCGTTTATGGAAATCGACTGTACGGGCCTTGATAAAATCATTAAAAACAACAATAATTTGCGTAAAATCATAATAAATGATTTGGAAGGAATTGGGATGAAAAATTCCATATTTTAAAGGATAAAAATATTTTTTTTATCGAAATGAACTTGTTATGAACTAGAATTATAATCCAATATTTTTAAATAAATAAATTGGATTTGAAATGGTTTTAAAAATAACCGGAATTTCCAATATATGAATTGGAATGGATTTGAATCACGATTGAATGACATCTCCTATGAAATTTCAATCACACCAAAGAAATATTAAATGAATGGAATTGGGATATAGGTGGAATATAATGAAATAGAGCTACTTTGAGGTTCCCTATGAAATGAGGCATGGAACGGAGCCACTACGAAGAAGTTCCGGGAGTTACGAAGGAAGCTTCGGACTCATGGGTTGAGAACGGGAGTTGAACTCTATGAGGTCGAATCTCCCGTTGTTCCTCAGTAGCTCAGTGGTAGAGCGGTCGGCCGTTAACCGATTGGTCGTAGGTTCGAATCCTACTTGGGGAGATTTGATTGATTCTTAATTTCATTAAAGAATGAAGAATTGAATGAAAGGGCTCGCTTTGACCATTAGGGGTAGGTAACCCGTTCCTTGTCTTTGATATTGAATATAAGCCGATATATTTTCTATTCAGAGCCTTATATTTAGTATCAAATGGGATTTTGAGTTTGTCGTGAACAATGTCTTCACTAACACTGTTCTTGAACCCAGTTGAGTTAAGAAACATAGAAACTAACTAGAGATTAGCTAAAGTTGAATGATTTCCTGGGTATTGATCTGATGTTTGTTTCGGCCTTCCGGATTAATACTTAGGGAATTTTTCTCTCACTATTTAATGGTTATAGGCTGATGGAATGTGAATTGAGTTTATCGTGAACTGTGTTTTAATGACATTCCTTCTTTAGTCCGATTTACAGTGAAATGTGATTTGAAATTTATAAATATTTTGTTAAGATTTAATGGAAAATTACCAACGTGAAGTTTTCCAATTTAATAAAATAAATTGGAACGGAATGGAATTCGATTTGGTGATAATCGAAGTGGACTTCTATGGAGGAAGACTATTACAATATATGGAATTTAAGAGGCTTTGCCGTTATTCCATTTATAGTATCAGTTGGATATGGAAGTTCATATCGATTATATATATTGATCCGTTTTCTGTGAAGATTCCATTGTTAATGGAATGTGATTTTGGGTTTATCGTGAGCTGCGTTTTAAATGACATAAGTTTTTAACCCAGTTAAATATAAGATTTATTTCTTAAATTTGTATAATCATTAAGTAATGATTTTTGGAGATTAAAACTGAAATAGATTTTTAATGAATCTTTAATTAGATTGAAATGATCGAGAATAGAGTATCACCAGTTTTGCTCCAGGCGATAGTTAAATCTTTAATTAGATTTGAACGTGAAATGGTAATTGAATTTACCGATAACACCGTGGTGTTAGATATGAAGTATAAATAGTTTTGCTCCATGGGATGAATAGGTTGGGATTGGGAAATTAAACAAATTGTAACACCCCACGTCCATTAATGTCACTCACAAAGGGAATGCATTAAATTCCATGGAGGTTATAAGTGAATATAGAACAGAAAAACTACAACAAGACAGATAATAAATAGTACTTGGAAATCTAAAACTTCATTTTATTGCAGCGGAAATTAAACATTATTGTTACATCATAAAACCATTGTAACAACCCGTATTTTTCGATAACGTGTTAAGACGAGAATCAAGGCAGAATTTAATTTTAAATTCTGAATCAAGTAAAACGGGCTATGCCATTGCGTTTGTCTCGGAAAAATACGCGAAATAGAGTCTGAGTTTTCGAGAATCGGAGTCCGTATGACCAAGATATGGCCTCGCGAAGTTTCACGAAAAATTCGCAAATTAAAGTATACTTAATTAAGTGAAATGGGTTGCGCAGAGAAATATATATATATTGATATATATATATATATATAATTGAAAATTAAATAAATAAATATGCAAAAATGTTCAAAACAGCGAATTGGGAGAGGGGAATAACCGAACCGGCCAATTTTTGAGGTCGACCCGAGCTCGCTGGGTCGACTAGGGGTTAATCCAGGGTGTTTGGCTGTCAACCCGTGGGCCGATTCGCTCAAATGCAGATTTTGCATTTGGATGGTTCTCATGGTTCATCTTTAATCTAAAGGCCCTAGATGGTTCCTACACTTGACTTCTTCCCCAAGACATGCTTTGATGGCTTGGATTGAATCTAGGTTTAATCCTATGGCCTAAAACACTTGCCTAATCTATAAATAAGACCCTAACCTATCCTAAATCCTCATTATTCATTCGAGCAACTAAACTATGGCAAAATTTTACCTCTCATGGCCTCCACTCTCTTCATAAAATTTCTAAATGGTTTCTATGAGAGATTTTCCATGCATACAAGTGTTTTCAAGCTTGTATGAGTGTCATTAGCTTGCATTCAAGTCAAGTTTCTATCTTTGCATCATAAAGCAAGGGTTTTGATCATTTTGGCTCAAGGGTTTTTATGTTAGAGCTTGCATTTTGGGTCTATTTGATTGCATAAGGGCTTTGTCATATCTTTTGTGCCTTCATAGCAATGTAAGCCCTTTCCCTACTCTTAGATATTAACTATGAAGTTAAATGTTCATGTTGCAAGTTTGGGTTTGATCATTGAGTATGATACATGCTATCATGTCATGCAAGTTTATGAAGTCATTATCTTGATCTTGTGAGCTAAAAGCTACAACCTTTATGTTGAAATGTTGCATTAGGCAACATGAGAACCCTCATAACCTTTATGTCAACTTGCATATGAAGTCATAACCCTTATATGATGATATATGCGAGTTACTAGTCATCATTCCATATCTTTTGTCACCATGATTCGCTTATGTGCCAAGTTTGGGTTTATGCATGTTTTGAGGCTTAAGAATGTAACATGCAAGTTAATGAACACATTTGTGCCTCATTTTCCACCATGATTAACTTGTGGCTTAATATCCATTTTTGTCATGCCTTTGCCAAGTCTCTTCTTTTAATCCATTACGTTGTCGCGAACGTATATGCGAGTTTAAAAGCGTTGGGTTATGTTATGGGTAATTTCTAATGACATGAAAAGACAACTTGAAAACATGACTTGAAATATAACATGGAAGTTGACATGTAAGTATGCATAAAAACATAAGCTTGGGAATTTACCTATTAAGTTAGGTCTACCCTTTGGGAATTTACCTATTAAGTTAGGTCTATCCAAATGCTTGAAAACTTGTAACATGTTTTGGGAAACATGATGGACATGACACTTAGATAATATAAGTGTGGCCAACTCGAGGTTGGGTTGAGTTTGCAATGTAAAACTACCCGGAACCGACCGGCCTAACTAGTAGTTGCAAACAATAGGACCCAATGTGAGAAGTTGGTCATGTTGTGCTTGAACCCGAGGTTAGACCAAGTTGTGGTGTAAAGCTACCCGGAACCGACCGGCTTAACTAGTAACCACAACAAAGTTTAATGTGAGAGGTGAAGGTGCATTAAGTAATTAATGCCACATGATAGGGTTAAGTTAATTTGATTAATGACTCTTAACCAAATATGACATGGACAAATGGGTTAAGTAATTTGATTAGGCTAATGATACTTAACAAAACATGACAAGGTTGGGTAGGTTAAGTAACTTGATTTGCCTAATGACACTTAACCATTTTTATATGACTAGTGGATGGGGTTAAGTTAACCAACACTTAATCAATCCAACGCGATAACTTGGTAAGGTTAAGTAAGTTTTCTTAATGACGCTTAACCGAAAAATACGGTTAACGAATGGGGTTAAGATTAGACTCAACTAGTCTAAACATGGAAATCGGATGGGGTTAAGTTAGCCTAGACTTAATTAATCCCACTTGATAGTTTAATGGGGTTAAGTTAAACACTTAACAAATCTAAACATGATGAATTGATGTGGTTAAGTGACCTATACTTAACCAATCTAACTCGTGAATTTATTGAGGTTAAGTTAACCTATACTTAACCGATCTAACGTGAAAACATGATAAGGCTAAGTCACGAATCGCTTGAATACACTTGACCGATTTGACTGAGTAAATTGATAGGGTCAAGTTAATATATACTTAACCAATCTAGAATGATAATTGGACGAGGTTAAGTCGTGAATTGCTTAATACATACTTAACCAACGTGAGCATGGTTTGTAGGGTTAAGTCTTGGACTTGGATACTTAGCCAATTTTGACATGATTTGAAGACGGGTTAAGTCTTGGACTTGGATACTTAGCCAATTTTGACATGATTGGTAGACGGGTTAAGTCATGAACTTAAGTGACACTTAATCCATTATGTAAACCCTAGTTCTGAGGATAGGGGATAACCGTAGTTAACAAGGATAATGGGAATAAGGCTAAGTGGTAAACCTTAGTTGAGGAATAACTAAGTAATGATTCTTAGTCAAGGAAATTTAGACCAGTTCATAGATAGATGAGTAACCTGATACGGTAGGTCATCGTTTAAGTATACAAGTAGGAGCAAATATCTGATTTAGATAAAGGCTCCAGCGAACTGGGTAACGAAGCAGCGGCTTCGGGGAACGTGAGGGTATTCTTGGTATCCCTCTATGAGCTGCCAGGTGATTATACTAGGCTCATGAGAGGTTAAGGTCTGCGTTAGAAGAACCAAGAGTATGCCTTGGTTGCTATGCGAGCGACCTAAAGACGGGGATGGATAGGGGATAGTCGACGATACACGGTCGTACCCTAGATAGCATTTCATCAGACTACCTACCATCTTTGGTCAAGCGTGTACGTACGGAAAGGCAGAGAACACCCAATAGACCATAATTGCTATCTAATTATGGTTGCGGTAAGGCTAGGATTGTGGGTTGGCCAGTAGTGTGTTCTCATACAGGATTTATCCTGTCTTGTCTTTCACTAGTTGAGGGAGGGGTCGCGTGGGACCATAGCCACATATAGAAAAACAGACCTTAGCATCTGCATCGGCAGATAAATCGAAAGCTCCCGACCGAGTCCTGTATTTCTCGATCTGCCCTGTGACAGGACTCGGATGGCACGATGTGATACATGTGCATACAGTCACAGAAAACGATTCACGATGAATGCGTGGGAAAAAGGGCGCGGTTGACGGTTAGCGTAAATCCCAGTGGCCCTGGGTGGTTGAACCAAAACCGAGATACGAAAACGTGCAATAGGTAAGCGTAATCCCTAGTGGCCCTAGGTAGCATAAGTCCTAGTTGTACAAACAATAATTCATGTTGGAAGACCCTAGCTAGGTTTAGGGTAACAGTCCAAACCGATCTTAAGGATCATGGAACTATGTTAAAGTAATATAGAATCTCATGGGAAAGCCCGTATGGTCTACGGAAAGGGACTGAACATTTACATGGAATAAAACATACAAGTTGAGTAACCTATATATGCGATATATTAGGTTGACATGGACCATTACACGACTTTTGAGTGAGGGTCATTCTTGGTTAACACATGACACGGTGGGGATACTAGTACGGTAGGTGCAGAGCTAAAATACAGGATAGATATCACGGTGCGTTATACGTGACAGATATCTTGGGGATATTATACTTGATAGAAACCTGACGATGTGATACCTTGTTTTATCTTGACATCGTAATTTATCATGACACCTTAGTTTATCTGAGTTCAGTAGTTCATCCTGTTATTTTGATTTAGCTTATCTATCTTGTTATCATGCTTATGTTCTTCTCAGTTTCTCATGTCAGTTAACTTTACTAGTTTTTATGCTAATAGTAGATAGGGCTTACTCAGTCTTTTTGACTGACCCGTTTTGTTTCGCCTCTTTTCTTCCGTTTCCCCCCCAGGTTACAGGGAGGAAATACTGTTGTTTAGTTCGGACTTCTTCTGCTTGAAGGTCATCATGGATGGCTTGGACTTTTCTTGGCTAATGGCTACTTTACTGTTTTTACTTGGGGAATAATTTATGAAAATGTCTTTATGCTTCTTTACTATTGCAAGACAGGTTTTGATGTACTCTGATGTAAAAGGCTTTAGACCTTATTTATTCATGTTATGAAAGTTTGATTTTACTTCCGCTATTTTATATGTTCTGTCTTGTGATATTTCTGTGCATGTTTACCAATAATGCCCCTCTAAAGCTAGTGCATTCCTATTGCGAGTGACCCTAGCGGAGGCGGGGTGTTACACGTGGTATCAGAGCAGAAGGTTACCAGACTGGGCAAAAGTTTTTAAAGACCTTCTGAAAACTATTTGAAAAAAAAACCGTTTACAAAGAAGCATTTTTCAAGAAAATTTTCTTTTAAAAGAAAAAGGCTATTCCCCAAAGGCCATTAGCACTATCCTTGTTTCCTTAATTGAATCTCTTTTCCTTTCTTTCCTCCATCTGTAGTCATAGTAGTTTTAACTGCGACTAGTCTTTTCTACCTACGAAAGTGCTTTCCATACGATGGGGGTGGTTCTCGAGAGACCAGTGGCCGCGTTATAAGAAAGGATCGTGAGAAAGAAGGATAAAGGATACGAGCTTAAGGATGAGCAACTTGTTGGTATGGCTTAGTCCTCAAAGGAGGGAGAAAGATGAACAATGAAACCCATGACGAGAGAGTACCTTTGGCATGGTAAAACGGGGCGGATAGTTAAGTATTATGGGACAAGGACAAGATCATCGGGAGGGCAGTAGTATGCTCTCATTTCTAGAGTACCTCGGAAGGAGGGTAACGATCTTGTTAAAGGTTTAGCTTTTCTTCTCTATCATCCCGTTAGGACTTCGTTGTTCGTATCATTTAAGTATGCTTCGATAGTTGAGTCTCTGCACCTTAAGTACTAGCGTAATAGAGAATCCCATTTTTTTCTCAAAGTCCTATTGAAGAATCAGTCCATTTATACATGACTTGTTTGGATTTGGGAATGTCTATGCCAAGTGTTGAGTTTGGAAATAATGCTTATGTTTATAAGCTATGGATGGATTCTAGGGATGAAGTGGTTATCCAGTAGGGGGTGCCACTCTCGGTTTTGATAGGAGGGTAGTTAGACCTTTTGACTAGCCTTGGTAATGCCCTCGAAGTATCGGGTAACCTTTTTGAGGTTCTGTCATGACTAGTTACTTAGAATCCCTTGATGCCTTTATTGGAAATTTGAAGCCCGATCGAGTGGTGTTCGCCAATAAGACGGATGGTTTACTTCATTTATGCATGGGTTATAGAGATCACCCTAGTAAGTGCGCATGATAACCTGATTGACATCTGTTTACTTTCAAGAGAAAGTTCTTCTACATGGAATGCCTTATAGTATATAAACGAGATCCAAGATTCACTAGTGAATTTTGGAAAGCTTGCATGAGATCATGAGTACGCAGTCATGTTTGCGTCAAGCATTATAGGAAAAGGATAAGTGCAAGTGGAACGAGAGGCGACGAAGAAATGAGTTCCAGCTCATGTTATGGAAACAGGAATAAGAAGCTACGAAATCGCGAAGTTAAAGGGCGGTCAAGGCACAATGGAAGTAAGCCCGAGGAAATACGACTTTGATGGTTAAAGACTAGATACGCGCATGATATCTCTTTTTGGGAGTATATCCTTGATCCCTGTTTCTGTAGAGCTTACTTGTAGGTTATCTTTTGTGGACATCCTCTCGGTCCTACTTTCTGTTACAAACCCCGTAAGGAGTTTGTCTTGTTTATCTTCTCGGCCCTGTTTCAGGGAATTCTAGGTAGAACCCTATGGATGTAAACATGTATTTTAAACATGTTATGATTGATATGGTTGCAAGTGGTTGCTCGTGGATGCGCGAATACACATTAGATACTAGCTCGACTCGGTCACATTTCATATTGCATATGCACGAGTATTTATACTTGTTTATGGATGAAATCGAATGTATTATCATGCGGTTGTTGCATATGAATGAATGATTGTGCACGCATATAGTATCTATATGACTAGGACTATTTGCATACATGCTGGATTCATGGCACTATACATATTTTGCATTAGAAAGATTATTCAGGCCTGATCATTAGCATTAGCTAAGGAACATGTACACACACGTTTTGCATATATTCATACAGCATTAGAAATCATCTAAGGACAATGGTTGCTTGTGGATGATGTTTTGAGTAGATGGATGATGGATGGTAGGATATGTTCTTCCTAACTTGGAGATTTCGGGGACGAAATCCTAAAAGGTGGGGAGAATGTAACAACCCGTATTTTTCGATAACGTGTTAAGACGAGAATCAAGGCAGAATTTAATTTTAAATTCTGAATCAAGTAAAATGGGCTATGCCATTGCGTTCGTCTCGGAAAAATACGCGAAATAGAGTCTGAGTTTTCGAGAATCGGAGTCCGTATGACCAAGATATGGCCTCGCGAAGTTTCACGAAAAATTCCCAAATTAAAGTATACTTAATTAAGTGAAATGGGTTGCGCAGAGAAATATATATATATATTAATATATATATATATAATTGAAAATTAAATAAATAAATATGCAAAAATGTTCAAAACAGCGAATTGGGAGAGGGGAATAACCGAACCGGCCGATTTTTGAGGTCGACCCGAGCTCGCTGGGTCGACTAGGGGTTAATCCAGGGTGTTTGGCTGTCAACCCGTGGGCCGATTCGCTCAAATGCAGATTTTGCATTTGGATGGTTCTCATGGTTCATCTTTAATCTAAAGGCCCTAGATGGTTCCTACACTTGACTTCTTCCCCAAGACATGCTTTGATGGCTTGGATTGAATCTAGGTTTAATCCTATGGCCTAAAACACTTGCCTAATCTATAAATAAGACCCCAACCTATCCTAAATCCTCATTATTCGTTCATGCAACTAAACTATGGCAAAATTTTACCTCTCATGGCCTCCACTCTCTTCATAAAATTTCTAAATGGTTTCTATGAGAGATTTTCCATGCATACAAGTGTTTTCAAGCTTGTATGAGTGTCATTAGCTTGCATTCAAGTCAAGTTTCTATCTTTGCATCATAAAGCAAGGGTTTTGATCATTTTGGCTCAAGGGTTTTTATGTTAGAGCTTGCATTTTGGGTCTATTTGATTGCATAAGGGCTTTGTCATATCTTTTGTGCCTTCATAGCAATGTAAGCCCTTTCCCTACTCTTAGATATTAACTATGAAGTTAAATGTTCATGTTGCAAGTTTGGGTTTGATCATTGAGTATGATACATGCTATCATGTCATGCAAGTTTATGAAGTCATTATCTTGATCTTGTGAGCTAAAAGCTACAACCTTTATGTTGAAATGTTGCATTAGGCAACATGAGAACCCTCATAACCTTTATGTCAAATTGCATATGAAGTCATAACCCTTATATGATGATATATGCGAGTTACTAGTCATCATTCCATATCTTTTGTCACCATGATTCGCTTATGTGCCAAGTTTGGGTTTATGCATGTTTTGAGGCTTAAGAATGTAACATGCAAGTTAATGAACACATTTGTGCCTCATTTGCCACCATGATTAACTTGTGGCTTAATATCCATTTTTGTCATGCCTTTGCCAAGTTTCTTCTTTTAATCCATTACGTTGTCGCGAACGTATATGCGAGTTTAAAAGCGTTGGGTTATGTTATGGGTAATTTCTAATGACATGAAAATACAACATGAAAACATGACTTGAAATATAACATGGAAGTTGACATGTAAGTATGCATAAAAACATAAGCTTGGGAATTTACCTATTAAGTTAGGTCTACCCTTTGGGAATTTACCAATTAAGTTAGGTCTACCCAAATGCTTGAAAACTTATAACATGTTTTGGGAAACATGATGGACATGACACTTAGATAATATAAGTGTGGCCAACTCGAGGTTGGGTTGAGTTTGCAACGTAAAACTACCCGGAACCGACCGGCCTAACTAGTAGTTGCAAACAATAGGACCCAATGTGAGAAGTTGGTCATGTTGTGCTTGAACCCGAGGTTAGACCAAGTTGTGGTGTAAAGCTACCCGGAACCGACCGACTTAACTAGTAACCACAACAAAGTCTAATGTGAGAGGTGAAGGTGCATTAGGTAATTAATGCCACATGATAGGGTTAAGTTAATTTGATTAATGACTCTTAACCAAATATGACATGGACAAATGGGTTAAGTAATTTGATTAGGCTAATGATACTTAACAAAACATGACAAGGTTGGGTAGGTTAAGTAACTTGATTTGCCTAATGACACTTAACCATTTTTATATGACTAGTGGATGGGGTTATGTTAACCAACACTTAATCAATCCAACGCGATAACTTGGTAAGGTCAAGTAAGTTTTCTTAATGACGCTTAACCGAAAAATACGGTTAACGAATGGGGTTAAGATTAGACTCAACTAGTCTAAACATGGAAATCGGATGGGGTTAAGTTAGCCTAGACTTAATTAATCCCACTTGGTAGTTTAATGGGGTTAAGTTAAACACTTAACTAATCTAAACATGATGAATTGATGTGGTTAAGTGACCTATACTTAACCAATCTAACTCGTGAATTTATTGAGGTTAAGTTAACCTATACTTAACCGATCTAACGTAAAAACATGATAAGGCTAAGTCACGAATCGCTTGAATACACTTGACCGATTTGACTGAGTAAATTGATAGGGTCAAGTTAATATATACTTAACCAATCTAGAATGATAATTGGACGAGGTTAAGTCATGAATTGCTTAATACATACTTAACCAGCGTGAGCATGGTTTGTAGGGTTAAGTCTTGGACTTGGATACTTAGCCAATTTTGACATGATTTGAAGACGGGTTAAGTCTTGGACTTGGATACTTAGCCAATTTTGACATGATTTGTAGACGGGTTAAGTCATGAACTTAAGTGACACTTAATCCATTCTGTAAACCCTAGTTCTGAGGATAGGGGATAACCGTAGTTAACAAGGATAACGGGAATAAGGCTAAGTGGTAAACCTTAGTTGAGGAATAACTAAGTAATGATTCTTAGTCAAGGAAATTTAGACCAGTTCATAGATAGATGAGTAACCTGATACGGTAGGTCATCGTTTAAGTATACGAGTAGGAGCAAATATCTGATTTAGATAAAGGCTCCAGCGAACTGGGTAACGAAGCAGCGGCTTCGGGGAACGTGAGGGTATTCTTGGTATCCCTCTATGAGCTGCCAGGTGATTATACTAGGCTCATGAGAGGTTAAGGTCTGCGTTAGAAGAACCAAGAGTATGCCTTGGTTGCTATGCGAGCGACCTAAAGACGGGGATGGATAGGGGATAGTCGACGATACACGGTCGTACCCTAGATAGCATTTCATCAGACTACCTACCATCTTTGGTCAAGCGTGTACGTACGGAAAGGCAGAGAACACCCAATAGACCATAATTGCTATCTAATTATGGTTGCGGTAAGGCTAGGATTATGGGTTGGCCAGTAGTGTGTTCTCATACAGGATTTATCCTGTCTTGTCTTTCACTAGTTGAGGGAGGGGTCGCGTGGGACCATAGCCACGTATAGAAAAACAGACCTTAGCATCTGCATCGGCAGATAAATCGAAAGCTCCCGACCGAGTCCTGTATTTCTCGATCTGCCCTGTGACAGGACTCGGATGGCACGATGTGATACATGTGCATACAGTCATGGAAAACGATTCACGATGAATGCGTGGGAAAAAGGGCGCGGTTGACGGTTAGCGTAAATCCCAGTGGCCCTGGGTGGTTGAACCAAAACCGAGATACAAAAACGTGCAATAGGTAAGCGTAATCCCTAGTGGCCCTAGGTAACATAAGTCCTAGTTGTACAAACAATAATTCATGTTGGAAGACCCTAGCTAGGTTTAGGGTAACAGTCCAAACCGATCTTAAGGATCATGGAACTATGTTAAAGTAATATAGAATCTCATGGGAAAGCCCGTATGGTCTACGGTAAGGGACTGAACATTTACATGGAATAAAACATACAAGTTGAGTAACCTATATATGCGATATATTAGGTTGACATGGACCATTACACGACTTTTGAGTGAGGGTCATTCTTGGTTAACACATGACACAGTGGGGATACTAGTACGGTAGGTGCAGAGCTAAAATACAGGATAGATATCACGGGGCGTTATACGTGACAGATATCTTGGGGATATTATACTTGATAGAAAGCTGACGATGTGATACCTTGTTTTATCTTGACATCGTAATTTATCATGACACCTTAGTTTATCTGAGTTCAGTAGTTCATCCTGTTATTTTGATTTAGCTTATCTGTCTTGTTATCATGCTTATGTTCATCTCAGTTTCTCATGTCAGTTAACTTTACTAGTTTTTATGCTAATAGTAGATAGGGCTTACTCAGTCTTTTTGACTGACCCGTTTTGTTTCGCCTCTTTTCTTCCGTTTCCCCCCCATGTTACAGGGAGGAAATACTGTTGTTTAGTTCGGACTTCTTCTGCTTGAAGGTCATCATGGATGGCTTGGACTTTTCTTGGCTAATGGCTACTTTACTGTTTTTACTTGGGGAATAATTTATGAAAATGTCTTTACGCTTCTTTAATATTGCAAGACAGGTTTTGATGTACTCTGATGTAAAAGGCTTTAGACCTTATTTATTCATGTTATGAAAGTTTGATTTTACTTCCGCTATTTTATATGTTCTGTCTTGTGATATTTATGTGCATGTTTACCAATAATGCCCCTCTAAAGCTAGTGCATTCCTTTTGCGAGTGACCCTAGCGGAGGCGGGGTGTTACAACCATAGATCATAACCAAGTATAATATCCATCTTCATAAAAACAAAATACACAATCCCATTACATAAATAGCCATTAAAAAGATAACAAGCTGGACTTTACTTCAACGGTCCAAGCTTTCCAAAGAGAGATGAAGCAATTCAATCAAACTCCACTAGAGCTGGGCCCAACCTGAGGACCTGGAGGGGGAAAAAGGATAGAAATAGAGGGGGTCAGACATAAAGTCTGGCGAGTATGATAATTCTAACAATACTATTATCAAAATAACTAGACTAAGGCATAAGCTGGAAGGCAAGTAAATGTCTATGAACTCTTAGGAAGATAAAGATAGCGTTTAAGATAACGTTAAAGATAACGGTAAAGGCACACCTAATTACTAACGAATGATTACTACACTGCACCGCACATTACTACACTGCACCACACCAGTCACCCTATTGTTTGATCCCACTTGCTTCACACAGAAACTTTATAAATAGCCTTACGTACCCCTAGCTGACTACATAGGTGCCGTCTGCCCCTATCTCCACTAGGTGTACCCCACAACCCACTTTCGATCGGCTCCCTACTCGCAGATACCCGTGCTGGCCCCACAGTGGGGTGTATCACTCCCCTAAAGTGGCAAGCCGATACAACTTGAGAATGCACGGCTTATACCTACACGATGCAACAACGTCTTATCTACCAGCCCGGGTCCACACACGCATATGAAACCCGTTGGACTTGCGTTGCCACCGCTCCCCGCTTTGGCCTCTTACAGTCAAACCCAGCATGCGTGTCCCGTCCTCGACTTGGGTCGAGCCCACAAAGATACGTTTGGGATACTGGTCGAAATGGGCCCCCACAAGCTACCCACCTAAGTTTGTCACTAGTATATCCCACTTAACCCTCTTAGTCATGTTCATTTACATGTGTGTTTGGTTAAGTCTTACTAATCGTATTTCACATGCCACTAAGGGCACCCCTAGATTCCTCATGCCACCCAAGGCACCTACTTAACCCCCATGTCCCACCTTACAGGTTTATCTGGTTAAGTATTTATTAATTCATTCAGGCCATAACCTCATAAAGACCTCTCACATTAGACTGGCATTTATGGCAGCTGGATTTGCCGGGCGGGTCCGGGCAGTCTTACACCATAAAAGAGTCTAACCTTGTGTCTTTACAACTGTTATGCTTTAGTTTAGGCCTAGGACCTCTCACATTGGGCTGACATTTGTGACCACTTGATTTGCCGGGCAGGTACGGGCAGGTTTACGTCACAAACGAGTCCAACCTCGTGTCCTAAGCATTGATTAACACTTAAAATCTTTTACCCCAGTTTTAATAATTCCCTATTCAAATTATTAATTAAGTCAACTTTTAATGATGTCCATAATTGACTCAATTATGGCCATCCACTTATGGCATGCAAAATCATATCAATTGCACCCTAACTTTTTAATATTAAATCCTTAATATTACCCCTACCCCACGTTTATATCGCTTATTCAACGCATAATATAGGCTAGACTTGTATAGTCTAACACCTAGCACAAAGATAAATTATCACAACATATAGACAATTAAAATAAATCTAATCATAATAGGGGTGAAACTTGCATAAACTACACATGTTAAGGATCAAAAGGTGTCAACTTGTTAAATGTCTCAATTTATATGATATGATCATAGCCCAAATCTATACATAAACTTGCATATGGGGTTTTTAGGCAACATAATGATAGTGTGAACTAGCATAGGATATCATATATGTCATAGCATAATTCTAGATGTCATAATAGATGTCTTGGCATATGTTCATAACTTCTCTAATCAATCTAACTTGCATATGTGACTTGTCATATAGATCAACATAACCCAAACATGATGATTTAATTAATATGAACTAACTAGCATAGATGGTAACATCATGGCCTTTTTAACATGTATTATTCATCATAACTTAGCATAGAAACTTTCAACATACATAACATCATCATAGCATTATTTACAACATATAAGATATCATCATCACATAACATTGGATTTACAATATACATGATAGCAAAAGGGGTTTACAACAACATATACGATAATTCACATCATCTACTCATAATCCATTCATAACTCAACCTAATTAAAATGATAATAATCTTGTTAAGATCATCATACTCACAATTTAGAGAAGAAAACAGAGAGTTTTGCTTTGCTTTAGGTTTGAGAGAATTAGAATTGAATTTGCTTTTCTTCTTTCTTAGTTGGCGGCGGCTCCATTGATTTCCATGGCGACGGTAACTATTCTATTTTAATTAGGTTTAGGGTTAGCATTAGGATGTATTTATAGGTGTAGGAAGTTATTTAGGACCATTAGATTAACCCTGAACCATGAGAACCAATCAAATGCAAAATCTGCATTTGAGCGAATCGGCCCACGGGTTGACAGCCAAACACCCTGGATTAACCCCTAGTCGACCCAGCAAAGCTCGGGTCGACCTCAAAAATAGGCTGGTTCGGTTATTCCCCCTCCCAATTCGCTGTTTTGAACTTTTTCGCATATTTATTTATTTAATTTTTAATATATATATATATATCAATATATATATATTTCTCTGCGCAACCCATTTCACTTAATTCTTTTCTAAAAATTAAGTACACTTTAATTTGTGAATTTTAATGTTATAAAATTATGGGGTGTTACATTCTCCCCTCCTTAAAGGATTTCATCCCCGAAATCTCCAAGTCAAGAAGAATGTATATCCTACCATCTAATCGTCCATCTACTCAACCATCAAACACCATCATCCATTGTCCTTAAAAGACTTCTAATGCTTTAATGTTTATATGCACAGTGTGTGTATATGTCCATATCTAATGCAAAATTAGGCGGTCTACTGATTCAGTCGACCTCCTTAGTGCAATTCATGATAGTGCCATCCGTCCAATATGTATGCAAAAGATTCCTAATGATACATATTAATTCTATATGTGTGCACAACCATCCACCCGAATGCAGCAACTATATGATAATACAACCATTATACATCCATTTTACTAAATACATCCATATACATGCAATATGCAATATGAAGTGACTGAGCCGATCTGGTGCCTAATAGTGTGTGTATATGCATCCACGAGCAACCACCAGCAAACACTTGCATCCACTTTGCATCCACCATACATAACATGTCTCAAACACATGTTTCAACCATAGGATTATCCTAACTAAAGGTCAAAGATACTAGCGAGAGGATATACTAAAGATAAGATAAGTACAAGCTAAGCGATAAAGGAGAAATTAAAAGACATACCCTCAAAAAGAAAAGGGTATCGTGAACGCATCTTCTCTTCTGTCTCCCAAGTAGCGTTGCTCTCATCATCTCCCCATTACACTTTGACTAGTCTGACCTCTCGATTCCTCAACTTCTTGATCTCCGACCCAAGAATGCGCGTAGGAGCTCGTCGAATTGTCGCATCACGCTCTATCTCCACCTCTCTAAGCAAGCTCGGCTCTACCACTTCCGCGGTCTCGTGCAAGCACTTCCTCAAATGTGACACATGGAATACGTCATGTACACCACTAAGTCTCTCGGGAAACTCCACTCTATACGCCATCCGTCCAATCTTCTCCTTAATAGGAAACGACCCTACAAACCTTGGTGCTAATTTCCCAACGGACCCAAAGCGAACAACGTTCCGTAATGGAGACACTTTGACAAAGACCATGTCCCTAACTTCAAACTCGAGATCTGTCCTCCTCTTATCCGCATAAGATTTCTGCCTATCTTGCGCTGCTTTCATCCTCCTTCGAATCAAGTCGATCTTCTCCGAAGTCTCCCTAATCATATCGGGCCCAAGTAAGATCTTATCCGTAGATTCCCACCAACATGTAGGTGAACGACAAGGTCGTCCATAAAGAGCTTCGAATGGTGCCATACCAATGCTGGACTGAAAGCTGTTATTATATGCGAACTCAACCAATGGAAGATGCTCTTCCCATGTACCCCCAAAGTCTAGGATACATAGCCTCAACAGATCCTCTAGAATGCGATTCACCCTCTCGGTCTGGCCGTCCGTCTGAGGATGATATGCGGTGCCCAAACATAACTGAGTCCCTACCGCCTCTTGTAAGCTTCTCCAAAATTCACTAGTGAAAATAGGATCGCGGTCGCTCACTATGCTAGAAGGAACACCGTGCAAATGAACTATTTCTCGGACATATACAGAAGCTAACCATGGAGCAGTCCTCTTACTCTTCACGGGAATGAAATGGGCGCTCTTAGTAAGTCTATCTACTATAACCTAAATCCCCGTATTACCCCTCCTCGATCGCGGTAATCCATCCACAAAATCCATCGAGACACTTTCCCACTTCCATAGCGGAACCCCCAATGGGTGAAGCAACCCACCGGGTTTCTTTTGCTCCGCTTTTACTTGTTGGCACACCAAGCATCTAGCGACATACTCGGCCACATCTTTCTTCATGCCGGCCCAAAAGTAAACTCTCTTCATTTCTTTGTACATCTTGTCCCCGCCGGGATGAATGGTCATCTTCGAATGATGTGCTTCATCAAGAATAGTCTTCCTTAGGTCATCGTCTTTTGATACACAAAGTCTACCGTCCCTACGTAACCAACCCTTATCATCTAGGGTATACCTACGGAGATAGCTTGATGACTCCCCTCCTTCGAGTTTTTCTACTAACTCAACCAACTGCGGGTCGTCTCGCTGTGCCTCGCCAATCCGTCCCAAAAGCGTAGGTCTGACCTCCAAGGATGCTAGCAAACCGGGTATGAAGTTAACGGAAGGTCTAAAGTCAAACATCGAAATCAATTCTAAACTTCGCCGCTCAACAAACAAAGGACTTAAGGATAATAATCTTTTTCTACTTAAGGCGTCTGCCACCACGTTACCCTTGCCAGGTGTATAGGCTATTTCGAAGTCGTAGGACGCTAAGAACTCCATCCACCTTTGCTGCCTTAAGTTCAAGTCCTTTTGAGAGAATAGGTATTTTAAGGACTTGTGGTCAGTGAATAATTCGAATTTCTCGCCAAGAATATAATGACGCCAAGACTTAAGCGCGAAAACAATAGCGGCCAATTCTAGGTCATGTGTGGGGTAATTCTTCTCATGCGCTCTCAACTGCCTTCCACCATAGGCTATTACCCTGCCCTCTTGCATTAAGACTGCGCCTAGTCCTGTCCCACAAGCATCAGTATAAACGGTAAATGGCTTACTCCCGTCTGGCAGCACTAAGACTGGGGCTGAAGTCAAAGCTCTCTTCAAACGTTGGAACGCATCATCACAATCTATGTCCCATGTGAAAACTAGGTTCTTCTTCGTCAAGCGTGTCAATGGAGCTGATATCTTTGCGAAGTCTTTGATAAACTTCCTATAGTAGCCAGCCAACCCCAAGAAACTTCTCACTTCGGTAGCATTTTTAGGAACCTTCCAATCTTGGATGGCCACCACCTTCGCGGGATCTACAGCTATCCCTTCTTTGGAAACCACGTGTCCTAAGAACCGTACTTCCTTCCTCCAAAAGTGACACTTAGAAAATTTAGCTTTAAGCTTATGCGCTCGAAGAGTCTCCAACACTTCCCTAAGATGTAGGGCATGCTCTTCTTCATCCTTAGAAAAGATCAAGATGTCATCTACAAAGACTACCACAAATTTGGTAAGGTACTCCCTAAACACCCTACTCATCAATTCAACAAAGTATGCGGGGGCGTTTGTCAAACCGAAGGGTATCACTAGCCATTCATAGAAACCGTCCGGAGTCCTAAAGGCAGTCTTGTCTATGCTATCCTCAGCCACTCTCAACTGATGGAACCCAGTGGCTAAGTCCAACTGCGAAAACACTGAGGCGCCAACTAATTGATCGAAGAGATCGTCAATCCTCGGCAGTGGGTGTCTGTTCTTCTTAGTAAGCTTATTAAGTTCTCTATAGTCCACACAAAGTCTAAGGGACCCATCCGCCTTCGTGGCAAATACTACTGGAGCACCCCACTCCGATATACTTCGTCTTATGAACCCCTTCTCAAGCAACTCCTTCACTTGCTTACCGAGTTCCCTCCTTTCACGTGGAGCCATGTGGCGTACTGGCAAAGATACTGGTTTTGCATTATCCACAAGATATATTCGAAAATCTATCTCCCACTTCGGAGGCAAGCCCTTCACCTCCTCAAACACATCCGAATATTCTCGGACCACTCTAACAGATCGTAGATTTTCCTCAGACGCGTCAAGCGATTCTAGATAACTTAGCATAACCGAATTTATGGGATTACAAAAGATTTCGAGAGTGTTGCCAAGGCGAGTCACGAGCCTAACTACTCTCCTTTCACAATCAAGAACGGCCCAATTTCTGGATAACCAATCCATTCCTAAAATTAGCCCATAGCCCGTGAAGCCAAACACAAAAGCATCACATCTAAATTCAATGCTAAGTATGGAAATTTTCAAATCCAAACACATCATGGACAAATAAGCTGAGCCCCCTATTGGATTCGAAACAACTAAGGGATCCTCAACTAAACTGGTGTTTAAGTGTAGTGATTCAACTAATGATGTAGAGATAAACGAATGTGATGCGCCCGAATCGAATAAGGTACGGACAGGATGATCAAACAGAAACACTAAGCTTTCAACAGAAATGGTTCTACCTCGTTCTTGCAGCGGTGGGACCGCGAGAGCCTGAACTTGTCCCCTTGCCTACCCTGGTGCCATAAGAGCCTGCACCTGTCCTCCCGAGGTAGCTCCTGCCCTCTGCCCCTTCTTTGGGCAGTCCTTCACTAAATGTCCCGCATCGCCACAATGAAAACAACCTGTCTTCTTTTTCTTTCGGCCATCCTTGCTGAGATGGCCTGGGGTTCCACAGTTAAAACATTTCTTCTTTCCCTTGCCGTTATTGTCTTTTCCACCCTTCTTGTTTTGCTGTTGTGGTTTCTTCTGATCCCCCTTCTTCTCGGGTGCCTTATCAACTTTAGCGCTTTTCTCCTCATGCATAAGCGCCATTTCTACTAACTTCTCAAAGGTGTCCCCATCGGGATGTGGGTCATAGCCAACCCTTGCAATGGTTCATTCAAGCCATTCACGAACCTCAGCGCCTTCTTCTCCGGCGTGTTCACTAAGTCTAAGCCAAACCTTGCTAACTGATTAAATTTATTGACATATTCTTTCACTGATGAGCTTCCTTGCTTCAATGTCAAGAACCTTTCCATATATAGATTTTCTTCCGCCCTTGAGAGAAACTTCGCCTCGAACCCACGTCTGAAATCCGCCCAAGAGTCAACAGGATGCTCTCCATTAGTGACCTCCCACCAAAACGAGGCCTCTCCCTTCATCAACCAAGCTGCTAAACGAACTCTCCTCCCTTCTTCTACTTCAAAGATTTCTAGCAATTCTTCCACCTCCTTAAGCCAATCTCTAGCTTCCACAAATGTTTCTGACCCTTGAAATGGTTTTCCACCCATAGCCTTGAATTCCTTGCATGTCTTTGCAAAAGTATATACGCGAGGAGGAGGAGGAGCGGGTGCAACTTGTGGTGGAGGAACATTGGCTGGACCTGCAGCGGCCCTAGCCTCTAATAACCTCATATACCATCCTGGTATTGTTACACCATCCGGAAGGTTAAGATCTTCAGCCATGCTGAAACGAAAAAGGAAAGATTCAAAATGGAGAATTCGAAAGATAAAGATATGGCTATTGGGGATTATGTTTTTCTTAAAAACTTTCCTCTTCAAATTACTCATTAAAACATGTTTTTGAAAGCACTTCTTCCAAAAATAACTATTTTTCTAAAGTATTTTTATCTGTTCTGGTAACCTTAAGCTCTGATACCACGTGTAACACCCCACATCCATTAATGTCACTCACAAAGGGAATGCATTAATTTCCATGGAGGTTATAAGTGAATATAGAACAGAAAAACTACAACAAGACAGATAATAAATAGTACTTGGAAATCTAAAAATTCATTTTATTGCAGCGGAAATTAAACATGTTTGTTACATCATAAAACCATAGATCATAACAAAGTACAATATCCATCTTCATAAAAACAAAATACATAATCCCATTACATAAATAGCCATTGAAAAGATAACATGCTGGACTTTACTTCAACGGTCCAAGCTTTCCAAAGAGAGATGAAGCAATTCAAACAAACTCCACTAGAGCTGGGCCCAACCTGAGGACCTGGAGGGGGAAAAAGGATAGAAATAGAGGGGGTCAGACATAAATTCTGGCGAGTATGATAATTCTAATAATACTATTATCAAAATAACTAGACTAAGGCATAAGCTGGAAGACAAGTAAATGTCTATGAACTCTTAGGAAGATAAAGATAGCGTTTAAGATTACGTTAAAGATAATGGTAAAGACACACCTAATTACTAACGAATGATTACTACACTGCACCGCACATTACTACACTGCACCACACCAGTCACCCTGTTGTTTGATCCCACTTGCTTCACACAGAAACTTTATAAATAGCCTTACGTACCCCTAGTTGACTACATAGGTGTCGTCTGCCCCTATCTCCACTAGGTGTACCCCACTACCCACTTTTGATCGGCTCACTACTCGTAGATACCCGTGCTGGCCCCACAGTGGGGTGTATCACTCCCCTAAAGTGGCAAGCCGATACAACTTGAGAATGCACGGCTTATACCTACACGATGCAACAACGTCTTATCTACCAGCCCGGGTCCACACACGCATATGAAACCCGTTGGACTTGCGTTGCCACCGCTCCCCGCTTTGGCCTCTTACAGTCAAACCCAGCATGCGTGTCCCGTCCTCGACTTGGGTCGAGCCCACAAAGATACGTTTGGGATACTGGTCGAAATGGGCCCCCACAAGCTACCCACATAAGCTTGTCACTAGTATATCCCACTTAACCCTCTTAGTCATGTTCATTTACATGTGTGTTTGGTTAAGTCTTACTAATCGTATTTCACATGCCACTAAGGGCACCCCCTAGATTCCTCATGCCACCCAAGGCACCTACTTAACCCTCATGTCCCACCTTACATGTTTATCTGGTTAAGTATTTATTAATTCATTCAGGCCATAACCTCATAAAGACCTCTCACATTAGACTGGCATTTATGGCAGCTGGATTTGTCGGGCGGGTCCGGGCAGTCTTACATCATAAAAGAGTCTAACCTCGTGTCTTTACAACCGTTATGCTTTAGTTTAGGCCTAGGACCTCTCACATTGGGCTGACATTTGTGACCACTGGATTTGCCGGGCGGGTACGGGCAGGTTTACATCACAAACGAGTCCAACCTCGTGTCATAAGCATTGATTAACACTTAAAATCTTTTACCCCAGTTTTAATAATTCCCTATTCAAATTATTAATTAAGTCAACTTTTAATGATGTCCATAATTGACTCAATTATGGCCATCCACTTATGGCATGCAAAATCATATCAATTGCACCCCAACTTTTTAATATTAAATCCTTAATATTACTGCTACCCCACGTTTATACGTTCGCTTATTCAACGCATAATATAGGCTAGACTTGTATAGTCTAACACCTAGCACAAAGATAAATTATCACAACATATAGACAATTAAAATAAATCTAATCATAATAGGGGTGAAACTTGCATAAACTATACATGTTAAGGATCAAAAGGCGTCAACTTGTTAAATGTCTCAATTTATATGATATGATCATAGCCCAAATCTATACATAAACTTGCATATGGGGTTTTTAGGCAACATAATGATGGTGTGAACTAGCATAGGATATCACATATGTCATAGCATAATTCTAGATGTCATAATAGATGTCTTGGCATATGTTCATAATTTCTCTAATCAAACTAACTTGCATATGTGACTTGTCATATAGATCAACATAACCCAAACATGATGATTTAATTAATATGAACTAACTAGCATAGATGGTAACATCATGGCCTTTTTAACATGTATGATTCATCACAACTTAGCATAGAAACTTTCAACGTACATAACATCATCATAGCATGATTTACAACATATAAGATATCATCATCACATAACATTGGATTTACAATATACATGATAGCGAAAGGGGTTTACAACAACATATATGATAATTCACATCATCTACTCATAATCCATTCATAACTCAACCTAATTAAAATGATAATAATCTTGTTAAGATCATCATACTCACAATTTAGAGAAGAAAACAGAGAGTTTTGCTTTGCTTTAGGGTTGAGAGAATTAGAATTGAATTTGCTTTTTTTCTTTCTTAGTTGGCGGCGGCTCCATTGATTTCCATGGCGACGATAACTATTCTATTTTAATTAGGTTTAGGGTTAGCATTAGTATGTATTTATAGGTGTAGGAAGTTATTTAGGACCATTAGATTAACCCTGAACCATGAGAACCAATCAAATGCAAAATCTGCATTTGAGCGAATCGGCCCACGGGTTGACAGCCAAACACCCTGGATTAACCCCTAGTCGACCCAGCGGGGCTTGGGACGACCTCAAAAATGGGTCGGTTCGGTTAGTCCCCCTCCCAATTCGCTGTTTTGAACTTTTTCGCATATTTATTTATTTAATTTTTAATTTATATATATATATATATATATATCAATATATATATATTTCTCTACGCAACCCATTTCACTTTATTCTTTTCTAAAAATTAAGTATACTTTAATTTGTGAATTTTAATATTATAAAATTATGGGGTGTTACACAAATGATTACTTCGGTAAGGTTTGTTAATCCCGACTAGTTTGGATAAACCATAATTATAAGGACCCGTAACTTCCCCGCGAAGGAAAGAGCGGATACTTTGAGGACAAGATGCATCGGAACGCAAACAGAAGAACATTTCATTGTTAATTACAACAATTCCATCAGAATACAAGAATATACATAGTATAAATAAATAATATACATCACAAAATATCAGACATTACAATACATTACATGGTAGTGGAAAAATAAGACAACACACAACTGACAGGGATATACAGATACAGAGCTTTCCGAATATCATTCCAGCTGTAAACCAAGTTCCTGTGAATATAAATCTGCAAAACCAAAACTCCTAGTTGCCCATGTCAAAATAAGGGCACCCAGAGTTTAGGTTAAAACAATAAACTCCAAGTCAGTCATGTGACTGGTGTGAGAACTAAAACAGTTATTTATCTTTATTTTAAAGTTAGGTAAATCAAGGGACCACGCCGTATAACACGGAATGGGTTTCCTCCCAATAACATGGAAGTTGCATTTCCATCTGTGAGCCGAGGCAAAAGATAATCCTCTACCGATTCGAGACTCTCTAGCCCGAGCCACAGGAACAGCCGCATCTGCCGTATGGATCGTCAGGGCCGGTCCACCGATGTGGATTATTATGCCTGAACACTGCGTTTCCCCGCCCTTTGGGGCGTAAATGAGCCAAATGACTCCATCGGCTCCACACAGTCACCGACATATCTGAGGCGCCTCACAACAGCAACAACCACACAGGTGAAAATAATATAAATGTCAGGGCTGGTAGGTCACTGACACCACCCTAGCTAGAAGGAAACGCATGCCCTCCCTTAGGTCCTCTCCCGTTTTCGGTTCACAACCGAGATGTAAGGCTCACGAATCAGTGCTACACAAAGCTATGCCACACAGGCGGTGCTTTGATCATCAATCACAAGACTTTGCTTTTCAACAAAAGCCTTGATCATTTGCCATTTAAGCATGCCACACAGGCAATTCACTCTATGCGATTGATATCCATCAATATATAACCACTGAGCTCGTACGTCTTAGAGAAGGGCATTAAGCAAGAGAATAAATTATCCACTGCCAAACAGATATATATTTAATAGAAATCAATCACACAGAATAAAATCCAATGTCAGACACACAGTCCATTTACAAGTTCGTTCTGGGTCTTAACGAAACCGGAGGCACCTTTTACCTCGCATATCCATCGGTCTCCAAGTATGTCTGGACGATCACCAACTGATTCCCTCCTCTTGGGTGTACAACACATCAAGATCATATGTAATCACCCAAACGATGTGAAGACATCTGGTCTTCGACCACCATCTTCATCCTCGACACATCGTCGAATTAGTTATTCAGAATGGGTTAAACCTGGTCATTCTGAATAACTCGCGTATATAATAAACAAGTGTTACACAAACACAACATACGCCTCATTCCAATTCAAAATATTCTTTTATTCAAATATTCTTATACTTTGGGAAAGTTCATATTAATTTTATCAAAGATAAATTCTTTTAATTTTATTCTTTAATCTTCCTATGAATATCAGTTCAAATTAGTCGGGATTAGCGAACCACACCGAAGTAATCATTTATTTTATTTCCCAATCCTAACCTATTCATCCCATGAAGTAAAACTGGTCATACTTAATATCTAACACCACGGTGTTATCGGTAAATTCAATTACCATTTCACGTTCAAATCTAGCTAAAGATTTAACTATCGCCTGGAGCAAAACTGGTGGTACTCCATTCCCGATCATCTCAATCTAATTAAAGATTCATTAAAACTACACTTAGTTTTAATCTTCCCAAAAATCAATATCATGTCTTTAACTGGGTTAAAGAACCAATGTCATCTAAAACACGGTTCACGATAAACCCAAAATCACATTTGATATTAAATACAAGGCTCTGAGTAGAAAATATATCGGCTTATATTCAATATCAAATTCTACGACCAACAAATATCATATTGGAAATAACGATATAAATATATCTTTCAAATTTCCATAAAAATATCTGTATAATCACGAAATCCAACATCGAAATATTCCACAGACAATTTCTATTCAAATCCATTCCAATTCAATTATTGGAAATTCTGGTTACTTTTTAAAACCTTTTCAAATCCAATTTATTTATTTCAAAAATAAAGGGGATTATAATTGTAGTTTAAAACTAGTTCATTTCGATAAAAATTTATTTTTATCTTTTCAAATATGGAGTTTTTACTCCCAATTCTTTCCAAATCATTTCTTATGATCTTACACAAATTATTACTATTTTTAATAATTTTATCAAGGCCCATGCAGTCGATTTCCATCAATGGCCATCGAACTGCACTTACAGTGACCTTCTCCAAATTTGATTTGGACATAATTCCAAATTAAATTTCAAACCTCTAATATTCGTTAGAAATCTCTTTTCGATATGAACCCAACGGTTACAGTTTTAGGAGAATCCGACGGTCGGATCTTCCGTAATATCCGTTCGATGTCAATGGTCGAAATTCGCGAACTACCGTGGCGCGGCGCATTCTATTCAAGCCATTACATATATAATATATATATTATTTATATATATATAATCGATTTCCTTTTAAAACGTATTTTATAAATCGTTTAAAATTCGTTTTCAAAACGATTTTAACTTCATATTCAATGTTTAATCAAAATCGAATGTTCCATATCATTAATCTATAAATGATAATATTTTCAAAACGTTATATTTTGAAATCACTTCCTTTTCTATATTCATTATAAAAATGAATAAAACCGACACAAATATCGTTCACGTCGAAATAGCGTCAATCTAAACAACACAGCTATATATTTCAATAACTTCGTTATTCTATTCAACAAATGAATATTTTCTTCAACACATGAAATTAGCTTTTATTCAACACATGAATATATATTTTATTCAACACATGAATTTTCTTCTATTCAACACATGAATATATAATTTATTCAACACATGAATTTTCTTCTATTCAACACATGAATATATATTTTATTCAACACACAAATTTTCTTCTATTCAACACATGAATATATATTTTATTCAACACATGAATTTTCTTCTATTCAACACATGAATATATATTTTCCAAATTGGAATGAGGCCCAATCAACTACCAAATAGTGTTAATTATATGGATTTCATATACACACGTACACTACAACAATCAAACACAGGCAACCATCACCCAAAGTGCATTCTACACTGCATAAGCATCAAATATAAATATTTAACGCTTATAACAGCCTGTCAATCTATCGATGGACATACAGCTAATTATTGGGACTAGTGTATGGCCAATTCCATCCCAATACCCGTGTGGGGTTACACATCAACAAACACAGATTTTTATTTATGTAGTTGGGAGATGTGTAAAATTTATCGTCCCAATCAATATCAGTCAAATCGGTGTACATAAACAAATCGTTCGATTTGTAAATGAATATTTATTTTATTTCAAAACATGAATATATATATATATTTGATTTCAACACATGAATATATATTTTATTTCAACACATGAATATTTTTTTTTTCAACACATGAATATATATTTTATTTCAACACATGAATATATATTTTTCACATCACAATCAACAGTCAAATTTCACAACACAACCAATCACACAAGTCGTCCATGGTCTGTGGACAACGGGTGTCGGGTGCTACTAAGCACCGTCTGCATCCTAATATATATTTCAACTAGAAAATAAAATAAAAATGAGGAGTTCTCACCTTTGGGTTCCACTCCACCATTGTATACTAAATTTCTGATCGATTTGATTTACCCGAAATTCCTACGCCATCCTTTTCACGCTGTTCATATTAAAAACCACATTTTTAATATGATGTTCTATATATTAAAAATATGATTTTTAATACTCTACCAATATAAAAATCATATTTTTATTATCATACTTATATGAAAATTATATTTTTAGCTTCCTATTTCATGATAAAGATTATATTTTTAACTTCCTACTTCATGATAAAAATTATATTTTTAACTTCCTACTTCATAATAAAAACCCAATCTTTCATGAATTAAAAATCAAATCTTTTTATATTTAAAAGTCAAATCTTTATTTTATATTCAAACAAATAAAAATCACTTCTTTAATTTATAGCCATAAAAAACAATTTGATTTATATTTAAAACTGAAAAGGAAAAATAAAGTAACGATATGCTCACTGTTTTTGTTCTGAACCCGAAAGGACCCATCACCATTTGCAGGGTCGAACTGGAGCCACCAACGTAGTGAAAATTGTTCGGAGCGTCACCTTGAAGCGACCGGAGTCCCTCCCAAACGCTCCACCAGTAGCGACGCGCCATCTCCCTCGTGCTCCACCCTGAAGCGTTGAACTCGAATGGCCTGCGTCGCTGGAGGTTTGTCGCCATCGTCGCCGTGGTCTGGAGCCATGGTGGAGTTCGATTGGCGGAGAGGGTCACGACGTCGGGGTGAACGTTGACGGAGGGGTGGCGGAGCAGAGGGAGAGGCGAGGCGATGGAGCGGTGTCTTCGAATGATTTGGGGAGGGGTTTCTAATTTTGAATGGGGTTGACTTCGAATGGAGATGAAGGGAGGGTTATTGAAAATATATATATATATATATAATTTAATTATATTTTAATTTCCAAAAGTAACTTTTTATTTTCAACTCGAAATCGAACCCACCAATATCGTCCCTAGCTAATTACCCCCCATTCCGAACATAATAGGATATGTTTCGTAGGCCAATTCGATCGTTACGATCAGTTTCTGTTCAAGTTAAAATATAAATCATTATATTGAATTTTAAACGCACATTTCAATTTACCGGGATCATATACGGACTCTAAAAATTCTAGAAAAAATATTTCTAGCTTCGTAATGACGATATAGTCCTAACAAAACTGATTTCGTCAAATTCCGAGACCGTTTGAAAAATAGGCATTTTCCAGTTGATTAAAATCAACTGAAACTGGTTAAACGCGTTTTCCTTTGCCATGCTCACATATTGATTCGGAAAATTATTGAATTTTGGAATCTAGCAATAACTTGACATCACGGATCCAACAAAAGTGGTTTCGTCGAAAACCCAGGTCGTTTACAAAATAGCTATTTTTAAGGGCAAGAATTCCATAACGACTATTCTGAATTTTCAACTGGACATAACTTTTTATCCCCGTTATGAAATTTCAATTTTTCAGATTCATTGGAAAAATATTCTCAATTAGATTCTAGTATTTTTGGTTTCGCTAAAATCCGATTTATTTTGAATCCTGTGCGTTCATTTGAAATTTGAAATCGAATTTTCAAACTACCGCGCCATTTTCAATTCCTTTTATAATTATAAATAATTATTTATCTTCTAACGCCGATTCAAATAAATCTATACATTCAAATTTTATTCAAAATAAATTTCTCATCGCTATTATTTAAAATAATTCATTTTAAATAATCAAAATTCATCAAAATTGCCAAAATAAAATTTTTAAATTGGCTCAGAATTTCCGGGTTATTACAATCTCCCCCACTTAAAAATTTTCGTCCCCGAAAAGGAACGAAGCTGAAAGTTATTTAATTAATCAACTCAACTTTCATTATTTTCATTACGGCTTAAGTTCTTCAACTTTTCAGTTTTTAAGAACTTTTCAAATTTTTCAAAAATTTGGCTAACACCCTAAATTTTCAAAAAAATTCGCCATAACCTCCCCTGCATCGGGAGCTTCGAGATATTTCAAATAGCCTCCCATGGCCCTCACCAATCCAAAAAGAAAAAGAAACAGCCAAGCGGGTATCCAATCAGCTCATAAAATCATCAAAAACCCAAGAAATACAATAAACATGTACCTATTTGTCGGGCAAACAATTTTATTCCTCTTCTCTAGCCTCCTTGCTGTGACCTGTTCAATGTAAGTACATGTATATGCATGCAAATGCGACTAATTTCCAATACAATTCACTATTTGGTACAATTTAGCTAAATGATTCAAATTTTAATTAACCAACCAATAATAAAAAACAAAATCAGCAATCAATTAGTTGATTAGCTTTTCAAATTCATAACTTTGATACATAGTCCAAAAATCAGATTTTTAATGCCAAATCACAACAATAAGCCCTATCTAGCTTTGGTTCTCACACAAGTCAGTTGGAATCATATAGAAATCCCACCTTCGAAACACGAACATAAATGCTGATGATGTCCGAACATCATCAGAATTATCCCCGAGTGGCTAGAGTGTGATTCTATATCTATCCAGTATATTAAAACTTCAAATACAAGCGGATCAGACGTATATGCAAAATCTTTATATACTGGATTATCCAAATTCAACATAAAATAAATAATCAAATACAAATAATTGATTTAAATTTTCAAAAAATAATTGTTTCCACTTTTATTTTAAAAACATAACTCTTCACACTCGTTCTAGGATACTACTGATCCCATCTCTAACGAGTCATTCTCATTGGATATTACTAATCCAACATCTGATGAATTCTTACGTATGGTTCTAATGTGCCTTATTCTCGAGCTTTGTAAACCAAAGCTCTGATACCAAATATAAAGACCCGTAACTTCCCCGCAAAGGAAAGAGCGGATACTTTGAGGACAAGACGCATCGGAACGCAAACAGAAGAACATTTCATTGTTAATTACAACAATTCCATCAGAATACAAGAATATACAGAGTATAAATAAATAATATACATCACAAGATATCAGAGATTACAATACATTACATAGCAGCGGAAAAATAATACAACACACAACTGACAAAGATATATGGATACAGAGCTTTCCGGATATCATTCCAGCTATAAACCAGGTTCCTATGAATATAAATCTGCAAAACCAAAACTTCTAGCTGCCCATGTCAAAATAAAGGCACCCAGAGTTTAGGTTAAAATAATAAACTCCAGGTCAGTCATGTGACTGTTGTGAGAACTAAAACAATTATTTATCTTTATTTTAAAGTTGGGTAAATCAAGGGACCACGCCATATAACACGGAACGGGTTTCCTCCCAAGAATACCAGTGCATAAAACAACAAATGCTAAATAAAGAAAAATGAAGCCATTATAAGACCCAGGTCCCATCACACAATGCAACGCAAGCCGGAGGACAGGGTTTTTACCTTACAATAGCCAAAGAATGCTTGATACGCTAAAAACAATCATTTGATACTATTATAAGGGCATAGTGTATAAAACAATTTTAATCATAAGTATCAATCATAGACGGCATAAGTGCCCCATACCACTATGTCTCCATACTAGGCTCTACAATTAAAACCGCAAAGTCACGTATTGGAAGTTGGATTTCCATCTGTGAACCGAGGCAAAAGATAGTCCTCTACCGATTCGAGACTCACTAGCCCGATCCTCAGGAACAGCCGCAACTGCCCCATGGAACATCAGGGCCGGACCACCGATGTGGATTATTATGCCTGAACACTGCGTTTCCCTGCCATTGGGGCGTAAGTGAGCCAAATGACTCCATCGGCTCCACACAGTCACCGAAATATCCAAGGCGCCTCGCAACAGCAACAACCACACAGGTGAAAATAATATAAATGTCAGGACTGGTAGGTAACTGACACCACCCTTGCTAGAAGGAAACACATGCCCTCTCTGAGGTCCTCTCACGTTTTTAGTTCCCAACCGGGGTGTGAGGTTCGCGAATCAATGCTACACAAAGCTATGCCACACAGGCGGTGCTTTGATCATCAACCATAAGACTTTGCTTTTAACCAAAAGCCTTGATCATTTGCCACATAGGCATGCCACATAGGCAATTCACTCCATCCGATTGATATCCATCAATATATAACCCCTGAGCTCGTACGCCTCAGAGAAGGGCGTTAAGCAAGAGAATAAATTCTCCGCCGCCAAATAGATATATATTTAATAGAAATCAATCACACAGAATAAAATCCAATGTCAGACAGAGTCCATTTACAAGTTCGTTCTGGGTCTGAACAAAACCAGAGGCACCTTGTACCTCACATATCCATCGATCTCCAAGTACGTCTGGACGATCACCAACCGATTCCCTCCTCTTGGGTGTACAGCCCATCAAGATCATCAGTATTCACCCAAACGATGTGAAGACCTTTGGTCTTCGACAACCATCTTCATCCTCGACACATCGTCGAATTAGTTATTCAGAATGGGCTAAACCCGGTCTTTCTGAATAACTCGCGTATATAATAAACAAGTGTTACACAAACACAACATATGCCTCATTCCAATTCAGAATATTCATTTATTCAAATATTCTTATACTTTGGGAAAGGTTCCCATTAATTTTATCAAAGATAAATTCTTTTAAATTTATTATTTAATCTTCCTTTGAATATCAATTCAAATTAGTCGGGATTAACGAACCACACCGTAGTAATCATTTATTTTATTTCCCAATCCCAACCTATTCATCCCATGAAGTAAAACCGGTCATACTTCATATCTAACACCACGGTGTTATCGGCAAATTCAATTACCATTTCACGTTCAAATCTAGTTAAAGATTTAACTATCGCCTGGAGCAAAACTGATGATACTCCATTCCCGATCATCTCAATCTAATTAAAGATTCATTAAAACTCCACTTAGTTTTAATCTTCCCAAAAATCAATATCCTATCTTTTACTGGGTTAAAGAACCAATGTCATCTAAAACACGGTTCACGATAAACCCAAAATCACATTTGATATTAAATACAAGGCTCTGAATAGAAAATATATCGGCTTATTTTCAATATCAAATTCTATGACCAACAAATATCGTATTGGAAATAACGATATAAATATATCTTTCAAATTTCCATAACAATATTTGGATAATCACGAAATCCAACATCGAAATATTCCACAGACAATTTCGATTCAAATCCATTCCAATTCAACTATTGGAAATTTTTATTACTTTTTAAAACCTTTTCAAATCCAACTTATTTATTTTAAAAATAAAGGGGATTATATTTCTAGTTCATAACTAGTTCATTTTAATAAAAATCTATTTTTATCTTTTCAAATATGGAGTTTTTCATCCCAATTTTTTCCAAATCATTTCTTATGATTTTGCACAAATTATTACTAATTCTAATAATTTTATCAAGGCCAGTACAGTCGATTTCCATCAACTGCCATCGAACTGCACTTACAACGACCTTTTCCAAATTTGATTTGGACATAATTCCAAATACAACCGTTAGACTTAAAATCTCTCATATTCGTTAGAAAACTCTTTCAATACGAACCCAACGGTTCCGGTTTAAGGAGAATTCGATGGTCGGATCTCCCGTAATATCCGTTCGAAGTCAAAGGTCGAAATTGGCGTACCGCCGCGGCGTGGCGCGTTCTATTCAGGCCATTATATATATATATATAAAATATATATATCGTCGATTTGCTTTCAAAACGTATTTTTTAAATCGTTTAAAATTCGTTTTCAAAGTGATTCTAACTTCATATTCAATTTCTAATCAAAATTGAATATTCCATATCATTAATCTATAAACGATAATATTTTCAAAACGTTATATTTTGAAATCACCTTCTTTCTATATTCATTATAAAAATGAATAAAACCGATATAAATATCGTTCACGTCGAAATAGCGTCAATCTAATCAACACAGCTTTATATATTTCAATAACTTCGTTATTCTATTCAACAAATGAATATTTTCTTCAACACATGAAATTTGCTTTTATTCAACACATGAATATATATTTTATTCAACACATGAATTTTCTTCTATTCAACAAATGAATATATATTTTATTCAACACATGAATTTTCTTCTATTCAACACATGAATATATATTTTATTCAACATATGAACTTTCTTCTATTCAACACATGAATATTTATTTTATTCAACATATAAATTTTCTTCAAGTCAACACATGAATATATATTTTTCAAATTGGAATGAGGCCCAATCAACTACCATATAGTGTTAATTATATGGATTTCATACGCACACATACACTACAACAATCAAACACAGGAAACCATCACCCAAATTGCATTCTACACTGCATAAGCATCAAATATAAATATTTAACACTTATAACAGCCTGTCATTCTATCGATCGACATACAGCTAATTATTGGGACTAGTGTATGGCCAATTTCATCCCAACACCCGTGTTGGGTTTCACATCAACAAACACAGATTTTTATTTGTGTAGTTGGGCGATGTGTAAAATTTATCATCCCAATAAATATCAATCAAATCGGTGCACATTAACAAATCATTCAATTTGTAAATGAACATTTATTTAATTTCAACACATGAATATATATATTTGATTTCAACACATGAATATATATTTTATTTTAGCACATGAATATATAATTTTCTTTCAACACATGAATATATATTTTATTTCAACACATGAATATATATTTTTCACATCATAATCAACAGTCAAATTTCACAACACAACCAATCACACAAGTCATCCATGGTCTGTGGACAACGGGTGTCGGGTGCTACTAAGCACCGTCTGCATCCTAGTCTATATTTCAACTAGAAAATAAAATAAAAGTGAGGAGTTCTCACCTTTGGGTTTCACTCCACAATTCTATACTAAATTTCTGATCGATTTGATTTACCCGAAATTCCTACGCCATCCTTTTCACGCTGTTCATATTAAAAACCACATTTTTAATATGATGTTCCATATATTAAAAATATGATTTTTAATACTCTACCAATATAAAAATCATATTTTTATTATCATACTTATATGAAAATTATATTTTTAGCTTCCTACTTCATGATAAAGATTATATTTTTAACTTCCTACTTCAAGATAAAAATTATATTTTTAACTTCCTACTTCATAATAAAAACCCAATCTTTCATGAATTAAAAATCAAATCTTTTTATATTTAAAAGTCAAATCTTTATTTTATATTCAAACAAATAAAAATCACTTCTTTAATTTATAGCCAATAAAAAACAATTTGATTTATATTTAAAACTGAAAAGAAAAAATAAAGTAACGATATGCTCACTGTTTTTCTTCTGAACCCGAAAGGACCCGTCACCATTTGCAGGGTCGAACTGGAGCCACCAACGCAGTGAAAATTGTTTGGAGCGTCACCTTGAAGCGACTGAAATCCCACCCAAACGTTCCACCAGTAGCTGTGCACCATCTCCCTCGTGCGCAACCCTGAAGCGTTGAACTCTAATGGCCTTCGTCGCCGGAGGTTTGTTGCCATCGTCGCCGTAGTCTGGAGCCGTGGTGGAGTTCGATTGGCGGAGAGGGTAACGGCGTAGGGTTGGACGTTGATGGAGGGGAGGCGGAGCGGAGGGAGAGGCGAGGCGATGGAGCGGTGTCTTCGATTGATTTGGGGAGGGGTTTCTGATTTTTAACGGGGTTGACTTCGAATGGAGATAAAGGGGGGTTATTGAATATATATATATATATATATATAATTTAATTATATTTTAATTTCCAAAAGTAACTTTTTATTTCCAACTCGAAATCGAACCCACCGACTATCGTCCCTAGCTAATTACCCCATTCCGAACACAATGGGATATGTTTTGTAGGCCAGTTTGATCGTTACGATCAATTTCTGTTCTTGTTAAAATATAAGTCATTATATTGAATTTTAAACGCACATTTCAATTTACTGGGGATACATACGAACTCTAAAAATTCTAGAAAAATTATTTCTAGCTTCGTGGTGACGATACGGTCCTAACAAAACTAATTTCGTCAAATTCCGAGACCATTTGAAAAATGGCCATTTTCCAGTCGATTAAAATCAACTAAAACTGGTCAAACGCGTTTTCCTTTGCCATGCTCACACATTGATTCGGAAAATTATGAATTTTGGAATCTAGCAATAACTTGACATCACGGATGCAACAAAAGTGGTTTCGTCGAAAACCGAGGTCTTTTACAAAATAGCTATTTTTAAGGGCCAGAATTCCACTACGACTATTCTGAATTTTCAACTGGACATAGCTTTTTATCCCCACTATGAAATTTTAGTTTTTCAGATTCATTGGAAACATATTCTCAATTAGATTCTAGTATTTTTGGTTTCGCTAAAATCCGATTTATTTTGAATCCTGTGCATTCATTTGAAATTTAAAATCGAATTTTCAAACTACTGCGCCATTTTCAATTCCTTTTATAATTATAAATAATTATTTATATTCTAACGCCGATTCAAATAAATCTATACATTCAAATTCTATTCAAAATAAATTTCTTGTCGCTATTATTTAAAATAATTCATTTTAAATAATCAAAATTCATCAAAATTGCCAAAATAAAAATTTTAAATTGGCTCGGAATTTCCGAGTTATTACTATAATTAGTTTTGAATTGATATCCAAAGGAAGATTAAAGAATGACTTTAAAGAATTTGTCTTTGATAAAATTAATGGGAACCTTTCCCAAAGTATGTGAATATTTGGATAAAGAAATATTTTGGATTGGAATGAGGCGTATGTTGTGTATTTATAGCACTTGTTTATTATACATGCGAGTTATTCAGAAAGATCGGGTTTATCCCATTCCGAATAACTGATTCGACGATGTGTTGAGGATGAAGACGATGGTTGAAGACTGGAGGTCTTCACATCGTTTGGATCATTACTGATGTCTTGATTGGGCTGTACACCCAAGACGAGGTAATAAGTAGTGATCTTCCAGATGTACTTGGAGATCGACTGGATATGCGAGGACCGCTCTCCTGTATTGGACACACTGGATGAGGAATAAGGTGCCTCCGGTTTTGTACAGACCCAGAACGAACTTGTAAATGGATGTGTGTCTGACATTGGATTTCATTCTGTGTGACTGATAGGCATCGGTTGCATAGTGTGAGTTGCCTGTGTGGCATACTGAGATGCAAATGATCAAGGCTTCTGTTGAATAGCAGAGTCTTGTGGTTGACTCAAAGCACAGATTTAATATAGCATAGCTTTGTGTAGCGTTAATTCGTGAGCCTCATACCCTGGTGTGAACCAGAAACGGGAGAGGACATCAAGGAGGACATGCGTTTCCTTCAAGCTAGAAGTGGTGTCAGCGTTTTGCAAGCCCTGACGTTTTACATATGTGGATGATGGATAGCGAGGGGCCTCGGTTATATCGATCATTCCGGGGCTGATGGATGGTCTTTATACAGACCAGATTTATGCCCCATAGGGCGGGGAAACGCAGTGTTCAGGCATTTAAATCCACTCCATGTGGACCGGCCCTGACGATCCAAGGGCCTACCTGTGTATGGGTCCTGAGACATCGGATTGTTTGTCTCGAAGTGGTAAGGACGATCCCTTGCCTTGGTTCACAGACGGAAATCAAACTTCCAATACGTGACAATTGCAGTTTTGATTGTAGAGCCTAGTATTGACGACATGATATATGGTACCCATGCCATCTAGGATTGATACATTTATATTTGAAGTTGTTTTATACACTATGCACTTATAATAGTACCAAATTATTTGTTTTGAACGTATCAAGCATATTTGGCTATTATAAGGGAAAACCCTATTCTCCAGCTTGCGTCGCATTGTATGATGGGACCTAGGTCTAATAATAGCTTCATTTTTCCAAAAAGCATTGCACTGTTTTGTTATATGCACTGGTATTCTTGGGAGGAAACCCGTTCCGTGTTATACGGGGTGGTCCCTTGGTATATCTGATTCTGAAGTAAAGTTTTAAATAACTATTTTAGTTCTCTCACTAGTCACATGATTGACCTGGAGTTTATTGTTTTAACCTAAACTCTGGGTGCCCTTATTTTCCACACGGACAGCTAGTAGTTTTGGTTTTGCAGATTTATATTCACAGGATCCTGGTTTACAGCTGGAACGATATTTAGAAAGCTTTGTATCCGTTTATCTCTTTCAGTTATGTTTTGTATTATTTTCCGCTGTTATGTTATGTATTTTAACCTCCGATATTTGTCGAATGTGTAATCTTAATTCATACTCTGTTATATTCTTGTACTCTGATGTAAATTTTTGTAATAAACAATGAAACCTTCTCCTGTTTGTGTTCTGATAAGTATTGTTCGCCCAGTGATAGAGATGCTATTGCTGCCGACCTATTCTATTTAGGGTTTTCAATTTCAATTTTGGGATAAAAGACTTTGATGTGTCCTTCGTTTAGTTTCCATCCTGATGTAAAGGACCCACAAAATTTTCCTCTGCTAAATTCATTTCCCTCCACACGGAAATTAATTCCCTCCATTCCATTATCGAATGCAGGCGTTAGTGGATAAATGTAAATTGTATATTATTATTATTTCAAATATTAATTATAAGTTGTTATATAATAAAACGTTAAATTAAATTTCTAACCTATATTTATGAACAATCGTGTATGAGTTATTAATTATAATATATTACTATATATTAGGTAAGTATAATTATTTACACATTATTATTTGCAGTTATTAATTAATAGAAAAGTTTATTTAGACACAAAACTTTGACACTATTGATGACACAAGTGATTTGCACCATTGGATGACCCTATGAATTCCACTCCTCCATATAAAGACAAAATGATCCAATGGTAAATGCTTAGTGTCTTTCTTTTTGTGTTTAATTTTGAATGAGAAAACGTAAACGCCTAGATTTGGACATAAGTTTGTTTAATTATGTTTAAATTCTAAAATAAAAGCTAGGCCAAACACAAATTTTAACGTATTATTTGATACGATAAATTTTGACCATTATCGTTTTAAGATTGGCAGCTATTAAAATAGTTATTATAACCGCTATAAAATTGGAACCTTTTACAATGGTCATTTTATGATCGTTATAAAATCTACATCTATTACAATAAGCATTGCGTAAGCATTGTAAAATTGTCATCTATTAGTTTTTATTTATTAATTATTATGTAACACCCCACACCCGCTATAGTCACTCACTAAGGGAATGCCATAGCATCGGTGGAGTATTTTTAGTGAGTATAGAACAGTAAAATTACAACAAGACAGATATAATGTAATACTTGAAAATTTAAAACATCATCTCATAGCAGCGGAAAGTAAAACATGTTTGGTTACATCATAAAACCATAACAAGAGTCAAGTACAAAATATCCATCCTGAATAAAATAAGTACATAATCCCACTACTCATAACAAATAGCCATAACAGAAAAGATAAGATAAGCTGAGCTCTACATCTACGGTCCAAGCTCCAAGAGATAGATAAAGCAAACTGATCAAAGCCCACTAGCACTAGGCCCAACCTGAGGACCTGAAGGAAAAAGATAAAAACAACGGGGGTCAGACATAAGCCTGAGTGAACCCTATCTCCTTAATAATACAATTATTAAAGTAATTAGGGTATGATATGAACTCGGTATGGTATCTTTGGGGATAATGACTACACTAAGTTGCCCACGAACACAGGACGAACTAAGATAACCGTAAAGACACATCTACCCACCCAAGGATAAATACTAACTGCACCACACCAGTCACTCCTACTCAAAGGTTGATCCCACCCAAGGATATCAAAGATAGATATAACCAGTAGTTTCCTGTACCCTAGTTGACTACATAGGTGCCGTCTGCCCCTATCTCTACTAGGTGTACCCCACTACCCCAAGCGATCGGCTCCCTAACGTAGATACCCGTGCTGGTCCCACAGTGGGGGTGTATCACTCCCCTAAAGTGGCTACCCAATACTATCAACGGTGCACGGCTTTATATCTACACGATGCAACAACGGCTTATCTACCAGCCCGGGCCCACACACGCATATGAAACCCGTTGGACTTGCGTTGCCACCGCTACCCCGTTTTGGCCTCTTATAATCAAGCCCAATATGCGTGTCCCGTCACTCGACATGGGTCGAGCCCACAAAGATACGTTTGGGATATTGGTTGAAATGGGCCCCCCACAAGCTACTACTTAAGCTTGTCATTTTATCTAGTGCATCCCACTTAACCCCTTTTTATAATCATGCCCCCTTACATGTTAAGGTTTGGTTAAGTCATCCAATTATATTACAATTGCCCCTTAAGGCACCCACTAGATTTTCGCATGCCACCCAAGGCACTTACTTGATTCCCACATGCCACCCAAGGCACTTACTTGATTCCCACATGCCACCCAAGGCACTTACTTGATTTCCCCATGCCACCTAAGGCACTTACTTAACCCTTTAATCATGTTTAGTTACATGTTCCACTTTGGTTAAGTATTCTTATCGTATTTTCTATTGCCACCCAAGGCAACCCACTAGTTTCCTCATGCCACCCAAGGCACCCCCACTAGTTACTATATGCCACCCAAGGCACCCACTTAACCCCTCATGTCCCACTACATGCTAATATGGTTAAGTGTTTCTTAATTAATTAAGACCGTGATCTCCCATAACGACCTCCCACATTAGACTGGCTGTTATGACTGCCTGGTTAAGCCGGTAGAGTCCGGGCAGTCTTACGTCATAATAGAGTCTAACCTCGTGTCTTTACCTTAATCACGTATTTAATTTATGGCTAAGACCTCTCACATTGGGCTGACATTTGTAGCAACTGGTTAAGCCGGTCGGGTCCGGGCAGTTTTACACTACAAATGAGTCCAACCTCGTGTCTTAGTCGATTAATTACACCTAATTAATCACCCCCATATTAATTATTCCTAATTAATATCAAGTTTTCCATAACATGGGTAGACCTAACTCAATAGGTAAATTCCCATGGGGTAGACCTAACTCAATAGGTAAATTCCCACTTATGGTAAATTTTTTTTTATGGTATGCTTAATCATACCCAACCATGCTTTAATTAACATATTTACCAACCCCATCGTTTCCCCACGTAAATCGTTCTCATTTCATGACATAATAAAGGGGAAGATCCATCACAACTATCATGGGTTTAGCATACAACTTTGTCATGGGTTAAGAGGATGTCAACTTGCATATATGAGCATATATTAACCCAACTATATTCAACCCAAACTTGCATATTATCAAACATGTGTCTTACATAACATGTTGCATATGAACTTACATATCATCAAACATGTGATTTGCATAACATGTTGCATATGAACTTACATATCATCATACATGTGATTTGCATAACATGTAGAACTTGCATTTTAGCATATACTTAACTTGCATAAGCACTCACATACTTGCATAAGCATTCATATACTTGCATAAGCTTGCATATCATGTTAAACTTGCATTTCAACATATACATAACTTGCATAAACATTCACATACTTGCATAGGCTTGCATATTATGTTAAACTTGCATTTCAACATATACATAACTTGCATAAACATTCACATACTTGCATAGGCTTGCATATTATGTTAAACTTGCATTTCAACATATACATAACTTGCATAAACATTCACATACTTGCATAGACTTGCATATTATGTTAAACTTGCATTTCAACATATACATAACTTGCATAAACATTCACATACTTGCATAGGCTTGCATATTATGTTAAACTTGCATTTCAACATATACATAACTTGCATAAACATTCACATACTTGCATAGGCTTGCATATTATGTTAAACTTACATTTCAACATATACATAACTTGCATAAACATTCACATACTTGCATAGGCTTGCATATTATGTTAAACTTGCATTTCAACATATACATAACTTGCATAAACATTCACATACTTGCATAGGCTTGCATATTATGTTAAACTTGCATTTCAACATATACATAACTTGCATAAACATTCATATACTTGCATAAGATGTTAAACATGCATATAAGCATATACATGACTTGCATAAGTACTCACATACTTGCATAACATGTTTGCATAATGGATCCATATTCACTTAGTGTTTTGCATCATAAACATCATGAAACAACTTGCATAAAAATATCATGATTACATATTATGAAACTTGCATGACATAAGGCATATAACTTGCAAAACACATAATATTCACTACATCAAGCTTGCATAAATATATGGATCCACAAACATAGCCATACTTTATCACATCTTATCATAATCAATTCAATAATTGATTATTAAGGGGATAGAAGCTCACCAAAACAAGATTAGCAAGTTAAATGAAGCAAATCCCAATGATTAAGTAGAAGAAGATGTAGATTAGCTTGCAAACCCTCTTAGGATTTTTAGTGGAGGCTCTCCAATTTTCTAAGTGGTGGCATAATGGCCTTAGATCTATTTTTGGTAAGGATAAGGGGGGTATTAGGGTGTATATATAGATTAGTTAGATGTTTTAGGACCATAGGATATACCCTAGAACCAATCCTAGCCTTTAAAGCATGTCTTGGGGAAGAAGTCAAGTGTAGGAACCATTTAGGGCCCAAAAAAAAACAGCCCAAAACTCATCCCGGGCCTCAAAACATGAGCAGTTTTCGTTTTTGATTTTTCGTGAAACTTTGACGGGCCATAACTTGGTCATACGGACTCCGATTTACGAAAACTCGGACTCTATTTCGCGTATTTTTCCGAGACGAACGCAATGGCACAGCCCGTTTCCCCTGATTCAGAATATTAAATTTAATTCTGCTCTGATTTATGTTATAACAAGTTATTTAACATACGGGGTGTTACATTCTCCCCTACTTAAAGGATTTCGTCCCCGAAATCTCTAAGTCAAGAAGAACGTATCCTACCAACCAAACAACCATCTACTCAAACATCAAACACTGGCATCCATTGTCCTTAAAGTTTCTAATGTTGTATGAACATATGCAAAAAGTGTGTGTATATGTTCCCTATCTAATGCAAAATCAGGCGGTCTACTGATTCAGTTGACCTCCTTAATGCAAACCATGATAGTGCCATGCATCCAATATGTATGCGAAAGAACCCTATCGACACATACTATTTCTACATGCGTGCACAATCATTCACCGAATAAATGCATTATCCATATGATAGCACAACCATCATACATCCATTAATATAGCTACCTACACACATTTATATGCAATATGCAATATGAAGTGATTGAGCCGATCTAGTGCCTAAAGTGTGTGTATATGCATCCACGAGCAACCACTAGCAAACACTTGCATCCACTTGCATCCATCAATCATAACATGTCTCAAACACATGTTTCAACCATAGGTTTACCCTATCTAAAAGGTCAAAGGTGCTAACGAGAGGACATACTAAGGACAAGATAAGTACAAGATAGGCAATAAAGGAGAAGTTAAAGAACATACTCTCGAAAAGAAAAGGGTACAAAGAACGCATCTTCGCTTCCGTCTCCCAAGTAGCATTGCTCTCGTCATCTCCCCATTGCACTTTGACTAGCTGAACCTCTCTGTTTCTCAACTTCTTAATCTCTGACCCAAGGATGCGAGTAGGAGCTCGTCGAATAGTCGCATCACGCTCTGCTTCCACTTCTCTAAGCAAACTTGGCTCTACCACCTCTGCGGTCTTATGTAGGCACTTCCTCAAATGTGACACATGGAAAACATCATGTATACCACTAAGTCTGTCTGGCAACTCCACCCTATATGCCATCCGTCCAATTCTTTCCTTAACAGGAAACGGTCCTACAAACCTCGGTGCTAACTTCCCAGCGGATCCAAAGCGAACAACATTCCGTAATGGAGACACTTTGACAAAAACCATGTCCCCAACTTCAAACTCAAGATCAGTCCTCCTCTTATCTGCATAAGATTTCTGTCTGTCTTGCGCTGCTTTCATCCTTCTTCGAATCAAATCAACCTTCTCTGAAGTCTCTCTAACCATATCGGGCCCTAGCAAGATCTTATCCGTAGATTCCCACCAACATGTAGGTGATCGACAAGGCCTTCCATAAAGAGCTTAAAAAGGTGCCATGCCAATACTAGACTGGAAGCTGTTGTTATATGCAAACTCCACCAAAGGAAGATGCTCCTCCCATGTACCTCCAAAATCCAAGATACAAAGCCTCAAAAGGTCTTCCAAAACACGGTTCACCCTCTCGGTCTGGCCGTCTGTCTGAGGATGATATGCGGTGCTCAAACACAACTGAGTCCCCACCGCCTCCTGTAAACTCTTCCAAAACTCACTAGTGAAGATAGGATCTCGATCACTCACTATGCTGGAAGGTACCCCATGTAATCGAACTATCTCTCGAACATAGACTGAAGCAAGCCATGGAGCAGTCCTCTTACTCTTTACGGGTATGAAATGGGCGCTCTTAGTAAGTCTATCAACCACGACCCAAATTCCTGTATTGCCCTTCCTCGATCTCGGTAAACCATCAACGAAGTCCATCGAGACACTATCCCACTTCCATATCGGAACTTTCAAAGGATGAAGCAACCCACCTGGCTTCTTTTGCTCTGCTTTTACTTGTTGGCACACCAAGCATCTAGCAACATACTCGGCCACATCTTTCTTCATACCGGCCCAGAAGAAAGTCCTTTTCATGTCTTGGTACATCTCGTCCCCACCGGGATGAATGGTCATCCTAAAACGGTGTGCATTATCAGGAATAACCTTCCTCAAACCCTCATCTTGCGGTACACAAAGTCTACCGTCTCTACACAAGCACCCCTTATCATCTAGGGTGTACCTACTCAAATGGCTGGACGACTCCCCCCCTTATGAGCTTTTCTACTAACTCAACCAACTGTGGGTCGTCCCTCTGTGCTTCTACAATTTGCCCCAAAAGAGTAGGTCTAACTTCCAAGGAAGCTAGCAAACCGGGTACACAATTAACGGAAGGTCTGAAATCCATCATAGAAATAAACTCTAGGCTCCTTCGTTCAACGAACCACAAACTCGAGGACAATCCCTTTTCTACTTAAGGTGTCCGCTACCATGTTACCCTTGCCAGGGGTATACGCTATCTCAAACCCATAGGATGCTAAAAATCCCATCCACTTTTACTGTCCTAAGATTATGCGCTTGAAGAGCCTCCAGCACTTCCCTAAGATGTAGGGCATGCTCTTCTCCACCAGGATATCATCCAAAATCATCACAGCTATCCATCCCTCACGCAGACCACCCTAATCGAACTCGGCATTCCCCCAAATGCAAGCCCCAAAGGCCTAAACCAATATCAGACAAACACCCAAGGGATACCTCCTTCGAATTCAGACGACCTTCGTGAGATGATACTAGTAAAAACGGCTAAATAATTAAGCCCCTTGTCCAACCCTGGATGTCCCCGCCAGTCTTACTCCAAAACCACCGTTTTTCCCTAACTGGCTTTGCTCCTAGAAAAGACCAAGATGTCATCCACAAAGACCATCACAACTTATTTAGGTACTCCTTGAACACCCTTCTTATCAAATCATCAAAGTATACGGGGGCGTTCGTCAAACCCAATGGCATCACCAGCCACTCATAAAAAAAATCATCCGGAGTCCTAAAGGCAGTCTTCTTTGTACTATCCTCAGCCACTCTCAACTGATGAAATCCCGTGGCTAAGTCCAACTGCGAAAATACTGAGGCGCCCACTAACTGATCAAAGAGATCATCAATCCTCGACAATGGGTGTCTATTCTTCTTTGTGAGTTTATTTAGCTCTCTTTAGCCTACACAAAGTCTGAGGGACCCATCCGCCTTCGTGGCAAAAACTACTGGAGCGCCCCACTCCGATATACTTCGTCTTATGAACCCCTTCTCAAGCAAATCGCCTACTTACTTATGGAGTTCCCTCCTCTCACGAGGAGCCACGTGGCACACTGGCCAAGACACTGGTTTAGCCTTACCCACCAGATATATTTGGGAGTCAATTTCCAGCTCCGGAGGTAAGCCCTTCACCTCCTTATACACATCCGGGTATTCCCGGACCGCTCTAACAGATCACAAATTCTAGACCAACATGTCAAGCGATTCTAGATAACTTAGCATAACAGATTCTATGGGATTACAAGAGATCTCGAGAGTGTTACCCAAGCGGCCCATAAGCCTAACAACTCTCCCTCCAAAATCAAAAACGGCACCCCTACTGGATAACCAGTCCATGCCCAGAACTAACCCATAGCCCGTGAAGCCCAACAAGCATCACATCTAAACTCAATGCTAAGTATAAAAACTTTCAAACCCAACCACACCATGGAGCCCAATTGGGTTTGAAACAACTAAGGGATCATCAACCAAACTGGTGTCTAAGTGCAGTGACTCAACTATCAATGGTGAGATAAACGAACTCGATATATCAGGATCAAATAAAGTTTGAATCGGATAATAAAGAAATCCAAATTCCAACCTAGACGGTCTTATCCCCATCTGGTACCTTAGTCGTGAGGGAATACAATTACCCCCCCAGAAGATTCCATACCTTGCCCTTGCTTCTTTGGACAATCCTAATAACGTGTCCTATTCCTCTCAAAAGGATAACTACTAGCCTTCCTCTTCCCTATTCTCCACTCACAACCTCCCACCAATGAGGTTTCACCCTTCATTAACCAAACAACTATTTGAGCCTTCCTCTCTTCTTGAACCAACTTCTAACCAGATTTACGTCTGAGTCCCTTGAAGTGGTTTTCCATCCTTATCCATCTTAGAAAGATCATCTATACGCGGAGGGGAAACTCAAAATGAGAGAGAGGAAGAGATTCAAAATGGAGAATTCGAAAGATATAGATATGGCTATTGGGGATTATGCTTTTCTTTCAAAAACTTTTCTCTTAAAAGACATGTTTTCGAAAATACTCCTTTCAAAAATATTCTTAGAAAATAGTTTTTCTAAAAAATTTATCTGTTCTGGTAACCTTAAGCTCTGATACCACGTGTAACACCCCACACCCGCTATAGTCACTCACTAAGGGAATGCCATAGCATCGGTGGAGTATTTTTAGTGAGTATAGAACAGTAAAATTACAACAAGACAGATATAATGTAATACTTGAAAATTTAAAACATCATCTCATAGCAGCGGAAAGTAAAACATGTTTGGTTACATCATAAAACCATAACAAGAGTCAAGTACAAAATATCCATCCTGAATAAAATAAGTACATAATCCCACTACTCATAACAAATAGCCATAACAGAAAAGATAAGATAAGCTGAGCTCTACATCTACGGTCCAAGCTCCAAGAGATAGATAAAGCAAACTGATCAAAGCCCACTAGCACTAGGCCCAACCTGAGGACCTGAAGGAAAAAGATAAAAACAACGGGGGTCAGACATAAGCCTGAGTGAACCCTATCTCCTTAATAATACAATTATTAAAGTAATTAGGGTATGATATGAACTCGGTATGGTATCTTTGGGGATAATGACTACACTAAGTTGCCCACGAACACAGGACGAACTAAGATAACCGTAAAGACACATCTACCCACCCAAGGATAATTACTAACTGCACCACACCAGTCACTCCTACTCAAAGGTTGATCCCACCCAAGGATATCAAAGATAGATATAACCAGTAGTTTCCTGTACCCTAGTTGACTACATAGGTGTCGTCTGCCCCTATCTCTACTAGATGTACCCCACTACCCCAAGCGATCGGCTCCCTAACGTAGATACCCGTGCTGGTCCCACAGTGGGGTGTATCACTCCCCTAAAGTGGCTACCCAATACTATCAACGGTGCACGGCTTTATATCTACACGATGCAACAACGGCTTATCTACCAGCCCGGGCCCACACACGCATATGAAACCCGTTGGACTTGCGTTGCCACCGCTACCCCGTTTTGGCCTCTTATAATCAAGCCCAATATGCGTGTCCCGTCACTCGACATGGGTCGAGCCCACAAAGATACGTTTGGGATATTGGTTGAAATGGGCCCCCCACAAGCTACTACTTAAGCTTGTCATTTTATCTAGTGCATCCCACTTAACCCCTTTTTATAATCATGCCCCCTTACATGTTAAGGTTTGGTTAAGTCATCCAATTATATTACAATTGCCCCTTAAGGCACCCACTAGATTTTCGCATGCCACCCAAGGCACTTACTTGATTCCCACATGCCACCCAAGGCACTTACTTGATTCCCACATGCCACCCAAGGCACTTACTTGATTTCCCCATGCCACCTAAGGCACTTACTTAACCCTTTAATCATGTTTAGTTACATGTTCCACTTTGGTTAAGTATTCTTATCGTATTTTCTATTGCCACCCAAGGCAACCCACTAGTTTCCTCATGCCACCCAAGGCACCCCCCACTAGTTACTATATGCCACCCAAGGCACCCACTTAACCCCTCATGTCCCACTACATGCTAATATGGTTAAGTGTTTCTTAATTAATTAAGACCGTGATCTCCCATAAAGACCTCCCACATTAGACTGGCTGTTATGACCGCCTGGTTAAGCCGGTAGAGTCCTGGCAGTCTTACGTCATAACAGAGTCTAACCTCGTGTCTTTACCTTAATCACGTATTTAATTTATGGTTAAGACCTCTCACATTGGGCTGACATTTGTAGCAACTGGTTAAGCCGGTCGGGTCCGGGCAGTTTTACACTACAAATGAGTCCAACCTCGTGTCTTAGTCGATTAATTACACCTAATTAATCACCCCCATATTAATTATTCCTAATTAATATCAAGTTTTCCATAACATGGGTAGACCTAACTCAATAGGTAAATTCCCATGGGGTAGACCTAACTCAATAGGTAAATTCCCACTTATGGTAATTTTTTTTTTATGGTATGCTTAATCATACCCAACCATGCTTTAATTAACATATTTACCAACCCCATCGTTTCCCCACGTAAATCGTTCTCATTTCATGACATAATAAAGGGGAAGATCCATCACAACTATCATGGGTTTAGCATAAAACTTTGTCATGGGTTAAGAGGATGTCAACTTGCATATATGAGCATATATTAACCCAACTATATTCAACCCAAACTTGCATATTATCAAACATGTGTCTTACATAACATGTTGCATATGAACTTACATATCATCAAACATGTGATTTGCATAACATGTTGCATATGAACTTACATATCATCATACATGTGATTTGCATAACATGTAGAACTTGCATTTTAGCATATACTTAACTTGCATAAGCACTCACATACTTGCATAAGCATTCATATACTTGCATAAGCTTGCATATCATGTTAAACTTGCATTTCAACATATACATAACTTGCATAAACATTCACATACTTGCATAGGCTTGCATATTATGTTAAACTTGCATTTCAACATATACATAACTTGCATAAACATTCACATACTGGCATAGGCTTGCATATTATGTTAAACTTGCATTTCAACATATACATAACTTGCATAAACATTCACATACTTGCATAGACTTGCATATTATGTTAAACTTGCATTTCAACATATACATAACTTGCATAAACATTCACATACTTGCATAGGCTTGCATATTATGTTAAACTTGCATTTCAACATATACATAATTTGCATAAACATTCACATACTTGCATAGGCTTGCATATTATGTTAAACTTGCATTTCAACATATACATAACTTGCATAAACATTCACATACTTGCATAGGCTTGCATATTATGTTAAACTTGCATTTCAACATATACATAACTTGCATAAACATTCACATACTTGCATAGGCTTGCATATTATGTTAAACTTGCATTTCAACATATACATAACTTGCATAAACATTCATATACTTGCATAAGATGTTAAACATGCATATAAGCATATACATGACTTGCATAAGTACTCACATACTTGCATAACATGTTTGCATAATGGATCCATATTCACTTAGTGTTTTGCATCATAAACATCATGAAACAACTTGCATAAAAATATCATGATTACATATTATGAAACTTGCATGACATAAGGCATATAACTTGCAAAACACATAATATTCACTACATCAAGCTTGCATTAATATATGGATCCACAAAAATAGCCATACTTTATCACATCTTATCATAATCAATTCAATAATTGATTATTAAGGGGATATAAGCTCACCAAAACCAGATTAGCAAGTTAAATGAAGCAAATCCCAATGATTAAGTAGAAGAAGATGTAGATTAGCTTGCAAACCCTCTTAGGATTTTTAGTGGAGGCTCTCCAATTTTCTAAGTGGTGGCATAATGGCCTTAGATCTATTTTTGGTAAGGATAAGGGGGGTATTAGGGTGTATATATAGATTAGTTAGATGTTTTAGGACCATAGGATATACCCTAGAACCAATCCTAGCCTTTAAAGCATGTCTTGGGGAAGAAGTCAAGTGTAGGAACCATTTAGGGCCCAAAAAAAAACAGCCCAAAACTCATCCCGGGCCTCAAAACATGAGCAGTTTTCGTTTTTGATTTTTCGTGAAACTTTGACGGGCCATAACTTGGTCATACGGACTCCGATTTACAAAAACTCGGACTCTATTTCGCGTATTTTTCCGAGACGAACGCAATGGCACAGCCCGTTTCCCCTGATTCAGAATATTAAATTTAATTCTGCTCTGATTTATGTTATAACAAGTTATTTAACATACGGGGTGTTACATATTAACTATTAGTTCTTATTTACTAATTAATAAATATTAGTTCTTATTTATTAATTATTAAACATTAATCCTTATTTTTTGTTTAATAATAATTATTTATCTTTATTTTTTAATTGCTATTATATTAGTTACTAAAGAATCATTATTAATAATTATTTAGTAATAATTATTATTTATTAGTCTTAATAATTTTGGTAATTTTTTATTATAAATTTTTTATTATTAATTATTAAATATTAGATATTACTCCTATTTATTAATTATTACTTATTTCCTCTTAACTGAATATTAATTATAATGCAATTATTGAATCTTAATAGTAATTATAATTGAATATCAATGATTGTTACATGTCAAAGCCAACAAATGGGCACGGAAATAATAACTTGTATGGTAATGTTTATATTCTTTGAATTTTGGAATTCTTTAGTATGTAACATTTCTTATTTTTGAATTATGAAATTTTACAAAATTTTATTTTTATTTTTAAACTATGAAACCGTAAAAAGTTTATATTTAAACTTTGTATTTATTTTAGAAAATATGAATTTTTTAATTTTTGAATTAATACGTAATAAACATATCAACTGTAATTTTTAAATTTTAGATGCTACATAATAAATTTTACTTCTTAATTATTAGAAATTACTTATTAATCATTGATTATTAAAGATTACTTATATATATTTTAAATTATTATAACCTCTTAATTATTTAGTAATTATAAATTAATTAATACCAATCATTGAATTTTATTTACCATTAATAGTAATCGTTTATATTTTTTTATTAGTATATTATTATTAACATTAAGTATTTAAAATTTATTTTTAATTATGAGTTATGTGGTAAAAACATAATAGTAAAACATTTATGATGAATAAGCATACGAGACCCTTGCAAATCCCTCAAAAATAAGCTGCATAATAGCTTCAAAAAATATATGATGGTAAATTGTCTCTAATTGCAAAGAAATTCAGTGGCGAAAAAATGACGACGTTTAAAGCATTGCAGTTTACTACAGTTTAGCGATGGAAATCTGAAATCCAAGGTAATATTTTAAAACAGGTTGAAATAAAAAGTCCTATATAACATCACTTACAAATTCCATGAAAATCTGCACCTATTTGCGGTTATTCTTGTAGTGTTTATTTGTATGATTTTGTGATGATCGCAATATTTTCGATTTTGAACAAAGAACGGGGAATTAGCGATTTTGGATGGTGAGTGAATGGGATGCTATGGTTAACTTATAGGGGAAATAATTGATATTTTATTGATTTTTTTTATCCATACCTATCGCCATTTCCATTTATAGTTTATAATTTCGTATGATTACTTATGAAATCCATTTGCGTTAAAAATGGGCATCCAACTATGTTTTGACACTTCGGTCCCAGTGAAACTTTTTTCGTTGAAATCCACCTTTGTTTGGAAAAATAGCCAAATTTTAAATGTTAAACTTGTTAATTGATTCACGTTTATTTTTCGCACGCTCACAAAATAAATTTGATTGGCTCGAAACTTGAAAGCTAATAATAACTAAATATTTTGGACACGATGGAACTAGTTTCGTCAAATTTTGAGATCATTTGGTATAATTCCCTTTTAATTCACAGTGTAAACCGATATGTGTTTATATCGCGCACGATCTTAAAAATAACTCCAATTGACCCCAAATTGGAAATCTTGTAGTAATTAGCCACTACAGATTTTATAAAATTAGTTTCGTTGAAATTGGAAGTTGTTTGAAAATTGACTATTCTTAAATTCCATATTAAATCAATAAAACATTAAAATAAAAATTTAAGCGTTTACCCTTGGCACGACCCACTAAGTCCTATCGATACAAAAATTGAAATCCTGCAATACTTCACTAATACAGATCCAACTACACAAGTTTCATCGCATTCCAAGATTATTCTCCAGAATGTTATTTTATATGTAAAATGACATTATTTTGGACACTAAAATACATAATCTACAAAATTAGCAAACTATATACCTATCCTAACTCTAAACGTCAATACAAATTCAATGGAACTAGTTTCGTGTTTTAGTTCAATCGTTATCTCAAGTTACTTATGAATTCCTTTCAAATCTAATTAAATTCATTATTACACAATCTGGTTATGCATTTATGGCTTCTGCAGTGACATACAATCTCGAATTACCATGAAATTTAGTATCACACAATAATTTAACATTTCCTATCCAATGAAACCGATTTCGTCGAAAACGGAGGTCATTTGTAAAAATGCTATTTTTAAGAATTAAATAAATCAATAGAAAAAATTCAAAAAAAAAATTCAATTTAATAATAATAATAAATTATTATTATCGTATATCCGAATAGAACATCATATAACTACAAAATAATCATATTTGGATATTAAGCTCGATATTTCAAATTAAAATGATATTTGGATTGTTTAAAATTGGTTTACATATATAATTAATTATTATAGTTTGTAAATAATTCCACACTGACTTTCTGAAAATTTGATTTGGACATAAGACATAATCTATAAGACGAAATCTCGATTTTTCACTTCCATTAGAAAAATATAGTCGAATAAATCCGAATATTTCTTGTTTCATAGACTTACGACTTATATAGGTCCACGCTGTTTCAAATCTCGAAAATATCGCCCGAGATCTCCTCCGATATTTCATTTTGTACTCCTTTCGAAACAAAATAGCAAATATCACTGTAAATCTCCTTTCGAATATATCGCCCAAGATATTGCAATATCGAATGATATATTGACAGATACGAAATACTGGAATATCATCCGAGATATTGGTTTTTTTGGGTTAAGATTTAAATCCGTGCCTGAAACAGAACAATAATTAAAAAACTCAAATGTAGCCACGATAATCTCCTGCTATTTTACATTTTGCGTGTTAAATGACCATATTGTATGTTCATATACGTTCTCCAATTCTTATTATTTTAAAATTCGTCTTTTTTACATACATGTTACCTGTGAAATTATGTATATTATGGTCTACGTATGCTATACTTTTTTTATTGTTTTGGATCATTTTAACGTTTTGTCTAATAATAATCCAATTTCATGGATTATATATTTTAAGCACTAATCTATTTGCGTTGTGTTATATTTCTATTTTAACCATATTATGACTTAGAGCATGAATGATCATTCGTAAATTAAGAATAATAAAGCGATTTTGCTATTCAAGTTAAAGTTACTATGTTTTTAATAGCATTCACAAAAACCATTTTGTATGAGTATCATTTTTAAACATATCATGTACCCCGAGATTGTTCCGATATGAACTTTCATACCCAAGATGGGAATCTGAGATGAACCACCGAGCTAGACCATCTCGTCCGAGATCTCCCCCGATACGAGATTGTGTCTCTAAAATCTCCAAGACGAAATGCGACCGATATCCGAGATTTAAAACCTTATATGGGATTCGGTATATTCAGTGGAAGTTCGAAACATAAACCTATGAACAATTTCTACATTATGGGATCATTTTTGGTTATATTATAAATAATATGTTTAAACTTCATTTATAAATAAATCCATTGTTAATATCCTTTTATGTTACCAATATAATATTTAAAAAAATTAAATGCTCAAAATTATATGACTAAAAAATCTGGGTCAATGCAGAATCTAATCTAGAGTAGATGTGATAACACCCTAATGGGAGCAACCCCACATAGCTTGACTTCCACTTGATCTTTTGGTTCATCCATTGTTAACATAGGATAACAGTTCTCAAAGAGCAACAAATCGTTTTAATTTGATGATACAACTCAAGAAAGCTCAACTAATAGTTGTCAAACACTACACCATAAATGGCCTTTTGCAACACAAAAAAATGTTGGGTTAAGCCAAAAAAATGTTGCCATAGGTCTTTGGCAGCACTTTTCCGGTGTTGCAATTTTTTCCGTTGCCTTAGACCTCAGAGACAACATTTTGAATATCTAAGGCAACATAAGAAATATTGTTGCAATAGAACCTTATTTGGGTCTACATCAACTTTCGTATGTGTTTGTCGCAACATTCCAAAAATGTTGCTATAGATGTTAACTTTCTGAATTTGTTTGGGTCCACGTCTTGTGTATTATACTATTTTGCTTGTCATATAATAATATATATTGATAGTGAATAATAATAAAATTTCGAAGAATTCAAATGATTCAACTAATATTTTATTCAAAAAAATATTTTAACATATAAATAGTACAATATTTTGCATCTCTCTATAATACTAGTCACATTCACACCGCACTACATACACTCAATACATTGTTTGTCTTTGTATTTACTCCACACTTCTAGTCTATCTCCTGCTTTCACTTTGTCTCTTGTTTACCTGCACAATAAATAACTTGAGCAGTAATCTGAAAATAAACAAATTTAAATTTGCAAAAATGAAATTTGTTTGTGTGTTTATTTGCCTCAGGTATTCGAGTCGTTTGTCATCATATTTTGATTGTGCAGTATCTCTTTCTTTATCAGTATTCACATGGACAAATGAATCTCAGGAGCATGTACGTATACATGTGTACACTGTCACAACATCCCAGAATCATTCTCACGACAGTGTAAACTGCTAAGGAGCAACCATATGGACCAACTCAACCTATTATCTTCCCACTCATGCAAAACAAGAATAAGTTCAGGTTCATAAAACATCAAGAATGTGATTCAATCTCAAGTTCAATTCAAGTATGCAAAGTTGTATATACCATGACAAGTGCAACTCAGCAATGCACATAGAATTCAGGATTCAATATATGTAACAACCCGCAAATTCTGGGCCAGTTTAAAATTTTTATTTTGGTAATTATAGCGAATTTTGATTATTTAAAATAGATTATTTTAAATAAAAACGACGAGAAATTTATTTTGAATATAATTAGAACGTATATATTATATACGTCGTCGTTAGAATATATAATAATTATATATAATTATAAAAGGAAATGAAAATGGCGCGGTAGTTCAAAAATTCGATTTCTAATTTCAAATGAGTATACAGAATTCAATATAAGTCAGAATTGAACGAAACAAGAAATATTTGAATCTGTATAACTATGTCTTTGTAACGAAGTTAACAAACTGAGATTTCTTCTTAGAAATGATAAGATATGTCCAGTTTAAAATTAGAAATAGTCGTTGTGGAATTTATATATATTTTTATATATATAAGGCCCTTAAAAATAGCAATTTTGCAAACGACCTCGGATTTCGACGAAACCAGTTTTGTTGGGTCCGTGATGTTAAGTTATTGCTAGATTCCAAATTTCATAATTTTCTGAATCAATATGTGAGCGTGGCAAAGGAAAACGCGTTTGACCATTTCAGTTGATTTTAATCGACTGGAAATTGGCCATTTTTCCAACGGTCTCAGAATTCGGTGAAATTAGTTTTGTTAGGACCGTATCGTCAATACGAAGCTAGAAAATATTTTTCGGGAATTTTTCTAGTTAGTATGTGGCCCCTGTAATTTGAAATGTGCGTTTAAAATTCAATATAGCGATTTAAATGTAGATTTAAAGGAAACTGATCGAAACGATCAAATCAGCTAGCGATACATATCCCATTGTGTTCGGAATGGGGGTAAAACGCTATGGACGACAGGCGGTAGGCCTCGTTTCGAGGTCGTATGTAAAAGTCAACTTTTTAATAATTAAATAATAAATAAATAAATAAAAAATATCTTCTCCCCTTAACTACCAGGCCCCCCCCCCCCCGACTAAAATCATCTAAATCAGAAAAAGAAAAAGAAAAAGGGGGCCGATCCCCAAACCCGCTTCTTCCATCGCCTCCTCCTACCTCGCCGCCGCCTAGGGCAGGCGCACCCCCCCCCCCCCCCCCCTCCGACCATCTCCTGACCTTGCACCTTCCTCTCCCCTCTCGCTCATCTCCTTCCTCCCTCCGAATCAAAGACGCAAACGCCCTGAGCCACCCCATCCTGCCGCCGCCCTCCCTGAAGCAACCGCGAGCCTCCAGAAGCATCGCGACCCCCCTTCTTCGCGACAATGTAAGTTGATTTTATTTATTTTATTTATTTTATTTTAATTCTGTAATGCTGGGAATTTTATAAAAGGTTAATACTGTTTGTTTTTTTTAGGTTTTAAAACCGATTCTTCTTTTTTAAGTATTAGAGCTTTTTTTTTTTTAAGTATTAAAGCTGTTTTTTTTATAAAGTATTAGAGCTGATTATTTTTAAAAGAGTAAAAACTGATATTTTAAAAGAAGAAAAAAAAACTGAAATTTTTAAAAGAATAAAAAAAACTGATATTTTTAAAGTATAGAAAAGTTTAGATCTTTAAAATGGAAAAGAAAAGATTTTTATTTTAAATAAAGATTAGTTTTTACGGAGGAAAGGATAAAGATTATATTTTTGAAACTGTAAAGATTATATTTTTGACACTATAAAGAATTGATTGAATATATTTTCATGTGTGAAGCAACGAAGTAGAAAAATATGATTTTTATCTATTGAACTTCGAAATAAAAATAGAATTTTTATATATTGAACTTCGATAGAAAAATAGAATTTTTATATATTGGACTTCGATAGAAAAATAGAATTTTTATATATTGGACTTCGAGAATAAAAATATGATTTTTATCTATTGAACTTAGAAATAAAAATATGATTTTTATCTATTGAACTTAGAAATAAAAATATGTTTTTTATCTATTGAACTTCGAAATAAAAATTCGATTTTTATATATTGAGAAGCAAAGTAAAAATTCGATTTTTATATATTGAGAAGCAAAGTAAAAATTCGATTTTTACATATGTAGTGAAAGCGGACAACGAAGGCGAGTTGGCGAAGATTTCCTGCATTAGAAGTGCCGTGGAGCTAGGATAGCTATAGGTGAGAACTTCTCACTCAAAATTCTTTTTCTAGTTATATATATATACTAGGATGCAGACGGTGCTTAGTAGCACCCGACACAATCGTCCACAGACCATGGACTTGTTTGTTTGGTTGCATAGATTAGTTGGATATTTGAATTGAAATTGAGTTGTTTGGGTGAATTGAATGAATTTGATTGATGTGTGAATGGCGTGGGCCTTCACTAGACCGGGGATAAGGCTAGGCCTCGTCCCGTTTCTAGTATCGTGCCGTTATGCCGCCGAAATTTTCTAAAATAAATTAGAAAAATAAAGATATCATTTTATTGAATAAATGAATTGAATAGAAATTCATAGGTTGAAATAAAATGTTTTATCGTTAAAAATATAATTTTTAACGGGAATGTGAATAAATAAAATATTCATTTACAAACCGAACGGTTTGTTTATGTACACCTATTTGAATGACATTGATTGGGACGATAAATTTTAAACATCGCCCAACTGCACAAATAAAATCTGTGTTTGATTGTTTGAAACCCCACACGGGTGTTGGGATGAAATTTGAAGTTCACTCATCCTGATTGATTAAATATGTCGATCGATCGATTGACAGGCTGTTATAAGCGTTGAATATTTATATTTGATGCTTATACAGTGTAGAATGCACTTTGGTTGATGGTTGATTATTTTTCAAGGCTATTATATACATGTGTTGTATGAAAATCCATATAATTAACTTTATATGGTAATTGATTGGGCCTCATTCCAGTTTTAAAATAGAAATATTTGAAATAGAAATATTCGAAATGGAATATTTGAAAATGTCAATATATGAAGCCGTGTTGATTAGATTGACGCCATTTTGACGTGAACGATATTTATATCGATTTTATTCATTTTAAAATGAATATTAAAAAGTAATTTTGAAATCGAGTATTTCGAAATGAATTGAATTGAAAACGATTTCGAAATGAATTGAATTGAAAGTGATTTCGAAATGAATTGAATTGAAAGTGATTTCGAAGTGAATTGAATTGAAAGAGATTTCGAAGTGAATTGAATTGAAAACGATTTCGAAATGAATTGAATTGAAAACGAATTCAAATTGAATTGAATAGAAATGAATTTTAAAACGAATTTATAGAGAAGAATTCAATTTTGCTTTGAATTGAAATGGAAGTTGAAATTGCTTTTGAAACGAATTTAAAACTATTTATATAATTCGTTTTAAATAGAAATCGGCGAAGTATATATTATATATATTATATATATAATATAATGGCCTGAATAGAACGCGCCGCGCCGCGGCAGTTCGTGAATTTCGACCATTTATTTCAAATGGACATTACGGGAGATCCGACCGTCGGATTCTCCTAAAACCGGAACCGTTGGGTTCGTATCGAAAAGGGCTTTCTAATGAATATTAGAAATTTGAAATCTAACGGTTGGATTTGGAGTTACGTCCAAATCAAATTTGAAAAAGGTCGCTGTAAGTGCAGTTCGATGGCCATTGATGGAAATCGACTATACGGGCCTTGATAAAATTATTAAAAATAGTAATAATTTGTGTAAAATCATAAGAAATGATTTGTGAAGATTTGGGATGAAAAACTCCATATTTAAAAAGATAAAAATAGATTTTTATCGAAATGAACTAGTTTTGAACTAGAATTATAATTCTATTTATTTTTAAATAAATAAATTGAATTTGAAAAGGGTTTTGAAAATAACCAAAATTTCCAATGATTGCATTGGAGTGGATTTGAATCGAAATTGTCTTCGGAATATTTCGATGTTTGAATTCGTGATTATACAGATGTTGTTATGGAAATTTGAAAGATATATATATATATATCGTTATTTCCAATACGACATTTGTTAGTCGTAGAATTTGATATTGAATATAAGCCGATATATTTTCTATTCAGAGCCTTGTATTGAATATCAAATGTGATTTGGGTTTGTCGTGAATGGTGTCTTCACTAACACTGTTCTTGAACCCAGTTGAGAAAAGATTAAATCTTTTTAGTTAGATTTAATGAAGTGTACCAATTAAATGATATCTAATTGGAATTGAATTGGTATTGATTTTTGGGTTTATCGTGAACAGTGTTTTAAATAACACTCGTTCTTTAACCCGATAATTAATGAATGTGATTTTGGGTTTATCGTGAACCGTGTTTTAAATAACACTGATTCTTTAACCCAGTCAAAGATTAAAACTAAGCGGAGTTTTAATGAATCTTTAAATAGATTGAAAAGATCGAGAATGGAGTATCACCAGTTTTACTCCAAGCGATAGTTAAATCTTTAATTAGATTTGAACGTGAAATGGTAATTGAATTTACCGATAACACTGTGGTGTTAGATATGAAGTATTACCAGTTTTACTTCATGGGATGAATAGGTTGGGATTGGGAAATAAAATAAATGATTACTCCGGTGTGGTTCGCTAATCCCGACTAGTTTGAATTGATATTCAAAGGAGATTAAAGAATAAATTTAAAGAATTTATCTTGGATAAAATTAATGGGAACTTTTCCCAAAGTATAGGAATATTTGAATAAAAGAATATTCTTAATTGGAATGAGGCGTATGTTGTGTTTGTGTAACACTTTTATAATATATACGCGAGTTATTCAGAAAGACCGGGTTTATCCCATTCTGAATAACTGATTCGACGTGGTGTCGAAGATGAAGACGGTGGTCGAAGACCGGAAGTCTTCACATCGTTTGGGTGATTACTGATGATCTTGATTGGGCTGTACACCCAAGAGGATGGAAACAGTTTGTGATCGTCCAGACGTACTTGGAGATCGATGGATATGCGAGGTACTAGGTGCCTCCGGTTTCGTTCAGACCCAGAACGGACTTGTAAATGGACTGTGTGTCTGACATTGGATTTTAGTCTGTGTGATTGATCTCTATTAAATATATATCTGTTTGGCGGCGGAGAATTTATTCTCTTGCTTAACGCCCTTCTCTGAGACGTACGAGCTCAGGGGTTATATATTGATGGATATCAAACGCATGGAGTGAATTGCCTGTGTGGCATGCCTAAGTGGCAATTGTTCGAGGCTTCTGTTGAAAAGCAAAGTCTTGTGGTGATGATCAAAGCACAGCCTGTGTGGCACAGCTTTGTGTAACGTGAATTCGCGAGCCTCGCACCCCGGTTGTGAACCAAAAACGGGAGAGGACGTCAGTGAGGGCATGCGTTTCTTTCTAGCTAGAAGTGGCGTCAGTGGTTTTACACGCCCTGACGAGTTTGACTTATGTGGTTGTTGCTGTTGCGAGGCGCCTCGGTTATATCGGTTTCGGCCGATGCATTCTGGTCGGCTGACGGACCAGACTTACACCCCATAGGGTGGGGAGACGCATGTTCAGGGTTTAAGTTTAATCCACATCGGTGGACTGGCCCTGAGGATCCAAGGCTTGACTGAGTACTTGCCTGAGGGGCGGGCTAGAGCGTCTCGAATCGGTAGAGGACGATCCCTGGCCTCGGTTCATAGACGGAAATCCAATTTCCAAATACGTAACTTTGCGGTTTTATTTGTAAACCTATATATGGCGACATAGTGGCATGGGACGCTCATGTCGCCTATGATTGATACTTATGATTTGAAGTTGTTTTATACACTATGCACTTATAATAGTATCAAATGATTTGTTTTAAACGTATCAAGCATTCTTTGGCTGTTATAAGGGAAAACCCTATCCCCCGGCTTGCGTTGCATTGTGTGATAGGACCTGGGTCTTATAACAGCTTCATTTTTCTTTATTTAGCATTGCGCTGTTTGTTTTATGCACTGGTATTCTTGGGAGGAAACCCGTTCCGTGTTATACGGCGTGGTCCCTTGATTTACCTAATGACTTTAAAATAAAGAATTAATAACTGTTTTAGTTCTCACACCAGTCAAATGACTGACCTGGAGTTTATTGTTTTAACCTAAACTCTGGGTGCCCCTATTTTGACACGGGCAGCTAGTAGTTTTGGTTTTGCAGATTTATATTCACAGGATCTTGGTTTACAGCTGGAACGATATCCGGAAAGCTTTGTATCCGTATATCTCTTCTAGTTGTGAATTGTATTATTTTCCGCTGCTATGTATTTAAATGTAATTTAAATCTCTGATATTTCTGTGTAATATTCATTTATACTCTGTATATTCTTGTAATCTGATGCATTGTTGTAATATACAATGAAACGTTCTTTTATATGTGTTCTGTTGTGGTTTGTTCTCGAACTATCCGATGCTTTCCTTTACGGGGAAGTTGCGGGTCTTCACAGTTGGTATCAGAGCTTTGGTTTACAAAGCTCAGAGAACAAGGCACATTAGAACCGTACGAAAGAATTCATCAGATATTGGATTAGTAATGTCCAACGAGAATGACTCGTTAGAGATGGGATCAGTAGTATCCTAGAACGAGTGTGAAGAGTATATTTTTGAAAATGAAAACAAATTTTTGTTTTGAAAATTTAAATCAATTATTCGTATTTGATTATCTATTTATATTGATGTGGACAATCCAGTATATATAGATTTTGCGTATACGTCTGATCCGCGTGTATTCGAAATTTTAATATACTGGGTAGATATAGAGTCGCACTCTAGTCGCCCGGACATGATTCTGATGATGGCGCGCCATCACCAGTATTTATTTTCGTGTTTCGAAGGTGTGATTTCTATATGTTTCCATTAGACTGGTGTGAGAACCAAAACTAATATAGTTAGAACACATTGTTGTGAATTGGCATCAAAAACAAGATTTTTTGTATATGTATCAAAATTATGAATTTGAAACTCTAATTCACTAATTGATTGATGTTTGTGTTGTATGTTTATTTGTTTGATAATTTTTAGCCATTTAGCCTAATTAAATCAAATATTGAACTGTATTGAAAATTGGTCGCATTTGCTTGCATATACATGTATATCATTGAACAGGTCATAGCAAGGAGGCTAGAGTAGAGAATAAAATTTGTTTGCCCGACAAATAGGTACATGTTTACTACATAATTTCCTGTTTTGTTTGGGTGATGATGATTTTATGAGCCTATTGGCTAGCCGCTTGGCTTTTTCTTTTTCTTTTTGAGATCTGAAGGACCGGGGAAGCTATTTGAAATTCCCCGATGCTCCCGGTGCAGGGGAGGTTATGGCGAAATTTTTCGAAAATTTAGGGTGTTAGCCAAATTTTTGAAATTTTGAAAATTCTCAGAAACTAAAGAGTTGGAGGATGGAAGCCAGATCGAGCGTAGAGCTGAATAATCAAACCACTTTCGACTTTGTTCCTTTTCGGGGACGAAAAGTTTTAAGTGGGGGAGATTGTAACAACCCGCAAATTCTGGGCCAGTTTAAAATTTTTATTTTGGCAATTATAGCGAATTTTGATTATTTAAAATAGATTATTTTAAATAAAAACGACGAGAAATTTATTTTGAATATAATTAGAACGTATATATTATATACGTCGTCGTTAGAATATATAATAATTATATATAATTATAAAAGGAAATGAAAATGGCGCGGTAGTTCAAAAATTCGATTTCTAATTTCAAATGAGTATACAGAATTCAATATAAGTCAGAATTGAACGAAACAAGAAATATTTGAATCTGTATAATATGTCTTTGTAACGAAGTTAACAAACTGAGATTTCTTCTTAGAAATGATAAGATATGTCCAGTTTAAAATTAGAAATAGTCGCTGTGGAATTTATATATATTTTTATATATATAAGGCCCTTAAAAATAGCAATTTTGCAAACGACCTCGGATTTCGATGAAACCAGTTTTGTTGGGTCCGTGATGTTAAGTTATTGCTAGATTCCAAATTTCATAATTTTCTGAATCAATATGTGGGCATGGCAAAGGAAAACGCGTTTGACCATTTCAGTTGATTTTAATCGACTGGAAATTGGCCATTTTTCCAATGGTCTCAGAATTCGGCGAAATTAGTTTTGTTAGGACCGTATCGTCAATACGAAGCTAGAAAATATTTTTCGGGAATTTTTCTAGTTAGTATGTGGCCCCTGTAATTTGAAATGTGCGTTTAAAATTCAATATAGCGATTTAAATGTAGATTTAAAGGAAACTGATCGAAACGATCAAATCAGCTAGCGATACATATCCCATTGTGTTCGGAATGGGGGTAAAATGCTATGGACGACAGGCGGTAGGCCTCGTTTCGAGGTCGTATGTAAAAGTCAACTTTTTAATAATTAAATAATGAATAAATAAAAAAAAATCTTCTCCCCTTAACTACCAGGCCCCCCCCCCCCGACTAAAATCATCTAAATCAGAAAAAGAAAAAGAAAAAGGGGGCCGATCCCCAAACCCGCTTCTTCCATCGCCTCCTCCTACCTCGCCGCCGCCTAGGGCAGGCGCACCCCCCCTCCGACCATCTCCTGACCTCGCACCTTCCTCTCCCCTCTTGCTCATCTCCTTCCTCCCTCCGAATCAAAGACGCAAACGCCCTGAGCCACCCCATCCTGCCGCCGCCCTCCCTGAAGCAACCGCGAGCCTCCAGAAGCATCGCGACCCCCCCTTCTTCGCGACAATGTAAGTTGATTTTATTTATTTTATTTTAATTCTGTAATGCTGGGAATTTTATAAAAGGTTAATACTGTTTTTTTTTTTTAGGTTTTAAAACCGATTCTTCTTTTTTAAGTATTAGAGCTGTTTTTTTTTTTAAGTATTAAAGCTGTTTTTTTTATAAAGTATTAGAGCTGATTATTTTTAAAAGAGTAAAAACTGATATTTTAAAAGAAGAAAAAAAAAACTGAAATTTTTAAAAGAATAAAAAAAAAACTGATATTTTTAAAGTATAGAAAAGTTTAGATCTTTAAAATGGAAAAGAAAAGATTTTTATTTTAAATAAAGATTAGTTTTTACGGAGGAAAGGATAAAGATTATATTTTTGAAACTGTAAAGATTATATTTTTGACACTATAAAGAATTGATTGAATATATTTTCATGTGTGAAGCAACGAAGTAGAAAAATATGATTTTTATCTATTGAACTTCGAAATAAAAATAGAATTTTTATATATTGAACTTCGATAGAAAAATAGAATTTTTATATATTGGACTTCGATAGAAAAATAGAATTTTTATATATTGGACTTCGAGAATAAAAATATGATTTTTATCTATTGAACTTAGAAATAAAAATATGATTTTTATCTATTGAACTTAGAAATAAAAATATGTTTTTTATCTATTGAACTTCGAAATAAAAATTCGATTTTTATATATTGAGAAGCAAAGTAAAAATTCGATTTTTATATATTGAGAAGCAAAGTAAAAATTCGATTTTTACATATGTAGTGAAAGCGGACAACGAAGGCGAGTTGGCGAAGATTTCCTGCATTAGAAGTGCCGTGGAGCTAGGATAGCTATAGGTGAGAACTTCTCACTCAAAATTCTTTTTCTAGTTATATATATATACTAGGATGCAGACGGTGCTTAGTAGCACCCGACACAATCGTCCACAGACCATGGACTTGTTTGTTTGGTTGCATAGATTAGTTGGATATTTGAATTGAAATTGAGTTGTTTGGGTGAATTGAATGAATTTGATTGATGTGTGAATGGCGTGGGCCTTCACTAGACCGGGGATAAGGCTAGGCCTCGTCCCGTTTCTAGTATCGTGCCGTTATGTCGCCGAAATTTTCTAAAATAAGTTAGAAAAATAAAGATATCATTTTATTGAATAAATGAATTGAATAGAAATTCATAGGTTGAAATAAAATGTTTTATCGTTAAAAATATAATTTTTAACGGGAATGTGAATAAATAAAATATTCATTTACAAACCGAACGGTTTGTTTATGTACACCTATTTGAATGACATTGATTGGGACGATAAATTTTACACATCGCCCAACTGCACAAATAAAATCTGTGTTTGATTGTTTGAAACCCCACACGGGTGTTGGGATGAAATTTGAAGTTCACTCATCCTGATTGATTAAATATGTCGATCGATCGATTGACAGGCTGTTATAAGCGTTGAATATTTATATTTGATGCTTATACAGTGTAGAATGCACTTTGGTTGATGGTTGATTATTTTTCAAGGCTATTATATACATGTGTTGTATGAAAATCCATATAATTAACTTTATATGGTAATTGATTGGGCCTCATTCCAGTTTTAAAATAGAAATATTTGAAATAGAAATATTCGAAATGGAATATTTGAAAATGTCAGTATATGAAGCCGTGTTGATTAGATTGACGCCATTTTGACGTGAACGATATTTATATCGATTTTATTCATTTTAAAATGAATATTAAAAAGTAATTTTGAAATCGAATATTTCGAAATGAATTGAATTGAAAACGATTTCGAAATGAATTGAATTGAAAGTGATTTCGAAATGAATTGAATTGAAAGTGATTTCGAAGTGAATTGAATTGAAAGTGATTTCGAAGTGAATTGAATTGAAAACGATTTCGAAATGAATTGAATAGAAAACGAATTCAAATTGAATTGAATAGAAATGAATTTTAAAACGAATTTATAGAGAAGAATTCAATTTTGCTTTGAATTGAAATGGAAGTTGAAATTGCTTTTGAAACGAATTTAAAACTATTTATATAATTCGTTTTAAATAGAAATCGGCGAAGTATATATTATATATATTATATATATAATATAATGGCCTGAATAGAACGCGCCGCGCCGCGGCAGTTCGTGAATTTCGACCATTTATTTCAAATGGACATTACGGGAGATCCGACCGTCGGATTCTCCTAAAACCGGAACCGTTGGGTTCGTATCGAAAAGAGCTTTCTAATGAATATTAGAAATTTGAAATCTAACGGTTGGATTTGGAGTTACGTCCAAATCAAATTTGAAAAAGGTCGCTGTAAGTGCAGTTCGATGGCCATTGATGGAAATCGACTATACGTGCCTTGATAAAATTATTAAAAATAGTAATAATTTGTGTAAAATCATAAGAAATGATTTGTGAAGATTTGGGATGAAAAACTCCATATTTAAAAAGATAAAAATAGATTTTTATCGAAATGAACTAGTTTTGAACTAGAATTATAATTCTATTTATTTTTAAATAAATAAATTGAATTTGAAAAGGGTTTTGAAAATAACCAAAATTTCCAATGATTGCATTGGAGTGGATTTGAATCGAAATTGTCTTCGGAATATTTCGATGTTTGAATTCGTGATTATACAGATGTTGTTATGGAAATTTGAAAGATATATATATATATATCGTTATTTCCAATACGACATTTGTTAGTCGTAGAATTTGATATTGAATATAAGCCGATATATTTTCTATTCAGAGCCTTGTATTGAATATCAAATGTGATTTGGGTTTGTCGTGAATGGTGTCTTCACTAACACTGTTCTTGAACCCAGTTGAGAAAAGATTAAATCTTTTTAGTTAGATTTAATGAAGTGTACCAATTAAATGATATCTAATTGGAATTGAATTGGTATTGATTTTTGGGTTTATCGTGAACAGTGTTTTAAATAACACTCGTTCTTTAACCCGATAATTAATGAATGTGATTTTGGGTTTATCGTGAACCGTGTTTTAAATAACACTGATTCTTTAACCCAGTCAAAGATTAAAACTAAGTGGAGTTTTAATGAATCTTTAAATAGATTGAAAAGATCGAGAATGGAGTATCACCAGTTTTACTCCAAGCGATAGTTAAATCTTTAATTAGATTTGAACGTGAAATGGTAATTGAATTTACCGATAACACTGTGGTGTTAGATATGAAGTATTACCAGTTTTACTTCATGGGATGAATAGGTTGGGATTGGGAAATAAAATAAATGATTACTCCGGTGTGGTTCGCTAATCCCGACTAGTTTGAATTGATATTCAAAGGAGATTAAAGAATAAATTTAAAGAATTTATCTTGGATAAAATTAATGGGAACTTTTCCCAAAGTATAGGAATATTTGAATAAAAGAATATTCTTAATTGGAATGAGGCGTATGTTGTGTTTGTGTAACACTTTTATAATATATACGCGAGTTATTCAGAAAGACCGGGTTTATCCCATTCTGAATAACTGATTCGACGTGGTGTCGAAGATGAAGACGGTGGTCGAAGACCGGAAGTCTTCACGTCGTTTGGGTGATTACTGATGATCTTGATTGGGCTGTACACCCAAGAGGATGGAAACAGTTTGTGATCGTCCAGACGTACTTGGAGATCGATGGATATGCGAGGTACTAGGTGCCTCCGGTTTCGTTCAGACCCAGAACGGACTTGTAAATGGACTGTGTGTCTGACATTGGATTTTAGTCTGTGTGATTGATCTCTATTAAATATATATCTGTTTGGCGGCGGAGAATTTATTCTCTTGCTTAACGCCCTTCTCTGAGACGTACGAGCTCAGGGGTTATATATTGATGGATATCAAACGCATGGAGTGAATTTGTAACACCCCACACCCGCTATAGTCACTCACTAAGGGAATGCCATAGCATCGGTGGAGTATTTTTAGTGAGTATAGAACAGTAAAATTACAACAAGACAGATATAATGTAATACTTGAAAATTTAAAACATCATCTCATAGCAGCGGAAAGTAAAACATGTTTGGTTACATCATAAAACCATAACAAGAGTCAAGTACAAAATATCCATCCTGAATAAAATAAGTACATAATCCCACTACTCATAACAAATAGCCATAACAGAAAAGATAAGATAAGCTGAGCTCTACATCTACGGTCCGAGCTCCAAGAGATAGATAAAGCAAACTGATCAAAGCCCACTAGCACTAGGCCCAACCTGAGGACCTGAAGGAAAAAGATAAAAACAACAGGGGTCAGACATAAGCCTGAGTGAACCCTATCTCCTTAATAATACAATTATTAAAGTAATTAGGGTATGATATGAACTCGGTATGGTATCTTTGGGGATAATGACTACACTAAGTTGCCCACGAACACAGGACGAACTAAGATAACCGTAAAGACGCATCTACCCACCCAAGGATAATTACTAACTGCACCACACCAGACTTATTCACCAAGGGTAATTCCTACACTGCACCACACCAGTTTTACCCACCAAGAGTAATTCCTACTTAAAGGTTGATCCCACTAAGTGTACTTAGTAATTTTTACCCGGTAGTTTCCTGTACCCCTACACAGGTGCCGTCTGCCCCTATTTTTACTAGGTGTACCCACTACCCCCAAGCGATCGGCTCCCTACCGTAGATACCCGTGCTGGTCCCACAAAAGGGGGTGTATCATTCCCCAAAGTGGCTACCATATAATATCACTGTGCACGGCTTTATATCTACACGATGCAACAACGACTTACCAACCAGCCCGGGTCCACACACGCATATGAAACCCGTTGATCCCGCGTTGCCACCGCTAACCCGTTTTGGCCTCTTACAGTCAAGCCCAATATGCGTGTCCCGTCACCCGACTAGAGTCGAGCCTACAAAGATACGTTTGGGATATTGGTTGAAATGGGCCCCCACAAGCTACTACTTAAGCTTGTCGTTTAATCTAGTGCATCCCACTTAACCCTTTAACCATGTCCTCTTACATGTTATAAATCTTGGTTAAGTCCTTTAATCATATTTCAATTGCCACTTAGGGCACCCACTAGATTCCCACATGCCACCCATGGCACTTACTTAACCCCTTAATCATGTTTAATTACATGTTCCACCTTGGTTAAGTATTCTAATCGTATTCTCACATGCCACCCATGGCACTTACTTAACCCTTTTATCATGTTTAATTACATGTTCCACCTTGGTTAAGTATTCTAATCGTATTTTTCTATTGCCACCCAAGGCAACCCACTAGTCTCATCATGCCACCCCAAGGCACCCACTTAACCCCTCATGTCCCACTTACATGCTAATATGGTTAAGTGTTTCTTAATTCATTAATTAAGATCATGACCTCATAAAGACCTCCCACATTAGACCGTCTTTTATGACTGCTGGATATGCCGGTTGGTTCCGGGCAGACTTCTGTCATCAAAAGGGCCTAACCTCGTGTCTTTACTTTAATCATGTATTTAATTTATGACTAAGACCTCTCACATTGGGCCAATCATTTGTAGCCGCTGGATGGCCGGTCGGTTCCGGGCAGACTTCCGCTACAAAAGGGTCCAACCTCGTGTCTTAGTTGATTAATTAAACCTAATTAATCACCCCCATATTAATTATCCCTAATTAATATCAAATTTTCCATAACATGGGTAGACCTAACTCAATAGGTAAATTCCCATGGGGTAGACCTAACTCAATAGGTAAATTCCCACTTATGGTAATTAATTTTTTTTTTTTTTGGTATGCTTAATCATACCCATTTCAACATACTTTTAATTAACATATTAATTAACCCCATCGTTCCCCACGTAAATCGTCATTATGACATAACATAATAAAGGGAAGATTTACCACACATAACATGGGTTTAGCATATAACTTTATCATGGGTTAAGAGGATGTCAACTTGCATATATGAGCATGTATTAACCCAACTATATTCAACCCAAACTTGCATATTATCAAACATGTGTCTTACATAACATGTTGCATATGAACTTACATATCATCATACATGTGATTTGCATAACATGTAGAACTTGCATTTTAGCATATACTTAACTTGCATAAGCACTCACATACTTGCATAAGCATTCATATACTTGCATAAGCTTGCATATCATGTTAAACTTGCATTTCAACATATACATAACTTGCATAAACATTCACATACTTGCATAGGCTTGCATATTATGTTAAACTTGCATTTCAACATATACATAACTTGCATAAACATTCATATACTTGCATAAGCTTGCATATTATGTTAAACTTGCATTTCAACATATACATAACTTGCATAAACATTCACATACTTGCATAGGCTTGCATATTATGTTAAACTTGCATTTCAACATATACATAACTTGCATAAACATTCATATACTTGCATAGCTTGCATATTATGTTAAACTTGCATTTCAACATATACATAACTTGCATAAACATTCACATACTTGCATAGGCTTGCATATTATGTTAAACTTGCATTTCAACATATACATAACTTGCATAAACATTCATATACTTGCATAGCTTGCATATTATGTTAAACTTGCATTTCAACATATACATAACTTGCATAAACATTCATATACTTGCATAAGATGTTAATCATGCATATAAGCATATACATGACTTGCATAAGTACTCACATACTTGCATAACATGTTTGCATAATGGATCCATATTCACTTAGTGTTTTGCATCATAAACATCATGAAATAACTTGCATAAAAATATCATGATTACATATTATGAAACTTGCATGACATAAGGCATATAACTTGCAAAACACATAATATTCACTACATCAAGCTTGCATAAATATATGGATCCACAAACATAGCCATACTTTATCACATCTTATCATAATCAATTCAATAATTGATTATTAAGGGGATAGAAGCTCACCAAAACAAGATTAGCAAGTTAAATGAAGCAAATCCCAATGATTAAGTAGAAGAAGATGTAGATTAGCTTGCAAATCCTCTTAGGATTTTTAGTGGAGGCTCTCCAATTTTCTAAGTGGTGGCATAATGGCCTTAGATCTATTTTTGGTAAGGATAAGGGGGGTATTAGGGTGTATATATAGATTAGTTATATGTTTTAGGACCATAGGATATACCCTAGAACCAATCCTAGCCTTTAAAGCATGTCTTGGGGAAGATGTCAAGTGTAGGAACCATTTAGGACCCAAAAAAACAGCCCAAAACTCATCCCGGGCCTCAAAACATGAGCAGTTTTTGTTTTTGATTTTTCGTGAAACTTTGACGGGCCATAACTTGGTCATACGGACTCCGATTTACGAAAACTCGGACTCTATTTCGCGTATTTTTCCGAGACGAACGCAATGGCACAGCCCGTTTCCCCTGATTCAGAATATTAAATTTAATTCTGCTCTGATTTATGTTATAACAAGTTATTTAACATACGGGGTGTTACATTCTCCCCTACTTAAAGGATTTCGTCCCCGAAATCTCTAAGTCAAGAAGAACGTATCCTACCAACCAAACAACCATCTACTCAACCATCCAACACTGGCATCCATTGTCCTTAAAACAATTTCTAATGATGTATGAGCATATGCAAAAAGTGTGTGTATATGTTCCCTATCTAATGTATGAACATATGCAAACCATGATAGTGCCATGCATCCATTATGTATGCGAGGGAACCCTATCGACACATACAATATCTACATGAGTGCACAATCATTCACCAAAATGCATCATCCATATGATAACACAATCATTATACATCCATAAATATAGCTTCCTACACACAATTTTATGCAATATGCAATATGAAGTGATTGAGCCGATCTAGTGCCTAGAGTGTGTGTATATGCATCCACGAGCAACCACTAGCAAACACTTGCATCCACTTGCATCCATCATACATAACATGTCTCAAACACATGTTTCAACCATAGGACTATCCTATCTGAAGGTCAAAGGTACTAACGAGAGGACATACTAAGGATAAGATAAGTACCAGTCAAACGATAAAGGAGAAGTTAAAAGACATACTCTCAAAAAGAAATGGATACAAAGAACGCATCTTCGCTTCCGTCTCCCAAGTTGCGTTGCTCTGCACTTTGACTAGCTGAACCTCTCGATTCCTCAATTTCCTAGTCTCTGACCCAAGGATGCGAGTAGGAGCTCGTCGAATAGTCGCATCACGCTCTGCTTCCACTTCTCTAAGCAAACTTGGCTCTACCACCTCTGCGGTCTTATGTAGGCACTTCCTCCCATGGAATACATCATGTACACCACTAAGTCTGTCGGGCAACTCCACCAATGGAAGATGCTCCTCCCATGTACCTCCAAAATCCAAGATACATAGCCTCAAAAGGTCTTCTAAAATATGATTCACCCTCTCGGTCTGGCCGTCCGTCTGAGGATGATATGCGGTACTCAAACGCAACTGAGTCCCTACCGCCTTTTGCAAACTCTTCCAAAACTCTCTAGTGAAGATAGGATCTCGATCACTCACTATACTGGAGGGTACCCGATGCAATCGAACTATCTCTCGAAGATATACAAAAGCTAGCCATGGAGCAGTCCACTTACTCTTCACAGGTATGAAATGGGTGTTCTTAGTAAGTCTGTCTACCACCACCCAAATTCCTGTATTACTCTTTCTCGATCTGGGTAACCTGTCAATAAAATCCAACGAGACGCTGTCCCACTTTCATTGCGGAACCTCCAATGGGTGAAGCAACCCACCCGGTTTCTTTCGCTCCGTCTTCACTCGTTGGCACACCAAGCATCGAGCGACATGCTCGGCCACATCTTTCTTCATACCGGCCCAGAAGAAAGCCCTCTTCATGTCTTGGTACATCTTACCCCCACCGGGATGAATGGTCATCCTAAAACGGTGTGCGTCATCAAGAATAGCCTTCCTCAAACCCTCGTCCTGCGGTACACAAAGTCTACCGTCTCTACGCAAGCACCCTCTATCTCTAAGGTGTACCTACTCAAATGGCTGGACGACTCCCCCCTTATGAGCTTCTCTACTAACTCAACCAACTGTGGGTCGCCCCTCTGTGCTTCTCCAATCCGCCCCAAAAGAGTAGGTCTAACTTCCAAAGAAGCTAGCAAACCGGGTACAAAGTCAACGGAAGGTCTAAAGTCAAACTTAGAAATAAACTCTAAGCTCCGTCGTTCAACGAACAATGAACTCAAGGACAACCTTTTTCTACTTAAGGTGTCCGTTACCATGTTACCCTTACTCATAGGATGCTAAGGATCCCATCCACTTTTGCTGTCCTAAGACTATGCGCTCGAAGAGTCTCCAACACTTCCCTAAGATGTAGGGCATGCTCTTCTCCACCAGAATATCATCCAAAATCATCACAACTGTCTCCCACGCAGACCACCCTAGTCGAATTCGGCATCCCCCAAATGCAAGCCCCAAAGGCCAAACCAATATCAGACAAACACCCAAGGGATACCTCCTTCGAATTCAGACGAACTACGTGAGACGATACTAGTAAAAATGGCTAAATAATTAAGCCCTTGACCAATTCTGGATGTTCTCGCCAGTCTCGCTCCAAACCCGTCGTTTATCCTATACTGGCCCTGCTCAGCCTATTGAGCACATACGAAAACTTATTTCGCTCCTAGAAAAGACCCAGATGTCATCTACAAAGACCATCACAAACTTATTTAGGTACTCCCTGAACACCCTTCTCATCAAATCAACAAAGTATGCGGGGGCGTTCGTCAAACCCAATGGCATCACCAGCCACTCATAAAAGAAATCATCTGGAGTCCTCAAGGCAGTCTTCTCTATACTATTCTCAGCCACTCTCAACTGATGAAATCCCGTGGCTAAGTCCTACTACAAAAATACTGAGGCGCCAGCCAACTGATCAAAGAGATCATTAATCCTCGGCGATGGGTATCTATTCTTCTTTGTGAGTTTCTTTAGTTCTCTTTAGCCTACACAAAGTCTGAGGGACCCATCCGCAAAAACTACTGGAGCGCCCCACTCCGATATACTTCGTCTTATGACCCCTTCTCAAGCAAATCGCCTACTCGCTTATGGAGTTCCCTCCCCTCACGAGGAGCCTTGTGGCACACTGGCCAAGATACTGATTTGGCATCGTCTACCAAACATATTCGGAAGTCAATCTCCCGTTCCGGAGGTAAGCCCTTCACCTCCTCCAAACCCATCCGAGTATTCCCGGACCACCCTATAAATTGCAAACTCTCGACCTGCGTGTCAAGCGATTCTAGATATCTTAGCATAACAGATTCTATGGGATTACAAGAGATCTCAAGAGTGTCACCCAAGCGGCCCATAAGCCTAACAACTCTCCCCTCAAAATCAAGAACGGCACCCCTACTGGATAACCAGTCCATGCCCACTAACCCATAGCCCGTGAAGCCCAACAAGCATCACATCTAAACCCAACGCTAAGTATAGAAACTTTCAAACCCAAACACATCATGGAGCCCAATTGGGTTTGAAACAACTAAGGGATCATCTACCAACTGGTGTCTCAGTGCAGTGACTCTACTAGTAATGATGAGATAAACGAACTTAATGCGTCAAAATAAAGTATGGACAGGATGATCGATCAGAAAAACTAGACTTTCAATAGAAGTAGTTCTACCTCTTTCCCGAATCGCGAGAGCCTGTACTTGCCCCCTAGCCTGACCTGGTGCCACATGAGCTTGCACCAGTCCTCCTGAGGTAGACCCCGTCCCTTGCTCCTTCATTGGACAGTTTTTCATCAGATGCCCTGCTTCGCCACAGTGGAAGCAGCCAGTCTTAGTCTTCTTGCGACAATCTTTGTTTAGGTGGCCTAGTGTCCCACAATTGAAGCACCTCTTCTTTCCCTTGCCACCTTTGTTTTGCTGTTGTTGTTGAGGTCTCTTCTGATCTCCTTTCTTCTCGGGTGCTTTACTAGCATTGATACCCTTCTCTTCCTTATGCATATTTTCTTCTGCTTTTGAGAGAAACTTTGCCTCAAACCTATGCCTGAAATCCACCCAAGAGTCAATCGGGCGTTCTTCATTAGTGACCTCCCACCAGAACGAGGCCTCTCCTTCCATTAACCAAGCGGCCAACCTGACTTTCTTTCCCTCTTCTACTTCCAAGATTTCCATCAATTCTTCCGTCTCATTAAGCCAATCCCTAGCTCCCACAAAAGGTTTTCCTCCCATAGCCTTAAACTTCCTACAAGTCATAGCAAAAGTATCCGTGCGAGGAGAAACGAGTGCAACGGGTGGAGGAGGAACATTTGCTGGACCTGCAGCGGCGGCCCTAGCCTCTAACAACCTCCTATACCATACTGGTACCGCTACACTATCCGGAAGAAAAAGATCTTCAGCCATGCTGAGACGAAAAAGGGAAAGATTCAAAATGGAGAATTCGAGAGATAAAGATATGGCTATCGGGGATTATGCTTTTCTTTCAAAAACTTTTCTCCTAAAAGACATGTTTTTGAAAATATCTTTTCCAAAAATGTTTTAGAAAAATAGTTTTCTAAAAATTTTATCTGTTTCGGTAACCTTTGCTCTGATACCACGTGTAACACCCCACACCCGCTATAGTCACTCACTAAGGGAATGCCATAGCATCGGTGGAGTATTTTTAGTGAGTATAGAACAGTAAAATTACAACAAGACAGATATAATGTAATACTTGAAAATTTAAAACATCATCTCATAGCAGCGGAAAGTAAAACATGTTTGGTTACATCATAAAACCATAACAAGAGTCAAGTACAAAATATCCATCCTGAATAAAATAAGTACATAATCCCACTACTCATAACAAATAGCCATAACAGAAAAGATAAGATAAGCTGAGCTCTACATCTACGGTCCGAGCTCCAAGAGATAGATAAAGCAAACTGATCAAAGCCCACTAGCACTAGGCCCAACCTGAGGACCTGAAGGAAAAAGATAAAAACAACGGGGGTCAGACATAAGCCTGAGTGAACCCTATCTCCTTAATAATACAATTATTAAAGTAATTAGGGTATGATATGAACTCGGTATGGTATCTTTGGGGATAATGACTACACTAAGTTGCCCACGAACACAGGACGAACTAAGATAACCGTAAAGACGCATCTACCCACCCAAGGATAATTACTAACTGCACCACACCAGACTTATTCACCAAGGGTAATTCCTACACTGCACCACACCAGTTTTACCCACCAAGAGTAATTCCTACTTAAAGGTTGATCCCACTAAGTGTACTTAGTAATTTTTACCCGGTAGTTTCCTGTACCCCTACACAGGTGCCGTCTGCCCCTATTTTTACTAGGTGTACCCACTACCCCCAAGCGATCGGCTCCCTACCGTAGATACCCGTGCTGGTCCCACAAAAGGGGGTGTATCATTCCCCAAAGTGGCTACCATATAATATCACTGTGCACGGCTTTATATCTACACGATGCAACAACGACTTACCAACCAGCCCGGGTCCACACACGCATATGAAACCCGTTGATCCCGCGTTGCCACCGCTAACCCGTTTTGGCCTCTTACAGTCAAGCCCAATATGCGTGTCCCGTCACCCGACTAGAGTCGAGCCTACAAAGATACGTTTGGGATATTGGTTGAAATGGGCCCCCACAAGCTACTACTTAAGCTTGTCGTTTAATCTAGTGCATCCCACTTAACCCTTTAACCATGTCCTCTTACATGTTATAAATCTTGGTTAAGTCCTTTAATCATATTTCAATTGCCACTTAGGGCACCCACTAGATTCCCACATGCCACCCATGGCACTTACTTAACCCCTTAATCATGTTTAATTACATGTTCCACCTTGGTTAAGTATTCTAATCGTATTCTCACATGCCACCCATGGCACTTACTTAACCCTTTTATCATGTTTAATTACATGTTCCACCTTGGTTAAGTATTCTAATCGTATTTTTCTATTGCCACCCAAGGCAACCCACTAGTCTCATCATGCCACCCCAAGGCACCCACTTAACCCCTCATGTCCCACTTACATGCTAATATGGTTAAGTGTTTCTTAATTCATTAATTAAGATCATGACCTCATAAAGACCTCCCACATTAGACCGTCTTTTATGACTGCTGGATATGCCGGTTGGTTCCGGGCAGACTTCTGTCATCAAAAGGGCCTAACCTCGTGTCTTTACTTTAATCATGTATTTAATTTATGACTAAGACCTCTCACATTGGGCCAATCATTTGTAGCCGCTGGATGGCCGGTCGGTTCCGGGCAGACTTCCGCTACAAAAGGGTCCAACCTCGTGTCTTAGTTGATTAATTAAACCTAATTAATCACCCCCATATTAATTATCCCTAATTAATATCAAATTTTCCATAACATGGGTAGACCTAACTCAATAGGTAAATTCCCATGGGGTAGACCTAACTCAATAGGTAAATTCCCACTTATGGTAATTAATTTTTTTTTTTTTTTGGTATGCTTAATCATACCCATTTCAACATACTTTTAATTAACATATTAATTAACCCCATCGTTCCCCACGTAAATCGTCATTATGACATAACATAATAAAGGGAAGATTTACCACACATAACATGGGTTTAGCATATAACTTTATCATGGGTTAAGAGGATGTCAACTTGCATATATGAGCATGTATTAACCCAACTATATTCAACCCAAACTTGCATATTATCAAACATGTGTCTTACATAACATGTTGCATATGAACTTACATATCATCATACATGTGATTTGCATAACATGTAGAACTTGCATTTTAGCATATACTTAACTTGCATAAGCACTCACATACTTGCATAAGCATTCATATACTTGCATAAGCTTGCATATCATGTTAAACTTGCATTTCAACATATACATAACTTGCATAAACATTCACATACTTGCATAGGCTTGCATATTATGTTAAACTTGCATTTCAACATATACATAACTTGCATAAACATTCATATACTTGCATAAGCTTGCATATTATGTTAAACTTGCATTTCAACATATACATAACTTGCATAAACATTCACATACTTGCATAGGCTTGCATATTATGTTAAACTTGCATTTCAACATATACATAACTTGCATAAACATTCATATACTTGCATAGCTTGCATATTATGTTAAACTTGCATTTCAACATATACATAACTTGCATAAACATTCACATACTTGCATAGGCTTGCATATTATGTTAAACTTGCATTTCAACATATACATAACTTGCATAAACATTCATATACTTGCATAGCTTGCATATTATGTTAAACTTGAATTTCAACATATACATAACTTGCATAAACATTCATATACTTGCATAAGATGTTAATCATGCATATAAGCATATACATGACTTGCATAAGTACTCACATACTTGCATAACATGTTTGCATAATGGATCCATATTCACTTAGTGTTTTGCATCATAAACATCATGAAACAACTTGCATAAAAATATCATGATTACATATTATGAAACTTGCATGACATAAGGCATATAACTTGCAAAACACATAATATTCACTACATCAAGCTTGCATAAATATATGGATCCACAAACATAGCCATACTTTATCACATCTTATCATAATCAATTCAATAATTGATTATTAAGGGGATAGAAGCTCACCAAAACAAGATTAGCAAGTTAAATGAAGCAAATCCCAATGATTAAGTAGAAGAAGATGTAGATTAGCTTGCAAATCCTCTTAGGATTTTTAGTGGAGGCTCTCCAATTTTCTAAGTGGTGGCATAATGGTCTTAGATCTATTTTTGGTAAGGATAAGGGGGGTATTAGGGTGTATATATAGATTAGTTAGATGTTTTAGGACCATAGGATATACCCTAGAACCAATCCTAGCCTTTAAAGCATGTCTTGGGGAAGAAGTCAAGTGTAGGAACCATTTAGGGCCCAAAAAAACAGCCCAAAACTCATCCCGGACCTCAAAACATGAGCAGTTTTTGTTTTTGATTTTTCGTGAAACTTTGACGGGCCATAACTTGGTCATACGGACTCCGATTTACGAAAACTCGGACTCTATTTCGCGTATTTTTCCGAGACGAACGCAATGGCACAGCCCGTTTCCCCTGATTCAGAATATTAAATTTAATTCTGCTCTGATTTATGTTATAACAAGTTATTTAACATACGGGGTGTTACAGAATTGCCTGTGTGGCATGCCTAAGTGGCAATTGATCGAGGCTTCTGTTGAAAAGCAAAGTCTTGTGGTGATGATCAAAGCACAGCCTGTGTGGCACAGCTTTGTGTAACGTGAATTCGCGAGCCTCGCACCCCGGTTGTGAACCAAAAACGGGAGAGGACGTCAGGGAGGGCATGCGTTTCTTTCTAGCTAGAAGTGGCGTCAGTGGTTTTACACGCCCTGACGAGTTTGACTTATGTGGTTGTTGCTGTTGCGAGGCGCCTCGGTTATATCGGTTTCGGCCGATGCATTCTAGTCGGCTGAAGGACCAGACTTACACCCCATAGGGTGGGGAGACGCATGTTCAGGGTTTAAGTTTAATCCACATCGGTGGACTGGCCCTGAGGATCCAAGGCTTGACTGAGTACTTGCCTGAGGGGCGGGCTAGAGCGTCTCGAATCGGTAGAGGACGATCCCTGGCCTCGGTTCATAGACGGAAATCCAATTTCCAAATACGTAACTTTGCGGTTTTATTTGTAAACCTATATATGGCGACATAGTGGCATGGGACGCTCATGTCGCCTATGATTGATACTTATGATTTGAAGTTGTTTTATACACTATGCACTTATAATAGTATCAAATGATTTGTTTTAAACGTATCAAGCATTCTTTGGCTGTTATAAGGGAAAACCCTATCCCCCGGCTTGCGTTGCATTGTGTGATAGGACCTGGGTCTTATAACAGCTTCATTTTTCTTTATTTAGCATTGCGCTGTTTGTTTTATGCACTGGTATTCTTGGGAGGAAACCCGTTCCGTGTTATACGGCGTGGTCCCTTGATTTACCTAATGACTTTAAAATAAAGAATTAATAACTGTTTTAGTTCTCACACCAGTCAAATGACTGACCTGGAGTTTATTGTTTTAACCTAAACTCTGGGTGCCCCTATTTTGACACGGGCAGCTAGTAGTTTTGGTTTTGCAGATTTATATTCACAGGATCCTGGTTTACAGCTGGAACGATATCCGGAAAGCTTTGTATCCGTATATCTCTTCTAGTTGTGAATTGTATTATTTTCCGCTGCTATGTATTTAAATGTAATTTAAATCTCTGATATTTCTGTGTAATATTCATTTATACTCTGTATATTCTTGTAATCTGATGCATTGTTGTAATATACAATGAAACGTTCTTTTATATGTGTTCTGTTGTGGTTTGTTCTCGAACTATCCGACGCTTTCCTTTACGGGGAAGTTGCGGGTCTTCACAATATAGCAGCATGTAAATGATGAATTAAACCAGGAAAAGCATCAATGAAACAAACAATATGAAAATGGATGAGCCAACGCAAGTCAGAGATGATCAAACTAGCAAGTGTCAATGCCAGTTTCAACTCATGTAGAGCATATGGAAAATGGATGAGCTAATGACAGTCAAATTTTAGCCAAGGCCACAGCTAATGTAAGTCATATTTCAGTCAAGATAAAAGAAATGAACGAGCCAGAATGCATGAATAAGACAAGCATAAAACAGAGGCCAACTGATGCACATGCAAAATCAAATGATAAGCCAGGCACAAAACAATGGCCAAGTGGGGCACAAGCAAAATCAAATGTCCAGCTTGCATGAATAAGCTACCCACACTTAGCAATGCAAATGATAATTGGACAGAACAAATGTACCATAGTCTAGGAAGCACAAACATGCAAAAGCTTAAAAGCAAAAATACATATATACATATATGTGATATATATGTATACACATATATATGCTGTTGCAACAAGTCAAAGAATTACCAAATGCAATAAATCAGGAAATTCTTCAACAGAGAAATCAAGGCATTTCCAAATATGTGAATTCAGATTGCATTAAAATCAGTTCTAGGCCGTATGTCAAAGACATATATATGGCAGGTTTTTTTGAATAGCAGAAAACAAAATCAAGGCCGAAATTAACAAAGGAAATAAATCAATCAATCTAGACCATCCTTTAGGGAAAATCGTGGCAACCAAAATCAGAAAATATACAATTTGTTATCCTATAAATTAACACACTTTCATCATCGACAAACATCACAAGGCAAGTCAAGAAAAGGAGAATTAAAAACAGAGAATTTCGCATACCAGAGATGTAACACCCCATGTCCATTAATGTCACTCACAAAGGGAATGCATCAATGTCCATGAAGCGTTATTGTTTGTATAGAACAGATAAATTACAAGAATAAATAAATAAATAAAACACAGCGGAAGATAAAACTTATTTTATTTGATCATAACTCAAAACGAGTTTACATAAGTAGTTTCCAAAACCATTACAACAGGATCAGTAGTCTTTTCCAAAAACTTCAAAGTACATAAAGAAGCAAAAACATGAATGGATAAATGCCCACTGAGCATAAGCAAAGCCATAAAGATGAAAGAGTCCCAAGTGATACATCTACTAACTTCAAGCAACTGAAAGTAATCGGCACTAAGCCGTAGTATTCCCTCCTTGCAAACTTAAGGGGGGGGGGGAGGAAGAAAAGAGGTGGAAAGAAAAGGGATCATACATAAAGTCCGACGAGTGCGATAACTTTAACAATATAATTATCAAAATAACTAGGCTAAGGCATAAGTTGGAAAATAAGGAAATGACTGTGAACAATTGGGTATGACAGAGCAAAACGAGGAAATAAGATGAACCAAGATATCGTTAAAGGCGCCCCTAATCACTATAAGATAATTACTACACTGCACCACCACTAGTCACCCTAAAGGTTGATCCCGCCTACAAAACTTAATAATGATAATGGTAGTTTAGTGTACCCCTAACTACCTTCAAAGGTGCCATCTGCCCCTATCTCCACTTTGTGTACCCACTAGCCCCATTCGATCGGCTCCCTAACTCGTAGATACCCGTGCTGGCCCCACAGTGGGGTGTATCACTCCCCAAAGTGGCAACCCGATACAACAAAAAATGCACGGCTTTTATCTACACGATGCAACAACGTCTTACCTACTAACCCGGGCCCACATACGCATATGAACCCATTGGACTTGCATTGCCATCGCTGTCTCGTTTTGATCTCTTACAATCAAATCCAGTACGCGTGTCCTGTCCTCGACTTGGGTCGAGCCCACAAAGATACTTAATGGGTTACTGGTTTGAAAAGGGCCCCAATGCATAACACAAGCTTTCCACCTACGCTTGATCCCCTCTAAGGTTTTTCCCCACTTAATCCCATTCTTAATCATGTCTTTTACATGTTTCAATCTTGGTTAAGTGCATCTAACCGTATTTCAGAATGCAACCCAAGGCACCCACTTAACCACCGCATGTACCACTACAAGTTTATCTGGTTAAGTGTTTCTTAATTCATTAAGACCGTAACCTTGTAAAGACCTCCCACATTAGACTGGCATTTATGGCAGCTGGATTTGCCGGGCGGGTCCCGGCAGCCTTACACCACAAACGAGCCTAACCTCGTGTCTTTACAACTGTTACGCATTAATTTATGCCTAAGATCTCCCACATTAGACTGGCATTTGTGGCAGCTGGATTTGCCGGGCGGGTCTGGGCAGTCTTACACCACAAAAGAGTCTGACCTCGTGTCTTAGGCGATTAATTACACCTAATTAATTACCCCTAATTTGAATTAATTTCCCTATTCAAATTGCCAATCAATTACAAATTTAATTTTGTCCATAATCGACTCAATTATGTCCATCTATTTATGGTATATAAAATTATACCAATTAACATCACATTTAAGGCATTTATGCCAATTCTCAATATTAAATTTTTTAATATTATCCTATTGCCACATGTTGTACGTTCGTTCGTTTAATGTAAAATATACGTTAGACTTGAATAGTCTAACTTATGGAATAAAGAGAAAACATCACAACATGTATATAATAAAAACTAGATCTAAACATAAGGGGTGAACGTGCATGTGTGAATAAGGTTTTTCATCCAAAAACTTGCATAGGCCAAAGTTACAAACTTGCATAAACTATGGATGTCATAGATCTAACCATAGGGTGTAAACTTGCATAGGCGATGGTTATAAACTTGCATAAACTATGGATGTCATAAATCTAATCATAAGGTGTAAACTTGCATAGGAAATAGTCAAAATCTTACATTACATAATTCATACTCCAATATATATATATACACACACACACACACACACACACACTTGCATATGTGATTTATACAACATAGACTATGATGTAAACTTGCATCTAACCCACACATGTCATAGCCTAACTTTAGATCCAATTTACACATAAAATAGATGTCATGAAGCATGTAAGGTTGTATACAATTCTCACTAACTTGCATATGATTCAGATCTAAATTAACATCTAGACTTGCATACATACATATGATTTAACATATGAATTAGTTCCAACAACATAACCAAACTAGCATATGAAACATCATTATGAATCATAGATTTACAACATAGATGATAACATCACAACTTTATAACATAGATAATAACATCATATAATTTACAAAATAAATGATAACATCATGGAATTTACAACATAGATAATAACATACGGTCAATGATTCGCAACATAACCATATAATCCAAATTATAGCTCAATCCAATTAAATTGTTAATTATCTTATTAAAGAAATTGAACTCACAAAAAGAAGGTCTTGCGTTCTAAAATTTGAGTTCTGAAATTGATTTAGCTCGCCTTTGTAGTAGATTCGTTATTGTTTAGATTAGAGTTGAATAGAACTGAATTGATTAACTTTGATTTCCCTATAGTTGGTGGCGGCTACTCTAGGTTACAAGATGACAGCATGACGGCCATGATTCAGATTTTAATTTAATTTTAGGGTTTGAGTCTACCCATGTTTATATAGAATTTCAATTTAATTATAGCCGTCGGATGATCTTAGGGTTAATCAAAACCACTCGGTCAGGATAGGTGACACCTCAGCTCTAATGACTCAGCAAGGAGTCAGAAAGGACTCAGCAATGAGTCACAATGTGGATTAGACTGCACCAGAAAGCTGTGCAGGCCTGCTGCTCGGCCTGGGTGCACTTGGCAGGTGCGCCAGTGCAATATTTGTACTAGAGCACTTCCCAAGTGCACTAGTGCAAATTTTCTTCTTCTTGTTTATCCGCCTAACTTCATTCGTCCATATCTCCTTCATCCGGTATCCATTTCCCCCAAACTCGGACTCTATCTCAACCAGAATTCCGAGACGAACAAATGGCGCAATCCGTTTCCCTTAATTCTCATGTCTGAGATTAATTATTCTTTGAATTTAGTTAATTCTCTTATTCAAAAATCCAGGGTGTTACATTCTGTAACGACCCGTATTCTACGCGTCATAGGATCGTAGGATATTTATTTCTTTCACATACGAAGTCGTATGGTCATGTAACTTTGGGAGACGACTATTGGGGTCATTTCCCATGTTCATGATTTTTCTCGATTTTTAAATGACCATTTTACCCTTAGTTGGAACTGTTTTGGCCATATCTTTTGACTGAAAAAGAATTTTGACCTGAAACTACTTCCATTGGCTTCGGATGATGGTTTCTCTTTCCATAGAGTGGTCATAATAGCCAAACGGACTTACCGTTTGGGAGATATGGCTGAAACAAATTTCAGATGGTGAAAAACAGCTTAATTGGGCTTAACCGGGTGATTAGCAGCTAGGCCCAAGGGGAATTTCGGGTTTAGGGGTATATGAAGGCTGATTAGGGTTAGAAAACATTTCTTTAGACATTTTCCAGCCGCCACTTTCATTTCTCTTGACCTAGCCATGGCCTCCACTCTCTAAATCTCTCTAAAACACCCAAAATCACTTCCTAACCAAGGATTAAGGCTTAGAGGCATCAAATCAAGGAGGATTAGCACAAGGACTGAGGTAAAGCTGCTGTTATCTATTGGAATTCGTGCAAATCAGAGGTTCACTTCAGATCTGAAAGTTTTATTGTGGCAAAGGTGAGTGATTTGCATAGTTTTTGCACTAATTACGGTAATTAAGGGTAATTAGTGAAGATTAGCGAATTCATACACTAATAGATTCTGGAAAAATGTTTAGAAATTCGAAAATAATATTTTATGCCTCTGTTAGAAATTTGGTTCGATTTAATTAAGTTTTGTTAACCCTATGATCAGTTTTACTTAAACATGCTTAAGGGAAAATAAGGAGCTTTGGCCACTTTTTGACCCATTTTGATTCATTTGAGTGATTGTTTGCTGTTGTGGTTGCTAGTACATGTTGCTATGACTCTATGGTGTGTTTTGTGATTGCTCAGAAGTGTTAGTTTGGCCAAAAACGCCGTCGAATGGCGAGAAACTGTCGCTGGAACGAAGTGCAGGAATTTATCCGGATCGGATCGCCCCCATGCCCACGAACCGACCCGCCTTCTCGAACAGCGCCGCGTGCCAGAGCTCGGAGCCACGAAGGGAAGATCACGATCCAACTTGGAGAGGAAGCACCACGAGCTGATGAGGCGCCACGATCCAGATGGGTAGCCCGACCCGAACCGGTGGATTGCCACGAACTGATAAGCCCGAACCGACCCTACAAGGCGCCACGAGCTGACGAGGTGCGATCCATATGGTGCGACACGATCCGACGCTGGCGAACCGAACCAGGAAGGCTTCCACGATCCGACCCGAGCGTGAAGGATGATCCGAACCGATTCGAGGTTGATGGCTACGAGCTGGTGACTGCGAACCAAACCAGGGAAGTACGAACAGAATGAAGACCGATCCGGAGGATGATGACAGAAACCCGAGATGCAAAGGAAACCCAAATGAGAAGTTAGAGCTCAAGATTCGGATGGGAATCAACGAGTTCGCTTCATGGTTGGGTTTTGCTGCGGGACGCGTGCTAAGGAGTTATCGACATCTATAACTTTGGGCCACTATGGTTGGAGGTACGAAGGCGGATTCAGGGCCATTATGGCATCGGTAGAACCAAGGGCTATGACCAATGAAGTGGGTCATTGAAATGTTTGGTCATGACTCCAAGTGTTTGGCTTGGTCACAGCAGGGTTTCTACAAGTCGGGGTTCGCCGTTACCTCAGTTTGTCTAGTGTCCCAAAGTGGTGGATATCGTATGCTTTACGCACTGAGTGAGAGATGTGAGGATGGTCGCTATGGATGATTTGTTTGCTATCATTACGACATGCACACCCCACCCCCGTATTCTTACACTATTTATTATGGCACCTTGGAGTATTGTACGGTATGTGGTACTAACTCTTTGGTTGCTGGTCCAGGTTCAGGTATTGTTTAGTATACCTGTTATTATTCTGTTTAGATGCTTATCGCTCACACCAGGCTTTATGTCTGACCCAGAGTTTTATGTCTCTTCTTATTACTCTGGGTGCTCACACGAGCAGACTAGAGACAGGTTAGCTGGTGATGCACGGGTAGATGATCCGGAGACGAGCAGGAGGCTTCCACGTAATATACATATATATAGTATTCTCCCTGTGTTGTTGAAGATCACTGCTTGGGCATTGGTGGTGTATCTTCTATTTTGGCTTTCTGTTGTTCAGAGACAGTAGATTTTGAAAAGTTGTAATAAGCTGTATTTGGATTTCCGCTGCTTTGAGATTGATCTTGGTTTTAGTTATCAGCTTATGCACTGTCTCGCTTGTTTTATGTCAAGTACATTATTATTATTATATTTTATTCCATGCGCTGTGAGACATTCTACAGGTTCTTTGATTAGTTCATTCCCTTCTTTCCTTTCTTCTGACGACCGTCTTGTGCTAGTCGGGCATGTGTACAGCGCACTTTTGGAGGAAATGCAGGCTGGTGCGAGGCGGGCCGTCACACTTGGTATCAGAGCTCTAGGTTGCGTAGTTAACCTAGGGAAGTTATCAGGGAGAGATAATATACGTATACGAGAGAGCGTATTTGTGATTACTTTGGTTTTTAAAAGCTATATATATATACTATTAGTAGTATAATGATGAAGTCGTACTGCACTAGCACCACTATGGAGTCGTTAATCGTTTCTTTTTTCAGATTGACGATGAGCCGAGATACTAGAGGTGCTGGTAGGGGAGCCAATAATGGGAATGCTGCTGACATGAGGACGATGTTTACTGACCTCATGAGAGAGATGCTTAGAGATGTGCAGAGGGCAGCTCCCAATGGTGGAAATGGTGGTGGTCCAATAGTGCAGGCGCCAAGAGTCGACTTCGCCAAGCTGAATAAGGATTATACTAGTCTTGGTGGGAAGCCGTTCCACGGAACGGAGTCGGCTACGGATGTTCAGGATTGGTTAGATAGTTGCGAACGTATCTTCGAGGATTTGGGTATCGAGGATGCGATGAAGAGAAAGCTAGCGTCCCGTCAGCTGCAAGGGCGGGCAATGAATTGGTGGAATGCTATAAAGGCAGCTACTCCCGAAGATCAGATTACTTGGGAGCAGTTTAAAGTTCGCTTCAGTGAGAAGTTCATTCCGGCTGCTCAGAAGTCAATGCTGTTTAAGAAATTCTTGGAGCTCAAGCAGAATGGCAGAGCTGTCTCGGAGTATATTGCTGAATTTGACACTTTGTCGAAGTACGGGTTATCTCTTATTGATACTGCCGAGAAAAAGAATGAGAAATTCATAACTAGTTTGGATCAGTACTTGGGGGAAAAACTTATTAACCACGTCGATGAGACGTTTGAGTCGATTGTGGGGAAACCATTAAGATCAGAAAGTCTCTACCCTAAATCGAAGACTGAGGTTGCATCTGCAGAAGAACCCAAGCCACAAGCAAGTGGTGGAGGCAAGGGTGGTTCCCAGAATAAGAGAAAGCAGAATCAGGCTAAGGATGGCCAGAAGAAAAAGAGTAAGCAAGATGTGGAGTGCTTCAGCTGTGGTAAGAAGGGCCATTATGCTAGTAATTGTCGGGCCAAGCCAGCGGATAGGAAGTGCTTCAATTGTGGCCAATTGGGACATCACAAGGACAAGTGTCTGCAACCCCCTAAAGAAAAGCAAATGGTGAAAGCATATGCTCTCAATGCTATTCCTTCTTCGTCGAATGCCCCAACTGCGGCGGAGAAGGGAAAGAATGTCGTCATTCAAGGTATGCTTTCTGTTTATGATGTTCCTGTTAGAGTTTTGTTTGATACCGGAGCTTCCAGTTCTTTCATATCTAGTGACCTGGCAGATAGGTTGGGATTGGAACCCGAGATTGTCGATAGACCTTTAGTAGTGGCGAACCCGATTGGTGGTTCTACTAGCCTTAGCATGATTTGTCGTAATGTGGTCTTATCGAGTCATGGATGCATGTTTGTTTGTGATTGCTTTGTTTTGGGCTTTACTGGGTTTGGCATTATTTTGGGAGTAGATTGGCTCCAAAGATACGAGGTGGTGGTAGACTGTGAGGGCTTGTTGGTGACAGCTAGAGCGGATGATGGGCGGAGGATAGTGTTTGGTGGTCTACCCAGTAAGGGGGTATTGGCTAGTTTTCTAAACTCCCTCGACATTCCGCATAGTGAGTTGTCAGGTTTGCCCGTGGTTGGCTAGTATCCGGATGTTTTCTAAGAAGTGATCGGACTTCCACCACACCGAGAGATTGAGTTCCGTATTGATTTGGTAAAAGATGCCAGACCTATAGTGATGCCACTTCGTCGTATGGCACCAAGGGAGCAGCGAGAGCTCGAGGTGCAAGTCAGCAATCTTTTGAAGAAGGGATTTATCAGAAGGAGTGTTTCTGAATGGGGAGCACCAGTTGTGTTTGCTACCAAGGCGGATGGTTCCCTTCGTTTGTGTGTAGACTACCGCGAGTTGAATAAAGTGACGAGGAAGAACAAGTATCCTCTACCGCGGATAGACGATTTGTTCGATCAGTTGAGTGGCGCGAGGATATTTTCTCAGTTGGATCTCGCGACAGGTTTTCATCAGCTTAGAGTGGAAGCTGAGAGTATAGCTAAAACGGCATTTCGAACGCCGTCTGGATTTTATGAATGGTTGGTTATGCCATTTGGGCTGACTAATGCCCCGGCATATTTTGTGGATCTTATGAATAGGGTATTCAGAGATCAGTTGAATAAGTTTGTCCTTGTGTTCGTTGATGATATTTTGGTCTATTCGAGGACAGAGGAAGGACACAAGGGACATTTAAGAATAGTGATGGAGGTGTTGAGAAAACACCAATTGAAAGCAAAGTTTTCTAAGTGCCACTTCTGGAAGAGGGAAGTGAGGTTCTTGGGCCATGTTGTATCAGAAAATGGGATTGCCGTGGACCCGGCGAAGGTGGCTACGGTACAGGATTAGCCTACGCCCAAGAATGCAACCGATGTAAGAAGTTTCTTGGGGTTAGCGGGATATTATCGTAAGTTTATCCAAGGTTTCTCCAAAATAGCAGCACCATTGACCCAGTTGACCAAGAAGAATCAAGCTTTTGTCTGGGATGAAAGGTGCGAGGATGCATTCAAAAGTCTAAAGGACAAGTTGACAAGCGCACCAGTGTTAGTCATTCCTAAGGGGGATGAAGAGATGACGGTATACACGGATGCCTATGGTACCAGACTGGGTGCTGTATTGATGCAAGGCGGTAGGGTTGTAGCTTACGCAAGTCGGCAGTTGAAACCGCACGAGAGAAGATACCCTACCCATGATTTAGAATTGGCAGCGATCGTGTTCGCGTTAAAGATGTGGAGACACTATCTCTTGGGAGAAAGATTTGAGCTGTTTACAGATCATAAGTCGTTGAAGTACCTATTCTCCCAGAAGGATTTAAATCTCCGTCAGCAGAGATGGTTAGAGTTCTTAGCTTCCTATGATTTTGACATCGCATACACACCAGGAAAGGGCAATGCGGTGGCTGATGCATTGAGTAGAAAACATGCCAGCTTAGGGGCTATGTTCCTTGAATGGAAGCAACTGGAGTTCATCGCGGGGTTCGATTTCAGGCCAAAGTGCGAATTGGATCCAGAAATGTTAGCAAGTTTGACGATCAGACCCACTTTGATTGAGCGGATCGGCTCTAGTCAGAGGGACGATCCTAACTTATTGGAAATCATCTCCAAGTTAGAGATGGGTGTCGATGAGGAGATGAACAAGTATGGGCTTGATCGAGATGGATGGCTTAGGAAGAATGGAAAGCTTGTTGTACCCAATGTCAATGGATTGAGAGATGAAGTGCTTAGAGAATGTCATCACTCAAAGCTGACTATACACCCCGGCGGTAATAAGATGTATCGAGATATGAAGCAGACCTACTACTGGGAAGGGATGAAAAGAGACGTTGGAAAGTTTATATCCAAATGCATGAATTGCCAGCTAGTTAAAGCCGAGCAAAAGAAGCCTAGTGGGTTGTTACAGCCCTTAGAAATTCCCGAATGGAAATGGGAGCAAGTCTCGATGGATTTCATCGGTGGTTTACCAAGGACTAGATCGGGATATGACAGCATTTGGGTAATTGTAGATCGACTGACTAAAAGTGCAAGGTTTATACCAGTCAAATCGACCAGAACGGCAGCTAAGTTAGCAAAATTGTATATGAAGTGGGTAGTGAGATTTCATGGAGTACCTAAAGGCATTGTGAGCGACCGGGACCCGTTGTTTACTAGTGGGTTTTGGAAGAGCTTACAAGAGGCTCTAGGGTCAGAGTTACATCTCAGTACCGCATATCATCCTCAGACCGACGGTCAGACGGAGAGGGTGAACCGTATTTTGGAAGATCTCTTGAGAGCATGTATATTGGATTTTGGTGGATCATGGGATGACCATTTGCATCTAGTAGAGTTTGCATATAATAATAGTTACCAATCCAGTATCGGTATGGCTCCGTTTGAAGCTTTGTATGGAAGACCGTGCAACTCACCAACATGTTGGATAGAGACTGGCGAGAAGTTTATGCTTGGACCAGATGTGGTGAGGGAAACTTCAGATAAGATCAAGATCATTCAACAACGAATGAAGGCAGCCCAAGACAGGCAGAAAAGTTATGCTGATAAGAGAAGAAGAGACTTAAAATTCTCCGTTGGCGACTTGGTGTTTGTCAAGATTTCTCCGTTGAAGAGCGTAATACGATTTGGCAGGAGAGGCAAGTTGGCACCAAGATTTGTTGGCCCATTCCCTGTTCTTGAACTAGTCGGGAATTTGGCATATAGGATTGACTTACCAGAGAAGATGGCGGGAGTTCATAACGTATTTCATGTTTCCCAACTAAGGAAGTTCGTTCACGACTATGACTATTTCACCTGATCAGTTGGAGGACTTCGAAGTAGAACCCGAGGCGGTTGGGAACCGCAAGCCGGCCCGTATTGTCGAGTACGACATGAAGCAACTTCGAAGGAAGACGGTGAAGCTAGTCAAGGTTCAGTGGAGCGAGGACGAGAATGATTGTACTTGGGAAATAGAGGAGGACATAAGGAAGAAGTATCCAGAACTCTTTACCTGGTAAGATTTTGACTTCGATTTAGTTTTCCGCATGCTAGGATAGGCTTGTTTTGCATATTTGATTGTTGTATATGGTTGTTAGGCATGCGGGATCCTTTGTATGTTTTGGGTTAAGGAATTTCGGGGGCGAAATTTCTTAAGGGGGGGAGAGTGTAACGACCCGTATTCTACGCGTCATAGGATCGTAGGATATTTATTTCTTTCACATACGAAGTCGTATGGTCATGTAACTTTGGGAGACGACTATTGGGGTCATTTCCCATGTTCATGATTTTTCTCGATTTTTAAATGACCATTTTACCCCTAGTTGGCACTGTTTTGGCCATAACTTTTGACTAAAAAAGAATTTTGACCTGAAACCACTTCCGTTGGCTTCGGATGATGGTTTCTCTTTCCGTAGAGTGGTCATAATAGCCAAACGGACTTACCGTTTGGGAGATATGGCTGAAACAAATTTCAGATGGTGAAAAACAGCTTAATTGGGCTTAACCGGGTGATTAGCAGCTAGGCCCAAGGGGAATTTCGGGTTTAGGGGTATATGGAGGCTGATTAGGGTTAGAAAACATTACTTTAGACATTTTCCAGCCGCCACTTTCATTTCTCTTGACCTAGCCATGGCCTCCACTCTCTAAATCTCTCTAAAACACCCAAAATCACTTCCTAACCAAGGATTAAGGCTTAGAGGCATCAAATCAAGGAGGATTAGCACAAGGACTGAGGTAAAGCTGCTGTTATCTATTGGAATTCGTGCAAATCAGAGGTTCACTTCAGATCTGAAAGTTTTATTGTGGCAAAGGTGAGTGATTTGCATAGTTTTTGCACTAATTACGGTAATTAAGGGTAATTAGTGAAGATTAGCGAATTTATACACTAATAGATTCTGGAAAAATGTTTAGAAATTCGAAAATAATATTTTATGCCTCTGTTAGAAATTTCGTTCGATTTAATTAAGTTTTGTTAACCCTATGATCAGTTTTACTTAAACATGCTTAAGGGAAAATAAGGAGCTTTGGCCACTTTTTGACCCATTTTGATTCATTTGAGTGATTGTTTGCTGTTGTGGTTGCTAGTACATGTTGCTATGACTCTATGGTGTGTTTTGTGATTGCTCAGAAGTGTTAGTTTGGCCAAAAACGCCGTCGAATGGCGAGAAACTGTCGCTGGAACGAAGTGCAGGAATTTATCCGGATCGGATCGCCCCCATGCCCACGAACCGACCCGCCTTCTCGAACAGCGCCGCGTGCCAGAGCTCGGAGCCACGAAGGGAAGATCACGATCCAACTTGGAGAGGAAGCACCACGAGCTGATGAGGCGCCACGATCCAGATGGGTAGCCCGACCCGAACCGGTGGATTGCCACGAACTGATAAGCCCGAACCGACCCTACAAGGCGCCACGAGCTGACGAGGTGCGATCCATATGGTGCGACACGATCCGACGCTGGCGAACCGAACCAGGAAGGCTTCCACGATCCGACCCGAGCGTGAAGGATGATCCGAACCGATTCGAGGTTGATGGCTACGAGCTGGTGACTGCGAACCAAACCAGGGAAGTACGAACAGAATGAAGACCGATCCGGAGGATGATGACAGAAACCCGAGATGCAAAGGAAACCCAAATGAGAAGTTAGAGCTCAAGATTCGGATGGGAATCAACGAGTTCGCTTCATGGTTGGGTTTTGCTGCGGGACGCGTGCTAAGGAGTTATCGACATCTATAACTTTGGGCCACTATGGTTGGAGGTACGAAGGCGGATTCAGGGCCATTATGGCATCGGTAGAACCAAGGGCTATGACCAATGAAGTGGGTCATTGAAATGTTTGGTCATGACTCCAAGTGTTTGGCTTGGTCACAGCAGGGTTTCTACAAGTCGGGGTTCGCCGTTACCTCAGTTTGTCTAGTGTTCCAAAGTGGTGGATATCGTATGCTTTACGCACTGAGTGAGAGATGTGAGGATGGTCGCTATGGATGATTTGTTTGCTATCATTACGACATGCACACCCCACCCCCGTATTCTTACACTATTTATTATGGCACCTTGGAGTATTGTACGGTATGTGGTACTAACTCTTTGGTTGCTGGTCCAGGTTCAGGTATGGTTTAGTATACCTGTTATTATTCTGTTTAGATGCTTATCGCTCACACCAGGCTTTATGTCTGACCCAGAGTTTTATGTCTCTTCTTATTACTCTGGGTGCTCACACGAGCAGACTAGAGACAGGTTAGCTGGTGATGCACGGGTAGATGATCCGGAGACGAGCAGGAGGCTTCCACGTAATATACATATATATAGTATTCTCCCTGTGTTGTTGAAGATCACTGCTTGGGCATTGGTGGTGTATCTTCTATTTTGGCTTTCTGTTGTTCAGAGACAGTAGATTTTGAAAAGTTGTAATAAGCTGTATTTGGATTTCCGCTGCTTTGAGATTGATCTTGGTTTTAGTTATCAGCTTATGCACTGTCTCGCCTGTTTTATGTCAAGTACATTATTATTATTATATTTTATTCCATGCGCTGTGAGACATTCTACAGGTTCTTTGATTAGTTCATTCCCTTCTTTCCTTTCTTCTGACGACCGTCTTGTGCTAGTCGGGCATGTGTACAGCGCACTTTTGGAGGAAATGCAGGCTGGTGCGAGGCGGGCCGTCACACTTGGTATCAGAGCTCTAGGTTGCGTAGTTAACCAAGGGAAGTTATCAGGGAGAGATAATATACGTATACGAGAGAGCGTATTTGTGATTACTTTGGTTTTTAAAAGCTATATATATATATACTATTAGTAGTATAAGGATGAAGTCGTACTGCACTAGCACCACTATGGAGTCGTTAATCGTTTCTTTTTTCAGATTGACGATGAGCCGAGATACTAGAGGTGCTGGTAGGGGAGCCAATAATGGGAATGCTGCTGACATGAGGACGATGTTTACTGACCTCATGAGAGAGATGCTTAGAGATGTGCAGAGGGCAGCTCCCAATGGTGGAAATGGTGGTGGTCCAATAGTGCAGGCGCCAAGAGTCGACTTCGCCAAGCTGAATAAGGATTATACTAGTCTTGGTGGGAAGCCGTTCCACGGAACGGAGTCGGCTACGGATGTTCAGGATTGGTTAGATAGTTGCGAACGTATCTTCGAGGATTTGGGTATCGAGGATGCGATGAAGAGAAAGCTAGCGTCCCGTCAGCTGCAAGGGCGGGCAATGAATTGGTGGAATGCTATAAAGGCAGCTACTCCCGAAGATCAGATTACTTGGGAGCAGTTTAAAGTTCGCTTCAGTGAGAAGTTCATTCCGGCTGCTCAGAAGTCAATGCTGTTTAAGAAATTCTTGGAGCTCAAGCAGAATGGCAGAGCTGTCTCGGAGTATATTGCTGAATTTGACACTTTGTCGAAGTACGGGTTATCTCTTATTGATACTGCCGAGAAAAAGAATGAGAAATTCATAACTGGTTTGGATCAGTACTTGGGGGAAAAACTTATTAACCACGTCGATGAGACGTTTGAGTCGATTGTGGGGAAAGCATTAAGATCAGAAAGTCTCTACCCTAAATCGAAGACTGAGGTTGCATCTGCAGAAGAACCCAAGCCACAAGCAAGTGGTGGAGGCAAGGGTGGTTCCCAGAATAAGAGAAAGCAGAATCAGGCTAAGGATGGCCAGAAGAAAAAGAGTAAGCAAGATGTGGAGTGCTTCAGCTGTGGTAAGAAGGGCCATTATGCTAGTAATTGTCGGGCCAAGCCAGCGGATAGGAAGTGCTTCAATTGTGGCCAATTGGGACATCACAAGGACAAGTGTCCGCAACCCCCTAAAGAAAAGAAAATGGTGAAAGCATATGCTCTCAATGCTATTCCTTCTTCGTCGAATGCCCCAACTGCGGCGGAGAAGGGAAAGAATGTCGTCATTCAAGGTATGCTTTCTGTTTATGATGTTCCTGTTAGAGTTTTGTTTGATACCGGAGCTTCCAGTTCTTTCATATCTAGTGACCTGGCAGATAGGTTGGGATTGGAACCCGAGATTGTCGATAGACCTTTAGTAGTGGCGAACCCGATTGGTGGTTCTACTAGCCTTAGCATGATTTGTCGTAATGTGGTCTTATCGAGTCATGGATGCATGTTTGTTTGTGATTGCTTTGTTTTGGGCTTTACTGGGTTTGGCATTATTTTGGGAGTAGATTGGCTCCAAAGATACGAGGTGGTGGTAGACTGTGAGGGCTTGTTGGTGACAGCTAGAGCGGATGATGGGCGGAGGATAGTGTTTGGTGGTCTACCCAGTAAGGGGGTATTGGCTAGTTTTCTAAACTCCCTCGACATTCCGCATAGTGAGTTGTCAGGTTTGCCCGTGGTTGGCTAGTATCCGGATGTTTTCTAAGAAGTGATCGGACTTCCACCACACCGAGAGATTGAGTTCCGTATTGATTTGGTAAAAGATGCCAGACCTATAGTGATGCCACTTCGTCGTATGGCACCAAGGGAGCAGCGAGAGCTCGAGGTGCAAGTCAGCAATCTTTTGAAGAAGGGATTTATCAGAAGGAGTGTTTCTGAATGGGGAGCACCAGTTGTGTTTGCTACCAAGGCGGATGGTTCCCTTCGTTTGTGTGTAGACTACCGCGAGTTGAATAAAGTGACGAGGAAGAACAAGTATCCTCTACCGCGGATAGACGATTTGTTCGATTAGTTGAGTGGCGCGAGGATATTTTCTCAGTTGGATCTCGCGACAGGTTTTCATCAGCTTAGAGTGGAAGCTGAGAGTATAGCTAAAACGGCATTTCGAACGCCGTCTGGATTTTATGAATGGTTGGTTATGCCATTTAGGCTGACTAATGCCCCGGCATATTTTGTGGATCTTATGAATAGGGTATTCAGAGATCAGTTGAATAAGTTTGTCCTTGTGTTCGTTGATGATATTTTGGTCTATTCGAGGACAGAGGAAGGACACAAGGGACATTTAAGAATAGTGATGGAGGTGTTGAGAAAACACCAATTGAAAGCAAAGTTTTCTAAGTGCCACTTCTGGAAGAGGGAAGTGAGGTTCTTGGGCCATGTTGTATCAGAAAATGGGATTGCCGTGGACCCGGCGAAGGTGGCTACGGTACAGGATTAGCCTACGCCCAAGAATGCAACCGATGTAAGAAGTTTCTTGGGGTTAGCGGGATATTATCGTAAGTTTATCCAAGGTTTCTCCAAAATAGAAGCACCATTGACCCAGTTGACCAAGAAGAATCAAGCTTTTGTCTGGGATGAAAGGTGCGAGGATGCATTCAAAAGTCTAAAGGACAAGTTGACAAGCGCACCAGTGTTAGTCATTCCTAAGGGGGATGAAGAGATGACGGTATACACGGATGCCTGTGGTACCGGACTGGGTGCTGTATTGATGCAAGGCGGTAGGGTTGTAGCTTACGCAAGTCGGCAGTTGAAACCGCACGAGAGAAGATACCCTACCCATGATTTAGAATTGGCAGCGATCGTGTTCGCGTTAAAGATGTGGAGACACTATCTCTTGGGAGAAAGATTTGAGCTGTTTACAGATCATAAGTCGTTGAAGTACCTATTCTCCCAGAAGGATTTAAATCTCCGTCAGCAGAGATGGTTAGAGTTCTTAGCTTCCTATGATTTTGACATCGCATACACACCAGGAAAGGGCAATGCGGTGGCTGATGCATTGAGTAGAAAACATGCCAGCTTAGGGGCTATGTTCCTTGAATGGAAGTAACTGGAGTTCATCGCGGGGTTCGATTTCAGGCCAAAGTGCGAATTGGATCCAGAAATGTTAGCAAGTTTGACGATCAGACCCACATTGATTGAGCGGATCGGCTCTAGTCAGAGGGACGATCCTAACTTATTGGAAATCATCTCCAAGTTAGAGATGGGTGTCGAGGAGGAGATGAACAAGTATGGGCTTGATCGAGATGGATGGCTTAGGAAGAATGGAAAGCTTGTTGTACCCAATGTCAATGGATTGAGAGATGAAGTGCTTAGAGAATGTCATCACTCAAAGCTGACTATACACCCCGGCGGTAATAAGATGTATCGAGATATGAAGCAGACCTACTACTGGGAAGGGATGAAAAGAGACGTTGGAAAGTTTATATCCAAATGCATGAATTGCCAGCTAGTTAAAGCCGAGTAAAAGAAGCCTAGTGGGTTGTTACAGCCCTTAGAAATTCCCGAATGGAAATGGGAGCAAGTCTCGATGGATTTCATCGGTGGGACTAGATCGGGATATGACAGCATTTGGGTAATTGTAGATCGACTGACTAAAAGTGCAAGGTTTATACCAGTCAAATCGACCAGAACGGCAGCTAAGTTAGCAAAATTGTATATGAAGTGGGTAGTGAGATTTCATGGAGTACCTAAAGGCATTGTGAGCGACCGGGACCCGTTGTTTACTAGTGGGTTTTGGAAGAGCTTACAAGAGGCTCTAGGGTCAGAGTTACATCTCAGTACCGCATATCATCCTCAGACCGACGGTCAGACGGAGAGGGTGAACCGTATTTTGGAAGATCTCTTGAGAGCATGTATATTGGATTTTGGTGGATCATGGGATGACCATTTGCATCTAGTAGAGTTTGCATATAATAATAGTTACCAATCCAGTATCGGTATGGCTCCGTTTGAAGCTTTGTATGGAAGACCGTGCAACTCACCAACATGTTGGATAGAGACTGGCGAGAAGTTTATGCTTGGACCAGATGTGGTGAGGGAAACTTCAGATAAGATCAAGATCATTCAACAACGAATGAAGGCAGCCCAAGACAGGCAGAAAAGTTATGCTGATAAGAGAAGAAGAGACTTAAAATTCTCCGTTGGCGACTTGGTGTTTGTCAAGATTTCTCCGTTGAAGAGCGTAATACGATTTGGCAGGAGAGGCAAGTTGGCACCAAGATTTGTTGGCCCATTCCCTGTTCTTGAACTAGTCGGGAATTTGGCATATAGGATTGACTTACCAGAGAAGATGGCGGGAGTTCATAACGTATTTCATGTTTCCCAACTAAGGAAGTTCGTTCACGACTCAGATATGACTATTTCACCTGATCAGTTGGAGGACTTCGAAGTAGAACCCGAGGCGGTTGGGAACCGCAAGCCGGCCCGTATTGTCGAGCACGACATGAAGCAACTTCGAAGGAAGACGGTGAAGCTAGTCAAGGTTCAGTGGAGCGAGGACGAGAATGATTGTACTTGGGAAACAGAGGAGGACATAAGGAAGAAGTATCCAGAACTCTTTACCTGGTAAGATTTTGACTTCGATTTAGTTTTCCGCATGCTAGGATAGGCTTGTTTGCTTGTTTTGCATATTTGATTGTTGTATATGGTTGTTAGGCATGCGGGATCCTTTGTATGTTTTGGGTTAAGGAATTTCGGGGGCGAAATTTCTTAAGGGGGGGAGAGTGTAACGACCCGTATTCTACGCGTCATAGGATCGTAGGATATTTATTTCTTTCACATACGAAGTCGTATGGTCATGTAACTTTGGGAGACGACTATTGGGGTCATTTCCCATGTTCATGATTTTTCTCGATTTTTAAATGACCATTTTACCCCTAGTTGGCACTGTTTTGGCCATAACTTTTGACTAAAAAAGAATTTTGACCTGAAACCATTTCCGTTGGCTTCGGATGATGGTTTCTCTTTCCGTAGAGTGGTCATAATAGCCAAACGGACTTACCGTTTGGGAGATATGGCTGAAACAAATTTCAGATGGTGAAAAACAGCTTAATTGGGCTTAACCGGGTGATTAGCAGCTAGGCCCAAGGGGAATTTCGGGTTTAGGGGTATATGGAGGCTGATTAGGGTTAGAAAACATTACTTTAGACATTTTCCAGCCGCCACTTTCATTTCTCTTGACCTAGCCATGGCCTCCACTCTCTAAATCTCTCTAAAACACCCAAAATCACTTCCTAACCAAGGATTAAGGCTTAGAGGCATCAAATCAAGGAGGATTAGCACAAGGACTGAGGTAAAGCTGCTGTTATCTATTGGAATTCGTGCAAATCAGAGGTTCACTTCAGATCTGAAAGTTTTATTGTGGCAAAGGTGAGTGATTTGCATAGTTTTTGCACTAATTACGGTAATTAAGGGTAATTAGTGAAGATTAGCGAATTTATACACTAATAGATTCTGGAAAAATGTTTAGAAATTCGAAAATAATATTTTATGCCTCTGTTAGAAATTTCGTTCGATTTAATTAAGTTTTGTTAACCCTATGATCAGTTTTACTTAAACATGCTTAAGGGAAAATAAGGAGCTTTGGCCACTTTTTGACCCATTTTGATTCATTTGAGTGATTGTTTGCTGTTGTGGTTGCTAGTACATGTTGCTATGACTCTATGGTGTGTTTTGTGATTGGTCAGAAGTGTTAGTTTGGCCAAAAACGCCGTCGAATGGCGAGAAACTGTCGCTGGAACGAAGTGCAGGAATTTATCCGGATCGGATCGCCCCCATGCCCACGAACCGACCCGCCTTCTCGAACCGCGCCGCATGCCAGAGCTCGGAGCCACGAAGGGAAGATCACGATCCAACTTGGAGAGGAAGCACCACGAGCTGATGAGGCGCCACGATCCAGATGGGTAGCCCGACCCGAACCGGTGGATTGCCACGAACTGATAAGCCCGAACCGACCCTACAAGGCGCCACGAGCTGACGAGGTGCGATCCATATGGTGCGACACGATCCGACGCTGGCGAACCGAACCAGGAAGGCTTCCACGATCCGACCCGATCGTGAAGGATGATCCGAACCGATCCGAGGTTGATGGCTATGAGCTGGTGACTGCGAACCGAACCAGGGAAGTACGAACAGAATGAAGACCGATCCGGAGGATGATGACAGAAACCCGAGATGCAAAGGAAACCCAAATGAGAAGTTAGAGCTCAAGATTCGGATGGGAATCAACGAGTTTGCTTCATGGTTGGGTTTTGCTGCGGGACGCGTGCTAAGGAGTTATCGACATCTATAACTTTGGGCCACTATGGTTGGAGGTACGAAGGCGGATTCAGGGCCATTATGGCATCAGTAGAACCAAGGGCTATGACCAATGAAGTGGGTCATTGAAATGTTTGGTCATGACTCCAAGTGTTTGGCTTGGTCACAGCAGGGTTTCTACAAGTCGGGGTTCGCCATTACCTCAGCTTGTCTAGTGTCCCAAAGTGGTGGATATCGTATGCTTTACGCACTGAGTGAGAGATGTGAGGATGGTCGCTATGGATGATTTGTTTGCTATCATTACGACATGCACACCCCACCCCCGTATTCTTACACTATTTATTATGGCACCTTGGAGTATTGTACGGTATGTGGTACTAACTCTTTGGTTGCAGGTCCAGGTTCAGGTATGGTTTAGTATACCTGTTATTATTCTGTTTAGATGCTTATCGCTCACACCAGGCTTTATGTCTGACCCAGAGTTTTATGTCTCTTCTTATTACTCTGGGTGCTCACACGAGCAGACTAGAGACAGGTTAGCTGGTGATGCACGGGTAGATGATCCGGAGACGAGCAGGAGGCTTCCACGTAATATACATATATATAGTATTCTCCCTGTGTTGTTGAAGATCACTGCTTGGGCATTGGTGGTGTATCTTCTATTTTGGCTTTCTGTTGTTCAGAGACAGTAGATTTTGAAAAGTTGTAATAAGCTGTATTTGGATTTCCGCTGCTTTGAGATTGATGTTGGTTTCAGTTATCAGCTTATGCACTGTCTCGCCTGTTTTATGTCAAGTACATTATTATTATTATATTTTATTCCATGCGCTGTGAGACATTCTACAGGTTCTTTGATTAGTTCATTCCCTTCTTTCCTTTCTTCTGACGACCGTCTTGTGCTAGTCGGGCATGTGTACAGCGCACTTTTGGAGGAAATGCAGGCTGGTGCGAGGCGGGCCGTCACACATTCTCCCCTACTTAAAGGATTTCGTCCTCGAAATCTCTAAGTCAAGAAGAACGTATCATACCATCCAATCACCCATCTACTCAACCATCAACCACTAGCAACCATGGTCCTTAATAGATTTCTATTGCTTTACATGTACATATTCATAGTTTGTGTATATGTCCATATACTAATGTTAAATCAGGCGGTCCACTGATTCAGTCGACCTCCTTAATGCAAATAATGATAGTGCCATGTATCCATCATGTATGCAAAGAATCCTATGCATATCATCACTACGTGTGTGCACAACCATCCATTTAAATGCAAAAACCATATGATACACACATTCAATGTACATTCATTTTACTAAATACATCCATTTATATGCAATATGAAAGTGACTGAGCCGATCTAGTCCCTAAATTGTGTGTATATGTATCCACAGGCAACCACTAGCAAACACTTGCATCCACATGCATCCATCATACATAACATGTCTCAAACACATGTTTCAACCATAGGATTACCCTATCTAAAGGTCAAAGATACTAGCGAGAGGACATACTAAGGATAAAACAAGTACAAGCTAAGCGATAAAGGAGAAATTAAAAGACATAACCTCGAAAAGAAAAGGGTACAATGAATGCATCTTCTCTTCCGTCTTCTAAGTAGCGTTGCTCTCATCATCTCCTCATTGCACTTTGACTAGCTTGACCTCTCGATTCCTCAACTTCTTAATCTCCGACCCAAGAATGCACAAAGGAGCTCATCGAATTGTCTCATCACGCTCTATCTCCACCTCTCTAAGCAAGCTCGGCTCTACCACTTCCATGGTCTCGTGCAAGCACTTCCTAAAATGTGATACATGGAATACGTCGTGTACACCACTAAGTCTCTCGGGCCTCCCAACTCTATACTCCATCTACCCTATCCTCTCCTTAATAGGAAACGGCCCTACGAACCTTGGTGCTAACTTCCCAATGGACCCAAAGCTAACAACATTCCGTAATGGAGACACCTTGATAAAGACCATGTCCCCAATATCAAACTCAAGATCTGTCCTACTCTTGTCCGCATAAGATTTTGGCCTATCTTGCGCCGTCTTCATCCTCCTTCGAATTAAATCGATCTTTTCCGAAGTCTCTCTAATCATATCGGGCCCAAGTAAGATCTTATCCGTAGATCCCCACCAACATGTAGGCGAACGACATGACTGTCCATAAAGAGCCTCGAAAGGTGCCATGCCAATGCTAGACTGAAAGCTATTATTATATGCGAACTCTACCAAAGGAAGATGCACCTCCCATGTACCTCCGAAGTCTAAAACACATAGCCTCAAAAGGTCCTCTAGAATACGATTCACACTCTCGGTCTGGACGTCCGTCTGAGGATGATATGCGGTGCTCAAACATAACTGAGTCCCTGCCGCCTCTTGCAAGCTCTTCCAAAACTCGCTAGTAAAGATAGGATCGTGATCGCTCACTATGCTAGAAGGAACACAGTGAAAACGAACTATCTCTCGAATGTATGCGGAGGCTAACCATGGAGCAGTCCTCTTACTCTTCACGGGAATGAAATGGGCGCTCTTAGTAACTCTATCGACAACGACCCAAATCCCCGTATTACCCTTCCTCGATCTCGTTAATCCGTCAACAAAGTCCATCGAGACACTCTTCCACTTCCATTGTGGGATCTCCAATGGGTGAAGCAACCCAACGGGCTTCTTTTGCTCCGCTTTTACTTGTTCGCACACCAAGCATCTAGTGACAAACTCGGCTACATCCTTCTTCATTCCGGCCCAAAAGTAAACTCGTCTCATGTCCATGTACATCTTGTCCCCGCCGGGATGAATTGTCATCTTCGAACGATGTGCATCATCAAGAATGGTCTTCCTCAAGTCCTCGTCTCGTGGTACACAAGGTCTACCATCCCTACATAACCAACCCTTATCATCTAGGGTATATCTACTGAGCTGGCTCGGTGACTCCCCCCTTATGAGCTTCTCTACTAACTCAACCAACTGTGGGTCATCTCGCTGTGCCTCACCAATCCGTCCCAAAAGCGTAGGTCTGACCTCTAAGGATTCTAGCAAACCGGGTACAAATTCAATGGAAGGTCTAAAGTCAAACATAGAGATGAACTCTAAGCTTCGCCGCTCAACAAACAATGGACTCAAGGACAACCTTTTCCTAATTAAGGCGACTGCCACCATGTTACCTTTGCCAGGGGTATATGCTATCTCGAAATCGTAGGACACTAAGAATTCCAACCACCTTTGCTGCCTTAAGTTCAAGTCCTTCTGAGAGAACAAGTATTTTAGCGTTTCGTGGTCAGTGAACAATTCGAATTTTTCGCCAAGAAGATAATGGCGCCAAGACTTAAGCACGAAAACAATAGTGGCCAACTCTAGGTCATGCATAGGGTAATTTCTCTCATGTACTCTCAACTGCCTTCCTCCATAGGCTATTACCCTTCCCTCTTGCATTATGACTGCGCCTAGTCCTGTCCCACAAGCATCAGTATAAACGGTAAATGGTTTACTCCCATCTGGCAACACTAAGACTGGGGCTGTGGTCAAAGCCCTCTTTGAACGTTGGAACGCAACATCACAATCTACGTCCCACGTAAAAACTAGGTTCTTCTTCATCAAGCATGTTAACGGGGATGATATTTTTGCGAAGTCCTTGATAAACTTCCTGTAATAGCCTGCCAACCCCAAGAAACTCCTCACCTCGGTAGCATTTTTAGGGACCTTCCAATCTTGGATGGCCACCACCTTCGTGGGATCCACAGCTATCCCTTCTTTGGAAACCACGTGCCCTAAGAATCGCACTTCCTCCAAAAGTGACATTTAGAAAATTTGCTTTAAGGTTATGCGCTCGAAGGGTCTCCAACACTTCCCTAAGATGTAGGGCATGCTCTTCCTCGCTCTTAGAAAAGACCAAGATGTCATCCACAAAGACCACCACGAATTTATTAAGGTACTCCCTAAACATCTTACTCATCAAGTCAACAAAGTATGCGGGGGCGTTTGTCAAACGGAAGGGGGCATCACAAGCCATTCATAGAAATCGTCCGGAGTCCTAAAGGCAGTCTTGTCTATGCTATCCTCAGCTACTCTCAACTGATGGAAACTAGTGGCTAAGTCCAACTACGGAAACACTGAGGCGCCAACTAACTGATCGAAGAGATTGTCAATCCTCGACAGTGGATGCCTATTCTTCTTAGTAAGTTTATTACGCTCTCTATAGTCCACACAAAGTCTAAGGGACCCATCCGCCTTCATGGCAAATAATACTAGAGCACCCCACTCCGATATACTACGTCTTATGAACCCCTTCTCAAGAAACTCCCCTACTTGCTTATTGAGTTCCCTCCTCTCACGAGGATCCATATGGCGCACTGGCAGAGATACTGGTTTTTCATTGTTTACAAGATAAATATGAAAGTCTATCTCACATTTTGGGGGGTAGACCCCTCACCTCATCGAAGACATCGACATATTCACGGACTATACGAACAGAACGTAAATCATCCTTGGATGCGTCAAGTGACTCAAGATAACTAAGCATCACCAGTCCTCTAGGGTCATAGTAAATGTCAAGGGTACTTCCACTACGTGTCAACAATTTTACTACCCTTCGTTCACAATCTAGGATGGCGCCATATCGGGCTAGCCAATCCATTCCTAGAACCAACCCATAGCCCATGAAACCAAGCACAAAAGCATTACATTCAAAACCAACGCCTAAGATAGACGATCTTAAATCCCTACAAACCATGGATAAATGAGCCGACCCACCAATAGGATTTGAGACTACAATGGGATCCACAACAAGACTTGTATCTAAGTGCAGTATTTCAACTAATGATGTAGAGATAAACAAATGTGATGCGCCAGAATCGAATAAAGTACGGACAGGATGATCAAACAGAAAAACTAAACTCTCAATGGAAATGTTTCTACCTCGTTCTTGCAGCGGTAGGACCGCGAGAGCCTGGACCTGCTCCCTTGCCTGCCCTGGTGCCACTAGAGCCTGAAGCTGCCCTCCAGAAGTTCTTTTCCCTTGCCCATGTTTCCTTGGGCAGTCCTTAATTAGATGACCTGCTTCTCCACAGTGGAAACAGCCAGTCTTCTTCTATTTCCTCCAATCTTTACTCAGATGGCCTGGTGTTCCACAATAAAGACATTTCCTCTTGTCACGGGGTTTATTATTCTTTGCACCCTCCTTAGGTTCTACTTTCTTACCCTGTGCCCTATCCATACCTCCACTATACGTTCTCCTTTCGTGACCTACGACCTACATGAAATTTCATCCTTCATCAACCAAGCATCTAGTTGAACCTTCCTCCCATCGTCTATCTCCAACATACCGACAAGTCCTCCATTTTCCTGAGCCAACTCCTAGTCCCGACAAACGTCTAAGTCCCATGAAGCGGTTTTCTGCCCATCGTATGGAAATCCTCATATATCTTAAGAAAAAGCATCTATACGCAAAGGAAGAGATTTAAAAGGGAAAGAGGAAGAGATTCAAAATGGAGAATCGAAGGAAAGATGTAACGACCCAGAAAATCTGAACCAATTTTTTTTTTTTTAAATTGGCTAAAATAATGGATTTTAAATATTTAAAATAAATATTTTAAATAATGGCGATGAAAACTGAGTTTGAATCGACATTTGAAAACGAATATAATTAATTATAATTATATATAGAATTGAAAATGGCGCGGTAGTTCGATAATTCGATTTCAAACTTCAATTGAATATACCGGATGCAAAACAATCCGGATTTTAGTGAAACCAAAAATATTTAAATCTGTTAGTGAATATCTTTCTAACGAATCCGACCAATCGAAATTTGGTAGCGGGAATCAAAAGATATGTCCAGTTGAAAATTCTGAATAGTCGCTATGGAATTCAGGCCCTTAAAAATGGACATTTTGCAAACGACCTCTGATTTCGACGAAACCACTTTTGTTGGATCCGCAGTGTCAAGTAATTGCTAGATTCCAAATTTCATAATTTTTCGAATCAATATGTGAGCGTGGCAAAAGAAAACGCGTTTGACCAGTTTCAGTTGATTTTAATCGACTGGAAATTGGCCATTTTTCAAACGGTCTCAGAATTCGACGAAACTAGTTTTGTTAGGACCGTATCGTCAATACGAAGCTAGAAAATATTTTTCTGGAATTTTTCTAGTTAGTGTGTGGCCCCGGTTATTTGAAATGTGCGTTTAAAATTCAATATAATGATTTAAATGAAAATTCAAAAGGAAACTGGTTGTAACGATCAAATCAGCTTGCGATACATATCCCATTGTGTTCGGAATGGGGGTAAAACGCTATGGACGACAGGCGGTGGGCCTCGTTTCGAGGTCGTGGGTAAAAGTCAACTTTATGCAATAAAATTAAATAATTAAATAAAAAAAAATATTTTTAATTCCCTCCCTCTATCTTTCTTCCTGGCCCCCCCTGTTCACTTTTATTTCAGTTAAACAAAAAAAAAAAAAAAGAAAAGACGGACGGAGAAACCCCGAGCGCCACCGCCTTCAGACGACGACCAGACCTCCACCGCGCCTTCGATCCTGTTCCCCCCTCCATCGATCGAAGCCATCGCGAGCCCCCTGGAAGCCAGCGCCTCCTGCCACCATCGTTCGAAACCCTAGCGCAGCCGCCCTCGAGAAGCCCTCCGACGATCTGCGAGACCCCCCCCCCTCTGTAAGTTTCTTTTTGTTTTTGTTTTGTTTTGTTATTTTATTTTAATGATTTTAAAACTGTTTTATTTTAATTAGAATTATAAACTGTTTTTTTTTATGATTTAAAAACTGTTTTTTTTAAGAATTCAAAACTAATTTTATTAGGATTTAAAACTGTTTTTAAAAAGAATTTAAAACTGGTTTTTACTTTAATTAGGTTTAAAACTGTTTTTCTTTGAAAAGCATTTTAAAACTGATTTTAAAGAATTTAAAAACTGTATTTGAAAAGAATTTAAAAACTGAATTTTTTTTGAGAACATAAAAACTGATTTTAAAAGATTTCAATACTGATTTTAAAAAGGTTTAATTCTGATTTTTTTTAAAAAAGAAAGTAAAAACTGATTTTTTTATAAAGGATAAAAACTGATTTTTTATAATAGGATAAAAACTGATTTTTTATAATAGGATAAAAACTGATGTTTTAAAAGTAAAAACTGATTTTGTTTAAAAGTAAAAACTGATTTTTGTTTAAAAGTAAAAACTTTAAATAGGAAAAAGGTTTAATCTTTAAAGAGAAAAAGGATTTGAACTTTAAGAAGTAAAAATCAGATTTTTAGATATTGAAAGTCGAAGTAAAAATCATATTTTTATATATTGAATAGCATCGTAAAAATTCGATTTTTACATATGTAGAGAATACGGGCAACAAAGCGACAGAAAGAGAGATTGGCGAGGAAGTGTCGTGCAGTTGGATAGTTATTGGTGAGATTTCTGATTTAAAAATATTATATATGTGTTGAAGTAAAAGTGAATTGCTATCTATAAATATATATCTATACATATATATATATACGCCCCTCGTCCACAAACCATGGACGATATTTATTGGTTGAAATTGATGTGAAAATTGATTGATAGCGAATGATTGTTTGGGATTGTTTGTGATTGATATTGGTTGATTGTGGTTGAAAAATACCCATTTGTGGTTGTGAAATATTTGGTTGAAACCACATAGGATTAGTTTGTGGAAATGAAATAAATATATACATGCCGCCTGCGTGCGAACTAGATGCATGATCACCATTGTCAAAAACTGCGAGGTTTTAAGGTAGAGCGAGGAGCCGTACTAGGGACGGTCCCGGTGTAACTACCCTGCCGTTATGCTGCCGAAATTTTGAATAATAATCTTGTGTTTGAATTATTTTCATATGCTTAAACTATATTAATTCATTGTATAGAAAACATTCATGTGTTGAATTAATATTCATTCGTTGATTAGAAATTCATGTGTTGAATGGTATTCATATTTTGAAATAAATTGTTCGATAATAAAAATCACATTTTTATCTATATATAGAAACTATAGAAAACATTCATGTGTTGAATTGATATTCATTCGTTGATTAGAAATTCATGTGTTGAATGGTATTCATATTTTGAAATAAATTGTTCGATAATAAAAATCACATTTTTATCTATATATAGAAACTATAGAAAACATTCATGTGTTGAGTTGATATTCATTCGTTGATTAGAAATTCATGTGTTGAATGGTATTCATATTTTGAAATAAATTGTTCGATAATAAAAATCACATTTTTATCTATATATAGAAACTATAGAAAACATTCATGTGTTGAATTGATATTCATTCGTTGATTAGAAATTCATGTGTTGAATGGTATTCATATTTTGAAATAAATTGTTTGATAATAAAAATCACCTTTTATCGACTATATGAACTATATAGAAAAGTAGTGTTTTGAAATGAATTGTTTTACAATAAAAATCACATTTTTATTGTATGCATAAATCGTTGAAATGTGAAGTGTTAAAAATAGCCACCTGTTCAAAATAAACATATATGAGTTGAAATATTCATTAATTAGCTAATGAAATGATTTGCACCTATTTATGTAACATTAGAATGGATGGAGATTTTAAACCAAATAGAAATCAAATATGAAGTAGAATAGAAAATGATAAATGATAAGAACTGTATATATATATATATGTACATGCGTATTCATTGAACAGGTTATAGCAAAGGGGCTAGAGAAGAGGAATAAAATTTTGTGCCCGACAAATAGGTACACATTTACTGATTTGTTTGGGGTATGATTTTGAGCCTGTTGGCTAGCCGCTTGGCTTTTTCTTTTTCTTTTTGAGATTAGAAGGACCGGGAACGCTATTTGCGATTTCCCGATGCTCCCGGTGCAGGGGAGGTTATGGCGAAATTTTTCCAAAATTTAAGGTGTTAGAAAAATATTTGAAGTGAAAACGATATGGAAATCATTGAATGAACTATATTTATATAAATATATAAATATAAATAAAATTAAAACGAAACGAGGCCGTGCAGTTCGTATTTTGAAACCGTGATTTCAAACAACTAGTACGGGGAATCCGACCATTGGATTTTCTCGAAACCTCAACCGTCGGATTCGCCTTGGAATAATCTTTCCAACGGCACCAACCTTGTAAAAATCCAACGGTTGGATTGTCTGGAATGTTTAATTCAAATCTGAAGAAAAACAGCGCCAGAAACGATTATCTTTATTTATATATATAAATATAATTATATTTAATCGAATAACGACGCTGCAGTTCGTAATTTGAAATCGAAAATTCAAACGATTGTACCGGGAGATCCGACCGTCGGATTTTCCCGAAACTAGAACCGTTGGATTCGTTTTGAAAAGACCTTTCTAATGATGTAAATTTTGTGAAGATCCAACGGTTAGATTTTCAGATATGTGTAAATCAAATCTGAAGAAAAACAGCGCCACGGCCGCCTTATGGCCCGAAGCGTCGTTTTGAATAAAATGGCTATTTTAAAATAAATAAAAATAGCGATAAATAGTTATAAAATATCATAAGCGATATGGAATGGATATAAACTGAATTTGCTTGATTTATGTGATGTTTGATGGTTGAATGTGTTTGGTGTGAAAATTACATTAAAGGACAAAATTGGTGTTGTAGAATAATTTAACCATTGAAATAAATTGAATTGAAATTCTAAATATACGTGAATTATTTGAGAAGGCCGAGTTAATTCTCATTTCAAATAATTGACCGAAGATTGAAAGTCGAAGATAAAGACGGTGGTCGAAGACCGGAGATCTTCACCTCGTTTGGATGGTAACCGAGGTCCTGATTGGGGGGCATCCCGAAATATGGATAATGAGTGGTGATCGTCCAGACGTACGTGGTGATCGATGGGTTTGCGAGGTATTTAGTGCCTCCGGTTTCGTTCAGACCCAGAACGGACTTGTAAATGGACTGTGTGTCTGACATAGGATTTATTCTGTGTGTGTAACACCCCGCGAATTCTATGACTGTGAAACTCACAAATTAAAGTATAATTAATTTCAAATCAAAGAACTAAGGGAAACGGGATACGCCATTGCGTTCGTCTCGGAAAAATACGCGAAATAGAGTCCGAGTTTTCGAAAAACGGATATCGTATGAAGAAGTTATGGACGAACGAAGTTGGGCGAAAAACCGAAAAAGGGCCAGAATGCACTGGCGCACTTGGGAAGTGCGCCAGAACAAAAATGAACTGGCGCACCTGTGAAGTGCGCCAGTGCATTTTTGACCTGGCGCACCTGCCAAGTGCGCCCAGGTCAAAAATAACCTACTGGCCAGGTCTGGTCTAGCCCTGGCTGGCCCGGTCGGTGTGTGGTCGAATTTCTGTGGTCTGCTATGTCATTAGGGCTAGGTGGCGGGTTTTTATTGGTCTCTCTATCTAATGAATGGCTATGATCTAACCTAGCAACATCAATGGTCCTAATCAATTCCTAACCTCTATATAAACAACCCTAGACTAAACCCTAATCTATTCATTCAAAATAAGATTATAGCCGCCATGTTGCTGAGGAACGACAAAGATTAGCCGCCGACTAGAGAGAGAGTTAGGAAGAAAGTTCTAAAGCCTAAAGCAATTCAAAGCAACCTAAAGCTAATCAATTCAACAAAGGAATCGTGTCTCTTAATTAGAGAATTCGCCGCAACCATTGTAAGTAGAGTATTACTTTGGTATAATAAACAACTGTGTTGATGTGTATTGCTTGAATTGTGGCAATGGAAGTAATTCGTATTTATGCGTTCTTATCAATTTATATACGTTTGGATATTTATGGATTATGCTATAAAGAACTACATGCGGTAGTTCTATACAAGTTTACGTTTGGAATATTGCGCAAATTATGTTATCTGTGTTGAAGCTACATGTATGTAGTTGATTGGAATTTATGCGAATTTGGGCTTTGTTATTATGCTATCATGATGTATAATTTTATGCATAACCATTTTGCAAGTAATTGAACGAGTTTGGTTACTATAGTTCATATGAAGCTATGTTGGAATTTTGACACCATAATCCATGTATTAAACCATGCTTTTGCAAAACTCATTAATATGGCTAGGCTATGAATAATATTAGGCATAATTGAAATCCATGTTAGTTCTATGTTGTTAAATGACATATGTGAGACATGGCTAGGTTGGACTCAAAAATCCCCTTTTTGCAAGTTTAAAGCAAACACCATGTTTAGGAATATTTATGCATCATTATGTGATTAGGCTTAAATCATGATTAAGTTGAATTATGCTATGTTCATGCTAGAAGTATTTATGCCATGCTTATGTTTGACCATATGCCATGCCTATGCTAGAAGTATTTTATGCCATGCTTATGTTTGACCATATGCCATGCCTATGCTAGAAGTATTTTATGCCATGCTTATGTTTGACAATATGCCATGCCTATGCAAGAAGTATTTTATGCCATGCTTATGTTTGACAATATGCCATGTTTATGCTAGAAGTATTTAGGCCATGCTTATGTTTGACATTATGCCTAAATAAGAATATAGGTTCATGTTGTAGTTAAACCTATGCAAGTTTACATGCCTTGATTTATGTCACCTATGTTTTATGACCAAAATACATGTCACCACTATGCAAGTACACCAGTTTCTATTATGTATTTTCCAACGTCATATGCAAGTTCATGCGCTCACTTCCCCTCTTTGTGTATACGCCATAAGCCTCCCCTTTCGCATGGCTAAATTGGGCTTTAAAAGGCTAAGCCCAATATATATGAACGGAAGTGTAAAACGGGGGAAAATAACGTTGGGTTAAAAATTAATTAATGAATGAAAATATGAAATAGAAGGGCCCAAAGTCAAGTATGGGTTGGGCCCGTGATTGGTGTAATCTTTACACCATTAACTTAATAATGGGCCGCAAATATTTACATATAAATAAAGAAGAATGACAAAATATGTAAATGTAGAAAAGACGATGTGTTTAACCCGAGGTTGGATTGAGTTGTGATGTAAACCTGCCCGGAACCGCCCGGCTGTCCAGTAGTCACAACAATACCTATCCAATGTGGGAGGTTAAACATGGAGCCCAGCAAGGACCCGAGGTTAGACTGAGTTGTGGCGTAAGACTGCCCGGAACCAACCGGCAACAGGCAGCCACAACAATACCTGTCTAATGTGAGAGGTCAGGGCCTTAATAAGACAATTAAGGCTGAGTCAGGATTGTTAGGATTAAGTGAACTAAAGACTTAATCAAAATGGAACATGCTAAACTAAACGGACTGGTGGGGTTAGGTTAGGAAACACTTAACCAACTTAGCATGTTGGCTAGAGATAGAAAACCTAGTAACGGGGGACCCTTTTCAGCAGTAACCCTAAAAGGTGTATCAGGATACCCTGAAACTAGGCAGGGTGGGGCACGATTACTGGGCTGATTGTAAGAGGTCAAAGCGACGGCGGTGGTGTAGCAGTGTAGGTTCTAACGGAGTGCGGGCGTGCACACACTCCGGCGCAGAAAAATAAGGCACTGGACACCAGTAGCATACCTGTGCACTCTAAGGTTGTGTCGGGTTGCCACTATGGGACTTGATACACCCCATGGTGGGACCAGCATAGGTAACTACAAACATCGGGGGCCGTAGGACACATGTAACTATGCGAGTAGGAGCCGATCATCGTAGAATGGATCACATCACCCTGATTATGGGTGCCAGTTGGAAACTAGTTTATATGGGTTCAGAGATTAACATGGGGTACGACAGTATATTCGACCCTAGACAACTTAACCAAGTTATAGTGTTTGCCCACTTCTTGTTATTACTTATCATACCCAGTTCTTTATTCATAGACAAAGTAGTACTAGACTTACTCAGGCTTTATGTCTGACTCTATTTTCCTTTCGTCTTCTTTCTTCCATTTCCCCCAAGGTCCTCAGGGAGGGAACACAGCAGCTTGACCTACCTCAACATCCAGCTTGAAGAAGAGAAATGTATTGCTTGGACTTTCCTGTTTTGAACTATGGCTTTGGACAATCCACTATGGGGCTTTGGCAGTTAGTCTATGTTTTATTTATGCTTCTTTAAAAATAATGTACTCAAGACAGATTATGAAGTGTTATGTTATGTTTTTGGAAAGGATGTTGTTGTAACACGTATTTGACTTGATGAAATAAAGTTTGTTGTTCTTCCGCTGTTTACAAATATGTGTTCTTATATCTGTCTTGTATATCTGTGACTTGTACTTATAAACCTCCACCAAAATTAGGGCATTCCCTTTGAGAGTGACCCTAACGGAGGTGGGGTGTTTCACTTGGTATCAGAGCATAGGTTTACCAGATAAGATAAAAAGTTTTGAAAAATTATTTTCAAAAAGGAAATTTAAAGAAGCATTTTTAAAAAGAAAAATATTATTTTGTTTTAAAAAGGCAAAGTCCACTCCCCAAAGCCATAGGTACTATCTCTTATCCTTCGTTTTGAATCTATCCTTTCGGTTTCAGCATGTCTGGAGACCTTACTCCCCAGCTGCTAACGCTTTCAATTCTCCTCCACGTGAACCATCAAGCGGAAGAGTCCCAGAGTAGGAAGACGAATAATAGTCAAACAAGAAAGGATCGTAACAGTAATAATAAGAAACAAGAAAAAAAGGGAATGCAATTTTTGTGGTACGGAGGGGCACATAGCCAAGGATTGTAGAAAGAGGAAAAGAAAGAAAGGAGAATGTTTTCATTATGGGGAGACTGGACACATCAGCAAAGGCTGCCCTGAGAAGACAGACTTTGAGAGGGGTGGGAAAGGCAACAAAGAGAAGAGGAAGTGTAAATTCTGCGGCAAAGTGGGGCACTTAGTAAAGGACTGCCGGAAAAAGAAGGCCAAGGAGAATGGTGGGTGCTTTTCTTGCGGTGAGACAGGCTATAGGGCGAAGGACTGCCCAAAGAAACGAGGACAGGGGCAGGGGGTTGGATCCACCCCAGGGGCACAGGTTCATGTGCTGGAAGCGCCACCTTTGCAACAGCGAGGTATCAATACTTCTGTAGAAAGCGTAGTTTATCTTTATGATCACCCCGTTCGCACTTTATTTGATTCTGGCGCATCACACTCCTTTATCTCGTCTGCTTTAGTAGAATCTCTGCACCTAGAAACTAGTATGGTAGAGGACCCCTTAATTGTTTCAAACCCAATTGGGGGCCCAGCTCATCTGTCTATGATCTGTTTGGGATTGAAAATTTCCATTCTAAGTGTAGAATTTCAATGTAGTGCCTTTGTTTTGGGCTTTTCGGGGTATGGTTTGATTTTGGGTATGGATTGGCTATCCAGTAATGGGGCCATCCTTGATTGTGAGAAAAGGGTTGTTAGGCTCCTAACCCAGCTCGGTAATACTTTGGAGATTTCTTGTAATCCCTCGTATGCGGTTATGCTTAGTTATCTTGAATCGCTAGATGCCTCTGTTGAAAATTTGAAATCAGTTAGAGTGGTCCGGGAATATCCGGATGTCTTTGAAGAGGTGAAGGGCTTACCTCCGAAGCGGGAAATAGACTTCCGTATATATCTTGTAGATAATGCAAAGCCCGTTGCGTTGCCCGTTAGACACATGGCTCCACGAGAAAGGAAAGAGCTCAGTAAACAGATTAAAGAGCTTCTAGAGAAGGGGTTCATTAGGAGGAGCATTTCAGAATAGGGCACTCCAGTAGTGTTCGCCACTAAGGCTGAAGGTTCATTTCGCTGATGCATGAGTTGTAAAGAATCACCTTAGTAAGTACATTTGGCAACATAGTTGACATTTGTTTGTTTTCAAGAGATAATTCATCTATGTGGAATACCTTCTAGTAAGTGAACAAGATCCAAGATTCACTAATGAATTTTGGAGAGCTTGCATGGAACCATGAGTACGTAGTTAAGGCTTGAGCCAAGTATACTAGAAGGAGAATAAGTGAAAGAGGAACGAGAGGCAAGGGTTCCAACTCATATTTTGGAAACAAGGATTAAGAAGCTACGAAATTGTGAAGTTATAGACGGACAAAGCATAATGGAGTTAAGCTCAAGGAAGTGCGACTTAGAAGATTGAAGACTAGATTCGTGCATAATATCTCTTCTTAAGAGTATATCCTCTCGGTCCCATTCTCAATCTAATTTCCGTTGCAAACCCCATAGGGAGTATGACTCATCTGTTAGTAACACATGTTGGGGCTCGAGGGTGTTCATTGGTTTGACTAAAGATTTTGAGTTTTATAAGCTACGGATTGGTCTTAGGAAGGGACTCCCTTGTGACCTAAAAGGAGTCCATCATGCTTAGTTGCCTAGAATCATATATGGTGGTTGGGTTGAGTAATTCTTTGGGTGTCAGTCTGATGTTGATTTCGGTCTTCGGGGCTGATGCTTAGAGAGTTCTTCTCCTAATCAATATATATGTGGCATAGGTTTTCAGTCTTGACATTGCCTAACGGGCACAAAGTTTTTACTTCGACTATACCTTTAGATAGGAAAAATTGGGAAAATGTCCTATAGATTAGAGCTACCTGAAAAATTGGCCGGAGTTCACAACATCTTTCACGTTTCACATCTCCGAAAATGTCTACATGAGTCTGCTGAAGTGGTAGAGCCAAATATCCTCGAAGAGGCCGAAGTGGAACGCGAAGCAACCATAAGGAAAGTTCCAACCCGCATCTTAGGAACGGAAGTGAAGAAGCTACGCAACCGTGAAGTCAAGCTCGTCAAAGTTCAGTGGAGCGACGCCGAGGGAGACGCGACTTGGGAAACTGAAGCTAGAATACATACTGCCTACCCTTTTCTGTTCGAGGGTACATCCTTGATCTTTCATTTTCCTTAAGTTGCGCTTTTATCTATCTTTTTAGGTATATTTCCTCGACATTATCTTTTAGGTAGAATCTTTTTGGATGGAAACATGTAGTTGAAACATGTTATGGATGATGGTTGCAAGTGGTTGCAAGTGATTTCTAGTGGTTGCTCGTGGTTGCATATACACACACAATCTAGGTCTTAGATCGGCTCAGTCACTTCATATTGCATATGCATATATGTTTGCATTCGTATATGTGGTTGAACTTTAATGTGTTGTCATGTGGATGTTGCATTTGTATTGAATGATTGTGCACTCATGTAGAATCATGAATAGGAAAATTTGCATACATAATGGATTCATGGCACTTACATAATTCGCATTAAGGAGGTCAACTGAATCAGTAGACCGCCTGATTTTGCATTAGATAAGTACATGTATACACACACACTTCGCATATGATCATGAAGCATTAGAAGTCTTTTAAGGACAATGGATGCTCGTGTTTGATGGATGAGTAGATGGATGATTGGATGTTAGGATATACATTCCTCCTAGCTTGAAGATTTCGGGGACGAAATCCTTTTAAGTGGGGGAGAATGTAACACCCCGCGAATTCTATGACTGTGAAACTCACAAATTAAAGTATAATTAATTTCAAATCAAAGAACTAAGGGAAACGGGATACGCCATTGCGTTCGTCTCGGAAAAATACGCGAAATAGAGTCCGAGTTTTCGAAAAACGGATATCGTATGAAGAAGTTATGGACGAACGAAGTTGGGCGAAAAACCGAAAAAGGGCCAGAATGCACTGGCGCACTTGGGAAGTGCGCCAGAACAAAAATGAACTGGCGCACCTGTGAAGTGCGCCAGTGCATTTTTGACCTGGCGCACCTGCCAAGTGCGCCCAGGTCAAAAATAACCTACTGGCCAGGTCTGGTCTAGCCCTGGCTGGCCCGGTCGGTGTGTGGTCGAATTTCTGTGGTCTGCTATGTCATTAGGGCTAGGTGGCGGGTTTTTATTGGTCTCTCTATCTAATGAATGGCTATGATCTAACCTAGCAACATCAATGGTCCTAATCAATTCCTAACCTCTATATAAACAACCCTAGACTAAACCCTAATCTATTCATTCAAAATAAGATTATAGCCGCCATGTTGCTGAGGAACGACAAAGATTAGCCGCCGACTAGAGAGAGAGTTAGGAAGAAAGTTCTAAAGCCTAAAGCAATTCAAAGCAACCTAAAGCTAATCAATTCAACAAAGGAATCGTGTCTCTTAATTAGAGAATTCGCCGCAACCATTGTAAGTAGAGTATTACTTTGGTATAATAAACAACTGTGTTGATGTGTATTGCTTGAATTGTGGCAATGGAAGTAATTCGTATTTATGCGTTCTTATCAATTTATATACGTTTGGATATTTATGGATTATGCTATAAAGAACTACATGCGGTAGTTCTATACAAGTTTACGTTTGGAATATTGCGCAAATTATGTTATCTGTGTTGAAGCTACATGTATGTAGTTGATTGGAATTTATGCGAATTTGGGCTTTGTTATTATGCTATCATGATGTATAATTTTATGCATAACCATTTTGCAAGTAATTGAACGAGTTTGGTTACTATAGTTCATATGAAGCTATGTTGGAATTTTGACACCATAATCCATGTATTAAACCATGCTTTTGCAAAACTCATTAATATGGCTAGGCTATGAATAATATTAGGCATAATTGAAATCCATGTTAGTTCTATGTTGTTAAATGACATATGTGAGACATGGCTAGGTTGGACTCAAAAATCCCCTTTTTGCAAGTTTAAAGCAAACACCATGTTTAGGAATATTTATGCATCATTATGTGATTAGGCTTAAATCATGATTAAGTTGAATTATGCTATGTTCATGCTAGAAGTATTTATGCCATGCTTATGTTTGACCATATGCCATGCCTATGCTAGAAGTATTTTATGCCATGCTTATGTTTGACCATATGCCATGCCTATGCTAGAAGTATTTTATGCCATGCTTATGTTTGACAATATGCCATGCCTATGCAAGAAGTATTTTATGCCATGCTTATGTTTGACAATATGCCATGTTTATGCTAGAAGTATTTAGGCCATGCTTATGTTTGACATTATGCCTAAATAAGAATATAGGTTCATGTTGTAGTTAAACCTATGCAAGTTTACATGCCTTGATTTATGTCACCTATGTTTTATGACCAAAATACATGTCACCACTATGCAAGTACACCAGTTTCTATTATGTATTTTCCAACGTCATATGCAAGTTCATGCGCTCACTTCCCCTCTTTGTGTATACGCCATAAGCCTCCCCTTTCGCATGGCTAAATTGGGCTTTAAAAGGCTAAGCCCAATATATATGAACGGAAGTGTAAAACGGGGGAAAATAACGTTGGGTTAAAAATTAATTAATGAATGAAAATATGAAATAGAAGGGCCCAAAGTCAAGTATGGGTTGGGCCCGTGATTGGTGTAATCTTTACACCATTAACTTAATAATGGGCCGCAAATATTTACATATAAATAAAGAAGAATGACAAAATATGTAAATGTAGAAAAGACGATGTGTTTAACCCGAGGTTGGATTGAGTTGTGATGTAAACCTGCCCGGAACCGCCCGGCTGTCCAGTAGTCACAACAATACCTATCCAATGTGGGAGGTTAAACATGGAGCCCAGCAAGGACCCGAGGTTAGACTGAGTTGTGGCGTAAGACTGCCCGGAACCAACCGGCAACAGGCAGCCACAACAATACCTGTCTAATGTGAGAGGTCAGGGCCTTAATAAGACAATTAAGGCTGAGTCAGGATTGTTAGGATTAAGTGAACTAAAGACTTAATCAAAATGGAACATGCTAAACTAAACGGACTGGTGGGGTTAGGTTAGGAAACACTTAACCAACTTAGCATGTTGGCTAGAGATAGAAAACCTAGTAACGGGGGACCCTTTTCAGCAGTAACCCTAAAAGGTGTATCAGGATACCCTGAAACTAGGCAGGGTGGGGCACGATTACTGGGCTGATTGTAAGAGGTCAAAGCGACGGCGGTGGTGTAGCAGTGTAGGTTCTAACGGAGTGCGGGCGTGCACACACTCCGGCGCAGAAAAATAAGGCACTGGACACCAGTAGCATACCTGTGCACTCTAAGGTTGTGTCGGGTTGCCACTATGGGACTTGATACACCCCATGGTGGGACCAGCATAGGTAACTACAAACATCGGGGGCCGTAGGACACATGTAACTATGCGAGTAGGAGCCGATCATCGTAGAATGGATCACATCACCCTGATTATGGGTGCCAGTTGGAAACTAGTTTATATGGGTTCAGAGATTAACATGGGGTACGATAGTATATTCGACCCTAGACAACTTAACCAAGTTATAGTGTTTGCCCACTTCTTGTTATTACTTATCATACCCAGTTCTTTATTCATAGACAAAGTAGTACTAGACTTACTCAGGCTTTATGTCTGACTCTATTTTCCTTTCGTCTTCTTTCTTCCATTTCCCCCAAGGTCCTCAGGGAGGGAACACAGCAGCTTGACCTACCTCAACATCCAGCTTGAAGAAGAGAAATGTATTGCTTGGACTTTCCTGTTTTGAACTATGGCTTTGGACAATCCACTATGGGGCTTTGGCAGTTAGTCTATGTTTTATTTATGCTTCTTTAAAAATAATGTACTCAAGACAGATTATGAAGTGTTATGTTATGTTTTTGGAAAGGATGTTGTTGTAACACGTATTTGACTTGATGAAATAAAGTTTGTTGTTCTTCCGCTGTTTACAAATATGTGTTCTTATATCTGTCTTGTATATCTGTGACTTGTACTTATAAACCTCCACCAAAATTAGGGCATTCCCTTTGAGAGTGACCCTAACGGAGGTGGGGTGTTTCAGTGTGGCATGCTAAGATGCAGTGATCAGGGCTTCTGTTGAAAAGCAAAGTCTTGTGGTGATGATCAAAGCACCGCCTGTGTGGCATAGCTTTGTGTATAACGTGAATTCGCGAGCCTCACACCCCGGTATGAACCTAAAACGGGAAAACGGACCTCAGGGAGGGCCTACGTTTCCTCCTAGCTAAAAGTGGCGTCAGTGGTTTTACACGCCCTGACGAGTTTGACTTATGTGGTTGTTGCTGTTGCGAGGCGCCTCGGTTAGATCGGACGATCCGGGTCCGATGGAGTCACTTGTTGGCTCGCTTACGCCCCAAAGGGCGGCGAAACGTAGTGCTCAGGCATTTTTAATCCACTCCGTGTGGACCGGCCCTGTCGCTCCAAGGATCGATGCGTTCTGATCCTGAGACTCGGGCTAGGCAGTCTCGAATTCGGTAAGGACTATCTTTTGCCTTGGTTCATGACGGAAATCCAATTTCCAAATACGTGATCGTGCGGTTTTGATTGTATACCTATATATGGCGACATAGTGGTATGGGGCATTAATGCCGTCTATGATTGATAGTTATGATTCGAAATTGTTTTCAGAACATATAAACACTAGCAATAATATCAAATGCCTTTGTTTTATTCGTATCAATCATATTTTGGCCATTATAAGGTAAAACTCTATCCTCCGGTTTGCGTTGCATTGTGTGATGGGAACTGAGTCTTATAATGGCTTCATTTTTATAAAAAGCATAGCGATGTTTAAAAGAAAGATTTGTTTTAAAGCACTGGCAATCCAATGGAGTAAACCCGTTCCACGAAAGTGGCGTGGTCCTGTGATTGGCCAATTATATATGTGTTGAGTAGATTTCTCATACCAGTCCCATGACTGACTCGTAGTTTGTTTCACTCTCAAACTCGGGTGCCCCTTTTTCTACACGGGCAGCCTTGTATTCAGGTTTAGCTGGTTCTTTTTCTGGATAGCTGGAGCTGGAGATGGATTCTATCATTTATTCTTTTTATGCTGTCCAGCTCCTATTGTGCATATTTTGTTTATTTCCGCTGTAGACATTTATGTATAGCTGAACTGTATTTGTACTAAGTAAGATCCTGTATACTGTGTAACTCTAATGATTACTTTTATCCAGTATATTTTGTTGTTCATTCTGGTATATTTATTTAATTCTGTTCTGCTATTATATGTTTCTGTGTTATATTCCAAAGATAACCTTGTTTCCGTGAGAACGGGAATTCGGGTCGTCTCATCGTGGTATCAGAGCCTTGGTTAAGCTTAGTTCTGGAATATAACATTTGAACGAACTCGTCAGAAATAGAACCAGTAGTGTTCTAGGACGGATAACTCTATACAGATAGGATCAGTAATATCCTAGTATGAGTAGCAGAATCAGAACAACTCGTTAGAGATGGGGTCAGAAGTGCCTCAGAACGAGTCGAGAGTAATATGTTTTTAAATAACGTATTTGTGATTATATTTATATATAGTCTGGTTTTAGAAATATAATTTTTGAATATATAAAAGAGATATATTTGAAAAGTTAAAAAGGTTAAAAACAATTGGATTGGTTGTTGTGTTGTGTGATTGTAGATTTATCAAACCACTTTCGACTTTATTCCTTTTCGGGGACGAAAAGTTTTAAGTGGGGGAGATTGTAACGACCCAGAAAATCTGAACCAATTTAAATTTTTTTTAAATTGGCTAAAATAATGGATTTTAAATATTTAAAATAAATATTTTAAATAATGGCGATGAAAACTGAGTTTGAATCGACATTTGAAAACGAATATAATTAATTATAATTATATATAGAATTGAAAATGGCGCGGTAGTTCGATAATTCGATTTCAAACTTCAATTGAATATACCGGATGCAAAACAATCCAGATTTTAGTGAAACCAAAAATATTTAAATCTGTTAGTGAATATCTTTCTAACGAATCCGACCAATCGAAATTTGGTAGCGGGAATCAAAAGATATGTCCAGTTGAAAATTCTGAATAGTCGCTATGGAATTCAGGCCCTTAAAAATGGACATTTTGCAAACGACCTCTGATTTCGACGAAACCACTTTTGTTGGATCCGCAGTGTCAAGTAATTGCTAGATTCCAAATTTCATAATTTTTCGAATCAATATGTGAGCGTGGCAAAAGAAAACGCGTTTGACCAGTTTTAGTTGATTTTAATCGACTGGAAATTGGCCATTTTTCAAACGGTCTCAGAATTCGACGAAACTAGTTTTGTTAGGACCGTATCGTCAATACGAAGCTAGAAAATATTTTTCTGGAATTTTTCTAGTTAGTATGTGGCCCCGGTTATTTGAAATGTGCGTTTAAAATTCAATATAATGATTTAAATGAAAATTCAAAAGGAAACTGGTTGTAACGATCAAATCAGCTTGCGATACATATCCCATTGTGTTCGGAATGGGGGTAAAACGCTATGGACGACAGGCGGTGGGCCTCGTTTCGAGGTCGTGGGTAAAAGTCAACTTTATGCTATAAAATTAAATAATTAAATAAAAAAAAATTTATATTTTTAATTCCCTCCCTCCCTTTATCTTTCTTCCTGGCCCCCCCCCCCCCCCCCCGTTTACTTTTATTTCAGTTAAAAAAAAAAAAAAAAAAGACGGACGGAGAAACCCCGAGCGCCACCGCCTTCAGACGACGACCAGACCTCCACCGCGCCTTCGATCCTGTTCCCCCCCTCCATCGATCGAAGCCATCGCGAGCCCCCTGGAAGCCAGCACCTCCTGCCACCATCGTTCGAAATCCTAGCGCAGCCGCCCTCGAGAAGCCCTCCGACGATCTGCGAGACCCCCCCTCTGTAAGTTTCTTTTTGTTTTTGTTTTGTTTTGTTATTTTATTTTAATGATTTTAAAACTGTTTTATTTTAATTAGAATTATAAACTGTTTTTTTTATGATTTAAAAACTGTTTTTTTAAGAATTCAAAACTGATTTTATTAGGATTTAAAACTGTTTTTAAAAAGAATTTAAAACTGGTTTTTACTTTAATTAGGTTTAAAACTGTTTTTCTTTGAAAAGCATTTTAAAACTGATTTTAAAGAATTTAAAAACTGTATTTGAAAAGAATTTAAAAACTGAATTTTTTTTGAGAACATAAAAACTGATTTTAAAAAAGATTTCAATACTGATTTTAAAAGATTTCAAAACTGATTTTAAAAAGGTTTAATTCTGATTTTTTTTAAAAAGAAAGTAAAAACTGATTTTTTTATAAAGGATAAAAACTGATTTTTTATAATAGGATAAAAATTGATTTTTTATAATAGGATAAAAACTGATGTTTTAAAAGTAAAAACTGATTTTGTTTAAAAGTAAAAACTGATTTTTGTTTAAAAGTAAAAACTTTAAATAGGAAAAAGGTTTAATCTTTAAAGAGAAAAAGGATTTGAACTTTAAGAAGTAAAAATCAGATTTTTAGATATTGAAAGTCGAAGTAAAAATCATATTTTTATATATTGAATAGCATCGTAAAAATTCGATTTTTACATATGTAGAGAATACGGGCAACAAAGCGACAGAAAGAGAGATTGGCGAGGAAGTGTCGTGCAGTTGGATAGCTATTGGTGAGATTTCTGATTTAAAAATATTATATATGTGTTGAAGTAAAAGTGAATTGCTATCTATAAATATCTATATATATATATATATATATATATATATATATATATATATATATATATACACGCCCCTCGTCCACAAACCATGGACGATATTTATTGGTTGAAATTGATGTGAAAATTGATTGATAGCGAATGATTGTTTGGGATTGTTTGTGATTGATATTGGTTGATTGTGGTTGAAAAATACCCATTTGTGGTTGTGAAATATTTGGTTGAAACCACATAGGATTAGTTTGTGGAAATGAAATAAATATATACATGCCGCCTGCGTGCGAACTAGATGCATGATCACCATTGTCAAAAACCGCGAGGTTTTAAGGTAGAGCGAGGAGCCGTACTAGGGACGGTCCCGGTGTAACTACCCTGCCGTTATGCTGCCGAAATTTTGAATAATAATCTTGTGTTTGAATTATTTTCATATGCTTAAACTATATTTATTCATTGTATAGAAAACATTCATGTGTTGAATTAATATTCATTCGTTGATTAGAAATTCATGTGTTGAATGGTATTCATATTTTGAAATAAATTGTTCGATAATAAAAATCACATTTTTATCTATATATAGAAACTATAGAAAACATTCATGTGTTGAATTGATATTCATTCGTTGATTAGAAATTCATGTGTTGAATGGTATTCATATTTTGAAATAAATTGTTCGATAATAAAAATCACATTTTTATCTATATATAGAAACTATAGAAAACATTCATGTGTTGAATTGATATTCATTCGTTGATTAGAAATTCATGTGTTGAATGGTATTCATATTTTGAAATAAATTGTTCGATAATAAAAATCACATTTTTATCTATATATAGAAACTATAGAAAACATTCATGTGTTGAATTGATATTCATTCGTTGATTAGAAATTCATGTGTTGAATGGTATTCATATTTTGAAATAAATTGTTTGATAATAAAAATCACCTTTTATCGACTATATGAACTATATAGAAAAGTAGTGTTTTGAAATGAATTGTTTTACAATAAAAATCACATTTTTATTGTATGCATAAATCGTTGAAATGTGAAGTGTTAAAAATAGCCACCTGTTCAAAATAAACATATATGAGTTGAAATATTCATTAATTAGCTAATGAAATGATTTGCACCTATTTATGTAACATTAGAATGGATGGAGATTTTAAACCAAATAGAAATCAAATATGAAGTAGAATAGAAAATGATAAATGATAAGAACTGTATATATATATGTACATGCATATTCATTGAACAGCTTATAGCAAAGGGGCTAGAGAAGAGGAATAAAATTTTGTGCCCGACAAATAGGTACACATTTACTGATTTGTTTGGGTGATGATTTTGAGCCTGTTGGCTAGCCGCTTGGCTTTTTCTTTTTCTTTTTGAGATTAGAAGGACCGGGAACGCTATTTGCGATTTCCCGATGCTCCCGGTGCAGGGGAGGTTATGGCGAAATTTTTCCAAAATTTAAGGTGTTAGAAAAATATTTGAAGTGAAAACGATATGGAAATCATTGAATGAACTATATTTATATAAATATATAAATATAAATAAAATTAAAACAAAACGAGGCCGTGCAGTTCGTATTTTGAAACCGTGATTTCAAACAACTAGCACGGGGAATCCGACCATTGGATTTTCCCGAAACCTCAACCGTCGGATTTGCCTTGGAATAATCTTTCCAACGGCACCAACCTTGTAAAAATCCAACGGTTGGATTGTCTGGAATGTTTACTTCAAATCTGAAGAAAAACAGCGCCAGAAACGATTATATTTATTTATATATATAAATATAATTATATTTAATCGAATAACGACGCTGCAGTTCGTAATTTGAAATCGAAAATTCAAACGATTGTACCGGGAGATCCGACCGTCGGATTTTCCCGAAACTGGAACCGTTGGATTCGTTTTGAAAAGACCTTTCTAATGATGTAAATTTTGTGAAGATCCAACGGTTAGATTTTCAGATATGTGTAAATCAAATCTGAAGAAAAACAGCGCCACGGCCGCCTTATGGCCCGAAGCGTCGTTTTGAATAAAATGGCTATTTTAAAATAAATAAAAATAGCGATAAATAGTTATAAAATATCATAAGCGATATGGAATGGATATAAACTGAATTTGCTTGATTTATGTGATGTTTGATGGTTGAATGTGTTTGGTGTGAAAATTACATTAAAGGACAAAATTGGTGTTATAGAATAATTTAACCATTGAAATAAATTGAATTGAAATTCTAAATATACGTGAATTATTTGAGAAGGCCGAGTTAATTCTCATTTCAAATAATTGACCGACGATTGAAAGTCGAAGATAAAGACGGTGGTCGAAGACCGGAGATCTTCACCTCGTTTGGATGGTAACCGAGGTCCTGATTGGGAGGCATCCCGAAATATGGATAATGAGTGGTGATCGTCCAGACGTACGTGGTGATCGATGGGTTTGCGAGGTATTTAGTGCCTCCGGTTTCGTTCAGACCCAGAACGGACTTGTAAATGGACTGTGTGTCTGACATAGGATTTATTCTGTGTGGCATGCTAAGATGCAGTGATCAGGGCTTCTGTTGAAAAGCAAAGTCTTGTGGTGATGATCAAAGCACCGCCTGTGTGGCATAGCTTTGTGTATAACGTGAATTCGCGAGCCTCACACCCCGGTATGAACCTAAAACGGGAGAACGGACCTCAGGGAGGGCCTACGTTTCCTCCTAGCTAAAAGTGGCGTCAGTGGTTTTACACGCCCTGACGAGTTTGACTTATGTGGTTGTTGCTGTTGCGAGGCGCCTCGGTTAGATCGGACGATCCGGGTCCGATGGAGTCACTTGTTGGCTCGCTTACGCCCCAAAGGGCGGCGAAACGTAGTGCTCAGGCATTTTTAATCCACTCCGTGTGGACCGGCCCTATCGCTCCAAGGATCGATGCGTTCTGATCCTGAGACTCGGGCTAGGCAGTCTCGAATTTGGTAAGGACTATCTTTTGCCTTGGTTCATGACGGAAATCCAATTTCCAAATACGTGATCGTGCGGTTTTGATTGTATACCTATATATGGCGACATAGTGGTATGGGGCATTAATGCCGTCTATGATTGATAGTTATGATTCGAAATTGTTTTCAGAACATATAAACACTAGCAATAATATCGAATGCCTTTGTTTTATTCGTATCAATCATATTTTGGCCATTATAAGGTAAAACTCTATCCTCCGGTTTGCGTTGCATTGTGTGATGGGAACTGAGTCTTATAATGGCTTCATTTTTAAAAAAAGCATAGCGATGTTTAAAAGAAATATTTGTTTTAAAGCACTGGCAATCCAATGGAGTAAACCCGTTCCACGAAAGTGGCGTGGTCCTGTGATTGGCCAATTATATATGTGTTGAGTAGATTTCTCATACCAGTCCCATGACTGACTCGTAGTTTGTTTCACTCTCAAACTCGGGTGCCCCTTTTTCTACACGGGCAGCCTTGTATTCAGGTTTAGCTGGTTCTTTTTCTGGATAGCTGGAGCTGGAGATGGATTCTATCATTTATTCTTTTTATGCTGTTCAGCTCCTATTGTACATATTTTGTTTATTTCCGCTGTAGACATTTATGTATAGCTGAACTGTATTTGTACTAAGTAAGATCATGTATACTGTGTAACTCTGATGATTACTTTTATCCAGTATATTTTGTTGTTCATTCTGGTATATTTATTTAATTCTGTTCTGCTATTATATGTTTCTGTGTTATATTCCAAAGATAACCTTGTTTCCGTGAGAACGGGAATTCGGGTCGTCTCAAAAGATATATGGCTCTTGGGGACTATGTTTTTAAAATAAACCATCCTTGAAAATAGCTTCATTAAAACAAGTTTATGAAAATACTTTCTAGGAAAACAATACTTTTGAAAACACTTTTCAAAACTTTTTATCTGTTCTTGTAACATAGCTATGATACCACGTGTAACACCCCACGTCCATTAATGTCACTCACGAAGGGAATGCATCAATGTCCACGAAGCGTTATTGTTTGTATAGAACAAATAAATTACAAGAATAAATAAATAAAACAAAACAGCGGAAGATAAAACTTATTTTATTTCATCATAACTCAAAACGAGTTTACATAAGTAGTTTCCAAAAACATTACAATAGGATCAGTAGCCTTTTCCAAGAACTTCAAAGTACATAAAGAAGCAAAAACATGAATGCATAAATCCCCACTGAGCATAAGCCAAGCCATAAAGACGAAAGAGTCCCTAGCGATACATCTACTATCTTCAAGCAAATGAAAGAAATCGACGCTAAGCTGCAGTATTCCCTCCTTGCAAACTGAGAGGGGGGGGGGGAGGAAGAAAAGAGGTGGAAAAAAAGGGGGTCAGACATAAAGTCTAGCGAGTGCGATAACTTTAACAATATAATTATCAAAATAACTAGGCTAAGGAATAAGCTGGAAAATAAGGAAATGACTGTGAACAATTGGGTATAAAAGAGCAAAACGAGGAAATAAGATGAACCAAGATATCGTTAAAGGCGCCCCTAATCACTATAAGATAATTACTACACTACACCACCACTAGTTACCCTAAAGGTTGATCCCGCCTACAAAACTTAAATAATGATAATGGTAGTTTAGTGTACCCCTAGCTACCTTCATAGGTGCCGTCTGCCCCTATCTCCACTAGGTGTACCCACTACTCCCATTCGATCGGCTACCTAACTCGTAGATACCCGTGTTGCCCCCATAGTGGGGTGTATCACTCTCCAAAGTGGCAACCCGATACAACCAAAAATGCACGGCTTATATCTACATGATGCAACAACGTCTTACCTACCAGCCCGGGCCCAGACACGCATATGAACCTGTTGGACTTGCGTTGCCACCGCTGACCCGTTTTGACCTCTTACAATCAAATCCAGTACGGGTGTCCCGTCCTCGACTTGGGTCGAGCCCACAAAGGTACTTAATGGGTTACGGGTTTGAAAAGGGCCCCCATGCAAGACACAAGCTTTCCACCTACGCTTGGTCCCATCTAAGGTTTTCCCTACTTAACCCCATTCATAATCATGTCTTTTACATGTTTCAATCTTGGTTAAGTGCATCTAATCGTATTTCAGAATGCCACCCAAGGCACCCACTTAATTCCACATGCAACCCAAGGCACCCACTTAACCCCCGCATGTCCCACTACAAGTTTATTTGGTTAAGTGTTTCTTAATTCATTAAGACCTTAACCTTGTAAAGACCTCCCACATTAGACTGGCATTTATGGCAGCTGGATTTGCCGGGCGGGTCCGGGCAGTCTTACACCACAAACGAGCCTAACCTCATGTCTTTACAACTGTTACGCATTTAATTTATGCCTAAGACCTCCCACATTAGACTGGCATTTGTGGCAGCTGGATTTGCCGGGCGGGTCCGGGCAGTCTTACACCACAAAAGAGTCTAACCTCTTGTCTTTGGAGATTAATTACACCTGATTAATTACCCCCAATTTGAATTAATTTCCCTATTCAAATTGCCAATCAATTGCAAATTTAACTATGTCCATAATTGACTCAATTATGTCCATCTATTTATGGTATATAAAATTATATCAATTAACATCACATTTAAGGCATTTATGCCAATTCTCAATATTAAATCTTTTAATATTATCCCATTGCCCCACGTTGTACGTTCGTTCGTTTAACGTAAAATATAAGTTAGACTCGAATAATCTAACTTATGGAATAAAGAGAAAGCATCACAACATGCATAGAATAAAAACTAGATCTAAACATAAGGGGTGAACTTGCACGTGTGAATAAGGTTTTTCATCCAAAAACTTGCATAGGCCAAAGTTACAAACTTGCATAAACTATGGATGTCATAGATCTAATCATAGGGTGTAAACTTGCATAGACAATGATTACAAACTTGCATAAACTATGGATGTCAAAGATCTAATCATAAGGTGTAAACTTGCATAGGCAATAGTCAAAATCTTACATTACATGATTCATACTCCAATATATATACTTGCATATGTAATTTATACAACATAGACTATGATGTAAACTTGCATCTAACCCACACATGTCATAGCCTAACTTTAGATCCAATTTACACATAAAATAGATGTCATGAAGCATGTAAGGTTGTATACGATTCTCACTAACTTGCATATGATTCAGATCTAAATTAACATCTAGACTTGCATACATACATATGATTTAACATATGAATTAGTTCCAACAACATAACCAAACTAGCATATGAAACATCATTATGAATCATAGATTTACAACATAGATGATAACATCACAGCTTTACAGAATAGATAATAACATCATAGAATTTACAATATAGATGATAACATCATAGAATTTACAACATAGATAATAACATAGGTCAATGATTCACAACATAACCATATAATCCAAATTATAGCTCAATCCAATTAAATTGTTAATTATCTTATTAAAGAAATCGAACTCACAAAAAGAAGGTCTTGCGTTCTGAAATCTGAGTTCTGAAATTGATTTAGCTCGCCTTTGTAGTAGATTCGTTATTGTTTAGATTAGAGTTGAATAGAACTGAATTGATTAACTTTGATTTCCCTCTAGTTGGTGGCGGCTACTCTAGGTTACAAGATGACAGCATGACGGCCATGATTCAGATTTTAGTTTGATTTTAGGGTTTGAGTCTACCCATGTTTATATAGAATTTCAATTTAATTATAGCCGTCGGTTGATCTTAGGGTTAATCAAAACACCTCAGTCATGATAGGGTGACACCTAAGCTCTAATGACTCAACAAGGAGTCAGAATGGACTCAGCAATGAGTCACAATATGGATCAGACTGCACCAGAAAGCTGTGCAGGCCTGCTGCTCGGCCTGGGCGCACTTGGCAGGTGCACCAGTGTAATATTTGTACTGGCGCACTTTCCAAGTGCGCCAGTGCAATTTTTTTTTCTTGTTTTTCCGCCTAACTTCGTTCGTCCATATCTCCTCCATTCGGTATCCATTTCTCGCAAACTCGTACTCTATCTCAACCAGAATTCCAAGACGAACACAATGGCACAACCCATTTCCCTTAATTCTCATGTCTGAGATTAATTATTCTTTGAATGTCGTTAATTCGATTATTCAAAAATCCGGGGTGTTACAAGAGATCTTGACAAACATCACCATTGCCTCTTCCCTACCACCGTCCAATAACAAGTATGCAATTCAAAACTGCTACCTGAAACAAGCACAACTTGAGGTTAAATTTAGGGAAAATATGTTGTACCTTAATGAAAATCAGAAGCCTTTTAGTTGACAATTTAGGGTTTGAACGAGAATATTGGATTTGGAAATGAAAATGCGAAAAAGCCCTTTGAATATTGGATCTGAATAAAATGAGAAAATTAGGTATTAATTCAAGTAAAACAGCGGGTGAATGAAAATTAGGGATCAGAATGATTTGGGAAATTTGGGGGTGAGAACGAAATGAAAAGGAAACTGGTGAATGTAAATAAAAGTGGGAAATAGAAATAGCTGAGGTGTGGATTGATGGTGTGGATTAATGGTTGAGATTTTGTTTTAAATGATGGTGTGGATCGCTGAGGTGTAATTTTTTTTAATTTGAATATATTTATGGCTACCGCAACATCTTGTTAATATCTATGCTAACACCTTGAAGCGAATGTTGTAATAGACAAAAATTAGCATAGACGTCGTTACATTGTAGCTAGCAACATCTTGTAATTTTGTTGCAATAGGCCGTCTACGGCTTAATGAAATCAACCATTATGAATTTTCAATACGATCGTATATAGAAATGAAATCACATTCCATTATCATTATTTGTCAATCCCAAACTTATACCAACTCTCGATTAAAAATAAAGTCAAGCAATTTGTGGTTGTGTTACCTCTAGGCATCGCCGTAACAATGTTTCCAGTCTTCGAGATAAGGGTGTATTTTTGTAACAACCCAAATTCTGACAGACCGTTTTTTTTTTCAAAATTCAATCTGTCGAAATCCGTGTTGGTTTGTCTAGTATCCTACAGAAAAAGACAGGGATAATATACATATTAGAGCTCATAAAACATCTCACAATGGAATGGATAAAATATAGTATAACCAAAATATAGCCTTACCCATATAATAATACTGCCTAATCAGTGTCCAAAACTATCAAATCTCTGCCACACATATAACCTGCGGGTATGTTATGAGGAGGGGGTCAGAACACAAGTTCTGGTGACTGGATTTAAACTACACATTTTCGATAACCCTACATATATCATTCAGTTACATTTTATTATTTATTAGGTTACTTAGGTTAACAACACTCAAGGCTTATACACACGTCGTACCCATCTACTTCCCAGCTGATTAACCTAATACAGTATATATGTAGTTGCCCCAACATTAAGGCACACCCCATGGTACCCTACTCGCACGATCTCCATGGTAACACCATAGAAATATACGTAGTCCCCCATCCTACGTAGGAATGATATACAAATCTCTGTATAACAACGCTACATTTCGCATAGAACCGCCGTCGCACTGCTACATAAGCGTACGGACTGCCACCTTCGATCGAATTAGATTCCATCATAGGGTATTGCCCTGGAGTCTACGATACACCATGCAGAGAAGACATGCATGTATCTAGACTTTCTCATGTGCTTATCATCAATCGTACTTGATGCCTTAACCTTTACGATACACCATCCGGAAACGGTATGCATGTATTTGCACGTGTCATATACTGTGCCCCAAGTTCCGAAACAGTGTTTTATCATAAACACAGAACTCGATCAGGAGCTTTTTCAGATATCTGTATACATAGATGCTATCGTTTGCATTTTCACGATGGTTATGATCCCACACGACCCCTCCCTCAAATAGTGAAAGACAAATAGAATTGAGAGCTAGTGTCGTGGCCCAGAAAAACAACAAATAGCATCCTAATTTCCCTGTCCTACAACCAAATCCTTGATAGAAAAAGGTTGATGGTCTGTAGGTTTGCTCCCTGTCTTTCCGCATGATGCATGATGCATCATGCTGATTGTCGATGACTGGTATCCGACGATTGCTGTCAAACATATGGTTAGACCCGCCAAAGGCAAACAGATAAAATGGTCATAACCTGCATACTCACAAGGCAACAAGATCGCCGAATCACATATGCCACCCTATACCCTTATGACTACCCCCTATCGTGGCAGTCAAGGTATACTCACCGAGTAGTAACGCACATACCCAACCTCTACAAGCAAAACCTAGTGCTTGCACCATATATAGGACTACTAGGAGTACCCTCCACGTGCCAGGAAGCCTCGTGCTTCCCCTTCGAGTCCATCAGAGCCAACAAAATATCAGCAAAACTATAGGCAGAACAGGAAGAATAATCAGATGGATGTGCGCTCCCCTCGTGTACCATGATGCCATGATGATCTGCCCCATTGGTTTTTTACCTTCAGGCGTACGGACTGGTCCAAACGCCTCAGGTTGATGAGTTATTAGACCATATGTCTAAACATTTAATTGTGAGCTTTCTCTGCCTCATCAGATTTCTATTTAACTTGGTTATTTCGAATCATACTAATTTCTTATTCAAGTTAGTAGGTTCCTCTTTCTTATTAATTTCAGTTATATAACTTGACTCATTTAAGTTCATTAATAAGCCTTTAACATTTTTATTCTTATCGGCAGATTTTAGATTCTCAGGTTTACAGAAAACATGATCTTCTTTTCTCTACATATTACAAACAACAGGTTTCAGTTTTCCAGATATTACAGATTACTCGATTTATAATTAAGTATAACTTTTCTCATAAGTTATCTCATTCCCCTTATCATTTATTATAACCTAAGTTATAATTTCCACTTGTCCCTAGGACAAGCCTATCTATCATTTTTTCCCCTTCAGTTTTATTCATAATAGGTTACTATCATTCCCCGTTCATTCCAATTCTTTTACCGTTGTAACTTTCCTTCATTTCCATTAATTACAATCAATGCCATTTATTTCTATCCTTCTTTATACATATATTCATATATGTGTTTATGCATTAGACCTCTCATATTTAGCCGACCACTTGTGGATGTTGGATTTGCCGGGCGGTTCCGGGTAGGCTTCTACCACAAGTTGGACTTAACCTCGTGTCTTAGCACTGTTACATGTATTTTTACGCACTAGACCCCTCACATTAAATTAACCACTTGTGTACGTTGGATTTTCCAGGCGGTTCCGGATAGACTTTTACCACAAATTGAATTTAACCTCGTGTCTAAGTGCGATTACAAATAAACTAACTTTAGGAGTATTCATTCTTCCAAATTTTACTATAATCCTTATTTACAATCTTTTGGCATACTAATGTTTTTAAACAAATATTCATGTTCATTGTAAATTTCATAATTACAGTGTTCACAGAAATTCCCAATTTAGGCAGGTGATAAATGGAAATAGGCTTTATATAATCTCAACAGATTAAGCTGGTTAAATATTACATGTTAACGGGTTCATATAGCCCTAACAAATTAAACCAATTTATTTAACAAGTTTACTTGCAGTTTCATTAACATGTTCCAGTTAATCTTGAATTAAGCCTATAGATTTACATGTTCATACAATCCCAAATTTCCAGTCATATTCCACAGTACTTAATTTCAACAGATTTCAAATGGTTTACAGTTTAGCAAATTAATCATTTTAGCAGATTTATTATACATATTAAAGAGGAATGCCAAACGATAAATATACCATTATCAAAAAGGCATAACTTAAATCCACTCACCTAATAGCTTTCCAATTCATGAATCTAGTCCAGACCTAGCATTGCTTGGCTCCCCTAACTGAATCTAAAACCTAAATAACCATGGATTCACAAATTCTCAAAATAAAAGAAATGGGAAGAATCAAGAGAAAGCTGAATTGATCAGATCCAAGAATTTACCTCACTTCGATTAAAACTATGAACACCCATTTGTAGATATACATTCTTTTCCTCTAGATCTTGAATTAAAATTTCCCTTGACTAATTATTCTATTTTTTTGAAGAGATTTGAGGAGGAAGAAGAATGGAAGAGTCTAGTTGTCCTCTCATAAAATACGAGATTTAGGCTAGGTTTTGCTAGCCTATTTACAGGTTTTCTTGCACACGCAGCACTAAGTCAACAACGAATATGTTCTGAAAATCAGTCCAGATTCGTCAAAGAATCTGCCCAGATCTGGGGTGGGTCGACCCTGGGGTCGACCCTAGGGTCGACACACCCTTGTGTGGGTTGACCCAGTGGGGGTGTGGGTCGACCCCTACATGTGCAGATGTCAAAACATAACCGAGCGCACTTCACAAGTGCGCCAGAGTAAATTAACCTTGGCGCACATGCCAAGTGCTCCAGTTACACTAGCCTGCTTCCGGCTTGCTTCGTCAAACTTCCAATGTCCATAACTTCTTCATACGTTATCCATTTTACGCATACTTGGGGCCTATCTGAACCAGAATTCCGAGATGAATGCAACGATAATTTTGGTTTCACCTAATTTTGAATATTTAATTAAGTTATCCCCAATTTATTATATTTAATTAAAAATGCAGGGTGTTACATTCTCCCACCCTTAGGAAATTTCGTCCTCGAAATTTGATAAAGGTAAAAATTCAATAATCCCTCACACAATATACATCCATCATGTGTACATCCAATTTCTGCAACCATTTGTGCACGCAAAGTGTAATACAACATAGTAATACATGTATGCCTAAGCGGTACCTCCTATATGTATGCAAAATTTTCAAAAATCCTTTGAAAACATGATGCACATATCCTAAATATACTGGAAAATTCTATATGAATGTAATACTTGAAAATAAAAATATTTTTTCATCCAAAGTTTCCCACATTCTTACCGAGCAAGAGCGTAGTTCATCCAGTTTTTTGCATCCATAACCATACCAAGAAACTTTATTTTTTGAATTTTATAAAAATCTAATTTTCTAAATTCAATTACTTATGTTACACAAAGGTGGAAAATGAAAAACTTCACATCTTCCATTATTCTTTTATATACCTTTTTCCAATTGTACTTGGATTTTAAGAAACTATTATATAAAGATTTCCTATTTCTTATCCAAGCACGTCCCACTTAAGAAAGCTTTCTTTGTTACAGATTTTCTTTTTCAACTTTCTCGGAAAAATTTAGTCTTATTCACCTTTTCTCAGAATTTTCCATCTTTCTTTAACTGTCATGTTTCTTGCTTTACTGAATTTGTTGATTCCTTTTTAGTTATGCCATTACTCTTTCTTAGCTTATTTAACTTAATCCTATGATCTAATTTTAGTTTCAAATAGGTATTCTAGTCTTTCAACTAAAACAGGAAAATAGACGCTCTACATAGCTACTACTAAGGGACAAGAATCTCAGGACCATGTCCCCCTTAGATAGAAAAATTCAAACCACAGGATCATTGACAGGTTTAGGTGTTACCCTAACTACCCAACAGGAACAAAATAATAGAATAATGACGGGTTTTACCCCTAACTTGAAAACTAGCCACATGACCTAAACACTTACTTGCTCTTCACTATCTAGTAGTCACCACTAGTCTTGGCTGTGTACTAACAGTCTTTTCCATGCAATACCCTAGGCTTTTCCATGATTATGCATTCTATGGGAACTTACCATTATTCTAAGATAATTCTCATTATCTACTTCATAGCCTCAAAACTTCTCCCGTCTTCTCTAGGCACTAATCCTTACCTACTCCATATTTTTTTAAACAAGGTTTGGCCTTTTCATTTCACTTTTCTTCCAAAAGTCAAAAGTATAAAAATTTTATTTTCCTCACCAAAACTTGCTTTTGCTAAACCATAAAACATGTCATTTTATAAAAACAAATGTAAATCATTTTTTGTTCAAATCACAAAACTGGAGTAGGTAGGACAACTATTTCTCAATCGGGTTTACAACTTATTCTTTCCTATGGGGTCGATTCAGTTACTTACCACAAGGTGCAAACATCTACTCTATTTGTACTTTCTACAACTTATTTTGTCCACCTAAGAAAATTTTCTTGTTAAGACATTTATAAAAAATGATTATTAAAAGAATAGAGATTTCAAAAATTTCTTTGTTGAAAAATTTAGTTTTCAACAAAATGCCACATCAACATGCAACATTTTCTATGTTTTTCTTTTTAAATCCTTTCATACCATATAGCTTGAAAACTAGCGATCTATACATGCTCTATAATATGTACTTTTTACTGAGAGAATATTTGTTAGACATAATTTTCACAATAAATCACCATTTCCAAAATAAACCCCATTTTACTTCAAAACTCAATATGTACTTTTAAGATCAAAACTCGAAAACACCATAAACAATCTTCCAAAACCTTTTACTATTTCAAGTTCTCAAAAGTTAAAAATGGGGTTAGACTCAAAGTGGGTTTACAACTTACCTAGGCTTTCCTAGACACTCCCGCATAGTCATTTCTCTCAACCATATGTATTCCTAATCGAATTTTCTCTTTTTAACCTTTTCCATTATACAAGGTTTAACTGCCAAACCCACAACCTGAAATACTAACACATGGGATTCACCTTTCTTCCATACAAATATATTTTACAGTTCCTACCCGAATTACCTAAGGTCTAAGATTTCAATATTTGTTCCTTTCGTGTACAAAATAGATACCCCAATTCTCACCATATTATGCTCTTTCTATTTAGTGGGTTCATCTATGGATCTAGGTATATATTTGTATAATATATTTATATTTCAAAAAATATTAATTCGTTCACTCACTATCTATACAGGAATCCTAAACCTAAGCTTTGATACCAAAGGTAACAACCCGAATTCCGACAGACCAAATTTTTTTCAAAATTCAACCCATCAAATCCCGTGTTGGTTTTTCTGGTATCCTATGGAAACGATGGAGATAATAAACATATCAAGCTCAGAAAACATCTCACAATGGAATGGATAAAATATAGTATAACCGAAAGATAGCCTTACCCAACTAATAATATTGCCAAACCAGTATCCAAAGCTATCATATCTCTGCCATACATCTAACTTGCGAGCATGTTATGAGGTGGGGGTTAGAACACAAGTTCTGATGACTGGAGTTAAACTACACATTTCGGATGACCCTACATATACCATTCAGTTACATTTTCTCATTTATTAGGTTATTTAGGTTAGCAACACTCAAGGCTTACACAAACGTCGTACCCATCTACTTCCCAGTGGATTAACCTAATAAAGTGTATATGTAGCTACCCCAACATTAAGGTACACCCCATGGTACCCCACTTGAACGGTCTCCGCGGTAACGCCAAAAAAAATGTAGTCCCTCATCCTTTGCTGGAACGACGTATGGATCTCTGTATAACAATGCTACGTTCCACATAGAACCGCCATCGCCATGCTACATAAGCGTATGGACTGCCACCTTCGATTGAATCAGATTACATCACAGAGTAATGCCCTATAGTCTACGATACACAACCCAGAGCAGACACGCATGTATCTAGACTTTCTCACGTATGTATCGTCAATCGTACTCGAGGCCTTAATTTTTATGATACATCATCCAGAAACGATATGCATGTATTCGCACGTATTATGTAACACCCCGGATTTTTGAATAATCAAATTAAGTAAATAAAAGAATAACTAATCTGAGATGTGATAATTAAGGGAAATGGGTTGCGCCATTGTGTTCATCTCAGAATTCTGGTTGAGATAGAGTCCGAATTTGCATGAATTGGACTTCGTATCAAGAAGTTATGGCCATCGGAATCTCAAAAAATTCAAAATAGATTTCAAAATTCAAAATTTTAGAGTCAGATGGGCTAGGCGGGAACATTCCCGCCAGGGCCAGGTCGACCATAGGGTCGACCTGCCCCACCCCCCTCCCCTCGGGCAGATTTGATTGATGACCTATTAATGACTGTGTGCTGACTCATTAGGGTTTCTGATCTGCTCTGATTGGCTGGGATTAATTTTGGGTTGATCAGACGGCATAAACTAATCCTAAACTCTATAAAAGTACATGAAGACTCAAACCCTAAAATCAAATTAAAATTAGATTCATGGCCTCCATGCCGTCACCTTGCAACTCAGAATAGCCGCCACCAGTTAGAGAGGAGGAAAGCTAATACAACTTCAGAACTCAGAATTCAGAACTCAAGACCTTCTTTGAGTTGTGAGTTCGATTTCTTTAATAAAATAATTAAAAATTTAATTGGATTGAGTTATGATGCAGATCATATGGCTATGTTGTGAATTATTGATTGCATGTTATTGTTTATGTTGTAAAAATTGTGTTGTTATCATTTATGTTGTAAATTCTATAATGATGATCATCTATGTTGTAAAGTTGTGATCTTATCATCTAAGTTGTAATTTTATAATTGACCAATTCATGATGATGTTTCAAATGCTAGTTTGGTTATGTCAATTCATATGATAAATCATATGTATGTATGCAAGTTTAGGTGTTGATTTAGATGTGGATCATATTTCAAGTAAGATTATGTATAACTTTACATGTTTCATGACATCTATTTTAGATCTAAAGTTAGGCTAAGACATGTGTGAGTTATATGCTAAATTTTACATGCTAGTTTATATGTTTAGATGTAAGTTTACACAATTGTTATGTTGCATAAATCGCATATGCAAGTTTATATAAATATATGAGTTTGGAATATGAATTATGTTATGCAAGTTTGTGGTTATTGCCTATGCATGTTTGCACCTTTAGATGTAGATCTATGACATACATGATTTATGCAAGTTGTGACCATTACCTAAACAAGTTTACACCTTTAGATTTGGATCTATGACATATGTAGTTTTATGCAAATTGCAACTTTGGCCTATGTAAGTTCGAGATGTAGAACATCATTCACACATGCAAGTTCACCCCTTCTGTTTAGATCTAGTTTTATTTCTACATATGTTGTGATGTTTTCTCTTTATTCCATAAGTTAGAGTATTCGAGTCTAACGTATATTTTACGTTAAACGAATGAACGTACAACGTGGGGTAATGGGATAATATTAAAAGATTCAATATTGAGAATTGGCATAAATGCCTTAAAAGGCATAAAATAAATTTGTGAAGAAAATTGGTATGATTTTGCATACCATAAATAGATGGACATAATTGAGTCAATTATGGCCATAGTTAAATTTGGAATTGATTGATAATTTGAATAGGGAAACTAATTCAAATAGGGGAATAATTAATTAAGTGTAATTAATCGTTAAGACACGAGGTTAGGCTCTTTTGTGGCGTAAGACTGCCTGGACCCGCCCGGCAAATCCAGCTGCCACAAATGCCAGTCTAATGTGGGAGGTCTTAGGCATAAATTAAATACATAACAATTGTAAAGACATGAGGTTAGGCTCGTTTGCGCTGTAAGACTGCCCGGACCCACCTGGCAAATCCAGCTACCACAAATGCCAGTCTAATGTGGGAGGTCTTTATGAGGTTACGGTCATAATGAATTAAGAAACACTTAACCAGGTAAACATGTAGTGGGACATGAGGGGTTTAAGTGGGTGCCGTGGGTGGCATGTGGAATTTAGTGGGTGCCTTGGGTGGCATTTGAAATACGATTAGAAACACTTAACCAAAATTGAAACATGTAAGTGAACATGAATAAGAAGAGGGTTAAGTGTGATGTACTAGAGGGGACCAAGCTTAGGTGGATAGCTTGTGTCAAGTAATGGGGGGGGCCTTTCAACCAGTAACCCATACGTATCTTTGTGGGCTTGACCCAAGTCGAGGACGGGACATGCATACTGGGCTACACTGTAAGAGGCCAAACCGGGTTAGCGGTGGCAACGCAAGTCCAACGGGTTCGTATGCATGTGTGGACCCTTGCTGGTAGGTAAGATGTTGTTGCATCGTGTAGGTATAAGCCGTGCATTATTGGTGGTATCAGGTTGCCACTTTGGGGAGTGATACACCCCACTGTGGGGCCAACACGTGTATCTACAAGTTAGGGAGATGATCGCATGGGGGTAGTGGGTACACCTACTGGAGACAGGGGCAGGTGGCACCCATGAAGGCAACTAGGGGTGCATGAAACTACCATCATCATTATTAAGTTCTGTAGGCGGGATCAACCTTAGTGGGACTAGTGGTGGTGCAGTATAGTAATTATCTCGTAGTGGTTTAGGTGTGCCTTTAACGTTATCTTTGTTCATCTTGTTTCCTAGTTTGCTCTGTCATACTCAATTGTTCACAGTCATTTCCTAATATTCCAACTTATGCCTTAGCCTAGTTATTTTGGTAATTATATTGTTAAAGTTATCGCACTCGCCAGACTTTATGTATGACCCCCTTTTTCCACCTCTTTTCCTCCTCCCCCCCCCCCCCCCCGGTGCTCAGGTTGGAACTAGCACCAGTGGAGCTTGACTTTGGAAAGCTATATCTCAGCTTTCAGAAGTTGCTTGGATCGCTGAAGTAAAGTTCAGCCTCTCTTATTTATGGCTATTTTGTACTGGGGTTATGTCTTTCAATTTATGTACTTTGAGTTAGTTAAGATGGATATTATGTACTTTGACTCTGGTTTTGATGATGTAATCAAACTTATGTATTTTCCGCTACAATGAAATAAAGTTTTAAAGTTTTAGTACTGTTTATATCATTCTTGTTGTTAAGTTTCTGTTCTATACACACTTAAAATGCTCCATGAAAGTTAATACATTCCCTTTGTGAGTGACATTAATGGACGTGGTGTGTTACACGTGGTATCAGAGCTGAAGGTTACCAGAACAGATATGAATTTCGAAAAGCTATTTTTCAAAAACATTTTTATAAAGAAGTACCTTCAAAAGTATGTTCTAAGGAAAGTATTTTCAAGAGAAAAGCTTATTTTAGAAAGCATAACCCCAAGAGCCATATATCTTTCCTTCAGTTCTTTTGTATTGAATCTTTCCTTTTTCTTTTCAGCATGTCTGGAGCATCTGAGATACCAGAGGGTGTTCATGTACCTGGTTGGTTTCGTCAATATCTCGAGGCTAGGGCCGCTACCGCGGGTTCGGCCAACGTTCCTCCTCCTCCTCCCCCAGCTCCAATCATTCCTCCGCGTGGAGATACTTTCTCCAAGATATGTAAGGACTTTCGTTCGATGGGTGGAAAATCTTTTAGTGGGACTGAAACATTCAATAAAGCTAGAAGTTGGTTGAAAGAAGTGGAGGATCTGTTTGGCATTTTCGACTTGGACGACTGTAAGAAGGTCCAATTGGCTGCTTGGTTGATGAAGGACGAAGCTTCGTTTTGGTGGTAAGTCACTTATGGAGAGCGTCCAGTAGATACGTGGCCAGATTTCAAGCGTAGGTTTGAGGCAAAGTTTCTCTCACAAGCTGAAGAAAATTTATACATGGAAAGGTTTTTGGCATTGAAGCAAGGGAATCTGTCAGTGAAAGAATACGTTAACAAGTTCAATCAGTTGGTGAGATTTGGCTTGAACTTGGTGAATACTCCAGAAAAGAAGGCTCTAAGATTTGTTAAGGGTTTGAACGAGTCGCTTCATGGGTTAGCTATGACCCACATCCCCATGGGGGCTACCTTTGAGAGACTAGTTGACATGGTGCTTATGCATGAAGAAGAGAAGGGCGCCAATGCTAACAAGGCACCCGAGAAGAAAGGGGATCAAAAGAAGCAGCAACAGCAACAACAGAACAAGAAAGGTGGAAAAGGCAACAATGGTAAGGGAAAGAAAAGATGCTTTAACTATGGAACCCCATGCCATCTAAGCAAAGATTGTAGGAAGAAAAAGAAGACTGGCTGTTTCCACTATGGCGAAGCGGGACATCTGATTAAGGACTGCCCAACGAAAGGGCAGAGGGCAGGGTCTACCTCGGGAGGACAGGTGCAGGATCTTATGGCACCAGGGCAGGCAAGGGGGCAAGTTCAGGCTCTTGTGGTCCCACCGCTGCAAGAACGAGGTAGAGCAATTTCCGTTGAAAGTTTATTTTTCCATTTGATCATCCTATCCGAACTTTATTCGATTCTGGCGCATCATATTTGTTTATCTCTACATCATTAGTTGAAACACTGCACCTAGATACTAGTCTAGTTACGGATCCCTTAGTAGTTTGAAATCCTATTTGTGGTTCGGCTCATCTTTCTATGATTTGTCGGGATTTGAGAGTGTTTTTCTTGGGCGTTGAGTTTGAATGCCATGCCTTTGTTGCTGGCTTCATGGGCTACGGCTTGATTATAGGTATGGATTGGCTAACTAGATATGGGGCTATCCAAGATTGTGAAAGAAGGGTAGTTAGATTGTTGACTCATTATGGAAAGACCCTTGATATTTCTTGTGACCCTAGAGGTCCAGTAATGCTTAGCTACCTAGAATCCCTTGACGCATCCGATGATGATTTACATTCTGTTCGTATAGTCCGTGAATATGTCGATGTCTTTGATGAGGTGAGGGGTTTACCCCCAAAACGTGAGATAGACTTTAGAATATATCCAGTAGATAATGCAAATCCAGTTGCATTGCCAGTGCGCCACATAGCTCCAAGAGAGAGAAGAGAACTCAGTAAGCAAGTGAAAAATTGCTTGAGAAGGGGTTCATCAGACATAGTATATCGGAGTTGGGTGCTCCAGTAGTATTTGCCACGAAGACAGATGGGTCCCTCAGACATTGTATGGACTATAGAGAAATTAATAAACTTACTAAGAAGAATAGGCACCCACTGCCGAGGATTGACGATCTCTTCGATCAGTTAGTTGGTGCCTCAATGTTTTCGCAGTTGGACTTAGCCACGGGTTTCCATCAGTTGAGAGTGGCTGAGGATAGCATAGACAAGGCTGCCTTTAGGACTCCAGACAGTTTCTTCGAGTGGCTTATGATGCCCTTCGGTTTGACAAACGCCCCCGCATACTTTGTTGACTTGATGAGTAGGGTGTTTAGGGAGTATCTGTAACAACCCGCATTCTACGCATCGGAGGATCATAGAATATTTATTTCTTTTTCATACGAAGTCGTATGGTCGTGTAACTTTGGGAGACGACTACTGGGGTCATTTCCCATGTTCATGATTTTCGCCGATTTTTAAAAGACCGTTTTTCCCCTAGCGAATCTTGTTTTGGCCATAACTTTTGATTGGAAAGGAGTTTTGACCTAAAACCACTTCCATTGGCTTTGGATGATGGTTTACCTTTCCGTAGAGTGGTCACATGTGAAAAACGGACTTACCGTTTGGGAGATATGGCTGAATTAAGGTTTATAAGGCTAAAAACAGCTTAATTGGGATTAACCGGGTGATTAGCAACTTGGCCCGTAACCCATTTCGGGATTAGGGTTATGGGAGGGCTGAAAGGGTTAGGAAAATCATTTCATTTCAGTTTTCTCAGCCACCACAAACCTCCCTTAAGCTCTAGCAATGGTCTCCATCTTCTAAAACACTCCAAAACACCTTTTTGTCATTTCTAATCACATATTAGCCTAATCTACATCAAATTGAGGCAGATTAGCATAAGAATTGGGATAGAGCTGCTGGAACACATAGAGATTGGATCCAAATCAGAGAAGTTTCAGATTTGAGAATTCATTTGTGGCTAAGGTGAGTGATTTGCATTGTTTTTCACTAATTACGGCTAATTATGGTAATTATCGAAGATTAGCGAAATTATGGCTCAGAAAAATCTAGAAAATTCCTAAAATTCTAAAACATCACTTTATGCCTCTGATATGAATTTGGGTTAATTTCGACTAATTTTGCAAATCTTGGAATTTGGGGGATTAAGGGGTGATTAGTGGAAATTAGCGAATTTATGCATGTTAAAAATCTGGGAAAAATATTTATAAATTGCTAAATATTATTTTAGGCCTCTGTTAGAAAATTTGGCTGATTTGGTTAAGTTTTGTTAGTCCTATCATTAGATTTGCTTAAACGTGACTAAGAGAGATTAAGGGAAAATATGGGGTTTTTGGCTATGTTTGATCCGTTTTAACATACCATATTGTTGTTTTGCTGTTTGTGGATGTTTATACATGTTGCAATGACTCTATGGTATGCTTTATGATTGTTTAGAATAGTTGGAATGGTTGAAAACGCCGTCGAGAGGCGAAAATAGCTTGCTGAAATGGTGCAGGTTTTCTTTGGGTCGAGTTAGACCGACCAGGGGAAGGTTTTGACCGACCGACCCGAGCTCACGACCGACCCTGTATGAAGTGTACGACCGACTAGGGAGATCGATCAGGCTGGGCAAGGCCGACCACTATGCGATGTTCGACCGACCCCATACGATGATGAAATACCGACCGACCAGGGATGGTGAAGTACGACCGACCAGGAATGGTGAAGTGTTCGACCGACCAGGGGGCAATACCGACTGACCAGGGATTGTGAAGTACGACCGACCAGGAATGGTGAAGTGTTCGACCGACCAGGGGGCAATACCGACCGACCAGGGTAGAGATGATAAAAACCGACCAGAATGAAAGGTTCTTGACCGACCGACCCGAACAGGAGGAAACCAATAACCCAAGATGCAAAGGTAGTCCAAATGGAAGTTAGAGCTCAGGATCCAGTTGGGAACCAATGAGTTCACTTCATGAGTTGGGCTTTGCTGGGGACGTGTGCAAAGGGGTTGCCGGTATTCATAACTTTGGTTCACCACTGAGAGATGGATAGTGGGCTTGTAGTGATAGTTACACGGGATTGGATTCCGTCATGGCCCAAAGTATTCGGTGACCAAAGTAGTGGATATCGTATGCTTTACGCACTGAGTGAGGGATGTGAGGATGATTTCTATGCTTGATTGTTTGATATCACTATGACATGCACTCCCCCACCCCTGTATCTCTTACACTGTATGTTAGTGGCACCTTAGAGTATTGTACGGTATGTAGTGCTAACTCTTTGGTTGCAGGTTCAGGTATGATTGGATTATACCTGTTATTGTTCTGTTTTGTTGCTTATCGCTCACACAAGACTTTTGTCTGACCCAGAGTTTTATGTCTCTTCTTATTACTCTGGGTGCTCACCCGATCAGACTAGAGACAGGTTATCTGGTGATGCACGAGTAGCTGATCTGGAGGCGAGCAGGAGGCTTCCACGTATGATATATATAGATATTCTCCCTATGTCGTTGGTGGTCACTACTTGGGCATTAGTAGTGTACCTCCCTTATCTTGCTTTTGCTTTTAGAGATAGTTTGAAAAGTTGTAATAATTAAATGATGTGGAACATAAACTGTATTTGGATTTTCGCTGCTATGATAGTTGTTTTCAGCTTATGCACTGTCTCGCCTATTTGTGTCAAGTATATGTTATGATTATATTTTATTCCATGCGCTGTGAGACATATTACAGGTTCTTTGTTCGTTCACTCTCTTCTTTCTTTTCTTCTGACGACCGTCCCGTGCTAATTGGATATGTGTACAACGCACCATTGGAGTAAATGTCGGTTGGTGCGGGGCGGGTCGTCACATTTGGTATCAGAGCCAAGTTGCGTAGTTAACCTAGGGAAAGACACCAGGGAGAGATAGTACGTATATGAGAGCGTGTATTTGTGATTATTTTTGTTTTCAAAAGCTATATCTATATATATTATTTGTATAGCTAAGGATGAAATTGTACTGCACTGGAACCACTATGGAGATGGTTAATCGTTTTCTCTCTACAGATTTGACGATGAGCCAAAATTTGAGAGGTGCTGGTAGAGGAGCCAATAATGGGAATGCTCCTGACATGAGGATGATGTTCACTGACTTCATGAGGGAGATGCTTAGGGATGTTCAGGGAGCAGTTTCCAATGCCGGTAATGGTGGTGGTCCAGTAGTGCAGGCACCTAGGGTCGATTTCGCCAAGCTGTGCAAGGATTACACTAACCTTGGTGGGAAGCCGTTCCACGGAACGGAGTCGGCCACAGATGTTCAGGACTGGTTGGATAGCTGTGACCGTATCTTCGACGACTTGGGTATCGAGGATGCGATGAAGAGAAGGCTAGCGTCTCGTCAGTTGCAAGGGAGAGCAATGAATTGGTGGAATGCCATCAAGACAGCTACTCCAGAGGATCAAGTTACTTGGAATCAGTTTAAGACTCGCTTTTGTGATAAGTTTATTCCAACTGCTCATAAATCAGAATTGTTCAGGAAGTTCTTGGAGCTTAAGCAGAATGGTAGGGCAGTCTCGGAGTACATCGCAGAATTCGATACTTTATTGAAATATGGATGGTCCCTTATCGATACAGTCGAAAAGAAGAACGAGAAGTTCATAACTGGCTTGGATGGGTACTTGGGGGAAAGACTTATAAACCATATCGATGAGATGTTCGAATCTATTGTAGGAAAGGCAATAAGGTCAGAGAGCCTTTTCCCTAAGTCGAAGATCGAAGTTGCTATTGCATCTACAGAGGAGCCAAAGCCGCAAGCAGGCGGTGAAGGCAAGAAGAATTCTCAGAGCAAGAGGAAGCAGAACCCGACCAAGGTTGGTCAGAATAAGAAAAATAAGAAAGATGGTGAATGATTTAGTTGTGGCAAGAAGGGCCACTATGCTAGAGATTGTCGAGACAAGCCTGGGGAAAGGAAGTGCTTTAACTGCGGCCAGGCGGGACATCACAAGGATGATTGTCCACAACCTCCTAGGGAGAAGAAGATTGTGAAAGCGTATGCTATCAATGTTGTTCCTTCTTCGTCGAATGTTCCAAGTGCGGCACATAAGGGAAAGGGTGTCGTTATAAAAGGTATGCTTTCTATTTATGATGTTTCTGTTCGGGTATTGTTTGACAAACCCGAGATAGTCGATAGACCTCTAGTTGTGACGAACCCGATTGGTGGTTCGACTAGTTTTGGCATGATTTGTTGTAATGTGGTCTTATAGTCATGGATGTATGTTTGTTGTGATTGCTTTGTTTTGGGCTTTACTGGGTTTAGCATTATTTTGGGGAGTCGATCTACTCTAAAGGAATAGGGTGGTATTAGGTACCTACCTAATGATGGCGATAGTAACTGGAGTTAAGGAAGCTGAGAAGTCATCGTTGTAATAAGTTATAGTTGTCTCTGGGAGGCAAATGAGTGCTCCAGTGCTTACTTGTCTTGTTAGTATCACCTAACGTGGATTGTCCGAATTCGGAGGAGATGTTCCTTGGGTGCTTGTCTGATATTGGTTTAGGCCTTTGGGGCTTGTGCTTGGGGAATATCGAGTTCGACTAGGATGATTTGCGTGAGAGATAAATAGTTGTTGCGATTCTTCATTGGATGATATCTTGGTTTACTCAAGGAGTGATGGGCGGCAGTGAAATGATAAGACTGTTCAATGGTATAGACTGCCCCGAGTTAGACTCAATAGGGTTATGAGATGGCTCGACTGGGATTCGAGAAAAATGCAAAGTAGTGGATTGTTTAGAACCCTATATTGATGTTCTCTTTGGATAGTAGGACTTTGAAGGAATAGGATGTGTTCGTTGATCATGGAGGATACAACGAAGATTAGGGCGATTCAAGTTGGACTTGAACTCGTAAAAGGAAAATGGGTGTCCATTGATCTTGGAGATGCAACGAATAAGGAGACAACGACTCACGTTGGACTAGAGTTTGTCGGTAATGGATACTCAAGACTGGGTCTGAGTTATAGATTGACTCGAGTTGGACTCGAGAAGGCTGCAAGGAATTGGATTCGGCTTGAGTTGGACTCGAGAGGGCAGCTAGATAATGGATAGACTTGGGTTGGACTCAAGTACTTTAGGCGGACTAAAAGCAGGGGTATCTGGGGACGCCCGTTACCCTGGATCCATTGGACGTGATCTAGTTATCCTAGGAGGATAAACGTAGGTTGGACGTACGGTAGTCCGTAGGGAGGCGGGGCTTCCATTGGCTTGGGATTGGTTGGACCAGTCAAGTAGGCATCATTGTATGTATGGAGGCTGGGCTTCCATTAGTTATTGATGTTGGTTGGACCAGACATACTAGAATCGACATATTGGGATTGGTTAGACCAATCATGTAGGTGTCGATGTGTTTATGAATTTAGCAGGTGATAGGTAGGACTTGTTTGATGGATGTTATGGTTGCTATGTTGTTCCTATTTTTCTTCCCTTGAGTAGACTATCACCTGTAGGGTTCCAGCAATGGGGAACAAAGTGATTGTAGTAGGACTATGAGCCAATGCAGTAGAGTCGTCATGACTCGAGGGGCAAAGTGGACATAGTAAAGGATTAGTAAGCCTATGAGCCAGTGCAGTGGAGTTGTTATGACTTCATGGGGGCAGAGTGGACATAGCAAAGGACTAGTGGCTATGGATCAGTGCAGTGGAGTCGCTATGACTCCATGGGGCAGAGTAATCATAGTAAACGATTTGGGTGCTGTAATAGTTGCATTGAGTAGGAGACATGCCAGTCTAGAGGTTATGTTTCTGGGATGGAAGCAACTAGAGTATATCACAGGATATGATTTTAGACCTAAGTATGGATTGGATCCAAAAATGTTAGCAAGTTTGACGATTAGATCAATTTTGATGGAGTGGATTGGTTCCAGTTAGAGGAACGATCCTAACTTATTGGAAACCATCTCTAAGGTAGAGATGGATATCGATGGCGAGAGATTGATCAAGTAAGCACTTGATCGAGAAGGATGGCTTCAAAAGAATGGGGGACTAGTTGTACCCAACGTAGATGGACTGAGAGATGAAGTGCTTAGAGCATATCATCACCCGAAATTGACTATACATCCCAGTGGTAACAAGATGTATTGAGACATGGAGCAGATCACTACTACAAATCAGGTCATTTGCATCGGTTGTTTAACCCCTGTTGCGTCAGTTGTTCAACTGATGCAAATGAAGATGATGCAACAGATAAATTTCTGTTGCATCAGTTAAAAAACTGATGCAAATGATGATGATTTGCATCAGTTATTTGATACAACTGATGTCACAGAGCAGATGCAAATGACTGCATTTGCTTTTTAAGGCTGGGTGTATTGCATCAGTTGCTTATGCTGCTACAACCGTTGCAAATTTAATCTAAAGCAAAAAAAATTTATTTCCATTATTTCATATTTTTAAACCTAAAACAATACCAAATGAAATTTAAAATTCTACAAATGCATTATTACCACTAATTTGATCAAACAAACAATATAATTGTATTATCAATCAACATAGTTCATTAGTACAAAAAAAACACACTTCATCGCAAAACAAAGTCAATGTACATAACAAAAGAACACTACATCCATATACATAATAAGTTTGACTAATATGTATGACATGTTGGTCCTTCGTTTTGTCAGCATTGCATTTGGACTCATTGTGTAAAAATATAATGCCTGTATTTGCTCCTTCATCAACAACAAATTACACTTCTTCTTCTCCTACATATCAAAATCATTTAGATATTAACCATAAATTCATGATCCACAAGAAAACGGTATAATCTTTGAACTAATATGCTACCTATGCTGGCTAGGAATCAGTTTCTCAAGTTTAGATTAGTGACATCATATTCAAATAGTATTACTTTCTCAATAGTGCTTGTAGAGCTGTTATGGTAATGACAATTGGGCTGCAACTGACAAACTTCTCATCGGCACAGTTAATAATTTAAATTATTCAAAAAATGAAAAGAAATAATTGTTAATTGTCAACAATCGATAATTTATCAAAAAATAAAGATAGAGGGTGATTTTTATATTCTAATTAATCAATAATTGATAATTGTTAATTTATCAACAATCGATAAATGGTAAAGTGATTCCTGCAATCTGATAGCTGATAATATGTTTTAACACATTAGATTATGCAAAGACAAATTAAAAGCATGAGATGTAAACTAATCACACAATACATAATATTACCTTTATGTCCATCTGAAAAGCAGTGATACCATTCTCATCACCTGCAACCTACGATCAGCAGGTTGTATTTCTCCTAAATTATTATCAAAATTTTCAAACAATGTATTTTTTATTATCAACTTTGATCTAAAAAGGAGGAGAAGAAGAAAACCTAATATTAAAAAATGCAACTCCTAACCTTAAGATATCGCCCGATGCATATTTTGTACCAGTAATATCTGAAAGATTGAGTGGAGTTTCATCTCCTCCATATTCATTTTTATCCAAAACCATGCCCATTGCAATGCCAGCAAAGGACTACAGAGCGCTTCAATGGAACTCCAACATCTGAAAGAGCTAAGAAACCACCACAAACAGAAGCCATGCTGCTAAACAAATATATTGAGTTCGTTCTCAAAGGTGGACGAATATGTAAAGGATATAACTGGGTACACAGATATGAATGTCCATGCATAAACTTATTTTATTTGATATAAGTGTGTTTCAAATAAGAGTTATTTCACACATGTTCATGCTAGTTCTTATCATACATTTTTTGTGAGTTGAAGAGTTAAGATGATACTTGACAGCTTACTTTTGAATGGGTGAAAAGAACATATCATGGCTATTTCTATTCTTCTACAACCCATTTAATAACATTAACTTACCTGGATGAGCCGTTGCTTTCAGTAATGGTACTCTCGACACGAACGGTGAATGGTAAATCTCTTTCAGAAGGCAAAACTGTTTCTAATGCTCTCTCAGCAAGCATTCCATGATCTGTCTTTCTTCTATTGGGAGCTCCTAGGCGACCTACTTCACCAACACAAGATGGTGGAAATGTGTACTGCAACAGAAAAACAGAGAACAAATGTATTACTTAGCCTCAATATTACGAAATATCAGACAAAAATTATAATGCTAAGATAAGATTTCATTGAAATATTATAGGATTGGTATATTACTGAGCTCTGAACATTTTTTGTTTAAAAGCACAGAAATTGTATTAGCATTTCAGATTTGGCCACCGTTACGTAACAGATGATAATTTGTATAACTAAAGAAATTTGAAAAACACAGAAGAAAAAAAGCAAGGTCTTATTGTACTTGGCATTACCTCATTTGTGTTTCTCCACGAGTGAAATGTACTCTTCCATGAGCTCTAAAAAGGAACCCGCATTGAGATCTTATAGGACGGATCTCAAAAGGACTACGCCCATCACTTCACTTACCATTCTATGTTTTTTTAAAGAAAAAAGAAAACCAACAGTCAGAAGAGCATTAAATGGCTAACATATTACAGCATGAAACTAATATATTTTCAGCATCAGTATAATTAAGCATGGAACTAACATATGTCTACTGGTTGTTACTTAGGCAGGGTTCAACAAACGAATATTTTATGATATATGGCCTCTTGTCGGTAAAATGAACAATAGACACTCAATATAAAACATCATTTTTCATACATGCACATGCGTACGCGCACGCGTGCACCCACCCCACACACATACATACATACATATATATAATTTCACCAATACCTTTTGATAAACAGAAATTGAAAAGCTTGATCCATGCGACAGAGATGGTCGAGTTGGATGTGATATCTTTGCTATTTGTGCATGTTGGTTTTTAAAATTACATAGTTTCAGTCAAAAGTTCTTCATGATTCTTTTCCAAGTTTCACCTGGTACTTCTGAAAAGCATATAGCTGCACACGATACTTTTGAAAGTTCAAAGTAATAATTATGTTTAATAGTTCAGAAAGATTTCTTCCAAATGATGGTATTATTTACAAGGAAACATTATGTTCTTAATTTCGTTAACAATATAATAAATAGCTAGTTTAGATGGTTAAACTAAGATACATAGCTAATAAGTGAATCGAAGAAAACCACAGAACATGGTTACTATTCACTCTTTTCAACTTGAAAAATAACAGTCAACATGGAAACTAACATGCAAATTATAATTATATTATGTTCATATATTTATTGATAATCTATAAATATAATAGGTAAAACAAATTCCATTATAACAAGACAAGATATATGCACACTATTACATAACAGGCGAAATAATTTTAACCAAAAGATGTAGGACAATATGAAAGAAGTGAATTATGTGAACAACTCATATGGTTCTCCGAAAAGAATAAGGGATCTGGTTACGGTAGAACAGTCAGCCATCTGTATACATGAGAAGCAACTTAGGAAAGCTGCTTACACTGAAATATTGATGACAACGTGTTAAATGTTCAGATTGATGCAAATATTTCTTTCTTATAACTAAATAAGAAAATCAAACTTACAGCCCATGACAACATGGGAAAAAAGGCAACTACATAAGCCTGTGATGTAAAGGCACTAGGGGTATTTTACTTAAAGTGGAAAAGGTGGGGACCCTTATTTTATTTGTTGTTAGAGTCCCTTTTTCCTTTTCTTCACCAAACTGCTATCACAATTTTCATAATCAGTTCTTTTTCAAAATGTATAATCCGAAGAAAAAGTGGAAACAATGAACACTTGGTAAATAATACCATTTACTGCTATACAATTTTCATATGCAAATTCCATGTGCAATGCAGCGTCATTCATTTGGTATGCATGCTATTAAATAATACCATTTACTTGATAAACATGTTAGCTAGTGCTGCCAAACATTACCAAATGAATGACACCAACTCTGAATAATACCAAGATGGCTGCTTGAATTTGACTCATGAAAAAGAGACTTAAATATATGTAATTGTAAGCCATGACTGCTTATATTTCATTTTTCACTTGGAGCCTGCTATGTATTAGTAGATACCGGATAAACCCAAACATTACAACTGATCAAGAATTGGGTAAAGTAAATACATAAACATTTTTTTATAACACAACACGCAATAAACATGTGTAGGAACCAAGATGATTATATAAAATTCAGTATTATTGTACCAACGCAACTTTACTTTAACGTAACATATAGATAACCAGGCTGACCACCTTCAAGACAAATTCGAGCAGTATCGTGATTACATAATGTACATATTCTTAATAGCTTCAATACAAATCTTAAATGGAAATTCATCAACAAATAATTATATTGGTATAACACATACCTGGCATCATATCAAGGCTTGCAAATTTTGTTCCTCTCACAAGGTTTTGTCCCTGCAAGACTTGCATAGGTTCTACGAAATGGCACATAACAACGGATAAGTTATGGACAAAATGGTATTAAAGCAAATTTCCTCAAATGTATTATTTATGTTGCATTTTCTTTTTATTTCATAATTTACCATGATAGCCTTCAATTGCAGAATGCGGAGAACTACTAAGAATTGTGTCTGTCCTCTAATTCGTTATGCATGGCGAGTTTCTCTACCACTTTATAAATGGAGGCTCGATAAGTGTCTTCGTCGGATTTATGGCTCTTGGTTGAACCAACGAGTAAGTCCTTTGAAATGAGCACCAAGTACTTTTCAAGAGATCTCCTCCAAATCTGTGACATATGTTTTTTTGAACAATATTCAAACTACATTTATAATAACCAAAAAGAGTTTGTACATGGGTTATGCATACCCATGTACACAAAAATTGCACAAGAAGAAAATCAACCTCTAACTAGGCTGATGGAATAACAACAAGGCAATAAAACCACCCAACAAGTCATTCAACCGTAATTAAAGGAGAACGACAACTCAAAACTCAGAACAAACTACACATTAATTAAGTCTTATTTCAAGTTATTTGGCCAGCGATAGCTAACTCCAGGTCGATCCAAATAATATGTATGCATACTTGTAACAATACCACATACTTATTAAACATGTTAAAGCTAGGATTAGAAAAATCTTTTTTTAAGTAAAGTATTATTTTACAGTACAGTTCATTTAAACTGATAATGCATATTCTGTTTTCTTGGAAAACTTTAATAGGCTCGGCTAATTTCTGTTACAAAAGAAGATGACAGATCTTATTATTTTATCCATTCAAATAAAATGAGCAGTAATTTTAGTGTTTCTGAGTTTTTCTTGTATTACATATCAACAAACAAATGAAAAATTCCTATTAAGTTTAGACTAATTAGTAACAAGTTATATAAAATTTAACCGATCATCATAACTAAAAAAGAAAGATACAGCATAATCATAGTAAAATCTACCACCCACACATCTATAAAAATTAATGCCTAACAGCCAGAGAATTAGCAAATTACTGAGATCGGAATTCAATAAGAGAACGAGGGCCAAGCAAACTCCAGAGAACCAGCAAACCCCGCATAACACGAATTACATCCATCGAAGAGGAAGCTTAATCACCGCTTCTAGATCCGAATTCCAATCGATGAGCAAGTGGGGCAGATTGGGCAAAAGTGGACGTGAAGGATCCCACGGATGATGGTAGCAAGTGAGAAGAAACAGATGATGATGAGGGTGAGCGAGAGGTGAATTTTGGAGGCAGGGAAATAAATCTGGAGAGAGGAAACAGTGAACTAAATTTGTAGAAACTGGAAAAGAAGGGTTAGCCGAAATTTTTTGGAGCCAAAAGCTTGGGGCGAACGAAAATTTGGCGGTGGACGAAAATTAATGTAGTTGCGTCAGTTTTCAACGTGGTGATGCAATCAAAACCATTTGCTTCTTCTTGATTGCTTCAAAAGTGGTGCACAACTGATGCTAAATACATTTTTAACTCTTCTACTGCTTCCTTATGCCAATTGCTTCGAAAGTTTAGAAGGGACTGACTCAACTAATGTTATTCGCGTCAGTTTTACAAACAACTGATGCAACTGAGGCGATGCAACAGGCTTATTTTGTAGTAGTGGATCTACTACAAGGAAAGGATAAAGAAAGATGTTGGGAAGTTTATGTCCAAATGCATAAACTGCTAGTTAGTAAAAGATGAGCAAAAGAAGCCTAGTGGTTTGTTACAACCATTAGAAATTCCTAAATGGAAATGAGAACAAGTCTCAAATGGATAATAATAGCTATTAGCCCCGTACTGGTATGGTTCCAATTGAAACTTTGTACGAAAGACCGTGCAAGGCACCATCATGTTGGTTGAAGAATGGTGAGAAATTTGAGCTTAGACCAGAAATAATAAGGGGAACTTCAGGCAAGATCAAGGTTAACCAACAGAGATTGAAGGCTACCCAAGATAGGCAGAAGACTTATCTCGATAAGAGACGAAGAGATTTGGAATTCTTCGTTAACGACTTGGTGTTCGTCAAGATCTCTCCATTGAGAATGTGATTCAGATTGGTTGGAGAGGTAAGTTAGCACCAAGATTTGTTAGTCCATTCCCAATCCTCGAGCAAGTTGGGAATTTGGCGTATGAAGTAGAGCTACCTGACAAGATGGCGGGGGTTCACAACGTATTTCATGTTTCCCAGTTAAGGAAGTTTGTGCAAGACCCTAATGGGGCTATTTCACCAGATCAGTTGGACGATATCGAGGTTGAACCCGAGGCGGTTGAGAACCGCAAGCCTATGCGTATTGTTGGGAACAATACGAAGTAGCTTCGAAGGAAGGCGGTGAAACTAGTCAAAGTCCAGTGGGGTGAGAATGAAAGAGACTATACTTGGGAAACTGAAACACCCCACCTCCGTTAGGGTCACTCTCAAAGGGAATGCCCTAATTTTGGTGGAGGTTTATAAGTACAAGTCACAGATATACAAGACAGATATAAGAACACATATTTGTAAAAAGCGGAAGAACAACAAACTTTATTTCATAAAGTCAAATACGTGTTACAACAACATCCTTTCCAAAAACATAACATAACACTTCATAATCTGTCTTGAGTACATTATTTTTAAAAAAGCATAAATAAAACATAGACAAACTGCCAAAGCCCCATAGTGGATTGTCCAAAGCCATAGTTCAAAACAGGAAAGTCCAAGCAATACATTTCTCTTCTTCAAGCTGGATGTTGAGGTAGGTCAAGCTGCTGTGTTCCCTCCCTGAGGACCTGGGGGGGAACGGAAGAAAGAAGACGAAAGAAAAATAGAGTCAGACATAAAGCCTGAGTAAGTCTAGTACTACTTTGTCTATGAATAAAGAACTGGGTATGATAAGTAAAACAGGAAGTGGGCAAACACTATAAACTTGGTTAAGTTGTCTAGGGTCGAATATACTATCGTACCCCATGTTAATCTCTGAACCCATATAAACTAGTTTCCAATTTGCACCCCATAATCAGGGTGATGTGATCCATTCAACGATGATCGGCTCCTACTCGCATAGTTACATGTGTCTTACGGCCCCCGATGTCTGTAGTTACCTATGCTGGTCCCACCATGGGGTGTATCAAGTCCCATAGTGGCAACCCGACACAACCTTAGAGTGCAAAGGTATGCTACTGGTGTCCAGTGCCTTATTTTTCTGCGCTGGAGTGTGTGCACGCCCGCACTCCGTTAGAACCTACACTGCTACACCACCGCCGTCGCTTTGACCTCTTACAATCAGCCCAGTAATCGTGCCCCACCCTGCCTAGTTTCAGGGTATCCTGATACACCTTCTAGGGTTACTGCTGAAAAGGGTCCCCCCCGTTACTAGGTTTTCTATCTCTAGCCAACATGCTAAGTTGGTTAAGTGTTTCCTAACCTAACCCCACCAGTCCGTTTAGTTTAGCATGTTCCATTTTGATTAAGTCTTTAGTTCACTTAATCCTAACAATCCTGACTCAGCCTTAATTGTCTTATTAAGGCCCTGACCTCTCACATTAGACAGGTATTGTTGTGGCTGCCTGTTGCCGGTTGGTTCCGGGCAGTCTTACGCCACAACTCAGTCTAACCTCGGGTCCTTGCTGGGCTCCATTTTTAACCTCCCACATTGGATAGGTATTGTTGTGACTACTGGACAGCCGGGCGGTTCCGGGCAGGTTTACATCACAACTCAATCCAACCTCGGGTTAAACACATCGTCTTTTCTACATTTACATATTTTGTCATTCTTCTTTATTTATGTAAATATTTGCGGCCCATTATTAAGTCAATGGTGTAAAGGTTACACCAATCATGGGCCCAACCCATACTTGAATTTGGGCCCTTCTATTTTATATTTTCATTCATTAATTCATTTTAACCCAACGTTGTTTTCCCCCGTTTTACACGTACGTTCATATATATTGGGCTTAGCCTTTTAAAGCCCAATTTAGCCATGCGAAAGGGGAGGCTTATGGCGTATACACAAAGAGGGGAAGGTGAGCGCATGAACTTGCAATACGACGTTGGAAATACAAAATAGAAATTGGTGTATTTGCATAGTGGCAACATAGGTGACATGAATCAAAGCATGTGAACTTGCATAGGTTTAACTACAACATGAACCTATATTCTTGTTTAGGCATAATGTCAAACATAAGCATGTCATAAATATTCCTAGCATAGGCATAGCATAATGTCAAACATAAGCATGGCATAAGTAAAGTTAAGTTTGTTCATGGCATAAACATAAACATGTCATGTTCAAGGTTTCTACATGTTTACAAAGGGGATACTTAGTTACTAACACAAAAGCATAGTTCAATTTAATCATGGTTTAAGTTTAATCACATAACGATGGTATAAACATACTTATGCATAAATATTCCTAATCATGGTGTTTGCTTTAAACTTGCAAAAAGGGGATTTTTGAGTCCAACCTAGCCATGTCATCATATAATCCTTTGAAACAAGATAGACTTAATAACGGATTTCAATTATGCCAAATATCATTCCTAGCCATATTCATAAGTTTGCAAAGGCATGACTTAATACATGGATTATGGTGTCAAAATTCCACATAGTTTCATATGAACTATAATAACCAAACTTGTTTCAATTACTTGCAAAATGATTTATGCACAAAAATATACATCATAATGGCATAATAACAAAGCCCAAACTTGCATAAATTTCACTCAACTATATACATGTAGCTTCAACATAGACTACATAATTTGCGCAATATTCCAAACGTATATTTGCATAGAACTACCGCATGTAGTTCTTTATAATGAATAATATAATTCAAGAATATCCAAACGTATACAAATTGATAAGAACGCACAAATATGAATTACTTCCATTGCCACAATTCAAGCATACACATCAACACAGTTGTTTATTAATACCAAAGTAATACTCTACTTACAATGGTTGCGGCGAATTCTCTAATTAAGAGATATGATTCCTTTGTTGAATTGATTAGCTTTAGGTTGCTTTGAATTGCTTTAGGCCTTAGAACTTTCTTCCTAATCCTCTCTTTAGTTGGCGGCTACTCTTTGTCGTTCCTCAGCAACATGGCGGTTATAATCTTAATTTGAATGAATAGATTAGGGTTTAGTCTAGGGTTGTTTATATAGAGGTTAGGAATTGATTAGGACCCTTGATGTTGCTAGGTTAGATCATAGCCATTCATTAGGAAGAGAGACCAATAAAAACCCGCCACCTAGCCCTAATGACAAAGCAGACCACAGAAACTCGACCAAACACAGACCTGGCCAGCCAGGTTGACTGGGCTCGACCAGGTCGACACCCCTGTCGACAGGGCTGTCGACAGCCCTGTCGACATGGGTAGCCCAGGTCGACAGCCCAGTCGACCTGGGTGGCTAGGCGGGTGTTTTATCCGCCTGGCCCAATGGGCCCGATTATATTATTCTGTTTGAATTTTAAATTTAATTCAAAACTTCCGAAGGCCATATCTTCTTCATACGGACTCCGTTTTTCGAAAACTCGGACTCTATTTCGCGTATTTTTCCGAGGCGAACGCAATGGCGTATTCCGTTTCCCTTAGTTCTTTGATTTGAATTTGATTATACTTTAATTTCACAGTTATAGAATTTCCGGGGTGTTACATTCTCCCCCACTTAAAAGGATTTCGTCCCCGAAATCTTCAAGTTAGGAGGAATGTAAATCCTAACATCCAATCATCCATCTACTCATCCATCAAACACGAGCATCCATTGTCCTTAAAAGACTTCTAATGCTTCATGATCATATGCAAAGTGTGTGTGTATACATGGACTTATCTAATGCAAAATCAGGCGGTCTACTGATTCAGTTGACCTCCTTAATGCGAATTATGTAAGTGCCATGAATCCATTATGTATGCGAATTTTCCTATTCATGATTCTACATGAGTGCACAATCATTCAATACAAATGCAACATCCACATGACAATACATTATAGTTCAACCACATACGAAAGCAAACATATATGCATATGCAATATGAAGTGACTGAGCCGATCTAAAACCTAGATTGTGTGTGTATATGCAACCACGAGCAACCACTAGCAATCACTTGCAACCACTTGCAATCATCATCCATAACATGTTTCAACTACATGTTTCCATCCAAAGGGTTTCTACCTAAAAGATACGGTCGAGGAAATATACCTAAAAAGATAGATAAAAGCGCAACTTAAGGAAAAATGAAAGATCAAGGATGTACCCTCGAACAGAAAAGGGTAGGCTGTACGGATTCTAGCTTCAGTTTCCCAAGTCGCGTCTCCCTCGGCGTCGCTCCACTGAACTTTGACGAGCTTGACTTCGCGATTGCGTAGCTTCTTCACTTCCGTTCCTAATATGCGGGTTGGAACTCTCCTTATGGTTGCTTCGCGTTCCACTTCGGCCTCTTCGAGGATGTTTGGCTCTACCACTTCAGCTGACTCATGCAGACATTTTCGGAGATGTGAAACGTGAAAGACGTTGTGGACTCCAGCCAACTTCTCGGGTAGCTCTAATCTATAGGCCATTTTCCCAATCTTCTCGATAATAGGGAATGGCCCTACGAATCTTGGCGCTAGCTTTCCTGTGGTTCCAAAACGAACAACGTTCCTTAGCGGTGATACCTTGAGAAAAACTCTGTCTCCAACTTCGAATTCAAGGTCGGTCCTTCTCCTGTCGGCATAGGACTTTTGTCTGTCTTGGGCCGTCTTCATCCTTCTTCGTATTAAGTCCACTTTCTCTGAAGTCTCTCGGATCATATCTGGTCCAAGTATAAGCTTATCAGTAGACTCCCACCAACAAGTGGGCGATCGGCACGGTCTTCCATACAAAGCTTCGAAGGGCGCCATTCCGATGGTTACTTGATAGCTGTTGTTGTAGGCAAATTCCACCAAAGGAATGTGGTCTTCCCATGTTCCTCCGAAGTCAAGGACGCATAGCCTTAAGAGGTCTTCCAAAACTCTGTTCACTCTCTCCGTTTGGCCATCAGTTTGGGGATGATAGGCTGTGCTCAAGCATAACTGCGTTCCTACTGCTTCTTGCAGACTCCGCCAAAACTCGCTGGTGAAGATGGGGTCTCGGTCACTAACAATGCTAGATGGTATTCCATGGAGTCGCACGATTTCCTTGAGGTAAAGTGATGCTAGGGATGAGGCAGTTCTTTTACTTTTGATAGGTAAAAAGTGGGCGCTTTTAGTAAGCCTATCCACTATTACCCAAATGCTAGTGTTGCCTCTCCTAGACCTAGGCAGCCCATCGATGAAGTCCATTGAGATGCTATCCCACTTCCACTGTGGGACCTCCAGAGGATGTAGCAGTCCGCCAGGCTTTTTCTGTTCCGCCTTAACCTGTTGGCACACCATACACTTAGAAACGAATTCTGCCACGTCCTTTTTCATGCCGTTCCAGAAGAAAGTCCTTTTTATGTCTTTGTACATTTTATCCCCGCCTGGGTGTATCGTCATCTTGGAGTGATGTGCTTCCTCGAGAACCTTCTTTACTAAATCTTTTGCTTGTGGGACGCATAGTCTTCCATCTCGCCTTAGTACACCCTTATCGTCAACGGAGTATCTGTTGAGGTGACTAGAAGTCTCACCCCTCATTAGCCTATCAATTACTTCCACAAGCTAAGGGTCTTCGCGTTGTGCTGCCCCTACTAAATCTACTAGAGTTGGGCGCACTTCGAGAGATGCAAGCAAGCCCGGTACGAAATCGGAGGAGGGCCTAAAGTCGAAGCTGGCTATAAACTCTAGGCTTTGTCTTTCAACAAATAACGGGCTTAGTGTCAATTTCTTTCAGCTCAACGCGTCTGCTACTACGTTGCCTTTGCCCGGAGTGTAGGAGATTTCGAAATCGTACGAGGCAAGGAACTCCATCCATCTTTGTTGCCTCAAGTTAAGATCTTTCTGCAAGAAAAGATATTTCAACGATTTATGGTCAGTGTAAAGTTCGAACTTCTCACCTAGGAGATAGTGTCGCCAAGACTTGAGTGCAAAGACGATGGCGGCTAACTCAAGATCGTGGGTTGGGTAGTTCTTTTCGTGCACCTTCAATTGCCTCCCGCCATAAGCTACCACCCTTCCCTCTTGCATTAAGACGGCGCCTAGCCCTGTCCCACATGCATCCGTATAAACAGTGAACATCTTGCTCCCATCTGGCAGCGTCAAAACTGGGGCTGTTGTGAGAGCCCTTTTCAGTCGTTGGAAAGCAAACTCGCAATCCAAATCCCAATTAAACACTAGATTCTTCTTGGTCAATTTCGTGAGCGGAGCTGAGATTTTCGCAAAATCCCTTATAAACTTTCGATAGAAACCCGCTAGTCCTAGAAAGCTTCGGACCTCAGTTGCATTCCTTGGTGTCTTCCAATCCTGTACCGCCACTACCTTCGCAGGGTCCACCGCTAACCCTTGTTTGGATACTATGTGCCCAAGGAACCTCACCTCTTCTCTCCAAAAGTGGCATTTGGAGAACTTGGCTTTTAGTTGATGGACTCGCAAAGTTTCCATGATTGCCCTTAAGTGTTGAGCATGTTCCTCTTCACTTTTTGAAAAGATAAGGATATCGTCTACGAAGACCACTACGAATTTGTTGAGGAAATCTCTAAATACCCTACTCATCAGGTCCACGAAGTACGCAGGTGCATTTGTCAAGCCGAAAGGCATGACAAGCCATTCAAAGAAACCGTCTGGGGTTCTGAACGCCGTTTTATCGATGCTATCTTCAGCCACCCTTAGCTGATGAAAACCGGTTGCTAAATCGAGTTGGGAGAAAACAGACGCTCCTACAAGCTGGTCAAATAAATCGTCAATTCTAGGGAGAGGGTGCCTATTCTTTTTCGTTAGCTTGTTGAGCTCCCTATAGTCAACACATAGACGGAGTGAACCATCCGCCTTTGTAGCGAACACCACTGGAGCGCCCCATTCTGAAATGCTCCTCCTAATGAACCCCTTTTCTAGAAGCTCTTTAATCTGTTTATTGAGCTCTTTCCTTTCTCGTGGAGCCATATGTCTAACGGGCAACGCAACGGGCTTTGCATTATCTACAAGATATATGCGGAAGTCTATTTCCCGCTTCAGAGGCAAGCCCTTCACCTCTTCGAAGACATCCGGATATTCCCGGACCACTCTAACTGATTGCAAATTTTCAACAGAGGCATCTAGCGATTCAAGATAACTAAGCATAACCGCATACGAGGGATTACAAGAAATTTCCAAAGTATTACCAAGCTGGGTTAGGAGCCTAACAACCCTTTTCTCACAATCAAGGATGGCCCCATTACTGGATAGCCAATCCATACCCAAAATCAAACCATACCCCGAAAAGCCCAAAACAAAGGCACTACATTGAAATTCAACACTTAGGATAGAAATTTTCAAATCCAGACAGATCATAGACAAATGAGCTGGGCCCCCAATTGGGTTCGAAACAATTAAGGGGTCCTCTACCATACTAGTTTTTAGGTGCAGAGATTCTACTAAAGCAGACGAGATAAAGGAGTGTGATGCGCCAGAATCAAATAAAGTGCGAACGGGGTGATCATAAAGATAAACTACACTTTCTACAGAAGTATTTATACCTCGCTGTTGCAATGGTGGCGCTTCTAGCACATGAACCTATGCCCCTGGGGTGGATCCAGTGCCCTGCCCCTGTCCTCGTTTCCTTGGGCAGTCCTTAGCCCTGTGGCCTGTCTGACCGCACGAAAAGCACCCACCATTCTCCTTAGCCTTCTTTTTCCGGCAGTCCTTTACTAAGTGCCCCACTTTGCCACAGAAATTACACTTCCTCTTCTCTTTGTTGCCCTTTCCGCCCTTCTTGAAGTCTGTCTTCTTAGGCTGCAAACCCTCTTTCTTCCCTTGAGAGCTTTCTGCCTTGGTCTCCTTCTTGCCCTTGTCCTCTTCATTCAGCAATGCCATTTGCACCAATCTTTCATACGTGGCTCCCATGGGTATATGGGTCATGGCCAAACTATGTAATGGCTCATTTAACCCCTTGACGAAACGGAGAGCCTTCTTATGCGGGGTGTTGACTAGGTCAAGCCCAAACCTAGCCAGCTCATCGAACTGATTCACATACTCTCTGACAGTCTTGTCTCCTTGCTTAAGAAATAAGAATTTTTCCAACTGCAAACTTCTTTCTGCATCTGAGAGAAATTTAGTCTCAAACCTTGCCCTAAAGTCCTCCCATGTCTCCACTGGTCTTTCAGCATTAGTGACTTCCCACCAGTAGGAAGCCTCACCCTTCAATAGCCACACTGCCAACTGTACTTTTTGTCTATCTTCTACCTCAAAGATGATGAATAGGTCTTCGGTTTCTTTTAGCCAATTTCTAGCTGCTACGAAGGACTCAGTTCCATGGAAATCCCTTCCTCCCATAGCTTTAAAATCTTTACATATCTTAGCGAACGTGTTTCCCCGAGGAGGAGGTGGAGGAAAAGGTGCTGCTGCAGCTGGATGATTTCCTTCAGCTGGAGGAGGTGGAACGGTAGGACCTGGCTGAGTGGCCCTAGCTTCTAAGAAACGTCTAAACCAACCAGGTATGGGTACCCCTTCAGGCAAGTTAAGATCTTGGGACATGCTGAAACAAAAAGGATAGATTCAAAACGAAGGATAAGAGATAGTACCTACAGCTTTGGGGAGTGGACTTTGCCTTTTTAAAATAAAATAATATTTTTCTTTTAAAAATGCTTCTTTAAATTTTCTTTTGAAAATAATTTTTCAAAACTTTTTATCTTATCTGGTAAACCTATGCTCTGATACCAAGTGAAACACCCCACCTCCGTTAGGGTCACTCTCAAAGGGAATGCCCTAATTTTGGTGGAGGTTTATAAGTACAAGTCACAGATATACAAGACAGATATAAGAACACATATTTGTAAAAAGCGGAAGAACAACAAACTTTATTTCATAAAGTCAAATACGTGTTACAACAACATCCTTTCCAAAAACATAACATAACACCTCATAATCTGTCTTGAGTACATTATTTTTAAAGAAGCATAAATAAAACATAGACAAACTGCCAAAGCCCCATAGTGGATTGTCCAAAGCCATAGTTCAAAACAGGAAAGTCCAAGCAATACATTTCTCTTCTTCAAGCTGGATGTTGAGGTAGGTCAAGCTGCTGTGTTCCCTCCCTGAGGGCCTGGGGGGGGGAACGGAAGAAAGAAGACGAAAGAAAAATAGAGTCAGACATAAAGCCTGAGTAAGTCTAGTACTACTTTGTCTATGAATAAAGAACTGGGTATGATAAGTAAAACAGGAAGTGGGCAAGCACTATAAACTTGGTTAAGTTGTCTAGGGTCGAATATACTATCGTACACCATGTTAATCTCTGAACCCATATAAACTAGTTTCCAATTTGCACCCCATAATCAGGGTGATGTGATCCATTCAACGATGATCGGCTCCTACTCGCATAGTTACATGTGTCTTACGGCCCCCGATGTCTGTAGTTACCTATGCTGGTCCCACCATGGGGTGTATCAAGTCCCGTAGTGGCAACCCGACACAACCTTAGAGTGCAAAGGTATGCTACTGGTGTCCAGTGCCTTATTTTTCTGCGCCGGAGTGTGTGCACGCCCGCACTCCGTTAGAACCTACACTGCTACACCACCGCCGTCGCTTTGACCTCTTACAATCAGCCCAGTAATCGTGCCCCACCCTGCCTAGTTTCAGGGTATCCTGATACACCTTCTAGGGTTACTGCTGAAAAGGGTCCCCCCCGTTACTAGGTTTTCTATCTCTAGCCAACATGCTAAGTTGGTTAAGTGTTTCCTAACCTAACCCCACCAGTCCGTTTAGTTTAGCATGTTCCATTTTGATTAAGTCTTTAGTTCACTTAATCCTAACAATCCTGACTCAGCCTTAATTGTCTTATTAAGGCCCTGACCTCTCACATTAGACAGGTATTGTTGTGGCTGCCTGTTGCCGGTTGGTTCCGGGCAGTCTTACGCCACAACTCAGTCTAACCTCGGGTCCTTGCTGGGCTCCATGTTTAACCTCCCACATTGGATAGGTATTGTTGTGACTACTGGACAGCCGGGCGGTTCCGGGCAGGTTTACATCACAACTCAATCCAACCTCGGGTTAAACACATCGTCTTTTCTACATTTACATATTTTGTCATTCTTCTTTATTTATGTAAATATTTGCGGCCCATTATTAAGTCAATGGTGTAAAGGTTACACCAATCATGGGCCCAACCCATACTTGAATTTGGGCCCTTCTATTTTATATTTTCATTCATTAATTCATTTTAACCCAACGTTGTTTTCCCCCGTTTTACACGTCCGTTCATATATATTGGGCTTAGCCTTTTAAAGCCCAATTTAGCCATGCGAAAGGGGAGGCTTATGGCGTATACACAAAGAGGGGAAGGTGAGCGCATGAACTTGCAATACGACGTTGGAAATACAAAATAGAAATTGGTGTATTTGTATAGTGGCAACATAGGTGACATGAATCAAAGCATGTGAACTTGCATAGGTTTAACTACAACATGAACCTATATTCTTGTTTAGGCATAATGTCAAACATAAGCATGTCATAAATATTCCTAGCATAGGCATAGCATAATGTCAAACATAAGCATGGCATAAGTAAAGTTAAGTTTGTTCATGGCATAAACATAAACATGTCATGTTCAAGGTTTCTACATGTTTACAAAGGGGATACTTAGTTACTAACACAAAAGCATAGTTCAATTTAATCATGGTTTAAGTTTAATCACATAACGATGGTATAAACATACTTATGCATAAATATTCCTAATCATGGTGTTTGCTTTAAACTTGCAAAAAGGGGATTTTTGAGTCCAACCTAGCCATGTCATCATATAATCCTTTGAAACAAGATAGACTTAATAACGGATTTCAATTATGCCAAATATCATTCCTAGCCATATTCATAAGTTTGCAAAGGCATGACTTAATACATGGATTATGGTGTCAAAATTCCACATAGTTTCATATGAACTATAATAACCAAACTTGTTTCAATTACTTGCAAAATGATTTATGCACAAAAATATACATCATAATGGCATAATAACAAAGCCCAAACTTGCATAAATTTCACTCAACTATATACATGTAGCTTCAACATAGACTACATAATTTGCGCAATATTCCAAACGTATATTTGCATAGAACTACCGCATGTAGTTCTTTATAATGAATATTATAATTCAAGAATATCCAAACGTATACAAATTGATAAGAACGCACAAATATGAATTACTTCCATTGCCACAATTCAAGCATACACATCAACACAGTTGTTTATTAATACCAAAGTAATACTCTACTTACAATGGTTGCGGCGAATTCTCTAATTAAGAGATATGATTCCTTTGTTGAATTGATTAGCTTTAGGTTGCTTTGAATTGCTTTAGGCCTTAGAACTTTCTTCCTAATCCTCTCTTTAGTTGGCGGCTACTTTTTGTCGTTCCTCAGCAACATGGCGGCTATAATCTTAATTTGAATGAATAGATTAGGGTTTAGTCTAGGGTTGTTTATATAGAGGTTAGGAATTGATTAGGACCCTTGATGTTGCTAGGTTAGATCATAGCCATTCATTAGGAAGAGAGACCAATAAAAACCCGCCACCTAGCCCTAATGACAAAGCAGACCACAGAAACTCGACCAAACACAGACCTGGCCAGCCAGGTTGACTGGGCTCGACCAGGTCGACACCCCTGTCGACAGGGCTGTCGACAGCCCTGTCGACATGGGTAGCCCAGGTCGACAGCCCAGTCGACCTGGGTGGCTAGGCGGGTGTTTTATCCGCCTGGCCCAATGGGCCCGATTATATTATTCTGTTTGAATTTTAAATTTAATTCAAAACTTCCGAAGGCCATATCTTCTTCATACGGACTCCGTTTTTCGAAAACTCGGACTCTATTTCGCGTATTTTTCAGAGACGAACGCAATGGCGTATTCCGTTTCCCTTAGTTCTTTGATTTGAATTTGATTATACTTTAATTTCACAGTTATAGAATTTCCGGGGTGTTACAGAAACAGAGGAGGATATAAGGAAGAAGTATCCAGAACTCTTTGCCTAGTAAGATTTTCTTTGCGATTTAGTTATTCCACATGCTAGGATAAACGTGTTTTGCATGTTTGATTGTTGTCTTATAGCTGGTAGGCATGCGGGACCTTTTGTGTGTTTTGGTTAGGGAATTTCGGGGGCGAAATTTCTTAAGGGGGGGAGAATGTAACAACCCGCATTCTACGCATCGGAGGATCATAGAATATTTATTTCTTTCTCATACGAAGTCGTATAGTGGTGTAAATTTGGGAGACGACTATTGGGGTCATTTCCCATGTTCATGATTTTTGCCGATTTTTAAAAGACCGTTTCCCCCTAGAGAATCTTGTTTTGGCCATAACTTTTGATTGGAAAGGAGTTTTGACCTGAAACCACTTCCATTGGCTTCGGATGATGGTTTACCTTTCCGTAGAGTGGTCACATGTGAAAAACGGACTTACCGTTTGGGAGATATGGCTGAATTAAGGTTTATAAGGCTAAAAACAACTTAATTGGGCTAAACCGGGTGATTAACAACATGGCCCATAACCCATTTCGGGATTAAGGTTATGGGAGGGCTGAAAGGGTTAGGAAAATCATTTCATTTCAGTTTTCTCAGCCGCCACAAACCTCCCTTAAGCTCTAGCAATGGCCTTCATCTTCTAAAACACTCCCAAACACCTTTTTGTCATTTCTAATCACATATTAGCCTAATCTACATCAAATTGAGGCGGATTAGCATAAGAATTGGGATAGAGCTGCTGGAACACATAGAGATTGGATCTAAATCAGAGAAGTTTCAGATTTGAGAATTAATTTGTGGTTAAGGTGAGTGATTTGCATTGTTTTTCACTAATTACGGCTAAATATAGTAATTAGCGAAGATTAGCGAAATTATGGCTCAGAAAAATCTAGAAAAATTCCTAAAATTCTAAAACTTCATTTTATGCCTTTGATATGAATTTGGGTTAATTTCGACTAATTTTGCAAATCCCTGAATTTGGGGGATTAAGGGGTGATTAGTGGAAATTAGCGAATTTATACATGTCAAAAATCTGGGAAAAATATTTATAAATTGCTAAATATTATTTTAGACCTCTGTTAAAAAATTTGGTTGATTTGGTTAAGTTTTGTTAATCCTACCATTAGATTTGCTTAAACGTGATTAAGAGGGATTAAGGGAAAATATAGGGTTTTTGGCTATGTTTGATTCGTTTTAACATACCATATTGTTGTTTTGCTGTTTGTGGATGTTTATACATGTTGCTATGACTGTATGGTATGCTTTATGATTGTTTAGAATAGTTGGAATGGTTGAAAACGCCGTCGAGAGGCGAAAATAGCTTGTTGAAATGGTGCAGGTTTTCTTTGGGTCGAGCTAGACCGACTAGGGGAAGGTTTTGACCGATCGACCCGAGCTCACGACCGACCCTGTATGAAGTGTTCGACCGACTAGGGAGATCGACCCGGCTGGGCAAGACAGACCACTATGCGATGTTCGACCGACCCCATACGATGATGAAATACCGACCGACCAGGGATGGTGAAGTACGACCGACCAGGAATGGTGAAGTGTTCGACCGACCAGGGGGCAATACCGACAGACCAGGGATGGTGAAGTACGACCGATCAGGAATAGTGAAGTATTCGACAGACCAGGGGGCAATACCGACCGACCAGGGTAGAGATGATGAAAACCGACCAGAATGAAAGGTTCTTGACCGACCGACCCGAACAGGAGGAAACCAATAACCCGAGATGCAAAGGTAGTCCAAATGGAAGTTAGAGCTCAGGATCCAGTTGGGAACCAATGAGTTCACTTCATGAGTTGGGCTTTGCTGCGGGACGTGTGCAAAGGGGTTGTCGGTATTCATAACTTTGGTTCACCACTGAGAGATGGATAGTGGGCTTGTAGTGATAGTTACATGGGATTGGATTCCGTCATGGCCCAAAGTATTAGGTGACCAAAGTAGTGGATATCGTATGCTTTACGCACTGAGTGAGGGATGTGAGGATGATTTCTATGCTTGATTGTTTGACATCACTATGACATGCACACCCCCACCCCCGTATCTCTTACACTGTATGTTAGTGGCACCTTAGAGTATTGTATGGTATGTAGTGCTAACTCTTTGGTTGCAGGTCCAGGTTCAGGTATGATTGGATTATACCTGTTATTGTTCTGTTTTGTTGCTTATCGCTCACACCAGACTTTTGTCTGGCCCAGAGTTTTATGTCTCTTCTTATTACTCTGGGTGCTCACACGAGCAGACTAGAGACAGGTTATCTGGTGATGCACGAGTAGCTGATCTGGAGGCGAGCAGGAGGCTTCCACGTATGATATATATAGATATTCTCCCTGTGTCGTTGGTGGTCACTACTTGGGCATTAGTAGTGTACCTCCCTTATCTTGCTTTTGCTTTTAGAGACAGTTTGAAAAGTTGTAATAATTAAATGATGTGGAACATAAGCTGTATTTGGATTTCCGCTGCTATGATAGTTGTTTTCAGCTTATGCACTGTCTCGCCTGTTTGTGTCAAGTATATGTTATGATTATATTTTATTCCATGCGTTGTGAGACATATTACTGGTTCTTTGTTCGTTCACTCTCTTCCTTCTTTTCTTCTGACGACCGTCCCGTGCTAACTGGATATGTGTACAGCGCACCATTGGAGTAAATGTCGGTTGGTGCGGGGCGGGTCGTCACAGTACCTTAATAAATTCGTGTAGTCTTTGTGGACGACATCTTGATCTTTTCTAAAAGCGAGGAAGAACATGCCATACACCTTAGGGAAGTGTTGGAGACCCTTCGAGCGCATAGCCTTAAAGCTAAATTTTCTAAATGTCACTTTTGGAGGAAGGAAGTGCGATTCTTAGGGCACGTGGTTTCCAAAGAAGGGATAGCTGTGGATCCCACAAAGGTAGTGGCCGTCCGAAATTGGAAGGTCCCTAAAACTGCTACCGAGGTGAGGAGTTTCTTAGGGTTGGCTGGCTACTATAGGAAGTTTATCGAAGATTTCGCAAAAATATCAGCTCCATTAACACGCTTGACGAAGAAGAACCTAGTTTTCACATGGGACGTAGATTGTGATGATGCGTTCCAACGTTTAAAGAGAGCTTTGACCATAGCCCCAGTCTTAGTGTTGCCAGATGGGAGTAATCCATTTACTGTTTATACCGATGCTTGTGGGACAGGACTAGGCGCAGTCTTAATGCAAAAGGGAAGGGTAATAGCCTATGGTGGAAGGCAGTTGGGAGTGCATGAGAGAAATTACCCTACACATGAACTAGAGCTGGCCGCTATTGTTTTCGCGCTTAATTCTTGGCGCCATTATCTTCTTAGCAAAAAATTCGAATTGTTCAATGACCACAAATCGCTAAAATACTTGTTCTCTCAGAACGACTTGAACTTAAGGCAGCAAAGGTGGATGGAATTCTTAGCGTCCTACGATTTCGGGATAGCATATACCCCTCGCAAGGGTAACGTGGTGGCAGACGCCTTAAGTAGGAAAAGGTTATCCTTGAGTCCGTTGTTTGTTGAGCGGCGAATCTTAGAGTTCATCTTTACGTTTGACTTTAGACCTTCCATTGACTTTGTACACGGTTTGCTAGCATCCTTAGAGGTCAGACCTACGCTTTTGGGACAGATTGGTGAGGCACAGCGAGATGACCCACAGTTGGTTGATTTGGTAGAGAAGCTCAAAAGAGGGGAGTCATCGAGCCATCTCAGTAGGTATACCCTAGATGATAAGGGTTGGTTATGTAGGGACGGTAGACTTTGTGTACCACGGGACAAGGATTTGAGGAAGACCGTTTTTGATGATGCACATCGTTCGAAGATGACCATCCATCCCGGCGGGGACAAGATGTACATGGACATGAGACGAGTTTACTTTTGGACCGACATGAAGATGGATGTGGCTGTGTTTGTCGCTAGATGCTTGGTGTGTCAACAAGTAAAAGTAGTGCAAAAGAAGCGTGATGGGTTAATTCACCCATTGGAGGTCCCACAATGGAAGTGGGAAAGTGTCTCGATGGACTTTGTTGATGGGTTACCGAGATTGAGAAAGGGTAATATGGGGATTTGGGTCGTGCTAGACAGACTTACTAAGAGCGCCCATTTCATTCCCGTAAAGAGTAAGAGGACTGCTCCATGGTTAGACTCCATATACATTCGAGAGATAGTTCGTTTGCATGGTGTTCCTGAGCGACCGCGATCCTATCTTTACTAGCGAATTTTGGAAGAGCTTCAAGAGGCGGTAGGGACTCAGTTATGTTTGAGCACTGCATATCATCCTCATACGGATGGCCGGATTGAGAGGGTGAATTGTATTCTAGAGGACTTGTTGAGGTTGTGTGTCCCAGACTTCGGAGGTACATGGGAGGAACATCTTCCGTTGGTGGAGTTCGCATATAATAATAGCTTTCAGTCTAGCATTGGCATGGCACCGTTCGAGGCTCTTTATAGACGGCCGTGTCGTTCACCTACGTGTTGGTGGGAGTCTACAGATAAGATCTTGCTTGGGCCCAATATGCTTAGAGAGACTTCGGAAAAGATCGATTTGATTCGAAGGAGGATGAAGACGGCGCAAGATAGGCAGAAATCTTATGCAGACAAGAGGAGATCAGATCTTGAGTTTGATATTGGGGACATGGTCTTTGTCAAGGTGTCTCCATTACGGAATGTGGTTCGCTTTGAGTCCGTTGGGAAGTTAGCACCAAGGTTCGTTGGGTCGTTTCCTATTAAGGAGAGGATTGGACAGATGGCGTATAGAGTGGAGTTGCCCAGAGACTTAGTGGTGTACACGACGTATTCCATGTATCACATTTGAGGAAGCGCTTGCATGAGACCGCGAAAGTGGTAGAGCCGAGCTTGCTTAGAGAGGTGGAGATAGAGCGTGTTGCGACGATTCGACGAGATCCTACGTGCCTTCTTGGGTCAGAAATTAAGAAGTTGAGGAATCGAGAGATCAAGCTAGTCAAAGTGCAATGGGGAGATGACGAGAGCAACGCTACTTGGGAGACGGAAGAGAAGATGTGTTCATTGTACCCTTTTCTTTTCGAGGGTATGTCTTTTAATTTCTCCTTTATTGCTTAGCTCGTACTTAACTTATCTTTAATATGTCCTCTCGTTAGTATCTTTGGCATTTATATAGGGTAATCCTATGGTTGAAACATGTGTTTGAGACATGTTATGTATGATGGATGAATGTGGATGCAAGTGTTTGCTAGTGGTTGCTCGTGGATGCATATACACACACCTTAGGCATTAGATTAGCTCAGTCACTTCATATTGCATATTGCATATAAATGTGTGTGAATATTTAAGTTAATGGATGCATAATGGTAGTGCTATAATATGGATGATGCATTTTGGTGAATGGTTGTACACACATAACATGTATCGATAGGATTCTTTCGCATACATAAAGGACGCATGGCACTATCATGGTTTGCATTAAGGAGGTCAACTGAATCAGTAGACCGCCTGATTTTGCATTAGATAAAGAACATATACACACATTTTTGCATATTTTCATACAGCATTAGGAATTTTATAAGGACAATGGATGCCTGTATTTGATGGTTGAGTAGATGGTTGTTTGGATGTTAAGATATGCATTCTCCTTAACTTGGAGATTTCGGGGGCGAAATCCTTTAAGGAGGGGAGAATGTAACATCCCGTATTTTTGAATAATTGAATTGACTAAATTAAAGAATAACGAATCTCAGATGTGAGAATTAAGGGAAATGTGTTGCGCCATTGTGTTCGTCTCGGAATTCTGGTTGAGATAGAGTCCGAGTTTGCGTGAATTGGACTTCGTATAAACAAGTTATGGCCATCAGAAGTTTTAGAAAATTCAAAACAGGTTTCAAAATTCAAAATTCCAGAGTCAGATGGGCTAGGCGGGAAAATTCCCGCCAGGGCTAGGTCGACCTGGGGGTCGACCTACCCTGACCAGGTCGACAATAGGGTCGACCTAGGGGCTGACTGAGGAGTCAACCTGCCCCTCCCCCTCCCGGGCAGATTTGATTGATGACCTATTAATGACTGTGTGCTGACTCATTAGGGTTTTTGATCTGCTCTGATTGGCTGGGATTAATTCTAGGTTGATCGGACGGCCTAAACTAATCCTAAACTCTATAAAAAGACATGTAGACTCAAACCCTAAAATCTAATTAAAATTAGATTCATGGCCTCCATGCCGTCACGTTGCAACTCAGAATAGCCGCCACCAATTAAAGAAGAGGAAAGCTAATACAACTTCAAAACTCAGAATTCAGAACTCAAGACCTTCTTTGAGTTGTGGGTTCGATTTCTTTAATAAAATAATTAGTAATTTAATTGGATTGAGTTATGATGCGGATCATATGGCTATGTTGTGAATTATTGATTGCATGTTATTATTTATGTTGTAAAAATTGTGTTTTTATCATTTATGTCGTAAATTCTATGATGATTATCATCTATGTTGTAAAGTTGTGATGTTATCATCTATGTTGTAATTTAATAATTGTCCAATTCATGATGATGTTTCATATGCTAGTTTGGTTATGTCGATTCATATGATAAATCATATGTATGTATGCAAGTTTAGGTGTTGATTTAGATGTGGATCATATTTCAAGTTAGATTATGTATAACTTTACATGTTTCATGACATCTATTTTAGATCTAAAGTTAGGCTATGACATGTGTGGGTTATATGCTAAATTTTACATGCTAGTTTATATGTTTAGATGTAAGTTTACACAATTGTTATGTTACATAAATCACATATGCAAGTTTATATAAATATATGACTTTGGAATATGAATCATGTTATGCAAGTTTTTGGTTATTGCCTATGCAAGTTTACACCTTTGGATGTAGATCTACGACATACATGATTTATGCAAGTTGTGACCATTACCTAAACAAGTTTACACCTTTAGATTTGGATCTATGAGATATGTAGTTTTCTGCAAATTGCAACTTTGGCCTATGCAAGTTTTAGATGTAGAACATCATTCACACATGCAAGTTCACCCCTTATGTTTAGATTTAGTTTTATTTCTACATATGTTGTGCTGTTTTCTCTTTATTCCATAAGTTAGACTATTCGAATCTAACATATATTTTATGTTAAACGAACGAACGTACAACATGGGGTAATGGGACAATATTAAAAGATTTAACATTGAGAATTGGCATAAATGCCTTAAAAGGCATAAAATAAATTTGTGATTAAAATTGGTATGATTGTGCATACCATAAATAGATGGAGATAATTGAGTCAATTATGGCCATAGTTAAATTTGGAATTGATTGATAATTTGAATAGGGAAATTAATTCAAATTAGGGAATAATTAATTAGGTGTAATTAATCGTCTAAGACACGAGGTTAGGCTCTTTTGTGGTGTAAGACTGCCCGGACCTGCCCGGAAAATCCAGTTGCCACAAATGCCAGTCTAATATGGGAGCTCTTAGGCATAAATTAAATACGTAACAATTGTAAAGACATGAGGTTAGGATCATTTGTGGTGTAAGACTGCCCGGACCCACCCGGAAAATCCTGCTGTCACAAATGCCAGTCAAATCTGGGAGGTCTTTATGAGGTTACGGTCTTAATGAATTAAGAAACACTTAACCAGATAAACATGTAGTGGGACATGAGGGGGTTAAGTGGGTTCCTTGGGTGGCATGTGGAATTTAGTGGGTGCCTTGGGTGGCATTTGAAATACGATTAGAAACACTTAACCAAAATTGAAACATGTAAGTGAACATGAATAAGAAGAGGGTTAAGTGGGATGTAATAGAGGGGACCAAGCTTAGGTGGATAGCTTGTGTCAAGTAATGGGGGCCCGTTTCAACCAGTAACCCATACGTATCTTTATGGGCTCGACCCAAGTCGAGGATGGGACACGCATACTGGGCTTGACTATAAGAGGCCAAACTGGATTAGCGGTGGCAACACAAGTCCAACGGGTTCATATGCGTGTGTGGACTCGGGCTGGTAGGTAAGACGTTGTTGCATCGTGTAGGTATAAGCCGTGCATTATTGGTGGTATCAGGTTACCACTTTGTGGAGTGATACACCCCACTATGGGGCCAGCACGGGTATCTACGAGTTAGGGGGCCGATCGCATGGGGGTAGTGGGTACACCTAGTGGAGATAGGGGCAGGCGGCACCTATGAAGGCAACTAGGGGTGCACGAAACTACCATTATCATTATTAAGTTCTGTAGGCGGGATCAACCTTAGGGGGACTAGTGGTGGTGCAGTATATTAATTATCTCATAGTGGTTTAGGTGTGCCTTTAACGTTATCATTGTTCATCTTGTTTCCTAGTTTGCTCTGTCATACTCAATTGTTCACAGTCATTTCCTTATTTTCCAACTTTTGCCTTAGCCTAGTTATTTTGGTAATTATATTGTTAAAGTTATCGCACTCGCCAGACTTTATGTCTGACCCCCTTTTTCCACCTCTTTTCTTCCTTCCCCCCACCCCCCAGGTGCTCAGGTTGGAACAAGCACCAGTGGAGCTTGATTTTGGATAGTTGTACCTCTGCTTTCAAAAGTTTCTTGGATCGTTGAAGTAAAGTTCAGCCTCTCTTATTTATGGCTATTTCGTACTGGGGTTATGTCTTTCAATTTATGTACTTTGAGTTGGTCAAGATGGATATTATGTACTTTGACTCTGGTTTTGATGGTGTAATCAAACTTATGTATTTTCCACTGCAATGAAATAAAGTTTTAAAGTTTTAGTACTGTTTATATCTGTCTTATTGTTAAGTTTCTGTTCTATACACACTTAAAATGCTCCATGAAATTTAATGCATTCCCTTTGTGAGTGACATTAATGGACGTGGGGTGTTACATATTATCTACTGTGCACTGAGTTTCGTAACAGGGCTATATTAGAAACACAAAATTCGGTCTAGAGTTTTTTCAGATATTTGTATACACATATGTTATGGTTTGCATTTTCACGGCGGATGCGGTCCTACCAGGCCCATCCCTTAACTAGTGAAAGACAAACAAAATAGAGTGCTAGTGACGTAGCCCAGAAAAACAACAAATAACATCCTAATTGGCCTGTCCCGCAACCAAAGCCTTAATAGCGAAAGGTCGATGGTCTGTAGGTTTTAGCTCCCTGTCTTTTCGCATCATGCATCATGCTGACTGTCGATGGTTGGTAATAGACAATTACTATCCAATAGATGGCTAGACCCGCCAATGGTAAACAAATAAAATAGTCATAAGGAAACAAGATCGTCGAATTACCTATGCCACACTACATCCTTTTGACCGCCCTTTATCGTGGCTGTAACACCCCGAATTTTCTGTTAACTGTAAATTAACAAATTAAAGTATAATTAATTCTTAATGAAAGAGTTAAGGGAAACGGGTTACGCCATTGCGTTCACCTCAGAATTCTGCTTGAGATAGAGTTTGCGGGATTCGGACTCCGTATGAAGGAGTTATGACCTCCGGAAGTTTCAGAATTCAATTTAAAATTCAAACAGTTCAAAATTCAGTTCAAATTTCGAATTCAGACCCAACCCGGGCTGGGCGGGAAAATTCCCGCCCAGGCACCAGGTTGACCTGGGTAACCAGGTCGACCTGCCCAGTTGACCTGGTTTGGCCATGGCTGGCCTGGTCGGTTTCTGGTCGAATTTCTGAGATTGGCTGTGTCACTAGGCTGATTTGTCACATTTCGGTTGGCTCCTCTCGAAGTGAATGGTTTAGATTCATCTATGTTCATTTGATGGCTCAAATCAATCTTAAATTCTATATAAACAACTTAAGACTCCAACCTAAATTTACATAAAAAAATTAGAGACGGAGCCGCCATGCTATGGGGAGAAAACTGAGAGAAGCCTCCACTTGTACAAAAGCTTAGAGAGGAGCCAAAACTAAAGTAAAACAAGGATCAATCAACATTTATCTACCCAAAGGAAAGCAATTCAAATTCAGAACTCAGAAATTAGAAAACAAGACCGTCGTTTGTTGTAAGTATAGTGATTTTTCCAATGTGAATAAAAGATAGGATTTGATTCGATGTGAAATTGAAATGTAATTGCGTTATTGTGTAACAACAATTGTAACAACCCGAGTTTCGACAGACCAAAATTTTCAAAATCCAATTCATTGGACCCCGAGTTGGGTGCTCTGGTATCCTGCAGAAAAGACAGAGAGAAAGAAACATGTCAGAGTTCGAAAAGCAGCTCACAGCGGAAGGAATAAAATATAATTTATTCAAAATAGCATTACTTTAATAATAATACTGCCAAGCCAATAGTCAAGCAATACTATCTCTGTCATGAACCTAACCTGCGCATGTTGTGAGGAGGGGGTCAAAACATAAGTTCTGTGTGACTGAACAATAATAAACTCTTGTGTAACCCTACATATACCGTTCAGTTATAATTTCTTGTTTATTAGGTTATTCATAATATTAGCACCCAAGGCCGAACCCATGTCATTCTCGTCCACTTACTAGTAGACTTAACCTAATACATCGTATATGTAATTTTTCCCCAACTCGTATAACCCTTTCCATGTATACATACAGTCCCTTGCCATATATCGTACGGGCTTTATCACGTAATTCTATACTACTTCAACGTAGTTCCACCATTCTTGAAATCGTTTGGACAGCCACCCTTGATCTGGCTAGGTTTCCTTATCATGAACTATCGAGTGTTCAACTAGGATTTATGCCACCTAGGACCACTAGGGATTATGCTACCTATTGAACGTTTTCTAGATTCGATTAGGGTTTATGCCACCTAGGACTACTAGGGATTATGCTACCTGTCGAACAGCGCCCTTTTCCCACGTATGTATCGCGAATCATTTCCGATGTCTAGGTGCACATGTACACTATATGTGCGACCCAAGTCCCGTGACAGGGCTAAATCAAGAAATACGGAACTCAGTCGGGAGCTTTAAGTTATCTGCCAATGCAGATGCTAAGGTATTTTTTTCTACCAGTGGTTATGGTCCCACGTGACCCCTCCCTCAACTAATGAAAGGCAATCCAAGAAAATAAAGCAAGAGAACTGTACTCCTGCCACCTATGCCCCACTTTCCTATTGGCCAGCCTCACCCACAACTAGATAGCAAGTATATGGTCTGTTGGGAGTTCTCTGCCTTTCCGTATACGTACTACGATTGACTAAAGATGGTAGGTAGATGACGAGTGCTATCACAGGGCCAAACAAGATATCGCCGCTTCACGCTGGTCCATCCTAGTCTTTAGGTTGCCTTATATTGCAACCAAGGCATACTCTGCGTTCTCCTACTGCAAAACTTAACCTATGTGAGCCCAGGCGGATCATCTGCGACCTCACAGAGGGATACCAAGAGTACCCTCACGTTCCCCGAATCTACGTGCTTCGTGACCCAGTCCGCTGGAGCATTTCCCGAAATCAGATAAACGTTCGCTCCTCCTCGTGTGTTTGTTAAGCGATGATCTACCGTATCGGGTTATTCATCTATTTATGGACTGGCTCAGTTTCCTTGACTAAGAATTATTACTTAGTTGTTCTTAACTAAGGTTTACCACTTAGTTTCCTTTCCTGTTAATCTTGTTAACTAAGGTATACCACTTAGTCCCCTTAACTAAGGATTACAACTTAGTTCCCTTTCTCGACCGTTTTCTTAACTAAGGTTTACTGCTTAATTCCTATTAACTGAGGCTTGTTACTTAGTTATCATTCTCGTTATTTTACTTAGTCAATTCTCGTTACCTTATACATCAGACCACATATTCTCACTTTATAATTCAACTTGTTGACTAAGGTTTTCCCATGAATTCAAGCATAACTTAGTTCTCTTTTATTTGGTGATAGCGCATGGGTGTTTTCCCACAGTTCTTGCTTAGCTTACCCCATATTATAGGTTATCCCACCCTTCAGGTCTTACATTACATCTTAAGTCATAGTCTTTCTCTGTCCCTAGGACAGGTTTACCCCCTAATTAACCCTTCGACTATTCCAACTTCGATTTATAATAGGTGGTTAACATTCCCTATTTCCATTCTTGGTTAAGTTTTGTTCATATGTTCGTGTCGACTTAACCCCATCTCCTTATAACGTTCATTCACAAATTTGGTTAAGTGTTGTCTTTGAATTCATGACTTAACCCTACGAATCATGTGCCATTAATTATTATTGCACCACAACCTCTCACATTAGACCTGTTGTTGTGGTCACTGGTTATGCCTGGCGGTTCCGGGCAGAATTACACCACAACTCAGTCTAACCTCGGGTTTCAAGCGCGATATGACTAACTTCTCACATTAGGACCTACTGTTTGCAACCACTGGTTAGGCCAGGCAGTTCCAGGCAGGATTACATCGCAAACTCATCCTAACCTCGAGTTAGCCATGTTTCATGTTTGGTTCATGTCTATTCTAATTGGCATATGCCAAGTTCATAATCATGTCAAAAAAATATTAAGTTCATCTTATGCTAATTACCCAACTTACGAGCATGTTCTTATAAATGTCAACTACCAATTCATGCCATGTTCTTGTTCATTTTAGATGTCAAGTTCATAAGCGTATTCTAAATGTCATATTTCAAGTTTCATAAACTTGTCCCTATTTACATTACACAAATTACTCAACCATATTCATGTTCAATGCATTTCAATAGTGCCAAAATTCGAGTATCAAGTTCAATCTTGATGTCAAGTGTCAATTCCCCAAATCCAAGCTTTACCTAAAAACCCCCAATTTATATTCATGCTTGTAATCCCATTAACAGGTTACGTCTATCATTAAATTCATAATTCATATTCATGTCAATTTCATGTTCAAGTTCTAGATGTAAACTTCATGTCAAATTCCAGATGTCAATTCATATCAAGTTTGTGTTCTTATCCAAATTCAAGTTATAATACAGGTTTTATTCTAGAGACATGTGCCCATTAACAAATCCATAAGTCAATTTCATGCTTAAATCAATGATGTCAATTCTATACCAAACCCCAAATCATGTTCATGCGTATAATTCTAAATTTGGTTTATGCATTCAGGTTTTGTCAATGTTATATTGCGCCCAACCCTCTTTGCAATATATAACCAAACCCTCCAGTTCATGTCATAGCCCAAAACCGAGCGTTTCCCTTTTTCGCTTGCAATAATCAATCAAGCGTATTTATTTTATGATTGATTTAGGCTCGAGATAACCTAGCTATTAAAAATCAAAAAGGGAAAGAATTAAAGGAGGCACATAATCGTAGGCATAATAATTAAAATTGAGCACATGATAATATTAAACATTATGGATTCAATAATTTCATTTCATGTTTACATAGGGAATGTTTGAACGATAAATAATAATTTTACACAAAAAGTGCATTATAACTCCACTCAAAGTGTTTGTCATCTTCAAAATGTAGATAATCGATTGCCCCTTTGATTTATGAATTGGATTAATCCTTGAACTGATTTCCCCCTTTCCCTTTGTGTTGCTTTTGATTCATCTTTGATTGATTTCATGTCCAATTCAATTTATCTTTGATTTCATATGCGGCGTAGTTTGCAGATCTGAATTCCTTCTCTTTGCGTTGTGATTTAGATCTAAGCCTCTTTTCTTTTTATTCACGGTTGTAGTAATTATAGATCTCATTCTTTTTAATTTTTAAGAATAGATGTTGTAGAGAAAAGAGAGAAGAATAGATCTAAGATTTATTTAGATCAATGGCTTGAGGCGGAAGAAGAAATCAAGTTAGAAGAGAGTCATGGCCTTTCCATGAATTGTTGTGGAGTTTACAATGAGCCTAGGATGTTTATATAGGTGTTAGACCAACGTACCAGGCCCAAAAACTCATCCAGGTGCTCAAAAATGAACCTGGACAGCTTCAGGGGCGAATTTCCCGCTTCTGGACCAAAATTCCCGCTCTAGGTCGACCTCCCGAAGGGGGGTCGACATTATGGTCGACCTGGGGGTCGACCTGGTCATTTTTTTTTCTGTTTTGGGCTGGGCTTTTTTCTGATTTTTCGCTGAAACTTCGGGAGGTCATAACTCCTTCATACGGACTCCAATTTTTGAAAACTCGGACTCTATTTCATGTAAAATTTCGAGAGGAACACAATGGTGATCCATTTTACTTAATTCCTGATATTTAAATTAAATATCCTTATTTTATTATCTTTTCCGTTACACACACTATTATCAAATTAATTTTTCTTCTCTTCCATGTATTAATTAATTCTCATTATACATCACCATTATTTACCTATATAAGCATATTTTCATAAATTTTATTTCATTTTTAATTATATTAAAAATGTGGGGTGTAACATTCTCCCACCCTTAAAGAATTTCGTCCCCGAAATTTGATAAGAGTAAAATAGATAATCCCTCGCAACATCCAATTAGTGTTCATCCAATTGTTGCAACATTGTGCATATGTGCAAAGTGAAGTACATTATAGTAAAGCATGTATGCCTAATTTGGATCCACCTATATGTATGCAAACTTTAAAAAAACTTTTCAAAACATGATGCTCACATCCTAAATATACTTGCAGTTCTATATGGATGCAATATTTTTGAAAAATCAAAACATTTTCCATTCAAATTTTCCCATACTCTTATAGAATAAGAGCATAGTTCATCCAATATTTGCATCCAAAACCCTACCAACCATCTTTTAATTTGAGATTTAGAAAAATCTAATTTTCCAAATTCGATTTCTTATGTTACAAAAAGGTATAAAACGGAAAAATTCACATCCTCCGTTTTTCTTTTCTAATTGTACTTGGATTTTTATATAACTATTCTATTAAGATTTCCTATTTTCTTATCCAAGCACAACCACATAAGAAAATTTCTTTCTCGTATTTTTGACTTTATCTTGAAATAATTTCATATTTATTCATCTTTTTCTTGAGATTTTCATTTTCTTTCCCCCGTATTGTTTTGTTGCTTTACTGAATTTATTGTTTTCTTGTTAGTTAGGATATTCTTTAGCTTACTTGGCATAGTCCAGTTTCTCATGTTTATATTATTTATTTATCTTTTCAAATAAGCTTTCCCGTTTTCTAGTTAAACAATATCCTACACAGCTACAACTATTGGCCAAGGATCTTAAGACTTTATTACCTCTGACAATCGCGAGTACACCTAACAGGGTCTATATAATTGCTTGCCCTTCATCACCTAGTAGTCACTACTAGTCCATGCTGTGTATTACTAGCCTATCCTTTTCTTTTTCTCAAGCAACAATTCTAGGTCTCAATGCTTATGCATTATACGGGAAATTTGTTTACCCAAATATTTTTTTTAACAATAATCAAAATTTAATAGAATAGAGATTTCAAAAACTCCTTGTAACACCCCGAATTTTCTATTAACACTAAAGTTGCTAAAATATTAATAAGTGTGTAAGAGAGGGGATGTATCTAATATGAATATAAAAATATTAATAAGTGTGTAAGAGAGGGGATGTATCTAATATGAATATAAAAATATTAATAAGTGTGTAAGAGAGGGGATGTATCTAATATGAATATAAAAATATTAATAAGTGTGTAAGAGAGGGGATGTATCTAATATGAATATAAAAATATTAATAAGTGTGTGAGAGAGGGGATGTATCTAATATGTATATAAAAACAATAATAAGTAAAGGGGGATGTATCTAATATGTACATTGTAGAAAATATATATATATATTTATGACATGAATAGAAGTTTATTAATATGCTGAGTGTTTGCTGAGTCACTTCTGACTCATTGCTGAGTCAACAAGATAAACCCCATCTTGTCTGAACGGCTGCGGTTATTTCTAGGTTAAATCTAATGGCCTAAATGAATTCTAAAATCTATAAATAAGTGGGTAGACCCTAGACCTAAATCACTTGTAAAATTAGAGAAGCTACCGTCATGCTGCTGCCATGGAGTTCAGCATAGCCGTCACAAACTAAGAAGAGAAAGCCTAATCATCTACAACTAAATCTACACAAATCAAATCAAAAGATCTCTCTTTCTCTAATTCTTTTCTTTTGTTGGTGAGTATGATGATTCTCACAAGACTATTACAAACTAATTTGACTCAGTTATGAATGGATCACAAGAAAGTGATGTGATTTGTAATTGTAAATTCTATATATTGTGGATCTCTTATTATGTTATTATGTTGTCGTATGATGTAAATTATATATGCTATGTCATGCTATGTTGTAAATTCTCTTATGCTATGTCGTGCTATGTTGAGAATCATGTCATGCTATGTTATACTATCATACTATGCCATGTTATAAATCATGCTATATTATGTTGTAAAATCATGATGTTGTTGGAACATGCTTAAAGTTATGTTTTTTTAATTTAAATGGATCTTGTTTATGGGAATTTGCCTATTAGGTTAGGTGTACCCATAAACTTGAAACTATAATTAAATAAAACTTGATTATGGGAATTTGCCTATTGAGTTAGGTGTACCCATATAAAACCATGTTGTTAAAAAATTAGATGATGTTGATTCACACATGTTCATACGTAAGTTTATGAAAATTGATTGAGATTATATTAGGTGAATTTTGAACAAGTTGACACCTTTAGGTCCATGACATGTATAATCTATGCAAGTTGGACATATGCAAGTTTCACCCCTTATTATGATTCATTTGGTCACATATACATGTTGTTATTATGATAATCTCTTTTATGCTATGAGTTAGGCTATTCGAGTCTAACATATATTTTGCGAATAAACGTTCAAACGTGGGGTAGGGGTAATATTAGGAATTAATAAATTGGGTGCAATTTTGTAAGATTTTGCATACCATGAATGGATGTCCATAATTGAGTCAATTATGGACATTGTTAAAAATTGGAAGTAATTAATAATTCAAGTAGGGAATTACTAAAATTGGGGGAAAGTGGATTATTATTAATAATCAATGCTTAGGACACGAGGTTGGACCCGTTTGTGATGTAAACCTGCCCGGACCCGCCCGGCAAATCCAGTAGTCACAAATGTCGGCCCAATGTGAGAGGTCCTAGGCCCAAACTAAAGCATAACAGTTGTAAAGACACGAGGTTAGACTCTTTTATGGTGTAAGACTGCCCGGACCCGCCCGGCAAATCCAGCTGCCATAAATGCCAGTCTAATGTGAGAGGTCTTTATGAGGTTATGGCCTTAATGAACTAAGAAATACTTAACCAGATAATCATGTAAGGTGGGACATGGGGGTTAAGTAGGTGCCTTGGGTGGCATGAGGAATCTGGTGGTTGCCTTTAGAGGCATTTGAAATACGATTAGACTTAACCAAACACACATGTAAATGAACATGACTAAGTGGGTTAAGTGGGATGGACTAATGGGGACAAGCTTAGGTGGAATGCTTGTGGTAAATAGTGGGGGCCAAATTCAAACAGTATCCCAAAACGTATCTTTTTGGGCTCGACCCAAGTCGAGGACGGGACACGCATACTGGGTTTGACTATAAGAGGCCAAAACAGGGAGCGGTGGCAACGCAAGTCCAACGGGTTTCATATGCGTGTGGGGACCCGGGCTGGTAGGTAAGACGTTGTTGCATCGTGTAGGTATAAGCCGTGCATGTCCGTTGTATCAGGTTGCCACTTTAGGGGAGTGATACACCCCACTGTGGGGCCAGCACGGGTATCTACGAGTTAGGGAGCCGATCGAATAATGGGAAGTAGGGTACACCTAGTGGAGATAGGGGCAGGCGGCACCTATGTAGTCAGCTAGGGGTACGTAAAGCCATTGGGAAAGTTTCTAAGTGAAGCTAAGTGGGATGAATCTTTAGGGTGACTGGTGTGGTGCAGTATAGTGTTTATCCTTTAGTATTTAGGAGCGCCTATAACGTTGCCTTTAGCGATTGTCTATGTCCTTAATCTGCTCTTCATAGACATTTTCTTGTTTTCCAGCTTATGCCTTAGTCCAGTTATTTTGGTAATAGTATTGTAGAATTATCATATTCACCAGACTTTATGTCTGACCCCCTCTTTTCCATCCTTTTTCTCCCTTCAGGTCCGCAGGTTGGGCCAAGTTCTAGTGGAGTCTAGTTGGATCGCTTATCTTCTGGAAAGCTTGGACTGCTGAAGTAAAGTCCAGCTTGTTATCTTTCTTTTTAATGGCTATTCATGTAATGGGATTTTGTACTTGTTTTATCAAGATAGATATTGTACTTGACATTGAATGTGGTGTTATGATGTAATCAAACATGTTTTGACTTCTGCTACAATGAAATAAAGTTTTTGAATTTCCAAGTACTATTTTATATCTGTCTTGTTGTAATTTTACTGTTCTATATTCACTTAAAACCTCCATGGAAGTTAATGCATTCCCTTTGTGAGTGACATTAATGGACGTGGGGTGTTACACGTGGTATCAGAGCATAAGGTTACCAGAACAGATAAAAAAAAAATTTTAGAAAAATATTTTTTTTCTAAAGTATTTTTGGAAGAAGTGCTTTCAAAAAAAAAAACATGTTATTTAAAGAGAATTTTTATGAAAAACATAATCCCAAATAGCCATATCCTTATCTTTATCTTTCGAATTCTCCATTTTGAATCTTTCCTTTTTCGTTTCAGCATGACTGAAGATCTTAATCTCCCAGAAGGTGTGACGATTCCAGGGTGGTTTAGGAGATACTTGGAGGCTAGGGCCACCACTGCAGGCCCAGCGGATACTCCTCCACCCCTAGTTGCACCCATTCCTCCTCCTCCTCCTCCTCGTGTGGACACTTTTGCAAAGACGTGCAAGGAATTCAAGGCTATGGGAGGAAAAACTTTTCAAGGGACTGAGACATTTGTGGAGGCCAGAGATTGGCTTAAGGAGACTGAGGAATTGTTGGATATCTTTGAAGTGGAAGATGGGAGGAAAGTCCGTTTAGCTGCTTGGTTAATGAAGGGAGAGGCCTCGTTTTGGTGGGAGGTCACTAACGGGGAACGTCCAGTTGATTCATGGGCGGATTTCAGACGAAGGTTTGAGGCAAAGTTTCTTTCAAGGGCAGAGGAGAACTTAAATATGGAAAAATTCCTGGCACTAAAGCAAGGGAGCTCATCAGTAAAGGAATATGTCAATAAATTTAATCAGTTAGCAAGGTTTGGCTTGGAGTTGGTGAACACGCCAGAGAAGAAAGCTTTGAGGTTCGTTAGAGGCTTGAATGAACCGTTGCAAGGGTTGGCTATGACCCACATCCCTATGGGAGCCACCTTTGAAAAGCTAGTAGAAATGGCACTTATGCATGAGGATAAGGCAGTTGAAAAGAAAGGGGATCAGAAGAAACCCCAACAGCAAAATAAGAAGGGTGGTAAAAACAATAATGGCAAAGGGAAGAAGAAATGCTTCAATTGTGGGACGCCTGGCCATCTCAGCAAAGATTGTAGAAAGAAAAAGAAGACTGGTTGTTTTCATTGTGGAGATGCGGGACATTTAGTGAAGGACTGTCCAAAGAAGGGGCAGAGGGCAGGGTCTACCTCGGGAGGACAGGTGCAGGCTCTTATGGCACCAGGGCAGGCAAGGGGGCAAGTTCAGGCTATTGCGGCCCCACCGCTGCAAGAAAGAGGTAGAACAATTTCTGTTGAAAGCTTAGTTTTTCTGTTTGATTATCTTGTCCGTACCTTATTCGATTCTGGCGCATCTCATTCATTTATCTCTGCATCATTAGTTGAATCACTGCACTTGAACACCAGTTTAGTAGAGGATCCCTTGGTCGTTTCAAATCCAATTGGGGGTTCGGCTCATTTGACCATGATATGTTTGGATTTGAAAATCTCTATACTTAGCGTTGAATTTAGATGTGATGCTTATGTATTGGGCTTCACGGGCTATGGGCTAATTTTAGGTATGGATTGGTTGTCTAGAAATAGGGCCATTCTTGATTGTGAAAGGAGAGTAGTTAGGCTTGTGACTTGCCTTGGTAATGCTCTCGACATCTTTTGTAATCCCATAAATTCCGTTATGCTAAGTTATCTTGAATCGCTTGACGCGTCTGTAGAGAACTTGCGATCGATAGAAGTGGTCCGGGAATATCCGGATGTGTTTGAGGAGGTGAAGGGCTTACCTCCAAAGCGGGAGATAGACTTTCGAATTTATCTTGTGGATAATGCTAAACCCGTATCTTTGCCAGTGCGCCACATGGCTCCTCGTGAAAGGAGGGAACTCAATAAGCAAGTAAAGGAGTTGCTTGAGAAGGGGTTCATAAGACGTAGTATATCGGAGTGGGGTGCTCCAGTAGTTTTTGCCACAAAGGCGGATGGGTCTCTTAGACTTTGTATGGACTATAGAGAACTAAACAAGCTTACTAAAAAGAACCAACACCCACTGCCGAGGATTGACGATCTCTTTGATCAGTTAGTTGGGGCCTCAGTGTTTTCGCAGTTGGACTTAGCCACTGGCTTTCATCAACTGAGAGTGGCTGAGGATAGTATAGATAAGACTGCTTTTAGGACTCCTGACGGATTCTATGAATGGCTAGTGATGCCCTTTGGTTTGACAAACGCCCCTGCATATTTTGTTGATTTGATGAGTAGGGTGTTTAGGGAATACCTTAACAAATTCGTGGTAGTCTTTGTGGATGACATCTTAGTCTTTTCTAAGAATAAAGAAGAGCACTCCCTACATCTTAGGGAAGTGTTGGAAACCCTTCGAGCGCATAACCTTAAGGCAAAATTTTCTAAGTGTCACTTCTGGAGGAAGGAAGTACGGTTCTTAGGGCACGTGGTTTCCAAAGAAGGGATAGCAGTGGATCCCGCAAAGGTGGTGGCCATCCAAGATTGGAAGGTCCCTAAAAATGCAACCGAAGTAAGAAGTTTCTTGGGGTTGGCTGGCTATTATAGGAAGTTTATCAAAGACTTCACAAAAATATCAGCTCCATTAACACGGTTAACGAAGAAGAACCTGGTTTTTACGTGGGACAAAGATTGCGATGATGCGTTCCAACGTTTAAAGAGAGCCTTAACTTCAGCCCCAGTCTTAGTGCTGCCAGACGGGAATAAACCGTTTACCATCTATACTGATGCTTGTGGGACGGGACTTGGCGCGGTCCTCATGCAAGAGGGAAGAGTAATAGCCTATGGTGGAAGGCAGTTGAGGGTTCATGAAAAGAATTACCCCACGCATGACTTAGAGCTAGCCGCAATTGTTTTCGCGCTTAAGTCTTGGCGTCACTATCTTCTTGGTGAGAAATTCGAACTGTTCACTGACCACAAATCATTAAAATACTTATTCTCTCAGAAGGATTTGAATTTAAGGCAGCAACGGTGGATGGAATTCTTAGCCTCCTACGATTTTGAAATAGCATATACCCCGGGCAAGGGTAACGTGGTGGCAGACGCCTTAAGTAGGAAAAGGTTGTCCTTGAGTCCGTTGTTTGTTGAACGACAAAGCTTAGAATTCATCTCTATGTTTGACTTTAGACCCTCCGTTGACTTAGTACCCGGTCTGTTAGCATCCTTGGAGGTTAGACCTACACTTCTAGGACGGGTTGGTGAGGCACAGCGAGACGACCCACAGTTGGTTGAGATAGTAGAAAAGCTCAAAGGGGGGGAGTCGTCAAGCCATCTTCGTAGGTATACCCTAGACGATAAGGGTTGGTTACGAAGGGATAATAGACTTTGTGTACCACAAGACGAAGACTTAAGGAAGGCCATTCTTGATGATGCTCATCGCTCAAAAATGACCATTCATCCCGGCGGGGATAAGATGTACAAAGATATGAAGCGGGTTTTCTTTTGGGCCGGTATGAAAAAGGATGTGGCCGAGTACGTCGCTAGATGCTTGGTGTGCCAACGAGTTAAAGCAGAACAAAAGGAACCCGGTGGGTTGCTTCACCCATTAGAAGTTCCACTATGGAAATGGGAAAGCATCTCAATGGATTTTGTGGATGGATTACCAAGATCAAGGAAGGGTAACACGGGGATTTGGGTTATAGTAGATAGACTTACTAAAAGCGCCCATTTTATTCCCGTGAAAAGTAAGAGGACTGCTCCGTGGTTGGCTTCTGTATACATTAAGGAGATAGTTCGTTTGCACGGTATTCCTTCTAGTATAGTAAGCGACCGTGACCCCATCTTTACTAGCGAATTTTGGAAGAGTTTACAAGAGGTGGTAGGGACTCAGCTATGTTTGAGCACCGCATATCATCCTCAGACAGACGGCCAGACCGAGAGGGTGAATCGCATTCTAGAGGATCTTTTAAGGCTTTGTATCCTAGACTTTGGGGGTACATGGGAAGAGCACCTTCCGTTAGTAGAATTCGCATATAATAATAGCTTTCAGTCTAGTATTGGCATGGCACCTTTCGAAGCTCTTTATGGAAGGCCTTGCCGTTCGCCTACATGTTGGTGGGAATCTACCGATAAAATCCTACTTGGGCCCGATATGGTTAGGGAAACCTCGGAGAAGATTGAGTTGATTCGAAGGAGGATGAAAGCAGCACAAGATAGGCAAAAATCGTATGCTGATAAGAGGAGGACAGATCTTGAGTTTGACATTGGGGACATGGTTTTTATCAAAGTATCTCCGTTACAGAATGTTGTTCGCTTTGGGTCCGTTGGGAAATTAGCACCAAGGTTTGTAGGGCCGTTTCCTGTAAAAAAAACAGGATTGGGAAGATGGCATATAGGGTGGAGTTGCCTGAGAAACTTAGTGGAGTACACGACGTATTCCATGTATCACATTTGAGGAAGTGTTTGCACAAGACCGCGGAGGTGGTAGAGCCGAGCTTGCTTAAAGAGGTGGAAATAGAGCGTGATGCAACAATTAGACGAGCTCCTACATGCATTCTTGGGTCGGAGATCAAAAAGTTGAGGAATCGAGAGGTCATACTGGTTAAAGTGCAATGGGGAGATGATGAGAGCAACGCAACTTGGGAGACAGAAGAGAAGATGCGTTCGTTGTACCCTTTTCTTTTTGAGGGTATGTCTTTTAATTTCTCCTTTATCGCTTAGCTTATCTTATCTTATCTTTAGTATGTCCTCTCATTAGTATCTTTGACCTTTAGTTAGGATAATCCTATGGTTGAAACATGTGTTTGAGACATGTTATGTATGATGGATGCAAAATGGATGCAAGTGTTTGCTAGTGGTTGCTCGTGGATGCATATGTACACACACTTTAGGCACTAGATCGGCTCAGTCACTACATATTGCATATTGCATATATATGGATGTATTTAGTAAAATGGATGAACGATGGTTGTATTATCATGTGGATGCTGCATTCAGATGATGGTTGTGCACGCATATAGAAGTATTATGTAGCATTAAGAATCTTTTGCATACATAATGGATGCATGGCACGATCATAGTTGCATTAAGGAGGTCAACTGAATCAGTGGACCGCCTGATTTTGCATTAGATACAGACATATACACACACTGTGCATTTAAACATGAAAGCATTAGAAGTCTGTAAAGACAATGGATGCCTGTGTATGATGGATGAGTAGATGGACGTTTGGATGGTAGGATATACATTCTTCCAGACTTGAAGATTTCGGGGATGAAATCCTAAAAGGAGGGGAGAATGTAACACCCCGAATTTTCTATTAACACTAAAGTTGCTAAAATATTAATAAGTGTGTAAGAGAGGGGATGTATCTAATATGAATATAAAAATATTAATAAGTGTGTAAGAGAGGGGATGTATCTAATATGAATATAAAAATATTAATAAGTGTGTAAGAGAGGGGATGTATCTAATATGAATATAAAAATATTAATAAGTGTGTGAGAGAGGGGATGTATCTAATATGTATATAAAAACAATAATAAGTAAAGGGGGATGTATCTAATATGTACATTGTAGAAAATATATATATATATTTATGACATGAATAGAAGTTTATTAATATGCTGAGTGTTTGCTGAGTCACTTCTGACTCATTGCTGAGTCAACAAGATAAACCCCATCTTGTCTGAACGGCTGCGGTTATTTCTAGGTTAAATCTAATGACCTAAATGAATTCTAAAATCTATAAATAAGTGGGTAGACCCTAGACCTAAATCACTTGTAAAATTAGAGAAGCTACCGTCATGCTGCTGCCATGGAGTTCAGCATAGCCGTCACAAACTAAGAAGAGGAAGCCTAATCATCTACAACTAAATATACACAAATCAAATCAAAAGATCTCTCTTTCTCTAATTCTTTTCTTTTGTTGGTGAGTATGATGATTCTCACAAGACTATTACAAACTAATTTGACTCAGTTATGAATGGATCACAAGAAAGTGATGTGATTTGTAATTGTAAATTCTATATATTGTGGATCTCTTATTATGTTATTATGTTGTCGTATGATGTAAATTATATATGCTATGTCATGCTATGTTGTAAATTCTCTTATGCTATGTCGTGCTATGTTGAGAATCATGTCATGCTATGTTATACTATCATACTATGCCATGTTATAAATCATGCTATATTATGTTGTAAAATCATGATGTTGTTGGAACATGCTTAAAGTTATGTTTTTTTAATTTAAATGGATCTTGTTTATGGGAATTTGCCTATTAGGTTAGGTGTACCCATAAACTTGAAACTATAATTAAATAAAACTTGATTATGGGAATTTGCCTATTGAGTTAGGTGTACCCATATAAAACCATGTTGTTAAAAATTTAGATGATGTTGATTCACACATGTTCATACGTAAGTTTATGAAAATTGATTGAGATTATATTAGGTGAATTTTGAACAAGTTGACACCTTTAGGTCCATGACATGTATAATCTATGCAAGTTGGACATATGCAAGTTTCACCCCTTATTATGATTCATTTGGTCACATATACATGTTGTTATTATGATAATCTCTTTTATGCTATGAGTTAGGCTATTCGAGTCTAACATATATTTTGCGAATAAACGTTCAAACGTGGGGTAGGGGTAATATTAGGAATTAATAAATTGGGTGCAATTTTGTAAGATTTTGCATACCATGAATGGATGTCCATAATAGAGTCAATTATGGACATTGTTAAAAATTGGAAGTAATTAATAATTCAAGTAGGGAATTATTAAAATTGGGGGAAAGTGGATTATTATTAATAATCAATGCTTAGGACACGAGGTTGGACCCGTTTGTGATGTAAACCTGCCTGGACCCGCCCGGCAAATCCAGTAGTCACAAATGTCGGCCCAATGTGAGAGGTCCTAGGCCCAAACTAAAGCATAACAGTTGTAAAGACACGAGGTTAGACTCTTTTATGGTGTAAGACTGCCCGGACCCGCCCGGCAAATCCAGCTGCCATAAATGCCAGTCTAATGTGAGAGGTCTTTATGAGGTTATGGCCTTAATGAACTAAGAAATACTTAACCAGATAATCATGTAAGGTGGGACATGGGGGTTAAGTAGGTGCCTTGGGTGGCATGAGGAATCTGGTGGTTGCCTTTAGAGGCATTTGAAATACGATTAGACTTAACCAAACACACATGTAAATGAACATGACTAAGTGGGTTAAGTGGGATGGACTAATGGGGACAAGCTTAGGTGGAATGCTTGTGGTAAATAGTGGGGGCCCATTTCAAACAGTATCCCAAAACGTATCATTGTGGGCTCGACCCATGTCGAGGACGGGACACGCATACTGGGTTTGACTATAAGAGGCCAAAACAGGGAGCGGTGGCAACGCAAGTCCAACGGGTTTCATATGCGTGTGGGGACCCGGGCTGGTAGGTAAGACGTTGTTGCATCGTGTAGGTATAAGCCGTGCATGTCCGTTGTATCAGGTTGCCACTTTAGGGGAGTGATACACCCCACTGTGGGGCCAGCACGGGTATCTACGAGTTAGGGAGCCGATCGAATAATGGGAAGTAGGGTACACCTAGTGGAGATAGGGGCAGGCGGCACCTATGTAGTCAGCTAGGGGTACGTAAAGCCATTGGGAAAGTTTCTAAGTGAAGCTAAGTGGGATGAATCTTTAGGGTGACTGGTGTGGTGCAGTATAGTGTTTATCCTTTAGTATTTAGGAGCGCCTATAACGTTGCCTTTAGCGATTGTCTATGTCCTTAATCTGCTCTTCATAGACATTTTCTTGTTTTCCAGCTTATGCCTTAGTCCAGTTATTTTGGTAATAGTATTGTAGAATTATCATATTCACCAGACTTTATGTCTGACCCCCTCTTTTCCATCCTTTTTCTCCCTTCAGGTCCGCAGGTTGGGCCAAGTTCTAGTGGAGTCTAGTTGGATCGCTTATCTTCTGGAAAGCTTGGACTGCTGAAGTAAAGTCCAGCTTGTTATCTTTCTTTTTAATGGCTATTCATGTAATGGGATTTTGTACTTGTTTTATCAAGATAGATATTGTACTTGACATTGAATGTGGTGTTATGATGTAATCAAACATGTTTTGACTTCTGCTACAATGAAATAAAGTTTTTGAATTTCCAAGTACTATTTTATATCTGTCTTGTTGTAATTTTACTGTTCTATATTCACTTAAAACCTCCATGGAAGTTAATGCATTCCCTTTGTGAGTGACATTAATGGACGTGGGGTGTTACACTCCTTTTACAAAATACAACATTTTCCTTTCAAGATTTTCATATATGAGAACTAGTGAGCTATATATATATATATATATATATATATATATATATATATATATATATATATATATGCTCCTTTTCATGAGAGAATTCTTTCAAAACAAGAAATCGTTGTTTTACATAATATAACCCACTTTATTTTAAAACCCAATATGCACTTTTCAAACATCAAGATACTTTTAAGATCAAAACTCAGAAAATACCCCAAACTCTTTTACAAATTCAAGTTCTTAAAAGTTTATTATTGGGTCAGACTCAAAGCGGGTTTTCCACTCAACTAGGCTTTCCTAGTTACTTTCACAAATTCAATTTTCTCGACTATGTATATTCCTAATCCATTTTCACACTTTAACTTTTTTTTCTAATTTCTAAGGTTTTACTTCTAGACCCACTACTCTGAAATACTAATATTTCAGTTTCCATTCTATGGGATACTTTCTAGCTCCAAGTCATATTGTACACTTTCCCAACCACCCTAATTGTTTCCATAATTTCTGTGTCCATGCCTTTAGTGTACAAACCAATATCCCAACTCTTTACATGTCAAGTGGGCTATTATATGGATTTAGGTTTATATATATAATATATTTATATTTCAGAAAATACAAATACGTTCACTCATTATCGCCCTAAGACCACTAAACCAAAGCTATAATACCAGATGTAACAACCCGGGTTTCGACAGACCGAATTTTTCAAAATCCAATCCATCGGACCCCAAGTTGGGTGCTCTGGTATCCTGTAGAAAAGACAGAGAGAAAAAAACATGTCAGAGTTCGAAAAGCAGCTCACAGCGGAAGCAATAAAATATAATTTATTCAAAATAGCCTTACATTAATAATAATACTGCCAAGCCAGTAGTCAAGCAAAACTATCTCTGTCATGAACCTAACCTGCGCATGTTGTGAGGAGGGGGTCAGAACATAAGTTCTGTGTGACTGGACTATAATAAACTCTTGTGTAACCCTACATATACCGTTCAGTTATAATTTCTTGTTTATTAGGTTATTCATAATATTAGCACCCAAGGCCAAACCCATGTCATTCTCGTCCACTTACTAGTAGACTTAACCTAATACATCGTATATGTAATTTTTCCCCAACTCCTATAATCCTTTCCATGTATACGTACAGTCCCTTGCCGTATATCATATGGGCGTTATCACGTAAATCTATACTACTTCAACGTAGTGCCACCATTCTTGAAATCGTTTGGACTGCCACCCTTGATCTGGCTAGGTTTCCTTATCATGAACTATCAAGTGTTCAACTAGGATTTATGCCACCGAGGACCACTAGGGATTATGCTACCTATTGAAAGTTTTCTAGATTCGATTAGGGTTTATGCCACCTAGGACTACTAGGTATTATGCTACCTGTCGAACAGCGCCCTTTTCCAACGTATGTATCGCGAATCGTTTCCGATGTCTAGGTGCACATGTAAACTATATGTGCGGCCCGAGTCCCGTGACAGGGCTAAATCAAGAAATACGGAACTCGGTCGGGAGCTTTAAGTTATCTGCCGATGCAGATGCTAAGGTCTGTTTTTCTACTAGTGGTTATGGTCCCACGTGACCCCTCCCTCAACTAATGAAAGGAAATCCAAGAAAATCAAGCGCGAGAACTGTACTCCGGCCACCTATGCCCCACTTTCCTATTGGCCAGCCTCACCCACAACTAGATAGCAAGTATATGGTCTGTTGGGAGTTCTCTGCCTTTCCGTATACGTACCACGATTGGCTGAAGATGGTAGGTAGACGACGAGTGCTATCACAGGGATAAACAAGATATCGCCGCCTCACGCTGGTCCATCCTAGTCTTTAGGTTGCCTTATATTGCAACCAAGGAATAATCTTGGTTCTCCTACCGCAGACCTTAACCTCTGTGAGCCTAGGCGAATCATCTGTAACCTCACAAAGGGATACCAAGAGTACCCTCACGTTCCCCGAAGCTACGTGCTTCGTAACCCAGTCCGCTGGAGCCTTTCTAGAAATCAGATAAACGTTCGCTCCTCATCGTGTGTTTGTTAAGCGATGATCTACCGTATCGGGTTATTCATCTATTTATGGACTGGCTAAATTTCCTTGACTAAGAATTATTACTTATTTGTTCTTAACTAAGGTTTACCACTTAGTTTCCTTTCCCGTTAATCTTGTTAACTAAGGTTTACCACTTAGTCCCCTTAACTAATGATTACAACTTAGTTCCCGTTCTCGACCGTTTTCTTAACTAAGGTTTACTGCTTAGTTCCTATTAAATAAGGCTTGTTACTTGTTATCATTCTCGTTGTTTTACTTAGTAAATTCTCGTTAACTTAGAAATCAGACCACATATTCTCGCTTTATAATTCAACTTGTTGACTAAGGTTTTCCCATGAATTCAAGCATAACTTAAGTTCTCTTTTATTCGGTGATAGCGCATGGGTGTTTTCCCATAGTTCTTGCTTAGCTTACCCCATAGTATACGTTATCCTACCCTTCAGGTCTTACATTACATCTTAAGTCATAGTCTTTCTCTATCCCTAGGACAGGTTTACCCCCTAATTAACCCTTCGACTATTTCAACTTCGTTTTATAATAGGTAGTTAACATTCCCTATTTCAGTTTTTGGTTAAGTTTTGTTCATATGTTCATGTCGACTTAACCCCATCTCCTTATAACGTTCATTCACAAATTTGGTTAAGTGTTGTCTTTGAATTCATGACTTAACCCTACGAATCATGTGCCATTAATTATTAATGCACCACAACCTCTCGCATTAGACCTGTTGTTGTGGTCATTGGTTATGCCGGGCGGTTCCGTGCAGAATTACACCACAACTCAGTCTAACCTCGGGTTTCAAGCGCGATATGACTAACTTCTCACATTAGGACCTACTGTTTGCAACCACTGGTTAGCCCGGGCAGTTCCGGGCAGGAATACATCACAAATTCATCCTAACCTCGAGTTAGCCACGTTTCATGTTTGGTTCATGTCTATTCTAATTGGCATATGTCAAGTTCATAATCATGTCAAAAAAATATTAAGTTCATGTTATGCCAATTATCCAACTTACAAGCATGTTCTTATAAATGTCAACTACCAATTCATGCCAGGATCGTGTTCGTTTTAGATGTCAAGTTAATAAGCATATTCTAAATGTCGTATTTCAAGTTTCATAATCTTGTCCCTATTTACATTACACAAATTACTCAACCATATTCATGTTCAATGCATTTCAATAGTGCCAAAATTCGAGTATCAAGTTCAATCTTGATGTCAAGTGTCAATTCCCCAAATCCAAGCTTTACCTAAAACCCCCAATTTATATTCATGCTTGTAATCCCATTAACAGGTTACATCTATCATTAAATTCATAATTCATATTCATGTCAATTTCATGTTCAAGTTCTAGATGTAAACTTCATGTCAAATTCCAGATGTCAATTCATATCAAGTATGTGTTCTTATCCAAATTCAAGTTATAATACAGGTTTTATTCTAGAGTCATGTGCCCATTAACAAATCCATAAGTAAATTTCATGCTTAAATCAATGATGTCAATTCTATGCCAAACCCCAAAACATGTTCAGGCGTATAATTCTAAATTTGGTTTACGCATTCAGGTTTTGTCAACGTTAAATTACGCCCAACCCTCTTTGCAATTTATAACCAAACCCTCCAGTTCATGTCATAGCCCAAAACCGAGCGTTTCCCTTTTTGCTTGCAATAATCATTCAATCGTATTTATTTTATGATAGATCTAGGCTCGAGATAGCCTAGCTATTAAAAATCAAAAAGGGAAAGAATAAAAGGAGGCACATAATCGTAGGCATGATAATTAAAATCGAGCATATGATAATATTAAACATTATGGATTCAATAAATTCATTTCATGTTTACATAGGGAATGTTTGAACGATAAATAATAATTTTACACTAAAAAGTGCATTACAACTCCACTCACAGTGTTTGTCATCTTCAAAATGTAGATCTTCGATTGCCCCTTTGATTTATGAATTGGATTAATCCTTGAACTGATTTCCCCCTTTCCCTTTGTGTTTCTTTTTAATCATCTTTGATTGATTTCATGTCCAATTCAATTTATCTTTGATTTCATATGCGGCGTAGGTTGCCGATCTGAATTCCTTCTCTTTGCGCAGTGATTTAGATCTAAGCCTCTTTTCTTTTTATTCATGGTTGTAGTAATTCTAGAATCTCATTCTTTTTTAATTTTTAAGAATAGATGTTGTAGAGAAAAGAGAGAAGAATTGATCTAAGATTTATTTAGATCAATAGCTTGAGGAAGAAGAAGAAATCAAGTTAGAAGAGAGCCATGGCCTTGCCATGAATTGTTGTGGAGTTTACAATGAGCCTAGGATGTTTATATAGGTGTTAGACTAACGTACCAGGCCCAAAAACCCATCCAGGTGCTCAAAAATGAACCTGGACAGCTTCTGGGGTGAATTTCCCGCTTCAGGACCAAAATTCCCCCTCCAGGTCGCTACAGGTCGACCTGGTCAATTTTTTTTTTTTTGTTCTGGGCTGGGCTGTTTTCTGATTTTTCGCAGAAAATTCGTGAGGTCATAACTCATTCATACGTACTCCGATTTTTGAAAAGTCAGACTCTATTTCATGTAAAATTTCGAGAGGAACGCAATGGTGATGTCCATTTTACTTAATTCCTGATATTTAAATTAAATATCCTTATTTTACTATCTTCTCCGTTACACACACTATTATCGAATTAATTTTTCTTCTCTTCCATGTGTTAATTAATTCTCATTATATATCACCATTATTTACCTATATAAGCATATTTTCTTAAATTTTATTTCATTTTTAATTATATTAAAAATGCGGGGTGTAACAACGATGTTAATTCCTATCTACGTATTGAAATGATTGTTGTATTGCGATGTTCGTGGTATAGTTGAATTGATATTGATCCTATTGTACATTTAGAATCACATGCAAGTTGTATAGTTCATGTTGTAATCTACACCTATATGTTTATGTGATTATATAGGTTGTATGTGTTATGACTAAGCTAAGATCTCATGTACATACTTTATGCTAAAACCTCTATGCCTAAATGATTAAGTTTATATACATGCTCATATGTCTATACAAAAGTTGCAAAGTTAATAATTGGATCAATGCCAAGATCCACTTTAATACATGTTTCATGTTGTATTTGGACATATGATTGGATCTAGTTCACACATGCGATGAAATTATACATACTTTATGAACATGTCATATTCTTGTCATATGCTAGTGATGTTCGATGTTATGCCTAGATCTAAACATGCTTAGGCTTATGTTGTCTAAATCATATGCAAATTCATGTGACACCTATTTAGTTAGATTCCCCTTTTTAATGTAAGTTCACATGACAAGTTGAAACCCATGATTCGGTCTATGTTGCAAATTCACATATATGTATGTTGACGATTTTGCAAGTTCACACCTATGATGTTCATATTGACTATGCCAATAATGCCAAGTTTACACCTATGTCATGTTTATGTTAATGAATGCCAAATTTGTGTACGCTAAATTAGGATAAGTTTTTAGCCTAATATTATATGTTAAAAACCATGTGAACGAAAATTAGGCTAAGATTGTTAGCCTAATATTTAGACGGGGTAACGTTGGGATAAATTGGAAATTATAGGAAACTTGACATAAATTGGTGGAAATATACGAAATTGGCATGTTTGTCACATGCCAAAATTGGTGGCACTTGAATGGTATAAATTCTTATACCAAAAATGTTAAACTTGGAAAGTGGGCCATATCATTTAATTGTTAACAAATTTACATATAACAAGTAAAAGAGACAAATATGTAAATTTAGAAAATACGAGTATGCTTAACACGAGGTTGGATTGAGTTGTGATGTAAACCTGCCCGGACCCACCCGGTTGTCAAGTAGTCACAACAATACCTGTCCAATGTGAGAGGTTAAGCATTGAGCTCAATAAGGACTCGGGGTTAGACTGAGTTACGGTGTAAATCTTCCCAGAACCGATCGGCACATCCAGCAACCGTTACAATACCTGTCTAATGTGAGCCGTCGAAGCTTTAAAAAGCTAAGGACAGACAAGTCAGGATGATAGGGTTAAGTAAACTAAAACACTTAACCAATTCAACATGTTAATTAAACTGATGGGCGGGGTTAGGTAAACACAGACACTTAACCACTAAACATGTTTGACTAGAAAACCCTAGTAGCGGGGACCCATTTCAGCAGTAACCCAATTAGGTATCATGGTACCCTGAAACTAGGCAAGGTGGGGCATGATTACTGGGCTGATTGCAAGCGGTCAAAAGCGACGGCGGTTGGTGCAACAGTGTGGGTTCTAACGGAGCGCGGGCGTGCACACACTTCGGAGCAGACAAACAGGGCACTGGGGGCACCAGTAGTATAACCTATGCATTCTAAGGATTGTGTCGGGCCGCTACCATTGGACTTGATACACCCCATGGTGGGACCAGCAAAGGTATCTACAATCTTCGGGGGCCGTAAGACACAGATGATTATGCGAGTAGGAGCCGATCTTTAGGAAAATGGGGATCACTTCACCCCGATCATGGGATGCCATTTGGGACAATGCAATTAGGTGCAGAGATACAGTGTGGGGTGCGATAGTATTTTCGATTCAAACTGCTTTACCTTAGTTTATGATACTTTCCTATTTCCAGTTCATACCTATCATGCCCTTTTTCTTATTCACATACTGAAGAGTCACTAGACTTACCCGGCTTTATGTCTGACCCTATTTTCTTTCGTCTTTTTTTCTTCCGTTCCCCTTTTCCCCCCACTGGTCCACGAGGAGGAAATAACCCAGCGTAGTCAGACTCTTTGCAAGCTTCAAGATAGTACATGTACGGTTTGGACTCTCTTTCCTTGGCTATGGATGTTGGACACATTCTATGGTGATTTATGCAGTTTTAATTATGTTTTATGCTTCTTTATTTAATAACCAAGATAGAAATGATGATGTAATGTTTTGGAAGTTATTATGTGACAGTTATGGAAATGTTTTGTATGAACACATATTTATGAAATAAAAAGTCTGTTGTTTTCCGCGGCTTATATATATGTGTTTATATCTATCTTTTGTTTTATTTGTGACTTTTACTTACAAACCTCCACCAAAGTTAAGGCATTCCCTTTGTGAGTGATCTTAGTGGAGGGTGGGGTGTTTCACTTGGTATCAGAGCACAGATTTACCAGACTAGATAAAAGGTTTTGAAACTATTTTCAAAAAGAAGTTAAAGAAGCATTGTTTTCAAGAAAAAAAGTTATTTTTAAAGGCATAATTCCCCAAAATCCATATGCACTATCTCTCTATCCTTTGTCTTAAATACTTTCCTTTTTGTTCCAGCATGTATGGAGATCTTAACCTTCCAGAAGGAAGACTGATCCCTGGCTGGTTCCGAAGGTACCTAGAGGTTAGGGCTAATGGTGCGGGCCCAGCAGACATTCCTCCTCCAACAGTGGCAGTGGTTCCTCCTCCTCCTCCTCGTGGAAATACTTTCGTTAAGATGTGCAGAGACTTCAAGGCTATGAGAGGAAAGGACTTTTATGGAACTGAATCATTTGTGGCAGCAAGGAACTGGCTGAAGGAGACCGAAGATTTGTTCGTCATCTTCGAAGTTGACGATAGGAAAAAGATACAACTTGCAGTGTGGTTGCTTAAAGATGAAGCTTCCTATTGGTGGGAAGTTACCCATGCTGAAAGGCCAGTGGAAACTGGGGAAGATTTCAGGATGAAGTTTGAGATGAAATTCCTCTCTCAAGCTGAAAGAAGCCTACAGATGGAGAAGTTCCTAACTCTTAAGAAAGGAAATATGACAATCAAGAAGTACGTCAATCAGTTTAATTAGCTGGCCAGATTTGGGCTGGATTTAGTAACACCCAACACAAGAAGGCCCTTCGCTTCGTCAAAGGTCTGAATGAGCCTTTACAGCCTTGCTATGACCCATATACCCATGGGAGCGACCTATGAAAGCTTGGTGGACATGGCACTGCTACACGAGGAAGATAAAGGAAAGAAAGAGGCAAAGGTGGAAGTGCCTCAAGAAAAGAACGAGGGTTTACAGGCTAAGAAAACAGACTTCAAGAAAGGAAGGAAGAACAAAAAACCCCACGAAAAGAGAAGGTGTAATTTATGTGGCATTGTCGGACATATAGCGAAAGACTGCAGGAAGAAGAAGGCAAAGATTAATGGTGGTTGTTTCCATTGTGGCGAGACTGGACACTTGGCTAAGGACTGCCCAAAAAAGCGGGGGCAGGGACAGAGGACTGGATCCACCTCAGGGGGACAGGTTCACGCGTTGGTGGCACCACCGCGGGAACGAGGTAGAAATATTTCCGTAGAAAGCTTAGTTTATCTTTATGATCATCCAGTTTACACTCTCTTTGATTCTGGTGCATCACACTCCTTTATTTATCTGCCTTAGTAGAATCTCTGCACCTAGACATTAGTATGGTAGAAGATCCCTTGGTTTTTTCAAATCCAATTGGGGGCTCGGCTTTTTTGTCGATGGTTTGCTTGGATTTGGAAATCTCTATTCTAAGTGTTGAATTTAGATGTAGTGCCTTTGTTTTGGGCTTCTCAGGATATGGACTGATCTTAGGCATGGACTGGTTATCCAGTAATGGTGCCATTCTTGATTGTGAGAAAAGAGTGGTTAGACTCTTGACTCGGCTCGGTAACACTCTAGAAATTTCTTGTAATCCCTTGAATGCTGTTATGCTTAGTTATCTAGAGTCAGATGACGCTTCTGTTGAGAATTTGCAGTCGGTTAGAGTGGTCCGGGAGTATCCGGATGTCTTTGAAGAGGTGAAAGGCTTACCTCCAAAGCGGGAAATAGACTTCCGCATATATCTTGTTGAAAATGCAAAGCCCGTAGCTCTGCCTGTTAGACACATGGCTCTAAAGGAGAGAAAGGAGCTCAGTAAGCAAGTTAAGGAGCTTCTCGAGAAGGGGTTTATAAGGCGGAGTATCTCGGAATGGGGTGCTCCACTAGTGTTCTCCACCAAAGCAGATGGTTCACTACAGAGCTAAACAAGCTGATTAAAAAGAATATATGCCCACTTCCCAGAATAAACGATTTGTTTGATCAGCTTGTAGGTGCGTCGGTCTTCTCCCAACTTGATCTGGCTACTGGGTTCCATCAGCTAAGGGTAGCTGAAGATAGCATTGATAAAACAGCGTTCAGAACCCCAGACAGTTTCTACGAGTGGCTTGTCATGCCTTTTGGCTTGACAAACGCACCCGCTTATTTCGTGGACCTAATGAGCAGGGTGTTCAGGGAATTCCTCAATAAGTTCGTGGTGGTCTTCGTAGATGATATTTTGATCTTCTCAAAGAATGAGGAAGAACATGCTCAGCATCTGAAGGAGATCATGGAAACTCTTCGAGTTCCTCAGCTAAAAGCCATATTCTCCAAGTGCCACTTTTGGAGAGAAGAAGTAAGATTTCTTGGACATATAGTGTCCAAAGAGGGGTTAATTGAAGACCCCACGAAAGTAGTGGCAGTGCAAGATTGGAAGACACCAAGAAATGCAATCGAAGTCTAAAGCTTTAATGGGCTAGCCGGTTTTTACCGAAAGTTCATTAGGGATTTCGCAAAAATCTCAGCTCCACTCACAAGGCTAACAAAGAAGAATCTGGCGTTCACTTGGAATTTGGATTGCGAGTTTGCTTTCCAACGATTAAAAAGGGATCTCACAACAACCCCAGTTCTCACTTTGCTGGATGGAAGCAAGATGTTCACAGTATACATGGATGCTTGTGGTACGGGACTAGGCGCTGTTCTGATGCAAGAAGGGAGGGTAGTAGCTTATGGTGGAAGACAATTGAGAGTTCATGAAAAGAACTACCCAACCCATGATCTTTAGTTGGCCGCCATTGTCTTTGCGCTTAAGTCTTGGCGCCATTTTCTCCTAGGTGAGAAGTTTGAATTATATACTGACCATAAATCATTGAAGTATCTTTTCTCGCAGAAAGATCTTATGTTGAGGCAGCAAAGGTGGATGGAGTTCCTTGCCTCGTATGATTTTGAAATTTCCTATACTCCTGGCAAAGGCAATGTAGTAGCAGACGCGTTGAGCAGAAGGAAGCTGACCCTAAGCCCTCTCTTTCTGGAAAGGCAAAGCTTGGTGTATATAGCCAGTTTTGACTTTAGGCCCTCCTTTGATTTTATACCTAGTTTATTGGCATCCCTAGAAATACGGCCCACTCGTTTAGACTCAAAAGGGGTCGCACAATGCGAAGACCCTCAGCTTGTTGATGTGATTGATAAACTAATTAGGGGTGAAATTTCAAGTCACCTCAATAGGTACTCCATCGATGATAAGGGTTGGCTGAGAAGGGATGGAAGACTATGCGTCCCACAAGCAAGGAATTTAGTAAAGAGGGTTCTCAAGGAAGCACATCATTCCAAGATGACAATACACCCAGGTGGGGACATGATGTACAAGGATGTAAAGGGAGTTTTCTATTGGAGCGGCATGAAGAAAGACGTGGCAGATTTCGTTTCTAAGTGTGTGACATGCCAATAGGTCAAGGAGGAACAAAAGAAGCCTGGGGGACTGCTTCATCCTCTAGAAGTCCCGCAATGTAAGTGGGATAGCATTTCAATGGACTTCATTGACGGGTTGCCTAGGTCAAGGAGAGGCAATACTAGCATTTGTGTAATAGTGGATAGGCTTACTAAAAGCGCCCACTTTATACCTATCAAGAGTAGAAGGACTGCCTTGTCTCTAGCTTCACTTTATCTCAAGGAAATAGTTCGACTCCATGGAATACCCTCCAGCATAGTGAGTGACAGAGATCCCATCTTTACGAGTGAATTTTGGCGGAGTCTGCAAGAAGCTGTAGGCACACAGTTATGCTTGAGCACGGCCTATCACCCCCAAACTGATGGTCAGACAGAAAGGGTGAATAGAGTAATAGAAGATCTTTTGAGACTATGCGTTCTTGACTTCGGAGGGACTTGGAAGGATCATCTTCCTTTAGTGGAATTCACCTACAACAACAGTTACCAAGCGACCGTCGGTATGGCGCCTTTGAAGCTCTATATGGAAGACCTTGCCGATAACCAATTTGTTGGTGGGAGTCTACTGACAAGATTATACTTGGGCCAGACATGATTAGAGAGACTTCAGAAAAAGTAGACTTGATACGAAGGAGAATGAAGACTGCCCAAGATAGACAGAAATCCTGCACAGACAAAAGAAGAACCGACCTTGAGTTTGAGGTTTGGGATAGGGTTTTCCTTAAGGTATCCACTTTAAGGAACGTCGTTCGCTTTCGATCCGCAGGAAAGCTAGCACCAAGGTTTATATGACCGTTCCCTATCATCGAGAAGATTGGGAAAATGGCTTATAGAGTAGAGCTGCCCGAAAGGTTGGCGGGAATTCACAACATCTTTCACGTTTCTCATCTCTAAAAATGTCTACATGAATCTGCGGAAGTGGTGGAGCCAAGCATTCTAGAAGAAGCCGAAGTGGAACGCGAAGCAACTGTGAGGAGAGTTCCAACTCGAATCGTAGGAACTGAAATCATAAAGCTACGCAACCGCGAAGTCAATGTTAAAGTTCAGTTGAGCGACGCCGAGGAAGACGCAACTCGCGGCCTACCCTTTTCTTTTTGAGGGTACATCTTTGATCTCTCTTTTTCCTTAAGTTGTGCTTGTATCTATCTTTTTAGGTATATCTCCTCAATATTATCCTTTATCCTTGGGTTGAAACCCCTTTTGGATGTAAACATGTATTTGAAACATGTTATGGTTGATGGCTGCAAGTGGTTGCTAGTGGTTGCTCGTGGATGCATATACACACACAACCTAGGTTTTAGATCGGCTCAGTCACTTCATACTGCATATGCATACAGGTATTCATATTTGTATGTGGTTGAAACTCGATATGTTGTCACATGGATGTCGCATTTGTATGAATGGTTGCGCACTCTTGTAGAATTATGAGTAGGAAAAATTTGCATACATGATGGATTCATGGCACTTACATGATTCGCATTAAGGAGGTCAACTGAATCAGTAGACCGTCTAATTTTTGCATTAGATAAGGACATACACACACACACACTATGCATATGATCATGAAGCATTAGAAGACTTATAAGGACAATGGACGCCTGTGTTTGATGGTTGAGTAGATGGACGATTGGACGTTAGGATTTACGTTCTCCTAGACTTGAAGATTTCGGGGACGAAATCCTTTAAGGAGGGGAGAATGTAACACCCCGAATTTTCTATTAACTGTAAATTAACAAATTAAAGTATAATTAATTCTTAATGAAATAATTAAGGGAAACGGGTTATGCCATTACGTTCATCTCGGAATTCTGCTTGAGATAGAGTCCGAGTTTGCGAGAATCGGACTTCGTATGAAGGAGTTATGACCTCCGGAAGTTTCAGAATTCAATTTAAAATTCAAACAGTTCAAAATTCAGTTCAAATTTCGAATTCAGACCCAAACTGGGCTGGGCGGGAAAATTCCCGCCCAGGCACCAGGTCGACCTGGGTAACCAGGTCGACCATAGGGTTGACCTGGGGGTCGACCTGCCCGGTCGACCTGGTTTGGCCCTGGCTGGCCTGGTCGGTTTCTGGTCGATTATCTAAGCTTGGCTGTGTCACCAGGGCTGATTTGTCACATTTTGGTTGGCTCCTCTCGAAGTGAATGGTCTAGATTCATCTATGACCATCTAGCAGCTCAAATCAATCTGAAATTCTATATAAACAACTTAAGACTCCAACCTAAATTCACATAAAAAAATTAGAGACGGAGCCTCCATGCTGTCAGGAGAAAACTGAGAGGAGCCTCCACTTGTAGAAAAGCTTAGAGACTGTAATAACCCGGAAATCTAAGCCAATTTAAAAATTTTATTTTGGCAATTTTAGTGAATTTTGAATATTTAAAATGAATTATTTCAAATAATATCGATGAAAAATTTATTTTGAATAGAAGTCGAACGTGTATATATATATATATAGGTCGTCGTTAGAATATAAATAATTATATATAATTATAAAAGGAATTGAAAATGGCGCGGTAGTTCGATAATTCGATTTCAAACTTCAAATGAATGTACCGGGTGCAAAATAAACCGGATTTTAGCGAAACCAAAAATATTTGAATCTAATTGAGAATATCTTTCCAAAGAATCCGAGAAATCAAAATTTCATAGAGGGGATCAAAAGATATGTCCAGTTGAAAATTCTGAATAGTCGCTATGGAATTCAGGCCCTTAAAAATGGAAATTTTGCAAATGGTCTCAGAATTTGGTGAAACTAGTTTTGTTAGGACCGTATCGTCAATACGAAGCTAGAAAATATTTTTCTGAAATTTTTCGAGTGAGTATGTGACCCCAGTAAATTGAAATGCGCGTTCAAATTCAATATATAGAGCTATGTTTTGATTTTGATGAAAACTCATCGAAATGGTCGAATCTGCTTATGGTACATATCCCATTGTGTTCGGAATGGGGGTAATTAGCTAGGGACGACAGTCGTTGGGTCTCATTTCGAGTTTGAATAAAAAAGTCAACTTTAAGTGGATAATTAAATAAATTAAATAATATACTCGCTCCCCTTTTATCCCTTTTGACCGGTCAAACCTCACCCTCCCCCTCTTTCACTTTTCATTCAATTCGATTTACCAGAGATAAAAAACAAAAAGAACACTGCCTTTTTCTCGTCGCCCCCCTCCCCCCCCCCCCAAGATCGACGGCGCCTCAGCCCACGCCGCCGCAGGTGGAGCCGCGCGACCCCCTCCCCCTCCGATCCGTCGCCCCAAGCCTTCCTCCCCCATTTCCGTGGAGTTCTCCCCCATTTTCGACCTAAAACCGCCACCGTGAGCCACTCTCCGACGCCTCAGCCACCTCCTCCACCCTACCCTACCTCGATTTCAACTATAGAACCCCGGGACTCGGCTGTAAGTGTTTCTATTTATAATAATTAGTTTAGTTAATTAAAAAGAATGATTTTTAATCAGTTTTTATATATGTAATTCGTTTTAAGGTAATAAAAATTGGATTTTTAACAATAAAGATTCAATTTTTCATAAGTAAGGAGTTTAGATTTTGAAATATAAAAAGATTTGATTTCAAAACATATGAAGAGAGCGGTATAAAGGTGAGATTTTTCTTATCATGAAGGTGGAGTAAAAATATAATTTTTATACTAGGATCATATTAAAAATATGATCTTTATATAATAAAAGATATAAAAATATTATTTTTATTTAGGTAGAGTCATCAAAAAAATATAAATCTTTATATTTAAAAGGGCGAAATCTTTATTTTTGAAAAGGCGAAGTCTTTATTTTTGAAAGGGCGAAGTCTTTATTTTTGAAAGGGCGAAATCTTTATTTTTGAAAAGTCAAAGTCTTTATATTTGAAAAGGCGAAATCTTTATATTTGAAAAGGCGAAATCTTTATATGAAGAATAGCGTGATAAAAATATAATCTTTATTATATGAACATCGTTGCAAAAGTAGAATTTTTATCTATATAGTAACGATGTAAAAATAGATTTTTTATCTATACAGTAGCGGTGTAAAAATAGAATTTTTATATACATGGCAACAATATAAAAATGTGATTTAATATATGTAGTGGCTACGGGCAACGAAAGTGACAAAAGGCGAGCACGACGAGGATTTCTACATAAGAAGAGTCGTTGCGTTTGGTTTAGCTAGTCGGCCAGAACTTCTCACTTTAAATTTTCTTTTCTAGTTAAAATATATACTAGGATGCAGACGGTGCTTAGTAGCACCAGACACCCGTCATCCACAGACCATGGATGACTTGTATGTTTGATTGTTTGTTGTCGGGAAAATTTATTGTGTGTTGTGAGAAGAAATAAAATATTTATATAGTTAAAAATATTTTATCGTTAAAAATACAATTTTTAACGGGTGTGTAAATGAATAAAAATATGTTTTTGTTGATTTGAAACCCCACACGGGTATTGGGATGATGTTTGGCATACACTAATCACAATTATTTAATTGTATGTCGACCGATTGGTCGACAGGCTGTGTAAGCGTTAATTATTTATATTTGATGCTTATGCAGTTGTGTGGTGCACTTTGGATGATGGTTGATTATTTGTCGTCGCTATTATATACATGTGTTGTATGAAATCCATATAATTAACATTATATGGGCCTCATTCCAATTGGGAAATAATAAATATTACAAAAGTGGATTCATGTGTTGAATAAAATATTTATACAATAAAATTTACCATTTTATTGTAAGTAAGAAGAAATATAGATTCATGTGTTGAATGGAATAAATATTCATTTATTGAATAGAATAACGAATTTATTGAAATATATAAAGTCGTGTTGATTACAGATGCGCCATTTTGACGTGAACGATATTTATATCGATTTTATTCATTTTTTTTTAATGAATATCGAAAAGTGATTTCAGAATTGAAATTGAATAGAAATGAATTCGAATTGAAATCAAATAGAAATGAATTCGAATTGAAATCAAATAGAAATGAATTCGAATTGAAATAAAATAGAAATGAATTTGAATTGAAATCTATAGAAATGATTCGAATTGAAATTGAATTAATTTGAAATTCAATTTTGATTTGAAATTGAAAGGGAAATTGAAATCGTTTCGAAAACGAAATTAAAACGATTTATAAAATATGTTTTAAATAGAAATCGACGAAATATATATTATATATATAATATAATGGCCTGAGTAGAACGCGCCGTGCCGCGGCAGTTCGTGAATTTCGACCATTGACTTCGAATTGACGTTGCGGGAGATCCGACCGTCGGATTCTCCTAAAACCGGAACCGTTGGGTTCATATCGAAAAGAGCTTTCCAATGAATATTAGAAATTTGAAATCTAACGGTTGGATTTGGAATTATGTCCAAATCAAATTTGGAAAAGGTCGCTGTAAGTGCAGTTCGATAGCCATTGGTGGAAATCGACTGTACGGGCCTTGATAAAATTATTAAAAATATCAATAATTTGTGTATAATCATAAGAAGTGATTTGTGAAGAATTAGGATGAAAATTTCCAAATTTGAAAATATAAAAATAGTTTTTATCGAAATGAACTAGTTTTGAACTAGAATTAAAAATCAATTTATTTTTGAAGTAAATTGAATTTGAAAGTGGTTTTAAAATAATCAGAAATTCTAATATACGAATTGGAATGGTTTGAATCGAAATATCTTCGGAATAATTCGATGTTGGATTTCGTGATTATACAAATATGGTCGTGGAAATTTGAAAGATATATTTTATATCGTTATTTCCAATACGATATTTGTTGGTTTTAAATTTGATATTGAATATAAGCCGGTATATTTTCTATTCAGAGCCTTGTATTTAATATCAACTGGGTTTTTGGGTTTGTCGTGAATGGTGTCTTGAATAACACTGTTCTTGGACCCAGCGTAGAAAAGATTAAATATTTTTCTTTAGATTTAATGAAGTGTACCAATTAAATAATATTAATTGGAGTTGAATTTGAATTGGTTCTTGGGTTTATCGTGAGCGGTACTTTGAATAACACCTGTTCTTTAACCTGATTAACAATAGAAAGTGATTTTGGGTTTATCGTGAACTGTGTTTAAGATGACATTGGTTCTTTAACCCAGTTAAAGTTAGGATATTGATTTTTGAGAAGATTAAAACTAAGTGGAGTTTTAACGAATCTTTAATTAGACTAAAAAGTGAATCGATAATTTAAATTATCAAATCTGAAAAGTGATCGAGAATGGAGTATCGCCAGTTTTTCTCCAAAGCGATAGTTAAATCTTTAATTAGATTTGAACGTGAAATTGTAATTAATTTTACCGATAACACCATGGTGTTAGATATGGAGTATTACCAGTTTTTCTCCATGGGATGAATAGGTTGGGATTGGGAAATAAAATAAATAATTACTTCGGTGTGGTTCGCTAATCCCGACTAGTTTGGAAATCCATGATATGGTTTGAAATGATATCCAAAGGAAGATTAAAGAATAAATTTAGAAGAATTTATCTTTGATAAAATTAATGGGAACCTTTCCCTAGGAATGTGAAAATTTGAATAAGAGAATATTCTGAATTGGAATGAGGCGTATGTTGTGTTTGTGTAACATTTGTTTATTATATACGCGGGTTATTTGGAAAGGCCGGGTTTATACCCATTCTGAATAACTGATTCAACGGTATGTCGAAGATGAAGACGGTGGTTGAAGACCGGAAGTCTTCACATCGTTTGGGTGATTACTGATGATCTTGATTGGGTTGTACATCCAAGATGAGGGAATCAGTTGGTGATCGTCCAGACGTACTTGGAGATCGATGGATATGCGAGGAAAGTGCCTCCGGTTTCGTTCAGACCCAGAACAAACTTGTAAACGGACTGTGTGTCTGACATTGGATTTTATTCTGTGTTGATTGATCTCTATTAAATATACATCTGTTTAGCGACGGAGAATTTATTCTCTTGCTTAACGCCCTTCTCTGAGACGTACAAGCTCAGAGGTTGTATATCGATGGACATCAGTCGCATGGAGTGAATTGCCAGTGTGGTACGCGTAAGTGGCAAATGATCAAGGCTTTTGTTGAAAAGCAAATCTTATGGTTGATGATCAAAGCACAACATGTGTGGCGTTGCTCTGTGTATAGCGTGAATTCGCGAGCCTCACACCTCGGTATGAGTCAAAAACGGGATAAGGACCCAAGGAGTGCACGACGTTTCTTTCTAGCTATGGGTGGTGTTAGTGCTTAAACTGGCTGACATTTATATACTTTTCACCTTTGTGGTTGTTGGATACGAGGCGCCTCGGATATAGGTCCTATAGGACCGGGAAACGTGTGTTCAGGAATAATTAATCCTCAAAAGTAAGAGAGGACCAGCCTTGGAGGTTCCAAAGGATCATAGTGGGGTCCTGAGACATTTGCTAGAGTGTCTCGAACGGAGAGGAGCTTGCCCCTTACCTCGACCCATGACGGAAATCCAATTTCCAATACGTGATATTGTGGTTTTATTTGTAGAACCTAGTATGGCGACATAGTGGTATGGGTCATTCATGCCGCCTGTGATTGATATTTATGATTGGAATTGTTTTGACACTATACACTTATAGTAATATCAAAATAATGTGTTTTTAACGTATCAAGCATGCTTTGGCTATTATAAGGTAAAAACCCTATCCTCCGGCTTGCGTTGCATTGTGTGATGGGACCTGGATCTTATAATAGCTTCATTTTTCTTTACTTAGCATTGCGCTGTTTGTTTATGCACTGGTATTCTTGGGAGGAAATCCATTCCGTGTTATACGGCGTGGTCCCTTGATTTACCTAACTTTAAAATAAAGATTAATAACTGTTTTAGTTCTCACACCAGTCATATAACTGACCTGGAGTTTATTGTTTTAACCTAAACTCTGGGTGCCCCTATTTTTGACACGGGCAGCTAGTAGTTTTGGTTTTGCAGATGTATACTCACAGGATCCTGATTTATAGCTGGAACGATACTTGGAAAGCTCTGTATCCGCGTATTACTTTCTAGTTGTGTTTTTTATTATTTTCCACTGCTATGTAATTTATTGTAGTCTCTGATATTTATCGAATGTGTAATATTTATTCATACTCTGTATATTCTTGTACTCTGATGGAATTGTTGTAATTAATAATGAAACATTCTTCCGTCTGCGTTCTGATTGGTCTTGTCCTCAACGCAATCTGTGCTTTCCTCACCGGGGAAGTTCGGGTCGTGTCAGAGACGAGCCAAAACTAAAGTAAAACAAGAATCAATCAACGTTTGTCTACCCAAAGGAAAGCAATTCAAATTCAGAACTCAGAAACCAGAAAACAAGACCGTCATTTGTTGTAAGTGTAGTGATTTTTCCGATGTGAATAAAAGTTAGGATTTGATTTGATGTGAAATGGAAATGGAATTGTGTTATTGTGTAACAACGATGTTAATTCATATCGATGTATTGAAATGATTGTGGTATTGTGATGTTTGTGGTATAGTTGAATTGATATTGATCCTATTGTACATTTAGAATCACATGCAAGTTGTATAGTTCATGTTGTAATCTACACCTATATGTTTTTGTGATTATATAGGTTGTATGTGTTATGACTAAGCTAAGATCTCATGTACATACTTTATGCTAAAATCTCTATGCCTAAATGATTAAGTTTATATATATGCACATATGCCTATACAAAAGTTGCAAAGTTAATAATTGGATCAATGCCAAGATCCACTTAAATACATGTTTCATGTTGTAGTTGGACATATGATTGGATCTAGTTCACACATGCGATGAAATTATACATACTTTATGAACATGTCATATTCCAGTCATATGCTAGTGATGTTCGATGTTATGCCTAGATCTGAACATGCTTAGGCTTATATTTCTAAATCATATGCAAATTCATGTGACACCTGTTTAGTTAGATTCCCTTGTTAAAGTAAGTTCACATGACAAGTTGAAACCCATGGTTCAGTCTATGTTGCAAATTCACATATATGTATGTTGACTATTTTGCAAGTTCACACCTATGATGTTCATATTGATTATGCCAATAATGCCAAGTTTACACCTATGTCATGTTTATGTTAATGAAGGACAATTTTGTGTACGCTAAATTAGGCTAAGTTTTTAGCCTAATATTATATGTTAAAAACCATGCGAACGAAAATTAGGCTAAGATTGTTAGCCTAATATTTAGACGGGGTAACGTTGGAAAAAATTGGTAATTATAGGAAACTTGACATAAATTGGTGGAAATATATGAAATTGGCATGTTTGTCACATGCCAAAATTGGTGGCACTTGAATGGTATAAATTCTTATACCAAAAATGTTAAACTTGAAAAGTGGGCCATATCATTTAATTGTTAACAAATTTACATATAACAAGTAAAAGAGACAAATATGTAAATTTAGAAAATACGAGTATGCTTAACACGAGGTTGGATTGAGTTGTGATGTAAACCTGCCCGGACCCGCCCGGCTGTCCACTAGTCACAATACCTATCCAATGTGAGAGGTTAAGCATTGAGCCCGATAAGGACCTGAGGTTAGACTGAGTTACGGTGTTAATCTGCCCGGAACCGACTGGCACATCCAGTAACCGTAACAATACCTGTCTAATGTGTGTGGTCGGTGCTTTAAAAAGCTAAGGGCAGACAATTCAGGATGGTAGGGTTGAGTTAACTAAAACACTTAACCAATTCAACATGTTAATTAAACTGATGGGTGGGGTCAGGTAAATACAGACACTTAACCACTTAACATGTTTGACTAGAAAACCTTAGTAACGGGGACCCATTTCAGCAGTAACCCAATTAGATATCATGGTACTCTGAAACTAGGCAGGGTGGGGCACTATTACTGGGCTGATTGTAAGCGGTCAAAAGTGACGGCGGTGGGTGCAACAGTGTGGGTTCTAACGGAGTGCGGGCGTGCACACACTTCGGAGCAGACAAACCGGGCACTGGGGGCACCAGTAGTATAACCTATGCATTCTAAAAATTGTGTTGGGCCGCCACCATGGGACTTGACACACCCCATGTTGGGACTAGCATAGTTATCTACAATCTTTGGGGGCCGTAAGACACAATGATTATGCGAGTAGGAGCCGATCTTTAGAAAAAGGGGATCACTTCACCCCGATCATGGGGTGCTAGTTGGGACAATGCAAGTAGGTGCAGAGATATAGTGTGGGGTGCGATAGTATATTCGATTCAAACTGCTTTACCTTAGTTTATGATACTTTCCTATTTCCACTTTATACCAATCATGCCCTTTTTCTTATTCACATACTGAAGAGTCACTAAACTTACCAGGCTTTATGTCTGACCCTATTTTCTTTGGCTATGGCTGTTGGACACATTCTATGGGGATTTATGCAGTTTTAATTATGTTTTATGCTTCTTTATTTAATAACCAAGACAAAAATGATGATGTAATGTTTTGGAAGTTATTATGTGATAGTTATGGAAATGTTTTGTATGAACACATATTTATGAAATAAAAAGTCTGTTGTTTTCCGCTGCTTATATATATGTGTTTATATATGTCTTGTGTTTTATATGTGACTTTTACTTACAAACCTCCACCAAAGTAAAGGCATTCCCTTTGTGAGTGACCTTAATGGAGAGTGGGGTGTTTTAGTGGCAGTCAAGGTATACTCACCGGGTAGTAACGTGCAGACCCAACCTCTGCAATAATAGCCTAGTGCTGCCACCATACAAAGGACAACCAAGAGTACACTCCATATCCTAGGAAGCCGCGTGCTTCCCCTTCCAGTCCTTCAGAGCCTGCAGAATATCAGCAGAACAACATGCAGAACATGCAGAATAATCAGATGGACGTGCGCTCCCCTCGTGTCCCATGACACCACGATGATCTGCCCCATTGGGTTATTCACCTTCATATGTACGGAATTGTCCAAGCACCTCAGTTTGATGTGTTATTAGTCCCTATGTCTAAACACTCAATTACATGCTTGCTTTGCCTCATCAGATTTCCAGTTAACTTGGTTATTTCAAATCATATTAATTTCTTATTCAAGTTACCAAGTTCCTCTTGATTATTAATTTCAGTTATATAACTTAACCCATTTAAGTTCATTAATAAGCCTTTAACATGTTTATTCTTATCAGCAAATTTCATATTCTCAGGTTTACAAACAACATGTTCTTCCTTTCTCTACATAATACAAACAACAGGTTATAGGTTTCCAGATTTTACAGATTACTTAATTTATAATTAAGTACAAATTATCTCATAAGTTATCTCATTCCACTTATTGTTTATTATAACATAAGTTATAATTTCCACTTGTCCCTAGGACAAGCGTACCTATCATCTTTCCTTTTCCCCTTCAGGTTTATTCATAATAGGTTATTATCGTTCCCCGTTCATTCCAATTATTTTACCGTTGTAACTTTCCTTCATTTCCATTAATTACAATCAATGCCATTTGTTTCTATCTTTCTTTATATATATATTCATACATGTGTTTATGCACCTGACCTCTGACGTTAAGCTGACCACTTGTAGGCGGTTACGGGAAGGCTTCTACTACAAGTTAGACTTAACCTCATGTCTTAGCACTGTTACATGGACATTTATGCACTAGACCCCTCACATTAAATTAACCACTTGTGGATGTTGGATTTTTCGGGCTATCCCGGGCAGACTTCAACCACAAGTTCAATTTAACTTCGTGTCTAAGTGCGATTACATTTTCTATTTATGTAACTTTAGGCATATTCATTCTTCCAAATTTTACTGTATTCTTTATTTACAATCTTTTGGCATAATAATGTTTTTAAACAAATATTCATGTTCATTGTAAATTTCATAATTATAGTGTTCATAGAAATTCACAATTCAGGCAGACGATTAATGGGAATAGGCTTTATATAATCCCAACAGATTAAACTGGTTAAGTATTGCAAGTTAACAAGTTCATATAACCCCAACAAATTAAACAAATTTATTTAACAAGTTTACTTACAGTTTCATTAACATGTTCCACTTAATCTTGAATTAAGCCTACAAATTTACGTGTTTATATAACCCCAAATTTCCATTCATATTCCATAGTACTTAATTTCAATTGATTTCAGCAAGCTTATAGTTCACCATATTAATCATTTCAGCAGATTAAAACATTTCAGCAGATTTATTTTACATATTAACTAGAATGCCAAACGATAAATATACCATTATATGCATAACTTAAATCCACTCACTTAATAGCTTTCCAATTCATGAATCTGCTCCAGACCTAGCATTCCATGGCTCCCCTAACTGAATCTAGAACCTAAATAACCATGGATTCACGAATTCTCAGGGAAGAAAGAAGAGAAATCTAAATTGACCAGATCCAGGAATTTACCTTACTTCGATTAGAACTCTGAACACCCATTTGCAGATATACATTCTTTTCCTCCAAATCTTGAATCAGAAATTCCTTTGAATAATTATTCTATTTTCTGAAGAGATTTGAGGGGGAAGAAGAATGGCAAAGTCTAGACGTCCTCTCAGAAAATATGAGATTTAGGCTAAGCTCTGCTAGCCTATTTATAGGTGTTCTTCCACACGCAACACTAAATCAGCAATTAATATGGTTTGAAAAACAGTCCAGATTCGTCAAAGAATCTGCTCAGGTCTGGAGTGGGTCGACCTCGGGGTCGACCCTAGGGTCGACACACCCTTGTATGGTCGACCCCTATGGGTCCAGATGCTACAAACATACACGGGCGCTCTTCACAAGTTCGCTAGTGTAAATTAACCTTGGCACACTTGCCATGTGCGCTAGTTCCACTGGCTTTCTTCATCGAACTTCTATTGTCCATAACGTCTTCATACGATATCTATTTTATACATATTTGGGTTAAATCTGAACCAGAATTTCGAGACGAATACAACGATAATTCCGTTTTTCACCTAATTCTGGATATTTAATTAAGTTTTCCACAATTTATTATCTTTAATTAAAAATGCGGGTGTTATATTTTCTATACTTTGACATCGAGTGATAAGTTTACAATGAATATTTTCCATATAAGCGTATTCGTTTACGGAAACTTTCTTTCCATATCTATATCGAAAACTTTGAAAGCTTTAGAACTCGAACATGTGCTTAGTATTCACATTCCAAATATTTGAAATAAAACACATCTAACAATATTCTTTAAAGTAATAGTTCTAAAGAGCTAGTTATAAATCAAAGTGTATTTCAATAAAAGGTCAAAATCAGTCTTATTTAAACATCATTCCATAAACTGAAATATATTACCATTAGATTTAATTTCAAACCAATTCTATTTAACAACATTTCTCATTTAAAAATTATTGTTAATAAAATTTAAACGGTACTAATTATGCCTAAAAGATAACAAATTAAATTAACCTAAATTATTATACCACAAATGAAAATAATTTGAATGCCAAACTTTATTAATAAATTATAAAATAGAATTAGCTGTCCCGTATGATAATTAATCACATTTATGATCTTTGAAATTAAGAAAACTGATTTATTTTTAATCATTATTAATTTAACTAATTAAGTTTCAAATCCTTTTATAAATTAGTTAGTTATTCTTATATCATTTTTATTCTATAATTAAATTGGTTTTATTTACCTTCATTAAATCGAATTTAATTTCTTTTAAAAAATATTCAGTGAATAAAAACATAATTAAGTTCAAATGTCATCAATTAAAATGAGAATTTGAACTAAGGCATCATTCATTTAAAATATGCAACATCCCATATCTTTAGTGTTTAAGTATTTAATTTAATTTATTATTTTAAATGTTAATTTGGGAATACAAAAGGAATTATAATAAAGAATTCATTTTTTAGATGACGTTTGAACATATAATTTATGTTTGAATTAAAAACGAGCCCGCAACGGCGCAATAGTTCATAATATTGAGTTTTGCACTTCAATTGAATAATAGAATCCAATATAAATCAGAATTCTTTGAAACCAGAATCATCTGAATCTATACGATTATAATTTTCTAATAAAAAAGAAAAACCAAGATTTCATATTACAGATTTTGTGTTATGTCAAAATCAAATTTTTAGAAAGTTACTGTATAGGCGTTAATGAACTAAAATGATTTATTAATAATATAAAAGGAATTTTTATACAACTTAGATATTTTTTAACTCAAAAATTTTAAACATTGAGTTGGAAATCCATATTGGTTTATATTAAAGATGTTTAAGATTCCATTGGATATATACGATGATAATAGTTTGTTATTATTAAACGGAATCATTTTGGAATTATTTAATATTTATCGATATTATATAAGCCTTTAAAATAGCCGTTTTTGCAAACGGACTCGTATTTCGACCAAATGAGTTTCATTTGGTCTACAACGTCAAGATATATGGTGTGTCAAATTTCATTGCCATCAGAGCTTGTATGTGGTAGTTTGAACATGTTACTTCATGCGTTTGAAAAACAAAATAGGTATCATTAGTCCTAATTACATATAAGTTAGAAGCAGCTGCGTTTGGGAAAAAAATTACCCTGCCTTAATTCTTTTACAGGCCTACCTTAAACCACATGGCTAATGCAGAAAAATAATATCTCCGCCTACCTATGACTAAAAGAAAGCGGGATCTTCTTTTCTTCCCCTATATAAATCGATTTTCTCATCATTCTTTCCCTATAAGCTTCTTCCTAATATTCACAGAAAGAAAAAAAAGAGTCAAAACCAACATTCTGCAAACCTACTTCACGCATATGCCTCACACAGACCTTGGTTTGAAAAATCACTAACCCTCTTTCTCTTCTTTATATATACTCGTGCTTTACTTTTCTTCCTCACTTCAGAAAATCGATCCTATTATAAAAAAGGGAAAAAAATTCTAATACTACAAACTCTAAGTTTGTAATAAGAGAGGCTTCGTATCTGCACCCTTAAATTTTCATGCAATGCTTAGTGGAAATATTCGAAGGCTTCCAGCAAAACCTAGGGCTCAGCATTGATGCAAATGAGGGACGATTTGAGTCTAACGGGGGATGGCATGAAGTTCGCGGGGTTTAGAGGAACAGTTTCCGAATTTTGGTGGGGTTTGTCTTTAAATGATGTCGCTACCTACTGTAGCGTATGTTGTATATGACCTAGTTGTATACACAATTATATGATTTTTGTTTGATGATAACAACCAAATAAATATTATTTTAAATATGTTTGTTACTATACTATATATACATCACAGACAGGAATATAATATTTGTATTTAAATAGAATACGACTGTACAGATATTCATATATTCATACAGTATTTTATTTAAATTAAATATTATATTTCAGACAATGCAACTATTTATAACTCCACTATTTACAATTCACTTAAATATGTTTAAATATCTCTGACATGACACATCACACATGAAATTGTAATATTGAAAGAATTCAAATAAAAAATAGACAGATTGAGTTGAACATAATAAAATAATATCTCATTTCAATCAAATCTATTTATTACAAATAACAGTACAATTTTATTCACATCTATAATCGATTTCATATACATAGACTCTTCATTACATACATCACTCATCACTCAGTATATTTACATATATACACACACTAACACTCTGTTTTCAGTCTTCTGAATCTTCACGTACTCCAATCCAATTCACCATGTGCATACCTGTCACATACAGAAGAACACACACAGTAGACTGCAACAAAAATAAAATTAAATATAAACAAATAAAAATTTATTTTTAAATTTTATTTGCCTCAGAATTATGGTGTGTTTCTCATCATTTTTCTAGACTTGATCTGATATGCAGGGATAGAAAAACTCGTCTGGATGGCTGCATATACACACATGTATATATATATACACGTGTGCACTGCCTCACCAATCCAGTGTGCAGCTGAGGAGTAGCCACGTGGACCATCTCGACTCAGTGCAAATCAGTTGCAAATGGTCGAGCCAAAAGTGAAAATAAAAATAAAAGCCAAAAATGGTCGAAACACTTCACATGATTTAAAGCAGCAAGTGAATTCATGAATAAATATAACTAACAACAAGTTTCAGATCAAAGCTCCGGTTTCAGGAGAAAGCATGGTGTAAAAGTGCTGTCAGCTTATACATTGATGTCTACATACTAGAAAAACAAGAAGTTTAAAAATGGCAGAACAAAATCATGGGCAAGTGGTGCAACAATTTCAGATCAGTAAAAAAAAAAACTGACAATCATGCAAGATCAAGTGATCTAAACATAGCAGATCACACCCAAATCAGTTCAAGGCAAATGTCAAGCACAATCCAAAAAGGCAATACAAAATATAGCATGTGTTCATGTGTGCAAGTGCACATGCACCGGTCTGTGCATTAGTGGACAACTCAATATAACACAAGTCTATAAACAATGGAGCAACAATTCATGGCAAGACAAAATGGTGCACAACCAACACAGTGATAAATACATGGTGCGTGTGTGAAATTGGTTGGTGCACAACACTGAATGTATATGGTTCAAGGGTCGAGTTCAAATGGCTCATGTACATAGTTACCAAAATCAGGTCGAACAAAATACACTAATGAATCTCTTGGTACAAGTTTACGGGTCATAGCAATTTAAGTCGAGCCAGACTAACTAAACAAACAAGCACAGTCACTTGTATGGAGCAAGAATGACACATAGTATTCAATAAAATGTTCAATTACAAGTTTTTTTAATATCTGTTTGTAGCAGCACTTTAACAAGGGATGGACAAGTAAAGCAATGTAATTATGGTGAACACAATATGTTTCAAGTAAAGTTCATATGCAAGGAATCATTGGCAACATTAAACAATACAAGGAATGTAGTGACAGTTATACAAGGCGGTTCCAAGTTCAAATGTAGCATCTGTTCGTATCATTTTCTATAAAGCAATTAATCCAAGGCAGTAGTTTATTCAAGAAAAAACAGTTTTTTCTTGAATCATGTTGACAAAGTCAAAATTTCAGAAATCACCAAGGCAATATTTTCAGGAAAAGGAATTCGCAATTTTTATGGAATAAAAGACTCAATCATTTTTTCCAAAAGCCACCAAGACTTTTCAGAGATAAAATTATGTACAGCAAAATTTTAAAGTCGAAGATCTTTCGGAAATATAAGTTCAAATCAAGGACCAAATTTCACACTAATATCATGACCTAGTCTCAGCATTGAAATCAGAGATAATATCTGATTTTTAATCCTATTTAAAAACCAATCCTGATCGGCAGAATCCCATCCAAGTTCAAGCACAATTAAAAAGAAATTCTAATTGAAAAATCATACCAATATTACTTGGATCTGAATCGAGTGGAATTGCAAACTGAAGAACATCATAGAGAGAGCGGAGGCTCCAAATTCAAGGAGATTTGAAACCCTAGAACGCTATCGCCATCGCCATCGTGGTTTGGACAGGAGAAAAACCCTAGATAAATCGGGTCTGCCATTTTACAGAGGAAAAAGGAGATTGGGTCAAAAAGGCTAGAGCAAATAGAAGATGACCGACCAAGTTTAAAAGGAACAAATTCTTAGTATTTCTAATGTAAACCTAGGGTTTGGTTTGTTAAGAGTTATGTTTTAACTTTTTTATAAATTTGCAATCGAGTTAAAGTTTTTCTAGTTTATCTCTAAAACTAGGGAGATGAATTACGTGATTTGTAATTCAGGGGAATCTGGTTTCGAGGATAGAAACCAGTGTAGGGTTTTGAGCGTAGGGTTAAGAATAGTTGGGAGCGAGTGTCACGAGTTTAAAGGGGATTGTAAGTGTAGAGATTGTTTTAACTCCTAATAGAAAACTTGGGGAATGCAGCAGTAGGCAGGGTTTTGCCGAAGCTGGGTATATCCGTGTGTTATTTATTTTCTGCATTTATTCAGATTATTATCTATGTTGTTATTGTTTAATTACTCTGCAAAAATCTGCAATAAACTCTATTCACCCCCCCCTTTAAGGTAAATTTTGATCCTACAGCATAGTGCTTGGCACTACGATGTCGCGATTCAAGGTGCAGCTTAGGGCTGTAGTTGTCATGCGTGGGTGGTTGAGATGGAAGTGGTAAATGAAATGTTGTGGTCGCAGTGGTTGTCGATGGACAGTGGAGTGAGAATGGGGAGGAGGAACGTGCGGTTGTGTTGGATGAAGCAGTAGACTTCGTGAATTTGGACCGAGGAAGATAATTAAGGGACATGATTAGTGGATAAATAAAGGATTAATTAATTTAATTATTATTTATTGATATTTGAATTGCTATTGAACTCATAATATTAATGATTCTTTCATACGTGATCAAAATTCAACAAAACAAGTGGCATTGAGATCGTATCAGCGAACGCAACATTATGGAGCTAGTTTGCTTAGAAGCGGAAGAAGCTGAATTTTGAAAAGAGTGCTAGAATAGGATCGAGTAATATGGATGGATATGAATATGCGGAAGCTTAGATTATATGAAATTTTAAACTAATGCAGTAGTTAAATAAGTAATTTTTTTATAAACCAAATATAATGATATCACATATAAGCAATATGTAAATGCAGTAAAGTAAAGTAAATGACACCGGGAAATTTATACCAATTCAAAGCACCGTCCTACGTCCATATCAAGACTTCTTCTGTCTTTTCTCTAGCAACACCCTCACGTCACCTGGAGGAATAGGTTAACCACACACTTGCACAACTATAACAGGATTTCACGTTTGAGCGAACCGAACAGGACTTTAATATTGCGCCTGAGCAACCGTATAGGACTTCAACAATACAACAAGAGTTTTGACTTCTGATTGAGTTTTGAGTAACATTGATTAACCAACAATTTTAGTACACCCTTCCTATAATCTTATCCTCAAATATTGATTGTGTATGTGAAGACTGAAGGAACTAGAATGCTTACTGAATCAAGATATGAAATAAATTCAATGATTCAAAAGTAATTGGAATATTTAGAATGCTTTTAGAAAGCAAAAGTATTCAAAAATATAGATCGGAAAATAGAAGAAGAATCGGTGATTTGGAAATCAAGTTTGTGATGTATATATAATAGTTGAAGAGTAGTAACCTTTCATGAAAAATCCCGACGAAAAGAAGCAGACATTGCCATTCAGGAATGGATAGAAACCATTTATAAAAGAAAATGTCTGCTAATAAAAATAATAATTGTTATAGTCAGATCAATCAACTTGTCTAAAAATCACCGGTCAACAAGATAAAAATGAAAACGTGTATATATATATATATATATACACACACACACACACAAAGTAGTTGTTATGGGTATTTTTTCCCCTACCAATCGAATGGATAGTGGTAAACAGCCCGGTAATGGCTATTTTGTGTCATTAATATATGTGTATATATATATATATAAATACATATATATTGAAACACCCCACCTCCGTTAGGGTCACTCTCAAAGGGAATGCCCTAATTTTGGTGGAGGTTTATAAGTACAAGTCACAGATATACAAGACAGATATAAGAACACATATTTGTAAACAGCGGAAGAACAACAAACTTTATTTCATAAAGTCAAATACGTGTTACAACAACATCCTTTCCAAAAACATAACATAACACTTTCATAATCTGTCTTGAGTACATCATTTTTAAAGAAGCATAAATAAAACATAGATAAACTGCAAAAGCCCCATAGTGGATTGTCCAAAGCCATAGTTCAAAACAGGAAAGTCCAAGCAATACATTTCTCTTCTTCAAGCTGGATGTTGAGGTTGGTTAAGCTGCTGTGTTCCCTCCCTGAGGACCTGGGGGGGGGGGGAACGGAAGAAAGAAGACGAAAGAAAAATAGAGTCAGACATAAAGCCTGAGTAAGTCTAGTACTATTTTGTCTATGAATAAAGAACTGGGTATGATAAGTAATAACAAGAAGTGGGCAAACACCATAACTTGGTTAAGTTGTCTAGGGTCGAATATACTATCGTACCCCATGTTAATCTCTGAACCCATATAAACTAGTTTCCAATTTGCACCCCAAAATCAGGGTGATATGATCCATTCTACGATGATCGGCTCCTACTCGCAAAGTTACATGTGTCTTACGGCCCCCGATGTCTGTAGTTACCTATGCTGGTCCCACCATGGGGTGTATCAAGTCCCATAGTGGCAACCCGACACAACCTTAGAGTGCACAGGTATGCTACTGGTGTCCAGTGCCTTATTTTTCTGCGCCGGAGTGTGTGCACGCCCGCACCCCGTTAGAACCTACACTGCTACACCACCGCCGTCGATTTGACCTCTTACAATCAGCCCAGTAATCGTGCCCCACCCTGCCTAGTTTCAGGGTATCCTGATACACCTTTTAGGGTTACTGCTGAAAAGGGTCCCCCGTTACTAGGTTTTCTATCTCTAGCCAACATGCTAAGCTGGTTAAGTGTTTCCTAACCTAACCCCACCAGTCCGTTTAGTTTAGCATGTTCCATTTTGATTAAGTCTTTAGTTCACTTAATCCTAACAATCCTGACTCAGCCTTAATTGTCTTATTAAGGCCCTGACCTCTCACATTAGACAGGTATTGTTGTGGCTGCCTGTTGCCGGTTGGTTCCGGGCAGTCTTACGCCACAACTCAGTCTAACCTCGGGTCCTTATTGGGCTCCATGTTTAACCTCCCACATTGGATAGGTATTGTTGTGACTACTGGACAGCCGGGCGGTTCCGGGCAGGTTTACATCACAACTCAATCCAACCTCGGGTTAAACACATCGTATGTTCTACATTTACATTTTTTGTCATTCTTCTTTATTTCTTATATGTAAATATTTGCGGCCCATTATTAAGTTAATGGTGTAAAGGTTACACCAATCATGGGCACAACCCATACTTGAACTTGGGCCCTTCTATTTTATATTTTCATTCATTAATTAATTTTAACCCAACGTTATTTTCCCCCGTTTTACACGTCCGTTTATATACATTGGGCTTAGCCTTTTAAAGCCCAATTTAGCCATGCGGAAAGGGGAGGCTTAAAGCGTGCTTACATACACAAAGAGGGGGAAGGTGAGCGCATGAACTTGCATATGACGTTGGGAATACAACATAGAAACTGGTGTACTTGCATAGTGGTAACATAGGTGACGTGAATCAAAGCATGTGAACTTGTAATTGAGATATCATTATTGTCACATGAACCTATATTTTTACTTAGGCATAATGTCAAACATAAGCATGGCATAATATTTCTAGCATAAGCATAGCATAATGTCAAACATAAGCATGGCATAAATACTTCTAGCATAAACATGGCATAATGTCAAACATAAGCATGGCATAAATACTTCTAGCATAAACATGGCATAAACTTAAACAAGTCATGTTCACAAGGTTTCTACATGTTTACAAAGGGGATGCTTTGTTACTAACACAAAAGCATAGTTCAACTTAATCATGATTTAAGTCTAATCACATAACGATGGTATAAACGTACTTATGCATAAATATTCCTAAACATGGTGGTTTGCTTTAAACTTGCAAAAAGGGATTCTTGAGTCTAACCTAGCCATGTTTCACATATGTCATCATATAATTCTTTTAAACAAGATAGACTTAATCATGGATTTCAATTATGCCAAATATCATTCATAGCCTAGCCATATTCATAAGTTTTGCAAAAGCATGACTTAATACATGGATTATGGTGTCAAAATTCCAACATAGTTTCATATGAACTATAATAACCAAACTTGTTTCAATTACTTGCAAAATGATTTATGCACAAAAATATACATCATGATGACATAATAACAAAGCCCCAAACTTGCATGAATTTAAATCAACTACATACATGTAGCTTCAACATAGGTTACATAATTTGCGCAATATTCCAAACGTATATTTGCATAGAACTACCGCATGTAGTTCTTTATAATGAATAACATAATTTTGCACAAATATGAATTACTTTATTATCCCAATTCAAGCATACAAATCAATACAGTTGTTTATTCATACCAAAGTAATACTCTACTTACAATGGTTGCGGCGAATTCTCTAATTAAGAGATATGATTCCTATGTTGAATTGATTGGCTTTAGGTTGCTTGAATTGCTTTAGGCTTTAGAACTTTCTTCCTAATCCTCTCTCTAGTTGGCGGCTACTCTTTGTCGTTCCTCAACAACATGGCGGCTATGTTCTTAATTTTGAATGAATAGATTAGGGTTTAGTCTAGGGTTGTTTATATAGAGGTTAGGAACTAATTAGGACCATTGATGTTGCTAGGTTAGATCATAGCCATTCATTAGGAAGAGAGACCAATTAAAACCCGCCACCTAGCCCTAATGACAAAGCAGACCACAGAAATTCGACCAAACACAGACCTGGCCAGCCAGGTTGACTGGGCTCGACCAGGTCGATACCCCTGTCGACAGGGCTGTCGACAGCCCTGTCGACATGGGTAGCCCAGGTCGACAGCCCAGTCGACCTGGGTGGCCTAGGCGGGTGTTTATCCGCCCTGGCCCACTGGGCCCGATTTTTAATTATTTTATTCTGTTTGAATTTTAAATTTGATTCAAAACTTCCGAAGGCCATATCTCCTTCATACGGACTCCGTTTTTCGAAAACTCGGACTCTATTTCGCGAATTTTTCCGAGACGAACGCAATGGCGTATCCCGTTTCCCTTAGTTCTTTGATTTCAGATTAATTATACTTTAATTTGTTAATTTCACAGTTATAGAATTTTCGGGGTGTTACATTCTCCCCCACTTAAAAGGATTTCGTCCCCAAAATCTTCAAGTGTAGGAAAGCGTATATCCTAACATCCAATCATCCATCTACTCATCCATCAAACACGAGCATCCATTGTCCTTAAAAGACTTCTAATGCTTCATGATCATATGCAAAGTGTATGTGTATATGAACTTATCTAATGCAAAATCAGGCGGTCTACTGATTCAGTTGACCTCCTTAATGCGAATTATGTAAGTGCCATGAATCCATTATGTATGCAAATTTTCCTATTCATGATTCTACATGAGTGCACAATCATTCAGTACAAATGCAGCATCCATATGACAACACAATAAAAATTCAACCACATATGAATGCAAACATATATGCATATGCAATATGAAGTGACTGAGCCGATCTAAAACCTAGATTGTGTGTGTATATGCAACCACGAGCAACTACTAGCAATCACTTGCAACCACTTGCAACCATCATCCATAACATGTTTCAATTACATGTTTCCATCCAAAGGGTTTCTACCTAAGAGATAAGGTCGAGGAAATATACCTAAAAAGATAGATAAAAGCGCAACTTAAGGAAAAAGAAAGATCAAGGATGTACCCTCGAACAGAAAAGGGTAGGCTGTACGGATTCTAGCTTCAGTTTCCCAAGTCGCGTCTCCCTCGGCGTCGCTCCACTGAACTTTGACGAGCTTGACTTCGCGGTTGCGTAGCTTCTTCACTTCCGTTCCTAATATGCGGGTTGGAACTTTCCTTATGGTTGCTTCGCGTTCCACTTCGGCCTCTTCGAGTATATTTGGCTCTATCACTTCAGCAGAATCATGTAGACATTTTCGGAGATGTGAAACGTGAAAAACGTTGTGAACTCCGTCCAATTTTTCGGGTAGCTCTAATCTATAGGACATTTTCCCAACTGTTCCTATCTAAAGGTATAGTCGAATGATAGAAGCAAGTAAAAACTTTGTGCCCATTAGGCAATGTCAAAACTGGAAATCTATGCCACATATATATTGATTAGGAGAAAAACTCTCTAAGCATCAGCCCCGAAGACCGAAATCAACATCAGACTGACACCCAAAGAATTACTCAACCCAACCACCATATACGATTCTAGGAAATTAAGCATGATGGACTCCTTTTAGGTCACAAGGGAGTTCCTTCCTAAGACCAACCCGTATCCTATAAAACCCAAAAAGTTTGGTCAATCTTCTAAGTCGCATTTCTTGAGCTTAACTCCATTATGCTTTGTCCGTCTTTGGCTTCACAATTTCGTAGCTTCTTAATTCTTGTTTCCAAAATATGAGTTTGAACCCTTGCCTCTCGTTCCTCTTTCACTTATTCTCCTTCTAGTATACTTGGCTCAAGCATAACTGCGTACTCATGGTTCCATGCAAGCTCTCCAAAATTCACTAGTGAATCTTGGATCTTGTTAACTTACTAGAAGGTATTCCACAACCCATTCATAAGCGAAATGAACTTTCCGCCTTAGTGGCGAACACTACTGGAGCGCCCCATTCTGAAATGCTCCTCCTAATGAACCCCTTTCTCTAGAGGCTCTTTAATCTGTTTACTGAGCTCTTTCCTTTCCCGTGGAGCCATGTGTCCAACGGGCAACGAAACGGGCTTTGCATTATCTACAAGATATATGCGGAAGTCTATTTCCCGCTTCGGAGGCAAGCCCTTCACCTCTTCAAAGACATCCGGATATTCCCGGACCACTCTAACTGAATGCAAATTTTCAACAGAGGCATCTAACGATTCAAGATAACTAAGCTTAACCGCATACGAGGGATTACAAGAAATTTCCAAAGTATTACCGAGCTGGGTTAGGAGCCTAACAACCCTTTTCTCACAGTCAAGGATGGCCCCATTACTGGATAGCCAATCCATACCCAAAATCAAACCATACCCCGAAAAGCCCAAAACAAAGGCACTACATTGAAATTCTACACTTAGAATGGAAATTTTCAATCCCAAACAGATCATAGACAAATGAGCTGGGCCCCCAATTGGGTTTGAAACAATTAAGGGGTCCTCTACCATACTAGTTTTTAGGTGCAGAGATTCTACTAAAGCAGACGAGATAAAGGAGTGTGATGCGCCAGAAAAGTGCGAACGGGGTGATCATAAAGGTAAACTACGCTTTCTACAGAAGTATTGATACCTCGCTGTTGCAGAGGTGGTGCTTCCAGCACATGAACCTGTGCCCCTGGGGTGGATCCAGTGCCCTGCCCCTGTCCTCGTTTCTTTGGGCAGTCCTTAGCCCTATGGCCCGTCTCACCGCAAGAAAAGCACCCACCATTCTCCTTGGCCTTCTTTTTCCGGCAGTCCTTTACTAAGTGCCCCACTTTGCCACAGAAATTACACGTCCTCTTCTCTTTATTGCCTTCCCCGCCTTTCTTAAAGTCTGTCTTCTTAGGCTGCAAACCCTCTTTCTTCCCTTGAGAGCTTTCTGCCTTTGTCACCTTCTTGCCCTTATCCTCTTCATTCAGCAATGCCATTTGCACCAATCTTTCATACGTGGCTCCCATGGGTATATGGGTCATGGCCAAACTGTGTAATGGCTCATTCAACCCTTTGACGAAACGGAGAGCCTTCTTGTGCGGGGTGTTGACTAGGTCAAGCCCAAACCTAGCCAGCTCATCGAACTGATTCACATACTCTCTGACTGTCTTGTCCCCTTGCTTAAGAAATAAGAATTTTTCTAACTGCAAACTTCTTTCCGCATCCGAGAGAAATTTAGTCTCAAACCTTGCCCTAAAGTCCTCCCATGTCTCCACTGGTCTTTCAGCATTAGTGACTTCCCACCAGTAGGAAGCCTCGCCCTTCAATAGCCACACTGCCAATTGTACTTTTTGCCTATCTTCTACCTCAAAGATGATGAATAGGTCCTCCGTTTCTTTCAGCCAATTCCTAGCTGCCACGAAGGACTCAGTTCCATGGAAATCCCTTCCTCCCATAGCTTTAAAATCTTTACATATCTTAGCGAACGCGTTTCCCCGAGGAGGAGGTGGAGGAAAAGGTGCTGCTGCAGCTGGATGATTTCCTTCAGCTGGAGGAGGAGGAACGGTAGGACCTGGCTGAGTGGCCCTTGCTTCTAAGAACCGTCTAAACCAACCAGGTATGGGCACCCCTTCCGGCAAGTTAAGTTCTTCGGACATGCTGAAACAAAAAGGATAGATTCAAAACGAAGGATAAGAGATAATACCTATGGCTTTGGGGAGTGGACTTTGCCTTTTTAAAATAAAATAACATTTTCCTTTTAAAAATGCTTCTTTAAATTTCCTTTTTGAAAATAAATTTTCAAAACTTTTTATCTTATCTAGTAAACCTATGCTCTGATACCAAGTGAAACACCCCACCTCCGTTAGGGTCACTCTCAAAGGGAATGCCCTAATTTTGGTGGAGGTTTATAAGTACAAGTCACAGATATACAAGACAGATATAAGAACACATATTTGTAAACAGCGGAAGAACAACAAACTTTATTTCATAAAGTCAAATACGTGTTACAACAACATCCTTTCCAAAAACATAACATAACACTTTCATAATCTGTCTTGAGTACATCATTTTTAAAGAAGCATAAATAAAACATAGATAAACTGCAAAAGCCCCATAGTGGATTGTCCAAAGCCATAGTTCAAAACAGGAAAGTCCAAGCAATACATTTCTCTTCTTCAAGCTGGATGTTGAGGTTGGTTAAGCTGCTGTGTTCCCTCCCTGAGGACCTGGGGGGGGGGGAACGGAAGAAAGAAGACGAAAGAAAAATAGAGTCAGACATAAAGCCTGAGTAAGTCTAGTACTATTTTGTCTATGAATAAAGAACTGGGTATGATAAGTAATAACAAGAAGTGGGCAAACACCATAACTTGGTTAAGTTGTCTAGGGTCGAATATACTATCGTACCCCATGTTAATCTCTGAACCCATATAAACTAGTTTCCAATTTGCACCCCAAAATCAGGGTGATATGATCCATTCTACGATGATCGGCTCCTACTCGCAAAGTTACATGTGTCTTACGGCCCCCGATGTCTGTAGTTACCTATGCTGGTCCCACCATGGGGTGTATCAAGTCCCATAGTGGCAACCCGACACAACCTTAGAGTGCACAGGTATGCTACTGGTGTCCAGTGCCTTATTTTTCTGCGCCGGAGTGTGTGCACGCCCGCACCCCGTTAGAACCTACACTGCTACACCACCGCCGTCGATTTGACCTCTTACAATCAGCCCAGTAATCGTGCCCCACCCTGCCTAGTTTCAGGGTATCCTGATACACCTTTTAGGGTTACTGCTGAAAAGGGTCCCCCGTTACTAGGTTTTCTATCTCTAGCCAACATGCTAAGCTGGTTAAGTGTTTCCTAACCTAACCCCACCAGTCCGTTTAGTTTAGCATGTTCCATTTTGATTAAGTCTTTAGTTCACTTAATCCTAACAATCCTGACTCAGCCTTAATTGTCTTATTAAGGCCCTGACCTCTCACATTAGACAGGTATTGTTGTGGCTGCCTGTTGCCGGTTGGTTCCGGGCAGTCTTACGCCACAACTCAGTCTAACCTCGGGTCCTTATTGGGCTCCATGTTTAACCTCCCACATTGGATAGGTATTGTTGTGACTACTGGACAGCCGGGCGGTTCCGGGCAGGTTTACATCACAACTCAATCCAACCTCGGGTTAAACACATCGTATGTTCTACATTTACATTTTTTGTCATTCTTCTTTATTTCTTATATGTAAATATTTGCGGCCCATTATTAAGTTAATGGTGTAAAGGTTACACCAATCATGGGCACAACCCATACTTGAACTTGGGCCCTTCTATTTTATATTTTCATTCATTAATTAATTTTAACCCAACGTTATTTTCCCCCGTTTTACACGTCCGTTTATATACATTGGGCTTAGCCTTTTAAAGCCCAATTTAGCCATGCGGAAAGGGGAGGCTTAAAGCGTGCTTACATACACAAAGAGGGGGAAGGTGAGCGCATGAACTTGCATATGACGTTGGGAATACAACATAGAAACTGGTGTACTTGCATAGTGGTAACATAGGTGACGTGAATCAAAGCATGTGAACTTGTAATTGAGATATCATTATTGTCACATGAACCTATATTTTTACTTAGGCATAATGTCAAACATAAGCATGGCATAATATTTCTAGCATAAGCATAGCATAATGTCAAACATAAGCATGGCATAAATACTTCTAGCATAAACATGGCATAATGTCAAACATAAGCATGGCATAAATACTTCTAGCATAAACATGGCATAAACTTAAACAAGTCATGTTCACAAGGTTTCTACATGTTTACAAAGGGGATGCTTTGTTACTAACACAAAAGCATAGTTCAACTTAATCATGATTTAAGTCTAATCACATAACGATGGTATAAACGTACTTATGCATAAATATTCCTAAACATGGTGGTTTGCTTTAAACTTGCAAAAAGGGATTCTTGAGTCTAACCTAGCCATGTTTCACATATGTCATCATATAATTCTTTTAAACAAGATAGACTTAATCATGGATTTCAATTATGCCAAATATCATTCATAGCCTAGCCATATTCATAAGTTTTGCAAAAGCATGACTTAATACATGGATTATGGTGTCAAAATTCCAACATAGTTTCATATGAACTATAATAACCAAACTTGTTTCAATTACTTGCAAAATGATTTATGCACAAAAATATACATCATGATGACATAATAACAAAGCCCCAAACTTGCATGAATTTAAATCAACTACATACATGTAGCTTCAACATAGGTTACATAATTTGCGCAATATTCCAAACGTATATTTGCATAGAACTACCGCATGTAGTTCTTTATAATGAATAACATAATTTTGCACAAATATGAATTACTTTATTATCCCAATTCAAGCATACAAATCAATACAGTTGTTTATTCATACCAAAGTAATACTCTACTTACAATGGTTGCGGCGAATTCTCTAATTAAGAGATATGATTCCTATGTTGAATTGATTGGCTTTAGGTTGCTTGAATTGCTTTAGGCTTTAGAACTTTCTTCCTAATCCTCTCTCTAGTTGGCGGCTACTCTTTGTCGTTCCTCAACAACATGGCGGCTATGTTCTTAATTTTGAATGAATAGATTAGGGTTTAGTCTAGGGTTGTTTATATAGAGGTTAGGAACTAATTAGGACCATTGATGTTGCTAGGTTAGATCATAGCCATTCATTAGGAAGAGAGACCAATTAAAACCCGCCACCTAGCCCTAATGACAAAGCAGACCACAGAAATTCGACCAAACACAGACCTGGCCAGCCAGGTTGACTGGGCTCGACCAGGTCGATACCCCTGTCGACAGGGCTGTCGACAGCCCTGTCGACATGGGTAGCCCAGGTCGACAGCCCAGTCGACCTGGGTGGCCTAGGCGGGTGTTTATCCGCCCTGGCCCACTGGGCCCGATTTTTAATTATTTTATTCTGTTTGAATTTTAAATTTGATTCAAAACTTCCAAAGGCCATATCTCCTTCATACGGACTCCGTTTTTCGAAAACTCGGACTCTATTTCGCGTATTTTTCCGAGACGAACGCAATGGCGTATCCCGTTTCCCTTAGTTCTTTGATTTTAGATTAATTATACTTTAATTTGTTAATTTCACAGTTATAGAATTTTCGGGGTGTTACATATATGCTTATATATTTATGTTTATGTTATAATATATGAGGATATATTTTGATAAATTCTAACACAGCTAACACAAAAATAAATATATCAATTAACTCTTCGACCGATCTTCATTTCTTTGTTGTCGTGAATCTAAAATCTCATGAATCAACATTCTCCCCCATTTTTGATTTAATGACAGACCTCTTGCAATTTCTCTTGTAAAACATTTATCTCCCCCAAATGTATGTTGCATATGCATTATCTTATCTCCCCCTGAATACATGATTATAACTTTCTTGCAACAATTATTAGTGTACTTACCATTTTACCCCCTATGTCATCGATTAAAAATATGAAATAATAAATGACATTATATTCATGACATAATATAATTTATAAATAAGCACTAGATAAGTTCATAAGCGAAAGAAAATAACAGACAAAATCAAAATCAAAAGATAATAGAGTTCAAACAAACAAGAGAGACTATTTAGTACAAGTCTCTTAAGAGTTCATCGAATTTAAAAACTTACTTATTACCATACCATCATAAAAAAGCATCGGAACTCATGCCTTCAGAAGTAGTCCAGTTAAATGGTGATATGGGCCTTTTTTTCCTATTTCTTGCACCTAGGTGGATGAAGAAGATGTGCACACCATAGTATTCCACATATTACCAAGATAGATCTTAATCTTGCAAACTTTTTATCCATCTTCCTAGCCATGCACTTAAGATGCGCTTCTAATAAGAGTTGATTCCATGCCACAATGTCGAAGGCTTCACGAGTGGTTTAAGCTTGAGTGGTAAGTCGAACATCTTTTGGACTTGAATGAGAGGCTATACCAGATGTTTGTCCTCTTTCCCTTTGTTTCAATCCCTTTGTTTTCACTCATCCCTTCTCATGATGTTTATAGTTGGCGGAGGTAGCTTCATCATCTTCAAATTCTTGCTATCCACAATTTTTACGTCTATTTTATCGAATGTCGATTCAGGATTTTAGGCATGAGCAAGAAGTCGCATGAGATATTCTCCATAGAAAAAATAGGTCAGGGTCCCAGTACTGAATAATAGTAGATGATTCATGATTGTTTGCATCAAATTGACTCATGTGTCCCTGTAAATTGCATATAAAGCTCTAAAAGTTTCGCCGTATACCAAGTCAAAAATGTCTGTTCATGGCAAAAATAGTGCGTGTTAACACATGATGTAACAATCAAACATTAGGAAGCAAGCATACAGTTCTTCAGCTGTCGAAATCATCATCGATAAAATAGCAACTTATTTCATCACGTACATGAAGTTCACAATTTAATTCTTCAAGATCTATGCCATTGGTAGGAGAATGTAAAATAAGACCCATTCTTACTATAGAAAGCAAAATTGGTTTGCCACAAACTAAACTTCAGACGCAATTATTTGGATTTCTAGGAGTATAATTATATAAATTTAGATTAGTGAGGAATAATTTTACCATAACCACGTTTATCTTCAATTTGTTTTGCTCATGGTCCATCAAAGATTCTAGGCTACATCTCCTTGCCAAAGCTTGCAAACCATATGCTTCAAAATCCAGAAACTTGACAGATACTCCTTTAATAAACTTAATCCTCTCCATTTTATGCCATCTTTCAATTGCAATGTAATTGTATAGCCATTGAGCTATACATGGATCAATGGGTTTTTGAGTTGATGAATAAGATCCTCTTTTTGATCTTTTGGTTGGAGGAGCCATTGCTTGATTGAATTTGGGAAGAAAAATTGAATTTTTTGCTGCTAAGAAGTTATGGATTTTGTGGAGAAAAGCTGAAAGTTTTGGAATGAGGAAAAAAGGGGTTTTGGGGATTTGAAATAAGAATTCAGACAACAGTTTTTTGTGTTTGCTACCGGTTACCAGTCGACTGGTAGGTTTTCACCACTCAATTGGTGACTGTTTTTCCAGTTTTCAAGAAACATTTATACACCTTATATATATGTTATTAAATATATATATATACATATATATACTTGTATGTTATAATTTATAAACCTATGTATTGTTCTATACATTTTAATAAAATTACATTACTTAATATCAGTTTTACGCTATTGATTTCAAAATATTTAATTTATTAATTTATGTAGGAAGTTAAGTAAATTTAATTATATTATTGATTTATATTGCTAGAGTTGTTTCTCTATTTTGTATTTATATATACTCATTAAGTTTTGTTTCATCTTGTTCGAAGTTATATATATACATATATACATACATATATATATATATATATATCAAAGAGAAACTTATACATATTTATTCTCGTAACATTAATGAATACAATATTACTTTAATTGCATTATTTCCAATGCAATATTTATTTAAACGCAAGAACAAAATTTAAAACAACAATAAAAACTACTTAACCAAAGTCTGAAGATGTAGATTCCTTTTAGGGCGACTCTTGTTTAGTTCCCACGTTTGCCTTGTAGTTCGTACCCCATGAGTTTGGTTTGTATTGAGGTCAAGTAAGGATATTTTTCCATGGGCTCCAAGATGTCATAGTTTGTTCTGGAGTAGTGGAAAGTGGATAATGTCTAGGATCGAGCACATTTGATTTTCCACAAACTTTGTATGGCAATTTGTTTCAGGAAACTTAATCATCTTGATGTCACTTTCTGTTCAAAGTACCGTTCACGTTGCAAATCCAACTGTTGCTACTGGTAATGATGGATTTCGTCAATTTTGTATTTCGTAATCGGAGATACAAAAAAGTGTTTCTCTTTTTTCTTTGAATCCGGCTTGTAAGAGGTTTGTAGTCTTGCCATTTCTATGGTTGTTTATCCGGATTTTGAGAAGTAATTTGAATTTACTCAGAGGATTCCTTCTCATTTGATTTTGATGGAGAATTCTTTATGGGAGATGATTTGTTTTAGTGTGACATACCCTTGTTGCTTCTTTTGTATAGGAATATTATTATGAATGTTGTAAAGAAAAAAAGAAAGCTCAAGAATATTTATAAGGAAACAATCCTTAGGAGTAGCAACAAGGAAAGGCCAAACGACAAGTAATTTTTTTTTCTAGCCTTTTATTTATTTTAGCATGTTAGTTAGTTTGTTAGGTTTAAAAATAGATTTTGTAGCATATATTATAATATTAGTTGATTTCTATGTTCATCATAAAATATAACATGGCTCAGTTGGTAAGAACATTCAGTTTACTACCAAGGCACCTGGATTCGAGACCCATTGAAATCATAAATACTTATTTTCTTAAAAATTTTTTTTTTTTAAATGTCTATATATTTATAAATCATTATATAAAATGACTCCTGTAATGACCCGCATTGGCAGAGGTATTATAATTAATTTATTTAATTATATGAATGGTGAATTAAAGGATTTAATGGTCGTGGAATTAAATAATGGTGAATATTTAATTAAAATAATAAATTAAATAATATATTTAATTCAGAAATAATCAGAATTATTGGAAATCACAATATTCTGTGAACGGGGTCATCCCCAAGATTTAACTCAGCCTAGAGTTGAATTATATTGACGAATATATTCAATCGACGACAGTTTGAACGTATAATTATATTATAATTAAAATCGAGCTCGAAATGGCGCTGCAGTTCGTAAATTGGCGATTCGAACTTCAACTGGATGTACAGGATTCGTTTTAAGATGGATTTCTGTGAAACAAGAAACGTGTGGAGCTGGCGGAGTATATCTTTCTAGTGGAAGAGAAAAATCGGGATTTCGTCGTGTAGATTTTGATGTACATCCAAATCAAATTTCAGAAAAGTCGCTATAGAATCGTTTATCGACCGTAACGGTTTATTCGATATAACTAGAAATCGGATTGGAATTTAGACAAGGTTCTTTTGGGAAATAGTGATAAGATAATTTTTAGAATTTTACTGTAATTTTTAATTAATTTAATAAACGAATTTTTATTTGAAGTATTTCGCACCCTGAAATCAACATTTTGGAGTTTCAAAATATGAGTCCACCTACCGGTATTATTATATTTCTGGGATCGTGAGACGGTGTTGATCACAACGGTATTTTTATCTCAGTCCATAGAAACCCTTACATAAATGAAATTTGGTACATCGGGTATGATGTATTCGCTTTAAAGCTTTGAGAACAACGTTAACCATATATGTTGCACACCACATAAACCCTTTTCATTCATTCCCTGTGGTTAAAACAAACTCCACGCACCAACTCCACATACAAACTCCACATCCAAAATATCTAGATATTTTAGAATGTTTATAAATACACCCTTTACTTCACTTATAACCTAATTTCATTCATCCCACGGTCAAACGAAAACCGCCGCCACAAAATTCCTCTCTCAACCCAAAAGTTCGGATACAAGAAAAACCAAATATAAATTCCTATAAAATCTCATAAATCAAAGAAGAACTGTAAGAAAAATCCGAAACAACTTTATCTAGCTTTCTGACAAGCTGCTTTTCACGAAGTCTCTGGGTTCGTTTTCCATTTGGGTTCGCTGCCATGCTCAAAGCGTGAGGTAGGGTTTGATTCTTGGTGCCACTGAAGAAGTCGCAGCAAAGTTCGTGCTCGGATTTGAAGTCTGAAAGGGGCGCGATGGGCACAAGAGGTTCGAAGGATGCTTTCTGAGTTAGTTTGGGACGGTGACGTCTGAAGCTTTGCTGGGAAGGGGGATCAGCACGGCGGTTGTTCATTTTTGGTACAGGAAAGTGAACGGGTTTAGAAGGAGGAAGGTCCGAGGTCAACCTGTGTTTCGTGATCTCTAACTGCTTCTAAAGGAAGGGGAGTTTGGTATACCAGGTGCGGTGTGTGAATGGTATATCCATTTTGGGAGGGATTTGATTTAAATGATTTTGGTAAAGGGTTGGTTGAATGTAAGTGAAGTGTGATACGAGAATCGAGAGAAGAATGGGTAAGACCGTATGAAGATGGGCATGGGTATGAAGACAAGACGGTCCAGGTGGATGAAGTGGTTGGTTTGGAATCTCGTATCATACTGGAGTGGTTTTGTTTGTTGGAAAGGGTGGTTAACGCTAAGGAGGATACGGGTTATTTGAAGTTGAGAAGGAAGGGAAAGCGAGATTGGTGCGGAGAGGATACAGCAGTTTTTGAGAATGGGGAGAACGGGGAAGAAGGATGAGCGGGTGGGATTCAATAATGGGCTGATATTATTTCTTAGTGGGCCACTGAAATCAAGGTTAAGCCCAAAGTTAATAAAAGAGAATTTAAGTTATATTTAAATTAATTTGTACATTTACTTGAAAAAAACCAATATCTGTATCATACGTTATCAGAATTTAGCGAAACAAGATCCGATAGGATCGTATGGACGAGAGCTCCACAATGGAACTGACTGGAAGTGGATCGGTGCTCGTTTGGATTTATGGCGAAATAAACTGTTTGATTCAAATCAAACAACAGTTTATCGTTCTTTAACGATGAACTGCAAATGTGAGTAAATCTCACTAACTCTGAACAGTTTATAATTTCATGTTATATTTTTAGAACTGTTAGATATTGGCTGATTGACTGTATGTTGACTGTTTGATTGAACTGCTAGTCAGTTGGTTAAATTTTCGATATTGATTCTGTTTAACAGAATATATCATATAGAACTGAAAGTGATGTTATCTATACTGTTTAACATCTGTGATGCAGGGAAACAGGTTGGAGGAATCCGACTGGATTCCTCAACATTTATTTTACTGTTTTCATATATTGTGATATATGATGTGTTATATAATCTGTTATGGATTATGTGTGTTGGAATGATGTTGATCATTGTTATTCGATATTGTAAATATCATAAAAGACCCTGGGATGTAAAAAGAAGTATTTCAATGTATATTGAAATAAAGGAATTTTATAAAATCACAGGATTTTATAAAAGGAAATATTTATAAAACGAACACGGTTATAAAAGGGATATTTATTTAGAAAATAAATAGAAATAGAAAAGGAAATATTTGTAACGGTAAATAGAGGTTATAAATAGGAAATATTTGTAACGGTAAATAGAAGTTATAAATAGGAAGTATTTGTAACGGTAAGTAAACGTTATAAAAAGGAAATAGTTATAACGGAAAACGTAGTTTAGAAAAAGGAACTAATCGATGTTAGTTTAATCGATTAGTGTTAAAGAAAGTTGAAAGAAGTTAATCGATGTTAGTTAATCGATTAGTGTTAAAGTAAAAAGAAGTTAATCGATGTTAGTTAATCGATTAGAGAATAAAGTTAAAAAGAAGTTAATCGATGTTAGTTAATCGATTAGTGTTAAAGTTAAAAAGAAGTTAATCGATGTTAGTTAATCGATTAGAGAATAAAGTTGAAAGGAGATAATCGATGTTAGTTTAATCGATTAGAATTGAAGCGGATGAGTTAATCGAATATGGTTATTCGAATAGAAAGTAGAATGAGTTAATCGAATATGGTTATTCGAATAGAAAGTAGAATGAGTTAATCGAATATAGTTTATTCGAAGAAAGTAAAAGGAGTTATCAAATATAGTTTATTCAAAAGGAGTTAAGTGAAATGAGTAAATCAATAGTGTTAGTCAAATAGAGTTAATCCAATAGTGTTAGTCCAATAGAGTTAATTGATAAGGGTTAATCGAATAGAGATTTATTCGAACGAGAGTTAAGTAAGGAAGTTAGATAAAGGGATATAAAGTGAACCTTGCTAATTTCAAAGTTAGAAATGTTGTTCAGTTAAGGTCTGAGAGGTAGTTCTACCCCAACTTGATTGGCTTCGTTTTTAACTAATGAATAGTTAATGTTCGGCAGTAAAGGAAATGGTTTGAGTTGGCATCGCGATGGTTTGTTTAAACATCTGTCTAAGTCCAATGAAGAAGCTTTGGAAATGTTTTCCAAATAAGAAACCAGAAATGTTTTCTAATAAAGAAAACAAGAAATGGAAATGTTTTCCATTGTTAATAACGTATATTTTCCAAATTAAGAAAATAAGAAATATTGAATATAGGGAAACAGGAGATGAAAAATGAACTAAGGATATAAATGTGAAGTGATGTTTGATCGATATAAATTTCCATTTGGAAATAATATCGTTGTTTGCACACTTGTTTTTATTCGATAGTTAAATCACAGACTATCGAAGTTTTGACCATTTTAACGTTGTTAATATGGAGAGACCGGTTGGATTATTATCCAAAGAACCACTCTGTATTGGCATAAGCGTTGTGAATCATATATGCCAAAGGAAATTGAAGACAGAGTTATGCAAGGGCTATCCTATTTACAGAATAGTGCCTTCGGTTCATTCTGTTCCTGGATGACTTGTATGGACGGATGTTTGACAGAGTAATTCCAGACGATCACGTATATTGATTTCTCCAACCGTACCAAGAGTGGAAGCGGAGAAGGAAACTTCTTTTAGCTAACACATAATGTATTGTTGTAGATGTCAACCGGTGATTTGATGGATTTGATGATGTGACATTCAAAGTGAATCTGATGTGATGATAAAGCGTAGCTTCTAGCCTCATCATCCGGTAAATGACAGAAATCGGAAAGGCAACATGGCTAAGTCGGTCGCACCGAAGTAGGGTGTATAATCACCTGATCTAGAGTTTCATTTACTTCTAAAAATCTATTGTTGATGCTGTCCAATTCGGGAAACGGTTGCTGATCCCAACTGTTGGTGATATACATTCGATACACTCAAGCAAAATGAGTGGTCGGTCATGTGTGGCCGGGTTGCAAGATGTTCTTGTTGAACCCAGTGTATTCCTCTCTAGAGGTACATGAGCGAAAGGTGATTCCATACCTTGTAATTGTTGGAAACCCATTACCCAATACGTGCTTGCGGTTTTGATTGTATACTATATATGTAGAACGTGAGATGAAAGCGTTTCTGCTAGATGATTATATATATACTGTGGTTGATAGACATTATTATAATATCAAAAGGTTTTTGATATAAAGTTATTTTAGATTCTCATAAGGGAAAAACCCGTTCCGTTATGCGGCGTGGTCCTATGAGATATCGTTTACTTGTTCGAACTGTTTTTAAACTGTTTTACTCATACCAGTCCCATGACTGACCCGGAGTTTACTTTGTTGTTTTCCCTAAACTCTTGGGTGCCTAAATTTGTACGGGCAGTCAAGCAGTCGGGATTTACAGATACACTGGAAGAGCTTGGAGCAGGAGGCTTCAGGATCATATAGCTATAGTTTATTTCCGCTGTGTTGTAAGTGTTGTACTTTGATAATGATATGTATATTCAAGTACCAAGTTTTATTTCAAAGTTATGTTATGAAATATATTTATTCGTTCCGCTGTGAGATTCGTGTTACTCTGATGTTGTGTTCTTCTTCTTCTATTCTAATTTTCTATCTTATCTTTCCTCACCCTCTAATTTCTTTCACTAATTACCAGGATTTTTCGACGTTTTGGTTATCGACATCGTGCTTATGTCGATAACCAAAGTCGCTGAAAATCCGGGTCGTTACAGTTGGTATCAGAGCTTAGGTTAAGAAATTACTTTGGCTCTGTGGCATGACTCGGTAGAGATAGGGTTAGTAATACCCTAGACTTAGATTGAGTGTATATATACGAGTGAGCGTATTTGTTATTGATATAAAAATAATTTTATATTGTGGAGATTCTTTGGTTGAGTTGTTTATGAGTTCTGGTCGATCAGTTTGATCCACTGTATCGGTAGGAGTTACTAAACTCTTGAATACGATGAACCGTCATGGTATGTTTTGAAAAGAGGGTAAATTAAAATAAGTTACCCAAGGTATATCTTGATATAGAGAAGATATATATATATCAAAATTATAATATAGTGGATATATTGGTTGTTATTATAGTCGAGTAAGATTATAAATTAAATGGTTATGTGAATAACCAATCAGAATTCATATAAATGAAATACGTGAAATCAGATGAGTTAAATCTGAAATTTAAACCAGAAATTGAAATAAAATTCTGAAAAAAATTGGATAAGTGTTTGTAAATGGATTTGGGTTAAAAATAAGGAAAATTTAAGATCCTGGGAGATTTTAAATTGTTTTGCAAGCAGTGTGAATTATATAGTTGAAATGAATTTCAAAGTGGAAATGTTTAGAAATGGTTTTATAGTATTGAACTCACTTCGATCACTGGAAAATAGATTCTGATGATGACAGCTGCATCATCAGTATTCATTTTCGAGTTGTAAGTGACAGATTACTACCAGAGATACTGTTTTGAATTTGTTTTGGGAAAGACAAGTGTGTTGAATTTCAAAATGGGATTTAAAATATAGAATTGAAATTTTTAAATAGATTTGAAATATTAACTTGTTTTAAAAGAAATAAAACGAGAAGTTCCCTTATAAATGAAGTTTATAAATAGTTCTTTTATAAACGAAGTTTATAAATGAAGTGAAAATAATTATCATCGGATAATTCAGGAATAAAAATACAAGTGTGAAATTGAAAGGGAAATCTATTTTCCAAAGGTAGAAATATCGATTTCAAAAGGAATGAAAATCGAGACTTATGTAAAGAATGAATAAAGAAAGTTTAAAAAGGAATTTGAATAAAGGAAGTTCAAACATAGAATTTGAATAAGAGATTTGAAATGAAATTCAAATATGGAATTTGAATAAGAGATTTGAAATGAAATTCAAATATGAAATTTGAATAAGAAAATTGAAACAAAATTCAAATATGGAATTTGAATAAGTGAATTGAAATGAAATTCAAATATAGAATTTGAATAAGAGAATCGAAATGAAATTTGAATATAGGAAATTCAAATAAAATTGAAATGGAATACTCAAATATGAGGGTGAAATGGGCAAACCAGTAATTTGAAAATCACTTAACGAACTAAGTTAAAATGATTGGATTAAGTTGAAATGAATTAGAAATGTATAAATATACATGAGGTAGGTATGGAAAAGGTATGAAGGTATATAAATAGAATGCTCGACGGAAAGGTATGTATTTATTTCACATATGAGATTTTATGCGCCGTATCGGCTAGCCGCTTGGCTTTTCTTTTTCTTTTTGATTGGAGAAGGCCTGTGTGGCAGTTTGGGGATTTTCCCGATGCTCCTAGTACAAAGGAGGTTATGGCGAATTTTTCCGAGAATTTAAGGAGTTAGAATATTTTTAAGATAATTTGATAGTTAGAAATCAACGTATCGATATATATATATAAGTCGATAAGAAAACGAACTTAAAAATAGAATAGTAAAATCAAAAAGGAAGACTAAGAATAAAATCTAGTAAGAACAGAAAGAGGAAGCGTATACGTGTTTAAAAGTGAATCAGTAGTTGTATGGTATTGATTATTCGAGTAAGTAGTCTTATCTGTTTTGACGTTATAAATGTTATTCAGTCAAGGTCTGAGAGGTAGTTATACCCCAACTTGATTGATTTCATTATTAACAAATAAACAGTAAGATTTCAGGCTTGAAGATCAATGTTGAATAAGAGTTAGTTGAATATAGTATTTGGGTTGTCGTAACAATGTTTTACACAACATCCGTTTTAACCCAAATAAGTGTAAGCTTGGAAATATAATAAAGAATACTTCCTAGGTATAGAAATAAACGAGATCGGAAAAGAGATAAGTAATTGGAGTATTTTCCAATTTTAAATAGCATATATTTTCTAAAGTTTAGAAAATAAAGGAATGCGATATTCGGAATGTTTTCCAAATAACAAAAAAAGGGCCAATATGGTTATTGAAAATATTTGGTTAACAAATATTGATAAAGAAATAGAGAAGTGATTTAACTAATGGAATATTGATTATGGGCTCAGTTGAATTTCAAAAGGGAAATTTGATTTTTTTTGAAAAAAAATAATAAACTGTTTAAAATTCCCAGGAAGAGACTGTTTGGATTAAGAACAAATTTAAACAGAAATTTGTGAAAGCAAAATTGAATTAAAGTAAAGCCAGTAAAGTGGTAACTGAGATTGAATTAGAATGATATCAAGACAAATGGGATTGTGAGATTCGAATTTAAAGTGTAAATTGGTAATCAAGTTAAGAGTTTGAAATCGAGAATCAAACTCGAGTTTGAAAGGATATTGGGTGGACATAACACAAATGTTTGTATTTGAGATAAATGTTATTGCAGAATTTGATTGGGGATAACATTGGTATATGATGAGTCGATATAGCATATAGAAGTGATAGATTTGATTTACCCGACAAAAGGTACAAGTTTATATTTCTATTTGGAGATAAGATTTATGAGCCGAATTGGCAAGCCGCTTGGCTGTTTGATTTTCTTTTGGGTTGGAGATGGCCCAGGGAGGCGAGTTGGAGTTTGACCGGTACAAAGGAGGTGCTGGCGAAATTTTTCGAAGAGTTGAGGCGTTAGAAAATTTTCAGGATTCTTGAAAATTTTCGTTGATGAGAATTAATTAAAAATTTAATTGAAATTAAATTGGTTCAGTCGAAACTGAAGTTAAGGAGTGAACAAATATGTTCTAACCAGTCGATAGGGTCGTCCCCTCCTTCTTAGCAATTTCGAGGACGAAATTATTTTAAGTGGGGAAGAATGTAATGACCCGCATTGGCAGAGGTATTATAATTAATTTATTTAATTATATGAATGGTGAATTAAAGGATTTAATGGTCGTGGAATTAAATAATGGTGAATATTTAATTAAAATAATAAATTAAATAATATATTTAATTAAAATAATAAATTAAATAATATATTTAATTCAGACATAATCAGAATTATTGGAAATCACAATATTCTGTGAACGGGGTCATCCCCAAGATTTAACTCAGCCTAGAGTTGAATTATATTGACGAATATATTCAATCGACGACAGTCTGAACGTATAATTATATTATAATTAAAATCGAGCTCGAAATGGCGCTGCAGTTCGTAAATTGGCGATTCGAACTTCAACTGGATGTACAGGATTCGTTTTAAGACGGATTTCTGTGAAACAAGAAACGTGTGGAGCTGGCGGAGTATATCTTTCTAGTGGAAGAGAAAAATCGGGATTTCGTCGTGTAGATTTTGATGTACATCCAAATCAAATTTCAGAAAAGTCGTTATAGAATCGTTTATCGACCGTAACGGTTTATTCGATATAACTAGAAATCGGATTGGAATTTAGACAAGGTTCTTTTGGGAAATAGTGATAAGATAATTTTTAGAATTTTACTGTAATTTTTAATTAATTTAATAAACGACTTTTTATTTGAAGTATTTCGCACCCTGAAATCAACATTTTGGAGTTTCAAAATATGAGTCCACCAACCGGTATTATTATATTTCTGGGATCGTGAGACGGTGTTGATCACAACGGTATTTTTATCTCAGTCCATAGAAACCCTTACATAAATGAAATTTGGTACATCGGGTATGATGTATTCGCTTTAAAGCTTTGAGAACAACGTTAACCATATATGTTGCACACCACCCAAACCCTTTTCATTCATTCCCTGTGGTTAAAACAAACTCCACGCACCAACTCCACATACAAACTCCACATCCAAAATATCTAGATATTTTAGAATGTTTATAAATACACCCTTTACTTCACTTATAACCTAATTTCATTCATCCCACGGTCAAACGAAAACTGCCGCCACAAAATTCCTCTCTCAACCCAAAAGTTCGGATACAAGAAAAACCAAATATAAATTCCTATAAAATCTCATAAATCAAAGAAGAACTGTAAGAAAAATCCGAAACAACTTTATCTAGCTTTCTGACAAGCTGCTTTTCACGAAGTCTCTGGGTTCGTTTTCCATTTGGGTTCGCTGCCATGCTCAAAGCGTGAGGTAGGGTTTGATTCTTGGTGCCACTGAAGAAGTCGCAGCAAAGTTCGTGCTCGGGTTTGAAGTCTGAAAGGGGCGCGATGGGCACAAGAGGTTCGAAGGATGCTTTCTGAGTTAGTTTGGGACGGTGACGTCTGAAGCTTTGCTGGGAAGGGGGATCAGCACGGCGGTTGTTCATTTTTGGTACAGGAAAGTGAACGGGTTTAGAAGGAGGAAGGTCCGAGGTCAACCTGTGTTTCGTGATCTCTAACTGCTTCTAATGGAAGGGGAGTTTGGTATACCAGGTGCGGTGTGTGAATGGTATATCCATTTTGGGAGGGATTTGATTTAAATGATTTTGGTAAAGGGTTGGTTGAATGTAAGTGAAGTGTAATACGAGAATCGAGAGAAGAATGGGTAAGACCGTATGAAGATGGGCATGGGTATGAAGACAAGATGGTCCAGGTGGATGAAGTGGTTGGTTTGGAATCTCGTATCATACTGGAGTGGTTTTGTTTGTTGGAAAGGGTGGTTAACGCTAAGGAGGATACGGGTTATTTGAAGTTGAGAAGGAAGGGAAAGCGAGATTGGTGCGGAGAGGATACAGCAGTTTTTGAGAATGGGGAGAACGGGGAAGAAGGATGAGCGGGTGGGCTTCAATAATGGGCTGATATTATTTCTTAGTGGGCCACTGAAATCAAGGTTAAGCCCAAAGTTAATAAAAGAGAATTTAAGTTATATTTAAATTAATTTGTACATTTACTTGAAAAAAACCAATATCTGTATCATACGTTATCAGAATTTAGCGAAACAAGATCCGATAGGATCGTATGGACGAGAGCTCCACAATGGAACTGACTGGAAGTGGATCGGTGCTCGTTTGGATTTATGGCGAAATAAACTGTTTGATTCAAATCAAACAACAGTTTATCGTTCTTTAACGATGAACTGCAAATGTGAGTAAATCTCACTAACTCTGAACAGTTTATAATTTCATGTTATATTTTTAGAACTGTTAGATATTGGCTGATTGACTGTATGTTGACTGTTTGATTGAACTGCTAGTCAGTTAGTTAAATTTTCGATATTGATTCTGTTTAACAGAATATATCATATAGAACTGAAAGTGATGTTATCTATACTCTTTAACATCTGTGATGCAGGGAAATAGGTTGGAGGAATCCGACTGGATTCCTCAACATTTATTTTACTGTTTTCATATATTGTGATATATGATGTGTTATATAATCTGTTATGGATTATGTGTGTTGGAATGATGTTGATCATTGTTATTCGATATTGTAAATATCATAAAAGACCCTGGGATGTAAAAAGAAGTATTTCAATGTATATTGAAATAAAGGAATTTTATAAAATCACAGGATTTTATAAAAGGAAATATTTATAAAACGAACACGGTTATAAAAGGGATATTTATTTAGAAAATAAATAGAAATAGAAAAGGAAATATTTGTAACGGTAAATAGAGGTTATAAATAGGAAATATTTGTAACGGTAAATAGAAGTTATAAATAGGAAGTATTTGTAACGGTAAGTAAACGTTATAAAAAGGAAATAGTTATAACGGAAAACGTAGTTTAGAAAAAGGAACTAATCGATGTTAGTTTAATCGATTAGTGTTAAAGAAAGTTGAAAGAAGTTAATCGATGTTAGTTAATCGATTAGTGTTAAAGTAAAAAGAAGTTAATCGATGTTAGTTAATCGATTAGAGAATAAAGTTAAAAAGAAGTTAATCGATGTTAGTTAATCGATTAGTGTTAAAGTTAAAAAGAAGTTAATCGATGTTAGTTAATCGATTAGAGAATAAAGTTGAAAGGAGATAATCGATGTTAGTTTAATCGATTAGAATTGAAGCGGATGAGTTAATCGAATATGGTTATTCGAATAGAAAGTAGAATGAGTTAATCGAATATGGTTATTCGAATAGAAAGTAGAATGAGTTAATCGAATATAGTTTATTCGAAGAAAGTAAAAGGAGTTATCAAATATAGTTTATTCGAAAGGAGTTAAGTGAAATGAGTAAATCAATAGTGTTAGTCAAATAGAGTTAATCCAATAGTGTTAGTCCAATAGAGTTAATTGATAAGGGTTAATCGAATAGAGATTTATTCGAACGAGAGTTAAGTAAGGAAGTTAGATAAAGGGATATAAAGTGAACCTTGCTAATTTCAAAGTTAGAAATGTTGTTCAGTTAAGGTCTGAGAGGTAGTTCTACCCCAACTTGATTGGCTTCGTTTTTAACTAAGGAATAGTTAATGTTCGGCAGTAAAGGAAATGGTTTGAGTTGGCATCGCGATGGTTTGTTTAAACATCTGTCTAAGTCCAATGAAGAAGCTTTGGAAATGTTTTCCAAATAAGAAACCAGAAATGTTTTCTAATAAAGAAAACAAGAAATGGAAATGTTTTCCATTGTTAATAACGTATATTTTCCAAATTTAGAAAACAAGAAATATTGAATATAGGGAAACAGGAGATGAAAAATGAACTAAGGATATAAATGTGAAGTGATGTTTGATCGATATAAATTTCCATTTGGAAATAATATCGTTGTTTGCACACTTGTTTTTATTCGATAGTTAAATCACAGACTATCGAAGTTTTGACCATTTTAACGTTGTTAATATGGAGAGACCGGTTGGATTATTATCCAAACAACCACTCTGTATTGGCATAAGCGTTGCGAATCATATATGCCAAAGGAAATTGAAGACGGAGTTATGCAAGGGCTATCCTATTTACAGAATAGTGCCTTCAGTTCATTCTTTTCCTGGATGACTTGTATGGACGGATGTTTGACAGAGTAATTCCAGACGATCACGTATATTGATTTCTCCAACCGTACCAAGAGTGGAAGCGGAGAAGGAAACTTCTTTTAGCTAACACATAATGTATTGTTGTAGACGTCAACCGGTGATTTGATGGATTTGATGATGTGACATTCAAAGTAAATCTGATGTGATGATAAAGCGTAGCTTCTAGCCTCATCATCCGGTAAATGACAGAAATCGGGCAGGCAGCATGGCTAAGTCGGTCGCACCGAAGTAGGGTGTATAATCACCTGATCTAGAGTTTCATTTACTTCTAAAAATCTATTGTTGATGCTGTCCCATTCGGGAAACGGTTGCTGATCCCAACTGTTGGTGATATACATTCGATACACTCAAGCGAAATGAGTGGTCGGTCATGTGTGGCCGGGTTGCAAGATGTTCTTGTTGAACCCAGTGTATTCCTCTCTAGAGGTACATGAGCGAAAGGTGATTCCATACCTTGTCATTGTTGGAAACCCATTACCCAATACGTGCTTGCGGTTTTGATTGTATACTATATATGTAGAACGTGAGATGAAAGCGTTTCTGCTAGATGATTATATATATACTGTGGTTGATAGACATTATTATAATATCAAAAGGTTTTTGATATAAAGTTATTTTAGATTCTCATAAGGGAAAAACCCGTTCCGTTATGCGGCGTGGTCTTATGAGATATCGTTTACTTGTTCGAACTGTTTTTAAACTGTTTTACTCATACCAGTCCCATGACTGACCCGGAGTTTACTTTGTTGTTTTCCCTAAACTCTTGGGTGCCTAAATTTGTACGGGCAGTCAAGTAGTCGGGATTTACAGATACACTGGAAGAGCTTGGAGCAGGAGGCTTCAGGATCATATAGCTATAGTTTATTTCCGCTGTGTTGTAAGTGTTGTACTTTGATAATGATATGTATATTCAAGTACCAAGTTTTATTTCAAAGTTATGTTATGAAATATATTTATTCGTTCCGCTGTGAGATTCGTGTTACTCTGATGTTGTGTTCTTCTTCTTCTTCTATTCTAATTTTCTATCTTATCTTTCCTCACCCTCTAATTTCTTTCACTAATTACCAGGATTTTTCGACGTTTTGGTTATCGACATCGTGCTTATGTCGATAACCAAAGTCGTTGAAAATCCGGGTCGTTACAATTCCTAGTTCTCATCGAAGCTTAATGAACGTTTGAAGTACTGGTTTAGTAAAAATATTGGCAAATTATTTACAGAATTTATAAATTCTAAATTTATAATTTGTATTTCGATGTTATCTTGTAGAAAATGTTGTCTTATATCTATATGTTTAGTTCTCGAACGGTTTACTGGATTTTTAGATAAATTTATTGTACTTGTGTTACCACAACAAATTGTTGAATTATTTAAATTTATGTTAAAATCTTTAAGTGTTTGCTGCATATATACTACTTATGCACATGTGAATCTGCTGAAACATATTTAGCTTTACATGTAGATAGTGAAACACAATTTTTTTTCTTGCTAAACCAAGATATTAGTGTTCTTCCAATAAAATTACAAGTACCACTTGTACTTTTTCGACCCGTTCGTGATCCTCCAAAGCCAGCATTGTTGTATGTTACTATTCAGAGGAACAATCTTTCAGATAGAAAAGTCTAAAATCTATAGTGTTGCTTAGATAACGTAATATACAAATAACTGCTCATAAGTGTGATTCTTTGGGATTGGCTTGAAGATGAGCACACAAACAAACACTCATCATTATATCTGGTCGACTTGCTATTAAACATAATAATGATCCTATCATACTACAGTATAATTTTTGGTCGACGATTTTACCATTTTTATCTCTTTCTAAATTTGTCTGTTGTACTAATGGGTGTCAATTTAGTTGATGTATTTTCTATACCAAAACATTTTATTAGATCACTATAATATTTTTCTTGTTTATAAACTTCCATTTGAAAGTTGTCTAATTTGTAATCCTAAGAAATATGATAATTCACCCATATGTGACATTTCAAATTCACTAGTCATAATTTTTGAAAATTCTTGATATAATGTTTCATTAGTGGAATTGAAAATAATGTCATCGACATAAATTTGAATTATTAAAATAAATTTATTGTCATGTTTTATAAATAACTTCTGATCAACCTTTCCAATTTGAAAATCCGAATCAATTAAATAATTCTTAAGACGTTCATACCAAGCACGGGGTGCTTGATTTAAGCCATATAACGACTTTTCCAATTTATAAACCTGATCAGGATATTTTTCATATGCAAACAAAGGTGATTTTTCAACTATACTCTTTCTTTTGTGTAACCATTTAAGAAAGCACTTTTTGTGTCCATTTGTTATAATTTAAAATTATGATGACACGCGTAAGCTAACAAGATTCGAATTGCTTCTAGTCTTGTAACCGAAGCAAACGTTTCTTCATAATACATTCCATCTTCTTGATTATATCCTTGTGCGACAAATCTAGCTTTATTTCTAGTTATATTTCCTAACCCATCTGCTTTATTTGTATAAACCAATTTTGTTCCTTTAACAGCTTAATCACTTGGTCTTGGAACTAATTCCTAGACTTCATTGCGTTCAAACTGATTGAATTCTTCTTGCATTGCTATAATTCAGTTTTCATCAGTAGATGCTTCTTTTGGATTTTTGAGTTCAATTTTAAATAAGAAAACAACATGACTTGCTAGATTTAGTTGACTTCCAGTTCACACATTTGAGTTTATCTCACCAATAATAGTCTGAGTCGGATGATCTTGTAACATTCTTGGTGGTGATCTTATTTCATTATCAATTTGAACTATATTTTCATTATTAATATTTTCTGTAATGTTATTTTCAGGTTGATCGTTATGTTCGAAAATAACTTGAATTTCAGTGGTACTTTCGTTCGTATTATTATGAATAGTGTTTTCATTTTCTCTAGAATTATAAATTATATTATCTTCATCTTGAGAAAAATTATTTTTCAAAATTTTAGTATTATAAGAATTTTGAATGTAATATCCATTGAAAGAAACGTGAAGTGGTTCTTCTATTTTATTTGTTCTTTTATTAAAAATACGATAAGCTTTGCTTCGATCTGAATATCCTTGAAATATACCTTCATTAGATTTCAACTCAAATTTTCCAAGCTGGAATTTAAGATATGAAATTTTTGGTTTTCTACCATTAAAAAGTTCATATGGAGTATTTTTCGTAAGCGGTTGAATGAAAACACGATTCAAAACATAACAGGTTATTGCAACTGTTTCTGCCCAGAAATGTTTTGGTAACGAACTTCCATTCAATAACGTTTAGCACATTCTTGGAGTGTTCGATTTTTTCGTTCTACAACTCCATTTTATTGGGGAGTTCTAGGAAACAAAAAATTATGAAATATACCTTTCTTTTTACAATATAAATCAAAATTTTCATTTTCGAACTCTTCTACTTGATCACTTCGTATATTTTAATTTTTAAACCAGTTATATTTTGAACTTGTTTTACAAATATTTCAAAATGATCGAAAGTATCACTTTTATTTTTCAAAACTATCATCTAGCATGTCTAAAAAAGATACCAACTATTACAACACATATCTATTTTGATTTATGGATTGAATTTGAGTTGGCCCAAATAAATCAATATGTAGTAATTCTAATGGTTGCAAAGTTGAAATGGCTTTTTAGATTTGAACGATGATTTAGTTAATTTTCCTAATTAATACGAATTGCCTAAATTTTCAAGTTTAAAATTTGTTTACGGTAAACTCTAACAATTTCAATTTTAGAAATTTTATTAATGGTTTTGAAATTTTTGTGATAAAATCTCTTATTCCATAACCAAGGATCGTAATCATTGGCTAATAAGAACATATCTGGATTATTATTAACTTTCATATTTAAAATATAAATATTTTTATCCCGATTACCTTCGAAAACTATATTTTGATTTTTTATCAAAAATGCTACATTTATTTTCAGAAAACGTTTTTTTTTGCAAAGCCAACGAGGTTGAGTGGACCCCTACCACTTTATTGATATACCGGAGTCGATCACATAGAAACAAAGCGAGATAAACAAAAATAAAGGAAAACAAGCATACACGGCATATCAAGAGCTAAAGGAAATTAACACAAAACGGTATATACATTAGTTGGACTAAGATAAAGTTAGAATCTCAAGATACCAGGATCAAAATTAAATTTCTGAAATTTTATCCCATTTCGTACGCTCTGCGATAACATCGGCTTCATTTGGTTCAGGCTTTTGGCTTTGGTAGATTCAGAAAAAGATTTTCTAAAACCTTTATCGCATAATTGACTAATACTTAACACATTATGTTTTTAGTTTTTAACTAGTAAAACGTTAATAATACGAGGTAAATTAGATGTACCATACTTTCTCACATTGCCTTTGTCGATGATATATCCTTTGAAATTATCTCCAAATGTGACAGCTCCTCCTTTTGAGTAGATAACATTTCCTTGTCTCCTGTCGTATGTTTAGTGCAACCACTATCAAGTATCCATTTTCCTCTTTTCTTGAGTGGGACCAGCAAAAAATATGTAATGACATTGGTACCCATTTCCTCCGTTAGGGTCCTAAGAGTTAGGTCTTAGGAAACCAAATCTAAGAGGTTTCAGTGCCCCTTTTAAAAATATAATCTTCATTATAATGAACAGTTTCTAAGAGTGTTTTGATATATTCATTCCTAGTCAAATAATTATTCGTTTTAGGAACCCATATAGGAACATTTTCAGAAAGCTTTTTCTTGCTAGAAAACATTTCTGGTTTCTTTATAGGAAATGTTACTAGTTTGTTATGTCTAGATTTTTTTTCTTTGATTTCTTAGAAATGTTAGTTATTTTACATATCCTAGTCCCTTTTTGCTAGATATAGGTTGAAAACTCTCTATAATTTTAGATAAGTTCTCTCTACCATTATTAAAATTAGTGACATTTCTAGTGGTATCATCTAATTTTATTTTAAGACCAGTGTTACCCAATTCTATAATTTTAATCCTATTATTTAGCTCATGATTTTCATAAGCAATTAATTTGTTTTTTCTTTTTGTAACAACCCAGAAATCCGAACCAATTTAAAATTTTTATTTTGGCAATTTTAATTCATTTTGAATATTTAAAATGATTTATTTTAAATAATAACGATGAGAAATTTATTTTGAACAGAATTAGAATGTATATATTTATTTGAATCGACGTTAGAATATAAATATTTATTTTAATTATAAAGGAATTGGAAATGGCGCTGTAGTTTGAAAATTCGATTTCAAATTTCAAATGAAGGTGTAGAATTCAAAATAAACCGGATTTTAGAGGAACCAAAAATAATTGAATCCATTTGATAATATCTTTCCAACGAATCCAAAAAATTGAAATTTCATAGCGGGAATAAAAAGTTATGCCCAGTTGAAAATTCAGAATAGTCGCTATGGAAATTTGGCCCTTAAAAATGGAAATTTTGCAAACGAAATCCGTTTTCGACGAAACCACTTTTGTTGGATCCGGATTGTCGAATTATTGCTAGATTCCAAAATTCATAATTTTTCGAATGAATATGTGAGCGTGGTGGAGTAAAACGTGTTTTGACAGTTTCAGTCAATTTGGATCGACCAGAAAATGGCCATTTTTCAGACGGTCTCCAAATTTGACGAAATTAGTTTTGTTAGAACCGTATCATAAATACGAAGCTATAAAATATTTTTCGGGAATTTTTAGAGTCCGTATGTGGTCCCGGTAAATTGAAATGTGCGTTCAAATTCAATGTATAGATTTATATTTTGATTTTGATGAAAACCGATCGAAACAGCCAAAGTGGCTTACGATACATATCCCAATTTGTTCGGAATAGGGGTAATTAGTTATGGACAACATTCCGTGGGTCTCGTTCGAAGGTCGAACCAAAAGTCAACTTAAATGGAGAAAATAATATTAATTTATTATATATATTTTATATAACTCCTTTCCACCTCACCCCTCTCTCTCAGTTAAAATGGAAAAAAAATTGGGAGACTGACGGAAATCACCCCCCCCCCCAAATGGCAGCGCCGCCTCCATCTTCTCCCCCTCTCTCGCGTCGCTTCCCCCTCCAACTCTTCTCTCTTCTACTCCCTCTTTCCCTTTCGCGGATCCCACGAGACCCCCCTCCCCCAAAAACCCTACACCGCCTGCCGATCTTTGTACCCGACGCCGCCTGAAGCTTCGGCGTCACCACCGGCCATCGACACTCCCTCCCCCGACTGTAAGACCCCACACCGATCTCTCCTCCGCCTTGTCAGCCCAAATGTGAGTTTTTTTATTTAATTCACATTTATTTTCAGTTTTTATATATATAATATCATGTATAAAAATTTGATCTTTACCTATATAAAGTTGCGTTTTTTAAATGTATGGAAGTGAAATAAAAAGACGATTTTTTTATGCATATAGATTTGATGTCAATATATGAATGGCATATTAAAAATGAGATTTTTAATATAGAAAGTTGAGTTTTTATATCATAGGATTATAAAAAATATGATTTTTATGTCATAGGAATATTAAAAATATGATTTCTATATGATAGAGAATATAAAAATGCGATTTTTTTATATAAAAAATATAATTTTTATATAAAAAGAAGCGTTGTAAAAATAGGTGATTTTTATATAGAGAATGGAGAGAGAAAAATATGATCTTTATGTATTCTTCATCGAAATAAAATATGATTTCGTCATATATAAAATAATTAAGCTATAAAAATAAAAATATGATTTTTATTTATCTCATAAAAATAGGATTTGTGTAATGTTGTAGCGAAATAAAAATTCGATCTTTATATAAGAAGTAGAAATATAAAAATATAATTTTTATATAGAATGAAGCGATAAAAACATATGATTTTTATCTATGAAATGCCATTGTAAAAATGTGATTTTTAATGTGAACAACGGGAAAAGATAGCGATGGTAACAATGGAAATCAAAACGAAACCCGAACAGTTCAGAAAGAAAGACCGACGGAGCGGAACCCAAAGGTGAGAACTTCTCACTTTTATTTTATTTTCTAGTTAAAATATATACTCGGATGCAGACGGTGCTTAGCAGCAACCCGACACCCGTCGTCCACAGACCATGGACGACTTGTTTGTTTGTTTGATTGTGTGAAGTGGAATGGAATAAAATATTTTATAGTTAAAAATATTTTATCGTTAAAAATATAATTTTTAACGTGTGTATGAATAAAATAAATATTTATAAACAAATCGGACGATTTGTTTATGTGCACACCTTTGACTGATATTGATTGGGACGATAAATTTTATCCAACTGCACAAATAAAATTTGTTATTTGTTGATTGAAACCCCACACTGGTATTGGGATGATATATGACATACACTAGTCCCAATAATTAGTTGTATGTCGATCGATTGAGTGACAGGCCGTATGAGCGTTGACTATTTATATTTAATGCTCATATAGTGTAAAATTCACTCTGGATGACGGTTGAATGCATTTGATTGTTGTTGTGTACATGTGTGTATGAAATCCATATAAATCAAATTATATGGTAATTGACTTTGTCTGATTCCAGTTAAGAAAGGATAAATATTTTAAAATAACGATTATTTTAAAATGATGAATATTTTAAAATGATGAATATTTTAAAATAAAATTAAGTAAAAGAATCAAAATCTGGTTTTGATGTCCGATTTGGGATGTACACAAATATATTTAAATATATAAAGCTGTGTTGATTAGATTAACGCCATTTTGACATTAACGATATTTATATCGATTTTATTCATTTTTATAATGAATATGGAGCAGTAATGGATTTCAAAATCTAATATTTTGAAAATACTATCATTTATATATCGATTATATAGGATATTCAATTTTGATTAGAAATTGAATATGAAGTTGAAATCGTTTTGAAAATTTAAAACGATTTATAAAATATGTTTTAAATGGAAATCGATGAAATATATATTATATATAATATAATGGCCTGAATAGAACGCGCCGCCCTGCGGCAGTTCGCGAATTTCGACCATTAACTTCGAACGGACATTACGGGAGATATGACCGTCGGATTCTCCTAAAACCAGAACCGTTGGGTTCGTATCGAAAAGAGATTTCTAACGAATACAAGAAATTAGAAATCTAACACGTGGATTTGGAATTATGTCCAAATCAAATTTGGAAAAGGTCGCTGTAAGTGCAGTTTGATGGTCGTTTATGGAAATCGACTGTACGGGCCTTTATAAAATTATTAAAAATATCAATAATTTGTGTAAAATCATAATAAATGATTTGGAAAGAATTGGGATGAAAAATTCCATATTTGAAAAGATAAAAATATATTTTTATTGAAATAAACTAGTTTTGAAATAGAATAATAAGTCCAATATTTGTTAAAATAAATAAATTGGGTTTGAAATGGTTTTAAAAAAAACCAGAATTTCTGATATATGAATTGGAATGGATTTGAACCGAAATTATCCTCGGAATAATTCGATGTTGGATTTCGTGATTATACGGATATTGTGGAGGAATTTGGAAGATATATATATTGTTATTTCAATTCGATATTTGTTAGTTTCAGAATTTGATATTGAATATAAGCCGATATATTTTCTATTCAGAGCCTTGTATTTAATATCAAATTGGATTTTGGGTTGTCGTGAATGGTTTCATGGGTATTGATCTGATGTTGGTTTCGTCCTTCGGGGTTAATACTTAGGGAATTGTTCTCTTACTAATTTATGGTTAAAGACTGATTGAATTTTGGGTTTGTTGTGAACAGTGTTTTTAACGATATTTGTTCTTTAACCTGGTTTACAGTGAAATGAGATTTGGAATTTATAAGTCTTTTTATTAAGATTTAACAGAAATTTTCCAAAGTAAAGTTTTCCAATTTAATATATCTAATTAGAACTGAATTGAAATTGGTCTTCAGGTTCATCGTGAAAGGTGTTTTAAATAACACTGGTTCTTTAACCCGATTAACAATGGAGTTAAGAGAATCAGAAACTATCTGGAGATTAGTTAAGTTGAATGGTTTCCTGGGTATTGATATGATGTTAGTTTCGACCTTCGGGGTTAACACTTAGGGGATTGTCCACTTTCTAATTTATAGTTAGAGGCTGATGGAATGGAATGTGATTTTGAGTTTATCATGAACCGTGTTTTAAATGACACTGTTTTTTTAACACAGTTAAAGACAGGATACGGTTTGAATTAAAATCCAAAGGAGGATTAAAGAATAAATTTAAAGAATTTATCTTTGATAAAATTAATGGGAACCTCTCCCAAAGTATGTGAATATTTGAATAAAAATATATTCAGAATTGGAATGAGGTGTATGTTGTGGTTTTCAGCACTTGTTTATTATATACGCGAGTTATTCGGAAAGGACGGGTTTATACCCATTCTGAATAACTGATTCAACGATATGTCGACGATGAAGATAGTGGTTGAAGATCGGAGGTCTTCACATCGTTTGAATGATTACTGATGTCTTGATTGGGCTGTACACCCAAGCCGAGGTAATAAATGGTGATCGTCCAGGCGTACTTGGAGATCGATGGATATGCGAGGACCTCTTACCTGTATTGGACATATGGGGAAGAATAAGGTGCCTCCGGTTTCGTTTAGACCCAGAACGGACTTGTTAATGGATGTGTGTCTGACATTGGATTTTATTCTGTGTTGATTGATTTCTATTAAATATATATCTGTTTGTCGGCATATAATTTATTCTCTTGCTTAATGCCCTTCTCTGAGACGTACGAGCTCAGAGGTTATATATCGATAGATATCAGTCGCATGGCATGAATTGCCTGTGTGGCTTGCTGAGATGCAGTGATCAAGGCTTTTGTTGAAAAGCAGAGTTTTGTGGTTGATGATCAAAGCACGACTTTAATATAGCGTCGCTTTGTTTATGGCGTTAATTCACGAGCCTCACACCTCGGTATGAGTCAAAAACGGGATAAGGGAACGTAGTGAGTGCATGACGTTTCTTTCTAGCTATGGGTGTTGTTAGCATTTTACAAGCCCTGAAATGTATATTATTTTTACATATGTGGTTGTTGGACTGCGAGGCGCCTCAGTTAAGGTCCGATAGGACCGGGAAACGTGTGTCCAGGAATTGCCAATCCTCAAACGTAACGGAGGACAGGCACTGCAGGATACAGGGGTTACCCAGAGTGTGTAGTCCCTAGGCATTTGCTAGAGTGTCTCGAAGCGGTTAGGAGTACATCCCTTGCCTAGACTCATGACGGAAATCCAATCTCCAATACGTGACATTTCGGTTTTGATTGTAGAGCCTAGTATTGGCGACATGATAGATGTACCCATGCCGCCTATGATTGATACATTTATATTTGAAGTTGTTTTCATACATTTTACACTATAATAGTATAAAATAATTTTTTTTAAACGTACCAAGCATGTTTGGCTATTATAGGGGAAACCCTATCCTCCGGCTTGCATTGCATTGTGTGATGGGACCTGGGTCTTATAATAGCTCCCTTTTTCCAAAAAGCATTGCGCTGTTTATTCTATGCACTAGTATTCTTGGGAGGAAACCCGTTCCTGGGTCTTATAATTACTGTTTTAGTTCTCACACCAGTTACATAACTGACCTAGAGTTTATTGTTTTAACCTAAACTCTGAGTGCCCCTATTTTCCACACGGGCAGCTAGTAGTTTTGGTTTTGCATATTTATATTCATAGGATCTTGGTTTACAGCTGGAATGATATTCGTAAAGCTCTTTATCCGTTTATCTCTTTTAGTTGTGTTTATGTATTATTTTCCGCTACTATGTAATGTAAATTGAATCTTTGATATTTTTCTAATGTATAATATTTATTCATACTCTGTATATTCTTGTATTCTGATGGAATTGTTGTAATAAACAATGAAATGTTCTTCTGTTTGTGTTCTGATTCATCTTGTTCTCAAAGCAATCCGTTCTTTCCTTCACGGGGATGTTCGGGTCGTATCATTTTTTGAGTTTCAATTTGTTGACCCAATAAAGAAAGTTGAGAGTTTGCATTAGATAGAGATCCATGAAGTTTTCTAATTTCATCTACTAATATCTTTTTTTCATCTTTCAGCAAATCTCTTTCAAATTCTGCTTCTTTCTTGTCCTTATTTTCTTGTTTAAATTTTCTTTTAAAATTATTTCTACACTCTAATATTTCTATATTTATTTCTACCATATGTTCGAAAGTAAAATCACTAACCTCGGTTTCTTTAGCCATGAAGCACAAGTTAGCTTGTTCGTTATCACTCTCGCTATCTCTTTCAGAAGATGACGAGTCTGAGTCATACCAAGTTACCGAGAAAGCTTGCTTCTTTTTATCCTTCTTATTTTTCTTGTGTTGTTATTTCTTTTGTTCCAGACAATATTAATGATAATGCCCCGTTTTGTGACAATCAAAACATTTAACTGAAGATGAAGCAGCTTTATTATTATTATTATTATTATTATTCTTGAGATTTTTCTTTCCATTGTTCTTGAATGCCTTCTTGTATTTCAGAAATTTTCAGAAATTTTTGGCAACGAAAGCTAAGTCTTCTTCTTCATCTGAATCTAATTCATCCTTTTCAGCATGGAAAGCTAAATTATTTTTGTCTTGAGCATGAACCTTTTTATCCTGCAAATTAACTTCATATGACATTAGATTACTTATTAACTCTTTAGGTTTCACAACTGAAAGATCATTAGCTTCTTTGATAGCCAAGACCTTTCTTTCCCAGTCCTCCATCAAAGAGTTTAGAATCTTTGATACTATATCAAAATCAGAGTATTTTTCACCTAAACCCAATAACGAATGATAAATGTTTTGAAATCTAGAATATATATCATTAATCTATTCATTTTCATTCGTTCTAATGTTCTGAAATTGATTTTAAGCATGGATATCGTGCTTTGTTTAACCTTGGTAGTTCCTTTTTGTGTAACTTTGAGTGTTCGCCAAATTTCATATGCAGTATTGCATGTACAAATTCAGTTAAACTCATTTCTATCTAAGGCACAATGCAACATATTCATAGCTTTAGTACTAGCAGTAGCTTCTTCCTTTTCATAGGTTGACCACACATTATAATTTGTAGTGGGGGTGTATATTCTTTTTGAGTGATATTCCAAGTGTCAAAACAAGGTGCTTACATATAAATTCTCATACATGTAGCCCAATAATTATAGTTCATGCCATAGAAAAAGGAGATCGTGCAGTAGATTGACCTTTTGTATAACTTATGTTATTGCCGGTGTTAGTGCTCGTATTGTTATCCATATTATTGAGTATCAAATAACTATTTTATAGTTGTCTTCTATGCGACTTGAGCAACTGAATAGGACTTCAACAATACAACAATAGTTTTGACTTTTGATTGTGTTTTGAGTAACACTGATTAGCCAATAATTTGAGTAAACCCTTCCTATAATCCTATCCTTAAATATTGAATGTGTATGTGAAGATTGAAGGAATTAGAATGCTTATTGAATCAAGAGATATGAAATGAATTCAATGATTCAAAAGCAATTTGAATATTTAGAACGCTTTTAGAATGCAAGAGTATTCAGAAATAAAGATAAAAAAAATAGAAGAAGAATAAGTGATTTTGGAAATCAAGTTTGTGATGTATATATAATAGTTGAAGAGGAGTAGGCTTTTATGGAAAGTCCTAACGAAAAGAAGAAGCCATTTCCATTCAAGAATGGATAGAAACTATTCATGAAAGAAGATGTCTATTCATAAAAATGACCATTATAGTCGGATCAGTCGACTGGTCAAAAATCACTAGTCGACTGGTTAGGGGTAAATAACCCAATAATGGCTATTTTGTTCCATTGATATATATAGAAAATATATATACATATATATTCTTATATATTTGTGTCTGTGTTATAATACATGAAGATAGATTTTGATAAATTCTAGCATAGCTACCACACAAGTAAATATAACAACTAACGCATCGATTGATCTTCATTTCTTCATTGTCATGAATCAAAAATCTCATGAACCAACGAAGTTTTTAATTAAATTAAATGCATGTTTAATTTAATTAAATTAAATAGTTTTAATAACGAATCAAATCAAAGTGAGTATAACTCACTCAGTTTGACCCACTTATGTTTCATCCAAGTCGGGATTTTATTTGTATGTTATGATTGTTGCTGAATATATGTATGTATGTATTTATATTTATATTTATATTTATATGTATATATATATTGGATGAAATGGTAGAATTAAACATTCTCTTACTTTAATTAAAATCAAATCGTTATTTCAACATTATTACCATACGAGGTAACTTACCTTGTGGTCACGTCTATGATAATATAAATGTGTTAAGTTAAAAGATGGATGCTTGGGTTTTTGTTATTGGTTGATTGTTAAATAATATATCTGTATCTTGAATAAGATGAAATTATTTTGAGGTAACATATTTGGATGCAAGGAATAATAGGTTGAAGGAATCTAATAGGATTCCTCACTACTATTGATAATGTTTACCATACATGTTGAGTATATTTATGAGTGTGAAATTGGATGAGACAAAACCCCTATTTCACAGTTTTATATTTTAGCAGTAGCTTGGCTCTTCAACACCGTCGATATAATAGAAAAATTATTAGAATCGACTTTGAAACGTTTCAAGATTATATATAAATTGAACTCGTCGTTTAAAGAACGTAAATAAGAGTTTATTCTCTTATGAGGTAAACTTCGATTTTGTTTCCAAATTGACTAAGTCAATGGTTCAGTTTGAAATTAGTCATTAGACTAATTTATTTTCAATCAAATTTGTAATTATAGTTTTTGACAAACGAATTTTTAAACTTAAGAAGGTTTCTTGAAATTTATTTATTTATAGTTAATATTACTAAAATGGGATTATCGAGTGGTTTATTATTGATAAAGTTAAATAATTATTATCTTAATTAATAATAATCAAAGTGATTAACTTTTTAATTGAAATTCAATTAAAAAGTAATCAAGTTTGTAATTGAATAATGCAAAGTATTTGTCAAGCGTTTGTTAATAAACCCAAATTGTAACAACCCGTATTTTCAATAACCTATTATAATGTAAATCGAGGCAGAATTTAATTTATAAATCTGAATCAAGGGAAACGGGCTGTGCCATTGCGTTCGTCTCGGAAAAATACGCGAAATAGAGTCCGAGTTTTCGAAAATCGGAGTCCGTATGACCCGATAAAGACCCAATGAAGTTTTCAGAAAATTTCAAGTTCAAAACAGATTTGAATTTCAAGTTCAAATTTCGAATTTCGGGCCTGGAAGGCTAGGCGGGAAATTTCCCGCCAAGCCAACCAAGTCGACAGGCCTGTCGACTTGGTAGTCGACTTGGTTGGACCCAAGTCGACAGCCCTGTCGACTTGGCTGTCGACTTGGTTCAGCCGGGCAGTTTTGCCTGGTGCACCATTTTGGGGTTTTGGTTAGGTTTTGGGGCCAGATTCGGTTTTAAGGGCTGAGATTGGAATTAGGGTTTAATCCTAATGTTGAAACTAATCCTAATCTCTATAAATAAGCCCCTAACCTAACCCTAAATCATCATTATTCAACCCTACAACTAAACTATGGCAAAATTATTCCTCTCATGGCCTCCACTCTCTTCATAAAATTTCTAAGATATTTCTATGAGAGATTTTCCATGCATACAAGTGTTTTCAAGCTTGTATGAGCATCATTAGCTTGCATTCAAGTCAAGTTTCTATATTTGCATCATAAAGCAAGAGTTTTGATCATTTTGGCTCAAGGGTTTTTCTATTGGAGCTTTCATATTGGGTTTATTTGATTGCATAAGGGCTTTGTCTCAATCTTATATTTGCTTATACTCATTTGAGTCTTCATAAGCATTGTAAGCCCTTTTACCTTCTTTTTAAACTCTAAAGTTAATGAATGATGCAAGTTGTGTTTGATCATTATGATATGCAAGTTTATCATGTTATGTTATGCAAGTATGCCATGTTATGATATGCAAGTTTACCATGTTATGCTATGCAAGTTTGCCATGTTATGATATGCAAGTTTATCATGTTATGTTATGCAAGTTTATCATGTTATGTTATGCAAGTTTGCCATGTTATGATATGCAAGTTTATCATGTTATGTTATGCAAGTTTGCTATGTTATGATATGCAAGTTTGCCATATGATATGCAAGTTATGTTATGCAAGTTTGGGTTGATCATTTTGCTCATGTTATCATGTTATGCAAGCTTATCTTGGGTTTATGAGCTTAAAGCTTCAAGCTTTATGCTAAAGGTTGCATTTTGGCAACATGTAAGTTATCATATCCCTTATGATAACTTGCATGTGAGGCTAAATGCGAACTTATGGCAACTTCTACATGTCATTTATCACCATGTATCACTTATATGCTAAGTTTGGTTTTATGCATACTTTTGAGGCCTAATGATGCAATATGCAAGTATATGAACATATGTACATTTCATATGCCACCATGTTAAACTTGTGGCTTCAACACCATTTGTCATCTTTATGCCAAGTTCCCTCTTTCTATCCTTTATGCGCTATTGCGATTATGTAAGCGATGGGATTGCGTTTGGGGTTGGGTAAACTTAAAAGACATAAAATGTGACGACCCGCAACCTCCCCGTAAAGGAAAGCGTCGGATAGTTCGAGAACAAACCACAGCAGAACGCATACAGAAGAACGTTTCATTGTATATTACAACAATGCATCAGATTACAAGAATATACAGAGTATAAATGAATATTACACAGAAATATCAGAGATTTAAATTACATTTAAATACATAGCAGCGGAAAATAATACAATACACAACTAGAATGAGATATACGGATACAAAGCTTTCCGGATATCGTTCCAGCTGTAAACCAGGATCCTGTGAATATAAATCTGCAAAACCAAAACTACTAGCTGCCCGTGTCGAAAATAGGGGCACCCAGAGTTTAGGTTAAAACAATAAACTCCAGGTCAGTCATGTGACTGGTGTGAGAACTAAAACAGTTATTAATCTTTATTTCAAATCATTAGGTAAATCAAGGGACCACGCCGTATAACACGGAACGGGTTTCCTCCCAAGAATACCAGTGCATAAAACCAACAGCGCAATGCTAAATAAAGAAAAATGAAGCTGTTATAAGACCCAGGTCCCATCACACAATGCAACGCAGTCGAGGATAGGGTTTTCCCTTATAACAGCCAAAGAATGCTTGATACGTTTAAAACAAATCATTTGATACTATTATAAGTGCATAGTATATAAAACACTTCAAATCATAAGTATCAATCATAGGCGGCATGAGCGCCCCATCCCACTATGTCGCCATATATAGGATATACAATCAAAACCGCAAAGTCTCGTATTTGGAAATTGGGTTTCCATCTATGAACCGAGGCAAAAGATAGTCCTCAACCGATTCGAGACAATCTAGCCCATGTCTCAGGCAAGCGCGCAGGCAAGCCTTGGATCGTCAGGGCCGGTCCACACGGAGTGGATTATTATGCCTGAACAATACGTCTCCCCACCCTATGGGGTGTAAGTCTGGTCCGTCAGCCGACCAGAATGCATTCGGCCGAAACCGATATAACCGAGGCGCCTCGCAACAGCAACAACCACATAAGTCAAACTCGTCAGGGCGTGTAAAACCACTGACGCCACTTCTAGCTAGAAAGAAACGCATGCCCTCCCTGAGGTCCGTCTCCCGTTTTTGGTTCATACCGGGTGTGAAACACGCGAGGTAAACGTTACACAAAGCTACGCCACAAAGGCCGTGCTTTGATCATCACCACAAGACTTTGCTTTTCAACAGAAGCCTCGATCATTTGCATCTTAGCATGCCACACAGGCAAGCCATCCTATGCAACCGATATCAGTCACACAGAATGAAATCCGATGTCAGACACACAGTCCATTTACAAGTCCGTTCTGGGTCTGAACGAAACCGGAGGCACCTAGTACCCCGCATATCCATCGATCTCCAAGTACGTCTGGACGATCACTAACTGTTTCCATCTTCTTGGGTGTACAGCCCAATCAAGATCATCAGTTATCACCCAAACGACGTGAAGACTTCCGGTCTTCGACCATCGTCTTCATCTTCGACTTATCGTCGTATCAGTTATTCAGAATGGGATAAACCCGGTCTTTCCGAATAACTCGCGTATATATTATAAAAGTGTTACACAAACACAACATACGCCTCATTCCAATTCATTAGTCACTAACCGTAAATTAATCAAGAGAATAATTCCCCAAATATTAACCCCGAAGGCCGAAACCAACATCAGATCAATATCCAGAAAACCATTCTGCTTGGCTAACCGCCAGTTAGTTTCTAAATTTCACATTCAAATCTAATTAAAGATTTAACTATCGCCTGGAGCAAAACTGGTGATACTCCATTCTCGATCTTTTCAATCTAATTAAAGATTCATTAAAACTCCACTTAGTTTTAATCTGTGACTGGGTTAAAGAATCAGTGTCATTTAAAACACGGTTCACGATAAACCCAAAGTCACATCCCATTAATTATCGGGTTAAAGAACAAGTGTTATTTAAAACACTGTTCACGATAAACCCAAAAATCAATATCAATTCAATTCCAATTAAATATCATTTAATTGGTACACTTCATTAAATCTAAATAAAAAGATTTAATCTTTTCTCAACTGGGTTCAAGAACAGTGTTAGTGAAGACACCATTCACGACAAACCCAAATCACATTCGATATTCAATACAAGGCTCTGAATAGAAACTATATCGGCCTATATTCAATATCAAATTCTACGATTAACAAATGTCGTATTGGAAATAACGATATACATATATATCTTTCAAATTTCCATAACAACACCTGTAATATCACGAATTCCAACATCGAAATATTCCGAAGACAATTTCGATTCAAATCCACTCCAATGCAATCATTGGAAATTTTGGTTATTTTCAAAACCATTTCAAATTCAATTTATTTATTTAAAAATAAATAGAATTATAATTCTAGTTCAAAACTAGTTCATTTCGATAAAAATCTATTTTTATCTTTTCAAATATGGAGTTTTTCATCCCAAACTTTCACAAATCATTTCTTATGATTTTACACAAATTATTACTATTTTTAATAATTTTATCAAGGCCCGTACGGTCGATTTCCATTAACGGCCATCGAACTGCACTTACAGCGACCTTTTTCGAATTTGATTTGGACGTATCTCCAAATCCAACCGTTAGATTTCAAATTTCTAACATTCATTAGAAAGCTCTTTTCGATACGAACCCAACGGTTCCGGTTTTAGGAGAATCCGACGGTCGGATCTCCCGTAATGTCCGTTTGAAACAAATGATCGAAATTCGCGAACTGCCGCAGCGCGGCGCGTTCTATTCAGGCCATTATATTATATATATAATATATATAATATATATTTCGTCGATTACTATTTAAAACGAATTATATAAATGGTTTTAAATTCGTTTCAAAAGCAATTTCAACTTCCTTTTCAATTCAAATCAAAATTGAATTCTTCTTTATAAATTCGTTTCAAAATTCATTTCTATTCAATTCAAATTTCAATTCAATTTGAATTCATTTCAATTCGCTTTCAATTCCATTTGAATTCGTTTTCAATTCAATTCATTTCGAAATCGTTTTAAAATTCAATTCATTTCGAAATCGTTTTCAATTCAATTCATTTCGAAATCGTTTTCAATTCAATTCATTTCGAAATCGTTTTCAATTCAATTCATTTCGAAATCGTTTTCAATTCAATTTATTTCGAAATCGCTTTCAATTCAATTTGAATTCGTTTTCAATTCATTTCGAAATCGTTTTCAATTCAATTTATTTCGAAATCGTTTTCAATTCAATTCATTTCGAAATCGTTTTCAATTCAATTTATTTCGAAATCGTTTTCAATTCAATTCATTTCGAAATCGTTTTCAATTCAATTTATTTCGAAATCGTTTTCAATTCAATTCATTTCGAAATCGTTTTCAATTCAATTCATTTCGAAATCGTTTTCAATTCAATTCATTTCGAAATCGTTTTCAATTCAATTCATTTCGAAATCGTTTTCAATTCAATTCATTTCGAAATCGTTTTCAATTCAATTCATTTCGAAATCGTTTTCAATTCAATTCATTTCGAAATCGTTTTCAATTCAATTCATTTCGAAATCGTTTTCAATTCAATTCATTTCGAAATCGTTTTCAATTCAATTCATTTCAAAATATTCGATTTCGAAATCACGTTTCAATATTCATTTTAAAATGAATAAAATCGATATAAATATCGTTCACGTCAAAATGGCGTCAATCTAATCCTCACGGCTTCACATATTTCTATTTTCAAATATTCTATTTCAAATATTTCTATTTCAAATATTTCTATTTCAAATATTTCTATTTCAAATATTTCTATTTCAAATATTTCTATTTCAAATATTTCTATTTCAAATATTTCTATTTTTCTCGAAACTGGAATGAGGCCCAATCAATTACCATATAATGTTAATTATATGGATTTTCTACAACACATGTATATATCAACAACGATGAATAATCAACCATCAACCAAAGTGCACTACACTGTATAAGCATCAAATATAGACATTTAACGCTTATAGCAGCTTGTCAATCAATCGATCGACATATTTAATAAATCAGGATGAGTGAACTTCAAATTTCATCCTAACACCCGTGTGGGGTTTCAAACAATCAAACACATATTTTATTTGTGCAGTTAGGCGATGTGTAAAATTTATCGACCCAATCAACGTCATTCAAATAGGTGTACATAAACAAACCGTCTGGTTTGTAAATGAATATTTATTTATTCACATTCACGTTAAAAATTATATTTTTAACGATAACACATTTTATTTTAACATATGAATTTATATTCAGTTCATTCGTTAAATAAAATGCTAATTTTATTTTTCTAACTTATTTTAGAAAATTTCGGCGGCATAACGGCACGATACTAGAAACGGGACAAGGCCTAGCCTTATCCCCGGTCTAGTGAAGGCCCACGCCATTCACACATCAATCAAATCAATTCGTTATGCAAACCACAAACTTTGAAGTAAGGATCTAACCTAGCCTTACTCCTTCGCCTTATAACGGCGCACGTCTAATCCTAACCAATTTATCGATTCGATTTTTCACACCACAAACCACATTCAAACCAATATCGCAATCAATCACCAAACAGTCAAACAAACAAGTCCATGGTCTGTGGACGATTGTGTCGGGTGCTACTAAGCACCGTCTGCATCCTAGTATATATATATAACTAGAAATAAAATAGAAAGGTGAGAAATTCTCACATATAGCTATCCTAGCTCCACGGCACTTCTTTTGCAGAAGTCTTCGTCGTTTCGCCTTTTTGTCACCTTCGTTGCTGCTTTCACTACATACGTAAAAATCACATTTTTACTTCGCTATTCAATTTATAAAAATCGAATTTTTAGTTCAAAGTTCAATATATAAAAATCGAACTTTTAGTTCGAAGTTCAATATATAAAAATCGAATTTTTAGTTCGAAGTTCAATATATAAAAATCGAATTTTTAGTTCAAAGTTCAATATATAAAAATCGAATTTTTAGTTCGCTATTCAATATATAAAAATCGAATTTTTATATACGTTACTTAATGGTAAAAATCATTCCTTTCCTTTTTATAAAAATAGAATCTATTCCATTTAAAAATCGAATCTTTTCTATTGTAAAAATCGCCTCTTTTCTATTGTAAAAATCACATCTTTTTTCTATTTTAAAAATCGCATCTTTATATGAAATAAAAATTAAAACTTTCTGCTTAATAAAAATCCGTCTTTTCTACTTTAAAGATCAAACCATTTTCTATTTAAAGTTTAAAATTTCCAAAAATCAGTTTTTATACTTCCTTTAAAACCTGTTTTTACTATTAAAACAAAATCAGTTTTATATTTTTAAATCAAAATCATTCTTATATTCTTAAATCAAAAATCAGTTTTATATTCTAATAAACAAAATCAGTTTTATATTCTAATAAACAAAATCAGTTTTTTTATCGTTTTAAAAATCAGAACTTACCTTTTTTTTTTTTTTAAATAAAACAATTCAGTTTTTTTTTTAACGAATTAAAATAAATAAATAAAAAAAAAACAATAAAATACTTACGGGGGGGAGGGGTCACGGCAGGTCATTGGCGCCATCAGGGGTGGCGGTGGTTCTCTTCGGGTCTGTGGAGATGGGCGTCTCGATTTGGTGTGAGCGCGGTCTGGTGGAGGGCCTCGCGATGCAGAGGGGCGCGGTCTTCATGCGTGGCGCGCCTAGACGGAGCGGGGGTGGTGATAGGGAGCGGCGGCTTGGTCAGTTCAAGGTGGGGTGTTGGAGGGAAGAGAAGGATCGACGAAGGAGAAGGGTTGCGAGGGGGAGATGCTCGGGGAGGCTTGTTGACCAACCACGGTGGTGCGACGGATCGCAGGTGGCCATTTTTAAATTGGGGATCGGGTTTTTCTGATTGGGGAAAAGTAAAGACGGGGGGGGGGGGGGGCTTTAGTGTAAATGTTTATATTTTTATATTTTATTATTTTATTTTATATTTAATTTTTTTTCCCAAACCCTAATTGTTGACTTTTCCTTCTAACTCGGAGTTTCACCCAACGACTGCCGTCCCTAGCGCAATACCCCTATTCCGAACACAATGGGATATGCTGCGTAAGCCAACTCGGACGTTACGACCAGTTTCCGTTAAATTTAAAATATAAATCTTTATATATTCAATTTAAACGCACATTTCAATTTACCGGGGCCACACACTAACTAGAAAAATTCCCGAAAATATTTTCTAGCTTCGTATTGACGATACGGTCCTAACAAAACTAGTTTCGTCGAATTCTGAGATTGTTGGAAAAATGGCCAATTTCCAGTCGATTAAAATCAACTGAAACTGGTCAAACGCGTTTTCCTTTGCCACGCTCACATATTGATTCGAAAAATTATGAAATTTGAAACCTAGCCATAACTTGACATCACGGACCCAACAAAACTGGTTTCGTCGAAATCTGAGGTCGTTTGCAAAATTGCTATTTTTAAGGGCCTTATATATATAAAAATATATATAAATTCCACAGCGACTATTTCTAATTTTAAACTGGACATATCTTATCATTTCTAAAATGAAATCTCAGTTTGTTAACTTCGTTACAAAGATATAATTATACAGATTCAAATATTTCTTGTTTCGTTCAATTCTGACTTATATTGAATTCTGTATATTCATTTGAAATCAGAAATCGAATTTTCGAACTACCGCGCCATTTTCAATTCCTTTTATAATTATATATAATTATTATATATTCTAACGACGACGTATATAATATATACGTTCTAATTATATTCAAAATAAATTTCTCGTCGATATTATTTAAAATAATTCAGATTAAATATTCAAAATTCACTAAAGTTGCCAAAATAAAAATTTCAAACTGGCTCGCATTTTACGGGTTGTTACAATCTCCCCCACTTAAAACTTTTCGTCCCCGAAAAGGAACAAAGTCGAAAGTGGTTTGATTAATCAACACTACGTTCGATTTGGCTTCCATTCTCCAACTTTTCAGTTTCTGAGAATTTTCAAAATTTCAAAAATTTGGCTAACACCCTAAATTTTCGAAAAATTTCGCCATAACCTCCCCTGCACCGGGAGCATCGGGAAATTGCAAATAGCGTTCCCGGTCCTTCAGATCTCAAAAAGAAAAAGAAAAAGCCAAGCGGCTAGCCAATAGGCTCACAAAATCATCATCACCCAAACAAAACAGGAAATTATGTAGTAAACATGTACCTATTTGTCGGGCAAACAAATTTTATTCTCGGCTCTAGCCTCCTTGCTATGACCTGTTCAAAGATATATATGTATATGCAAGCAAATGCGACCAATTTTCAATATAATTCAATATTTGGTTCAGTTAGGCATAATGGTTCAAAATTAGCAAACAAATAACCAAACAACACAAACATCAATCAATTAGTGAATTAGAGTCTCAAATTCGTAATTTGATATATATACGAAAATCAGATTTTTGATGCCAAATCACAACAATAGGCCCTATCTAATTTTGGTTCTCACACCAGTCAATAGGAAATATATAGAAATCTCACTTTCGTCACTCGAAAATAAATACTGGCGACAGTGCCCCATCACCAGAATTACTCCCGGGCACTAGAGGGATTCTATATCTACCCAATATATTAAAACTTCGAATACACGTTTGCAAGACATATATGCAAAACCTTTATATATCGGATTGTCCTAATCAATATAAAATAAATAATCAAATACGAATAATTGATTTAAATTTTCAAAACGAAATTTGTTTTCATTTGAAAAATATACTCTTCATACTCGTTCTAGGATACTACTGATCCCATCTCTAACGAGTCATTCCATTGGATATTACTAATCCAATATCTGATGAATTCTTTCGTATGTTTCTAATGTGTCTTGTTCTCTAAGCTTTGTAAACCAAAGCTCTGATACCAAATGTGACGACCCGCAACCTCCCCGTAAAGGAAAGCGTCGGATAGTTCGAGAACAAACCACAGCAGAACGCATACAGAAGAACGTTTCATTGTATATTACAACAATGCATCAGATTACAAGAATATACAGAGTATAAATGAATATTACACAGAAATATCAGAGATTTAAATTACATTTAAATACATAGCAGCGGAAAATAATACAATACACAACTAGAATGAGATATACGGATACAAAGCTTTCCGGATATCGTTCCAGCTGTAAACCAGGATCCTGTGAATATAAATCTGCAAAACCAAAACTACTAGCTGCCCGTGTCGAAAATAGGGGCACCCAGAGTTTAGGTTAAAACAATAAACTCCAGGTCAGTCATGTGACTGGTGTGAGAACTAAAACAGTTATTAATCTTTATTTCAAATCATTAGGTAAATCAAGGGACCACGCCGTATAACACGGAACGGGTTTCCTCCCAAGAATACCAGTGCATAAAACCAACAGCGCAATGCTAAATAAAGAAAAATGAAGCTGTTATAAGACCCAGGTCCCATCACACAATGCAACGCAGTCGAGGATAGGGTTTTCCCTTATAACAGCCAAAGAATGCTTGATACGTTTAAAACAAATCATTTGATACTATTATAAGTGCATAGTATATAAAACACTTCAAATCATAAGTATCAATCATAGGCGGCATGAGCGCCCCATCCCACTATGTCGCCATATATAGGATATACAATCAAAACCGCAAAGTCTCGTATTTGGAAATTGGGTTTCCATCTATGAACCGAGGCAAAAGATAGTCCTCAACCGATTCGAGACAATCTAGCCCATGTCTCAGGCAAGCGCGCAGGCAAGCCTTGGATCGTCAGGGCCGGTCCACACGGAGTGGATTATTATGCCTGAACAATACGTCTCCCCACCCTATGGGGTGTAAGTCTGGTCCGTCAGCCGACCAGAATGCATTCGGCCGAAACCGATATAACCGAGGCGCCTCGCAACAGCAACAACCACATAAGTCAAACTCGTCAGGGCGTGTAAAACCACTGACGCCACTTCTAGCTAGAAAGAAACGCATGCCCTCCCTGAGGTCCGTCTCCCGTTTTTGGTTCATACCGGGTGTGAAACACGCGAGGTAAACGTTACACAAAGCTACGCCACAAAGGCCGTGCTTTGATCATCACCACAAGACTTTGCTTTTCAACAGAAGCCTCGATCATTTGCATCTTAGCATGCCACACAGGCAAGCCATCCTATGCAACCGATATCAGTCACACAGAATGAAATCCGATGTCAGACACACAGTCCATTTACAAGTCCGTTCTGGGTCTGAACGAAACCGGAGGCACCTAGTACCCCGCATATCCATCGATCTCCAAGTACGTCTGGACGATCACTAACTGTTTCCATCTTCTTGGGTGTACAGCCCAATCAAGATCATCAGTTATCACCCAAACGACGTGAAGACTTCCGGTCTTCGACCATCGTCTTCATCTTCGACTTATCGTCGTATCAGTTATTCAGAATGGGATAAACCCGGTCTTTCCGAATAACTCGCGTATATATTATAAAAGTGTTACACAAACACAACATACGCCTCATTCCAATTCATTAGTCACTAACCGTAAATTAATCAAGAGAATAATTCCCCAAATATTAACCCCGAAGGCCGAAACCAACATCAGATCAATATCCAGAAAACCATTCTGCTTGGCTAACCGCCAGTTAGTTTCTAAATTTCACATTCAAATCTAATTAAAGATTTAACTATCGCCTGGAGCAAAACTGGTGATACTCCATTCTCGATCTTTTCAATCTAATTAAAGATTCATTAAAACTCCACTTAGTTTTAATCTGTGACTGGGTTAAAGAATCAGTGTCATTTAAAACACGGTTCACGATAAACCCAAAGTCACATCCCATTAATTATCGGGTTAAAGAACAAGTGTTATTTAAAACACTGTTCACGATAAACCCAAAAATCAATATCAATTCAATTCCAATTAAATATCATTTAATTGGTACACTTCATTAAATCTAAATAAAAAGATTTAATCTTTTCTCAACTGGGTTCAAGAACAGTGTTAGTGAAGACACCATTCACGACAAACCCAAATCACATTCGATATTCAATACAAGGCTCTGAATAGAAACTATATCGGCCTATATTCAATATCAAATTCTACGATTAACAAATGTCGTATTGGAAATAACGATATACATATATATCTTTCAAATTTCCATAACAACACCTGTAATATCACGAATTCCAACATCGAAATATTCCGAAGACAATTTCGATTCAAATCCACTCCAATGCAATCATTGGAAATTTTGGTTATTTTCAAAACCATTTCAAATTCAATTTATTTATTTAAAAATAAATAGAATTATAATTCTAGTTCAAAACTAGTTCATTTCGATAAAAATCTATTTTTATCTTTTCAAATATGGAGTTTTTCATCCCAAACTTTCACAAATCATTTCTTATGATTTTACACAAATTATTACTATTTTTAATAATTTTATCAAGGCCCGTACGGTCGATTTCCATTAACGGCCATCGAACTGCACTTACAGCGACCTTTTTCGAATTTGATTTGGACGTATCTCCAAATCCAACCGTTAGATTTCAAATTTCTAACATTCATTAGAAAGCTCTTTTCGATACGAACCCAACGGTTCCGGTTTTAGGAGAATCCGACGGTCGGATCTCCCGTAATGTCCGTTTGAAACAAATGATCGAAATTCGCGAACTGCCGCAGCGCGGCGCGTTCTATTCAGGCCATTATATTATATATATAATATATATAATATATATTTCGTCGATTACTATTTAAAACGAATTATATAAATGGTTTTAAATTCGTTTCAAAAGCAATTTCAACTTCCTTTTCAATTCAAATCAAAATTGAATTCTTCTTTATAAATTCGTTTCAAAATTCATTTCTATTCAATTCAAATTTCAATTCAATTTGAATTCATTTCAATTCGCTTTCAATTCCATTTGAATTCGTTTTCAATTCAATTCATTTCGAAATCGTTTTAAAATTCAATTCATTTCGAAATCGTTTTCAATTCAATTCATTTCGAAATCGTTTTCAATTCAATTCATTTCGAAATCGTTTTCAATTCAATTCATTTCGAAATCGTTTTCAATTCAATTTATTTCGAAATCGCTTTCAATTCAATTTGAATTCGTTTTCAATTCATTTCGAAATCGTTTTCAATTCAATTTATTTCGAAATCGTTTTCAATTCAATTCATTTCGAAATCGTTTTCAATTCAATTTATTTCGAAATCGTTTTCAATTCAATTCATTTCGAAATCGTTTTCAATTCAATTTATTTCGAAATCGTTTTCAATTCAATTCATTTCGAAATCGTTTTCAATTCAATTCATTTCGAAATCGTTTTCAATTCAATTCATTTCGAAATCGTTTTCAATTCAATTCATTTCGAAATCGTTTTCAATTCAATTCATTTCGAAATCGTTTTCAATTCAATTCATTTCGAAATCGTTTTCAATTCAATTCATTTCGAAATCGTTTTCAATTCAATTCATTTCGAAATCGTTTTCAATTCAATTCATTTCGAAATCGTTTTCAATTCAATTCATTTCAAAATATTCGATTTCGAAATCACGTTTCAATATTCATTTTAAAATGAATAAAATCGATATAAATATCGTTCACGTCAAAATGGCGTCAATCTAATCCTCACGGCTTCACATATTTCTATTTTCAAATATTCTATTTCAAATATTTCTATTTCAAATATTTCTATTTCAAATATTTCTATTTCAAATATTTCTATTTCAAATATTTCTATTTCAAATATTTCTATTTCAAATATTTCTATTTTTCTCGAAACTGGAATGAGGCCCAATCAATTACCATATAATGTTAATTATATGGATTTTCTACAACACATGTATATATCAACAACGATGAATAATCAACCATCAACCAAAGTGCACTACACTGTATAAGCATCAAATATAGACATTTAACGCTTATAGCAGCTTGTCAATCAATCGATCGACATATTTAATAAATCAGGATGAGTGAACTTCAAATTTCATCCTAACACCCGTGTGGGGTTTCAAACAATCAAACACATATTTTATTTGTGCAGTTAGGCGATGTGTAAAATTTATCGACCCAATCAACGTCATTCAAATAGGTGTACATAAACAAACCGTCTGGTTTGTAAATGAATATTTATTTATTCACATTCACGTTAAAAATTATATTTTTAACGATAACACATTTTATTTTAACATATGAATTTATATTCAGTTCATTCGTTAAATAAAATGCTAATTTTATTTTTCTAACTTATTTTAGAAAATTTCGGCGGCATAACGGCACGATACTAGAAACGGGACAAGGCCTAGCCTTATCCCCGGTCTAGTGAAGGCCCACGCCATTCACACATCAATCAAATCAATTCGTTATGCAAACCACAAACTTTGAAGTAAGGATCTAACCTAGCCTTACTCCTTCGCCTTATAACGGCGCACGTCTAATCCTAACCAATTTATCGATTCGATTTTTCACACCACAAACCACATTCAAACCAATATCGCAATCAATCACCAAACAGTCAAACAAACAAGTCCATGGTCTGTGGACGATTGTGTCGGGTGCTACTAAGCACCGTCTGCATCCTAGTATATATATATAACTAGAAATAAAATAGAAAGGTGAGAAATTCTCACATATAGCTATCCTAGCTCCACGGCACTTCTTTTGCAGAAGTCTTCGTCGTTTCGCCTTTTTGTCACCTTCGTTGCTGCTTTCACTACATACGTAAAAATCACATTTTTACTTCGCTATTCAATTTATAAAAATCGAATTTTTAGTTCAAAGTTCAATATATAAAAATCGAACTTTTAGTTCGAAGTTCAATATATAAAAATCGAATTTTTAGTTCGAAGTTCAATATATAAAAATCGAATTTTTAGTTCAAAGTTCAATATATAAAAATCGAATTTTTAGTTCGCTATTCAATATATAAAAATCGAATTTTTATATACGTTACTTAATGGTAAAAATCATTCCTTTCCTTTTTATAAAAATAGAATCTATTCCATTTAAAAATCGAATCTTTTCTATTGTAAAAATCGCCTCTTTTCTATTGTAAAAATCACATCTTTTTTCTATTTTAAAAATCGCATCTTTATATGAAATAAAAATTAAAACTTTCTGCTTAATAAAAATCCGTCTTTTCTACTTTAAAGATCAAACCATTTTCTATTTAAAGTTTAAAATTTCCAAAAATCAGTTTTTATACTTCCTTTAAAACCTGTTTTTACTATTAAAACAAAATCAGTTTTATATTTTTAAATCAAAATCATTCTTATATTCTTAAATCAAAAATCAGTTTTATATTCTAATAAACAAAATCAGTTTTATATTCTAATAAACAAAATCAGTTTTTTTATCGTTTTAAAAATCAGAACTTACCTTTTTTTTTTTTTTAAATAAAACAATTCAGTTTTTTTTTTAACGAATTAAAATAAATAAATAAAAAAAAAACAATAAAATACTTACGGGGGGGAGGGGTCACGGCAGGTCATTGGCGCCATCAGGGGTGGCGGTGGTTCTCTTCGGGTCTGTGGAGATGGGCGTCTCGATTTGGTGTGAGCGCGGTCTGGTGGAGGGCCTCGCGATGCAGAGGGGCGCGGTCTTCATGCGTGGCGCGCCTAGACGGAGCGGGGGTGGTGATAGGGAGCGGCGGCTTGGTCAGTTCAAGGTGGGGTGTTGGAGGGAAGAGAAGGATCGACGAAGGAGAAGGGTTGCGAGGGGGAGATGCTCGGGGAGGCTTGTTGACCAACCACGGTGGTGCGACGGATCGCAGGTGGCCATTTTTAAATTGGGGATCGGGTTTTTCTGATTGGGGAAAAGTAAAGACGGGGGGGGGGGGGGCTTTAGTGTAAATGTTTATATTTTTATATTTTATTATTTTATTTTATATTTAATTTTTTTTCCCAAACCCTAATTGTTGACTTTTCCTTCTAACTCGGAGTTTCACCCAACGACTGCCGTCCCTAGCGCAATACCCCTATTCCGAACACAATGGGATATGCTGCGTAAGCCAACTCGGACGTTACGACCAGTTTCCGTTAAATTTAAAATATAAATCTTTATATATTCAATTTAAACGCACATTTCAATTTACCGGGGCCACACACTAACTAGAAAAATTCCCGAAAATATTTTCTAGCTTCGTATTGACGATACGGTCCTAACAAAACTAGTTTCGTCGAATTCTGAGATTGTTGGAAAAATGGCCAATTTCCAGTCGATTAAAATCAACTGAAACTGGTCAAACGCGTTTTCCTTTGCCACGCTCACATATTGATTCGAAAAATTATGAAATTTGAAACCTAGCCATAACTTGACATCACGGACCCAACAAAACTGGTTTCGTCGAAATCTGAGGTCGTTTGCAAAATTGCTATTTTTAAGGGCCTTATATATATAAAAATATATATAAATTCCACAGCGACTATTTCTAATTTTAAACTGGACATATCTTATCATTTCTAAAATGAAATCTCAGTTTGTTAACTTCGTTACAAAGATATAATTATACAGATTCAAATATTTCTTGTTTCGTTCAATTCTGACTTATATTGAATTCTGTATATTCATTTGAAATCAGAAATCGAATTTTCGAACTACCGCGCCATTTTCAATTCCTTTTATAATTATATATAATTATTATATATTCTAACGACGACGTATATAATATATACGTTCTAATTATATTCAAAATAAATTTCTCGTCGATATTATTTAAAATAATTCAGATTAAATATTCAAAATTCACTAAAGTTGCCAAAATAAAAATTTCAAACTGGCTCGCATTTTACGGGTTGTTACATAAAAACATAAGATTGGGAATTTACCTATTAAGTTAGGTCTACCCATTGGGAATTTACCTGTTAAGTTAGGTCTACCCAAATTCTTGAAAACTTGTAATTTGTTTTGGAAACATGATGGACATGACACTTAGAAAATATAAGTGTGACCAACTCGAGGTTGGGTTGAGTTTGTAGCGTAAAACTACCCGGAACCGACCGGCTTAACTAGTTGCTACAAACAATAGGACCCAATGTGAGAAGTTGGTCATGTTGTACCTTGAACCCGAGGTTAGACCAAGTTGTGGTGTAAAGCTACCCGGACCCGCCCGGCTTAACTAGTAACCACAACAAGGTCTAATGTGAGAGGTTAAGGCACATTAAATTAGTTAATGCCTCATGATTAGGGTTAAGTCATGGTCCACTTAATACTTAACCAATTTGGGCTTGGTGGATTAATCGGGGTTAAGTCGTGAACCCATCGTTACACTTAACCAAGTTAATCCATGATTAGTAAAAGGGTTAAACCGTACTTAACCCACTAGAAAATCCTAGCAATGGGGGTCCATTCCAGCAGTAATCCCAAGTTTGTATCATTAAGACCCTAGGGACTAGGCTAGGGTGGGGCACGATTACTGGACTTGATGTAAGTGACCAAAACGACGGCCGAGTGGTACGCCGGTGTAGTTCCGGACGGACTATGGTCGTGCACATAGTCCGTAGCCGGAGAAAACATGCACGGGTACCAGTAGATCGAGACTGTGCACTTATGTTTATGGTGTCCAGGGGTTTACACCCTAGGGCTTGATACACCCGAAGGTGGACCCGGCACAGTCCGACTACAATTATGTTTGGGCCGTATTGACACCAACACGTGACGAGTTAGGCTTAGGGAGCCGATCGATTAGACCGTTTGGTTGGACCTCGTATTAGGGTCATTTCATGTTATTGGGTCAAAGCTTGGGCCAAGGGATCAATACTTGTTTATTCAAGTCATGTTAGTTTGCTAGTACACCTGTGGTGCAAAACCTTAAACCTGATTATGCGATGACACCTTTATCTATCATGCCAGTATGTAGTTATCCTTATGTTCATCTCAGCTTTCATCATGTCAGTTAACTTTATTAGTTTATAGACTGATGGTAGTAGGGCTTACTCAGTCTTTTTGACTGACCTGTTTTCTTTCGCCTCTTTTCTTCCGTTCCCCCCCCCCCCCAGGTTCTCAGGGTGGGAATATTGGAGCTTAGCTTGGATTTCGGATCGCTTGCTTGTGGGATTTTAGCTCATGTACGGTTTTGACATGAAGCTAGATATGGTTATCACTTATTTTGGGGATAGTACTTATGTATTTCAGTTTTTCAGTTGATGTTGTTTTTATCTAGACTTGTTTATTTGGAAAGTTGACATTATGTTGTACCAAACTTGTTTTGAAATAGTTTGAAATCTTCCGCTGTTTTACTTATCTTATTTACTCTGTTTACATATATACATATATTATGTTCTGCCTTGGTATATCATTATGCATGTTTACCTGATTCAAACACCCCTCCAAAGTCAGAGTGCTTGCAAGAGCCACCCTGGCGGAGGTGGGGTGTTACATTTGGTATCAGAGCATATGGTTTACGAGAAGGAACAAAAAGGTTTTTAAAAACTTTTGGAAAACTATTTTCAAAACCAAGTATAAAGTATTTTCCAAAGAAAAGTCTAGTTTATTTTAAAGGCTATTCCCCAAAAAGCCATTAGCAAAATTCATTCGTTTTTCTCCATTCTGAATCTGTCTTTTTCTTCGTTTTCAGTATGGCTGATAACTTTGCTATTCCAGAGGGAGTACACGTACCTGTTTGGTATAGGAGACTTTTGGAGGCTAGGGCGACCGAAGCCGGCCCCGCCGATGTTCCTCCTCCTCCTCCGGTAGTTAATGTTCCTCCTCCTCCTGTCACTGAGGTTCCCCTTCCTCCTCCCCCTCAGCATCCACAAGAGGATTTCGCGGAGATTTGCAAAGACTTTAAGGCGATGGGTTGCAAGAATTTCATTGGAACCGAGACTTATGTAGAGGCAAGGAATTGGTTGAAAGAAACCGAAGATCTTTTTGCCTTCTTTGATATAGATGACCGTAGGAAGGTTTTATTGGCAGTGTGGTTGCTAAAGGAAGAAGCTGCACGTTGGTGGGTGGTCACCACCGCTACTAGGCCAATTGAGACTTGGGATGACTTTCGGGGAAAGTTTGGACTAAGGTTCCTATCACTGAAGCAAGGGGACATGACTATTAGGGAATACATAGATAAGTTTAATCAACTGGCTCGGGTCGGTTTAGACTTGGTTAACACAGCTCAGAAGAAGGCTCTATACTTTGCTCTAGGATTAAACGAGCCATTACATGGTTTAGCCATGTCTCATATACCCGTGGGGGCAACTTTCGAGAGTTTGGTGAATATGGCCCTACTCAATGAAGAGAATAGGAGTGACAAGAAGGAGGTCAAGATGAATGAGTCTCAAAACAAGGAAACGGAGCCCAAAAAGGAAATGAAAAAGAAGGAGGAGAAGTCTGAAGATAAGAAGGAAAAGAAGTTCTTTACTTGTGGAAGCTTGACTCATCTAAACAAGGATTGCAGAAAGAGGAAGGGCACTTGCTTTGACTGTGGAGAAATGGGACACTTCACTAGGGACTGCCCGAAGAAGGGAGGGCCTACGTCGGAAGGAACGGTGAATTCCGGGAAGCAAGGCAAGAACTCCAAAAATCGCAAGAACAAGAACAAGAGTCAAGGCAACAAGGGGAACAATAGCAAGGGAAATAACGACAAGAGGAAGTGCCATTATTGCGGTTCAGTTGGGCATCTTATTAAGGATTGTAGGAAGAGAAAAAGGAAGAGTGGTGAATGCTTTCATTGTGGTGAGTTTGGACATTTCAGCAAAGATTGCCCGAAGAAGCAAGGGCAAGGTCAGACTCAGTGTGCAAGACCGTCTGGAGGGCGAATTCATCCCCTCAACATCGTTCTTCCAGCTCATGATCGAGGTAGTGTTTCTGTTAAAAGTCCTGTTTACATTTCTGATTTTCCTGTTTGTACTTTGTTTGATTCTGGCACATCGCATAGTTTATTTCATCTGATCTAGTTGAAAGTTTGCACCTAAGTACTAGTCTAGTTAATGATCCCGTGTGTGTTTCAAATCCAATTGGGGTTTCCGCCCATTTGTCTATTATCTACGTGGATTTGAAAATCTCTATCTTTAGTGTAGAGTTCTCGTGTGATGCTTATATTCTCGGTTTCATGGGGTATGGGTTGATTTTGGGCATGGATCGATTGTCCAGTTTTGGATCCATCCTTGATTTTTGAGCATAGGGTTGTGAGGCTCATGACTCGCCTCGGTAATACCCTAAAAAATTCTTGTAACCCTATGGGTCCCGTCACGTTGTGTTATCTTGAATCCCTCAACTCGTCTATCGATAGTTTGCAATCTATGAGGGTGGTCCGAGAATATCCTGATATCTTGGGTGAAGCGAAGGGGTTACCCCTAAACGCGAGATAGATTTTCGCATTTATCTGGTTGATAATGCCAAGCCAGTTACGTGGCCGGTTAGGCACATGGTCCCGCAAGATGAGAGTTAAGAAAGCAAGTCAAGGAGTTGCTTGAGAAGAACTTCATACAATGAAGCATTTCCGAGGAAGGTGCTCTAGTAGTATTCGCTACTAATGTGGACAGTTCGCTTCGCCCGTGTGTTGATTATCGTGAGTAGAACAAGAAGAATAGACAACCATTACCAAGGATCGATGATTTGTTTGATCAGCTTGTAGGAACATCTGTTTTCTCTTGATCTTGCTACTGGATTCCATCAGCTCAGAGTAGCTGAGGATAGTATAGACAAAACTGCGTTCAGAACTCCAGATGGATTCTTAGAATGGCTGGTCATGCCATTCGGTTTGACCAATGCACCCGCCTACTTCGTGGACTTGATGAGTAGGGTGTTCAAGGAGCTCTTGAACAAGTTTGTCGTGGTCTTCGTAGATGATATTCTGATCTTCTCTAAGGATGAGGAAGAGCACGCAAGGCATCTCGTGAAGGTGATGGATACGCTTAGAGCCCATCAGTTGGAAGCCAAGTCCTCCAAATGTCATTTTGGAGAAAAGAAGTTAGATTTCTTGGGCACATAGTTTCTAAGCAAGGCTTAGCGGTGGATCCCGCTAAAGTGGTCGCGGTTCAAGACCGGAAAGCTCAGACGAGGACAAGTGAAGTAAGAAGCTTTCTCAGTTTAATTAATTAGTTAGCGTCCCTTGAGCTTAGACCTACCCTTCTGGATCAAGTAGGGACTTCACAGAAAGAAGACCCGCAGTTAGTCGAGATCATGGACAAGTTGATTCGAGGCGAGATGTTAAGACACCTCGCTATAGATGACAAGGGATGGCTAAGACGCGATGAGAGAAAGAAGGTTCTTGAAGATGCACATCATCCGAGGAGGTGGCCGAGTTTGTCCCAAGGTGCATGTTGTGCCAACAGGTTAAGGCCGAGTCATAAAAAGCCCGGTGGGCTATTACATCCATTAGAGGTCCCCGCAATGGAAGTAGTAAAGCGTCACGAAGGATTTCGTGGATGGACTGCCTAGATCAAGGAAAGGGAATACGAGCATGTGGGTCATAGTAGGTAGACTCACGAAGAGTGCTCATTTCACTCCGGTAAAGAGCGAAAGGACTGCATCATAGCTAGCGACAGTTTACTTTCAAGAAATAAAGCGGTTGCACGAGGTTCCCTAAAGTATAGTTAGTAACCATGACTCAATCTTCACTAGCCAGTTTTGGGATAGTTTACGGGAAGTCATGGGCAAGCACTGAATCTAAGTACGGCCTATCATTCGCAGGCGGATGGTTCATTCCGTTCAAGCATGAGTTATAGAAAATCACGTTAGTAAGAGCAATTGGCAACGTGGATTGGTATTTCCAAGAAAAGTTCTGCTGCGTGGAATACTTTATAGAAAGTAAACGAGATCCAGGATTCACTGGTGAATTTTGGAGAGCTTGCATGAAACCATGAGGTCATAGTTATGTTTAAGCCAAGAATGATAGAAGAGTAAGTGAAAGAGGAAGACGAGAGGCGACAATGAAATGGGTTCCAACTCATATTGGGAAATAAGAGTTAAGAAGCCAAGAAATCATGAGGTAAAAGACGGTCAAAACATAGTGGAGTCAAGCTCAAGGAAACGTGACTTAGAAGACTGAAGGCTAGATATGCACATCATATCTCTTTCTAAGAGTATATCCTTGATCCTTGTTTTCCGATGGAACTTACTTGCATGTTATCTTTTACATATATCCTCTCGGTCCCGTTCTCGATCCCATTTCTGTTGTAAACTACATAAGGGGGTGTGACTCATCGGTTTGTAATACATGTCATGGTTTAAAGGGGTCCGTTAGGTTGACTAAACCTTTTGGGCTTTTATAGAATATGGGTTGGGTTAGGAAGGGATTTCTTGTAATCCAAAAGGAGTATATCTTGCTTATCTTCCCGATCTCTTTGTAGCATATCTTTCTTTTGCTATCTATATCGTGTTAATCTTGTCATGAGAACCTTAGGTAGAAACCCTTTGGATGAAACATGTGTTTGAAACATGTTATGCTTGATGTTTGCAAGTGGTTGCAAGTGTTTGCAAGTGGTTACTCGTGGATGCATTATACACATTAGGCACTAGATCGGCTCACACACTCCTCATATCCATATGCATGAGTGTTTATGCTTATTCATTGATGAAAATTTTTGTGTTATCACATGGATGTTGCATATGGATATATGTTATGTGCACACATATAGATGTTATACATTATGTTAGGAATTGCATACATATGGATTCATTTCACTAACATAATTTGCATTGATGATATTTGCATTAGATAAGTACATATACACACACCTTTGCATATGTTCATACAACATTTAGAATCTTGTAAGGACAATGATTACTCGTGGATGATGTTTTGAGTAGATGGATGTTGGATGGTAGGATACGTTCTTCCTAACTTGAAGATTTCAGGGACGAAATCGTTTAAGGAGGGGAGAATGTAACAACCCGTATTTTCAATAACCTGTTATAACGTAAATCGAGGCAGAATTTAATTTATAAATCTGAATCAAGGGAAACGGGCTATGCCATTGCGTTCGTCTCGAAAAAATACGCGAAATAGAGTCCGAGTTTTCAAAAATCGGAGTCCGTATGACCCGATTAAGGCCCAATGAAGTTTTCAGAAAATTTCAAGTTCAAAACAGATTTGAATTTCAAGTTCAAATTTCGAATTTCGGGCCTGGAAGGCTAGGCGGGAAATTTCCTGCCAAGCCAACCAAGTCGACAGGCCTGTCGACTTGGCAGTCGACTTGGTTGGACCCAAGTCAACAGCCCTGTCGACTTGGCTGTCGACTTGCTTCAGCCGGGCAGTTTTGCCTGGTGCACCATTTTGGGGCTTTGGTTAGGTTTTGGGGCCAGATTCGGTTTTAAGGGCTGAGATTGGAATTAGGGTTTAATCCTAAGGTTGAAACTAATCCTAATCTCTATAAATAAGCCCCTAACCTAACCCTAAATCATCATTATTCAACCCTACAACTAAACTATGGCAAAATTATTCCTCTCATGGCCTCCACTCTCTTCATAAAATTTCTAAGATATTTCTATGAGAGATTTTCCATGCATACAAGTGTTTTCAAGCTTGTATGAGCATCATTAGCTTGCATTCAAGTCAAGTTTCTATATTTGCATCATAAAGCAAGAGTTTTGATCATTTTGGCTCAAGGGTTTTTCTATTGGAGCTTTCATATTGGGTTTATTTGATTGCATAAGGGCTTTGTCTCAATCTTATATTTGCTTATACTCATTTGAGTCTTCATAAGCATTGTAAGCCCTTTTACCTTCTTTTTAAACTCTAAAGTTAATGAATGATGCAAGTTGTGTTTGATCATTATGATATGCAAGTTTATCATGTTATGTTATGCAAGTATGCCATGTTATGATATGCAAGTTTACCATGTTATGCTATGCAAGTTTGCCATGTTATGATATGCAAGTTTATCATGTTATGTTATGCAAGTTTGCCATGTTATGATATGCAAGTTTATCATGTTATGTTATGCAAGTTTGCTATGTTATGATATGCAAGTTTGCTATGTTATGATATGCAAGTTTGCCATATGATATGCAAGTTATGTTATGCAAGTTTGGGTTGATCATTTTGCTCATGTTATCATGTTATGCAAGCTTATCTTGGGTTTATGAGCTTAAAGCTTCAAGCTTTATGCTAAAGGTTGCATTTCGGCAACATGTAAGTTATCATATCCCTTATGATAACTTGCATGTGAGGCTAAATGCGAACTTATGGCAACTTCTACATGTCATTTATCACCATGTATCACTTATATGCTAAGTTTGGTTTTATGCATACTTTTGAGGCCTAATGATGCAATATGAAAGTATATGAACATATGTACATTTCATATGCCACCATGTTAAACTTGTGGCTTCAACACCATTTGTCATCTTTATGCCAAGTTCCCTCTTTCTATCCTTTATGCGCTATTGCGATTATGTAAGCGATGGGATTGCGTTTGGGGTTGGGTAAACTTAAAAGACATAAAAACATAAGATTGGGAATTTACCTATTAAGTTAGGTCTACCCATTGGGAATTTACCTATTAAGTTAGGTCTACCCAAATTCTTGAAAACTTGTAATATGTTTTGGAAACATGATGGACATGACACTTAGAAAATATAAGTGTGACCAACTCGAGGTTGGGTTGAGTTTGTAGCGTAAAACTACCCGGAACCGACCGGCTTATCTAGTTGCTACAAACAATAGGACCCAATGTGAGAAGTTGGTCATGTTGTACCTTGAACCCGAGGTTAGACCAAGTTGTGGTGTAAAGCTACCCGGACCCGCCCGGCTTAACTAGTAACCACAACAAGGTCTAATGTGAGAGGTTAAGGCACATTAAATTAGTTAATGCCTCATGATTAGGGTTAAGTCATGGTCCACTTAATACTTAACCAATTTGGGCTTGGTGGATTAATCGGGGTTAAGTCGTGAACCCATCGTTACACTTAACCAAGTTAATCCATGATTAGTAAAAGGGTTAAACCGTACTTAACCCACTAGAAAATCCTAGCAATGGGGGTCCATTCCAGCAGTAATCCCAAGTTTGTATCATTAAGACCCTAGGGACTAGGCTAGTGTGGGGCACGATTACTGGACTTGATGTAAGTGACCAAAACGACGGCCGAGTGGTACGCCGGTGTAGTTCCGGACGGACTATGGTCGTGCACATAGTCCGTAGCCGGAAAAAACATGCACGGGTACCAGTAGATCGAGACTGTGCACTTATGTTTATGGTGTCCAGGGGTTTACACCCTAGGGCTTGATACACCCGAAGGTGGACCTGGCACAGTCCGACTACAATTATGTTTGGGCCGTATTGACACCAACACGTGACGAGTTAGGCTTAGGGAGCCGATCGATTAGACCGTTTGGTTGGACCTCGTATTAGGGTCATTTCATGTTATTGGGTCAAAGCTTGGGCCAAGGGATCAATACTTATTTATTCAAGTCATGTTAGTTTGCTAGTACACCTGTGGTGCAAAACCTTAAACCTGATTATGCGATGACACCTTTATCTATCATGCCAGTATGTAGTTATCCTTATGTTCATCTCAGCTTTCATCATGTCAGTTAACTTTATTAGTTTATAGACTGATGGTAGTAGGGCTTACTCAGTCTTTTTGACTGACCTGTTTTCTTTCGCCTCTTTTCTTCCGTTTCCCCCCCCCCCCCCCAGGTTCTCAGGGTGGGAATATTGGAGCTTAGCTTGGATTTCGGATCGCTTGCTTGTGGGATTTTAGCTCATGTACGGTTTTGACATGAAGCTAGCTATGGTTATCACTTATTTTGGGGATAGTACTTATGTATTTCAGTTTTCCAGTTGATGTTGTTTTTATCTAGACTTGTTTATTTGGAAAGTTGACATTATGTTGTACCAGACTTGTTTTGAAATAGTTTGAAATCTTCCGCTGTTTTACTTATCTTATTTACTCTGTTTACATATATACATATATTATGTTCTGCCTTGATATATCATTATGCATGTTTACCAGATTCAAACACCCCTCCAAAGTCAGAGTGCTTGCAAGAGCCACCCTGGCGGAGGTGGGGTGTTACACAAATCGTGTAAACAAGGTATAAAAAGGGTTTAGAAATTGGATTCTTGTAATAAATCTATGTTTTTAAATAATTTGTATTAATAAGGAGATTTAAGTTTAGCACAAAGATAATGTTAAACAAGTGTTCGCTTAATATTTAAGTTAAGTAAAACGATATATTGAAAGGAAATTTTCAAAGATAAAAAGGAAAGGCACCGGCTGGTCTTTGATTAAGAATCGGGAAAATGGATTTATTGTAAATAATCCAAGATTGGTTTTACAATAGAAAATATCATGGATTGGTGAAAGATTCAATAAACGGACCTTGAAATGAAATCCAAGTTATAAGTAAACTTATGGGAAGAAATTTAAAGATAAGAGGTATATTTTAGTTATAATTTGTTTAATAAAAAATTAAGAAATGATAAATATGTTTTAAGAAAGAATTTCAAAGTAATGGTTTATAAAACCATAGTTTAAAATGGAATAGTAAATGAAATGTAGCATAATATTATGATTTATATCGGTTTTGAGTTACAAACCTTTATCTATCTTAAGATAAGAACACTGTTGATAAAGGTCTTAGAGGTAAATAGAATACCCAAACTTGAATGACTTCAGGATTTTCTAAGGATGGTATAGGTTTGCAAGGGTAAAGATGTTGGAAATAATTCATTGTTTCCACAAGAGAAATAATATTGCAGTGATATTTGAAAGGTTTTTAAATATAATAAAACTATAGGTTTTATGTTAACAATGTATAATTTAACATTATTTGGCCCAAGTATAAAGTGTGACTACACTTATACCATTTGGTTAAGTATATAGAATTATTTTCTAATTAATGAAAATAGTACGGTTTTCTCCAAAAGTATAGTTATAAATGGAGATACTTATATAAGTTGAGTTATATAGAAGAGGGTCGTAATTGGATTCTCTTATAAGTAAAAGAGATTGTTAAATTGATTTTAAATATCAATAAAGAGGGTTAAGAACGTATTAAGGAAATAAAAGGGCTTGAGAATATATATACTGATAAAAGGATATTTTGTGAAAATATAATGATATCTTCAAGGTAAAAGGAAGTGAAGAGATAAGTTTTTTTGGAAATAGGTTTATTTTAAGAAAAAGGATAGGTGTCGGTTGTGTAACGACCCGGATTTTGAGCGACTTTGGTTATCGACATAAGCACGATGTCGATAACCAAACCACCAAAAAATCCTGGTAATTAGTGAAAGAAATTAGAGGGTGAGGAAAGATAAGATAGAAACTTAGAATAGAAGAAGAAGAAGAACACCATATCAGAGTAACACGAATCTCACAGCGGAACGAATAAATATATTTCATAACATAACTTTGAAATATAAATCTGTACTTGAATATACATATCATTTTCAGAGTACAACACTTACAACACAGCGGAAATAACTATAGCTATATGATCCTGAAGCCTCCTGCTCCAGCTCTTCCAGTAATCTGTAAAATCCCGACTACTTGACTGCCCGTACAAATTTAGGCACCCAAGAGTTTAGGGAAAACAACAAAGTAAACTCCGGGTCAGTCATGGGACTGGTATGAGTAAAATAGTTTAAAAACAATTGAACAAGTAAATGATATCTCATAAGACCACGCCGCATAACGGAACAGGTTTTTCCCTTATGAGAATCCAAAATATCTTTATATCAAAAACCTTTTGATATTATAATAATGTCTATCAACCACAGTATATATATAATCATCTAGCAGAAACGCTTTCATCTCACGTTCTACATCTATAGTATACAATCAAAACCACAAGCACGTATTGGGTAATGGATTTCCAACTATGACAAGGTATGGAATCACCTTTCGCTCGTGTACCTCTAGAGAGGAATACACTGGGTTCAACAAGAACATCTTGCAACCCGGCCACACATGACCGACCACTCATTTCGCTTGAGTGTATCGAATGTATATCACCAACAGTTGGGATCAGCAACCGTTTCCCGAATGGGATAGCATCAACAATAGATTTTTAGAAGTAAATGAAACTCTAGATCAGGTGATTATACACCCTACTTCGGTGCGACCGACTTAGCCATGCTGCCTGCCCGATTTCTGTCATTTACCGGATGATGAGGCTAGAAGCTACGCTTTATCATCACACCAGATTCACTTTGAATGCCACATCGTCAAATCCATCAAATCACCGATTGACGTCTACAACAATACATTATGTGTTAGCTAAAAGAAGTTTCCTCCTCCGCTTCCACTCTTGGTACGGTTGGAGAAATCAATATACGTGATCATCTGGAATTACTCTGTCAAACATCTGTCCAAACAAGTCATCCAGGAACAGGATGAACCGAAGGCACTATTCTGTAAACAGGATAGCCCTTGCATAACTCCGTCTTCAATTTCCTTTGGCATATATGATTCGCAACTGTTATGCCAATACAGAGTGGTTCTTCGGATAATAATCCAACCGGTCTCTCCATATTAACAATGTTAAAATGGTCAAAACTTCGATAGTCTGTGATTTAACTATCGAATAAAAATAGGTGTGCAAACAATGATATTATTTCCAAATGGAAATTATATCGATCAAACATCATTCAACATTTATCTCTTAATTTCATAAATTTACTTATCTCCTGCTTCCCTATATTCAATATTTCTTATTTTCTAAATTTGGAAAATATACGTTATTAACAATGGAAAACATTTCCATTTCTTGTTTTCTTTATTAGAAAACATTTCTGGTTTCTTATTTGGAAAACATTTCCAAAGCTTCTTTATTGGACTTAGAAAGATGTTTAAGCAAACCATCGCGATGCCAACTCAAACCATTTCCTTTACTGCCGAACCTTAACTATTCCTTAGTTAAAACGAAGCCAATCAAGTTGGGGTAGAACTACCTCTCAGACCTTAACTGAACAACATTTCTAACTTTGAAATAGACAAAGTTCACTTTGTACTTCTTTAACTAACTTCCTTACTTAACTCTCGTTCGAATAAATCTCTATTCGATTTATTCTATTTGATTTACTCTATTCTCTTAACCCCTTTCGAATAAACTATATTCGATTTACTAACTTTATTTGAATAAACTATATTCTATTAACTCCTTTTACTTTAACACTAATCGATTAAACTAACATCGATTAACTCCTTTCACTTTAACACTAATCGATTAAACTAACATCGATTAACTCCTTTCACTTTAACACTAATCGATTAAACAAACATCGATTAACTCCTTTGACTTTATTCTCTAATCGATTTACTAACATCGATTAACCCCTTTTGACTTTATTCTCTAATCGATTAACTAACATCGATTAACTTCTTTTACTTTATTCTCTAATCGATTAACTAACATCGATTAACTTCTTTTACTTTAACTCTAATCGATTAACTAACATCGATTAACTCCTTTTAACTTTAACACTAATCGATCAAACTAACATCGATTAGCTCCTTTTAACTTTAACACTAATCGATCAAACTAACATCGATTAGCTCCTTTTACTTTATCACTAATCGATTAACTAACATCGATTAACTCCTTTTGATAAACTACGTTTTCCGTTACAACTATTTCCTTTTTATAACGTTTACTTACCGTTACAAATATTTCCTATTTATAACTTCTATTTACCGTTACAAATATTTCCTATTTATAACTTCTATTTACCGTTACAAATATTTCCTATTTATAACTTCTATTTATTTTCTAAATAAATATTCCTTTTCTATTTCTATTTATTTTCTAAATAAATATCCCTTTTATACAACCGTGTTCGTTTTATACATATTTCCTTTTATAAAATCCTGTGATTTTATAAAATTCCTTTATTTCAATATACATTTAAATAAATTCTTTTTACATCCCAGGGTCTTTTATGATATTTAAAATATCGAATAAAAATGATCAACATCATTCCAACACCCATAATCCATAACAGATTATATAACACATCATATATCACAATATATGAAAACAGTAAAATAAATGTTGAGGAATCCAGTTGGATTCCTCCAACCTGTTTCCCTGCATCACAGATGTTAAACAATATAGATAACATCACTTTCAGTTCTATATGATATATTCTGTTAAACAGAAACAAATATAGAAATTCAACTAACTAACTAGCAGTTCAATCAAACAATCAACACACAGTCAATCAGTCAATATCTAACAGTTCTAAAAATACAACATGAAATTATAAATTGTTCAGAGTTAGTGAGATTTACTCACATTGCGCGTTAACCGTTGAATAACGGTTTGCGTTATTTCGAAAATTTATTTCGCCATAAATTGTAACGAGCTCGGATTCACTCCCAGTCAGCTCCGTGGTGTAGTGTCCGTCCACACGATCCCATCGGATCTTGTTTCGTTAGATTCCGATAACATATGACAATGATACGAGTTATATAAGTTAATATATAGTTTGAATTTTAATTAAAACTTAAATAAACTCTATTTGGCCTTTACCCTTCTTCTTGGCCCATCTAGAAACATTGGACCCGACCCACTTTTTCATACGTTCTTCTTCCAAAATGAACCATGTTTCCAGGTTAATTTCCGCAGGCAATAGAATGGCATGGCAAAAATTAGCATGACCCTTTCTTCTACCCTTAAATCACGGACTAATATACCATCGCTCCTCTATACAAAGTAGGTCCTCCCATCCTTCTATTTGTTGGTTCACGTCCCATTATTTCTCCACCACCCCTAGACAAATTTCCGCAAGCACCAGTTCCATTTTTCACTTGGCCGTCCCTACTGACAAATGGTTCGCACCCCTCATCCTTACTACGTATAGCTTCACACACCATCCCATAACAAAAATCCTCACGTCCATGTTTCCTTTCAACATCTAAATGGCCGTGAGTCCCCACTAATATATATATTCACCACACTTCAAAGTATTTATACCCACATCCGTACTTCACAAAGATTAATGCAGCTCCCATCGGTTACTGGAAACAACTTCAGATCCGGACCGAACTCACCAACACACTTGAAAGCTTCCTCCTTTTTTCTCATCTCGCTCACGTCCCTCATGTCTTGCTCACTTCCTAAAATCTTCTACACGTACATGCATGGCCATCCCCTCTTGATTCTCGTAAAGACCCAAACCCAAGGTACTACAAAACTTCTGAACACGTAGGAAGGGTAGCACTTCCTCCAACGATTTATATATAATTGAGAATATGGGATTACTCGCAGTTTGATTTTTTTGTTTATGTATTTTGTTCCGCACGTTTTAGAAGAAAAGAGGAGTAGCCGTCGTTTTCTGCTGAGAGGAATTAGGTAGAAATGGGGAGAAGTTAAAGTGTTTTATCTATAGGAGAGGGGACGTGGATGCATAAATCATCCTACCATTTCTTGAGGCCAAAGGGACTGAGACGTGCAGCAATCCATACAACACATACTTTGGTTTTCCAACGTGGGAATCTGTTTGCCTTAAATGAAGAGTGGATCGAAAATTGATGTATCAAATATAGTGATGGCACTGTGTTGTCATGTTAGGTAGAAGTGATAAGGTAGAAACAAACCAACGTTAGTAGGTATATAAAAATTCCATGTTGTCCTTGAATCGAATGGTTATGGACAGATATTAAATTACCATCGTGTAGAGCAACATGCCACGATTCTAAAAATATAATAATACCGGTAGGTGGACTCATATTTTGAAACTTCAAAATGTTGATTTCAGGGTGCGAAATACTTCAAATAAAAAGTCGCTTATTAAATTAATTAAAAATTACAGTAAAATTCTAAAAATTAATTTATCACTATGTCCCAAAAGAACCTTGTCTAAATTCAAACCCGATCTTTAGTTATATCGAATAAACAGTTATGGTCGATAAACGATTCCATAACGACTATCATAAAATTTGAATTGGACATATCTCAAAATATACAAGACGAAATCCTGATTTTCCTCTTCCACTAGAAATATATACTCCATCAGCTCCACACGTTTCTTGTTTCACAGAAATCCAGCTTAAAACGAATCCTGTACATTCAGTTGAAGTTCGAATCGCCAAATCACGAACTGCAGCGCCATTTCGAGCTCGTTTATAATTATATTATAAACTATACGTTCAACTGTCGACGATTGAATATATTCGTTATTCAAATTCAATTCTAAACTGAATTAAATATCACAGATGATCCGGTTCACACCATATCGTCATTTCGGCCAATTCTGTTTATTTCAGAATTAAATATATTATTTGATTATTATTTTAATTAAATATTCACCATTATTAAATTCCACGACCATTAAATTCACTAACCCACCATTAATATAATTAAATTAATTAATTCTAATACCTCTGCCAATGCGGGTCATTACAATCTTTCCCACTTAAAATAATTTCGTCCTCGAAATTGCTAAAAGGTAGAGAACGACCGTATCGACTGGTTAGAACCTATTTGTTCACTTCTTAACTTCAGTTGCAACTGAACCAATTTAATTTCAATTAAATTATTAATTTATTCTTATCAACGAAAATTTTCAAAAATCCTGAAAATTTTCTAACGCCTTACTTTTCAAAAACATTCGCCAGCACCTCCTTTGTACCGGTCAATACGTCAAACTCCAACTCGCCTCTCTGGGCCATCTTCATCCCAAAAGAAAATCAAACAGCCAAGCGACTTGCCAATTCGGCTCATAAATCTTATATCCAATGTAAATATAAACTTGTACCTTTTGTCGGCATATCATTTTATCCTTTCCACCTGTTATCAATTCAGCGGATACAAGGGTTATCCCAATCAAATTCCCATCTGCTTTTGTCCACGACACAACCATTCGCTTATATCCGAGCCAAATATCATTTCAACTCGAGTTTCTTCTCGATACCCAACTCTTACTTGATTATCACATTACACTTCAAAATTGGAATCTCACAATCCAATTGGTCTTGATATCATTCTAATTCAATCTCAGTTACCACTTTACTGGCTTTACTTTAATTCAAATTTTGCTTTCACAAATTTCTGTTAAATTTGTTTTTAATTCAAACAGTCTTTCCCTGGGAGCTTTCAAACAGTTTACTCTTTTCAAAAAAAACAAAATTTCCTTTTTGAAATTAACTGAGCATATAATCAATATTCCATTAGTTAAATCTCCATTTCTTTATCAATATTTGTTAACCAAATATTTTCAATAATCATATTGGCCTTTTATGATATTTGGAAAACATTTCCGAATATCGCCTTCCTTTATTTTCTAAACTTTAGAAAATATATGCTATTTATAATTGGAAAATATTCCAATTACTTATCTCTTTTTCGATCTCGTTTATTTCTATACTTAGGAAATATTCAACTAACCCTTATTCAACATTGATTTTCGAGCCTGAAATCTTATTGTTTATTGGTTAATAATGAAATCAATCAAGTTGGGGTATAACTACCTCTCAGACCTTGACTGAATAACATTTATAACGTCAAAACAGATATGACTACTTACTCGAATAATCAATACCATACAACTACTTATTCACTTCTAAACACATATATGCTTTCTCTTTCTGTTTTTACTAGATTTTATTCATAGTCTTCATTTTTGATTTTTTACTGTTCTATTTCTAAGTTTGTTTCCTTATCGACTTCTATATATATCGATACGTTGATTTCTAACTATCGAATTATCTTAAAAATATTCTAACTCCTTAAATTTCCGGAAAAAATCGCCATAACCTCCTTTGTACTCGGAGCATTGGGATATTTCAAATAGCCTCCCATTGCCCTTACCAATCCAAAAGAAAAAGAAAAGGCCAATACGGCGCATAAAATGTCATATATGAATTAAATACATACCTTTCCGTCGAGCATTCTATCTATATACCTTCATACCTTATCTGTAACAACCCGTATTTTCAATAACCTGTTATAACATAAATCGAGGCAGAATTTAATTTAAAAATCTGAATCAAGGGAAACGGGCTATGCCATTGCGTTCGTCTCGGAAAAATACGCGAAATAGAGTCCGAGTTTTCGAAAATCGGAGTCCGTATGACCCAGTTAAGGCCCATTGAAGTTTTCAGAAATTTCCATAGTAAAAACAGATTTAAATTTTAAAATTAAAAACAAGGATTAGGGCTAACTGGCGTCAGGCGGGAAAACTCCCGCCAGGACCCCCATGTCGACAGGCATGTCGACAGGGGTCTTAGGGTGTCGACTGCCCTGTCGACAGCCCTGTCGACACGGGGTGGCCAGGCAGTTTTGCCTGGCGCACCATTTGTGATTTGGGCTTGGTCTTGTGGCTTGGTTCTAGAGAATTCTGAAATCTGACGGACCTAAACTAACCTAGGGTTAATCCTAGGGCTAAAAACACTCTAATCTTCTATAAATAAGCCCCTAATCCTACCCTAAAACCTCATTATTCATTCTAGCAACCAAACTATGTCAAATTGAATTCTCAAATGACCTCCACCTAAAAACCCTAGCCTCCAACCTCTTCATGAATCATTCCTATGAAGATTTTGATGTTCATACAAGCATTTCTAAGTTGTATGAATGATCATTAGCTTGCATACATCATCAAGTTGCAAGCTTTATTTGCTAAGCTAGAGTTTTTGGGATTTTTGTTAATTGGAGCTTTGTTTTGGGTTTTTATATGCTTGCATAAAGGGCTTCTCAATCTTTATTAGTAGATTTGTGTCTTCATAATAATAGTAAGCCCTCTTACCTTCATTTTAGAAACTCTAAAGTTAATATGTGGTGAAAGTTGGGATTTATGCATGTTTAATAAGTTATGCATGCTTATGCAAGTTCACTATGCTATGTTATGCATGTTTAATAAGTTATGCATGCTTATGCAAGTTCACTATGCTATGTTATGAATGTTTAATAAGTTATGCATGCTTATGCGAGTTCACTATGCTATGATTTGCAAGTTTAACAAGTTATGCATGTTTATGCAAGTTCACTATGCCATGATTTGCAAGTTTAACAAGTTATGCATGTTTATGCAAGTTCACTATGCCATGATTTGCAAGTTTAACAAGTTATGCATGTTTATGCAAGTTCACTATGCCATGGTTTGCAAGTTTAACAAGTTATGCATGTTCACTATGCTAAGTTATGCAAGTCCAACACGTTATGCATGTTTATTATGATATGTAAGGTTTATCATGTATGTTGTGCCAAGTTCCCTCTTTCTATCCTTTATGCGTTATAACGAATATGTAAGCGATAGAATGACGTTGGGGGGTTTTGGGTAAAACTTAAAATACATGAAAATATAAGATTGGGAATTTACCTATTAAGTTAGGTCTACCCCTTGGGAATTTACCTATTAAGTTAGGTCTACCCAAGTATTTGTTAAACTTGTAATTATGTTTTGAAATAAAGTGGACATGACACTTAGAAAACGTAAGTGTGGACAACTCGAGGTTGGGTTGAGTTTGTAGCGTAAACCTACCCGGAACCGACCGGCTTAACTAGTTGCTACAAACAATAGGACCCAATGTGAGAAGTTGGTCATGTGTACCTTGGACCCGAGGTTAGACCAAGTTGTGGTGTAAAGCTACCCGGACCCGCCCGGCTTAACTAGTAACCGCAACAAAGTCTAATGTGAGAGGTTAGGGCACAATTAAATTAATTAATGCCTCATGATTAGGGTTAAGTCATGGCCCACTAATACTTAACCAATTTTGGGGATACGAGGGATTAAATGGGGTTAAGTGGTGAACTGTTGGTTACACTTAACTAATTTAATCCATGATTAGTGAGGGGTTAAACCACACTTAACCCCCTTAGGAAACCCTAGCAACGTGGTCTGTTCCAGCAGTAATCCCAGTTTGGTATCATTCACAACCCTAGAGGCTAGGCTAGGGCGGGGCACGATTACTGGACTGATGTAAGCGACCAAAGCGACGGCTGAGTGGTACAGCGGTGCGGGTCCAGGCGGGCTACGGACGTGCACGTAGTCCGGTGTTGGACAAACTCGAGGCACGGGTACCAGTAGGTTTAGACTGTGCATTATTGCTTAGGTGTCTGGGGTTGACACCCGAGGGCTTGATACACCCGAAGGTGGACCCAGCACAGTCTGACTACAAACATATGTGGGCCGTATGGACACCAACACTTGACGTGTTAGGTTTATAGGGAGCCGATCGACTAGACCGTTGGGCTGGACCTTGTATTAGGGTCACCTCATGCAATTGGGCCAAAGTTTGGGCTGAGGGATCAATACCTGTTATGTTAGTTTGCTAGTACACTGTGGTGCAAAGCTTAATCCTCTTTATGTGATGTCACCTTTATCTATTGCCAGTATGTTCATCTCAGTTTCCATCATGATGTTAACTTTATTAGTTTATAGACTGATCGTAGTAGGGCTTACCAGTCTTTTTGACTGACCTGTTTTCTTTCGCTTCTTTTCTTCCGTTCCCCCCCCCAGGTTCTCAGGGAGGGAACAGTGGTGCTTAGCTTGGATCGCTTGCTTGTTCGTTGGATAGCTCATGTATGTCTGGACATTGAGCTCGCTATGGTTTATCATCTTTATATTTTGGGGATAGCACAATGTATTACAGTATTTCTGTTTATGATGTACTAGACATGTTTATTTTGGCAGTTGACTTTATGATGTACTAAGACTTGTTTTGAGATGGTTTGAGATATTCCGCTGTTTTATTCTCACTTACTTTGTTTTACATATATATTTATGTTCCTGTTCTGCCTTGATATATCATTATGCATGCTTACCCAGTTCTAACGCCCCCCAGAAGCTAGTGCCCCCAAAAGAGTGACCCTAGCGGAGGTGGGGTGTTACAAATTTGGTATCAGAGCCAGGTTTACAAGAAAGAACAAAAAGTTTTTAAAAATACTTTTGAAAAACTATTTTCAAAACAAGTATAAAGTATTTTCCAAAGAAAAGTCTAGTATTTTAAAAGGCTATTCCCCAAAAAGCCATTAGCGTTATCCTTCGTTTCCTTGACCTAATCTTATCTTATCCTTCGTTTCAGTATGGCTGAGGATCTTGCCATCCTGGTTGGAGTAAACGTACCACTCTGGTATAGGAGGCTTCTAGAAGCTAGGGCGGCAGCCGGCCCCGCAAACCCTACTCCCACTCCTCCTCCTGTAGTTGAGAATCCTCTCCCTAATGTCCCTCCTCCAGTGGTCCCTCCAGTGGTTAATATTCCTCCTCCCGTTGCTAATGTTCCTCCCCCTCCTGTTGCTGAGGCTCCTTTTTCTCCTCCTCCCCCTCAGCATCCTCAGGTTGAGTTCACGAAGGTTTGCAAAGACTTCAAGGCGATGGGAGGCAAGAATTTCCTAGGCACGGAATCTTTTGTTGAAGCTAGGAATTGGCTGAAAGACACTGAGGACCTGTTTGCTATCTTTGGGATTGATGACGAGAGGAAGATCTTATTGACAGTGTGGCTTTTGAAGGATGAAGCAGCCTATTGGTGGGAGGTCACCAATGGGACGAGGCCCGTTGAGACTTGGGCCGATTTGAGGGCTAGATTTGTGGCCAAGTTTCTATCTTCTACTGAGGCGAATTTACAGATGGAGAAGTTCATTGCATTAAAGCAAGGTGTTATGTCTGTTAAGGAGTATGTGAACAAGTTTAATCAGCTGGCCCGTTTTGGTTTGGATATGGTGAACACTCTTGAAAAGAAGGCTCTTCGATTTGCTAGAGGGTTGAATGAGCCGCCGCAGGGTTTGGCGATGTCACATATTCCGCATGGAGCTACTTTTGAGAGTTTGGTCAATATGGCTCTACTTCAGGGAGATGGAAAGAAAGAGGTCAAGACGAGTGATACTCAAGCAAAGAAGACTGATTCTCAAAGCAAAGGCAATCAAGGTGGTCAAAGCAGTCAGGGGAATCAGGGCAAGAACAAGAAGGGGAACAACAACAAAGGCAAGGGAAAGTGCAATTACTGTGGTGTGCCTGGACACTTTGCTAAGGATTGTAGGAAGAAGAAAAGGAAGCTTAGTGGTGGATGTTTTTCCTGCGGTGAGACTGGACACTTCAGCAAGGAATGCCCAAAGAAGAAAGGACAGGCTGGACCTTCAGGAGGGCAAGTTCATGCTCTCAATACCGCTCCAGTTCCCGATCGAGGTAGTGTTTCTGTTGAGAACCTTGTTTATGTTTCCGATCTTCCAGTTCGTACCTTGTTTGATTCTGGTGCATCACATAGCTTTATTTCATCTGATCTTGTTGATAGCTTGCAGCTTAGTACTATCTTAGTGGATGATCCCGTTTGTGTTTCGAATCCCATTGGGGGTTCTGCTCATCTATCTATGGTATGTGAGGATCTGAGGATCTCTATACTCAGTGTAGAGTTCTTGTGTAGTGCATATGTTCTTGGTTTCAGGGGATACGGATTGATACTGGGCATGGATTGGCTGTCCCGATATGGAGCCATTCTTGATTGTGAGCATAGGGTTGTGAGGCTTGTGACTCGCCTTGGCAACACCTTAGAGATTTCATGCAATCCGAAGGACCCCGTCATGTTGTGCTATCTTGAATCTCTCGACTCGTCAGAGGAAGCCCTTCAGTCTGTAAGGGTGGTCCGAGATTATCCAGATGTTTTTGAAGAAGTTAAGGGGTTGCCCCCTAAACGAGAGATTGATTTTCGCATTTATCTGGTGGATAATGCTAAGCCTGTTTCTTTGCCCGTTCGGCACATGGCTCCGCGTGAAAGACGGGAGCTCAGCAAGCAAGTAAAGGAGTTACTTGAGAAGAACTTCATCAGACGAAGTATATCCGAATGGGGAGCGCCTGTGGTGTTTGCTACTAAGGCAGATGGTTCTCTTCGACTTTGTGTGGATTATAGAGAATTGAATAAGCTGACTAAGAAGAACAGACACCCGTTACCGAGGATCGATGATCTCTTTGACCAGCTTGTTGGTGCTTCTGTTTTCTCTCAGCTTGATCTTGCTACTGGATTCCATCAGCTCAGAGTGGCTGAAGATAGTATAGACAAGACTGCATTCAGAACTCCAGATGGATTCTTTGAATGGCTTGTTATGCCGTTCGGTTTGACGAATGCACCCGTGTATTTCGTAGACTTGATGAGTAGGGTGTTTCGGGAGTTCTTGAACAAGTTTGTCGTGGTCTTTGTCGATGATATTCTGATCTTCTCCAAGGATGAAGAAGAGCACGCAAGGCATCTTGTAGAGGTGATGGATACGCTTAGAGCGCATCAGTTAAAGGCCAAGTTCTCCAAGTGTCACTTTTGGAGAAGGGAAGTTAGGTTCCTTGGGCATATCGTATCCAAGCAAGGCTTAGCGGTGGATCCCGCTAAGGTGGTTGCAGTTCAGGATTGGAAGACTCCAAGGAATGCAACCGAAGTGAGAAGTTTTCTAGGTCTTGCGGGTTTTTACCGGAAGTTCATCAAGGACTTCGCAAAGATATCTGCTCCTCTTACTAAGTTGACGAAAAAGAACTTAGTTTTTGCTTGGGATATGGACTGTGAGCTTGCTTTTCAGAGACTCAAGAGAGCCCTTACCTCAGCACCAGTTCTAGCTTTACCCGATGGTGGTAAGATGCTTACCGTGTACACTGATGCTTGTGGCACGGGATTGGGCGTCGTTCTGATGCAAGAAGGCAGAGTTATATGTTTTGGTGGTAGACAACTTAAGGTGCATGAGAAGAAGTATCCTACTCATGATCTAGAGCTGGCAGCGATTGTATATGCACTCAAGGCTTGGCGTCATTATCTTCTGGGAGAGAGATTTGAGCTGTATACTGATCATAAGTCTTTGAAGTATCTCTTTTCGCAGAAGGATCTGAACTTGAGGCAGCAAAGATGGATGGAATTCTTGGCGTCCTATGATTTTGATATAGCCTATACCCCTGGCAAGGGGAATGTTGTAGCGGATGCGTTGAGTAGAAAAAGGTTGACACTAAGTCCTCTATTTGTTGAGATGAAGAATTTAGAGTTCTTGGCAACCTTTGATTTCTCTTTGGCGATGGAGTCGATGACCGGTTCTTTAGCATCTCTTGAGCTCAGGCCTACCCTTCTAGATCAAGTTGGGGCTTCGCAGAAGGAAGACCCTCAGATAATTGAGATTATGGATAAGCTGGTTCGAGGGGAGACATCTAGTCACCTTGCTCGATATTCTATAGATGATAAGGGTTGGCTGAGGAGAGACGGAAGGCTTTGTGTTCCGATGGTGGGAGACTTGGTGAGGAAAGTTCTTGAGGAGGCACATCGTTCCAAGTTGACTATACATCCGGGTGGAGATAAGATGTATAAGGATATGAAGCGCATTTTCTTCTGGCCTGGAATGAAGAAAGAGGTGGCAGAGTTTGTCTCTGGATGTGTTGTTTGTCAGAGAGTAAAAGCCGAGTCGAAGAAGCCCGGTGGGCTATTGCATCCTCTAGAGGTCCCGCTTTGGAAGTGGGAGAGTATCTCTATGGACTTTGTTGATGGGCTTCCAAGGTCAAGGAAAGGGAATACGAGCATTTGGGTTATTGTAGATAGACTTACGAAGAGTGCTCATTTTATTCCAGTGAAGAGCAAAAGGACCGCATCTGGACTAGCATCAGTATATCTTCGTGAGATAGTGCGACTACATGGAGTCCCTTCCAGCATAGTCAGTGACCGAGACCCCATCTTTACTAGTCAGTTCTGGAACAGTTTGCAGGAAGCTATGGGCACGAGGTTGAACCTGAGTACGGCCTATCACCCACAAACGGACGGTCAGACAGAAAGGGTGAATAGGGTACTTGAGGACTTGTTGAGGCTTTGCATTCTGGATTTTGGTGGTACTTGGGAAGACCATCTTCCTCTTGTGGAATTTGCTTATAATAACAGTTATCAGTCGAGCATTGGGATGGCACCGTTTGAGGCTCTATATGGGAGGCCGTGCAAGTCGCCTACATGTTGGTGGGAGACTACAGATAAGCTTATATTTGGACCTGACATGATTAGAGATACATCCGAGAAGGTCGAGTTGATTAGAAGACGAATGAAAGCGGCCCAAGACCGACAAAAATCCTATGCTGATAAGCGAAGATCCGATTTGGAGTTTGATGTTGGGGATATGGTTTTCGTAAAGGTTTCTCCTTTGCGGAATGTGGTCCGATTTGGAGTTGTGGGGAAGTTAGCACCGAGATTTGTTGGACCCTTCCCTATCATAGAGAGAATTGGGAAGATGGCTTATAAAGTGCAATTGCCCGAGAAGCTGTCTGGAGTGCATAATGTCTTTCATGTCTCGCATCTCCGGAAGCGCCTACATGAGTCCGCTGAGGTGGTTGAACCTAGCATTCTTGAAGACGTGGAAGTAGAGAAAGAGGCAACCCTGAGGAGAGCCCCGATTCGTATCTTGGGGACGGAGACCAAGAAGCTAAGGAATCGAGAGGTCAAGCTGGTAAAGGTTCAATGGGGTGAAGCCGAAGAAGACGCAACTTGGGAAACCGAGGAGAAGATGCGTGGGCTTTATCCATTCCTTTTTGAGGGTACACTCTCAATCTTTTTCCTTTGTTAGTATATCTTTCTCTTTGCTATCCATGTTTATCTAGTTATCGTGCTAATCTTGTCATGAGAACCTTAGGTAGAAACCCTCTGGATGAAACATGTGTTTGAGACATGTTATGTTTGATGGTTGCAAGTGGTTGCAAGTGTTTGCAAGTGGTTACTCGTGGATGCATGATACACATTAGGCACTAGATCGGCTCACACACTCCTCATATTGCATGTGCATGAGTGTTTATGCTTATTATTGGATGAAATTTGTATGCAATCACATGGATGTTGCATATGGATGTATGATTGAGCACGCATGTAGATATTATACATTATGTTAGGGATTTGCATACATATGGATACATTTCACTAACATATTTTGCATTGATCTTTGCATTAGATAAGTACATATACACACACTTTTGCATATGTTCATCCAGCATTTAGAATCTTTTAAGGACAATGATTACTCGTGAATGATGCTTTGAGTAGTTGGATGATTGGATGGTAGGATATGTTCTTCCTAACTTGAAGATTTCGGGGACGAAATCCTTTAAGGAGGGGAGAATGTAACAACCCGTATTTTCAATAACCTGTTATAACATAAATCGAGGCAGAATTTAATTTAAAAATCTGAATCAAGGGAAACGGGCTATGCCATTGCGTTCGTCTCGGAAAAATACGCGAAATAGAGTCCGAGTTTTCGAAAATCGGAGTCCGTATGACCCAGTTAAGGCCCATTGAAGTTTTCAGAAATTTCCATAGTAAAAACAGATTTAAATTTTAAAATTAAAAACAAGGATTAGGGCTAACTGGCGTCAGGCGGGAAAACTCCCGCCAGGACCCCCATGTCGACAGGCATGTCGACAGGGGTCTTAGGGTGTCGACTGCCCTATCGACAGCCCTGTCGACACGGGGTGGCCAGGCAGTTTTGCCTGGCGCACCATTTGTGATTTGGGCTTGGTCTTGTGGCTTGGTTCTAGAGAATTCTGAAATCTGACGGACCTAAACTAACCTAGGGTTAATCCTAGGGCTAAAAACACTCTAATCTTCTATAAATAAGCCCCTAATCCTACCCTAAAACCTCATTATTCATTCTAGCAACCAAACTATGTCAAATTGAATTCTCAAATGGCCTCCACCTAAAAACCCTAGCCTCCAACCTCTTCATGAATCATTCCTATGAAGATTTTGATGTTCATACAAGCATTTCTAAGTTGTATGAATGATCATTAGCTTGCATACATCATCAAGTTGCAAGCTTTATTTGCTAAGCTAGAGTTTTTGGGATTTTTGTTAATTGGAGCTTTGTTTTGGGTTTTTATATGCTTGCATAAAGGGCTTCTCAATCTTTATTAGTAGATTTGTGTCTTCATAATATTAGTAAGCCCTCTTACCTTCATTTTAGAAACTCTAAAGTTAATATGTGGTGAAAGTTGGGATTTATTCATGTTTAATAAGTTATGCATGCTTATGCAAGTTCACTATGCTATGTTATGCATGTTTAATAAGTTATGCATGCTTATGCAAGTTCACTATGCTATGTTATGCATGTTTAATAAGTTATGCATGCTTATGCAAGTTCACTATGCTATGTTATGCATGTTTAATAAGTTATGCATGCTTATGCGAGTTCACTATGCTATGATTTGCAAGTTTAACAAGTTATGCATGTTTATGCAAGTTCACTATGCCATGATTTGCAAGTTTAACAAGTTATGCATGTTTATGCAAGTTCACTATGCCATGATTTGCAAGTTTAACAAGTTATGCATGTTTATGCAAGTTCACTATGCCATGGTTTGCAAGTTTAACAAGTTATGCATGTTCACTATGCTAAGTTATGCAAGTCCAACACGTTATGCATGTTTATTATGATATGTAAGGTTTATCATGTATGTTGTGCCAAGTTCCCTCTTTCTATCCTTTATGCGTTATAACGAATATGTAAGCGATAGAATGACGTTGGGGGGTTTTGGGTAAAACTTAAAATACATGAAAATATAAGATTGGGAATTTACCTATTAAGTTAGGTCTACCCCTTGGGAATTTACCTATTAAGTTAGGTCTACCCAAGTATTTGTTAAACTTGTAATTATGTTTTGAAATAAAGTGGACATGACACTTAGAAAACGTAAGTGTGGCCAACTCGAGGTTGGGTTGAGTTTGTAGCGTAAACCTACCCGGAACCGACCGGCTTAACTAGTTGCTACAAACAATAGGACCCAATGTGAGAAGTTGGTCATGTGTACCTTGGACCCGAGGTTAGACCAAGTTGTGGTGTAAAGCTACCCGGACCCGCCCGGCTTAACTAGTAACCGCAACAAAGTCTAATGTGAGAGGTTAGGGCACAATTAAATTAATTAATGCCTCATGATTAGGGTTAAGTCATGGTCCACTAATACTTAACCAATTTTGGGGATACGAGGGATTAAATGGGGTTAAGTGGTGAACTGTTGGTTACACTTAACTAATTTAATCCATGATTAGTGAGGGGTTAAACCACACTTAACCCCCTTAGGAAACCCTAGCAACGTGGTCTGTTCCAGCAGTAATCCCAGTTTGGTATCATTCACAACCCTAGAGGCTAGGCTAGGGCGGGGCACGATTACTGGACTGATGTAAGCGACCAAAGCGACGGCTGAGTGGTACAGCGGTGCGGGTCCAGGCGGGCTACGGACGTGCATGTAGTCCGGTGTTGGACAAACTCGAGGCACGGGTACCAGTAGGTTTAGACTGTGCATTATTGCTTAGGTGTCTGGGGTTGACACCCGAGGGCTTGATACACCCGAAGGTGGACCCAGCACAGTCTGACTACAAACATATGTGGGCCGTATGGACACCAACACTTGACGTGTTAGGTTTATAGGGAGCCGATCGACTAGACCGTTGGGCTGGACCTTGTATTAGGGTCACCTCATGCAATTGGGCCAAAGTTAGGGCTGAGGGATCAATACCTGTTATGTTAGTTTGCTAGTACACTGTGGTGCAAAGCTTAATCCTCTTTATGTGATGTCACCTTTATCTATTGCCAGTATGTTCATCTCAGTTTCCATCATGATGTTAACTTTATTAGTTTATAGACTGATCGTAGTAGGGCTTACCAGTCTTTTTGACTGACCTGTTTTCTTTTGCTTCTTTTCTTCCGTTTCCCCCCCCCCCCCCCAGGTTCTCAGGGAGGGAACAGTGGTGCTTAGCTTGGATCGCTTGCTTGTTCGTTGGATAGCTCATGTATGTCTGGACATTGAGCTCGCTATGGTTTATCATCTTTATATTTTGGGGATAGCACAATGTATTACAGTATTTCTGTTTATGATGTACTAGACATGTTTATTTTGGAAGTTGACTTTATGATGTACTAAGACTTGTTTTGAGATGGTTTGAGATATTCCGCTGTTTTATTCTCACTTACTCTGTTTTACATATATATTTATGTTCCTGTTCTGCCTTGATATATCATTATGCATGCTTACCCAGTTCTAACGCCCCCCAGAAGCTAGTGCCCCCAAAAGAGTGACCCTAGCGGAGGTGGGGTGTTACATTATCCATACATATCTCATGTATATTTATACCTGGCCAATCTATTTTAACTATACCTGGTCGTTTTAACTCAATTTGTTAATTAATTTGTTAATTAACTCTTTAGTCTATTTCACTTTTATATTTGAACATGACATGTTCAATTATATTTTAACTTACTTATTAACTAATCAAATTCTGCTTTTTTTTTTTCAAACTCAGGTTTCATATTTGATTTCAAATATAAATTTACCAGTCCCCTTTTCTTATCTAAAGTTCAACTTCAATTCAAGATCCATTTACTAATGGCTAGTTAATTGGTTTACCTATTTCGCCTTTTTATTTGAATATACATGTTCAAATATAAGTTTAACTTGTTTATCAACTAATTGAATTCCATTTCAATTCTATTTGAATTTCCTATATTCAAATTTCAAATTCAATTCTCTTATTCAAATTCTATTCGATTTTTTTCCATATGTCTAATTCTATTCGATTTCTCATATGTCAAATTCTATTCGATTTCTATATTCGAATTTCCTCTTTTCAAATTCTATATCTGAATTGATATATTCAAACTCTATTTCAATTCCATTGAATTTCATATATTCAAACTCCCTTTGAATTTCTATATTCGAATCCTATTATTACTCTATATGAATTCTACACTCAATTTTCCATTATTTAAATCTTCTTTATTCAAATCTCATTTGAATTTCTATATTCAAACCCCCTTTGAATTTCCTTATTTAAATTCTATTTCAATTCCATTGAATTTCACATATTCAATTTCTATTTCAAATTTTCTTTACTCATTCTTTACATAAGTCTCGATTTCAATTCCTTTTGAAATCGATATTTCTATCTTTGGAAAATAGATTTCCCTTTCAACTTCACACTTGTATTTTTATTTCTGAATTATCCAATGATAATTCTTTTCACTTCATTTTATAAACTTCGTTTATAAAAGAACTATTTATAAACTTCGTTTATAAAGGAACTTCTCGTTTTATTTCTTTTAAAACAAGTTAATATTTAAAATCTATTTCAAAATTCAAATTCTATATATTCAAATTCTATATTTGAAATTCAACACAACTTGTTTTTCTCAAAACAAATTCAAAACAGTATCTTTGGTAGTAATTTGTCACTTACAACTCGAAAATGAATACTGATGATGCAGCTGCCATCATCAGAATCTATTTTCCAGCGATCGAAGTGAGTTCAATACTATAAAACCATTTTTGAACATTTCCACTTTGAAATTCATTTCAAAATATAATTCACACTGCTTGTAAAATAATTTAAAATCTCCCAGGATCTTAAATTTTCCTTATTTTTAATCTAAATCCGTTTACAAACACTTATCCAATTCTCCAGAGTTTTAACTTCAATTTCTGGTTTAAATTTCAATTTTAACTCATCTGATTTCACGCATTTCACTTATATGAATTCTGATTGGTTATTCACATAACCATTTAATTTATAATCTTACTCGATTATAATAACAACCAATATATCCAATATGTATCAAAATATACATTGGGTAAACTATTTTCATTTACCCTCTTTTCAAAACATACCATGATGGTTCATCGTATTCAAGTGTTTACAAAATCCCTACCGATACAGTGGATCAAACTGATCGACCAGAACTCATAACCGACTCAACCAATGAATCTCCATAATATAAAAATTATTTTTATATCAATAACAAATACGTTCACTGGTATATATACACTCAATCTCAGTCTAGGGTATTACTAACCCTATCTCTACCGAGTCACGCCACAGAGCCAAGTAATTCTTAACTTAAGCTCTGATACCAACTGTAACGACCCGGATTTTTCGGTGGTTTGGTTATCGACATAAGCACGATGTCGATAACCAAACCACCGAAAAATCCAGGTAATTAGTGAAAGAAATTAGAGGGTGAGGAAAGATAAGATAGAAACTTAGAATAGAAGAAGAAGAAGAACACCATATCATAGTAACACGAATCTCACAGCGGAACGAATAAATATATTTCATAACATAACTTTGAAATATAAATCTGTACTTGAATATACATATCATTTTCAGAGTACAACACTTACAACACAGCGGAAATAACTATAGCTATATGTTCCTGAAGCCTCCTGCTCCAGCTCTTCCAGTAATCTGTAAAATCCCGACTACTTGACTGCCCGTACAAATTTAGGCACCCAAGAGTTTAGGGAAAACAACAAAGTAAACTCCGGGTCAGTCATGGGACTGGTATGAGTAAAATAGTTTAAAAACAATTGAACAAGTAAATGATATCTCATAAGACCACGCTGCATAACGGAACGGGTTTTTCCCTTATGAGAATCTAAAATATCTTTATATCAAAAACCTTTTGATATTATAATAATGTCTATCAACCACAGTATATATATAATCATCTAGCAGAAACGCTTTCATCTCACGTTCTACATATATAGTATACAATCAAAACCACAAGCACGTATTGGGTAATGGATTTCCAACTATGACAAGGTATGGAATCACCTTTCGCTCGTGTACCTCTAGAGAGGAATACACTGGGTTCAACAAGAACATCTTGCAACCCGGCCACACATGACCGACCACTCATTTCGCTTGAGTGTATCGAATGTATATCACCAACAGTTGGGATCAGCAACCGTTTCCCGAATGGGACAGCATCAACAATAGATTTTTAGAAGTAAATGAAACTCTAGATCAGGTGATTATACACCCTACTTCGGTGCGACCGACTTAGCCATGCTGCCTGCCCGATTTCTGTCATTTACCGGATGATGAGGCTAGAAGCTACGCTTTATCATCACACCAGATTCACTTTGAATGCCACATCGTCAAATCCATCAAATCACCGATTGACGTCTACAACAATACATTATGTGTTAGCTAAAAGAAGTTTCCTCCTCCGCTTCCACTCTTGGTACGGTTGGAGAAATCAATATACGTGATCGTCTGGAATTACTCTGTCAAACATCTGTCCATACAAGTCATCCAGGAACAGGATGAACCGAAGGCACTATTCTGTAAACAGGATAGCCCTTGCATAACTCCGTCTTCAATTTACTTTGGCATATATGATTCGCAACGGTTATGCCAATACAGAGTGGTTCTTCGGATAATAATCCAACCGGTCTCTCCATATTAACAACGTTAAAATGGTCAAAACTTCGATAGTCTGTGATTTAACTATCGAATAAAAATAGGTGTGCAAACAATGATATTATTTCCAAATGGAAATTATATCGATCAAACATCATTCAACATTTATCTCTTAATTTCATAAATTTACTTATCTCCTGCTTCCCTATATTCAATATTTCTTATTTTCTAAATTTGGAAAATATACGTTATTAACAATGGAAAACATTTCCATTTCTTGTTTTCTTTATTAGAAAACATTTCTGGTTTCTTATTTGGAAAACATTTCCAAAGCTTCTTTATTGGACTTAGAAAGATGTTTAAACAAACCATCGCGATGCCAACTCAAACCATTTCCTTTACTGCCGAACCTGAACTATTCCTTAGTTAAAACGAAGCCAATCAAGTTGGGGTAGAACTACCTCTCAGACCTTAATTGAACAACATTTCTAACTTTGAAATAGACAAAGTTCACTTTGTACTTCTTTAACTAACTTCCTTACTTAACTCTCGTTCGAATAAATCTCTATTCGATTTATTCTATTTGATTTACTCTATTCTTTTAACCCCTTTCGAATAAACTATATTCGATTTACTAACTTTATTTGAATAAACTATATTCTATTAACTCCTTTTACTTTAACACTAATCGATTAAACTAACATCGATTAACTCCTTTCACTTTAACACTAATCGATTAAACTAACATCGATTAACTCCTTTCACTTTAACACTAATTGATTAAACAAACATCGATTAACTCCTTTGACTTTATTCTCTAATCGATTTACTAACATCGATTAACCCCTTTTGACTTTATTCTCTAATCGATTAACTAACATCGATTAACTTCTTTTACTTTATTCTCTAATCGATTAACTAACATCGATTAACTTCTTTTACTTTAACTCTAATCGATTAACTAACATCGATTAACTCCTTTTAACTTTAACACTAATCGATCAAACTAACATCGATTAGCTCCTTTTAACTTTAACACTAATCGATCAAACTAACATCGATTAGCTCCTTTTACTTTATCACTAATCGATTAACTCCTTTTGATAAACTACGTTTTCCGTTACAACTATTTCCTTTTTATAACGTTTACTTACCGTTACAAATATTTCCTATTTATAACTTCTATTTACCGTTACAAATATTTCCTATTTATAACTTCTATTTACCGTTACAAATATTTCCTATTTATAACTTCTATTTATTTTCTAAATAAATATTCCTTTTCTATTTCTATTTATTTTCTAAATAAATATCCCTTTTATACAACCGTGTTCGTTTTATACATATTTCCTTTTATAAAATCCTGTGATTTTATAAAATTCCTTTATTTCAATATACATTTAAATAAATTCTTTTTACATCCCAGGGTCTTTTATGATATTTAAAATATCGAATAAAAATGATCAACATCATTCCAACACCCATAATCCATAACAGATTATATAACACATCATATATCACAATATATGAAAACAGTAAAATAAATGTTGAGGAATCCAGTTGGATTCCTCCAACCTGTTTCCCTGCATCACAGATGTTAAACAATATAGATAACATCACTTTCAGTTCTATATGATATATTCTGTTAAACAGAAACAAATATAGAAATTCAACTAACTGACTAGCAGTTCAATCAAACAATCAACACACAGTCAATCAGTCAATATCTAACAGTTCTAAAAATACAACATGAAATTATAAACTGTTCAGAGTTAGTGAGATTTACTCACATTGCGCGTTAACCGTTGAATAACGGTTTGCGTTATTCGACTTCGACGGACAATTTATTTCGCCATAAATTGTAACGAGCTCGGATTCACTCCCAGTCAGCTCCGTGGTGTAGTGTCCGTCCACACGATCCCATCGGATCTTGTTTCGTTAGATTCCGATAACATATGACAATGATACGAGTTATATAAGTTAATATATAGTTTGAATTTTAATTAAAACTTAAATAAACTCTATTTGGCCTTTACCCTTCTTCTTGGCCCATCTAGAAACATTGGACCCGACCCACTTTTTCATACGTTCTTCTTCCAAAATGAACCATGTTTCCAGGTTAATTTCCGCAGGCAATAGAATGGCATGGCAAAAATTAGCATGACCCTTTCTTCTACCCTTAAATCACGGACTAATATACCATCGCTCCTCTATACAAAGTAGGTCCTCCCATCCTTCTATTTGTTGGTTCACGTCCCATTATTTCTCCACCGCCTCCAGACAAATTTCCGCAAGCACCGGTTCCATTTTTCACTTGGCCGTCCCTACTGACAAATGGTTCGCACCCCTCATCCTTACTACGTATAGCTTCACACACCATCCCATAACAAAAATCCTCACGTCCATGTTTCCTTTCAACATCTAAATGGCCGTGAGTCCCCAGTAATATATATATTCACCACACTTCAAAGTATTTATACCCACATCCGTACTTCACAAAGATTAATGCAGCTCCCATCGGTTACTGGAAACAACTTCAGATCCGGACCGAACTCACCAACACACTTGAAAGCTTCCTCCTTTTTTCTCATCTCGCTCACGTCCCTCATGTCTTGCTCACTTCCTAAAATCTTCTACACGTACATGCATGGCCATCCCCTCTTGATTCTCGTAAAGACCCAAACCCAAGGTACTACAAAACTTCTGAACACGTAGGAAGGGTAGCACTTCCTCCAACGATTTATATATAATTGAGAATATGGGATTACTTGCAGTTTGATTTTTTTGTTTATGTATTTTGTTCCGCACGTTTTAGAAGAAAAGAGGAGTAGCCGTCGTTTTCTGCTGAGAGGAATTAGGTAGAAATGGGGAGAAGTTAAAGTGTTTTATCTATAGGAGAGGGGACGTGGATGCATAAATCATCCTACCATTTCTTGAGGCCAAAGGGACTGAGACGTGCAGCAATCCATACAACACATACTTTGGTTTTCCAACGTGGGGATCTGTTTGCCTTAAATGAAGAGTGGATCGAAAATTGATGTATCAAATATAGTGATGGCACTGTGTTGTCATGTTAGGTAGAAGTGATAAGGTAGAAACAAACCAACGTTAGTAGGTATATAAAAATTCCATGTTGTCCTTGAATCGAATGGTTATGGACAGATATTAAATTACCATCGTGTAGAGCAACATGCCACGATTCTAAAAATATAATAATACCGGTAGGTGGACTCATAATTTGAAACTTCAAAATGTTGATTTCAGGGTGCGAAATACTTCAAATAAAAAGTCGCTTATTAAATTAATTAAAAATTACAGTAAAATTCTAAAAATTAATTTATCACTATGTCCCAAAAGAACCTTGTCTAAATTCAAACCCGATCTTTAGTTATATCGAATAAACAGTTATGGTCGATAAACGATTCCATAACGACTATCATAAAATTTGAATTGGACATATCTCAAAATATACAAGACGAAATCCTGATTTTCCTCTTCCACTAGAAATATATACTCCATCAGCTCCACACGTTTCTTGTTTCACAGAAATCCGGCTTAAAACGAATCCTGTACATTCAGTTGAAGTTCGAATCGCCAAATCACGAACTGCAGCGCCATTTCGAGCTCGTTTATAATTATATTATAAACTATACGTTCAACTGTCGACGATTGAATATATTCGTTATTCAAATTCAATTCTAAACTGAATTAAATATCACAGATGATCCGGTTCACACCATATCGTCATTTCGGCCAATTCTGTTTATTTCAGAATTAAATATATTATTTGATTATTATTTTAATTAAATATTCACCATTATTAAATTCCACGACCATTAAATTCACTAACCCACCATTAATATAATTAAATAAATTAATTCTAATACCTCTGCCAATGCGGGTCATTACAGGTTGTTTTCACGTAACGAAATAAAAGAGATTCTATAGCATTGTTTTACGAATTTTAAGTTGAACCGATTTTCCAAGTTTATAAAATGAATAATATTACTGCAGATGATTTGCAAATGGTAGTTAAATGGAAAATTTGATATGGTTTTGAGAATACTTGTAACGACCCGAACTTCCCCGGTCTCCGAAGAGAAGAGAAAGAACGGATTGTCTGAGAACACTACAAATCAGAGCTCAATAGAAGAACATTTCATTGCTTATTACAACAATTTACATCAGAATATAAGAATATACAGAGTATGAATAAATATTATACATCAGAAAATATCGGAGATTTAAATTACATTTAAATACATAGTAGCGGAAAAATAATATAAAACACAACTGAAAGAAATAAACGGATACAGAGCTTTCCGAATATCGTTCCAGTTGTAAACCAGGATCCTTTGAATATAAATCTGAAAACCAAAACTACTAGCTGCCCATGTGGAAAATAGGGGCACCTAGAGTTTAGGTTAAAACAATAAACTCCAGGTCAGTCATGTGACTAGTGTAAGAACTAAAACAGTTATTTAAAACTTTACTTTAAAAGAGAGTAATTAAAGGGACCACGCCGTATAACATGGAATGGGTGTCCTCTCAAGAATACCAGTGCATAGAATATACAGCGCAATGCTTTTTGGAAAAATGAAGCTATTATAAGACCCCGGTCCCATCACACAATGCAATGCAAGCGGGAGGATAGGGTTTCCCTTGTAATAGCTAAACATGCTTGGTACGTTTAAAACAAATCATTTGATACTATTATAAGTGCATAGTGTCAAAACAACTTCAAATATAAATGTATCAATCATAGATGGCATTGTATATCATGCTACTACGTCCCCAATACTAGGCTCTACAATCAAAACCGAAATGTCACGTATTGGAAATTGGATTTTCGTCATGAGTCTAGGCAGGGGATATACTTTTTTCTGCTTTGAGACACTCTAGGAGATGTCTCGGGACTACACACTCTGGGTAACCCCTGGAATCGGCTGAGCCGGTCCTCCCTTACGTTTGAGGATTATTTATTCCTGAACAAACGTTTCTCGGTCCTATCGGACCCATCCATCGGCTCCGTAGAGGCCGATATGTCTGAGGCGCCTCGCATTCCAACAACCGCATAGGTAAAAATAATATAAATGTCAGGGCTTGTAAAACGCTGACACCACCCATAGCTAGACATAAACGTCGTGTTCTCCCAACAGTCCTTATCTCGTTTTTGACTCATACCTAGGTGTGAGGCTCGCGAATTAATGCTATACACAAAGCGGCGCTATATTAAAGCTATGCTTTGATCATCAACCACAAGACTCTTCTTTTCAACAGAAGCCTTGATCATTTGCTTCTCAGCATGCCACACAGTCAATTCTTGCCATGCGACCGATATCTATCGACATATAACCTCTGAGCTCGTACGTCTCAGAGAAGGGCGTTAAGCAAGAGAATAAATTCTCTGCCGCCAAACAGATACATATTTAATAGAATCAATCAACACATAATAAAAATCCTATATTTTAAAATAAAATAATTTGGATTTGAAATGGTTTTAAAAATAACCAGAATTTCCAATATATGAATTGGAATGGATTTAAATTGAAATTATCTTCGGAATATTACGATATTGGATTCCGTGATTATACGGACATTGTGGAGGAATTTGGAAGATATATATATCGTTATTCCAATACGATATTTTTTGATTTCAGAATTTGATATTGAATATAAGCCGATATATTTTCTATTCAGAGCCTTGTGTTTAATATCAAATGGATTTTTGGTTTTATCGTGAATGGTGTTTTAAATAACACTCGTTCTTCAACCCGATTAACAATGGAATGTGATTTTGGGTTTGTCGTGAATGGTGTCTTAAATAACACTGTTCTTGAACCCCGTTTGAATAGAATAAATCATTTAATCAAGATTTGAAGAAAAATTACCAGTTAATTGGAACTGAAAATGGAATGTTGATTGGGTTTATTGTGAACTGTGTTTTTAACGACATTCGTTCTTTAACCCGATTTACAGTTAAATGGGATTTGGAATATATAAATCTTTTTATTAAGATTTAACAGAAATTTTCCAAAGTAAAGTTTTCGAATTTAATATATTAAATTAGAACTGAATGGAATTCGATTGATAATAATCGAAGTGAACTTCTGTGGAGGAAGATTGTTAATACATATGGAATTTAAAAGGCTTTACCGTTATTCCATTTATATTATTAGTCGGGTACGGGAATTGATATCGATTATATATTGATTTGTTTTTCCGTGAAAATTCCATAATTAATGGAATGGATTTGGGTTTTTCGGGAACTATGTTTTAAATGACATTAGTTCTTTAACCTAGTTAAAGGCAAGATTACATGTTTTATTAGGACCGTATCATCAATACGAAGCTAGAAATAATTTTTCTGAAATTTTTAGAGTAAGTATGTGACCCCAGTAAATTGAAATATACATTTAAAATTCAATATAATGATTTATATTTTAATTTCAGCGAAAACTGATCATAACAGTCGAATTGGCTTGCGAAACAAATCCCATTGTGTTCGGAATGAGGGTAATTAGCTAGGGGCGACAGTCGTTGGAATTCGTATGTGAAAATTTGTTTTTAAGGAATAATTAGAGTAAAATAATATTTAAATTATTATATATATAATCTCTAGAAACCCTAACACCCCCTCAGAAATGTAGCCGCCACATTCAAAAAAGAACAGTCGATATGGCCTGAAATTTGAACCATAATTATTTCAAATCAGCTTGGAATTAAAAGACCAATCCAATACGGAAATCATAGGGGGAGATGAGATCTTCGATTACGTACGGGTTTGATTGAAAGCTAAGTGGCGTGCTGCTCGAATTTTATCCTCAAAGGCGGTTCGTTCGAAGAGAAATTCAGGGCCAAGGACGGCATCGAGTTCGGTAGGTTTAGGGGGTGGGGCGCGGCTCTCGAAGGGCTATGATGTGGCGACGGTGTATCATGCTCTGGTGGCGGTATGGACGGTGCACATGTGGATGATAATGTCGAACTTTGGGTTAAGTCTTCACAGAAACAAGAACGATAGGGTAGGAGGAAAATTAGGTTATTAATTTATTAATTATCTCTTAATTAAATTATTTATGTAACTAATATATATACGTCTAAAACTTGTTCGAACAACGATGAAATCGATTGATTTCAGAAGCGTTGAGTTCGTTGTGAGAAATACTACAACATGGGACTGACTAGACCAGAAAAGGAGCACTTTAGAATTTCAGGGAAATTTGAACGCGAACAGAAATTCAAAAATCAAAACCTGCCAATGTGAGAATCTCCCACCGAATTATTTTGTATAGTTATTTAAATTATTTTGTAACTGCACATATGAACTGCTCCCGCCGTCCACAGACCATGGACGACTTGTTTGATTGTATTGTTTTGTGATTGTGATGAGAAATGTAAATGAAATGTTTATATGCGATGTGTAAAATAACATAAATATATATGTGATGTGAAATGGAAAATATATATATGAAATGAAAATAATATATATGTATTGTGAAAATAATATATATGCATTGTGAAAATAATATATATACGAAGTGTAAAATTATATATATATATATATATATTACGATGTGAAAATTATATATATATGTTGTGTGAATAAAATATATATACAAAGTGGAAAATTATATATATATATATATATATATGAGTGTGAATGAAATAAATATTGGTTTGTTAAAAATATTATTTTTAACATATATATGAGATGTATGAAATTGTCATGTAATGGAATATTCAATTTTGATTTAAAATTGAATATGAAGTTGAAATCATTTTGAAAATGAATTTAAAACGATTTATAAAATACGTTATAAATGGAAATCAACAAAATATATATTATATATTTTATATAAAATATAAGGGCCTGAATAGAACGCGCCGTGCCGCGGTAGTTAGCGAATTTTGACCATTGATTTCGAACGGACATTATGGGAGACCCGACCATCGGATTCTCCTAAAATCGGAACCGGGTTCGATCGAAAAGAGATTTCTAAGAATATGAGATATTTTAAATCTAAAGGTTGGATTTGGAATTATGTCCAATTCAAATTTGGAAAAGGTCGTTGTAAGTGCAATTCGATGGCCGTTTATGGAAATCGACTGTACGGGCCTTGATAAAATTATTAAAAGTATCAATAATTTGTGTAAAATCATAATAAATGATTTGGGAGGAATTGGGGTGAAAAATTACATATTTGAAAAGACAAAAATATATTTTTATCGAAATGAACTAGTTATGGACTAGAATTATAATCCAATACTTTTAAATAAATCTTCCGCTGTATTATATTTTGATATACTCTGATATGTTCTGTACTCTGATATAACATTATAATGATGTTTATAAAAGTCCTTTTTTTGTTCTGATGTGCTGTGCGCCCAGAGTTATCGTATGCGGATTTCAAACGGTCTTGGTCGTTTTAGCGATCGATTAGGTCCAAGCGAAATCCGTATCATTACATATGGTATCAGAGCTTTGGTTAAAATCAAATATTTTTGTTACAACTCGTTAGAACAGAATAAAAGACTCATTAGAGGTTGGATTAGTAATATCCAATGAAAGAAAACTCATTAGAGATAGGATCGGTAGTATCCTAGAATGAGAAACTCGTTAGAGATAGGGTTAGAAATGCCCTAGAATGAGTTGAGAGTGAAAAGTTTATAAATAACGTATTTGTGATTATATATATAATCTGGTTTTAAAAATATGATTTTGAGTATATATCAAAGATATATACTTGAAAATCTAATCAACAAATTGATTGCTAGTTCTGTTGTGTGATTATTAGTTCAACTAATCAAAATATTGAATTGATAATACCAATAAGAGAATGTAAGATAAATTAGCCAAATCGAATCAAAATTTGAGCTGAATTGAATTTTTTTGGGATTGCATGCATATACATGTATATACATTGAACAGGTCATATCAAGGTGGCTAGAGAAGAGGAATAAAATTGTATGCCCGACAAATAGGTACATGTTTAATAATTTATTGGGTTTGGATGATTTTATGATCCGATTTGCTAGCCACTTGGTTTTTCGTTTTCTTTTTGAGATGAGAGGGCCTGTGTGGCGGTTTGGGGATTTTCCAGGTGTTCCCCGTACAAAGTAGGTTTTGGCGAAAATTTTCGAAAATTTAGGGTGTTAACCAAATTTTTGAAGAATTGGAAAATTCTTAGAAACTGAAAAGTTGAAGAATGAAAGCCAAACTGAAAGTTGAGTTGGTTAGTTAAACAACTTTCAGCTCCGTTCTTTTTCGGGGATGAAAAGATTTTAAGTGGGAGAGATTGTAACAACCCGGAAAATCAGAACCAATTTAAAATTTTTATTTTGGTAATTTTAATGAATTTTGAACATTTAAAATGATTTATTTTAAATAATAACGACAAGAAATTTATTTTGAATAGAATTAGAACATATATATTTATTTGAATTGAAGTTAGAATATAAATTTTTGTTTTAATTATAAAAGGAATTGGAAATGGTGCAGTAGTTTAAAAATTCGATTTCAAATTTCAAATGAATGTACAGGATTCAAAATAAACCGGATTTTAGTGAAACCAAAAATATTTGAATCTGTTTAATCATATCTTTCTAACGGATGTAAGAAAATGAGATTTCATTTTAAAAGTTGAAAGATATGTCCAGTTTAAAATTCAGAAAAGTCGCTATGGAATTTATACATATTTTAATATAATATAAAGCCCTTCGTTATAACCATTTTGCAAACGACCTCCGTTTTCAAGGAAACCACTTTTGTTGGATCCAGGATGTCAAATTATTGCTAGATTCCAATTTTCATAATTTTTGAAATCAATATGTGAGCGTGGCAAAGGAAAACGTGTTTTGACAATTTCAGTCAATTTGGATTGACCAGAAAATTGCCACTTTCAAACGGTCTTCAAATTTGACGAAATTAGTTTTGTTAGGACCATATCGTCAATACGAAGCTAGAAATAATTTTTCTGAAATTTTTAGAGTTAGTATGTGACCCCAGTAAATTGAAATGTACGTTTAAAATTTAATATAATGATTTATATTTTAATTTTAGCGAAAACTGATCGTAACAGTCAAATTGGCTTGCGAAATATATCCCATTTTGTTCGGAATGGGAGTAATTAGCTAGGGGCGATAGTCGTTGGAATTCGTTTGGAGTTCGTATGTGAAAATTTGTTTTTAAGGAATAACTAGAATAAAATAATATTTAAAGTATTATATATATAATCTCTAGAAACCCTAACATCCCCTCAGAAATGTAGCCGCCACCTTCAAAAAAGAACAACCGATATGGCCTGAAATTTGAACCCTTAATATTTCAAATCAGCTAGGGATTAAAAGACCAATCCAATACGGAAATCATAGGGAGAGATGAGAACTTCGATTATGTATGGGTTTGATCGAAAGCTGAGTGGCGTGCTGCTCGAATTTTATCCTCAAAGGCGGCTAGTTCGAAGAGAAATTCGTGGCTAAGGACAGCGTCGAGTTCTGCAGGTTTAGGGGGTGGGGTGGGGCGCGACGCTCGAAGGACTGTGATGTGGCGATGGTGGATCGTGCTCTGTTGGTGGTATGGACGGTGCGCATGTGGATGATAATGTCGAACTTTGGGTTCGGTCTTCACAGAAACGAGAACAATGGGGTAGGAGGAAAATTAGGTTATTAATTATCTATTAATTAAATTATTTATGTAATTAATATATATCCGTCCATAACTTGTTCGAACAGCGACGAAATCGAATGATTTCAGAAGCGTTGAGTTCGCGGTGAGAAATACTACAACATGAGTAAAATACTGTAAGTTCCCCGTGAAGGAAAGAGCGGATACTTTGAGAACACGACCAATCAGAACATAAACAGAAGAACATTTCATTGTTTATTACAACAATACCATCAAAATACAAGAATATTCAGAGTATGAATAAATATTATACATCAGAAAAATATCAGAGATTCAATTTACATTACTGTAGCGGAAAAATAATACAGTACAAAACTGAAGGGGATATACAGATATAGAGCTTTCCGGATATCTTTCCTGCTGTAAATCAGGATCCTGTGAATATAAATCTGAAAACCAAAACTACTAGCTGCCCGTTTCGAAAATAAGGGCACCCAGAGTTTAGGTTAAACAATAAACTCCAGGTCAGTCATATGACTAGTGTGAGAAATAAAACAGTTATTAATCTTTATTTTAAAGTTAGGTAAATCAAGAGACCACGCCATATAATATAGAACGGATTTCTTCCCAAGAATACCAGTGCATAAAACAATAGCGCAATGCTAAATAAAGAAAAATGAAGCTATTATAAGACCCAGGTCCCATCACACAACGCAACACAAGCCGGAGGATAGGGTTTTACCTTATAATAGCCAAGGAATGCTTGATACGCTAAACTTCATCTTTTATTATTACTATAAGTGTATAGTGTCAAAACAATTTCAGTCATAAGTATCAATCATAGACGGCATAAGTGCCCCATACCACTATGTCGCCATATATAGGTTCTACAATCAAAACCGCAAAGTCACGTATTGGAAGTTGGATTTCCATCTGTGAACCGAGGCAAGGGATCGTCCTCACCGAATTCGAGACTCTCTAGGCCAAGCCTCAGGAACAGCCGCAACTGCCCCATGGATCGTCACGGTCGGTCCACGGATGTGGATTATTATGTCTGAACACTGCGTTTCCCCACCCTTTGGGGCGTAAATGAGCCAAATGACTCCATCGGCTCCACATAGCCACTGATACATCCGAGACGCCTCGCAATGTCACTGACAACACCCTAGCTAGAAGGAAACACATGTCCTCCCTGAGGTCCTCTCCCGTTTCTGGTTCACAACCGGGGTGTGAGGCTCGCGAATCAACGCTACACAAAGCTATGCCACACATGTCGTGCTTTGATCATCAACCACAAGACTCTGCTTTTCAACAAAAGCCTTGATCATTTTCCACTTAGGCATGCCACACAAGCAATTCACTCCATGCAGTTGATATCCATCAATATATAACCTCTGAGCTCGTACGTATCAGAGAAGGGCGTTAAGCAAGAGAATAAAATCTCCGCCGCCAAACAGATATATACTTAATAGAAGTCAGTCACACAGAATAAAATCCAATGTCAGACACACAGTCCATTTACAAGTTCATTCTAGGTCTGAACGAAACTGGAGGAACCTTATTCCTCGCATATCCATCGATCTTCAAGTACGTATGGACGATCACCAACTGATTCCCTCCTCTTGGGTGTACAGCCCAATCAAGGTTATCAGTAGTCACCCAAACGATGTGAAGGCCTCCGGTCTTCGACCACCGTCTTCATCCTCGACACATCGTCAAATCAGTTATTCAGAATGGGATAAACCCGGTCTTTCTGAATAACTCGCGTATATAATAAACAAGTCTTACACAAACACAACATACGCCTCATTCCAATTCAGAATATTCTTTTATTCAAATATTCTTATACTTTGGGAAAGGTCCCCGTTAATTTTATCAAAGATAAATTCTTTAAATTTATTCTTTAATCTTCTTTTGAATATCAATTCAAATCAAATTATGGTTTATCCAAACTAGTCGGGATTAGCGAACCTTACCGAAGTAATCACTTGTTAAATTTCCCAACCTCAACCTATTCATCCCATAAAGTAAAACCGGTCAAACTTCATATCTAACACCACGGTGTCATCGGTAAATTCAATTACCATTTCATGTTCAAATCTAATTAAAGATTTAACTATCGCCTGGAGCAAAACTGGGGATACTCCATTCTCGATCATTTCAATCTAATTAAAGATTCATTAAAACTCCACTTGGTTTTAATCTTCCCAAAAATCAATATTAATGATTGTTTAACTTGGGAAATCGTATCCTGTCTTTAACTGGGTTAAAGAACCAATGTCATCTAAAACATCGTTCACAACAAACCCAATTCCCATTTGATATTAAATACAAGGCTTTGAATATAAAATATATTGGCTTATATTCAATATCAAATTCTACGACCAACAAATATCGTATTGGAAATAACGATATAAATATATCTTTCTAATTTCCATAACAATATCTGTATAATCATGAAATCCAACATCGAAATATTCCAAAGACAATTTCGATTCAAATCCATTCCAATTAATTTATTGGAAATTCTGGTTACTTTTAAAACCCCTTTCGAATCCAATTTATTTATCTCAAAAATAAATGGATTATAATTCTAGTTCAAAACTAGTTCATTTCGATAAAAATCTATTTTTATCGAATTAAATATGGTATTTTTCATCCCAATTCTTTCCAAATCATTTCTTATGATTTTACACAAATTATTACTATTTTTAATAAGTTTATCAAGGCCCGTACAGTTAATTTCCATCAACGGCCATCGAACTGCACTTACACCGACCTTTTCCAAATTTGATTTGGACATAATTCCAAATCCAACTATTAGATTTCAAATCTCTAATATTTGTTAGAAAGCACTTTTCGATACGAACCCAATGGTTTCGGTTTTTGGAGAATCCGACGGTCGGATCTCCCGTAATATCCATTCGAAGTCAATGGTCGAAATTCGCGAACTGCCGCGGCGCGGCGCGTTCTATTCAGGCCATTATATATATATATAATATTATATATATTTCCTTTCAAAACGTATTTTATAAATCGTTTTAAATTCATTTTCAAAACGATTTCAACTTCATATTCAATTTCTAATCAAAATTGAATATTCCATATCATTAATCTATAAATGATAATATTTTCAAAACATTATATTTTGAAATCAATTACTTTTCGATATTCATTATAAAAATGGATAAAATCAATATAAATATCATTCACGTCAAAATGGCGTCAATCTAATTAACAAGGCTTTTATTCAACACATGAATGTTTATTCTATTAAACACATGAATATTTATTCTATTCAACACATGAATATTTTATTTTATTCAACACATGAATATTTATTTTATTCAACACATGAATATTTATTCTATTCAACAAATGAATATTTATTCTATTCAACACATGAATTTTTATTTTATTCAACACATGAATTTTCTTTCTATTCAACACATGAATTTTGTTTCTGTTCAACACTTGAATTTTCTTTCTATTCAACACATGAATTTTCTTTCTATAATATTCCTTATTTTCCAAATTGGAATGAGGCCCAATCAATTACCATATTATGTTAATAATATGGATTCCCTACAACACATGTATATAATAGCAACGATAAATCATCAACCATCATCCAGAGTGCACCACACAACTGCATAAGCATTAAATATAAATAATTAACGCTTACACAGTCTGTCAACCAATCGATTGACATACAACTAAACAATCGGGATTAGTGTACGTCAAATATCATCCCAATACCCGTGTGGGGTTTCAAATTAACAAACACAGACTTTTTTGTGTGCAGTTGGGCGATGTGTAAAATTTATCGTCTCAATCAATATTAGTCAAATGGGTGTACATAAACAAATCGTCCGATTTGTTTATAAATATTTATTTTATATACACTTTAAAAATTATATTTTTGACTATAAAATATTTATAATGATAAAATATTTTATTTCATTCCACATCACACAATCAAATTTCACAACACAGCAATTAAACAAACAAGTCATCCACGGTCTGTAGAAGACGGGTGTCGGGTACTGCTAAGCACCACCTGTGTAATGACCCGGGATTTTGACGACTTTGGTTATCACCATAAACTCAATGACGACTAACCAAACATCAAAAAATACCGGTCATTAATGAAAGAAATTAGAGGGTGAGGATAGATAAGATAGAAACTTAGAATAGAAGAAGAAGAAGAACACAACATCAGAGTAACACGAACCTCACAGCGGACGAATAACATATAATATATGTAACATAACTTTGAAATATACATTTGTATTTGAATATACATCACTTTCAAAGTACAGCACTGTAATAACCCGGAAAATCTGGGCCAGTTTAAAATTTTTATTTTGGCAATTTTAGCGAATTTGGATATTTAAAATGAATTATTTTAAATAATATCGACGAGAAATTTATTTTGAATATAATTAGAACGTATATATTATATACATCGTCGTTAGAATATATAATAATTATATATAATTATAAAAGGAATTGAAAATGGCGCGGTAGTTCGAAAATTCGATTTCTAATTTCAAATGAATATACAGAATTCAATATAAGTCAGAATTGAACGAAACAAGAAATATTTGAATCTGTATAACTATATCTTTGTAACGAAGTTAACAAACTGAGATTTCATCTTAGAAATGATAAGATATGTCCGGTTTAAAATTAGAAATAGTCGCTGTGGAATTTATATATATTTTTATATATATAAGGCCCTTAAAAATAGCAATTTTGCAAACGACCTCGGATTTCGACGAAACCAGTTTTGTTGGGTCCGTGATGTTAAGTTATTGTTAGATTCCAAATTTCATAATTTTTCGAATCAATATGTGAGCGTGGCAAAGGAAAATGCGTTTGACCATTTTCAGTGGATTTTAATCGACTGGAAATTGGCCATTTCTCAAACGGTCTCAGAATTTGACGAAACTAGTTTTGTTAGGACCGTATCGTCAATACGAAGCTAGAAAATATTTTTCTGGAATTTTTAAAGTTAGTATGTGACCCCGGTAATTTGAAATGTACGTTTAAAATTCAATATAGTGATTTAAATGTAAATTAAACGGAAACTGATTCAAACAGTCGAATCAGCTTGCGATATATATCCCATTGTGTTCAGAATAGGGGTAATACGCTATGGACGACAGGCGGTGGGCCTCGTTTCGAGGTCGTATGAAAAAGTCAACTTTAGATTGAATTAAATAATTAAATAATAAAATAAAATAAAAAAAATTCCTTTCTCCCCCTTATTTACCTCTGCCCCCCCCCCCCCCCCGTTCAAATCGACAGAATCAAAATAAAAAAAAAAAAAAAAAAAAAGGGGGGAGACGATGACGGAATCTCGCAGCCCCCCCCCTCGTCATCGACGACGATGCCCCCCCACCTCCGTCCAAGCTCGCCGCCCCCCCCCCCTTTCTTTTCCTCCTCCGACAACTCTCCTCTCTCCCCTCATCCAATTCGTGACCCAATTCCCCAAAACCCGCGCTGCCCTAGCCTTCGACGGAGCCGCCGACCACCTGGAACCGCTCCACCCACTGCACCACCTCGACTGCCAAACCCCCTCCCTCTTATGGAAAAAAAAAACCCGCTGTAAGTTAATTTATTTTATATTTCTTTATTTTATTTATATTTCTTTAAAACAGAAATTTTTTTTTATTGTTTAGAAACTGAAAATAACGTGGTTTAATTAAAATCAGTTCTATAAAAAAATGGTTTATTATAAAAATGTAATTTTTATAATAGAAAAGGCGGGATTTTTATAGTAGTAAAAGATTAGATTTTTTCTAATAAAAAAAAAGATTTGGGTTTTGAAAACATAAAAATATGATCTTTATATTTTTAAAGAAATAAAAATATGATTTTTATATTTTTAAAGTATTAAAAATATAGTCTTTACTATATAAAAGAAATAAAAATAGAATTTTTATATGTTGAACTTCGAAATAAAAATAGAATTTTTATATGTTGAACTTCGAAATAATGTTGAACTTCGAAATAAAAATAGGATTTTTATATATTGAACTTCGAAATAAAAATAGGATTTTTATATATTGAACTTCGAAATAAAAATAGGATTTTTATATATTGAACTTCGAAATAGAAATAGGATTTTTATATGTTGAACTTCGAAATAAAAATATGATTTTTATATATGGAATAGCGAAGTAAAAATCCGATTTTTACATAGGTAGTGAAAGCGGGCAACGAAGATGACGAAGATGCGGTAGCGACGAAGGTTTCTGCAAATGAAGTGCCGTGGAGCTAGGATAGCTATCTGTGAGAATTTCTCACCTTTCAATTTCTTTTCTAATTATATATATATATACTAGGATGCAGACGGTGCTTAGTAGCACCCGACACAATCGTCCACAGACCATGGACTTGTTTGTTTGATTGCATAATTTAATTAGATTATTTGATTGGATTGAATTGTTTGGTGAAATTGAATGGTTTGATTGATGTGTGAATGGCGTGGGCCTCCACTAGACCGGGGATAAGGCTAGGCCTTGTCCCGTTTCTAGTATCGCGCCGTTATGTCGCCGAAATTTTCTAAAATATGTTAGAAAATAAAAATATCATTTTATTGTGTAAATGAATAATAGAAATTCATATGTTGGAATAAAATGTTTTGTCGTTAAAAATATAATTTTTAACGTGAATGTGAATAAATAAATATTCATTTACAAACCAGACGGTTTGTTTATGTACACCTATTTGAAGGACATTGATTGGGTCGATAAATTTTACACATCGCCCAACTACACAAATAAAATCTGTGTTTGTTTGTTTGAAACCCCACACGGGTATTGGGATGAAATTTGAAGTTCACTCATCCTGATTGATTAAATATGTCGATCGATTGATTGACAGGCTGTTATAAGCGTTAGATATCTATATCTGATGCTTATACAGTGTAGTGCACTTTGGTTGATGATTGATTATTTTTCAATGCTATTATATACATGTGTTGTATGAAAATCCATATAATTAACTTTATATGGTAAGTGTTTGGGCCTCATTCTAATTTAGAAAATAAATATTCATTGGTTGAATAGAATATTTGAAAATAGAAATGTCTGAAGCCGTGTTGGTTAGATTGACGCCATTTTGACGTGAACGATATTTATATCGATTTTATCGATTTCGAAATGAATTGAATTGAAAACGATTTCGAAATGAATTGAATTGAAAACGATTTCGAAATGAATTGAATTGAAAACGGTTTCGAAATGAATTGAATTGAAAACGATTTCGAAATGAATTGAATTGAAAACGATTTCGAAATGAATTGAATTGAAAACGATTTCGAAATGAATTGAATTGAAAACGATTTCGAAATGAATTGAATTGAAAACGATTTCGAAATGAATTGAATTGAAAACGATTTCGAAATAAATTGAATTGAAAACGATTTCGAAATGAATTGAATTAAAAACGATTTCGAAATGAATTGAATTGAAAACGAATTCAAAGTGAATTGAAAGCGAATTGAAATGAATTCAAATTGAATTGAAATTTGAATTGAATAGAAATGAATTTTAAAACGAATTTATAAAGAAGAATTCAATTTTGATTTGAATTGAAATGGAAGTTGAAATTGCTTTTGAAAACGAATTTAAAACTATTTATATAATTCGTTTTAAATAGAAATCGACGAAATATATATTATATATATTATATATATAATATAATGGCCTGAATAGAACGCGCCGCGCCGCGGCAGTTCGTGAATTTCGACCATTTATTTCAAACGGACATTGCGGGAGATCCGACCATCGGATTCTCCTAAAACCGGAACCGTTGGGTTCGTATCGAAAAGAGCTTTCTAGCGACTGTTAGAAATTTGAAATCTAACGGTTGGATTTGGAATTATATCCAAATCAAATTTGGAAAAGGTCGCTGTAAGTGCAGTTCGATGGCCATTGATGGAAATCGACTGTACGGGCCTTGATAAAATTATTAAAAATAGTAATAATTTGTGTAAAATCATAAGAAATGATTTGTGAAGATTTGGGATGAAAAACTTCATGTTTGAAAAGATAAAAATAGATTTTTATCGAAATAAACTAGTTTTGAACTAGAATGATAATTCTATTTATTTTGAGTAAATAAATTGAATTTGAAAAGGGTTTTAAAAATAACCAGAATTTCCAATGATTGCATTGGAGTGGATTTGAATCGAAATTGTCTTTGGAATATTTCGATGTTGGAATTCGTGATTATACAGGTGTTGTTATGGAAATTTGAAAGATATATATTTATATCGTTATTTCCAATACGACATTTGTTAGTCGTAGAATTTGATATTGAATATAAGCCGATATATTTTCTATTCAGAGCCTTGTATTGAATATCGAATGTGATTTGGGTTTGTCGTGAATGGTGTCTTCACTAACACTGTTCTTGAACCCAGTTGAGAAAAGATTAAATCTTTTTAGTTAGATTTAATGAAGTGTACTAATTAAATGATATTTAATTGGAATTGAATTGGTATTGATTTTTGGGTTTATCGTGAACAGTGTTTTAAATAACACTCGTTCTTTAACCCGATAGTTAATGGAAGGTGATTTTGGGTTTATCGTGAACCGTGTTTTAAATGACACTGATTCTTTAACCCAGTTAACGATTAAAACTAAGTGGAGTTTTAATGAATCTTTAAATAGATTGAAAAGATCGAGAATGGAGTATCACCAGTTTTACTCCAAGCGATAGTTAAATCTTTAATTAGATTTGAACGTGAAATGGTAATTGAATTTACCAATAACACTGTGGTGTTAGATATGAAGTATTACCAGTTTTACTTCATGGGATGAATAGGTTGGGATTGGGAAATAAAATAAATGATTACTTCGGTGTGGTTCGCTAATCCCGACTAGTTTGAATTGATATTCAAAGGAGATTAAAGAATGAATTTAAAGAATTTATCTTGGATAAAATTAATGGGAACTTTTCCCAAAGTATAGGAATATTTGAATAAAAGAATATTCTGAATTGGAATGAGGCGTATGTTGTGTTTGTGTAACACTTTTATAATATATACGCGAGTTATTCAGAAAGACCGGGTTTATCCCATTCTGAATAACTGATTCGACGTGGTGTCGAAGATGAAGACGGTGATCGAAGACCAGAAGTCTTCACGTCGTTTGGGTGATTACTGATGATCTTGATTGGGCTGTTCACCCAAGAAGATGGAAACAGTTTGTGATCGTCCAGACGTACTTGGAGATCGATGGATATGCGAGGTACTAGGTGCCTCCAGTTTCGTTCAGACCCAGAACGGACTTGTAAATGGACTGTGTGTCTGACATTGGATTTTAGTCTGTGTGATTGATTTCTATTAAATATATATCTGTTTGGCGGCGGAGAATTTATTCTCTTGCTTAACGCCCTTCTCTGAGACGTACGAGCTCAGGGGTTATATATTGATGGATATCAAACGCATGGAGTGAATTGCCTGTGTGGCATGCCTAAGTGGCAATTGATCGAGGCTTCTGTTGAAAAGCAAAGTCTTGTGGTGATGATCAAAGCACGGCCTTTGTGGCGTAGCTTTGTGTAACGTTTACTTCGCGTGTTTCACACCCGGTATGAACCAAAAACGGGAGACGGACCTCAGGGAGGGCATGCGTTTCTTTCTAGTTAGAAGTGGCGTCAGTGGTTTTACACGCCCTGACGAGTTTGACTTATGTGGTTGTTGCTGTTGCGAGGCGCCTCGGTTTGATCGGACGATCCGGGTCCGATGGAGTCATTTGTTGGCTCATTTATGCCCCATAGGGCGGAGAGACGTAGTGTTCAGGCATAATAATCCACATCGGTGGACCGGCCCTGACGATCCAAGGCCCACCTAAGTCTGGGACCTGAGACATGGGCTAGATTGTCTCGAATCGGTTGAGGACTATCTTTTGCCTCGGTTCATAGATGGAAATCCAATTTCCAAATACGTGACATTTGCGGTTTTAATTGTAGAACTAGTATGGCGGCATGATATATGGTACCCATGCCGTCTATGATTGATACTTATGATTTGAAGTTGTTTTATACACTATACACTTATAATAGTATCAAATGATTTGTTTTAAACCGTATCAAGCATCCTTTGGCTGTTATAAGGGAAAACCCTATCCCCCGGCTTGCGTTGCATTGTGTGATAGGACCTGGGTCTTATAACAGCTTCATTTTTCTTTATTTAGCATTGCGCTGTTTGTTTTATGCACTGGTATTCTTGGGAGGAAACCCGTTCCGTGTTACACGGCGTGGTCCCTTGATTTACCTAACTTTAAAATAAAGATTAACTGTTTTAGTTCTCACACCAGTCCCATGACTGACCTGGAGTTTATTGTTTTGACCTAAACTCTGGGTGCCCTTATTTTCGACACGGGCAGCTAGTAGTTTTGGTTTTGCAGATTTATATTCACAGGATCCTGGTTTACAGCTGGAACGATATCCGGAAAGCTTTGTATCCGTATATCTACTTCTAGTTGCGTATTGTATTTTTTTCCGCTGCTATGTATTTAAATGTAATTTAAATCTCTGATATTTCTGTGTAATATTTATTCATTTATACTCTGTATATTCTTGTAATCTGATGCATTGTTGTAATATACAATGAAATATTCTTTTATATGCGTTCGGTTGTGGTTTGTTCTCGAACTATCCGGCGCTTTCCTTTACGGGGAAGTTACGGGTCGTTTCATTTGGTATCAGAGCTTTGGTTTACAAAGCTTAGAGAACAAGGCACATTAGAACCATACGAAAGAATTCATCAGATATTGGATTAGTAATATCCAACGAGAATGACTCGTTAGAGATAGGATCAGTAGTATCCTAGAACGAGTGTGAAGAGTATATTTTTCAAATGAAAACAATTTTTGTTTTGAAAATTTAAATCAATTATTCGTATTTGGTTATTTATTTATATTGACGTGGACAATCCAGTATATATAGATTCTGCGTATACGTCTGATCCACGTGTATTTGGAATTTTAATATACTGGATAGATATAGAATTACACTCTAGACACCCGGAGATGGTTCTGATGATTGATCGATCATCATCAGAACTTATGTTCGTGTTTCGAAGGTGGGATTTCTATATATTTCCATTAGACTGGTGTGAGAACCAAAATTAGATAAGGCCCATTGTTGTGATTTGGCATCAAAAACATGATTTTTGTATATGTATCAAAATTATGAATTTGAAACTCTAATTCACTAATTGATTGATGTTTGTGTTGTTTGTTTATTTGTTTGCTAATTTTTAGCCATTTAGCCTAATTGAACCGAATATTGAATTATATTGAAAATTGGTTGCGTTTGCTTGTATATACTCGTACTTATATTGAACAGGTCATAGCAAGGAGGCTATAGCCAGAGAATAAAATTTGTTTGCCCGACAAATAGGTACATGTTTACTATATAATTTACTGTTTTGTTTGGGTGATGATGATTTTGTGAGCCTATTGGCTAGCCGCTTGGCTTTTTCTTTTTCTTTTTGAGATCTGAAGGACCGGGGAAGCTATTTGAAATTCCCCGATGCTCCCGGTGCAGGGGAGGTTATGGCGAAATTTTTCGAAAATTTAGGGTGTTAGCCAAATTTTTGAAGAATTGGAAAATTCTCAGAAACTGAAAAGTTAGAGAATGGAAGCCAGATCGAACGTAGGGCTGATTAATCAAACCACTTTCGACTTTGTTCCTTTTCGGGGACGAAAAGTTTTAAGTGGGGGAGATTGTAATAACCCGGAAAATCTGGGCCAGTTTAAAATTTTTATTTTGGCAATTTTAGCGAATTTGGATATTTAAAATGAATTATTTTAAATAATATCGACGAGAAATTTATTTTGAATATAATTAGAACGTATATATTATATACGTCGTCGTTAGAATATATAATAATTATATATAATTATAAAAGGAATTGAAAATGGCGCGGTAGTTCGAAAATTCGATTTCTAATTTCAAATGAATATACAGAATTCAATATAAGTCAGAATTGAACGAAACAAGAAATATTTGAATCTGTATAACTATATCTTTGTAACGAAGTTAACAAACTGAGATTTCATCTTAGAAATGATAAGATATGTCCAGTTTAAAATTAAAAATAGTCGCTGTGGAATTTATATATATTTTTATATATATAAGGCCCTTAAAAATAGCAATTTTGCAAACGACCTCGGATTTCGACGAAACCAGTTTTGTTGGGTCCGTGATGTTAAGTTATTGTTAGATTCCAAATTTCATAATTTTTCGAATCAATATGTAAGCGTGGCAAAGGAAAATGCGTTTGACCATTTTCAGTGGATTTTAATCGACTGGAAATTGGCCATTTCTCAAACGGTCTCAGAATTTGACGAAACTAGTTTTGTTAGGACCGTATCGTCAATACGAAGCTAGAAAATATTTTTCTGGAATTTTTAAAGTTAGTATGTGACCCCGGTAATTTGAAATGTACGTTTAAAATTCAATATAGTGATTTAAATGTAAATTAAACGGAAACTGATTCAAATAGTCGAATCAGCTTGCGATATATATCCCATTGTGTTCAGAATAAGGGTAATACGCTATGGACGACAGGCGGTGGGCCTCGTTTCGAGGTCGTATGAAAAAGTCAACTTTAGATTGAATTAAATAATTAAATAATAAAATAAAATAAAAAAATTCCTTTCTCCCCCTTATTTCCCTCTGCCCCCCCCCCCCCCCCCGTTCAAATCGACAGAATCAAAATAAAAAAAAGAAAAAAAAAGGGGGGGAGACGATGACGGAATCGCGAAGCCCCCCCCCCCTCGTCATCGACGACGATGCCCCCCCACCTCCGTCCAAGCTCGCCGCCCCCCCCCCCTTTCTTTTCCTCCTCCGACAACTCTCCTCTCTCCCCTCATCCAATTCGTGACCCAATTCCCCAAAACCCGCGCTGCCCTAGCCTTCGACGGAGCCGCCGACCACCTGGAACCGCTCCACCCACTGCACCACCTCGACTGCCAAACCCCCTCCCTCTTATGGAAAAAAAAACCCGCTGTAAGTTAATTTATTTTATATTTCTTTATTTTATTTATATTGCTTTAAAACTGAATTTTTTTTTATTGTTTAGAAACTGAAAATAACGTGGTTTAATTAAAATCAGTTCTATAAAAAAATGGTTTATTATAAAAATGTAATTTTTATAATAGAAAATGTGGGATTTTTATAGTAGTAAAAGATTAGATTTTTTCTAATAAAAAAAAAGATTTGGGTTTTGAAAACATAAAAATATGATCTTTATATTTTTAAAGAAATAAAAATATGATTTTTATATTTTTAAAGTATTAAAAATATAGTCTTTACTATATAAAAGAAATAAAAATAGAATTTTTATATGTTGAACTTCGAAATAAAAATAGAATTTTTATATGTTGAACTTCGAAATAAAAATAGAATTTTTATATGTTGAACTTCGAAATAAAAATAGAATTTTTATATGTTGAACTTCGAAATAAAAATAGGATTTTTATATATTGAACTTCGAAATAAAAATAGGATTTTTTTATATTGAACTTCGAAATAAAAATAGGATTTTTATATATTGAACTTCGAAATAGAAATAGGATTTTTATATGTTGAACTTCGAAATAAAAATATGATTTTTATATATGGAATAGCGAAGTAAAAATCCGATTTTTACATAGGTAGTGAAAGCGGGCAACGAAGATGACGAAGATGCGGTAGCGATGAAGGTTTCTGCAAATGAAGTGCCGTGGAGCTAGGATAGCTATCTGTGAGAATTTCTCACCTTTCAATTTCTTTTCTAGTTATATATATATACTAGGATGCAGACGGTGCTTAGTAGCACCCGACACAATCGTCCACAGACCATGGACTTGTTTGTTTGATTGCATAATTTAATTAGATTATTTGATTGGATTGAATTGTTTGGTGAAATTGAATGGTTTGATTGATGTGTGAATGGCGTGGGCCTTCACTAGACCGGGGATAAGGCTAGGCCTTGTCCCGTTTCTAGTATCGCGCCGTTATGTCGCCGAAATTTTCTAAAATATGTTAGAAAATAAAAATATCATTTTATTGTGTAAATGAATAATAGAAATTCATATGTTGGAATAAAATGTTTTGTCGTTAAAAATATAATTTTTAACGTGAATGTGAATAAATAAATATTCATTTACAAACCAGACGGTTTGTTTATGTACACCTATTTGAAGGACATTGATTGGGTTCGATAAATTTTACACATCGCCCAACTGCACAAATAAAATCTGTGTTTGTTTGTTTGAAACCCCACACGGGTGTTGGGATGAAATTTGAAGTTCACTCATCCTGATTGATTAAATATGTCGATCGATTGATTGACAGGCTGTTATAAGCGTTAGATATCTATATCTGATGCTTATACAGTGTAGTGCACTTTGGTTGATGATTGATTATTTTTCAATGCTATTATATACATGTGTTGTATGAAAATCCATATAATTAACTTTATATGGTAAGTGTTTGGGCCTCATTCTAATTTAGAAAATAAATATTCATTGGTTGAATAGAATATTTGAAAATAGAAATGTATGAAGCCGTGTTGGTTAGATTGACGCCATTTTGACGTGAATGATATTTATATCAATTTTATCGATTTCGAAATGAATTGAATTGAAAACGATTTCGAAATGAATTGAATTGAAAACGATTTCGAAATGAATTGAATTGAAAACGATTTCGAAATGAATTGAATTGAAAACGATTTCGAAATGAATTGAATTGAAAACGATTTCGAAATAAATTGAATTGAAAACGATTTCGAAATGAATTGAATTGAAAACGATTTCGAAATGAATTGAATTGAAAACGATTTCGAAATGAATTGAATTGAAAACGATTTCGAAATGAATTGAATTGAAAACGATTTCGAAATGAATTGAATTGAAAACGATTTCGAAATGAATTGAATTGAAAACGATTTCGAAATGAATTGAATTGAAAACGATTTCGAAATGAATTGAATTGAAAACGATTTCGAAATGAATTGAATTGAAAACGATTTCGAAATGAATTGAATTGAAAACGATTTCGAAAGGAATTGAATTGAAAACGATTTCGAAATGAATTGAATTGTAAACGATTTCGAAAGGAAATGAATTGAAAACGAATTCAAATTGAATTGAAAGCGAATTGAAATGAATTCAAATTGAATTGAAATTTGAATTGAATAGAAATGAATTTTAAAACGAATTTATAAAGAAGAATTCAATTTTGATTTGAATTGAAATGGAAGTTGAAATTGCTTTTGAAAACGAATTTAAAACTATTTATATAATTCGTTTTAAATAGAAATCGACGAAATATATATTATATATATTATATATATATATAATATAATGGCCTGAATAGAACGCGCCGCGCCGCGGCAGTTCGTGAATTTCGACCATTTATTTCAAACGGACATTACGGGAGATCCGACCGTCGGATTCTCCTAAAACCGGAACCGTTGGGTTCGTATCGAAAAGAGCTTTCTAGAGAATGTTAGAAATTTGAAATCTAACGGATGGATTTGGAATTATGTCCAAATCAAATTTGGAAAAGGTCGCTGTAAGTGCAGTTCGATGGCCATTGATGGAAATCGACTGTACGGGCCTTGATAAAATTATTAAAAATAGTAATAATTTGTGTAAAATCATAAGAAATGATTTGTGAAGATTTGGGATGAAAAACTTCATGTTTGAAAAGATAAAAATAGATTTTTATCGAAATAAACTAGTTTTGAACTAGAATGATAATTCTATTTATTTTGAGTAAATAAATTGAATTTGAAAAGGGTTTTAAAAATAACCAGAATTTCCAATGATTGCATTGGAGTGGATTTGAATCGAAATTGTCTTTGGAATATTTCGATGTTGGAATTCGTGATTATACAGGTGTTGTTATGGAAATTTGAAAGATATATATTTATATCGTTATTTCCAATACGACATTTGTTAGTCGTAGAATTTGATATTGAATATAAGCCAATATATTTTCTATTCAGAGCCTTGTATTGAATATCGAATGTGATTTGGGTTTGTCGTGAATGGTGTCTTAACTAACACTGTTCTTGAACCTAGTTGAGAAAAGATTAAATCTTTTTAGTTAGATTTAATGAAGTGTACTAATTAAATGATATTTAATTGGAATTGAATTGGTATTGATTTTTGGGTTTATCGTGAACAGTGTTTTAAATAACACTCGTTCTTTAACCCGATAATTAATGGAAGGTGATTTTGGGTTTATCGTGAACCGTGTTTTAAATGACACTGATTCTTTAACCCAGTTAACGATTAAAACTAAGTGGAGTTTTAATGAATCTTTAAATAGATTGAAAAGATCGAGAATGGAGTATCACCAGTTTTACTCCAAGCGATAGTTAAATCTTTAATTAGATTTGAACGTGAAATGGTAATTGAATTTACCAATAACACTGTGGTGTTAGATATGAAGTATTACCAGTTTTACTTCATGGGATGAATAGGTTGGGATTGGGAAATAAAATAAATGATTACTTCGGTGTGGTTCGCTAATCCCGACTAGTTTGAATTGATATTCAAAGGAGATTAAAGAATGAATTTAAAGAATTTATCTTGGATAAAATTAATGGGAACTTTTCCCAAAGTATAGGAATATTTGAATAAAAGAATATTCTGAATTGGAATGAGGCGTATGTTGTGTTTGTGTAACACTTTTATAATATATACGCGAGTTATTCAGAAAGACCGGGCTTATCCCATTCTGAATAACTGATTCGACGTAGTGTCGAAGATGAAGACGGTGGTCGAAGACCAGAAGTCTTCACGTCGTTTGGGTGATTACTGATGATCTTGATTGGGCTGTTCACCCAAGAAGATGGAAACAGTTTGTGATCGTCCAGACGTACTTGGAGATCGATGGATATGCGAGGTACTAGGTGCCTCCAGTTTCGTTCAGACCCAGAACGGACTTGTAAATGGACTGTGTGTCTGACATTGGATTTTAGTCTGTGTGATTGATTTCTATTAAATATATATCTGTTTGGCGGCGGAGAATTTATTCTCTTGCTTAACGCCCTTCTCTGAGACATACGAGCTCAGGGGTTATATATTGATGGATATCAAACGCATGGAGTGAATTGCCTGTGTGGCATGCCTAAGTGGCAATTGATCGAGGCTTCTGTTGAAAAGCAAAGTCTTGTGGTGATGATCAAAGCACGGCCTTTGTGGCGTAGCTTTGTGTAACGTTTACTTCGCGTGTTTCACACCCGGTATGAACCAAAAACGGGAGACGGACCTCAGGGAGGGCATGCGTTTCTTTCTAGTTAGAAGTGGCGTCAGTGGTTTTACACGCCCTGACGAGTTTGACTTATGTGGTTGTTGCTGTTGCGAGGCGCCTCGGTTTGATCGGACGATCCGGGTCCGATGGAGTCATTTGTTGGCTCATTTATGCCCCATAGGGCGGAGAGACGTAGTGTTCAGGCATAATAATCCACATCGGTGGACCGGCCCTGACGATCCAAGGCCCACCTAAGTCTGGGACCTGAGACATGGGCTAGATTGTCTCGAATCGGTTGAGGACTATCTTTTGCCTCGGTTCATAGATGGAAATCCAATTTCCAAATACGTGACATTTGCGGTTTTAATTGTAGAACTAGTATGGCGGCATGATATATGGTACCCATGCCGTCTATGATTGATACTTATGATTTGAAGTTGTTTTATACACTATACACTTATAATAGTATCAAATGATTTGTTTTAAACCGTATCAAGCATCCTTTGGCTGTTATAAGGGAAAACCCTATCCCCCGGCTTGCGTTGCATTGTGTGATAGGACCTGGGTCTTATAACAGCTTCATTTTTCTTTATTTAGCATTGCGCTGTTTGTTTTATGCACTGGTATTCTTGGGAGGAAACCCGTTCCGTGTTACACGGCGTGGTCCCTTGATTTACCTAACTTTAAAATAAAGATTAACTGTTTTAGTTCTCACACCAGTCCCATGACTGACCTGGAGTTTATTGTTTTGACCTAAACTCTGGGTGCCCTTATTTTCGACACGGGCAGCTAGTAGTTTTGGTTTTGCAGATTTATATTCACAGGATCCTGGTTTACAGCTGGAACGATATCCGGAAAGCTTTGTATCCGTATATCTACTTCTAGTTGCGTATTGTATTTTTTTCCGCTGCTATGTATTTAAATGTAATTTAAATCTCTGATATTTCTGTGTAATATTTATTCATTTATACTCTGTATATTCTTGTAATCTGATGCATTGTTGTAATATACAATGAAATATTCTTTTATATGCGTTCGGTTGTGGTTTGTTCTCGAACTATCCGGCGCTTTCCTTTACGGGGAAGTTACGGGTCGTTTCAAGCACTTACAACACAGCGGAAATAAACTATAGCTATATGATCCTGAAGCCTCCAGCTCCAGCTCTTCCAGTATATCTGTAAATCCCGACTACTTGACTGCCCGTACAAATTTAGGCACCCAAGAGTTTAGGGAAACAAACAAATAAACTTCGGGTCAGTCATGGGACTGGTATGAGTAAAACAGTTTAAAACAGTTCAAGCAGGCAATCGATATCTCATAAGACCACGCCGTATACCGGAATGGGTTTTTCCCTTATGAGAATCCAAATTATCTTTATATCAAAAACCTTTTGATATAATAATAATGTCTATCAACCACAATAATAATAATCATCTAGCAGAACGCTTTCATCTCACGTTCTACATATATATAATATACAATCAAAACCGCAAGCACGTATTGGGTATTGGATTTCCAACTATGACAAGGTATGGGACCACCTTCCGCATGTGTACCTCTAGAGAGGAATACACTGGGTTCAACAAGAACATCTTGCAACCCGGCCACACATGACCGACCACTCATTTCGCATGAGAGTATCGAATGTATATCACCATAGGTTGGGATCATCAACCGTTTCCAGTGGGACAGCATCAACAATAGATTTTTAGAATTAAATGAAACTCTAGATCAGGTAAGTATACACCCTACTTCGGTGCTACAGACTTAGCCATGTTGCCTGCCCGATTTATGTCATTTACCGGATGTGAGGCTAGAAGCTACGCTTTATCATCACAACAGATTCATTTTGAATGCCACATCGTCAAATCCATCAAATCACCGATTGATGTCTACAACCATACATTACGTGTTAGCTAAAGAAGTTTCGTTCTCCGCTTCCACTCTTGGTACGGTTGGAGAAATCAATATACGTGATCGTCTGGAAATACTCTGTCAGACATCCATCCGTACAAGTCATCCAGGAACAGGATGAACCGAAGGCACTATTCTGTAAACAAAATAGCCCTTGCATAACTCCATCTTCAAATTCCTTTGGCATATATGATTCGCAACGCTTATGCCAATACAGAGTGGTTCTTTGGATAATAATCCAACCGGTCTCTCCATATTAACAACATTAAAATGGTCAAAACTTCGATAGTCTGTGATTTAACTATCGAAGAAAAACAGGTGTGCAAACAACGATATTATTTCCAAATGGAAATTTATATCGATCAAACATCATTCAACATTTATCCCTTTATTTCATTAATTTACTTATCTCCTGTTTCCCTATACTCAATATTCTTATTCTCTAAATTTGGAAAATATACGTTATTAACAAATGGGAAACATTTCCATTCCTTGTTTGCTTTATTAGAAAACATTTCTTGTTTCTTATTTGGAAAACATTTCCAAAGCTTCTTCATTGGACTTAGACAAATGTTTAAACAAACCATCGCGATGCCAACTCAAACCATTTCCTTTACTTACTAAATTCACTTAACCATCCATTACTATCGAACCTTAACCATTCCCGAGTTAAAAATGAAGTCAATCAAGTTGGGGTAGTACTACCTCTCAGACCTTGACTGAACAACGTTTCTAACCTTGAAATAGACAAAGTTCACCCTTCTAATTCTTTAACAAACTTCCTTACGTAACTCTCTTTCAAATCTTTTCTATTCGATAATTCTTTCCTTCGATAAGGTATGTTCGATAACTCTATTCAATTTATTCTATTCACTTAACTCTTTTGATTTAACTTTAACTTTATTCACTTAACTCCTATCGAATAAACTATATTCGATAACTCTTTTAATTCTATTTGAATAAACCATATATTCGATTAACTCCTTTTACTCTATTCGAATAAACTATATTCGATTAACTCCTTTTACTATTCGAATAACTATATTCGATTAACTCATTTTACTATTCGAATAAACTATATTCGATTGACTCATTTGCTTTAACTCTAATCGATTAAACTAACATCGATTAACTCCTAATTGGTTTAACACTAACTGATAAACTCAAGCTGGTTTAACTATACGCTTTAACCTAACTGATTTACTCTAACCAATTAACTCTAAATGGTTTAACTCTAACTGAATAACTCTGGTTGATTAACTCTAATCAATTAATTCTATTCGATGAATTCTGATCGAATAACTCTTTTGGCTAAACTATATTCGAATACCTCGTTTTAACTTTATTCGATAACTTCCTTTATTCTATTCGAATAACTAATTCGATTAACTCCTTTTCGAATAAACTATTCATTTATAAAGATTTACTTTTAGTAACGGTTCTTCACTTTACAAATGATTTCCTTTTATTCTAACTTATCCTTTGATTTTATAAATATTTCTTTTATAAAAATCCTTTTCCTTTTCTATATAAAATCCATCGATTTTATATAAATAATTCATTTTCAAAATACACTTTGAAAAATCCCCTTTCCCATATCCAGTATTTTTTATGGTATTTAACATAACATATAACAACGATAAATATCGTCCAAACACACATAATCAACAACATATTATATATCACATCATATATCACAATATATGAATCACAGTAAAATAAATGTTGAGGAATCCAGTTGGATTCCTCCAACCTGTTTCCCTGCATCACAGATGTTAAACAATATAAATAACATCTCTTTCAGTTCCATATGATATATTCTGTTAAACAGAATCAATATAGAAATTTAACTAACTGACTAGCAGTTCAATCAAACAATCAACACACAGTCAATCAGCCAATATTTAACAGTTCTAAAAATACAACATGAAATTATAAACTATTCAGAGTTGGTGAGTTTTACTCACATTGGACTATCATCGTTAATAACGATAATTGTCATTGATTCAGATGGACAATTTATTTCACTATAAATTGTAACGAACCCCAATCCACTCCCAGTCAGCTTCATTGTGAAGCTCTCGTCCATACGGTCCCAACGTGAACGACGGTTCGTGATTCTGATTTCATATGACCGAGATATAAGGGTTACAAGTTCATTCACTATTTAAATCAAACTTACTTAAAACTTTAATTGCTAGTTGGGCTTAAACAAAGGACCAAGGCCCATACCCATTTGAAATATCTAACCCGTACGCACCCTTCCTCCCAAATCAAGTAAACCCGTCGCTCCAGAAATTTTCTCTACGCCATGACCGAATTTCTACATCCCTTTATCTCCTTCTATCCACCACCGAATCCACCAAGCATTCCACCAGTGTTCCTCTCGTCGCCTTCTCCTTCTAACCCAACCTTCATACCTCCACTCGCACCCAGGATGTCCGCCGCAACTACCTGAAATCTGTCGTCCCCCCTGAGATAATCACGACATCATCTGACACCCCATCCAGCCGGATTTTGCACAAAGTTGCCATTTTACCTCCTCAGTCCATTGACAAGCTCGAAATCAACCATTGGTGCCTAAATAACTCTCGATTCCTAACCCTAGCGCAACAGAACTCCACGCTGTAAATCATCCAGTGAAGGAACGTTGATCGAACCCACCCAAAATCATACCAACATGAAGAGGAATTGTTGATCATCTCATACATATTTGTTTCATGAATTAAAGGAATTTATTTCAATTTCTTTTGATTTTCATACTCTCATTTTTACTGTTGAGTTAGCTTTCGGTGGCGGCTCACATTTCATTGACTGTAGGAATGAGATTTTAGGTTTAGAATTTGGTTGGTAGTGTATTTATAGAAGGATAAAATATCTAGATATTTTTAGATATTTAGTTAGGATATTTTTATTTTGTTCATTATATTCGTTTTTGTCCTTCTAAAAATTCGTGGGACCACACACAATATTCAAAAATCATGAAACTGGACATACTGCTAGAGTTTGACATTACAGTCCCAATGAAACTGGTTTCGTCGAATTCCAACTCCGTATGCTCACACAGCATATTTTTAACCGTTGAAACACTGACTGTTTTTCACTCTAAACATCCGTACGACCACACAATGACTCTAAAAATCACGAAACTGGAAATCTAACAACTATTTGACAATGCGGATCCAACAAAATTAGTTTCGTTGAATTCCGACTTCGTTTGCAAAAGTGGCTATTTTTAAAGCTCTGGATGACCCATTTAAATATATAAATATATTTGAATATAATTAAATTAAATATTTATAAATAAATATTATCGTATATATTCATAGTGGAATACCATACAGCTTTAGAATATTCCTATATGAATTTCTAACTTGATATTTCAAATCTGGGTCAACCTGATATTCGATTATATTGAAATTCCTTTTTAAAAATATAAATAATTCCTTTATAAAATATAAAGGAGTTCCACAACGACTTTTTTAAAATTTGATTTGGACATGAATCAAAATCTATACGACGAAATCCCGATTTTTCTCTTCCACTAGAAAGATATACTCCACCGGCCCCACACGTTTCTTGTTTTACAGAAATCCGGCTTAAAACGAATCCTGTACATTCAGTTGAAGTTCGAATCGCCAATTTACGAACTGCAGCGCCATTTCAAGCTCATTTTATAAATATATTATAAACTATACGTTCAACTATCGACGATTGAATATATTCGTTAATATAATTCAACTTTAAACTGAATTAAATAATTCGAATTGCCCACTTCACACATATCGCCATTTCAGCCAATTCTGATTATTTCAGAATTAAATATATTATTTAATTTATTATTTTAATTAAATATTCATCATTATTTAATTCCAAGACCATTTAATTCACTATATTACTATTTATATAATTAAATAAATTAATTATAATACCTCTGCCAATGCGGGTCATTACAATCTTCCCCACTTAAAAATAATTTCGTCCTCGAAATTGCTAAAAGGTAGAGGACGACCCTATCGACTGGTTAGAACACATTTGTTCACTTCTTAACTTCAGTTTCAACTGAACCAATTTAATTTCAATTTAATTATTAATTAATTCTTATCAACGAAAATTTTCAAAAATCCTGAAAATTTTCTAACGCTTTAACTCTTTGAAAAATTTCGCCAGAACCTCCTTTGTACTGGTCAATACATCAAACTCCAACTCGCCTCTCTGGGCCATCTCTAACCCAAAAGAAAATCAAACAGCCAAGCGGCTTGCCAATTCGGCTCATAAATCTTATATCCAATAGAAATATAAACTTGTACCTTTTGTCGACATATCATTATATCCTTTCTACCTGTTATCAATTCAGCGGATACAAGGGTTATCCCAATCAAAATCCAATCTGCTTTTATCCACAACACAACCATTCGCTTATATCCGAGCCAAATATCATTTCAACTTGAGTTTCTTCTCGATTCCCAACTCTTAACTTGATTATCACATTACACTTCAAATTTGAATCTCACAATCCAATTTGTCTTGATATCATTCTAATTCAATCTCAGTTACCACTTTATTGGCTTTACTTTAATTAAATTTTGCTTTCACAAATTTCTGTTAAATTTGTTTTTAATTTAAACAGTCTTTCCCTGGGAGTTTTCAAATTTTCCTTTTGAACATGTCACTGAGCCCTTAATTTATATTCCATTAGTTAAATCACTTCTCTATTTCTTTATCAATATTTGTTAACCAAATATTTTCAATAACCATATTGGCCTTTTATGTTATTTGGAAAACATTTCCTAATATCGCCTTCCTTTATTTTCTAAACTTTAGAAAATATATGCTATTTATAATTGGAAAATATTCCAATTACTTATCTCTTTTCCAATCTCGTTTATTTCTATACTTAGGAAATATTCTTTATTATATTTCCAAGCTTACACTTATTTGGGTTAAAACGGATATTGTGTAAAACATCGTTACGACAACCCAAATACTATATTCAACTAACTCTTATTCAACATTGATTTTCGAGCCTGAAATTTTACTATTTATTTGTTAATAATGAAATCAAACAAGTTGGGGTATAACTCCCTCTCAGACCTTGACTGAATAACATTTATAATGTCAAAACAGATATGACTACTTACTCGAATAATCAATACCATACAACTACTTATTCACCTTTAAACACGTATACGCTTCCTCTTTCTATTCTTACTAGATTTTATTCTTAGTCTTCCTTTTTTATTTTACTATTCTATTTCTAAGTTCGTTTCCTTATCGACTTCTATATATATATCGATATGATGATTTCTAACTATCAAATTATCTTAAAAATATTCTAATCCCTTAAATTTCCGGAAAAATTCGCCATAACCTCCTTTGTACTAGGAGCATAGGGATATTTCAAATAGCCTCCCATGGCCCTCACCAATCCAAAAGAAAAAGAAAAAGCCAAGCGGCTAGCCGATACGGTGCATAAAATCTCATATATGAATTAAATACATACCTTTTCGTCGAGCATTCTATTTATATACCTTCATGCCTTATCCATACCTGTCTCATGTATATTTATACCTGCCCAATCTATTTTAACTATACCTGATTGTTTTAACTCAATTCGTTAATTAATTTGTTAATTAACTCTTTAGTCTATTTCACTTTTATATTTGAACATGACATGTTCAAATATATTTTAACTTGCTTATTAACTAATTTGAATCCAAATTTCAAATTTAAGTTTTATATTCGATTTCGAATATCCATTTACAAATCCAATTCACCTTTCAAAGTTCAACTTCAAATTCAAAACTCGATTAACTAATTCCTCTTCGACTTAGTTAATTCTATACAATTTCTATTCAAATTTTATATCACTTCTATTATTCAAATCTATATATCAAATTCTATTCAAATTCAATATTATATACCCCATTTGAATTTCTATATTCAAATCCTATATTCTAGTTCCATTTGAATTCTATAATCATATTCCATTTGAATTTCTATATTCAAATTCCATTTCACTTTCGATATTCAAATCCTATATCACATCCACTGAATTTCATACATTCAATTTCTATTTCAATTCCATTGAATTTCATATATTCAAACTCCCTCTGAATTTCTATATTCCATTTCTATTTCAATTCCATTGAATTTCATATATTCAATTTCTATTTCAAATTTTATTTATTCATTCTTTATTATAAATCCCATTTTGAAATTCAACACAACTTGTCTTTCCCAAAATAAATTCGAAACAGTATCTCTGGTAGTAATTCGTCACTTACAACTCGAAAATGAATACTGATGATGCAGCTGTCATCATAAGAATCTATTTTCCAGCGATCGAAGTGAGTTCAATACTATAAAACCATTTCTAAACATTTCCACTTTGAAATTCATTTCAAAATATAATTCACACTACCTGTAAAACAATTTAAAATCTCCCAGGATCTTAATTAATCCAAATCCTTTTACAAACACTTATCCAATTTTCCAGAATTTAATTCAATTTCTGGTTTAAAATTTCAGATTCAACTCATCGATTTCACGTATTTCACTTATATGAATTCCGATTGGTTATTTACATAACCATTTAATTTACATTCTTACTCGATTATAATAACAACTAATATGTCCAATATATATCAAAATATACTTCGGGTAAATTTATTTTAATTTACCCTCTTTTCAAAACATATCGTGCCGACCCATCGTATTCGAGTGTTTATCAACTCCTACCGATACAGTGGATCAAACTGATCGACCAGAACTTATAAACTACTCAACCAATAAATCTTCACAATATAAAATTATTTTTATATCATATACAAATTCGTTCACTCGTATATATACACTCAAACTCAATCTAGGGTATTACTAACCCTATCTCTACCGAGTCACGCCGCAGAGCCAAGGTAATTCTTAACTTAAGCTCTGATACCAACTATAATGACCCGGGATTTTGACGACTTTGGTTATCGCCATAAACTCAATGACGACTAACCAAACATCGAAAAATACCGGTCATTAATGAAAGAAATTAGAGGGTAAGGATAGATAAGATAGAAACTTAGAATAGAAGAAGAAGAAAAACACAACATCAGAGTAACACGAACCTCACGGCGGAACGAATAACATATAATATATGTAACATAACTTTGAAATATACATTTGTATTTGAATATACATCACTTTCAAAGTACAACACTTACAACATAGCGGAAATAAACTATAGCTATATGATCCTGAAGCCTCCTGCTCCAGCTCTTCCATTATATCTGTAAATCTCGACTACTTGACTGCCCGTACAAATTTAGGCACCTAAGAGTTTAGGGAAACAAACAAATAAACTTCGGGTCAGTCATGGGACTGGTATGAGTAAAATAGTTTACAGCAGTTCAAGCAGGTAATCGATATCTCATAAGACCACGTCGTATAACGGAACGGGTTTTTCCCTTATAAGAATCCAAATTATCTTTATAACAAAAACCTTTTGATAATATAATAATGTCTATCAACCACAATAATAATAATAATCATCTAGCAGAACGCTTTCATCTCACGTTCTACATATATATAATATACAATCAAAACCGCAAGCATGTATTGGGTAATGGATTTCCAACTATGACAAGGTATGGGACCACCTTCCGCATGAGTACCTCTAGAGAGGAATACACTGGGTTCAACAAAAACATCTTGCAACCCGGCCACACATGACCGACCACTCATTTCGCTTGAGTGTATCGAATGTATATCCCCAACGGTTGGGATCAGCAACCGTTTCCCGAATAGTACAACATCAACAATAGATTTTTAGAAGTAAATGAAACTCTAGATCAGGTGATTATACACCCTACTTCGGTGCGACAGACTTAGCCATGCTGCCTGCCCGATTTCTGTCATTTACCGGATGTGAGGCTAGAAGCTACGCTTTATCATCACACCAGATTCATTTTGAATGCCACATCGTCAAATCCATAAAATCACCGATTGATGTCTACAACCATACATTACGTGTTAGCCAAAGAAGTTTCCTTCTCCGCTTCCACTCTTGGTACGGTTGGAGAAATCAATATACATGATCGTCTGGAAATACTCTGTCAGACATCCGTCCATGCAATTCATCCAGGAACAGGATGAACCGAAGGCACTATTCTGTAAACAGGATAGCCCTTGCATGACTCCGTCTTCAATTTCCTTTGGCATATATGATTCGCAACGCTTATGCCAATACAGAGTGGTTCTTTGGATAATAATCCGACCGGTCTCTCCATATTAACAACATTGAAATGGTCAAAACTTCGATAGTCTGTGATTTAACTATCGAAGAAAAACAGGTGTGCAAACAATGATATTATTTCCAAATGGAAATTTATATCGATCAAACATCATTAAACATTTATCTCTTTATTTCATTATTTTACTTATCTCCTGTTTCCTTATACTCAATATTCTTATTTTCTAAATTTGGAAAATATACGTTATTAACAAATGGGAAACATTTCCATTCCTTGTTTTCTTTATTAGAAAACATTTATTGTTTCTTATTTGGAAAACATTTCCAAAGCTTCTTCATTGGACATAGACAGATGTTCAAACAAACCATCGCGATGCCAACTCAAACCATTTCCTTTACTTACTAAATTCACTTAACCATCCTTTACTATCGAACCTTAACCATTCCTTAGTTAAAAATGAAGTCAATCAAGTTGGGGTAGTACTACCTCTCATACCTTAATTGAACAACGTTTCTATCCTTGAAATAGACAAAGTTCACCCTTTTAATTCTTTAACAAACTTCCTTACGTAACTCTCTTTCAAATCTTTTCTATTCGATAATTCTTTCCTTCGATAAGGTATGTTCGATAACTCTATTCAATTTATTCTATTCACTTAACTCTTTTGATTTAACTTTAACTCTATTCACTTAACTCCTATTGAATAAACTATATTCGATAAGTCTTTTAATTCTATTTGAATAAACTATATATTTGATTAACTCCTTTTACTCTATTCGAATAAACTATATTCGATTAACTCCTTTTACTATTCGAATAACTATATTCGATTAACTCATTTTACTATTCAAATAAACTATATTTGATTGACTCATTTTCTTTAACTCTAATCGATTAAACTAACATCGATTAACTCCTAATTGGTTTAGCTCTAACTGATAAACTCTAGCTGGTTTAACTCTACGCTTTAACCTAACTGATTTACTCTAACCAATTAACTCTAACTGGTATAACTCTAACTGATTAACTCTGGTTGATTAACTCTAATCAATTAATTCTATTCGATGAATTCTGATCGAATAACTCCTTTTGGCTAAACTATATTCGAATACCTTCTTTTAAATTTATTTGATAACTTCCTTTATTCTATTCGAATAACTAATTCGATTAACTCCTTTTCGAATAACTATTCATTTATAAAGATTTACTTTTAGTAACGGTTCTTCACTTTACAAATGATTTCCTTTTATTCTAACTTATCCTTTGATTTTATAAATATTTCTTTTATAAAAATCCTTTTCCTTTTCTATATAAAATCCATCGATTTTATATAAATAATTCATTTTCAAAATACACTTCGAAAAATCCCCTTTCCCATATCCAGTATTTCTTATGGTATTTAACATACCATATAACAACGATAAATATCGTCCAAACACACATAATCAACAACATATTATATATCACATCATATATCACAATATATTAATCATAGTAAAATAAATGTTGAGGAATCCAGTTGGATTCCTCCAACCTGTTTCCCTGCATCACAGATGTTAAACAATATAGATAACATCTCTTTCAGTTCCATATGATATATTATGTTAAACAGAATCAATATAGAAATTTAACTAACTGACTAGCAGTTCAATCAAACAATCAAAACATAGTAAATCAGCCAATATTTAACAGTTCTAAAAATACAACATGAAATTATAAACTGTTCAGAGTTGGTGAGTTTTACTCACATTGGACTATCATCGTTAATAACGATAATTGTCATTGATTCAGATGGACAATTTATTTCACTACAAATTGTAACGAACCCCAATCTACTCCCAGTCAGCTTCATTGTGAAGCTCTCGTCCATACGGTCCCAACGTGACTGACAGTTTGTGATTCTGATTTCATATGACCGAGATATAAGGGTTACAAGTTCATTCACTATTTAAATAAAACTAACTTAAAACTTTAATTGCTAGTTGGGCTTAAACAAAGGACCAAGGCCCATACCCATTTGAAATATCCAACCCGTACGCACCCTTCCTCGCAAATCAAGTAAACCCGTCGCTCCAGACATTTTCTCCATGCCATGACTGAATTTCTACATCCCTTTATCTCCTTCTACCCACCACCGAATCTACCAAGCATTCCACCAGTGTTCCTCTCGTCGCCTTCTCCTTCTAACCCAACTTTCAAACCTCCACTCGCACCCAGGATGTCCGCCGCGACTACCTAAAATCCGTCGTCCCACCTGAGACAATCACAACATCATCTGACACCCCATCCAACCGGATTTTGCACAAAGGTGCCATTTTACCTCCTCAGTTCAATGACAAGCTCTAAATCAACCATTGCTGCCTAAATAACTCTCGATTCCTAAACCTAGCGCAACAGAACTCCACGCTGTAAATCATCCAGCGAAGGAACGTTGATCGAACCCACCCAAAATCATACCAACGTGAAGAGGAATTGTTGAGAATCTCATACATATTTGTTTCATGAATTAAAGGAATTTATTTCAATTTTTTTCGATTTTCATACTCTCATTTTTACTGTTGAGTTAGCTTTCGGTGGCGGCTCACATTTCATTGACTGTAGGAATGAGATTTTAGGTTTAGAATTTGGTTGGTAGTGTATTTATAGAAGGATAAAATATCTAGATATTTTTAGATATTTAGTTAGGATATTTTTATTTTATTCATTATATTCGTTTTTGTCCTTCTAAAAATTCGTGGGATCACACACAGTATTCAAAAATCATGAAACTGGACATACTGCTAGAGTTTGACATTACGGTCCCAATGAAACTGGTTTCATCGAATTCTGACTCCGTATGCTCACACAGCGTATTTTTAACCGTCATAATACTGACTGTTTTTCACTCTAAAAATCCGTACGACCACACAGTGACTCTAAAAATCACGAAATTGGAAATCTAACAACTATTTGACATTGCGGATCCAACAAAATTAGTTTCGTCAAATTCCGACTTTGTTTGCAAAAGTGGCAATTTTTAAAGCTCTGGATGACCCATTTAAATATATAAATATATTTGAATATAATTAAATTAAATATTTATAAATAAATATTATCGTATATATTCATAGTGGAATACCATACAGCTTTAGAATATTCCTATATGAATTTCTAACTTGATATTTCAAATCTGGGTCAACCCGATATTCGATTATATTGAAATTCCTTTTTAAAAATATAAATAATTCCCTTATAAAATATAAAGGAATTCCACAGCGACTTTTCTAAAATTTGATTTGGACATGAATCAAAATCTATACAAAGAAATCCCGATTTTTCTCTTCCACTAGAAAGATATACTCCACCAGCTCCACACGTTTCTTGTTTTACAGAAATCCGGCTTAAAACAAATCCTGTACATTCAGTTGAAGTTCGAATTGCCAATTTACGAACTGCAGCGCCATTTCAAGCTAGTTTTATAATTATATTATAAACTATATGTTCAACTATCGACGATTGAATATATTCGTTAATATAATTTAACTTTAAACTGAATTATATAATTCGAATTGCCCACTTCACACATATCGCCATTTCTGCCAATTCTGATTATTTCAGAATTAAATATATTATTTAATTTATTATTTTAATTAAATATTCATCATTATTTAATTCCCCGACCATTTAATTCACTATATCACTATTTATATAATTAAATAAATTAATTATAATACCTCTGCCAATGCAGGTCATTACAGTCTGCATCCTAGTTTATATTTCAACTAGAAAATAAATTAAAAGTGAGGAGTTCTCACCTTGAAGCTAAACCAAACACCGCGACTCTTCCTATATAGAAAATATTCGCCTGTTTCCAACGAGATCTGTTTCACGCGGTACATATTAAAAATCGTGTTTTTAACATTGTTATATATGTAATTGAAAATCACATTTTGATTCGGTTATTATATATATAAAAATCATAATTTTATATCACTTTTCCTACAATAAAAATCATATTTTTATTCCGTTCTCTAGATAATAAAAATCACATTTTTATAATCCCTTTCAAACAATAAAAATCGTATTTTTACTTTTCAACATATATGATAAAGATCACATCTTCATATAGTTAAAAATCAAATCTTTTCTACATTAAAAATCTTGCCTACCCTACATAAAAATCTCACCTCTCTATATAAAAATCTAAACTCCTATATGCTATTATATACATAATTAAACTAATATATTTAATCATAAAAATTTATTTTAAACTAAACAAACAAATAAAAGAACTAACCTTTTCTTTAAAAAAAAAGGGATTTCGGTGGTTGGGGCTCATGGTCGGACTGAGGTGGCCCGTTCAGGCGATGGCGGTGGCCCAGGGAGGTGGCGGCTTGGCTCTGGTGCGGTAGCCTTCTTCTGGTGGCGGTGTTAGTTAAAATAGAATAGGGCTTTTGGGGGAGACTGGAGGAGGAAGGCGGCGGAAGGAAGGGGAGATGGCATGGGGAAGTCAACAGGGAGGGCGGCGAATAGGGTAGGGCGTCGCGATGTAGGTTATGGCGGGGCTAGGGTTCTATCGGGTTTCTCTTTTTTTTTCTGAGTCATCGGGGGAAGGGAGGGAAAGATAAAGGGGAGGGAGTAATATATATAAATATTTTATTGTATTTATTCTAAAAAAAAAATGATTTTTCATTCAATCTCCAATCTGAACCCAACGACTATCGTCCTGTAATAACCCGGAAAATGCGAGCCAGTTTGAAATTTTTATTTTTGCGATTTTAGGGAATTTTGAATATTTAATATAGATTATTTTAAATAATATCGACGAAAATTTATTTTGAATATAATTCGAACGTATATATTATATACGTCGTCGTTAGAATATAAATATTTATATATAATTATAAATAGAATTGAAAATGGCGCGGTAGTTCGATAATTCAATTTCAAACTTCAATTGAATGTACCGGGTGTAAAACAATCCGGATTTTAGTGAAACCAAAAATATTAGGATCTAATTGATAGTATCTTTTCAACGAATCCGAAAAATCAAGATTTCATAGCGGGAATCAAAAGATATGTCCAGTTGAAAATTCTGAATAGTCGCTATGGAATTCAGGCCCTTAAAAATGGACATTTTGCAAATGACCTCGGATTTCGACGAAACCAGTTTTGTTGGGTCTGTGGTGTCAAGTTATTGCTAGGTTTCAAATTTCATAATTTTTCGATTCAATATGTGAGCGTGGCAAAGGAGAACGCGTTTGACCAGTTTTAGTTGATTTTAATTGACTGGAAATTGGCCATTTTTCTAACTGTCTCAGAATTCGACGAAACTAGTTTTGTTAGGACCGTATCGTCAATACGAAGCTAGAAAATATTTTTCTGGAATTTTTAAAGTTCGTATCTGACCCCGGTAATTTGAAATGTACGTTTAAAATTCAATATAGTGATTTAAATGTAAATTCAAAGGAAACTGATTGTAACAATCGAATTGGCTTACGATACACATCCCATTGTGTTCGGAATGGGGGTAAAACGCTAGGGACGACAGGCGGTGGGCCTCATTTCGAGGTCGTATGAAAAAGTCAACTTTAGGTTGAATTAAATAATTAAATAATAATAATAATTAAAAAAAAACTCTCCTCCCTTTATCTTTCTGCCCCCCCCCGTTCGTTTCATTCTAGAAAAAAAAAAAAAGAAGATGACGGAGGCGACGAAGGCGGAGAGGAGCCGCCGCCCTCCCCAAGGGCCACCGCGCCTCATCGGAGACCCCCCCCTCTCTTCCCCCTCGCCTGCGACCTCGATCGCACCCCCACCCAAACCGCACCTCCGCTCCACCCTCGACCCCCTCGTTCTCTCTCTCTTCTACTTCAAATCGCCCTCAAAGCCGTATGACAGCCGCGCCCAATCCCTCCACCGCGAAGACCAGGCCCTAACGCCGATAGTCCGACCTCCGCGAGCACTCCCCTCCGCCCCGCTACACAGCAGCAAACCCCACCAACGAGAGGTGATTTTTAATTTTTAAGTTCAATTTTTAATTTCAGTATATATATATGCAAAAAGGTTCAATTTTGAAATGAATAAAGATGTGATTTTGAGAATATAAAAATATTATTTCTATTTATATAGCGAAGTATAAAAGAAGTGATTTTTTAATTTAAAAATAGAATTTTCATTATGGAGTAGCAAATAAAAACTTGATTTTTCATTGTATAAAAAAGAAGAGATTTATTAACATAAAGGTTCGACCTTTATATTTGAAAAGGTTCAATCTTTATATGTGAAAAGGCGAAGTCTTTATAGGGAGGATAGCATGATAAAAATTCGATCTTTATACATGAAGTAGAAATATAAAAATATATTTTTATATAGAATAAAGCATCTATCTTTATATATGAAGTAGAAGTAAAGATATCATTTTTATATATTGAACATAGAAGTAAAAATATGATTTTTATATATTGAACATCGAAGTAAAAATATGATTTTTATATATTGAACATAGAAGTAAAGATATGATTTTTATATATTGAACATCGAAATAAAAATATGATTTTTATATATTGAACATCGAAATAAAAATGTGATTTTTATATATTGAATAACGTAGTAAAAATTCGATTTTTATATATGTAGTGGCTACGAGCGAAGAAAGTGATAAGAGACAAGAACAGTGAAGATTTCCTGCATTAGAAGTGCCGTGGAGTTAGGATAGCTTTCGGTGAGAATTTCTCACCTTTCAATTTCATTTCTATTTATATGTATATACTAGGATGCAGACGGTGCTTAGTAGCACCCGACACAATCGTCCACAGACCATGGACTTGTTTGTTTGGTTGCATAGATTAGTCATATGATGTGATTTGAATTTGGTTGTTTTGTGATTTTGATTGATGTGTGAATGGCGTGGGCCTTCACTAGATTGGGGATAAGGCTAGGCCTTGTCCCGTTTCTAGTATCGTGCCGTTATGCCGCCGAAATTTTCTAAAATAAGTTAGAAAAATAAAAATACCATTTTATTGAATAAATGAATTGAATAGAAATTCATGTGTTGAAATAAAATGTTTTATCGTTAAAATTATAATTTTTAACGTGAATATGAATATAGTGAATGTGAATAAATAAAATATTCATTTACAAACCGGACGGTTTGTTTATGTACACCGATTTGACTGACATTGATTGGGACGATAAATTTTACACGTCGCCCAACTGCACAAATAAAATATGTGTTTGATTGTTTGAAACCCCACACGGGTGTTGGGATGAAATTTGAAGTTCACTCATCCTAATTGATTAAATATGTCGATCGATTGATTGACAGGCTGTTATAAGCGTTAGATATCTATATTTGATGCTTATACAGTGTAGTGCACTTTGGTTGATGGTTGATTATTTTTCAATGCTATAATGTACGTGTGATGTGTGAAAATCCATATGATTAACTTTATATGGTAATTGATTGGGCCTCATTCTAATTTGAAAAATAAAGAATATTATAAAATAAAGGTTCATGTGTTGACAGTACTCATCCACTGAGATTGGTCATGTGTTGAACGAAATATTTTGAAAAAGAAATATTTGAAATAGAATATTCGAAAATAGAAATTTATGAAGCCATGTTGATTAGATTGACGCCATTTTGACGTGAACGATATTTGTATCGATTTTATTCATTTTGAAATGAATTGAATTGAAAACGATTTCGAAATGAATCGAATTGAAATGAATTCAAACTGAATTGAAATTTGAATTGAATAGAAATGAATTTTAAAACGAATTTATAAAGAAGAATTCAATTTTGATTTGAGTTGAAAAAGGAAGTTGAAATTGCTTTTGAAACGAATTTAAAACTATTTATATAATTCGTTTTAAATAGAAATCGACGAAATATATATTATATATAATATAATGGCCTGAATAGAACGCGCCGCGCCGCGGCAGTTCGCCAATTTCGACCATTTATTTCAAACGGACATTACGGGAGATCCGACCGTCGGATTCTCCTAAAACCGGAACCGTTGGGTTCGTATCGAAAAGAGATTTCTAATGAATGTTAAAAATTTGAAATCTAACGGTTGGATTTGGAGATACGTCCAAATCAAATTCGAAAAAGGTCGCTGTAAGTGCAGTTCGATGACCGTTGATGGAAATCGACTGTACAGGCCTTGATAAAATTATTAAAAATAGTAATAATTTGTGTAAAATCATAAGAAATGATTTGTGAAGATTTGGGATGAAAAACTCCATATTTGAAGAGATAAAAATAGATTTTTATCGAAATGAACTAGTTTTGAACTAGAATTATAATTCTATTTATTTTTAAATAAATAAATTGAATTGAAAAGGGTTTTAAAAATAACCAGAATTTCCAATGATTGCATTGGAGTGGATTTGAATCGAAATTGTCTTCGGAATATTTCGATGTTGGAATTCGTGATTATACGGATGTTGTTATGGAAATTTGAAAGATATATATTTATATCGTTATTTCCAATACGACATTTGTTAATCGTAGAATTTGATATTGAATATAAGCCGATATATTTTCTATTCAGGGCCTTGTATTGAATATCAAATATGATTTGGGTTTGTCGTGAATGGTGTCTTCATTAACACCGTTCTTGAACCTAGTTAAAGATTAAAACTAAGTGGAGTTTTAATGAATCTTTAATTAGATTGAAAATATCGAAAATGGAGTACCACCAGTTTTGCTCCAGGTGATAGTTAAATCTTTAATTAGATTTGAACGTGAAATGGTAATTGAATTTACCGATAACACCGTGGTGTTAGATATGAAGTATTACCAGTTTTACTTCATGGGATTAATAGGTTGGGATTGGGAAATTAAAACAAATGATTACTTCGGTAAGTTTCGTTAATCCCGACTAGTTGAATCGAAATTCAAAAGAAGATTTGAGAATAAATTTTAATGATTTATCTTGGATAAAATTAATGGGAACCTTTCCCTATGAATGTGAAATTCAGAAACCAACTGTCGGTTAGCCAAGCAGAATGGTTTTCTGGATATTGATCTGATGTTGGTTTCGGCCTTCGGGGTTAATATTTGGGGAATTATTCTCTTGATTAATTTACGGTTAGTGACTAATGAATTGGAATGAGGCGTATGTTGTGTTTGTGTAACACTTATGTAAAATATACGCGAGTTATTCGGAAAGACCGGGTTTATCCCATTCTGAATAACTGATACGACGATAAGTCGAAAATGAAGACGATGGTCGAAGACCGGAGGTTTTCACGTCGTTTGGGTGATTACTGATGATCTTGATTGGGCTGTACACCCAAGAAGATGGAAACAGTTGGTGATCGTCCAGACGTACTTGGAGATCGATGGATATGCGGGGTACTAGGTGCCTCCGGTTTCGTTCAGACCCAGAACGGACTTGTAAATGGACTGTGTGTCTGACATTGGATTTTAGTCTGTGTGATTGATTTCTATTAAATATATATCTGTTTGGCGGCGGAGAATTTATTCTCTTTCTTAACGCCCTTCTCTGAGACGTACGAGCTCAGGGGTTATATATTGATGGATATCAAACACATGGAGTGAATTGCCTGTGTGGCATGCCTAAGTGGCAATTGATTGAGGCTTCTGTTGAAAAGCAAAGTCTTGTGGTGATGATCAAAGCACGGCCTTTGTGGCATAGCTTTGTGTAACGTTTACTTCGCGAGTTTCACACCCGGTATGAACCAAAAACGGGAGACGGACCTCAGGGAGGGCATGCGTTTCTTCTTAGTTAGAAGTGGCGTCAGTGGTTTTACACGCTCTGACGAGTTTGACTTATGTGGTTGTTGCTGTTGCGAGGCGCCTCGGATTGATCGGTCGTTCTCGAACCGAAGGAGTCATTTAGTTGGCTCATTTACGCCCCAAAGGGCGGGGAAACGTAGTGTTCAGGCATTTTAATCCACATCGGTGGACCGGCCCTGACGATCCAAGGGTCACTCGAGCTCTGATCCTGAGACTCGGGCTAGGCAGTCTCGAATCGGTTGAGGACTATCTTTTGCCTCGGTTCATAGACGGAAATCCAATTTCCAAATACGTGACTTTGCGGTTTTATTTGTAAACCTATATATGGCGGCATAGTGGCATGGGACGCTCATGCCGCCTATGATTGATACTTATGATTTGAAGTTGTTTTATACACTATGCACTTATAATAGTATCAAACGATTTGTTTTAACCGTATCAAGCATTCTTTGGCTGTTATAAGGGAAAACCCTATCCTCGGCTGCGTTGCATTGTGTGATGGGACCTGGGTCTTATAACAGCTTCATTTTTCTTTATTTAGCATTGCGCTGTTTGTTTTATGCACTGGTATTCTTGGGAGGAAACCCGTTCCGTGTTATACGGCGTGGTCCCTTGATTTACCTAATGATTTAAAATAAAGATTAATAACTGTTTTAGTTCTCACACCAGTCACATGACTAACCTGGAGTTTATTGTTTTTAACCTAAACTCTGGGTGCCCCTATTTTGACGCGGGCAGCTAGTAGTTTTGGGTTTTGCAGATTTATATTCACAGGATCTTGGTTTACAGCTGGAATGATATCCGGAAAGCTTTGTATCCGTATATCTCTTCTAGTTGTGTATTGTATTATTTTCCGCTGCTATGTATTTAAATGTAATTTAAACCTCTGATATTTCTGTGTAATATTCATTTATACTCTGTATATTCTTGTAATCTGATGCATTGTTGAAAATATACAATGAAATGTTCTTTTGTATGCATTCTGATTTGTCGTGTTCTCAAACGATAGGGCGTTTCGAACGGTCTGGGTCGGTTTAACGACTGGTTCGGACCGAGCGAAATTCCTTCTCGTCACAGTTGGTATCAGAGATTTGGTTTACAAAGCTCAGAGAACAAGACACATTAGAACCATACGAAAGAATTCATCAGAAATTGGATTAGTAATATCCAACAAGAATGACTCGTTAGAGATGGGACCAGTAGTATCCTAGAACGAGTGTGAAGAGTATATTTTTCAAATGAAAACAATTTTTGTTTTGGAAATTTAAATCCATTATTCGTATCTGATTATCTATTTATATTGAGTTGGACAGTCCAGTATATAAAGATTTTGCGTATACGTCTGATCCGCGTGTATTCAAAGTTTTAATATATTGGTTAGATATAGCATCACACTCTAGTCGCCCGGGGGTGATTCTGATGATTGATATTTCATCATCAGAATTTATATTCGAGTGACGAACGTGTAACATCTATATATTTCCTATTGACTGGTGTGAGAACCAAAAATTAGATAGGGCTTATTGTTGTGATTTGGCATCAAAAATCTGATTTTTTGTATATGTATCAAAATTATGACTTTGAAACGTTAATCCACTAATTGATTGATGTTTGTGTTGTTCGTTTATTTGTTTGATAATTTTGAACCATTTAGCCTAATTGAACCAAATATTGAACGATATTGAAAATTAGTTGCATTTGCTTGCATATACATATACTTACATTGAACAGGTCATAGCAAGGAGGCTAGAGCCGAAGAAAAAAATTAGTTTGCCCGACAAATAGGTACATGTTTACTACATAATTTACTGTTTTGTTTGGGTGATGATGATTTTATGAGCCTATTGGTTAGCCGCTTGGCTTTTTCTTTTTCTTTTTGAGATCTGAAGGACCGGGGAAGCTATTTGAAATTCCCCGATGCTCCCGGTGCAGGGGAGGTTATGGCGAAATTTTTCGAAAATTTAGGGTGTTCGCCAAATTTTTGAAATTTAGAAAATTCTCAGAAACTAAAGAGTTGGAGAATGGAAGCCTGATCGAGCGTAGAGTTGATTAATCAAACCACTTTCGACTTTGTTCCTTTTCGGGGACGAAAAGTTTTAAGTGGGGGAGATTGTAATAACCCGGAAAATGCGAGCCAGTTTGAAATTTTTATTTTGGCGATTTTAGGGAATTTTGAATATTTAATATAGATTATTTTAAATAATATCGACGAAAATTTATTTTGAATATAATTCGAACGTATATATTATATACGTCGTCGTTAGAATATAAATATTTATATATAATTATAAATAGAATTGAAAATGGCGCGGTAGTTCGATAATTCGATTTCAAACTTCAATTGAATGTACCGGGTGTAAAACAATCCGGATTTTAGTGAAACCAAAAACATTAGGATCTAATTGATAGTATCTTTCCAACGAATCCGAAAAATCAAGATTTCATAGCGGGAATCAAAAGATATGTCCAGTTGAAAATTCTGAATAGTCGCTATGGAATTCAGGCCCTTAAAAATGGACATTTTGCAAATGACCTCGGATTTCGACGAAACCAGTTTTGTTGGGTCCGTGGTGTCAAGTTATTGCTAGGTTTCAAATTTCATAATTTTTCGATTCAATATGTGAGCGTGACAAAGGAAAACGCGTTTGACCAGTTTCAGTTGATTTTAATTGACTGGAAATTGGCCATTTTTCTAACTGTCTCAGAATTCGACGAAACTAGTTTTGTTAGGACCGTATCGTCAATACGAAGCTAGAAAATATTTTTCTGGAATTTTTAAAGTTCGTATGTGACCCCGGTAATTTGAAATGTACGTTTAAAATTCAATATAGTGATTTAAATGTAAATTCAAAGGAAACTGATTGTAACAATCGAATTGGCTTACGATACACATCCCATTGTGTACGGAATGGGGGTAAAACGCTAGGGACGACAGGCGGTGGGCCTCGTTTCGAGGTCGTATGAAAAAGTCAACTTTAGGTTGAATTAAATAATAATAAAAAAAAAAAACTCTCCTCCCTTTATCTTTCTGCCCCCCCCCCCCCCGTTCGTTTCATTCTAGAAATTAAAAAAAAAGAAGAAGAAGATGACGGAGGCGACGAAGGCGGAGAGGAGCCGCCGCCCTCCCCAAGGGCCACCGCGCCTCATCGGAGACCCCCCCTCTCTTCCCCCTCGCCTGCGACCTCGATCGCACCCCCACCCAAACCGCACCTCCGCTCCACCCTCGACCCCCTCGTTCTCTCTCTCTCTTCTACTTCAAATCGCCCTCAAAGCCGTATGACAGCCGCGCCCAATCCCTCCACCGCGAAGACCAGGCCCTAACGCCGATAGTCCGACCTCCGCGAGCACTCCCCTCCGCCCCGCTACACAGCAGCAAACCCCACCAGCGAGAGGTGATTTTTAATTTTTAAGTTCAATTTTTAATTTCAGTATATATATATATATATATATGCAAAAAGGTTCAATTTTGAAATGAATAAAGATGTGATTTTGAGAATATAAAAATATTATTTCTATTTATATAGCGAAGTATAAAAGAAGTGATTTTTTAATTTAAAAATAGAATTTTCATTATGGAGTAGCAAATAAAAACTTGATTTTTCATTGTATAAAAAAGAAGAGATTTATTAACATAAAGTTCGACCTTTATATTTGAAAAGGTTCAATCTTTATATGTGAAAAGGCGAAGTCTTTATAGGGAGGATAACATGATAAAAATTCGATCTTTATACATGAAGTAGAAATATAAAAATATATTTTTATATAGAATAAAGCGTCTATCTTTATATATGAAGTAGAAGTAAAGATATAATTTTTATATATTGAACATAGAAGTAAAAATATGATTTTTATATATTGAACATCGAAGTAAAAATATGGTTTTTATATATTGAACATAGAAGTAAAGATATGATTTTTATATATTGAACATCGAAATAAAAATATGATTTTTATATATTGAACATCGAAATAAAAATGTGATTTTTATATATTGAATAACGTAGTAAAAATTCGATTTTTATATATGTAGTGGCTACGGGCGAAGAAAGTGATAAGAGACAAGAACAGTGAAGATTTCCTGCATTAGAAGTGCCATGGAGTTAGGATAGCTTTCGGTGAGAATTTCTCACCTTTCAATTTCATTTCTATTTATATGTATATACTAGGATGCAGACGGTGCTTAGTAGCACCCGACACAATCGTCCATAGACCATGGACTTGTTTGTTTGGTTGCATAGATTAGTCATATGATGTGATTTGAATTTGGTTGTTTGGTGATTTTGATTGATGTGTGAATGGCGTGGGCCTTCACTAGATTGGGGATAAGGCTAGGCCTTGTCCCGTTTCTAGTATCGTGCCGTTATGCCGCCGAAATTTTCTAAAATAAGTTAGAAAAATAAAAATACCATTTTATTGAATAAATGAATTGAATAGAAATTCATGTGTTGAAATAAAATGTTTTATCGTTAAAATTATAATTTTTAACGTGAATATGAATATAGTGAATGTGAATAAATAAAATATTCATTTACAAACCGGACGGTTTGTTTATGTACACCGATTTGACTGACATTGATTGGGACGATAAATTTTACACATCGCCCAACTGCACAAATAAAATCTGTGTTTGATTGTTTGAAACCCCACACAGGTGTTGGGATGAAATTTGAAGTTCACTCATCCTAATTGATTAAATATGTCGATCGATTGATTGACAGGCTGTTATAAGCGTTAGATATCTATATTTGATGCTTATACAGTGTAGTGCACTTTGGTTGATGGTTGATTATTTTTCAATGCTATAATGTACGTGTGATGTGTGAAAATCCATATGATTAACTTTATATGGTAATTGATTTGGCCTCATTCTAATTTGAAAAATAAAGAATATTATAAAATAAAGGTTCATGTGTTGACAGTACTCATCCATTTAGATTGGTCATGTGTTGAACGAAATATTTTGAAAAAGAAATATTTGAAATAGAATATTCGAAAATAGAAATTTATGAAGCCGTGTTTATTAGATTGACGCCATTTTGACGTGAACGATATTTGTATCGATTTTATTCATTTTGAAATGAATTGAATTGAAAACGATTTCGAAATGAATCGAATTGAAATGAATTCAAACTGAATTGAAATTTGAATTGAATAGAAATGAATTTTAAAACGAATTTATAAAGAAGAATTCAATTTTGATTTGAATTGAAAAAGGAAGTTGAAATTGCTTTTGAAACGAATTTAAAACTATTTATATAATTCGTTTTAAATAGAAATCTACGAAATATATTATATATATATTATATATAATATAATGGCCTGAATAGAACGCGCCGCGACAGTTCGCGAATTTCGACCATTTATTTCAAACGGACATTACGGGAGATCCGACCGTCGGATTCTCCTAAAACCGGAACCGTTGGGTTCGTATCGAAAAGAGCTTTCTAATGAATGTTAGAAATTTGAAATCTAACGGTTGGATTTGGAGATACGTCCAAATCAAATTCGAAAAAGGTCGCTGTAAGTGCAGTTCGATGACCGTTGATGGAAATCGACTATACAGGCCTTGATAAAATTATTAAAAATAGTAATAATTTGTGTAAAATCATAAGAAATGATTTGTGAAGATTTGGGATGAAAAACTCCATATTTGAAGAGATAAAAATAGATTTTTATCGAAATGAACTAGTTTTGAACTAGAATTATAATTCTATTTATTTTTAAATAAATAAATTGAATTGAAAAGGGTTTTAAAAATAACCAGAATTTCCAATGATTGCATTGGAGTGGATTTGAATCGAAATTGTCTTCGGAATATTTCGATGTTGGAATTCGTGATTATACGGATGTTGTTATGGAAATTTGAAAGATATATATTTATATCGTTATTTCCAATATGACATTTGTTAATCGTAGAATTTGATATTGAATATAAGCCGATATATTTTCTATTCAGGGCCTTGTATTGAATATCAAATATGATTTGGGTTTGTCGTGAATGGTGTCTTCATTAACACCGTTCTTGAACCCAGTTAAAGATTAAAACTAAGTGGAGTTTTAATGAATCTTTAATTAGATTGAAAAGATCGAAAATGGAGTACCACCAGTTTTGCTTCAGGCGATAGTTAAATCTTTAATTAGATTTGAACGTGAAATGGTAATTGAATTTACCGATAACACCGTGGTGTTAGATATGAAGTATTACCAGTTTTACTTCATGGGATTAATAGGTTGGGATTGGGAAATTAAAACAAATGATTACTTCGGTAAGTTTCGTTAATCCCGACTAGTTGAATCGAAATTCAAAAGAAGATTTGAGAATAAATTTTAATGATTTATCTTGGATAAAATTAATGGGAACCTTTCCCTATGAATGTGAAATTCAGAAACCAACTGTCGGTTAGCCAAGCAGAATTTTTTTCTGGATATTGATCTGATGTTGGTTTCGGCCTTCGGGGTTAATATTTGGGGAATTATTCTCTTGATTAATTTACGGTTAGTGACTAATGAATTGGAATGAGGCGTATGTTGTGTTTGTGTAACACTTATGTAAAATATACGCGAGTTATTCGGAAAGACCGGGTTTATCCCATTCTGAATAACTAATACGACGATAAGTCGAAGATGAAGACGATGGTCGAAGACCGGAGGTTTTCACGTCGTTTGGGTGATTACTGATGATCTTGATTGGGCTGTACACCCAAGAAGATGGAAACAGTTGGTGATCGTCCAGACGTACTTGGAGATCGATGGATATGCGGGGTACTAGGTGCCTCCGGTTTCGTTCAGACCCAAAACGGACTTGTAAATGGACTGTGTGTCTGACATTGGATTTTAGTCTATGTGATTGATTTCTATTAAATATATATCTGTTTGGCGGCGGAGAATTTATTCTCTTGCTTAACGCCCTTCTCTGAGACGTACGAGCTCAGGGGTTATATATTGATGGATATCAAACACATGGAGTGAATTGCCTGTGTGGCATGCCTAAGTGGCAATTGATCGAGGCTTCTGTTGAAAAGCAAAGTCTTGTGGTGATGATCAAAGCACGGCCTTTGTGGCATAGCTTTGTGTAACGTTTACTTCGCGAGTTTCACACCCGGTATGAACCAAAAACGGGAGACGGACCTCAGGGAGGGCATGCGTTTCTTCCTAGTTAGAAGTGGCGTCAGTGGTTTTACACGCCCTGACGAGTTTGACTTATGTGGTTGTTGCTGTTGCGAGGCGCCTCGGATTGATCGGTCGTTCTCGAACCGATGGAGTCATTTAGTTGGCTCATTTACGCCCCAAAGGGCGGGGAAACGTAGTGTTCAGGCATTTTAATCCACATCGGTGGACCGGCCCTGACGATCCAAGGGTCACTCGAGCTCTGATCCTGAGACTCGGGCTAGGCAGTCTCGAATCGGTTGAGGACTATCTTTTGCCTCGGTTCATAGACGGAAATACAATTTCCAAATACGTGACTTTGCGGTTTTATTTGTAAACCTATATATGGCGACATAGTGGCATGGGACGCTCATGCCGCCTATGATTGATACTTATGAGTTGAAGTTGTTTTATACACTATGCACTTATAATAGTATCAAACGATTTGTTTTAACCGTATCAAGCATTCTTTGGCTGTTATAAGGGAAAACCCTATCCTCGGCTGCGTTGCATTGTGTGATGGGACCTGGGTCTTATAACAGCTTCATTTTTCTTTATTTAGCATTGCGCTGTTTGTTTTATGCACTGGTATTCTTGGGAGGAAACCCGTTCCGTGTTATACGGCGTGGTCCCTTGATTTACCTAATGATTTAAAATAAAGATTAATAACTGTTTTAGTTCTCACACCAGTCACATGACTGACCTGGAGTTTATTGTTTTTAACCTAAACTCTGGGTGCCCCAATTTTGACGCGGGCAGCTAGTAGTTTTGGGTTTTGCAGATTTATATTCACAGGATCCTGGTTTACAGCTGGAATGGTATCCGGAAAGATTTGTATCCGTATATCTCTTCTAGTTGTGTATTGTATTATTTTCCGCTGCTATGTATTTAAATGTAATTTAAACCTCTGATATTTCTGTGTAATATTCATGTATACTCTGTATATTCTTGTAATCTGATGCATTGTTGAAAATATACAATGAAATGTTCTTTTGTATGCATTCTGATTTGTCGTGTTCTCAAACGATAGGGCGTTTCGAACGGTCTGGGTCGGTTTAACGACTGGTTCGGACCGAGCGAAATTCCTTCTCGTCACAGTTGGTATCAGAGCTTTGGTTTACAAAGCTCAGAGAACAAGACACATTAGAACCATACGAAAGAATTCATCAGAAATTGGATTAGTAATATCCAACGAGAATGACTCGTTAGAGATGGGACCAGTAGTATCCTAGAACGAGTGTGAAGAGTATATTTTTCAAATGAAAACAATTTTTGTTTTGGAAATTTAAATCCATTATTCGTATCTGATTATCTATTTATATTGAGTTGGACAGTCCAGTATATAAAGATTTTGCGTATACGTCTGGCCCGCGTGTATTCAAAGTTTTAATATATTGGATAGATATAGCATCACACTCTAGTCGCCCGGGGGTGATTCTGATGATTGATATATCATCATCAGAATTTATATTCGAGTGACGAACGTGTAACATCTATATATTTCCTATTGACTGGTGTGAGAACCAAAAATTAGATAGGGCTTATTGTTGTGATTTGGCATCAAAAATCTGATTTTTTGTATATGTATCAAAATTATGACTTTGAAACGTTAATCCACTAATTGATTGATGTTTGTGTTGTTCGTTTATTTGTTTGATAATTTTGAACCATTTAGCCTAATTGAACCAAATATTGAACGATATTGAAAATTAGTTGCATTTGCTTGCATATACATATACTTACATTGAACAGGTCATAGCAAGGAGGCTAGAGCCGAAGAATAAAATTAGTTTGCCCGACAAATAGGTACATGTTTACTACATAATTTACTGTTTTGCTTGGGTGATGATGATTTTATGAGCCTATTGGCTAGCCGCTTGGCTTTTTCTTTTTCTTTTTGAGATCTGAAGGACCGGGGAAGCTATTTGAAATTCCTCGATGCTCCCGGTGCAGGGGAGGTTATGGCGAAATTTTTCGAAAATTTAGGGTGTTAGCCAAATTTTTGAAATTTAGAAAATTCTCAGAAACTAAAGAGTTGGAGAATGGAAGCCTGATCGAGCGTAGAGTTGATTAATCAAACCACTTTCGACTTTGTTCCTTTTCGGGGACGAAAAGTTTTAAGTGGGGGAGATTGTAATAACCCGGAAAATGCGAGCCAGTTTGAAATTTTTATTTTGGCGATTTTAGGGAATTTTGAATATTTAATATAGATTATTTTAAATAATATCGACGAAAATTTATTTTGAATATAATTCGAACGTATATATTATATACGTCGTCGTTAGAATATAAATATTTATATATAATTATAAATAGAATTGAAAATGGCGCGGTAGTTCGATAATTCGATTTCAAACTTCAATTGAATGTACCGGGTGTAAAACAATCCGGATTTTAGTGATACCGAAAACATTCGGATCTAATTGATAGTATCTTTCCAACGAATCCGAAAAATCAAGATTTCATAGCGGGAATCAAAAGATATGTCCAGTTGAAAATTCTGAATAGTCGCTATGGAATTCAGGCCCTTAAAAATGGACATTTTGCAAATGACCTCGGATTTCGACGAAACCAGTTTTGTTGGGTCCGTGGTGTCAAGTTATTGCTAGGTTTCAAATTTCATAATTTTTCGATTCAATATGTGAGCGTGGCAAAGGAAAATGCGTTTGACCAGTTTCAGTTGATTTTAATTGACTGGAAATTGGCCATTTTTCTAACTGTCTCAGAATTCGACGAAACTAGTTTTGTTAGGACCGTATCGTTAATACGAAGCTAGAAAATATTTTTCTGGAATTTTTAAAGTTCGTATGTGACCCCGGTAATTTGGAATGTACGTTTAAAATTTAATATAGTGATTTAAATGTAAATTCAAAGGAAACTGATTGTAACAATCGAATTGGCTTACGATACACATCCCATTGTGTTCGGAATGGGGGTAAAACGCTAGGGACGACAGGCGGTGGGCCTCGTTTCGAGGTCGTATGAAAAAGTCAACTTTAGGTTGAATTAAATAATTAAATAATAATAATAAAAAAAAACTCTCCTCCCTTTATCTTTCTGCCCCCCCCCCCCCCCCCCGTTCGTTTCATTCTAGAAAAAAAAAAAAAAAGATGACGGAGGCGACGAAGGCGGAGAGGAGCCGCCGCCCTCCCCAAGGGCCACCGCGCCTCATCGGAGACCCCCCCTCTCTTCCCCCTCGCCTGCGACCTCGATCGCACCCCCACCCAAACCGCACCTCCGCTCCACCCTCGACCCCCTCGTTCTCTCTCTCTTCTACTTCAAATCGCCCTCAAAGCCGTATGACAGCCGCGCCCAATCCCTCCACCGCGAAGACCAGGCCCTAACGCCGATAGTCCGACCTCCGCGAGCACTCCCCTCCGCCCCGCTACACAGCAGCAAACCCCACCAGCGAGAGGTGATTTTTAATTTTTAAGTTCAATTTTTAATTTCAGTATATATATATGCAAAAAGGTTCAATTTTGAAATGAATAAAGATGTGATTTTGAGAATATAAAAATATTATTTCTATTTATATAGCGAAGTATAAAAGAAGTGATTTTTTAATTTAAAAATAGAATTTTCATTATGGAGTAGCAAATAAAAACTTGATTTTTCATTGTATAAAAAAGAAGAGATTTATTAACATAAAGGTTCGACCTTTATATTTGAAAAGGTTCAATCTTTATATGTGAAAAGGCGAAGTCTTTATAGGGAGGATAGCATGATAAAAATTCGATCTTTATACATGAAGTAGAAATATAAAAATATATTTTTATATAGAATAAAGCGTCTATCTTTATATATGAAGTAGAAGTAAAGGTATAATTTTTATATATTGAACATAGAAGTAAAAATATGATTTTTATATATTGAACATCGAAGTAAAAATATGATTTTTATATATTGAACATAGAAGTAAAGATATGATTTTTATATATTGAACATCGAAATAAAAATATGATTTTTATATATTGAACATCGAAATAAAAATGTGATTTTTATATATTGAATAACGTAGTAAAAATTCGATTTTTATATATGTAGTGGCTACGGGCGAAGAAAGTGATAAGAGACAAGAACAGTGAAGATTTCCTGCATTAGAAGTGCCGTTGAGTTAGGATAGCTTTCGGTGAGAATTTCTCACCTTTCAATTTCATTTCTAGTTATATGTATATACTAGGATGCAGACGGTGATTAGTAGCACCCGACACAATCGTCCACAGACCATGGACTTGTTTGTTTGGTTGCACAGATTAGTCATATGATGTGATTTGAATTTGGTTGTTTGGTGATTTTGATTGATGTGTGAATGGCGTGGGCCTTCACTAGATTGGGGATAAGGCTAGGCCTTGTCCCGTTTCTAGTATCGTGTCGTTATGCCGCCGAAATTTTCTAAAATAAGTTAGAAAAATAAAAATACCATTTTATTGAATAAATGAATTGAATAGAAATTCATGTGTTGAAATAAAATGTTTTATCGTTAAAAATATAATTTTTAACGTGAATATGAATATAGTGAATGTGAATAAATAAAATATTCATTTACAAACCGGACGGTTTGTTTATGTACACCGATTTGACTGACATTGATTGGGACGATAAATTTTACACATCGCCCAACTGCACAAATAAAATCTGTGTTTGATTGTTTGAAACCCCACACGGGTGTTGGGATGAAATTTGAAGTTCACTCATCCTAATTGATTAAATATGTCGATCGATTGATTGACAGGCTGTTATAAGCGTTAGATATCTATATTTGATGCTTATACAGTGTAGTGCACTTTGGTTGATGGTTGATTATTTTTCAATGCTATAATGTACGTGTGATGTGTGAAAATCCATATGATTAACTTTATATGGTAATTGATTGGGCCTCATTCTAATTTGAAAAATAAAGAATATTATAAAATAAAGGTTCATGTGTTGACAGTACTCATCCATTGAGATTGGTCATGTGTTGAACGAAATATTTTGAAAAAGAAATATTTGAAATAGAATATTCGAAAATAGAAATTTATGAAGCCGTGTTGATTAGATTGACGCCATTTTGACGTGAACGATATTTGTATCGATTTTATTCATTTTGAAATGAATTGAATTGAAAATGATTTCGAAATGAATCGAATTGAAATGAATTCAAACTGAATTGAAATTTGAATTGAATAGAAATGAATTTTAAAACGAATTTATAAAGAAGAATTCAATTTTGATTTGAATTGAAAAAGGAAGTTGAAATTGCTTTTGAAACGAATTTAAAACTATTTATATAATTCGTTTTAAATAGAAATCGACGAAATATATATTATATATAATATAATGGCCTGAATAGAACGCGCCGCGCCGCGGCAGTTCGCCAATTTCGACCATTTATTTCAAACGGACATTACGGGAGATCCGACCGTCGGATTCTCCTAAAACCGGAACCGTTGGGTTCGTATCGAAAAGAGATTTCTAATGAATGTTAGAAATTTGAAATCTAACGGTTGGATTTGGAGATACGTCCAAATCAAATTCGAAAAAGGTCGCTGTAAGTGCAGTTCGATGACCGTTGATGGAAATCGACTGTACAGGCCTTGATAAAATTATTAAAAATAGTAATAATTTGTGTAAAATCATAAGAAATGATTTGTAAAGATTTGGGATGAAAAACTCCATATTTGAAGAGATAAAAATAGATTTTTATCGAAATGAACTAGTTTTGAACTAGAATTATAATTCTATTTATTTTTAAATAAATAAAATGAATTGAAAAGGGTTTTAAAAATAACCAGAATTTCCAATGATTGCATTGGAGTGGATTTGAATCGAAATTGTCTTCGGAATATTTCGATGTTGGAATTCGTGATTATACGGATGTTGTTATGGAAATTTGAAAGATATATATTTATATCGTTATTTCCAATACGACATTTGTTAATCGTAGAATTTGATATTGAATATAAGCCGATATATTTTCTATTCAGGGCCTTGTATTGAATATCAAATATGATTTGGGTTTGTCGTGAATGGTGTCTTCATTAACACCGTTCTTGAACCCAGTTAAAGATTAAAACTAAGTGGAGTTTTAATGAATCTTTAATTAGATTGAAAAGATCGAAAATTGAGTACCACCAGTTTTGCTCCAGGCGATAGTTAAATCTTTAATTAGATTTGAACGTGAAATGGTAATTGAATTTACCGATAACACCGTGGTGTTAGATATGAAGTATTACCAGTTTTACTTCATGGGATTAATAGGTTGGGATTGGGAAATTAAAACAAATGATTACTTTGGTAAGTTTCGTTAATCCCGACTAGTTGAATCGAAATTCAAAAGAAGATTTGAGAATAAATTTTAATGATTTATCTTGGATAAAATTAATGGGAACCTTTCCCTATGAATGTGAAATTCAGAAACCAACTGTCGGTTAGCCAAGCAGAATGGTTTTCTGGATATTGATCTGATGTTGGTTTCGGTCTTCGGGGTTAATATTTGGGGAATTATTCTCTTGATTAATTTACGGTTAGTGACTAATGAATTGGAATGAAGCGTATGTTGTGTTTGTGTAACACTTATGTAAAATATAAGCGAGCTATTCGGAAAGACCGGGTTTATCCCATTCTGAATAACTGATACGACGATAAGTCGAAGATGAAGACGATGGTCGAAGACCGGAGGTTTTCACGTCGTTTGGGTGATTACTGATGATCTTGATTGGGCTGTACACCCAAGAAGATGGAAACAGTTGGTGATCGTCCAGACGTACTTGGAGATCGATGGATATGCGGGGTACTAGGTGCCTCCGGTTTCGTTCAGACCCAGAACGGACTTGTAAATGGACTGTGTGTCTGACATTGGATTTTAGTCTGTGTGATTGATTTCTATTAAATATATATCTGTTTGGCGGCGGAGAATTTATTCTCTTGCTTAACGCCCTTCTCTGAGACGTACGAGATCAGGGGTTATTTATTGATGGATATCAAACACATGGAGTGAATTGCCTGTGTGGCATGCCTAAGTGGCAATTGATCGAGGCTTCTGTTGAAAAGCAAAGTCTTGTGGTGATGATCAAAGCACGGCCTTTGTGGCATAGCTTTGTGTAACGTTTACTTCGCGAGTTTCACACCCGGTATGAACCAAAAACGGGAGACGGACCTCAGGGAGGGCATGCGTTTCTTCCTAGTTAGAAGTGGCGTCAGTGGTTTTACACGCCCTGACGAGTTTGACATATGTGGTTGTTGCTGTTGCGAGGCGCCTCGGATTGATCGGTCGTTCTCGAACCGATGGAGTCATTTAGTTGGCTCATTTACGCCCCAAAGGGCGGGGAAACGTAGTGTTCAGGCATTTTAATCCACATCAGTGGACCGGCCCTGACGATCCAAGGGTCACTCGAGCTCTGATCCTGAGACTCGGGCTAGGCAGTCTCGAATCGGTTGAGGACTATCTTTTGCCTCGGTTCATAGACGGAAATCCAATTTCCAAATACGTGACTTTGCGGTTTTATTTGTAAACCTATATATGGCGACATAGTGGCATGGGACGCTCATGCCGCCTATGATTGATACTTATGATTTGAAGTTGTTTTATACACTATGCACTTATAATAGTATCAAATGATTTGTTTTAACCGTATCAAGCATTCTTTGGCTGTTATAAGGGAAAACCCTATCCTCGGCTGCGTTGCATTGTGTGATGGGACCTGGGTCTTATAACAGCTTCATTTTTCTTTATTTAGCATTGCGCTGTTTGTTTTATGCACTGGTATTCTTGGGAGGAAACCCGTTCCGTGTTATACGGCGTGGTCCCTTGATTTACCTAATGATTTAAAATAAAGATTAATAACTGTTTTAGTTCTCACACCAGTCACATGACTGACCTGGAGTTTATTGTTTTTAACCTAAACTCTGGGTGCCCCTATTTTGACGCGGGCAGCTAGTAGTTTTGGGTTTTGCAGATTTATATTCACAGGATCCTGGTTTACAGCTGGAATGATATCCGGAAAGCTTTGTATCCGTATATCTCTTCTAGTTGTGTATTGTATTATTTTCCGCTGCTATGTATTTAAATGTAATTTAAACCTCTGATATTTCTGTGTAATATTCATTTATACTCTGTATATTATTGTAATCTGATGCATTGTTGAAAATATACGATGAAATGTTCTTTTGTATGCATTCTGATTTGTCGTGTTCTCAAACGATAGGGCGTTTCGAACGGTCTGGGTCGGTTTAACGACTGGTTCGGACCGAGCGAAATTCCTTCTCGTCACACGTCACTAGCTAAATACCCCCATTCTGAACACAATGGGAACCCAATTCGCTTGTTAAGATCAGTTTCTGTTCAAATTAAAATATAAATCAATGTATATTGAATTTGAACGGGCATTTCAATTTACTAGGGCCATATACTAACTCAAAAAACTCCAGAAAAATTATTTTGGGCTTCTTATTGACGATATTGTCCTATTAAAACTAATTTCGTCAAATTCTGAGACCGTTTTAAAAATGGTCATTTTCTGGTCGATCGAAATTGACCGAAACCATCAAAACACGTTTTACTTCACCACGCTCACATATTGATTCGAAAAATTATGAATTTTGGAATCTAGCAATAGTTTAACATCCTGAATCCAACAAAAGTGTGTTTGTCGAAAACAGAGGTCGTTTGCAAAATTTCCATTTTTAAGGGCTATATTTTCCATAACGACTATTCTGAATTTTCAATTGGACATAACTTTTTATTCTCGCTATGAAATTTTGATTTTTCGGATTCGTTGGAAATATATTCTCAAATAGATTCAAATATTTTTGGTTTCACTAAAATCCGGTTTATTTTGAACCTTGTACATTCATTTGAAATTTGAAATCGAAATTTCGATCTACCGAGCCACTTTCAATTTCTTTATAATTTAAAATAAATATTAATATTCTAACGACAATCTATATAAATATATACGTTCTAATTCTATTCAAAATAAATTTCTCTTCGCTATTATTTAAAATAATTCATTTTAAGTATTCAAAATTCCCTAAAATTGCCAAAATAAAATTTTTAAATTGGCTCAGATTTCCGGGTTATTACAATCTCTCCCACTTAAAACTTTTCGTCCCCGAAAAGGAACGAAGCCGAAAGTTGTTTTACAAACTAACTCAACTTTCATTATTTTCTTTATGGCTTAAGTTCTTCAACTTTTCAGTTTCTAAGAACTTTTCAAAATTTTCAAAAATTTGGACTAACACCCTATATTTTCGAAAAATTTCGCCATAACCTCCCCTGCACCGGGAGCTTCGGGATATTTCAAATAGCCTCCCCTGGCCCTCACCAATCCAAAAATAAAAAGAAACAGCCAAGCGGCTAGCCAATCGGCTCATAAAATCATAAAAAACCCAAGAAATACAATAAACATGTACCTATTTGTCGGGCAAACAATTTTATTCCTCTTCTCTAGCCTCCTTGCTATGACCTGTTCAATGTAAGTACATGTATATGTGTGCAATTGTAATCATTTTCAATGCAACTCACTATTTGGTTCAATTTGGCTTAAATGGTTAAAAATACCAAACCAATAGTCAAACAACACAACCATCAATCAATTAGTGAATTAACGTTTCAAATTCATAATTTTAATACATAGTCCAAAAACATATATTTTTGATGCCAGTTCACAACAATAAGCCCTATCTAGTTTTGGTTCTCACTCCAGTCTAATGGAAATATATAAAAATCCCACTTTCGAAACTCGAACATAAACTACTAATGCTGACATGTCAATCACCAGTATCATTAGAGTCATCTCCGGGCGACTAGAGTGTGATTCTATATCTATCGAATATATTTGAGGCTTCTAATATATATGGATCATATGTATATTAAAATCTCTATATACTAGATTGTCCAAATTAATTTAAAATAATATTCAAATACGAATAATTGATTTAAATTTTCAAAACAAAACTTGTTTTCACTTTTATTTTAAAAGCATCACTCTTCATACTCGTTCTAGGATACTACTGATCCCATCTCTAACGAGTCATTCTTGTTGGATATTACTAATCCAATCTCTGATGAATTCTTTCATTTGGTTCCAATGTGTCTTATTCTCCGAGCTTTGCAAACCAAAGCTCTGATACCAAAAGTAAAATACCGTAACTTCCCCGTGAAGGAAAGAGCGGATACTTTGAGAACACGAACAATCAGAACACAAACAGAAGAACATTTCATTGTTTATTACAACAATACCATCAGAATACAAGAATATTCAGAGTATGAATAAATATTATACATCAGAAAAATATCAAAGATTCAATTTACATTACTGCAGCGGAAAAATAATACAATACAAAACTGAAGGGGATATACGGATACAGAGCTTTCCAGATATCGTTCCAGCTGTAAATCAGAATCATGCCACACAGGCAATTCACTCCATGCGATTGATATCCATCAATATATAACCTCTGAGCTCGTACGTCTCAGAGAAGGGCGTTAAGCAAGAGAATAAATTCTCCGCCGAACAGATATATATTTAATAGAAATCAATTACACTGAATAAAATCCAATGTTAGACACACAGTCCATTTACAAGTTCGTTCTGGGTCTGAACGAAACCGGAGGAACCTTATTCCTCGCATATCCATCGATCTCCAAGTACATCTGGACGATCACCAACTGATTCCCTCCACTAGGGTGTACAACCCAATCAAGATTATCAGTAATCACCCAAACGATGTGAAGGCCTCCGGTCTTCGACCACCGTCTTCATCCTAGACACATCGTCGAATCAGTTATTCAGAATGGGATAAACCCGTTCTTTCCGAATAACTTGCGTATATAATAAACAAGTGTTACACGAACACAACATATGCCTCATTCCAATTCAGAATATTCTTTTATTCAAATATTCTTACACTTTGGGAAAGGTCCCATTTAATTTTATCAAAGATAAATTCTTTAAATTTATTCTTTAATCTTCTTTTGAATATCAATTCGAACCAAATTATGGTTTATCCAAACTAGTCGAGATTAGCAAACTTTACCGAAGTAATCACTTGTTCAATTTCCCAACCCCAACCTATTCATCCCATGAAGTAAAACTGGTCATACTTCATATCTAACACCACGGTGTTATCGGTAAATTCAATTACCATTTCACGTTCAAATTTAATTAAAGATTTAACTATCGCCTGGAGCAAAACTGGGGATACTCCATTCTCGATCATTTCAATCTAATTAAAGATTCATTAAAACTCCACTTGGTTTTAATCTTCCGAAAATCAATATTAATGATTGTTTAACTTGGGAAATCGTATCCTATTTTTAACTGGGTTAAAGAACCAATGTCATTTAAAACACAGTTCACAACAAACCCAATTCCCATTTGATATTAAATACAAGGCTCTGAATAGAAAATATATCGGTTTATAATCAATAACAAATTCTACGACCAAAAAATATCGTATTGGAAATAACGATTTAAATTTATCTTTAAAATTTCCATAACAATATATGTATAATCACGAAATCCAACATCGAAATATTCCAAAGACCATTTCTATTCAAATCCATTCCAATTCAATTATTGGAAATTCTGGTTACTTTTAAAACCCCTTTCAAATCCAATTTATTTATTTCAAAAATAAATGGATTATAATTCTAGTGCTAAACTAGTTCATTTCGATAAAAATCTATTTTTATCTTTTCAAATATGGAATTTTTCATCCTAATTCTTTCCAAATCATTTTTTATGATTTTACACACATTATTACTATTTTAATAATTATATCAAGGCCCATACAGTCGATTTCCATCAACGACCATCGAACTGCGCTTACAGCGACCTTTTCCAAATTTGATTTGGACATACTTCCAAATCCAACCATTAGATTTCAAATCTCTAATATTCGTTAGAAAGCTCTTTTCGATATGAACCCAAAGGTTCCAGTTTTAGGAGAATTCGACGGTCGGATCTCCCGTAATATCCATTCGAAGTCAATGGTCGAAATGCGCGAACTGCCGCGGCGCTGCGCGTTCTATTCAGGCCATTATATATATATATATATATATATATATATATATATATATATATATATATATAATATATTATATATTTCATCGATTTCCTTTCAAAACATATTTTATAAATCGTTTTAAATTCATTTTCAAAACAATTTCAACTTCGTATTCAATTTCTAATCAAAAGTGAATATTCCATATCATTAATTTATAAATGATAATATTTTCAAAACATTATATTTTGAAATCAATTGCTTTCGATATTCATTATAAAAATGAATAAAATCGATATAAATATCGTTCACGTCAAAATGGCATCAATCTAATCAACACGGCTTTTACTCAACACATGAATGTTTATTCTATTCAACACATGAATATTTATTCTATTCAACACATGAATATTTTATTTTATTCAACACATGAATATTTATTCTATTCAACACATGAATATTTATTCTATTCAACACATGAATTTTTATTTTATTCAACACATGAATTTTCTTTCTATTCAACACATGAATTTTCTTTATATTCAACACATGAATTTTCTTTCTATAATATTCTTTATTTTTCAAATTGGAATGAGGCCCAATCAATTACCATATAATGTTAAAAATATGGATTCCCTACAGCACATGTATATAATAGCAACGATAAATCATCAACCATCATCCAGAGTGCACCACACAACTGCATAAGCATTATATATAAATAATTAACGCTTACACAGTCTGTCAACCCATCGATTGCCATAAAATAAAACAATCGGGATTAGTGTATGTCAAATATCATCCCAATACCCGTGTGGGGTTTCAAATCAACAAACACAGATTTTTATTTGTGTAGTTGGGCGATGTGTAAAATTTATCGTCCCAATCAGTTTCAGTCAAATGGGTGTGTACATAGACAAATCATCCGATTTGTTTATAAATATTTATTTTATATACACGTTAAAAATTATATTTTTAACTATAAAATATTTATAACAATAAAATATTTTATTTCATTCCACATCACACAATCAAATTTCACAACACGACAATCAAACAAACAAGTCATCCATGGTTTGTGGACGACGGGTGTTAGGTGCTGCTAAGCACGGTCTTCATCCTAGTATATATTTCAACTAGAAAACAAATTAAAAGTGAGGTGATCTTACCTTGGAGCTAAACCAACCACCGCGACTCTTCCTATGTAGAAAATATTCGCCGTGTTTCCAACGAGATCTGTTTCACGCGGTATATGTTAAAAATCGTGTTTTTAACATTGCTATATATGTAATTAAAAATCACATTTTGATTCGATTATTATATATATAAATCATATTTTTATATCACTTTTCCTACAATAAAAATCATAATTTTATTTCGTTCTCTAGATAATAAAAATCACATTTTTATAATCCCTTTCAAACAATAAAAAATCATATTTTTACTTTTCAACATATATGATAAAAATCACATCTTTATATAGTTAAAAATCTAATCTTTTCTACGTTAAAAATCTCACCTTTCCTACATAAAAATCTCACCTTTCTCTATATAAAAATCTAAACTCCTATATGCTATTATATACATAATAAAACCGATATATTTAATCACAAAAATTTATTTTAAATAAACAATCGAATAAAATAACTAACCTTTTCTTTAAAAAAAAGGATTTCGGTGGTAGGGGCTCATGGTCGGACTGAGGTGGCTCGTTCAGGCGATGGCGGTGGCCCAGGGAGGTGGTGGCTTGGCTCTGGTGCGACAGTCTTCTTTTGGTGATGGCGTTAGTTAAAATCGAATAGGGCTTTTGGGGGAGACTGGAGGAGGAAGGCGGCGGAAGGAAGGGGAGATGGCGTGGGGAAGTCGACGGGGAGGGCAGCAGATCGGGTGGGGCGTCGCGATGTGGGGTATGGCGGGGCTAGGGTTCTGTCGGGCTTCTCTTTTTTTTTCTTTTTTTTTTGAGTCTTCGGGGGAAGGGAGGGAGAGATAAAGGGGAGGGAGTAATATATATAAATATTTTATTTTATTTATTCTAAAAAAATGATTTTTCATTCAATCTCCAATCTGGACCCAACGACTGTCGTCCTTAGCTAAATACCCCCATTCTGAACACAATGGTATATGTTACGTAACCCAATTCGCTTGTTATGATCAGTTTCCGATCAAATTAAAATATGAATCAATGTATATTGAATTTGAACGGGCATTTCAATTTTCTAGGGCCACATACTAACTCGAAAAATTCCAGAAAAAATATTTCCGGCTTCGTATTGACGATACTGTCCTAACAAAACTAATTTTGTCAAATTCTGAGACTGATTTAAAAATGGCCATTTTCTGGTCGATCGAAATTGACCGAAACCATCAAAACACGTTTTACTTCACCATGCTCACATATTGATTCGAAAAATTATGAATTTTGGAATCTAGCAATAGTTTGACATCCTGAATCCAATAAAAGTGGTTTCGTCGAAAACAGAGGTCATTTGCAAAATTTCCATTTTCAAGGGCTATATTTTATATAGCGACTATCCTGAATTTTCAATTGGACATAACTTTTTACTCTCGCTATGAAATTTTGATTTTTCGGATTCATTGGAAAGATATTCTCAAACAGATTCAAATATTTTTGGTTTCGCTAAAATCCGGTTTATTTTGAATCCTGTAGATTCATTTGAAATCGAAATTTCGAACTACCGCGCCATTTTCAATTCCTTTATAATTTAAAATAAATATTTATATTCTAACGACAATCTATATAAATATATACGTTCTAATTCTATTCAAAATAAATTTCTCGTCGTTATTATTTAAAATAATTCATTTTAAATATTCAAAATTCCCAAAAATTGCCAAAATTAAAATTTTAAATTGGCTTAGATTTCCGGGTTATTACAATCTCCCCCACTTAAAACATTTCGTCCTCGAAAAGGAACGAAGCCGAAAGTTGTTTTACTAACTAACTCAACTTTCATTATTTTCTTTATGGCTTAAGTTCTTCAACTTTTCAGTTTATAAGAACTTTTCAAATTTTTAAAAAATTTGGACTAACACCCAAAATATTCGATTTTTTTTGCCATAACCTCCCCTGCACCGGGAGCTTCGGGATATTTCAAATAGCCTCCCCTGGCCCTCACCAATCCATAAAGAAAAAGAAACAGCCAAGCGGCCAGCCAATCTGCTCATAAAATCATAAAAAATCCAAGAAATACAATAAATATGTACCTATTTGTCGGGCAAACAATTTTATTCCTCTTCTCTAGCCTCCTTGCTATGACCTGTTCAATGTAAGTACATGTATATGTATGCAATTGTAATCATTTTCAATGCAACTCACTATTTTGTTCAATTTGGCTTAAATGTTTAAAAATACCAAACCAATAGTCAAACAACACAACCATCAATCAATTAGTGAATTAACGTTTCAAATTCATAATTTTAGTACATAGTCCAAAAAATATATTTTTGATGCCAGTTCACAACAATAAGCCCTATCTAGTTTTGGTTCTCACTCCAGTCTAATGGAAATATATAAAAATCCCACTTTCGAAACTCGAACATAAACTACTGATGCTGACATGTCAATCACCAGTATCATCAGAGTCATCTCCGGCCGACTAGAGTGTGATTCTATATCTATCGAATATATTTGAGGATTCTAATACATATGGATCAGACGTATATTAAAATCTCTACATACTAGATTGTCCAAATCAATTTAAAATAATATTCAAATATGAATAATTGATTTAAATTTTCAAAACAAAACGTGTTTTCACTTTTATTTTAAAAGCATTACTCTTCACACTCGTTCTAGGATACTACTGGTCCCATCTCTAACGAGTCATTCTTGTTGGATATTACTAATCCAATCTCTAATGAATTCTTTCGTTTGGTTCTAATGTGTCTTGTTCTCCGAGCTCTGTAAACCAAAGCTCTGATACCAAAAGTAAAATACCATAACTTCCCCGTGAAGGAAAGAACGGATACTTTTAGAACACGAACAATCAGAACACAAACATAAGAACATTTCATTGTTTATTACAATAATATCATCAGAATACAAGAATATTCAGGGTATGAATAAATATTATATATCTGAAAAATATCAGAGATTCAATTTACATTACTGCAGCGGAAAAATAATACAATACAAAACTGAAGGGGATATACGGATTCATAGCTTTCCGTATATCATTCCAGCTGTAAATCAGGATCCTGTGAATATAAATCTACAAAACCAAAACTGCTAGCTGCTCGTGTCGAAAATAAGGGCACCCAGAGTTTAGGTTAAACAATGAACTACAGGTCAGTCATGTGACTGGTGTGAGAACTAAAACAGTTATTAATCTTTATTTTAAAGTTAGGTAAATCAAGGGACCACGCCGTATAACACGGAACGGGTTGCCTCCCAAGAATACCATTGCATAAAACAACAGCGCAGTGCTAAATACAGAAAAATTAAGCTATTATAAGACCCAGGTCCCATCAGACAATGCAACACAAGCCGGAGGATAGGGTTTTACCTTATAATAGCCAAAGAATGCTTGATATGCTAAACTTCATCTTTTATCATTACTAAAAGTGTATAGGGTCAAAACAATTTCAATCGTAAGTATCAATCATAGACAGCATAAGTACCCCATACCAATATGTCGCCATATATAGGTTCTACAATCAAAACCACAAAGTCACGTATTGGAAGTTGGATTTCCATTTGTGAACCGAGGCAAGGGATCATCCTAACCGAATTCGAGACTCTCTAGCCCGAGCCTCAGGAACAGCCGCAACTGCCCCATGGATCGTCAGGGCCAGTCCACCGATGTGGATTATTAGGTTTGAACACTGCGTTTCCCCACCCTTTGGGAAAGGTCCCCGTTAATTTTATCAAAGATAAATTCTTTTAATTTGTTCTTTAATCTTCTTTTGAATATCAATTCGAACCAAATTATGGTTTATCCAAACTAGTCGGGATTAGCAAACTTTACCGAAGTAATCACTTGTTAAATTTCCCAACCCCAACCTATTCATCCCATGAAGTAAAACTGGTCATACTTCATATCTAACACCACGGTGTTATCGGTAAATTCAATTACCATTTCACGTTCAAATCTAATTAAAGATTTAACTATCGCCTGGAGCAAAACTGTGATACTCCATTCCCGATCATTTCAATCTAATTAAAGATTCATTAAAACTCCACTTCGTTTCAACCTTCCCAAAAATCAATATTAATGATTGTTTAACTTGCGAAATCGTATCCTGTCTTTAACTGGGTTAAAGAACCGATGTCATTTAAAACACAGTTCACAACAAACCCAATTCCCATTTGATATTAAATACAAGGCTCTGAATTGAAAATATATTGGTTTATATTCAATATCAAATTCTACGACCAAAAAATATCGTATTGGAAATAACGATTTAAATATATCTTTCAAATTTCCATAACAATATCTGTATAATCACGAAATCCAACATCGAAATATTCCAAAGACAATTTTGATTCAAATCCATTCCAATTTAATTATTGGAAATTCTGGTTACTTTTAAATCCCCTTTCAAGTTCAATTTATTTATTTCAAAAATAAATGGATTATAATTCTAGTTCTAAACTAGTTCATTTCGATAAAAATCTATTTTTATCTTTTCAAATATGGAATTTTTCATCCCAATTGTTTCCAAATCATTTCTTATGATTTTACACAAATTATTACTATTTTAAATAATTTTATCAAGGCCCGTATAGTCGATTTCCATCAACGGCCATCGAACTGCACTTACAGCGACCTTTTCCAAATTTGTTTTGGACATAATTCCAAATCCATCTATTAGATTTCAAATCTCTGATATTCGTTAGAAAGCTCTTTTCGATACGAACCCAAAGGTTCCGGTTATAGGAGAATCCGACGGTCAGATCTCCGTAATATCCATTCGAAGTCAATGGTCGAAATTTGCGAACTACCGCGGCGCTACGCGTTCTATTCAGGCCATTATATATATATAGTATATATATATTATATATTTTGTCGATTTTCTTTCAAAACGTATTTTATAAATCATTTTAAATTCGTTTTCAAAACAATTTCAACTTCGTATTCAATTTCTAATCAAAATTGAATATTCCATATAATTAACCTATAAATGATAATATTTTCAAAAAATTATATTTTGAAATCAATTACTTTTCGATATTCATTATAAAAATGAATAAAATCGATATAAATATCGTTCACGTCAAAATGGCATCAATCTAATCAACACGGCTTTTATTCAACACATGAATGTTTATTCTATTCAACACATGAATATTTATTCTATTCAACACATGAATATTTTTATTTTATTCAACACATGAATATTTATTTTATTCAACACATGAATATTTATTCTATTCAACACATGAATTTTTATTGTATTCAACACATGAATTTTCTTTCTATTCAACACATGAATTTTCTTTATATTCAACACATGAATTTTCTTTCTATTCAACACATGAATTTTTTTTCTATAGTATTCTTTATTTTTCAAATTGGAATGAGGCCCAATCAATTACCATATAATGTTAAAAATATGGATTCCCTACAACACATGTATATAATAGCAACGATAAATCATCAACCAGCATCCAGTGTGCACCACACAACTACATCGATTGCCATAAAACTAAACAATCGTGATTAGTGTACGTCAAATATCATCCCAATACCCGTGTGGGGTTTCAAATCAACAAACACATATTTTTATTTGTGCAGTTGGGCGATGTGTAAAATTTATCGTCCCACTCAATATCAGTCAAATGGGTGTAAATAAACAACTCGTCCGATTTGTTTATAAATATTTATTTTATATACACGTTAAAAATTATATTTTTAACTATAAAATATTTATAACAATAAAATATTTTATTTCATTCCACATCACACAATCAAATTTCATAACACAGCAATCAAACAAACAAGTCATCCATGGTCTGTGGACGACGGGTGTCATGTGCTGCTAAGCACCGTCTTCATCCTAGTATATATTTCAACTAGAAAACAAATTAAAAGTGAGGAGTTCTCACCTTGAAGGAAAACCAAACACCGCGACTCTTCCTATGTAGAAAATATTCGCCATGTTTCCATTTTGTTTCACGCGGTATATGTTAAACATCGTGTTTTTAACATTGCTATATATGTAATTAAAAATCACATTTTGATTTGATTATTATATATATATATATCATATTTTTATATCACTTTTCCTACAATAAAAATCATATTTTTATTTCGTTCTCTACATAATAAAAAACACATTTTTATAATCCTTTTCAAACAATAAAAATCGTATTTTTACCTTTCAACATATATGATAAAAATCACATCTTTATATAGTTAAAAATCAAAATTTTTCTACATTAAAAATCTCGCCTTTCCTACATAAAAATCTCACCTTTCTCTATACAAAAATCCAAACTCCTATATGCTATTATATACATAATAAAACCGATATATTTAATCACAAAAATTTATTTTAAACTAAACAAACAAATAAAATAACTAACCTTTTCTTTAAAAAAAATGGATTTCGGTGGTAGGGGCTCATGGTCGGACTGAGGTGGCTCGTTCTGGCGATGGCGGTGGCCCAGGGTGGTGGTGGCTTGGCTCTAGTGCGGCAGCCTTCTTTTGGTGACGGTGTTAGTTAAAATTGAATAGGGCTTTTGGGGGAGACTTGAGGAGGAAGGCGGCGGAAGGAAGGGGAGATGGCGTGGGGAAGTCGACGGGGAGGGCGGCGGATCGGGTGGGGCGTCGCGACGTGGGTTATGGCGGGGCTAGGATTCTGTCGGGCTTCTTTTTTTTCTTTTTTTTCTGGGTCATCGGAGGAAGGGAGGGAGAGATAAAGGGGAGGGAGTAATACATATAAATATTTTATTTATTCGAAAAAAAAGATTTTTATTTAATCTCCGATCTGGACCCAACGACTATCATCCCTAGCTTAATACCCCCATTCCGAACACAATGGGATATGTTTCATAACCCAATTCGCTTGTTATGATTAGTTTCCGTTCAAATTAAAATATAAATCAATGTATATTGAATTTGAACGCGCATTTCAATTTACTGGTGCCACATACTAACTCGAAAAATTCCAGAAAAATTATTTCTAGCTTCGTATTGATGATACTGTGCTAACAAAACTAATTTCGTCAAATTCTGAGATCGTTTTAAAAATGGCCATTTTCTGGTCGATCGAAATTGACCGAAACCGTCAAAACACGTTTTACTTCACCACGCTCACGTATTGATTTACAAAATTATGAATTTTGGAACCTAGCAATAGTTTGACATCCCGGATCCAACAAAAGTGGTTTCGTCGAAAACAGAGGTCGTTTGCAAAATTTCCATTTTTAAGGGCTATATTTTCCATAGCGATTATTCTGAATTTTCAAGTGAACATAACTTTTTATTCTCGCTATGAAATTTTGACTTTTTGGATTCGTTGGAAAGATATTTTCAAATAGATTCAAATATTTTTGGTTTCGCTAAAATCCGGTTTATTTTGAATCATGTACATTCATTTGAAATCGAAATTTCGAACTACCGTGCCATTTTCAATTCCTTTTATAATTTAAAATAAATATTTATATTCTAACGACGATCTATATAAACATATACGTTCTAATTATATTAAAAATAAATTTCTCGTCGTTATTATTTAAAATAATTCATTTTAAATATTCAAAATTCACTAAAATTGCCATAATAAAAAATTTAAATTGGCTCAGATTTCTGGGTTATTACAACATGGGACTGACTAGACCAGAAATGGAGAACATTAGAATTTCAGGGAAATTTGAACGCGAACAGAAATTCAGAAATCAAAACCGGCCAATGTGAGAATCTCTCACTTAATTATTTTGTACAGTTATTTAAATTATTTTGTAACTGCACATATGAACTACTCCCCGTCGTCCACAGACCATGGACGACTTGTTTGATTGTATTGTGTTGTGATTGTGATGAGAAATGTAAATGAAATGTTTATATACGATGTATAAAATAAAATATATATATATATATATGATGTGAAATGGAATATATATATATATATGAAGTGAAAATAATATATATGCATTATGAAAATAATATATATGCGTCGTGAAAATAATATATATACGAAGTGGAAAATTATATATATATATATATTATGATGTGAAAATTTTATATATATATATATGCTGTGTGAATAAAATATATATACGCAGTGGAAAATTATATATGTTACTGTGTGAAAATTATATATATATATATGAGTGTGAATGAAATAAATATTGGTTTGTTAAAAATATTATTTTTAACATATATATGAGATGTATGAAATTGTCATGTAATGGAATATTCAATTTTGATTTAAATTTGAATATGAAGTTGAAATAGTTTTGAAAACGAATTTAAAACGATTTATAAAATACGTTATAAATGGAAATCGATGAAATATATATTATGTATAAAATATAATGGCCTGAATAGAACGCGCCACGGCAGTTCGTGAATTTTGACCATTAACTTCGGACAGACATTACAAGAGACCCGACCGTCAGATTCTCCTAAAACCGAAACCATTGGGTTCGAATTGACAAGAGATTTCTAACGAATATGAGAGATTTGAAATCTTATGGTTGGATTTGGAATTATGTCCAGTTCAAATTTGGAAAAGGTCGCTGTAAGCGCAGTTTGATGGCCGTTTATGGAAATCGACTGTACGGGCCTTGATAAAATTATTAAAAATATTAATAATTTGTGTAAAATCATAATAAATGATTTGGGAGGAATCGGGGTGAAAAATAGCATAATTGAAAAGATAAAAATATATTTTTATCGAAATGAACTAGTTATGAACTAGAATTATAGTCTGTTACTTTTAAATAAATCTTCCGTTGTATTATATTTTGATATACTCTGATATGTTATGTACTCTGATGTAACATTATTATGACATTTATAAAAGTCTTCTGTTATTTGTTCTGATGTGTTGTGCACCCAAAGTTAGCGTATGCGGGATTCGAATGGTCTTGGTCGGTTTAGCGATCGATTAGGTTCGAGCGAAATCCGTATCATTACAATACTCTTATATTTAAATTAGAAGTAAAATGTCGTGTTTCGAGTATTCGAAGCTTTAGAAGTTTTAGTTAACGAACGATTAATTAAAGAGGCCAAAAATTGCTATGTATTGAACCAGTGAATTCATTTAATTTTCATGGTTGAATGGTTTTTTATTTGATTGTTAAATCACCAGCTATCAAATCTGGCCTATACGATTTTTGTTACCGAAAGACAGGGATCTAATTTATATTCGAATACCATTCCGATGAACATATACGTAAACACGGAAGATATCAGATATTGATTGAGATGGTGCATTTAAAGACCATGGATCTACATAAAATGGAAGAATGACTTATAATCTCTGGTTAAGCTCCCACAGATAAACTATGTTTTTGTCATGGTTTAAATCTACGTATTGTAAGGAATTCTCGCTAGTGATCCATCGGGTGATTCCCACGATGCGATAGGAGGGTACTTTTGGTTCATCCTATTTCTGGATGACTTGTTTGGACGAATGCATGACAGAGTATTTGCAAAGGATCATATACATTGATTTCCTCAAATGTAATTCAGTTGGTGGTAGAGAAGACACCTTCTCTTTACTTAACACCCCGAATATTTTTGTGCATGTCAATTTCAGATTAGACAGATATGATGATAGGGCATTCGAAGTAATTAATGGTGTGATGTTCTAAAAGGTAATAGTAACCTCAAACCTCATCAACTGGGAAATGACAGAAATCGGGCAGGTAGCATGGCTATGTGGGTCGCTCCCATTATGATGTATTGTCACCCTCAATATAAAATTCATTTTCTTCTTTACTCAATCGCTGATGTATGGTTCGAAAACGGTGGTTTGGGCCTAATTATAGGTGATAATATACTTGGTACACTCAAGTAAAATGAGTGGCCAGTCATGTGTGATCGGGTTGCAAGATGTTCTTGTTGAAACCAGTGTATTCCTCTCTAGAGATACACTATCAGAAGGTGGTTCCATACCTTACCATAATCGGAATCCATTCACTAATAAGCGCCCGCGGTTTTTGATTATACACTAAGTATGTGGAGGGTGAGATGAAAGTGTTCTGCTAGATGGTTATTTATTTGATTTAGACACTATTATAATATTAGCAGAGTATTTGATATCAAGAAATGTTTTGGGTTATTGTAAGGTAAAAACCGTCCGTGTTTATGTGTGGATCGGTCTTACATTTATCTGTTTCTTTCGAACGAAGTTATTCAAAGATAAAATCAAGTTGGATGTTACCTATAAACTTAGTGAGTTTGCTCACACTGGTTCACCAGACCGATCCATGGCGTTTGCAATGCTCGGGTTAGATCAATTTTTACAGGTTCAAGATAGGATGCTACGAAATTCTAAAGACATGTAAGAGTTAAGACATATGATATGTATTTAGTATTTATTCCACTGAATGTTGTATATAAGTACATGTTGTTATAACTGTCCAGATGTATTGTTTATTTGCTGTACTCAGATGATTGTAAGTATTATTTTAAGCTCTCAATAAAGATTTATTTCTAAATTATATCTTATTTCGCTACAATGTCTTTGTGTCGTGCAGTTAATTTGGTTCTTCTTCTTTTCTTCTATTCTAATCTTTTCTGTCTTATCTTTTTCTCACCATCTTTTTTTTGTTGACTATCTAGTGTTTTCAATACTTGGGTTTTGGCAACTAATACAGGATTTTTTATTATTTTTGAAATTCGGGCATCGAAATCCACCGGGTCGTTACCAAACGATTATTTACGTTAAACATCACTAATAAAAATGATTACTAATTTGAATTAATCATTATTAGAATGATTATTAAATTTAGGTTTTAATAACCAAACATATAACTAAATTTATTTATCATTTCTTAAAATGAATAATCACATTTCAATTAATTAATCAAATGAATAATTAAACTCAATTATTATAGCGACCCGAACTTCCCCGTAAAGGAAAGCCCGGATTGAGTTGAGAACACAACAAATCAGAACACAAATAGAAGAACATTTCATTGCTTATTATAACAATTTACATCAAAGTACAAGAATATACAGAGTATGAACAAATAGTATATATTTGATAAATATCAGAGATTTATAATTTACAATGCAGCGGAAAATAATAGAAAACACAACTGAAAGAGATACACGGATACAGAGATTTCTGAATATCAATCCCGTTATAAACCATGATCCTGTGAATATAAATATGCAAAACCAAAACTACTAGCTGCCCGTGTGGAAAATAGGGGCACCCAGAGTTTAGGTTAAAACAATAAACTCAGATCTGTCATGTGACTGGTGTGAGAACTAAAACAGTTATCAATCCTTATTTTAAAGTTCAGTAAATCAAGGGACCACGCCGTATAACACGGAATGGGTTTTAACCCAAAGAATACCAGTGCATATAACAGACAATGCAATGCTAAATAAAGAAAATGAAGCTATTATAAGACTCAGGTCCCATCACACAATGCAACACAAGCCGAAGGATAGAGTTTTATAATAGCGAAACATGCTTGGTACGTTTAAAACAAATCATTTTGATACTATTATAGTGTAAAGTGTATGAAAACAACTTCAAATATAAATGTATCAATCATAGACAGCATAGTGCCACATCCCACTATGTCGCCATACTAGGCTGTACAATCAAAACCGAAATTTCACGTACCGGAAGTTGGATTTCCGTCTGTGAACCAAGGCAAGGGATAACCCTTACCGCTTCGAGACTCTCTAGCCCGAGCCTCAAGACTCGTATTCAATCAAGCCCTTAGGAAAATGCAGGGCCGATCCATACATATGTGTGGAATATTATTCCTGAACACACGTTTCTCCGCCCTATGGGGCGTAAACTGGTCATATACCGACCAAACCAATCATTGGCATCGTAGTGACCGATATAACCGAGGCGTCTCGCTTTCCATCATCCAAATAAGTAAAATGTCAGGGCTTATAAACTCTAACATCACCTCTAGCTAGAAAGAAATGTGTCGTCCTCCCTTCCATCCTTCATCTCGTTTTTGGTTCATACCGCGGTGTGAAGCTCGCGAATTAATGCTATACACAAAGTGGCGCTATATTAAAGAAATGCTTTGATCATCAACCGCAAGACTTTTCTTTTCAACCAAAGTCTTGATCCATGCAACTCAGCGTGCCACACAGGCAATTCATGTCATGCGACTGATATCCATAAATATATAACTTCTGAGCTCGTACGTCTCAGAGAAGGGCGTTAAGCAAGAGAATAAATTCTCTGTCACTAAACAGATATATATTTAATAGAAATCAATCACACGGAATAAAATCCAATGTCAGACACACATCCACTTACAAGTTCGTTCTGGGTCTAAACGAAACCGGAAGCACCTTATTCCTCGTCCCATATGTTCAGTATAGGAGATAGGCCCTCGCATATCTGGTCGATCTCCAAGTACGTCCGGACGATCACCACTTATTAACTCGTCTTGGGTGTACAGCCCAATCAAGAAATCAATAATCATCCAAACGATGTGAAGACCTCCGGTCTTCAACCACCATCTTCATCATCAACTTATCGTCGTATCAGTTATTCAGAATGGGTATAAACCGGCCTTTCTGAATAACTCGTGTATATTATAAGCAAGTGCTACACAAACACAACATACGCCTCATTGCAATCTAGAATATTCTTTTATTCAAATATTATTTTCACAATTTTAAACCATATTAAGGTTTATCCAAACTAGTCGGATTAGCGAACCTTACCGAAGTAATTATTTATAATATTTCCCAATCCCAACCTATTCATCCCATGGAGCAAAACTGGTAATACTCCATATCTAACACCATAGGGCTATTGGTAAACATTAATTACCATTTCAAACTCAAATATAATTAAAGATTTAACTATCACTCGGAGCAAAACTGGTAATACTCCATTCACGATTATTTCCTGAATTCGATAAATTTATTTATCCTATCCACATCCCAATCTAATTAAAGATTCATCAAAACTCTAATTCAATTTTAATCTCAAAAATCATTACTTAATGATTATTCAATGTTAAGAAATTTATCTTATCTTTAACTGGGTTAAAGAACTAATGTCATTTAAAACACGGTTCACGATAAACCCGAATTCACATTCCATTAATTATGGCATCTTCACGGAAAAACAAATTAATGTATAATCGATATCAATTTCCGTATCCGACTAATAATATAAATGGAATAACGGCAAAGCCTTTTAAATTCCATATATATTAATAGTCTTCCTCCATAGAAGTTCACTTCGATCATTACCAAATCGAATTCCATTCCATTCCAATATATTAAATTGGAAAACTTTACTTCGGAAAATTTCCAATAAATCTTAATAAAAAGATTTATAAATTCCAAATCACATTTCACTGCAAATCGGGTAAAAGAACGAATGTCGTTTAAAACACAGTTCACAACAAACCCAATTCACATTCCATTTCAATTCCAATTAAATGTTAATTAATTGGTAATTCTTCTTTAAATCTTAGTTAAAAGATTTATTCTTTTCACACGGGTTTTAAGAACAGTGTTGCTGAAGAAACCATTCCATCAGTCTCTAACCGTAAAAATAGTAAGAGAACAACTCCCTAAGTATAAATCCCGAAGGCTGAAACCAACATCAGATCCATACCTAGGAAACCATTCAACTTAGCTAATCTCCAGTTAGTTTCTAATTTTCCTAACTCCATTGGGTTTAAGAACAACATTTTCTAAAGATAACATTCACGGCGAACCCAAAATTCAATTCAATTCAATTCCAATTAAAAATTAATTAACTGGTAAACTTCATTAAATTTTAATAAAAAGATTTAATCTTTTCTCAACTGGGTTTTAAGAATAGTGTTAGTGAAGACACCATTCACGACAAACCCAAAATCCCATTTGATATTAAATACAAGGCTCTGAATAGAAAATATATCGGCTAATATTCAATATCCAGTTCTGAAATCAACAAATATTGTATTGAAATAATGATATATGTATCTTCCAAATTCCTCCACAATGTCCGTATATTCATGTAATCCAATATCGAAATATTCCGAAGATAATTTCGATTCAAATCCATTCCAATTCATATATTGGAAATCCCTATTATTTTTAAAACCATTTCAAACCACATTTATTTATTTAAAAATATTGGATTATAATTCTAGTTCATAACTAGTTCATTTCAATAAAAATTTATTTTTGTCTTTTCAAATATGGAATTTTTCATCCCAATTCTGAAACGACCCAAACTTTCCCTTACGGGAAAGCCTAGATTGAGTTGAGAACACGACACATCGGAACACAAAACAACAGAATGTTTCATTGCTTATTATAACAATTTACATTTGAGCACAGGAATATTCCAGAGTATGATTAATTGTACATTAGAAATTAATATCAGAGATTTAAATTTACATGACAGCGGAAAATAATACATAAGTATAATGCATAGTGGAAAAGCTTTCCGAATATAGCTCCTGCTGCAATCCAGGATCCTGTTAAATATAAATCTGCAAAACCAAAACTACTGACTGCCCGTGTGGAAACTATGGGCACCCAGAGTTTAGGAAGGAATAATAAACTCCAGGTCAGTCATGTGACTGGTATGAGAACTCAAAAACAATTATTAAATGGATTTTAAATTTAGGTAAATCAAGGGACCATGCCGTATGACACGGAACGGGTTTACCACCAAGAATACTAGTGCATAAATAAATAACGCAATGCTTTTTGAAAAAATGAAGCTATTATAAGACTCAGGTCCCATCACACAATGCAACGCAAGCCGGAGGATAGAGTTTTACCTTATAATAGCCAAATATGCTTGGTGTGCAAAAATTCTCTTTTATTATTACTATAAGTGCATAGTGTAGAAATCAATTTCGAAAGTAATTGTATCAATCATAGACGGCATAAGTGCCTCATCCCACTATGTCGCTGTATATAAGTTTACAATTAAAACCGCAAAGCTCGTATTGGAAACTTGGGTTTCCATCATGGTGGCTCCTGATTCGAAAGATCTATCGCGTAGTGCAATACTCCATGGCTTACGTCCCAGTTAGAGATAACACCGTAATGCACATCCACATTTTTGGGAAATCAAGTATCACCGCGGCTTACGTCCTAGCGAGAGAAAACACCGCTTACTCTATCCCTATATTGGAATCGGGGGAAATGCCCTATCCCTCATCACGATCGACCGAATCCATACTAATATCGAAAGCATACTGATCCGACCCTCAGTTCACCATCATACTAGGGTGTGAGGCTCGCAAAGTCACGCTACACAAAGCTATGCTAAATAAAGCTATGCTTTGATCATCATCCACAAGACTCTGCTTTTCAACAAAAGCCTTGATCAATTCATCTTAGCATGCCACATTGTAAAACCATACCATACCATTGATTTCTGCCAATATATAACCTCTGAGCTAATACGTATCAGAGACGGGTGTTAAGCAAGAGAATAAATTCTCCGCCACCAAACAGATATATATCTGCAGAGATCAACAAATACAGCGTAAAAGGAATACAACGTCAAACATACCATCAATTTACAAGTCCGTTCTGGGTCTGAACAAAACCGAAGGCACCTTATTCCTCATCCCATATGTCCAATATGGGAGAGAGGCCCTCACATATCCGAACAATCAACAAGTACGTCTGAGCGGCCACCAATGTAGCTCCTTCATGGTAGCTACTCCAGTCACGGGCTTCAGTAGCAACTCATACATTGGATGTGAAGATCATCGGTCTTGCGCCGTCTTCAATCTCTTTGACTGTTATTCGTCGTATTCATTATTTAGAATGGGTTAAACTCGGTCTTTCTGAACAACTTGCGTATTTTATAATCATGTGCTGTAAAAACACATCCAACGCCTCATTCCAATTCAGAATATTCTTTTAACAAAATATTCACATTTTTAATCTAATTAAAGATTCGTTAAAACTCTAGTTCAGTTTTAATCTCAAAAATCCTTACTTAATGATTATTCAAATTTTAAGAAATTAACCTTACCTTTAACTGGGTTAAAGAACTAATGTCTTTTAAAACATAGTTCACGATAAACCCAAATCTTCTTCCATTAAAATGGAATCTATACGGAAATCATAACAGTATATAATCAATATAAATTCCCATATCAGAGTAATAATATAAATGGAATAACGACGATCGCTTTTAAATTCCATATATAGTATCGGTCTTCATTCACAGAATCTCATCTCGATTATTACCAAATCGAATTCCAATTTAATATATTAAATTGGAAAGCTTTACTTTGGAAAATTCCCATTTAAATCTTGATAAATGATTCATAAATTCCAAATTATTGCTTCACCGTTAATGGGGTTAAAGAACAAATGTTATTTAAAATATTGTTCACGATAAACCCAAAAATCCAATTCTTTTACTCAATTCCAATTAAATATTAATTAATTGAAAAAATTTCCTAAATCTTAATTAAAAGATTTATTCTAAACGGAGTTTAAGAACAATGTTAATAAAGACACCATCCACGGCAAACCCAAAATCCAATATGACATTAAATATAAGGTTCTGAATAAAAACTATATTGGCTTATATTCAATATCAAATTCTGAAACCAACAAATATTTTATTGGGAATAACGATATGTAAATATCTTCCAAATTCCACACAATATTCGTATAATAATGGAATCCAATATCGAAAATATTCCGATGATAATTTCCATTCAAATTCATTCTAATATATATAAATATATATTGGAAAATTCTGGTTATTTTAAAACCATTTTCAAATCCAATTTATTTATTTATTTCTAAAAATAATTAAATTATTATTTTAGTTAATAACTAGTTCATTTTGATATAAATATATTTTTACATTTATAAAACTGGAATTTTTCATCAAAAATCATTCCAAACCATTTATTATGATTTTACATAATTTTTCCATGTTTTTAATAATTTTATTATCGCCCGTACAGTCGGTTTCCAATAACGACCACCGAACTGCATTCATGGCGACATTTTCTGAAATTGATTTGGACATATCTCCAAATCAAAACATTAGATTTCAAATCTCTTACATTCATGGGAAATATCTTTTCAATACGAAGCCAATGGGTCTAGTTTTTGGAGAATCCGACTGTCGGATCTCCCGTAATGTCAATTTGAAGTTAATGGTCGAAATTCGCGAACGGTCGCTACGCGCGCTTTCAGTTCAGGCCATTAAATATATATAATATATATTATATATATTTCGTCGATTTCCATTTAAATGATATTTTATAAATCATTTATAAATTCATTTTAAAATGATTTCAACTTCATTTTCAATTTTATATCAAAATTGAGTACTCTTATCCAAACGATGAATATTTTGATGAATCATACATACATAAAAAATGTAATTTTTAGTGTTACAACATTTTTATTCAAACGATGAATATTTTAATGATTCATACTTACGTAAAATGTAATTTTAATATTGAAATATTTTTATTCAAATTAGATCTTTTTCACCATTTCTTATAGACAATGAAAATGTAAATTTTGATTGTTAAACCTTTTTATTTCAATAAATGAATATTTTTCAATATTTCTATATTCAATAAAAATGTAAATTTTTATTGTTTAGCTTTTCTATTTCAATCAATGATCATTTTTAATCTTTTCTTCATATACAATAAAAATGTAAATTTTATCGTTAACTTATTTTTATTTCAAACAAATGATCATTTTCATATTTTACTATCATGTAAATGATTTACATTTTAATACCAAATGATCATTTTTTACTTTTTTATCATGTAAATGATTTATATTTTAATAAACAAAATATATTTAATAAATCAAACATACAATAAAAATATAATTTTTATTGTCTAATCTTTTTATTGAATCATGATGCTTTTTATTGAATTTATAATACAAACAAAATGTAATTTCCATTGTTTAAACATTTTACTTAACATGGTTCTTTTTAATGATTTTATAATACAGATAAAATGTAATATACATTGTTTAAAAACATTTTACTTTAAAACATTGAATATTTTCAATCATTTCTACCTACATAATAAAAATGTATATTTTAATTGTTGAATATTCTATTTCAAACAATGAATATTTTGTTTATTCATACATACAATAAAAATGTGATTTTTATTGTATAAACATTTTCTTTTCAAAACAATGAATATTTTATTGGTTCATGCATTTAATAAAAACAATATTTTTATTGTTTAAATATTCTCATTCAACACATGAATATTCTATTCAACGCTTAAATATTTTATATCCTTTACGGAATATTATTTTTAAAATATTCTTTATTTTCCAAATTGTAAAGAGACCCAATCAATTACCATATAAAGTTATTTATATAGATTTTATACATCGCATGTATACAACAATAAAGATAAATAATCATTAAGAGTTCATACAACATCCAGAGTGCATTTTACAACTGTGTGAGCATTAAATTAAATAAATAACGCTCATCACAGATAATCAATCCATCGATTGACATGCAACTAAATATTGGGAATCGTGTATGTCAAATATCATCACAATACCCGTGTGGGGTTTTCAAACAACAATAGTCTATTTATTTGTGCAGTCGGGCGATGTGTAAAATTTATCATCCCAATCATATCAGATAAATGGGTGTACATAAACAAATCGTCCAATTTGTAAATGAATATATATTCATTCACATATACAATAAAAATATGATTTTTATTGTATAAATATATTTTATTAAACATGAACATTTTATTATTAACATCGCAAACATGACTATGTTTTAATCAAATCTACATACACAATAAACATGTATATTTTATTATTAACATATTTTAGTTCAAACAATGAATGTTTTTTAATGATTTAAAACATACAATAAAGGTGTGATTTTTATTTTAAAAAAATCCTTATCTTTTGAACACAACTATTTTATTTCTTTACTAACATGATAAAGATGACAATTTTATCAACAAAACATATATTGATAAATAATTCTTATTCTAAACTAATACGATAAAGGTGACATTTTGTCAAATAGAACATATTATTAGCATATAATTAACTTATTCTAAACTAGTATGATAAAGGTGACATTTTGTCAAATAAAATATATAATTAAAATATAATGACTTCACTCTAAACTAATATGTTAGAGGGGACATTTTTCATCAAATAAACATGTGATAAACAAATGATTATTTTATTCTAAACTGATATGTTAAAAGGGACATTTTATCAACATTTAATCTTTTAAATGATTCATCCTATACATCAAAATGTAATTCTAATGTTAGAAATACTTTATCAACATTTAATCTTTCAAATGATTCATCCTATACATTAAAATGTAATTCTAATGTTAAACATATTTTATCAACTTTTAACCTTTTAAATGATAAAATAAAAATTTATCAACATATAAGAACGTTAACACATTCTTATTCAAACATGAAGATTTTTAAGAATTAAACACACCGTAAACATGTAATTCTTTTTGTTTAATCATTTAATTCCAAGAAATGAATATCTTTCATTATTTCATATATACAATGAAACTATAAATTTTATTGTTTAAACATTTTATTTTCATTTCATGATAATTTATATACAAAAATTTATATAAATAATTTTTATGTACAATAATATCCAACAATAACAATCCAAACAGACAATCATGGTTTGTACAATCAGGTGGACCGGACCCCGATCCAACGTCGGTGCCAGAACTGCGCCACCCCCCTCTATCGGCGCCAGGAACGCCAGCCCACCCAAACACCCCTTTAACTCAGAAATCGTGCTCAAACCTCCAGTCTTTCAACCCCAAATTTGAACGGATCCCCTAACAAGAATTGGTCAGAGTGCCATGAATCAGAAGATATCTTCTTTCTCTCATCATTTCGTTTTGATTTCATCTCCAAACTCGAACTAGATTTGATGATTTTGAGGAATTGAATCATGAAGTTTTATCCGTTAAAAAAATGAGGAGTGACGGTTCCTTGTGTTGAACGAGAATTAGGGTGGTGCGTATTACGACCGTATTTATATAGTATATTATACATTATTTAATTTTTTCAATTATTTAATTCAAAAATGGATTGTTAAACCATCTGAATTCCAAACGAGGCCCAACGACTGTTGCCGCTAGCAAATAACCCCCATTCCGGACACAATGGGGTATGTTTCGTAACCCAATTTGGCTGTTACGATCAGTTTTTCTTTAAATTAAAATATAAATCAATATATATTTAATTTAAACGTACATTTTAATTTACTAGGGCTACATACTGACTCTAAAAATTACAAAAAAATTATATCTAGCTTTGTTTTGACGATATGGTCCTAACAAACTAATTTCTTCGAATTTGGAGACAGTTTGAAAAATGGCCATTTTCTGGTCGATCTAATTTGATAAACTGGTCAAAACATATTTTCTTTTTCCATGCTCACAAATTAATTCCAAAAATTACAAAAATTGGAATCTAGTAGTAATTTGACATTCAGGATCCAATAAAAGTTGTTTCGTTGAAAACGGAGATCGTTTGCAAAATGGCTATTTTTAAGGGCTATATATTATTTAAAATATATATAAATTCTACAGCGACTATTCTAAATTTTAAACTGGACATAACTTTCAATTTATAAAGTGAAATCTCAGTTTCTTACATTCATTAGAAAGATATAGTTAATTAGATTCAAATATTTCTGGTTTTACTGAAATCCGATTTAATTTGAACCTTATACGTTCATTTGAAATTTGAAATCGAATTTTCGAACTGCTGCGCTATTTTAAGCACCTTTCATAATTAAATTAAAAATTATCGTTCTAACTTCGATTTAAATAAAAAATTTGGTCGTTATTATTTAAAATAAATTATTTTAAACATTCAAAGTCTGTTAAAATTGCTAAAATAAAAATTTAAAATTTGTTCTGAAAATCCGGGTTATTACAACCTCCCCCACATTAAATCTTTCCATTCTCGAAAATGAATGGAGTTGAAAGTTGTTTAACTGACCAACTCAACTTTTATTTTGGCTTTCATTCTTCAACTTTTCAGTTTCTAAGAATTTCTATTTTTTACAAAAATTTGGCTAACACCCAAAAATTTCGAAAAATTTCGCCATAATCTCCTTTGTACGGGTTGGTATTTAAAACCGCAACTTGCCTCACAGGGCCTTCACCAATCCAAAGAAAAAGAAAAATCCAAGCGGCTAGCCAACCAGCCATAAAATCATCAAATCCAAACAAAACAGTAAATATGTACCTATTTGTCGGGCATACAATTTTATTCCTCTTCTCTAGCCTCCTTGCTATGACCCGTTCATTTTATATACATGTATATATATGCTATTTCAATAAATTTTAAATTCAGTTCAATATTAATTCAATTTGGCTTTATTTGTCACTCATTCTTATATTGGTTAAATTAATTATCATTACAATATTTTTTATTAATCAAACTAATAATCAAACAACACAACCAGCAATCAATTAGTTGGTTAAATTTTCAAACAAATATCTTTCTATATATATTCGAAAATCATATTTTTGATGCCAAATCACAACAATAACCTTATCTATGTTTTGGTTCTCACAACAGTCTATTAGAAATATATAGATATTCCACTTTCGAAACTCAAACAAAAATACTAATGATGTCTAGACCATCATCAGAATCATCTCCGGGCGAGTAGAGTGTGATTTTATATCTATCTAGTATATTTGGGACTTCGTATACACGTGGATCAGACGTAAATTAAAATCTCTATATACTCGATTGTCCAAATTTAAAATATAATAATATTTCAAATATGTATTTTAAGATAAGATTTTCAAAACTAAATTTGTTTTTTTTCTTTTTAAAAATAACACTCTTCACACTCGTTCTAGGATACTACTGATCTTATCCCTAACGAGTCATTCTTATTATATATTACTAATCCAATCTCTGATGAATTCTTTCATTCGGTTCTAATGTGCCATGTTCTCGAGCGCTGTAAACCAAAGCTCTGATACCAAATGAAACGACCCAAACTTCCCCTTACGGGAAAGCCCGGATTGAGTTGAGAACACGACACATCAGAACACAAAACAGTAGAACATTTCATTGCTTATTACAACAATTTACATCAGAGTACAAGAATATTCCAGAGTATGATTAGTTGTACATCAGAAAATAATATTAGAGATTTAAAATTACACAGTAGTGGAAAATAATACATAAGTATAATACATAAGAATAATGCACAGCGGAAAAGCTTTCCGAATATAGCTCCAGTTGTAATCCAGGATCCTGTTAAATAGAAATCTGCAAAACCAAAACTACTGACTGCCCGTGTGGAAAATATGGGCGCCCAGCGTTTAGGAAGGAACAATAAACTCCAGGTCAGTCATGAGACTGGTATGAGAACTCAAAAATAGTTGATTTTAAAGTTAGGTAAATCAAGGGATCACGCCGTATAACACGGATCGGGTTTACCCCCAAGAATACCAGTGCATAAATAAACAACGTAATGCTTTTTGAAAAAAATGAAGCTAATATAAAACTCAGGTCCTATCACTCAATGCAACGCAAGCCGGAGGATAGAGTTTTACCTTATAATAGCCAAATATGCTTGGTACGCGAAAATTCTCTTTTATTATTACTATAAGTGCATAGTGTAGAAATCAATTTTGAAAGTAAATGTATCAATCATAGACAACATGAGTGCCCCATCCCACTATGTCGCCATATGTAGGTTTACAATTAAAACTGCAAAGCTCGTATTGGAAAGTTGGGTTTCCATCATAATGACCCTGATTCAAAAGATCTATTTCATAGTGCAATACTCCACGGCTTATGTCCCTGCTAGAGAAAACACTGTAATGCACATCTGCACTTTTGGGGAATCAAGTATCACCGCGGCTTACGTCCCAATGAGAGAAAACACCGCTTACTCTATACCTATATGGGAATCGGGAGAAATGCCCTATCCCTCATCACGATCGACCGAATCCATACTAATATCAAAAGCATACTGATATGACCATCAGTTCACCATCATACCGGAGTGCGAGGCTCGCGAAGTCACGCTACAAAAAGCTATGCTAAATAAAGCTGTGCTTTGATCATCATCCACAAGGCTCTGCTTTTCAACAAAAGCCTTGATCAATGCATCTGAGCATGCCACATTATCAAACCATACAATACCATTGATTTCTTCCAATATATTACCTCTGAGCTCATATGTCTCAGAGAAGGGTGTTAAGCAAGAGAATAAATTCTTCGCCACCAAACAGATATATATTTGCAGAGATCAACGAATACAGCGTAAAAGGTGTACAACGTGTAATACCCCACCTCTGTTAAGGTCACTCACAAAGGGAATGCCATAACTTCAGTGGAGCATCATAAGTGTATAGAACAGATAAATTACAAAACAGTCAAAATGTAAACAGCCGAAAATAAATAAAACTTTACTTTATTGATAAAACAACATCTTGGTAAAACATCTTGAACAAAGATTGTTTTCTAGCACCATAACACCAATACCCATTACAACAAAGCATCTGTCTTGTTTAACAAAATAAAGAAGCATCAAATAACAATGATATTCTCCAATAAAGCATGAGCCAGCTATAGCAGTTGAAAAGAGAGTCCAAAGCAATACATCGTCTATCTTCTAGCCTGGAAAGAAAACAAAGCTAAGTGGTAATATTCCCTCCCTGTGAACCTGGAGAGGGGGGAAACGGAAGAAAAGAGAGCGAAACATAACAGAGTCAGACATAAAGCCTAGTAAGTCCAGTGATTATTCAGCATGTAAACAGGTAAAAGGACCATGACATGAATAAACTGGATACCAGACCATAACCATGATAATAAGCATAGCAAGACAACAAATGATGATCATTAGATATGACAAGGTAAGATACACTGAATGCGCTTCGAATCTTTCTCTGATTTCCTATTTTATCTGCACCACCCAACTAGCGTCCTAACTAGTGTCTTTTACAGAACGATTCGTATTCCCTACTAGTGTCCCAACTAGTATCCTTTGAAAAAGGATCTGTACCCCCTACTAGTGTCCCAACTAGTATCTTGTGTTATAAAATAAGGTGATCCCAACCCCACAATTGTGGTAGCCTTCAGTTGTACATCTAGTATGAGGATCTTACCTCAACCAGCCTAATCGCCATGAAGATGTTAGATGTACCCTTACTACCCTATCGACAGGCTCCCTACTTGTATTAACTTTCCTTGTGTCTGTGTCAATCGGCCCTCTCTTGCGTGTAGATACCCTGTGTTGGTCCTACCATAAGGTGTGTCAATCCCTATGATGGCAACCCGACACAAATTCTAGATGCATAGTGTATAATACTGATGCCCAGTTACTTCTTTTCCGCTTCGGAGCACGTGCACGCCTATACTCCGTCGGAACTACACTGCTGCACCCCCTACCGCTATTTTGACCACTTATAACCAGCCCAGTAATTGTGCCCCACCCTGCCTAGCTTAGGGTACCGTGATACATCCATGTGGGTTACTGCTGAATTGGCTCTCCATTACTAGTGGTTTCCTATGGTCTATTTGTATACCCTCCAAATTGGCTAAGTGTTATCCATCCATTCAGGTTAACTTAACCCATCCACACATCATATCATGTTGGTTAAGTGTTTCTTATTAACTCAATCCTTCTCATTCATTATGTTGTAATTGGTTAAGTGTTTTCTATTAACTTAACCCTGTTCATTCATCATATTATATTGGTTAAGTGTTTCCCATTAACCTAACCCCACTTATTCATTGGTTAAGTGTTAAGTTAACCCTACCACTGCTCATGTTACACTGGTTAAGTGTTGCCCTCTTATGTTACTTAACCCTATCACTTGTCATGTTACATTGGTTAAGTGTTGCCCTCTTGTGTTACTTAACCCTACCACTTGTCATGTTACATTGGTTAAGTGTTGCCCTCTTGTGTTACTTAACCCTATCATACATCATGTTATATTGGTTAAGTGTTGCTCTCTTGTGTTACTTAACCCTACCACTTGTCATGTTATATTGGTTTAGTGCTACCCTCTTGTGTTACTTAACCCTATCACACATCATGTTATATTGGTTAAGTGTTGCTTTGATTAACTTAACCCTACCATTCTTAGCCTGTCTGTTTCTTCGCTTTAATTTATTCATTAAAGCACCAACCTCTCACATTAGATCTATACTGTTGCGGTCGCTGGATGTGCTGGGCGGTTCCGGGAAGCCTTACACCGCAACTCAATCTAACCTCGGGTTTTTGGGCTTAAATGCGCTAACCTCTCAAATTAGATCTATATTGTTGCGGTCGCTGGATGAGCCGAGCGGTCCAGGCAGTCTTACACTGCAACTCAATCTAACCTCGGGTTAGGCATGTTCATCTTTAGCCAATTTACATATTTTTCATATGTGTCCAAATCTATGTGTCAAATTTTCCACAAGTCTAGCCAATACAAGTTTATACCACATTCCTATGCTATGCCCAAAATGTACTCAATTAAATTATACCCAATTTTCCCCGCATTATAATCGCACGTACAAGGAGATTCAATCTAAGTTCCGAATGAACTTAGTATTCACAAATGCAAGTAAAAAGGGGAAAAATAGAGAAGGGGCATAAGAATCGACATTAGCAAAAATAGGCATGTAAAGATGTACCCAGTTCAAGAATCATGTTTCAATGGTGTACGTTAATAGCATGTGCAGACAAGCTAAGCAATTTACACCATAGGTATAAAGATTAGATAGAATTGGACTTAAGAGAATCACTAATTTTTATGTACAACAAGATAAGTCCCACTATATCAATCACAATAGTCTCACAGGCATATGATGTACAACATGATAGGTTCCATCATAAAAATCACAATAATCTCATAGGCATGATAGGTTCCATTATATCAATCCAACAGTCTCATAGGCACGATCGGTTTTATTATGTCAGTCACAACAGTCTCATAGGCATGATAGGTTCTATTATGTCAGTCCAACAGTCTCACAGGCATGATAGGTTCTATTATGTCGGTCCAACAGTCTCATAGGCATGATAGGTGTCATTACATCAATCACAATAGTCTCATAGGAATAAACAATTCAGATTTGACAAAAGGATAGGCATGAATCAGAATTAGGCATCGTTCTAGATCCGATTATTACAGTCATGATTTCTATTAGATGTTTAAATCTGAATAATAACTGAACTTATTGAAAAAGGATGGATCTTGTATTCTGGGATCTGATTTCTAAATTTGAAATGCTATCCTTTGATGTAGACGTTTGATTTGAAGTTCTTCTAGTCGATTACTAGTTTGGATTTATTTTTCTAGTTAGGAGAAGATGAAGGAGGCTAGGCTAGCTTGTAGACGAACAACATGACGACACCATAGTCTTAGGGTTATGAGGTTAGGGTCTAGGGTTGCTATGTATATATAGATGTCTACGATTAATTCGAGCCTTTAGATTAGTCCAGGAGAAATCAGAGCCATCAAACCAAAGAGATGTGTCATCCAGCCAACCATAGCATGACACATAAGCCCAAACATCTTAGAAATTAGTCATTGGCCAATTAGAGAAGGCCACTTCAGCTCAGGACTACAGAAATTTGTCACAGGAAGCAAATCTTAAAGGGGTTGACTCCCTACAGGTGGGGTCGACACCTATGTAGACTCCCCTATAGGGGGCTGACACCTATGTCGACTCCCCCTGGGGGGTCGACACCCTAAGCGGGAATTTTCCCGCTTAGCCTGGTCTGTTCGAATATTGAATTTTGAACTGGATTTATTATTTAATTATTATTTTCTATTTATTCTTGAAATCTTCTGAACTCCATAAATTCTTCATACGGAGTCCGATTCATGCAAACTCGGACTCTATCTCGAGCAGAATTCTGAGATGAACACAATGGAGTAACCCTTTTCCCTTAATTCTTCTTCAAAAATTAAGTGTTCTTAGATTTGTTAATTTTAATATTCACAAAAAATATGGGGTGTTACATTCTCCCCTCCTTAAAGGATTTCGTCCCTGAAATCTCTAAGTTAAGAAGAATGTTTCCTAACATCCAACATCCATCTACTCAACCATCAATCACAGGAATCAATTGTCCTTAAAAGACTTATAATGCTTTCATGATCATATTCATAGTGTGTGTATATGTCCTTATCTAATGCAAAATCAGGAGGTCTACTGACTGAGTTGACCTCCTTGATGTGAATCATGTCAGTGCTATGAGTCTATCATGTATGCAATTATTCCTAATTGTATTTTGTAACTTCTACATGAGTGCATCATCATTCGTACAAATGCAACGTCCACATGATAACACATCAAGTTTCAATCCATATTTAAATTCATATATGCATATGCAATATGAAAGTGCCTGAGCTGATCTAGTACCTAGTGTTTGTGTATAATCATCCATGAGCAATCACTAGCAAACACTTGCATCCACTTGCATCCACCAAACATAATATGTCTCAAACACATGTTTACATCCATTGGCTTCTACCTACGGATCGAGGATAGGACCAAGAGGATATACTTAAAAGATAAAGACTAGCATGCAAATAAACTTTACAGAAAAAGAGAGATCAAGGATATACCATCAAAAAGGGTATGATGCGCATATCTAGTCTTCAACCTTCTAAGTAGCGTCTTCTTGAGCTTCACCCCATTGTGCTCTGACTGTCTTAACTTCATGATTGCGTACCTTCTTAATTTATGTTTCCAAAATATAAGTTGGAACGCATTACACTGTCGCCTCTCGTTCCACCTCTTCTCCTTCTAGTATACTCGGGACTACAACTTCTGCTATGTCATGCTAACATTTCCTCAAAGGGTCTTCAAACTTCACTAGAGGGTATTCCATGTGGAAGAACTATCTGTTGAAAATAAACAGATGCTAACCATGTTTCCAAGTGTAGTTATTAAGGTGATTAGAGGTCTCTTCTCTACTTAACTTATCTACTGCGCCAACTATCTGAGAGTCTTTTCTTTGTGATGTCCCTATTTGATCCAAAAGCGTAGGTCTTACTCCTAGCGATGCCAACTACTAACTTAACCGAAGGTTTTAAAATCAAAGGTTGATGTGTATTCTGAACTTTTCCTTTTCATATAAAGAGGACTTGAAGTAAACCTTTTTCTTCTTGAGGCATCTGCTACGACCTTACCCTTCCTTTTCACATCAAAATGGCGCCTAGTCCCATGCCACATGCATCCGTGTATACTGTAAACCTTTTACTACCATAAGGTAAAAGTCAAAACTAGGGCCGTTGTAAGAGCCCTCTTCGATCGTTGGAAAGCGACATCACAATCAATATCCCGAGCAAAGGTTAGATTCTTCTTCATTAATCCAGTAAGTGGGGCTAATACCTTCGCAAAGTTCTTAATGAACTTCCTATATTAACCCGCTAGTCTAAGAAAGCTTCTCACTTCTGTTGCATTCCTTGGGACCTTTCAGTCTTGCACCGCAACTACTTTTGCTTGATCTACTGCTATCCCTTCTTTGGATGCCACATTTCCTAGAAACCTTACTTCTTCTCTCCAAAAATGACATTTTGGAGAACTTTGCCTTATGTTGATGTGCTCGAAGTGTATCCATGACTTCTCTTAAATGCAAAGCATGTTCTCCCTCTTTTTTGGGAAAATCAAGATATCGTCCACGAAGACTGCTATAAACTTATTAAGGAACTCCCTAAACACCCTACTCATCAAGTCAACAAAATAAGCAGGTGCATTCGTCAAACCAAAATGCATGACGAGCTACTCAAAGAAACCGTCAGGGTCCTAAAGCAGTCTTGTCTATACTGTCCTCAGCTTATCTTAGCTAATGAAACCCTATAGCCAAATCTATTTGGGAGAAAACTAACGCACCTACAAGTTGGTCAAACAAATCATCTATTCTTGGAAGTGGGTGCCTTTTTTTCGTAGTCAGCTAGTTTAATTCTCTATAATCCACACATAAGCGAAGTGGACCATCTACCTTAGTAGCGAACACTACTGGAGCACCCCATTCAAAAATATTTCGCCAAATAAACCCCTTCTCAAGCAAATCTTTAACTTGCTTGCTGAGCTCCTTCCTCTCCCTGGGAGCCATGTGTTGTACGGGTAATGAAACTGGGTTGGCGTTATCAACCAAGTATGTGTGGAAATCTATTCCACGTTTTGGGGGTAAACCCTTCACTTCATCAAAGACATCTGGATACTCATGGACTACTTAAACAGATTGCAAATTATCAACAGATGTATCAAGAGATCCTAGGTAACTAAGCATGATAGAACCCTTAGGGTTACACGAGATTTCGAGGGTACTACCGAGGCGAGCCAAAAGTCTAACTACCCTCCTTTCACTATTGAGAATGGCACCATTACTGGATAACCAATCCATCCCTAGGATCAACCCATAGCCCATGAAAGCAAAAACGTAAGCATTACATCTAAACTCAATGCTTAGTATAGATATTCCAAAATACAAACAAATCATAGATAAATGAGCCTGACCACCAATTGGATTTGAGACAATAACGGGATCTTCTACTATACAAGTACTACGTGCAGAGACTCAACTATGGAAGCAGATAGAAAAAAAAGTGAAGCGCCAGAATCGAACAAAGTTCTAACAGGATGATTGAAAAGAAAAACTAAGCTTTCAACAGAAATGTTCCTACCTCTCTTAAGTACACTAGTAGTGAGAGAATGCAATTGCCCACTAGAAGATTATGTCCTTTGCCCTTATCCTTTTCCTTCGACAATCCTTGATAAGATTCCCTGCTTCACTATACTGAAAACAACCACCTGTCTTCTTCTTCCTACAATTAAATGACCCGCTATACCACAGAGAAGACACTTCCTCTTGTTGTGGGATCTATTATTTCTTCCACCCTTCTTATATTCTAATCCCTTGTTTGTGACTCCTCCACTTTGGCCTCTTTTCTTTTCACCTTTCTCCTTCTGCGTGGATTAAGCCATATCAACAAGCTTCCTATGCTTGGGCTTCTGCTTCTTAACCCAAACTCTCATATTCTCATCCTTACTATCCTTTTGTAGCTTGTTGACAAGTTACTCAAAACTACCTCCATCGCACGACAACCTACAAGGCTTGAAAAAAAATTAGTCGCAGGTGAAACTATTACGGCTACAAATGGAAGTTGTGCACTACTTCACCCTCGACATGTGCCATATTCCTACGAAACTATGGCGAAAAGAAAGGAAGAAGAGATTCAAATAGAGAATCGAAAGATAGTGCATATGGCTTTGGGGAACATGCCTTTCAAAAACAATACTTTTCTCTTGAAGAATGCTTCTTTAAAACATGTTTTGGAAAGCACCCCTTTTAAAGTATGCTTTTGAATAATCTTTTATCTGTTCTGGTAACCTCGCTCTGATACCACGTGTAACACCCCGCCTTCGTTAAGGTCACTCACAAAGGGAATTCCTTAATTTCAGTGGAGCGTCATAAGTGTATAGAATAGATAAATTACAAAACAGACAAAATTTAAATAGCGGAAAATAAATAAAACTTTACTTTATTTATAAAACAACTTGAACAAAGATTGTTTTCCAGCACCAAAACACCAATACCCATTACAACAAAGCATCTGTCTTGTTTAACAAAATAAAGAATCATGAAATGACAATGATATTCCCCAATAAAGCATAAGCCAGCCATAGCAGTGGAAAAGAGAGTCCAAAGAAATACATCGTCTATCTTCAAGCTTGGAAAGAAAACTAAGCTAAGTGGTAATATTCCCTCCCTGTGAACCTGGGGGGAGGGGGGTTAACGGAAGAAAAGAGAGAGAAACAAAACAGAGTCAGACATAAAGCCTGGTAAGTCCAGTGATTATTCAACATGTAAACCGGTAAAAGGATCATGATATGAATAAACTGGATACCAGGCCATAACCATAATAATAAGCATAGCAAGACAACAAATGATGATCATTAGATATAGCAAGGTAAGATACACTGAATGTGCTTTGATTCTTTCTCTGATTTCCTATTTTCTTTGCACCACCCAACTAGCATACTAACTAGTGTCTTTTATGGAACGATTCGTATTCCCTACTAGTGTCCCAACTTGTATCCTGTGAAAAAGGATCCGTACCCCCTACTAGGGTCCCAACTAGTATCCTGTGTTACAAAATAAGGTGATCCCAACCCCGCAATTGTGGTAGCCTTCAGGCGTACATCTAGTATGAGGATCTTACCTCAACCAGCCTAATTTCCATGAAGATGTTAGATGTACCGTTACTGCCCTACCGATCGGCTCCCTACTTGTACTAACTTTCCTTGTGTCTGTGTCAATCGGCCCTCTCATGCATGTATATACCCTATGCTGGTCCCACCATAAGGTGTATCAATCCCAATGATAGAAACCCGACACAAATTCTAGATGCACAGTGTATACTACTGATGCCCGGGGCCTACTTTTCCACTCCAGAGCACGAGCACGCCCATACTCCGTCGAAACTACACTGCTACACCCTCTGTCGCTATTTTGACTGCTTATAATCAGCTGAAGCGACCCGAACTTCCCCGGTCTCCGCAAAGAAGAGAAAGAATGAATTGTTTTGAGAACACGACAAAATAGAACGCAGATGGGAGAACATTTCATTGTATATTACAACAATTCCATCAGAATACAAGAATATACAGAGTATAAATGAATATTACACAGAAATATCAGAGAATTAAATTACATTTAAATACATTACATAGCAGAGGAAAATAATACAATACACAACAAGAAGAGATATACGGATACAAAGCTTTCCGGATATCATTCCAGCTGTAAACCAGGATCCTGTGAATATAAATCTGCAAAACCAAAACTACTAGCTGCCCGTGTCAAAATAAGGGCACCCGGAGTTTAGGTTAAAACAATAAACTCCAGGTCAGTCATGGGACTGGTGTGAGAACTAAAACAGTTATTAATCTTTATTTTTGAAGTTAGGTAAATCAAGGGACCACGCCGTATAACACGGAACGGGTTTCCTCCCAAGAATACCAGTGCATAAAACAACAGCGCAATGCTAAATAAAGAACAATGAAGCTATTATAAGACCCAGTTCCCATCACACAATGCAACGCAAGCCGGAGGATAGGGTTTTTACCTTATAATAGCCAAGAATGCTTGATACGTATAAAAACAAATCATTTGATACTATAATAAGTGTATAGTGTCAAAACAATTTCAATCATAAATATCAATCTTAGACGGCATAACATCCCATGCTACTATGTCGCCATACTAGGCTCTACAAATAAAACCGCAAATGTCATGTATTTGGAAGTTGGATTTCCATCTATGAACCGAGGCAAAAGATAGTCCTCACTGATTCGAGACAATCTAGCCCATGTCTCTGGATCAGAGCTCGAGTGACCCTTGGAGCGACAAGGTCGGTCCACCAATGTGGATTAAAATTCCTGAACACTGCGTTTCCCCGCCCTTTGGGGCGTAAGTGAGCCAACAAATGACTCCATCGGACCCGGATCGTCCGATCAAACCGAGGCGCCTCGCAACAGCAACAACCACATAAGTCAAACTCGTCAGGGCATGTAAAACCACTGACGCCACTTTTTAGCTAGAAGGAAACGCATGCCCTCCCTGAGGTCCGTCTCCCGTTTTTGGTTCATACTGGGTGTGAAACTCGCGAAGTAAACGTTACACAAAGCTACGCCACAAAGGCCGTGCTTCGATCATCAACCACAAGACTTTGCTTTTCAACAGAAACCTTGATCATTTGCCACTTAGGCATGCCACACAGCCAATTCACTCTATGTGTTTGATATCCATCAGTATATAACCCCTGAGCTCGTACGTCTCAGAGAAGAGCGTTAAGAAAGAGAATAAATTCTCCGCCGCCAAACAGATATATATTTAATAGAAATCAATCACATAGACTAAATTCCAATGTCAGACACACAGTCCATCTACAAGTTCGTTCTGGGTCCGAACGAAACCGGAGGCACCTAGTACCCCGCATATCCATCGATCTCCAAGTACGCCTGGACGATCACCAACTGTTTCCATCTTCTTGGGTGTACGACCCAATCAAGATCATCAGTAAATATCCAAACGACGTGAAGACCTCTGGTCTTCGACCACCGTCTTCATCTTCGACACAGTTATTCAGAATGGGATAAACCCGGTCTTTCTGAATAACTCGCATATATAATAAACAAGTGTTACACAAACATAACATATGCCTCATTCCAATTCAGAATATTCTTTTATTCAAATATTCTTATACTTTGGCAAAGGTTCCCATTGATTTTATCAAAGATAAATTCTTTGAAATTTACTCTTTAATCTTCTTTTGAATATCAATCCAAACTAGTCGGGATTAGCGAACTACACCGAAGTAATCATTTATTTTATTTTACAATCCCAACCTATTCATCCCATGAAGTAAAACTGGTTATACTTCATATCTAACACCATAGTGTTATCGGTAAATTCAATTACCATTTCACGTTCAAATCTAATTAAAGATTTAACTATCGCTTGGAGCAAATCTGGTGATACTCCGTTCTCAATCTTTTCAATCTAATTAAAGATTCATAAAAACTCCACTTAGTTTTAATCTTTAACTGGGTTAAAGAATCAGTATCATTTCAAAACAAGGTTCACGATACACTCAAAATAACATTCCATTAATTATCGGGTTAAGGAACAAGTGTTATTTAAAAAACTGTTCACGATAAACCCAAAAATCAATACCAACTCAATTCCAATTAAATATCATTTAATTGGTACACTTCATTAAATCTAAATAAAAAGATTTAATCTTTTCTCAACTGGGTTCAAGAACAGTGTTAATAAAGACACCATTCACGACGAACCCAAATCACATTTGATATTAAATACAAGGCTCTGAATAGAAAATATATCGGCTTATATTCAATATCAAATTCTATGACTAACAAATGTCGTATTGGAAATAATGATATAAATATATATCTTTCAAATTTCCATAACAACATCTGTATAATCCTGAAATCCAACATCGAAATAATCCAAAGACAATTTCGATTCAAATCCATTCCAATTCAATTATTGGAAATTCTGGTTACTTTTAAAACCCTTTTCAAATTCAATTTATTTACTTTAAAGATAAATAAATTATAATTCTAGTTCAAAACTAGTTCATTTCGATAAAAATCTATTTTTATCTTTTCAAATATGGAGTTTTTCACCCCAAATCTTCACAAATCATTTCTTATGATTTTACACAAATTATTATTATTTTTAATAATTTTATCAAGGCCCGTACAGTCGATTACCATCAACGGCCATCGAACTGCACTTACAGCGACCTTTTCCAAATTTGATTTGGACATAATTCCAAATCCAACCGTTAGATTTCAAATTTCTAATATTCGTTAGAAAGCTCTTTTCGATACGAACCCAACGGTTCCGGTTTTAGGAGAATCCGACGGTCGGATCTCCCGCAATGTCCGTTTGAAGTCAATGGTCGAAATTCACGAACTACCACAGCGCGGCGCGTTCTATTCAGGCCATTATATTATATATATAATATATATAATATATAGTTCGTCGATTTCCTTTTAAAACGTATTTTATAAATTGTTTTAAATTCGTTTTCAAAATGATTTCCACTGCATTTCTAATTCAAATCAAAATTGAATTTTTCCTTATAAATTCGTTTTAAATTCACTTGAAATTGATTTCAATTCAAATTGATTTCTAATTCAATTTCAGTTCGTTTTCAATTCAATTCAATTTCGATTCGAATTCCTTTATATTCAATTTCAATTCGAATTTCTTTATATTCAATTTCAATTAGAATTCATTTCTATTCTGTTTCAGTTTGAATTTCAATTCTTTTCAAAATATCAGATTTTGAAATCACTTTCGATATTCATTATAAAATGAATAAAATCGATATAAATATCGTTCACGTCAAAATGGCGTCAATCTATTCTACACGGCTTCATATATTTCTATTTCCCCATATTCTATTTCAAATATTTCTATTTCAAATGTTTCTTTTTCAAATATTTCTATTTTCAAATATTCTATTTCAAATATAAAATGAGGCCCAATCAATTACCATATAATGTTAATTATATGGATTTTCTACCACACGTATCTAACAACAATGATAAATCATCAACCATCATCCAAAGTGCGTTCTACACTGTATAAGCATCAAATATAAATATTTAACGCTTATAACAGTCTGTCAATCAATCGATCGACATACAACTATATTGGGATTAGTGCACATCAAATATCATCCCAATACCCGTGTGGGGTTTCAAACAATCAAACACAGATTTTATTAGTGCAGTTGGGCGATGTGTAAAATTTATCGTCCCAATCAATATCAGTCAGATGTGTGTATATAAATAAATCGTTTGATTTGTTTATTTTTATTTCATTTCATATACATGTTAAAATTCTATTTTCAACTATAAAATATTTTTAACTATATAAATATTTTATTTCGTTTCACATCACACAATCAACTACACATCAAAATCAAACAAACAAGCATACAAGCCGTCCATGGTCTGTGGACGACGGGTGTCGGGTGCTACTAAACACCGTCTGCATCCTAGTATACATTTATAACTAGAAAAATAAAATTAAAGGTGAGAAGTTCTCACAGAGGGTTCCACTCCGCCGTGCTTTGCTTTTGAACTGCTGAACATCTGGATTTGTTTGCAATTCCAATGCAGTTCTTTTCCACGCTGTTCATAATAAAAATTATATTTTTATCCCTTCATTTCAATAAATAAAAATCGTATTTTTATTTCTACTTCATATATATTTTCGACGCTCCATTCTATATAAAAATTATATTTCTACTTCTTATACAAAGATCGAATTTTTATATCATCGCTATAAAAATCACATTCTTATTTCAATGCATATATAATAAAAATCATATCTTTACACTTTCCTATTCAATATATAAAAATCGAATTTTTACTTCACTATTCAATATATAACAATCGAATTTTTACTTCGCTATTCAATATATAAAAATCGAATTTTTAATTTGCTATTCAATATATAAAAATCGAATTTTAACTTTGCTATTCAATGTATAAAAATCGAATTTTTACTTTGCTATAAAAATCCCTTTTCTATTTCAACGTATATATAATAAAAATTAGATTTTTATTTCGCTACATATATAAAGATCAAATTTTTATCATCATACCTATATAAAAATTATATCTTTAACTTTTCTATATTATAAAAATTATATTTTTAATATATCTAACATCGCTAAAATCCACAACTTCTTCTAACTAAAGATTATATTTCTAATTTGCTACTAACTATATAAAGATAACATTTTTAATTAGCTACTAACCATATAAAGATAATATTTTTAATTAGCTACTAACCTTTTTATTTTAAACACAATTAAAAACTGAAAATAAAATTAGATAAGTAAATAAAACTTACTTTCCTAAGTAGAGGAGGAGGGGTGGTTCATCACTGTTGGCCGGGGGGTTTCACCGTCGCTGTGGTGGCAAGGGAGGAAGAAGAAGAAGCAGCGGCCGCAGCAGCAGGAGGAGGGGGCACGTTCGGTTTTGGAAGGGAGGGAGAGGATCGGGAGGGCCAGGGGGGGTTCGGTGGTGGTCGGCGCCACCTGGGCGCGGCGGTGGGCTGACGAACGGGGGGGGGGGGGCTGTGTCTTCATGGAGTGAGGGGGGGTCGCGGCAGGAGGAAGAAGAAGAAGGGGGAGTTCGCCGATCGGCGAAGGAGGAGGGGGGTTGCAGCACCAGGGGGGCGACGCTGGCGATCGTGCGCCCCCTTTTTCCTTTTTTTATTTTTAAATCGATTTGAAAAGTAAAAGGGGGGGTCTGAGCAAAGATAAAAGGGAGGAGGGGTTTTATTTTGTTTTATTTAATTAATTTATTTTCAAAAAGGTACTTTTTATTTCGACCTCGAAACGAGGCCCACCGCTTGTCATCCCTAGCTAATCACCCCCGTTCCGAACACAATGGGATATGTACCGTAGGCCGATTCCATCGTTTCGATCAGTTTCCGTTGAATTTAAATATAAATCAGTATATATTCAATTTGAACGCGCATTTCAATTTACCGGGGCCACATACTAACTCGAAAAATTACAGAAAAATTATTTCTAGCTTCGTATTGACGATATGGTCCTAACAAAACTAGTTTCGTCGAATTATGAGATCGTTGGAAAAATGGCCATTTTCCAGTCGATTAAAATCGGTTGAAACTGGTCAAACGCGTTTTCCTTTGCCACGCTCACATATTGATTCAAAAAATTATGAAATTTGGAACCTAGCGATAATATTACATCACAGATCCAACAAAAGTGGTTTCGTCGAAATCCGAGATCGTTTGCAAAATTCCCATTTTTAAGGGCCTGAATTCCATAGCGACTATTCAGAATTTTCAACTGGACATATCTTTTGATTCCCGCTATGAAATTTCAATATTTCAGATTCATTGGAAAGATATTTTCAATTAGATTCCATTATTTTTTGTTTCACTAAAATCCGGTTTATTTTGCACCCGGTATATTCAATTGAAGTTTGAAATCGAACTACCGCGCCATTTTCAATTCCTTTTATAAATATAAATAAATATTTATATTTTATCGACGATTCATACGAATATATACGTTCGAATTATATTCAAAATAAATTTCTCGTCCATATTATTTAAAATAATCCATTTTAAATAATCAAAATTCGCTAAAATTGCCAAAATAAAATTTTTAAATTGGCCCAGATTTCCGGGTTATTACAATCTCCCCCACTTAAAACTTTTCATCCCCGAAAAGGAACGAAGCCGAAAGTTGTTTTACAAACCAACTCAACTTTCACTATTTTCTTTACGGCTTAAGTTCTTCAACTTTTCAGTTTCTAAGAACTTTTCAAAAATTTCAAAAATTTGGCTAACACCCTAAATTTTCGAAAAATTTCGCCATAACCTCCCCTGCACCGGGAGCACGGGAAAATCCCGAAATTGCCATACAGGCCCTCTGATCTCAAAAAGAAAAAGAAAAAGCCAAGCGGCTCATAAAATCATCATCACCCAAACAAAACAGTAAATTATGATAAACATGTACCTATTTGTCGGGCAAACAAATTTTATTCTCTTCTCTAGCCTCCTTGCTATGACCTGTTCAATGTAAGTACATGTATATGCAAGCAAATGCGACTAATTTCAATACAATTTAATATTTGATACAATTAGGCGTATTGGTTCAAAATTATCAAACAAATAAACAAACAACACAAACATCAATCAATTAGTGAATTAACATTTCAAATTCATAACTTTGATACATAGTCATATATAGAAAATCATGTTCTTGATGCCAATTCACAACGATAAGCCCTATCTAATTTCGGTTCTCACACCAGTCTAATGGAAATATAGAAATCTCACTTTCGTTACTCGAAAATAAATACTAGCGACGGTGCCCCATCACCAGAATTATCCCCGGGCAACTAGAGTATGATTTTATAACTATCCAGTATATTAAAACTTCGAATACACGTTTGCAAGACACATATGCAAAATCTTTATATATTGGATTGTCCAAATCAATTTATAATAAATGATCAAATACGAATAAGTGATTTAAATTTCAAAACAAAACTTGTTTTTACTTTTAAAAATATACTCTTCACACTCGTTCTAGGATACTACTGATCCCATCTCTAACGAGTCATTCTCATTGTATATTACTAATCCAATATCTGATGAATTCTTTCGTATGGTTCTAATGTGTCTTGTTCTCTAAGCTTTGTAAACCAAAGCTATGATACCAACTGAACCGACCCGAACTTCCCCGGTCTCCGCAGAGAAGAGAAAGAACGAATTGTTCTGAGAACACGACAAAATAGAACGTAGATGGGAGAACGTTTCATTGTATATTACAACAATTCCATCAGAATACAAGAATATACAGAGTATAAATGAATATTACACAGAAATATCAGAGATTTAAATTACATTTAAATACATTACATAGCAGCGTAAAATAATACAATACACAACTAGAAGAGATGTACGGATACAAAGCTTTCTGGATATCATTCCAGCTGTAAACCAGGATCCTGTGAATATAAATCTGCAAAACCAAAACTGCTAGCTGCCCGTGTCAAAATAAGGGCACCCAGAGTTTAGGTTAAAACAATAAACTCCAGGTTAGTCATGGGACTAGTGTGAGAACTAAAACAGTTATTAATCTTTATTTTTGAAGTTAGGTAAATCAAGGGACCACGCCGTATAACACGGAACGGGTTTCCTCCCAAGAATACCAGTGCATAAAACAACAGCGCAATGCTAAATAAAGAACAATGAAGCTATTATAAGACCCAATTCCCATCACATAATGCAACGCAAGCCGGAGGACAGGGTTTTTACCTTATAATAGCCAAGAATGCTTTATACGTTTAAAAACAAATCATTTGATACTATAATAAGTGTATAGTGTCAAAACAATTTCAATCATAAATATCAATCATAGACGGCATAGCATCCCATGCTACTATGTCGCCATACTAGGCTCTACAAATAAAACCGCAAATGTCACGTATTTGGAAGTTGGATTTCCATCTATGAACCGAGGCAAAAGATAGTCCTCACCAATTCGAGACAATCTAGCCCATGTCTCAGGATCAGAGCTCGAGTGACCCTTGGAGCGACAGGGCCGGTCCACCGATGTGGATTAAAATTCCTGAACCCTGCGTTTCCCCGCCCTTTGGGGTGTAAGTGAGCCAACAAATGACTCCATCGGACCCGGATCATCCGATCAAACCGAGGCTCCTCGCAACAGCAACAACCACATAAGTCAAACTCGTCAGGGCGTGTAAAACCACTGACGCCACTTTTTAGCTAGAAGGAAACGCATGCCCTCCCTGAGGTCCGTCTCCCGTTTTTGGTTCATACTGGGTGTGAAACTCGCGAAGTAAACATTACACAAAGCTACGCCACAAAGGCCGTGCTTCGATCATCAACCACAAGACTTTTCTTTTCAACAGAAACCTTGATCATTTGCCACTTAGGCATGCCACACAGGCAATTCACTCTATGCGTTTGATATCCATCAGCATATAACCCCTGAGCTCGTACGTCTCAGAGAAGAGCGTTAAGCAAGAGAATAAATTCTCCGCCGCCAAACAGATATATATTTAATAGAAATCAATCACACAGACTAAAATCCAATGTAAGACACACAGTCCATCTACAAGTTCGTTCTGGGTCTGAACGAAACCGGAGGCACCTAGTACCCCGCATATCCATCGATCTCCAAGTACGCCTGGACGATCACCAACTGTTTCCATCTTCTTGGGTGTACGGCCCAATCAAGATCATCAGTAAATGTCCATACGACATGAAGACCTCTGGTCTTCGACCACCGTCTTCATCTTCGATACCACGTCGAATTGGTTATTCAGAATGGGATAAACCCGGTCTTTCTGAATAACTCGCGTATATAATAAACAAGTTTTACACAAACACAACATATGCCTCATTCCAATTCAGAATATTCTTTTATTCAAATATTCTTATACTTTGGAAAAGGTTCCTATTAATTTTTATCAAAGATAAATTCTTTGAAATTTACTCTTTAATCTTCTTTTGAATATCAATCCAAACTAGTCGGGATTAGCGAACCACACTGAAGTAATCATTTATTTTATTTTCCAATCCCAACCTATTCATCCCATGAAGTAAAACTGGTTATACTTCATATCTAACACACCAGTGTTATCGGTAAATTCAATTACCATTTCACGTTCAAATCTAATTAAAGATTTAACTATCGCCTAGAGCAAAACTGGTGATACTCCATTCTCGATCTTTTCAATCTAATTAGACATTCATAAAAACTCCACTTAGTTTTAATCTTTAACTGGGTTAAAGAATCATTGTCATTTCAAAACACGGTTCACGATAAACCCAAAATCACATTCCATTAATTATCGGGTTAAGGAACAAGTGTTATTTAAAACACTTTTCACGATAAACCCAAAAATCAATACCAACTCAATTCCAATTAAATATCATTTAATTGGTACACTTCATTAAATCTAAATAAAAATATTTAATCTTTTCTCAACTGGGTTCAAGAACAGTGTTAATAAAGACACCATTCACGATGAACCCAAATCACATTTGATATTAAATACAAGGCTCTGAATAGAAAATATATCGGCTTATATTCAATATCAAATTCTACGACTAACAAATGTCGAATTGGAAATAACGATATAAATATATATCTTTCAAATTTCCAAAACAACATCTGTATAATCCTGAAATCCAACATCGAAATAATCCAAAGACAATTTCGATTCAAATCCATTCCAATTCAATTATTGGAAATTCTGGTTACTTTTAAAACCCTTTTCAAATTCAATTTATTTACTTTAAAAATAAATAAATTATAATTCTAGTTCAAAACTAGTTTATTTCAATAAAAATCTATTTTTATCTTTTCAAATATGGAGTTTTTCATCCCAAATCTTCACAAATCATTTCTTATGATTTTACACAAATTATTATTATTTTTAATAATTTTATCAAGGCCCGTACAGTCGATTTCCGTCAACGGCCATCGAACTACACTTACAGCGACCTTTTTCAAATTTGATTTGGACATAATTCCAAATCCAACCGTTAGATTTCAAATTTCTAATATTCGTTAGAAAGCTCTTTTCGATACGAACCTAACGATTCTGGTTTTAGGAGAATCCGACGGTCGGATCTCCCGCAATGTCCGTTTGAAGTCAATGGTCGAAATTCATGAACTACCGCAGCGCGGCGCGTTCTATTCAGACCATTATATTATATATATATATATTAAATATATACTTCGTCGATTTCCTTTTAAAACGTACTTTATAAATCGTTTTAAATTCGTTTTCAAAACGATTTCCGCTTCATTTCTAATTCAAATCAAAATTGAATTTTTCCTTATAAATTCGTTTTAAATTCACTTGAAATTGATTTCCATTCAAATTGATTTCTAATTCAATTTCAGTTCGTTTTTAATTCAATTCAATTTCAATTCGAATTCCTTTATATTCAATTTCAATTCGAATTTCTTTATATTCAATTTCAATTTGAATTCATTTCTATTCAGTTTCAGTTTGAATTTCAATTCTTTTCAAAATATCAGATTGTGAAATCACTTTCGATATTCATTATAAAATGAGTAAAATCGATATAAATATCGTTCACGTCAAAATGGCGTCAATCTATTCTACACGGCTTCAGATATTTCTATTTCCCCATATTCTATTTCAAATATTTCTATTTCAAATGTTTCTTTTTCAGAAATTTCTATTTTCAAATATTCTATTTCAAATATGGAATGAGGCCCAGTCAATTACCATATAATGTTAATTATATGGATTTTCTACCACAAACAATGATAAATCATCAACCATCATCCAAAGTGAGTTCTACACTGTATAAGCATCAAATATAAATATTTAACGCTTATAACAGTCTGTCAATCAATCGATCGACATACAACTATATTGGGATTAGTGTACATCAAATATCATCCCAATACCCGTGTGGGGTTTCAAGCAATCAAACACATATTTTATTTGTGCAGTTGGGCGATGTGTTAAATTTATCGTCCCAATCAATATCAGTCAAATGTGTGTATATAAACAAATCGTCTGATTTGTTTATTTTTATTTCATTTCATATACACGTTAAAATTCTATTTTCAACTATAAAATATTTTTAACTATATAAATATTTTATTTCGTTTCACATCACATCACACAATCAACTACACATCAAAATCAAACAAGCATACAAGCCGTCCATGGTCTGTGGACGACGGGTTTCGGGTGCTACTAAACACCGTCTGCATCCTAGTATATATTTATAACTAGAAAAATAAAATTAAAGGGGAGAAGTTCTCACAGAGGGTTCCACTCCGCCGTGCTTTGCTTTTGAACTGCTGAACATCTGGATTTGTTTGCAATTCCAATGCAGTTCTTTTCCACGCTGTTCATAATAAAAATTATATTTTTATCCCTTCATTTCAATAAATAAAAATCGTATTTTTATTTCTACTTCATATATATTTTCGACTCTCCATTCTATATAAAAATTATATTTCTACTTCTTATACAAAGATCGAATTTTTATATCATCGCTATAAAAATCACATTCTTATTTCAACGCATATATAATAAAAATCATATCTTTATACTTTCCTATTCAATATATAAAAATCCAATTTTTACATCGCTATTCAATATATAACAATCGAATTTTTACTTCGCTATTCAATATATAAAAATCGAATTTTTTACTTTGCTATTCAATATATAAAAATCGAATTTTTTCTTTGCTATTCAATATATAAAAATCGAATTTTTTACTTTGCTATAAAAATCACTTTTCTATTTCAACGTATATATAATAAAAATTAGATATTTATTTCGCTACATATATAAAGATAAAATTTTTATCATCATACCTATATAAAAATTATATCTTTAACTTTTCTATATTATAAAAATTATATTTTTAATATATCTAGCATCGCTAAAATCCACATCTTCTTCTAACTAAAGATTATATTTCTAATTTGCTACTAACTATATAAAGATAACATTTTTAATTAGCTACTAACCATATAAAGATAATATTTTTAATTAGCTACTAACCTTTTTATTTTAAACACAATTAAAAACTGAAAATAAAATTAGATAAGTAAATAAAACTTACTTTCCTAAGTGGAGGAGGAGGGGTGGTTCATCACTGTTGGCCGGGGGGTTTCACCGTCACTGTGGTGGCAAAGGACGAAGAAGAAGAAGCAGCGGCCGCAGCAGAAGGAGGAGGGGGCACGTTCGGTTTTGGAAGGGAGGGAGAGGATCGGGAGGGCCAGGGGGGTTCGGTGGTGGTCGGCGCCACCTGGGCGCGGCGGTGGGCTGACGAATGGGGGGGGGTGGAGGGGGGTTGTGTCTTCATGGAGTGAGGGGGGTCGCGGGAGGAGGAAGAAGAAGAAGGGGGAGTTCGCCGATCGGCGAAGGAGGAGGGGGGGTTGCGGCACCAGGGGGGCGGCGCTGGCGATCGTGCCCCCCCTTTTTCCTTTTTTTTAAAATCGATTTGAAAAGTAAACGGGGGGGTCTGAGCAAAGATAAAAGGGAGGAGGGGTTTTATTTTGTTTTATTTAATTAATTTATTTTGAAAAGGTACTTTTTATTTCGACCTCGAAACGAGGCCCACCGCCTGTCGTCCCTAGCTAATCACCCCCGTTCCGAACACAATGGGATATGTACCGTAGGCCGATTCCATCGTTTCGATTAGTTTCCGTTGAATTTAAATATAAATCAGTATATATTCAATTTAAACTCGCATTTCAATTTACCGGGGCCACATACGAACTCGAAAAATTACAAAAAAATTATTTCTAGCTTCGTATTGACGATACGGTCCTAACAAATCTAGTTTCGTCGAATTCTGAGATCGTTGGGAAATGACCATTTTCCAGTCGATTAAAATCAGCTTAAACAGGTCAAACGCGTTTTCCTTTGCCACGCTCACATATTGATTCGAAAAGTTTTGAAATTTGGAACCTAGCGATAATATGACATCACGGATCCAACAAAAGTGGTTTCGTCGAAATCCGAGATCATTTGCAAAATTCCCATTTTTAAGGGCCTGAATTCCATAGCGACCATTCAGAATTTTCAACTGGACATATCTTTTGATTCCCGCTATGAAATTTCAATTTTTCAGATTCGTTGGAAAGAAATTTTCAATTAGATTCCATTATTTTTGGTTCAACTAAAATCCGGTTTATTTTGCGCCCGGTATATTGAATTGAAGTTTGAAATCGAATTATCGAACTACCGCGCCATTTTCAATTCCTTTTATAAATATAAATAAATATTTATATTTTATCGACGATTCATATGAATATATACGTTCGAATTATATTCAAAATAAATTTCTCATCCATATTATTTAAAATAATCCATTTTAAATAATCAAAATTTGCTAAAATTGCCAAAATAAAATTTTTAAATTGGCCCAGATTTCCGGGTTATTACATCAGCTCAGTAATCGTGCCCCATCCTGCCTAGCTCAAGGTACCGTGATACATCCATGTTGGTTGCTGCTGAAATGGGTCCCCGTTACTAGTGGTTTCCTAGGGTCTATTTGTATACCCCCAATTGGCTAAGTGTTATCCATCCATTCAGGTTAACTTAACCCATCCACACGTCGTGTCATGTTGGTTAAGTGTTTCTTATTAACTTAACCCTTCTCATTCATCATGTTGTAATTGGTTTAGTGTTTCCTATTAACTTAACCCTGTTCATTCATCATATTATATTGGTTAAGTGTTTCACATTAACTTAACCCCAGTTGTTCATTGGTTAAGTGTTAACTTAACCCTACCACTGGTCATGTTACATTGGTTAAGTGTTGTCCTCTTGTGTTACTTAACCCTACCACTTGTCATGTCACATTGGTTAAGTGTTTCCCTTTTGTGTTACTTAACCCTACCACTTGTCATGTTACATTGGTTAAGTGTTGCCCTCTTGTGTTAGTTAACCCTATCACACATCATGTTATATTGGTTAAGTGTTGCTCTCTTGTGTTACTTAACCCTACCACTTGTCATGTTTCATAGGTTGACTGTTGCCCTCTAGTGGTACTTAACCCTACCGCACATCATGTTATATTGGTTAAGTGTTGCTTTGATTAGCTTAACCCTACCATTCTTAGCCTGTTTGTTTCTTAGCTTTAATTTATTCATTAAAGCACCAACCTCTCACATTAGATCTATATTGTTGCAGTCGCTGGATATGCCGGGCTGTTCCTGGCAGCCGTACACCGCAAGTCAATCTAACCTCTGGTTTTTGGGCTTAAATGCTCTAACCTCTCACATTAGATCTATATTGTTGTGGTCGCTGGATGTGCCAGACGGTTCTGGGCAGTCTTACACCGCAACTCAATCTAAACTCGGGTTAGGCATGTTCATCTTTAGCCAATTTACATATTTTTCATATGTGTCCGAATCTATGTGTCAAATTTTCCACAAGTCTAGCCAATACAAGTTTATGCCACATTCCCATGCTATGCCCAAAATTTACTCAATTAAATTAAACCCAATTTTCCCTACGTTATAATCGCACGTACAACGAGATTCAATCTAAGTTCTGAATGAACTTAGTATTCACAAATGCAAGTAAAAATGGTAAAAATAGAGAAGGGCCATAAGAAATGACATAAGGAAAAATAGGCATGTAAAGATGTACCCAATTCAAGAATTATGTTTCAATGTTGTACATTAACAACATGTGTAGACAAGCTAAGCAATTTACCCCATAGGTATAAAGATTAGATAGTATTGGACTTAAGAGAATCGCTAATTTTTATGTACAACATGATAAGTCCCATTGTATCAATCACAATAGTCTCATAGGCATAGGAAGTACAACATGATAGTTTCCATCATAAAAACCACAACAGTCTCATAGGCATGATAGGTTCCATTATGTCAATCCAACAGTCTCATAGGCATGATAGGTTTTATTATGTCAGTCACAACAGTCTCATAGGCATGATAGGTTCTGTTATGTCAGTCCAACAGTCTCATAGGCATGATAAGTTCAATTATGTCAGTCCAACAGTCTCATAGGCATAATAGGTGTCATTACATCAATCACAATAGTCTCATAGGCATAAGCAATTCGGATTTGACAAAAGGATAGACACGATTCAGAACTAGGCATCCTTCTAGATCCGTTTATTACAATCATTATTTCTATTAGATGTTTAAATCTAAATAATAACTGAACTTACTGAAAAAGGACGGATCTTGTATTCTGGGATTTGATTTCTGAATTTGAAAATCTATCCTTTGATGTAGATGTTTGATTTGAAGTTCTTCTAATCGATTACTAGTTTAGATTTATTTTTCTAGTTAGGAGAAGATAAAGGATGATAGGCTAGCTTATAGACGAATAACATGACAACACCATAGTCTTACGATTATGAGGTTAGGGTCTAGGTTTAGCTATGTAAATATAGATGTCTAGGATTAATTCTAGCCTTTAGATTAGTCTAGGAGAAATCAGAGCCATCAAACCGAAGAGATGTGTCATCCAGCCAACCATAGCATGACACATAAGCCCTAAAACCTCAAAAATTAGTCATTGGCCCATCAGAAAAGGCCACATCAGCTCAGGACTACAGAATTCATAACAAGATGCAAATCTCAAAGGGGTCGACTCCCTACATGGGGGGTCGACACCTATGTCGACTCCCCTGTAGGGTGGTCGACACCTATGTCGACTCCCCCTGGGGGGTCGACACCCTGAGCGAGAATTTTCCCGCTCAGCCTGTTCTGTCCGAATTTGGAATTTTGAACTGGATTTATTATTTAATTATTATTTTCTGTTTATTCTTGAAATCTTCTGAACTCCATAACTTCTTCATATGGAGTCCAATTCACGCAAACTTGGACTCTATCTCAAGCATAATTCCGAGACGAAGGCAATGGTATAACCCGTTTCCCTTAATTCTTCTTCTAAAAATTAAGTGTTCTTAGATTTGTTAATTTTAATATTCACAAAAAATACGGGGTGTTACACAATGTCTGACATACCATCCATTTACAAGTCCGTTTTGGGTCTGAACGAAACCGGAGGCACCTTATTCCTCGTCCCATATGTCCAATACGGGAGAGAGGCCCTCTCATATTCGAACAATCAACCAAGTACGTCCGGACGTCCACCACTGTAGCCCCTTCAAGGTAGCTACTCCAATCACGGGCATCAGAAGCAACTCATACATTCGATGTGAAGATCGTCGGTCTTGCGACGTCTTTAATCTCTTCGACTGTTATTTGTCTTAAAATTCGATGTGAAGTTTATGTCGTTTCATTATTCAGAATGGATTAAACCCGGTCTTTCTGAATAACTTGCGTATTTTATAATCATGTGCTGTAAAAACACATCCAATGCCTCATTCCAATTCAGAATATTCTTTTAATAAAATATTCACATTTTTAATCTAATTAAAGATTCATTAAAACTCTAGTTCAGTATTAATCTCAAAAATTATTACTTAATGATTATTCAAATTTTAAGAAATTAACCTTATCTTTAACTGGGTTAAAGAACTAATGTCTTTTAAAAAACAATTCACGATAAACCCAAATCTTCTTCCATTAAAATATAATCTAAACGGAAATCATAACAGTATATAATCGATATAAATTCCCGTATCATACTAATAATATAATTGGAATAACGGTAATCCCTTTTAAATTCCATGTATAGTATTGGTCTTCATTCATAGAAGCTCATCTCGATTATTGCCAAATCGAATTCCAATTTAATGTATTAAATTGGAAAGCTTTTGTGACGACCCTATTTCCAGTACAGACAGAGACAAGGGTAATCTTTAGAATATAACACAGAAACAAATAATAGCAGAACAGAATTAAATAAATACACCAGATAATGAATAATAGAATATACTGGATAAACGTAATCATCAGAGTTACACAGTATACAGGATCTTACTTAGTACAAATACAGTTCAACAATACATATGTGTATAGCGGAAAAACAAACATAATGTACAATAGGAGCTGAACAGCATAAAAAGAGATAAATGATAGAATCCATCTTCAGCTCCATCTATCCGGATAAAGCCTGCTAAACCTGAATACAAGGCTGCCCGTGTAGAAAAAAGGGCACCCGAGTTTGAAAGTGAAACAAACTACGAGTCAGTCATGGGACTGGTATGAGAAATCTACTCAACACATTAAATATATGGCTAATCACTGGACCACGCCACTTTCGTGGAACGGGTTTACTCCATTGGATTGCCAGTGATTTAAAAACAAATCTCTCTTTTAAACATCGCAATGCTTTTAATAAAAATGAGGCCATTATAAGACTCAGTTCCCATCACACAATGCAACGCAAACCGGCGGATAGAGTTTTACCTTATAATGGCCAAAATATGCTTGATACGAATAAAACAAAGGCATTTGATATTATTGCTACTGTTTATATTTTTGAAAACAATTTCAAATCATAACTATCAATCATAGACGGCATTAATGCCCCCATACCACTATGTCGCCATATATAGGTATACAATCAAAACCGCACGATGTCGTATTTGGAAATTGGATTTCCGTCATGAACCAAGGCAAAAGATAGTCCTTACCGACTTCAAGACTGTCTAGCCCGAGTCTCAGGGCAAGTACTCAGTCAAACCCTTGGATCGTCAGGGCCGGTCCACCGATGTGGATTAAAATGCCTGAACAATGCGTTTCCTCGCCCTATGGGGCGTAAATGAGCCAACGAATGACTTCATCAGACCCGGATCGTCCGATCTAACCGAGGCGCCTCGCAACAGCAACAACGACATAAGTCAAACTCGTCAGGGCGTGTAAAACCACTGACGCCACTCCTAGCTAGAAGGAAACGCATGTCCCCCCTGAGGTCCTTCCTCCCGTTTCTGGTTCATACCGGGTGTGAGGTTCGCGAATTCACGTTATACACAAAGCTACGCCACACAGGCGATGCTTTGATCATCACCACAAGACTTTGCTTTTCAACAGAAGCCCTGATCACTGCATCTTAGCATGCCACACAGACAATTCACACCGTGCAACTGATAGATATCGATCACACAGAATAAATTCTAATGTCAGGCACACTGTCCATTTGCAAGTCCATTCTGGGTCTGAACGAAACCGGAGGCACTATATACCTCGCAAACCCATCGATCACCACGTACATCTGGACGATCACCACTCATTATCCATATTTCGGGATGCCTCCCAATCAGGACCTCGGTTACCATCCAAACGAGGTGAAGATCTCCGGTCTTCGACCACCGTCTTCATCTTCGATTTCTTATCATCGATTCAGTTATTCAGAATGGGATAAACCCAGTCTTTCTGAGCAACTCGCGTATATAATAAACAAGTGCAACACTAACATACACACACATCATTTCAATTCATTAGTCACTAACCGTCAATCAGTAAGAGAATGATTTCCCAAATATTAAACCCGAAGGCCGAAACCAACATCAGATCAACACCTAGGAAACCATTCGACTTAGCCAACCTTCAGTTAATTTCTAAATTTCACATTTATATCGTTAATAATATTTTATAACGATTTATCGCTATTTTTATTTATTTTAAAATAGCCAATTTATTCAAAACGACGCTTCGGGCCATAACGCGACTGTGGCGCTGTTTTTCTTCAGATTTGATTTACACACATCTAAAAATCTAACCGTTGGATCTTCACAAAATTTACATCATTAGAAAGATCTTTTCTAAACGAATCCAACGGTTCTAGTTTTGGGAAAATATGACGGTCGGATCTCCCGGTACAATCGTTTGAAGTTTCGATTTCAAAATACGAACTGCAGCTTCGTTATTCGATTAAATATAATTATATTTGTATATATATATATATAATTGATTCTGGCGCTTTTTTCTTCATATTCGAATTAAACATTCCAGACAATCCAACCGTTGGATTATTACAAAGTTGGTGCCGTTGGAAAGATATTTCCAAAGCGAACCCAATGGTTGCAATTTCAGGAAAATCCGATGGTCGGATCTCCCATTATAATCGTTTGAAATCACGGTTTCAAAATACGAACTGCAGCGTCGCTATTCTTTTCATACATTTGATAAAAATGATATTTTTATCTAACTGACTTCTATTTCAACACTTCGCTATATTTAACAATTCATGTATATAATGAAAATGGGATCTTTATTGTAAAATAATTCATTTCAAAACACTATTATTTTATATAGTTCATATAGGTAATAAAAATGGGATTTTTATTATAAAACAATTTCTTTCAAAACAAGATTATTTTATAGTTCGTATAGATGATAAAAATGTGATTTTTATTATAAAACAATTTATTTCAAAATATGAATACCATTCAACACATGAATTTCAATTCAACGAATGAATATCGTTTCAACACATATAGGTTTTCTATAGTTTATATATATAGATAAAAAGGTGATTTTTATATTTAAAACACGAATACCATTCAGCACATGAATTTCTAATCAACGAATGAGTTTCAATTCAACACATGAAGGTTTTCTATTCAACGAATAAATATAGTTTCAACAAATGAAAATAATTCAAACACATGAATATTATTCAAAATTTCGGCAGCATAACGGCAGGGTAGTTAAAACCGGGACTGTCCCTAGTACGGCTCCTCGCTCTACCTTAAAACCTCGCGGTTTTTGACAATGAGGAATCATGCATCTAGTTCGCACACATGCGGCATGTATATTTATTTCATTTCCACAAACTAATCCTATGTGGTTTCAACCAAATATTTCTCAACCACAAACGGGTATTTTTCAACCACAATCAATCAATATCAACCACAAACAATTCCAATCAACCATTCGCTATCAATCAATTTTCACACCAATCACAACCAATAAATATCGTCCATGGTTTGTGGACGAGGGGCGTATATATATATATATATATATATATATATATATATATATATATATATATATATATATACAGCATTTCACTTCTATTTCAACACATATATAATTTTTATAATGCATATACAACCTATACATCGAACGTACAACTTATACAACGCTTATACATGAGGTGTACAACGCTTATATAACTCATACGTCGACTATATAATTTATACATCGTCGTTTTCCATATCGTTTATAAATTAGAAATCTCACATTGGGTTCCACTCCACCAAAAATAGCAGAAGGCTCAGAGAAATACGCGGTCTCTTCTAAAATGTAGAAGACGTCCACACAGTCACGGTGTTTCCTGTTTCATCGAATTTCGTCAAGAAACGAAAAAGATATGATTTTTCAAATTTTGCAACACTTTAAAACTGTTGAAATCAGTTTTAAATGTACAAGGCCGTACCTCTCTGAAAATCTTCAAAACTAGATCGTGATTTATCTCAAAATCCGTGTAGCTATTAGTCAATCGGCCTTCGTAGTGTCAAAGGGGGAGGAGACGCGCGCCTGCACCTCTGACGACGGCGAGCTCGGTGGTCTGAAATAGGCGGGGCGGTGGTTTGAAGGCGCCAACTTTGGCGAGGTGACTCTCCCAAAATACTGCACGATAAATTCTCCAGCTGGTATGGATTTGAAGAGCTCAGGAAGATCTACAAAAAGCTTAACTGGAGCATTGGCTATTATTGCGTGGAGGAGGAGAAAACGAGGAGAGAAGGTGGCGACCTACTTCCATCGTGCGCGATAGAGGAATAGCCGGGGAGAGAAAAGTGAGCTGACCAATCAATTTTTTTTATATATAATTTTTAAAATCTCCAAAATACCCCTTTCGCCCATGAACCCCAATCCAAACCCAACGACTGTCGTCCCTAGCGTTTTACCCCCATTCCGAACACAATGGGATATGTTTCAAAGGCCCATTCGACTGTTTCAGTCAGTTTCCATTCAAATTAAAATATATAACATTCAATGTTCGATTTGAACGTACATTTCAATTTGCCAGGGCCACAAACTAATTCAAAAAATTCCAGAAAAATAAATCTGGCTATGTTTTGACGATACGGTCCCAACAAAACTAGTTTCATCGAATTCTGAGACCGTTTGCAAAAAGGCCCATTTCTGGCCGATCCAATTTAACTATAATTGACCAAAACACGTTTTCCTTTGCCACGCTCACATACTAGCTTCAAAAATTATGAAATTTGAAATCTAGCAATAACTTCACATCCTGGATCCAACAAAAGTGGTTTCGTCGAATTCCGAGGTCGTATGCAAAATGGCCAATTTCACGGGCTATATAAATTCCATAGCGACCTTTCTGAAAATTCATTTGGCCATAACTTTTTCTTTCCGCTATGAAACTTCGATTTTTCAGATTCGTTAGAAAGGTATCCACTAACAGATTTAAATATTTTTGGTTTCACTCAAATCCGTTTTGTTTTACAACCGGTACAGTCTGACAAAGTTTGAATTCAATTTTTGAAACTACAGCGCAATTTCAGGCCTTGTTTATAACTAGAATTAATTATATTCATTTTCAATCGTCGATTCAAACTTACTTTTCATTGCTTTTATTTAAAATATTTATTTTAAATATTTAATATCCATTATTTTAGCCAATTTAAAAAATTTAAATTGGTTCAGATTTTCTGGGTCGTTACAATCTACCCCACTTAAAAAATTTCGTCCCCGAAAAGGAACAAAGTCGAAAGCGGTTTGATTAATCAACTCTACGTTCAATCTGGCTTCCATTCTCCAACTTTTCAGTTTCTGAGAATTTTCAAATTCTTCAAAAATTTGGCTAACACCCGGAATTTTCGAAAAATTTCGCCATAACCTCCTTTATATGGGGAGAGGTTTGGAAATTTATTGGGCCGTATTAGGTACCTAATAAATCCTAATAAGCATACACATATTTATAGTGATATATTCTGGTGTTTACAGGGGAGCGTGTATTGATAATAACTCCAGAGAATAAATTCTCGTCACCCTATCAAAGCCTCAGGGAGTGTGTATTTTAAATGCTCTAGAGGATAAATCCTCGTCACCTCGTCTCGTGTGGGAAATAAATAGTCCATGTGTCGTATCTAATAACTAGAGAGACGTGATTATTGTCAACTCCAGACCCATGTGGGTTTTTTTATTAATCTGGCAATTTTATCGTTACAATTTAAATAGTCCATATCAGTCATCAGTTCAACCTATAAAATATAGTCATCGCCATACAAGCCTCTCGCTCGTATGGTAAATCTTCCACCTCGTCACACAAGCTCCATGTCACACAAGCTCCAAATGCTTATGTGGTATATGATGAAGTATGCCTATCTTTAGAAGTATGCCATGTAATGTAGTTCAAAATTAATTGTTACTATCCTATGGCGACGTTTATTATTACACACAGAATAACCAGCACTTCGCATCTAATGGCATTCACAAGAGTTGATATAATAATATTTCGCATCCAACTCATTAAGGTTTACCTATTTGTCGGGCACGCGAATAAAATCTTTACTTAACAGCTAATCCATTTACCTGTTCAAACATATATAATGCACACGTATATATTTCTATCTATTTTTAAATCAGTTCAATGTGTGATATAATCGAATAAATTCTACCATTCATTCTATTATGGATTAAATTAACTATCGTTTTAATTATTTTAATTAATCAAATTTTCAATCACACAACATAAACAACAATCAAATTGTTTTTAATTTTTCAAAATCATACAAATCAATTTCTTTATTCTTTTAAAATCATTCAGAGTATAGAATTAAAAGTGCGCATCCACGGAAAGAAAATAACAACATAGTAGAGAACTAATTGATAATGAAAAGTATGGTAAATGTACCTTGCACCGGAGTCAATCAGAGATATCCACTAGGCATCTAGGATAGGCTTTTTGAATGCTCTCCTCAGTTTCCCAAGTACAATCTCGTGGATCTCCACTCCATTGCACTTTAACAAAGTGAACCTTCTTGTTCCCCAGTTCTTTGGTTTCTTTGCCAATGATCTTGAGCGGCTCTCTCCTCACAGCTAATTCTGGAGTAATTTCAATATCCTGCTGAGCTGCTTCTTCCACGATCAAGTCTGGATCATGAGCATGCTTTCGAAGTTGAGATATGTGAAATACATCATGAACTCCAGGCAACCAATCTGGCAATTTAACCCTATAAGCGAGAGTTCCGATCCGTTCCAGAATAGGAAACGAACCAATGAATTTGGGCGCCAACTTTCCGGTCTTACCGAACCGGATAACTCCTCTCATTGGCGATACTTTCAAATATACATAGTCGCCAATAACAAAGGATATATCTCTTCTTCTTCTATCAGCATAGCTCTTTTGTCAGCTTTGAGCGGCCAGTAATCGTTTCTTAATAAAGTCGACCTTGTCGGCAGCTTGTCGGATCATATCTGGCCCCAACACAAGTCTATTACCGGGTTCGACCCAACAAGCAGGAGATCGGCACGGTCTACCATATAATGCTTCGAATGGCGACATTGTCAGGCTCGCCTGGTAGCGGTTATTATATGAGAATTCATCCAAATGCAGATGGTCTTCCCATGATCCACCGAAATCTAGAACACAAGCCCGCAATAGATCTTCTAGTATACGATTCACCCTCTCAGTTTGACCATCTGTCTGAGGATGATAGGCTATGCTTAGGTTCAGCTTTGTTCCCAGCTCTACTTGAAATGCCTCCTAGAATTTACTAGTAAATATTGTATATCTATCACTGACTATACTGAGCGGCACTCCATGTAGTTTAACTATTTCCTTGAAATATATCTGCGCCAGACTCTGAGCAGTTCTGTTTGATCTGACAGGTATGAAATGGGCGGTCTTCATGAAGCGATCTACGATCACCCAAATACTATCATTTTCTTTTCTGGTTCTGGGAAAACCATCAATGAAGTCCATGGAAATATGTTCCCACTTCCAACCAGGAACGTCTAGCGGTTGTAACAATCTAGCCAGTTTATGTTGGTCGCTCTTCACTAGCTGGCAAGTAGGGCATCGACTAACATATATTGAAACGTCTCTTTTCATAGCCTTCCACCAGAATGTCCGCTTGAGATCGTTGTACATTTTGTCCACACCAGGATGGATACTCAGCTTGGACTTGTGACACTCGTCCAACATTTCCCTTTTTAGCTCGGGGATGCCAGGAACACAAATCCTTCCTTTCAATCTCGGGATCCCGTCGTCATCTATTTGAAAACACGAGGGTTCGCCTTTCTGAATCCTTTTGATCATATCCTTAGTAAAGTTATCCTCCTTCTGAAGAATAGATATTTTGTCAATCAAGGAAGTCATAATAATAAAGCTGGTGATCATTACATTCTTTCAGCTCAGTGCATCGGCCACGACATTGGCTTTCCCTGGAGTGTATAGAATCTCAAAATCATATGCTGCAAGGAACTCTAGCCAACGTTGCTGCCTCAAATTCAGGTCTTTCTGGGTGAACAGATACTTTAACGACTGATGGTCTGTATACAGCTCGAATTTCTCACCCAGAAGATAGTGTCTCCAGATTTTCAAAGAGAATACTATAGCCAATAACTCAAGATCATGAGTTACATAGTTCTTTTCGTGCGGTTTTAACTGACGGCTAGTATACGCAATCACTTGACCTCGTTGCATTAACACTGCACCAAGGCCTTCTCTAGAGGCGTTAGTCCAGACTTTCAAGTCCTCATTGCCATCTATTATTGTTAACACTGGAGCAGTTGTCAGTTTTAATTTTAGCTCCTGGAAAGCTTCCTCACATACCGGAGTCCAATTGAATCTCGAATGTTTCTTCGTTAGTTTCGTTAAAGAACTAGATGTCTTCGCGAAATCCTTAATGAATTTTCGATAATAACTGGCTAACCCGAGAAAACTTCTAACTTCTGTTGGCGTATGAGGCTGCCTCCAATTCTGAATAGCAGTGATTTTACTGGGATCCACTGCAATTCCTTCTTTTGACACTACGTGGCCAAGAAATTTGACTTCTTCTTGCCAGAATATACATTTGGAAAACTTTGCTTTCAATACATTCCTTCTGAGGATTTCTAACACTTGTTCCAAATGTTTTTCGTGCTCGCTTTCTGACTTAGAGAAGATAAGGATATCATCAATGAAAACCAGAACAAATTTATTCAATACTCCTCTGAATACTCTGTTCATTAGATCGACGAAATAGGCTGGAGCGTTACATGAGCCAAACGGCATTACTAACCACTCGTAGAATAAGTCTGGACCTCTGAATGCTGTCAAAGGAACACACTCCTCGGCGATACGAAGCTGATGGAAACCTATAGCTAGGTCCATTCGTGAAAATACTTGTGTGCCATTTAATCGATCCAACGTATCATCAATCCGCGGCAATGGATATTTGTTCTTTATGGTCTGTTTGTTCAAATCACGATAATCCACACATAGCCGTACAGTACCGTCTGATTTTGGGACAAACACCACTGCTGCACCCCAATAAGAGAAACTAGGCCTGATCAGACCCTTCCATACTAGCTGTCGTGTTTGATTGTCAAGTTCTTCTTTCTCCTTCAAGGACATTCTTCGAATAGCGTGAACTACCGGCCTTGCATTCGGAATCAAAGCAATCTTGAAATCTATTTCTCTCTGTGGAGGTAAGCGAACAACTTCTTCAAACACATCCGCATAGTTCTTGACGACAGGAATATCTTTCACTAGGTCAGGAATATTCTCTGTGATTTCAGGGATATTTTCTATTTGGGCTGGAGAAACATCGAGAGCTGCCCAGAAGTCTTTTCTATTAGCATTCTGACCTTCACATGGAATTGTTATATAATCACCTGATTTAATCTTCGCCTTTACGACTCTGTCGGCGCATTTAACTTCAGCTTCATATTTGGTCAACCAGTCTAACCCCAAGATAAGATCAAACTCTTTAAAATTCATGACGACCGCGATGTTAGGAAACCGATAACGAGAAAAGGAAACCGGCACTCCACAAACCCAACTGAGATCAATGGAACCCCCAACCAGATTCTGGACAGTCATTGGTTCCTTGAGCTTCTTCAAATTCAAGTCCAGCTTCTTAGCTGCATTCTTTGCAATAAATCTTCGCGACGCGCCAGTGTCAAACAGTACTTTTACAGGAATGTCTTTGACAGTAAGCGTGCCTTCTAAAACATCTGGCCTTTCCTGAGAAGACGAAGATGCAGGCACTTCTGCTACTTCATTTACATGTACTGCTTCAGATTTCTTTGAGGGTGGGCACTCCCGTGCAATATGGCCTGCCTGGTGGCACTTATGGCATTTCCTTTCATCATGAGACTTCTTCTTCTTCTTGGCAGGTTTGCAATTCCTGTCAAATGCCCTTGTTTCTTGCAGTTAGAGCACGTGGCCGTCGTTATGTGTTCTTTATCAGACTTAGCCCTTTTTCGATTGACTTTAGGCTCTTTACTGACCCCAGACCTCGTACTGGCTTCTGGAATATCAGTTTCCGACTCCACTTTGTTACTCGAACTGACTTCTTCTTCATCGCGCAACATACCTCTCTTATGGAGATCTTCATACTGATAAGCCATGTATATCATTTCTGAAAAAGGAAGCTTCACATTCCTCATTACACTATTCTGATATCTCCTTTGCAGGCCATGAATAAATATCAGATTCTTCCCCTTTCGATCTTGAATCAGATGAGGGGCAAAGTGAGAAAGCTCGTTGAATTTCTTATGATACTCGGGAACGGTCATATCTCCTTGTATCAGATAAGAGAATTCTGTTGGATCTAGATTAACCCTAGAGGGGGGGGTGAATAGGGTTTAACACAGTTTTAACAATTATTGAAAAAATGACAGGATATAAAAAAAAACTGATCACAGAATGCAGCAGAAATAAAAGTGCAGAAAATAAATCACACACAGATATACCCAGCTTCGGCAAAAACCTTGCCTACTGCTGCATTCCTAAGGTTTCTACTAGATGATAGAACAGATCCCGCATACAAGACCTTGTACACTCGCAACTCTCGCTCTTATTCTAACTCTACGCTCAAAACCCTAGACTGATTCAAACCCCTGAATCAGAATTTCCCCTAGTTTTACACAGACTAGTCAACTGCCAGTTAAATCCCTAACTGGTTCCCCCTAGATTTTACAGAATCTATAAACTGTTCGGTTTACAAAGAAATTAAAACTGAAACAATACAAAAATAACAGAAACTAAACCACAGAAAACCCTAGGAAATAAATAACAAGGGTCATCCCCTTTTAGCCTTTAAACAAGAACGTGGCCGGCCCAATCTCATTTTCATTTCACCCGATCTCTTTATTCTGTGGAAAAAGAAATGGCGGCTAGGGTTTTGCAATTCTCCCCAAATCAATCGGTTTCTGAGCGAGATGATGATTGTTATTGCTTCAATTCTCTTGCGCCTTGTTTCTTCAATCTATTGCTCTCTGATTTGAGGGTTGTTCTCTGGTCTGATCGAAACTGTGAGTAATTTTGATTTTGAGTATCTGCTTGAAATTTCTTGCGAGTTGTTGTGTGGTTTCGATGCATAAACTGCCTGTGATGATGTGGTGTCATATAGGATTTCATATCCTTAACTTGCGCTCTGATTTCTTGAATGATTCGATCTGATTTTGTAGGATTCGATCTTCTATATTTGCCGATGATGAAATGGTGTGATAAGATAGGATTTGAAATCCTTAATCAACTCTGATTTCGCTTATGCCTTGATCTGATTCGCTGTAGCTTTCCCCTTTTGATTTGCACGATTTTAATTTGATTTGTTGCCATTAATTCCCTCACTTTGCCGTGATAAAAATGTGAATTAATTCCTTGAATCGGAAATTGCTTATTTCCCCTTTTTGATGGCCCCTGTTTGAAAGTGATTTCCTTTTTTTTTTTTTAATTCCTCGATTGAATTTCTCCTTGAATGCTTGTCAATCTGAAATGTTCCCATACTTAAAAAAAAACTTGAATGAAAAAGTTGTTTTACTTGCTCGAAATTATTTGTTCCTGGAATAGATTGAAACATTTCCCAAAACTGATTTCATACTTTCCAATTTTGAACTTGGATTTGAGTCTGGTCGATATTATTTGCATTCTTAAAACAAACTTGCTATCACTCAATTTCCAAATCTGGAAACAACTTCAAAACTTGAATGCTAATTGATAACTTGCCAGAAAAGGTTTATTGATATTCATCGAAAATATATTTCTTTGAAAACATTGATGAATAAATCCAGAATTTCTTGCACTGATTAAATCTGCTTAGAAAAGATTTCCAAAAAAAAACTGATTTTCTGGAAAACAAAAAAAAAACTGCCTTTCTGTGATTTTCTTTTCTGGAAATAGAAGCATGATTTCTGAAATCATTGTTTGACAGACTTGACCAAATGATGTTGTGTGAATTCCTTGATTAAAAAAAAAAATTGCCGCAACTGTTTCTTGGCATTTGAACAAATTGTCTGATGCACCTGATCTTGAAATTTGCCTTTGATTGAGTCTGGTGATATTTGAATGATACTTGCCAAAAATTGATTTCACCATAAAAAACAGATCGATTTAAATGTGAGATTACAAAACTGAAAAAAAAATGCACTTGCCAAAAAAATGTTTACTGATTTCTGAAACAGTTTAAAAACTTGCCAAACAATATTCTTGCTGATTTTCTGGAAAGCAAATTTAAATGAAAATTGTTTGTTTCCAAAAAAAATCTGAAATTCGAATTTTCATATTTCTGGAAGAAAATGAAAGACTTGCCCAACCAAAAATATTGTGACTCCTGCTACTTGATAGCTTGCCAAATACTGATCCTTGATTGAATCTATTTCATGACTGTTTTGCTTGTGTGCACCATTACATCATGCTGTTTTGAGCACTGAATATTTGTTGAGCCGATCACCATGCTATACACAGATATATCCATGTATTTGCTGAATTGAAATGCACCACTTCACCATTGCACTGTATATGAAGTCTTGCTGATATGTAGTTGCTGTATGTATGTAAAAGTCTTGCCCATTTGTTTTGTTACTCCAATGTGAGCTGAAATGATCTGTTCACTTGATCATGCACCATCTACGTTTACTGGCTTGACCCTTTGCGCTTGTTGTTGCTGAATTGTATTTCTCGAACCATTGCTGCATTGAACATGTAACTCAGTTGCACAGATTTGCCATCATGTTTTACTTGTGCTTGTCCACTATCTTGATATTCTTGTTGCTTCACCATGTATTGTAATTTCACCATTCCTTTGTGCTTCAACCAATTTACTGTGTTGACCATGCTGAATCAAACTGATTTGACTTTGTTGACTTGTACTCGGCTCCATGTGCTTGAACACTTTATGGCTGTTTTGCTGAAACTTGAATCCTTGCATTTGCACCATATTTACTTGTGCATCCATATACTTTATTGTGCCTCTTGCTTGTTCATATGCTTGAACCAGTTTTGTATTTTTGAGCAGCTTTGATTACTTTTGACAGTTCACTTTTGCTGTTTGTCATGTATTTTCTTTCATGTATAAATATATGTATATATGCACGTATGAGTGTGTATACATGTGTGTATATATGTGTGACTGCTCGTATGAAACTTTATCAGCAAACCGCTACATTGTGTTAAGGCTGTTCAGAATCAACTGGTTCTGATCAGCAAACCAGTGTAGTGTGTTGAGGCTGATCAATGGGTACTAGAAATATATATCAGATCAAGTCATGAAAAAGGATGAGAAACACACCAGAACTCTGAGGCAAATAAAATTTTAAAAATAAAATTTAAATTTGCATGTATTCTGTTTTATTTCTATTGCAGTGTACTGTGTGTGTGTGTTTCATGTGTGACAGGTAAGCTGGGATGACTGGACTAATTTTGATGACAGGACTGACAAGCTGAAGACAAGACAGTGTGTGGTGTCAATGAATGTATGAGTCTGTATATACAAGTGAAAATGGATATATATGAAATGTAAACTGAATGAATGTATGAGTGTTGCTGTGAGGAGCTGTGTATATATGAAATGTACTGATGTCTGTAATAAACAAGTTTGATTGAAATAAAAATCATTTTATTGTTGTCAAACGAACTTGTCTATTTTATTCTGTTTATACAGGTACAAATATTCTGTGAATGTATAAATAGTGGAGTTACAAATAGTTGTACTGTTTGAATATTGAAATAAAATATTCTATTTAAATAAAATACTGTGTTAATATTTGAATTTCTGTACAGTCGTATTTTATTTAAATATAAATATTATATTCATTGCTGTGATGTATATATATAACAGTACAGTACCAAACACATTTATAATAAAATTATATTTGGTTGTTATCGTCAAACAAAAATCATATAATTGTGTATACAACTGCGTTATATACAACAATCTCCCCCTTTTGATGATGACAAACAAATAAAAGATTTTGAATATAATAAATGTGTTTGTTCGTGGATATTTGAACTCCCCCTATTTAAATGCTCCCCCTACAACAGAAAAACTCCCCCTATAAATATGCATGAGTGAAATGTATGAATAATTAAATTTTCAAAATTAAAAATATTTATAAAATATTCACTCATAAATCAAAATCTAATCCATTCTCCCCCTTTTGTTATCATCAAAAGGATACAGATTTTTAAAATATAGATGAAAAAATGACTAACAAATACTATATCAGCTTAAGAGGAAGAACAGTCATCATAAATCTCAATCAGTCAAACAAAAATCATAATATGCTAAGAACATGTGGCATATTTCACATTGTAGAAAATGACGGATATACGATGAATTTTATATGAAATGGAGAGAGTTTTAAAACCAATTCATTTCCAATTATTTTCAAAAAGGATTTTAAGAAATTGAGGCACAAAAGCAGTGATGAATTTGGACTATAATTAAAAAATCAATTTAAGTGACAAGATCGAATAATCTCAAATCCCAATACCCATCAATCAGCAAATCATAATACGTCATAAAATTTCAACACATTTCACAGATTAGAAAGTGGATTGATAGGCTGGTTAATATACACCAAGGAGAATTTCACATAAAAATTTATTTATTGCAAATTTTTTTTTCTTTCTCTTTTGATTTAAGAGCACCCTGACCACGCATAACCAGAGCTTGGATTTTTAAATGAGGTCAGTCGCAGCTTAAATTATAAGTTGTCTCTTAACCATGCATGACCAGAGCTTGGATTTTTAAATGAGGTTAGAGACACACTTATATATTAATTATATTTATTATTTTCAGCATTTAAAAAAAAACTCCTCAGTATACAAAACTAATATGTATGATAGAAATGTTGTAGGTACAGGAATGGTTTGTGAAATAAATTTCTGAATTAATCATATTATGAAATATAATCAACTGTACCAAGATCATTGAAAATTTTCGATTATCACTAATTTTGAAAAAATAACAAAGTCCAATTTCTATCACAAATATTTTCATCATTTATTCAAGATGATTTTTTTTTTTTAAAAAAAAAAAATTAAACTCTCCACATTTTAAAAAAAAAAATATCATGGATGGCACAATGATGATAGATAATGAGGATGGTTGTGAAATAATTGCCAGTTCAAAGATATTATAATAAATATTCAACCATCATGAAAATCCAAATAAAATTTCCTCTTGTTGTGAAATATATTGCAGTCACAATTCATCACAATTTCAAAATCTGATAATAATTTTGATGAATTCTAAGTGCAGTTCAATTTGGATATTGATTTCAATTTCTGAATGAATAATCAATAAATAATTTTAAAATTGAAAATCTATTACAAGAGGAATATGTTGATCTATACATGACAAGAAAAAAAATGTGTACAAGACAGAAAGTGTGTGTGGATTTATACATTGTGAAGATTTGATTCTAAGTACAGATGGGTGAGACAAAAATAAGGCGCTTCTGATACCATATGTTCTCGCTTTCTCAAGGATTTTAATGACACCCCGGTGGCAAACAATGGTACCTCAGCCAACAGAAAAGACTTAATTACAAAGCAAGCAACTCAAGCACACAAATTTCATTTATCAGAGCACAATAAATCTTTGATACCAAATCAAGCAGTCCTAAAAAAATATATTTACAAATCAATTTCTTATAAACAGAGCAGCATGATTCCAAAACAAACATTTTTCAAAAACAGTATCAGAGCAGCACAGAGAAATCAGTATCACAACAGACTTGTCAAGATGTTGGTCACATAAGGTGGTTCATGATCCAAGATTTGCAAATATACTCTATTTTAAATCATTTGAAGAAATGTGAAAGTATTAGGATTTAATGAATCTATCACACCAGGTTATATTTCAGATTCAAGATATGTGTGAGATCCAATAAATCAATAATTTCAAATGATTTTAAACAAACATATATTCAAATCAAATAATCATGAAATAACAATGATTTTCAAAGACCATTTTCAAAAAGAACATTTTCAAGAATTTCTCAAAACTATTTCCGACAAGCCCAAGAGAAATTTCAGGTCATTTACATCAAATTTGAAAATATTCATGATCGGGATAATTTATTTGAAATCACATGAATCAATGTAAAGTTTTGGGATATAATGAATCAGTCACACGAGATTGACAATTTCAAAAATAAGAGGTGTGTGATATTCAAAATATCTAGAATTTCAGATGATTTCAAACAAACATATTTCAATATAATGATCATGAATAAAGATGAATTCCAAGATGTATCACTGATACAAGCCAATCTGAAAATCAATGAAATTATCACAACTGATAAATAACAGAGTGTTGTAATGAGTATAATATTTTGAGCTTTTCTAAAATGAATTAGAATAAACTCAGAACAACAAAGGTGTGTGACATTTCATTAAATATTCAGATCTTCAAAAATTTAGAATTCTAGTTAACAGTGTTCAAGATATGATATGAATGCATCAACACTGTTATGAATTCAGAAAACAGAAAAAGAACTTTAAAACTATTGCAGGGAGAAAAAAAAAATTAGTATCTGGACATGATTAAAAGTATCAGAGTTCTATACACACAAAACAAATTTCCGGAATATCATGAATACTGCAATTCAAATACTGCAATTCCAGAAGCACACAAAAAATGACAATGATAAATCAAATTAGAAAAGACAGAAGAAAGAGATAGAAGTGAGAAGAAGAAATAAGCAAAAAAAAAATCAAAACAAGAAAATATTTACAGAGGTGAGTTTAGAGATCATACCAGAAACCAGTGTAAATCAGAATCTCTAACTCAGCAGATGTGGCTAAGGAACTGTGAATGATTTCAGAAGTATTGAGCAACTTGAATCCAAATCTCTTTTGCCTTGCAGTTCCTCAGCCTCCTCCGGTACCTAACAGATTTGAGAATCGAGTGGTCTAACAAAATTTGTAAAACCACTCACAGTTTTGTTCACAGCTTTAGGTACCCAAACTTGTCTGTACAACAAACCATTAGAATTAACTTTTGTACCCTTAGGAACCCAAATCGATTTGAATCTAACAAAAACCGTTTTATTTTCATTTGGGATCCAAGAATGTTTAAATGGTTTATTACAAAACAAATTCATATTTTTCTTTTGATTCAAAAATCCTTTGGAATTGTCAAAGTTCAAATTATCAAAACCACTATTTCCAAAGCAGTTTGAGGGACTTCTCAACTCATTTGAATTTCGTTTTTCAAAAACATTATTTTTTCCAAAGCCTAGACCTCTTTTATTTCCATGAGAGAACTGATTATTCAAAAGCATATTCAAAGATTTTTCTCCGAAAGAAAAACGTTTCAGACTCAATTCAAGATCATTGATTTTGGATTTCAGAAGATCATTTTCGTTTAAAAACTTCTCAATTTTGCCTTTATATTCAGAAATCTCAGAATCAAAGAGCTTTTGTTTTTCAATTTCAAAAATTTTGAATTTTTCAATTTCTTTTTCAAGTTCCTTTAAAGCAGATTCTGATTTCAACAAATTTTCTATTTCAAAATTTTCATGTTCGAAATTAACCTTATTCAACTCCTTCTGCAAAGTATTGTTTTCATGAATTAGCTCATCTTCTTGATTTTTCAAAATCAAAAATTCATTTTCAATCTTTCTAGAATTCTCATTAAGTTGAGCTAAATCAGTTTTCAAGTTAAAACAATTCTTACACTCAGAGTCTTCAAATTTTAATTTCAACATATTGTTATTGTGGGTCAACTCAGAATTTTCAGATTTCAAAGACTTGTTTTTCCGTTTGAGGCGATCAACGGTTCTTGTTAAATTATTACAAAGAGATATCAAATCTTCATATGATAAGTCCACATCGCTGAGTCGTCATGAATAGCTCCAGCTAAGCACAGATCTGAATCTGAGTTTGCAGTTGAGAGTTTTGAACAGCTGTCAGATTTTCCATACAACGTGTTGAGAGTTTTCCAGACATCCTGCGCGGTTAAACAATGAGAGATAAATTTTAATTGATCATTATCAAGACAGGAATAAATAATATGTATGACGCGAGCATTTAAGACCTTATTCCTCTTGTCTAACAAGTCTCCGATATTTTCAATAATATTCCAATACTCAGAATTAATAGATTTTAAATATAATTCAAAATTTGATTTCCATATTTGAAAATCTGTTCCATTGAAAATAAATGGGATATCACTGGACTGATTCTTAGAAGACTGACAGCAAGGGGAAAACATGATTCTAGAGTTAATCAAAAAACCAGGCTCTAATACCAATTGTTGGATCTAGATTAACCCTAGAGGGGGGGTGAATAGGGTTTAACACAGTTTTAACAATTATTGAAAAAATGACAGGATATATAAAAAAAAACTGATCACAGAATGCAGCAGAAATAAAAGTGCAGAAAATAAATCACACACAGATATACCCAGCTTCGGCAAAAACCCTGCCTACTGCTGCATTCCTAAGGTTTCTACTAGATGATAGAACAGATCCCGCATACAAGACCTTGTACACTCGCGACTCTCGCTCCTATTCTAACTCTACGCTCAAAACCCTAGACTGATTCAAACCCCTGAATCAGAATTTCCCCTAGTTTTACACAGACTAGTCAACTGCCAGTTAAATCCCTAACTGGTTCCCCCTAGATTTTACAGAATCTATAAACTGTTCGGTTTACAAAGAAATTAAAACTGAAACAATACAAAAATAACAGAAACTAAACCATAGAAAACCCTAGGAAATAAATAACAAGGGTCATCCCCTTTTAGCCTTTAAACAAGAACGTGGCCGGCCCAATCTCATTTTCATTTCACCCGATCTCTTTATTCTGTGGAAAAAGAAATGGCGGCTAGGGTTTTGCAATTCTCCCCAAATCAATCGGTTTCTGAGCGAGATGATGATTGTTATTGCTTCAATTCTCTTGCGCCTTGTTTCTTCAATCTATTGCTCTCTGATTTGAGGGTTGTTCTCTGGTCTGATCGAAACTGTGAGTAATTTTGATTTTGAGTATCTGCTTGAAATTTCTTGCGAGTTGTTGTGTGGTTTCGATGCATAAACTGCCTGTGATGATGTGGTGTCATATAGGATTTCATATCCTTAACTTGCGCTCTGATTTCTTGAATGATTCGATCTGATTTTGTGGGATTCGATCTTCTATATTTGCCGATGATGAAATGGTGTGATAAGATAGGATTTGAAATCCTTAATCAACTCTGATTTCGCTTATGCCTTGATCTGATTCGCTGTAGCTTTCCCCTTTTGATTTGCACGATTTTAATTTGATTTGTTGCCATTAATTCCCTCACTTTGCCGTGATAAAAATGTGAATTAATTCCTTGAATCGGAAATTGCTTATTTCCCCTTTTTGCTGGCCCCTGTTTGAAAGTGATTTCCTTTTTTTTTTTTTAATTCCTCGATTGAATTTCTCCTTGAATGCTTGTCAATCTGAAATGTTCCCATACTTAAAAAAAACTTGAATGAAAAAGTTGTTTTACTTGCTCGAAATTATTTGTTCCTGGAATAGATTGAAACATTTCCCAAAACTGATTTCATACTTTCCAATTTTGAACTTGGATTTGAGTCTGGTCGATATTATTTGCATTCTTAAAACAAACTTGCTATCACTCAATTTCCAAATCTGGAAACAACTTCAAAACTTGAATGCTAATTGATAACTTGCCAGAAAAGGTTTATTGATATTCATCGAAAATATATTTCTTTGAAAACATTGATGAATAAATTCAGAATTGCTTGCACTGATTAAATCTGCTTAGAAAAGATTTCCAAAAAAAAACTGATTTTCTGGAAAACAAAAAAAAAACTGCCTTTTTGTGATTTTCTTTTCTGGAAATAGAAGCATGATTTCTGAAATCATTGTTTGACAGACTTGACCAAATGATGTTGTGTGAATTCCTTGATTAAAAAAAAAAATTGCCGCAACTGTTTCTTGGCATTTGAACAAATTGTCTGATGCACCTGATCTTGAAATTTGCCTTTGATTGAGTCTGGTGATATTTGAATGATACTTGCCAAAAATTGATTTCACCATAAAAAACAGATCGATTTAAATGTGAGATTACAAAACTGAAAAAAAAATGCACTTGCCAAAAAAATGTTTACTGATTTCTGAAACAGTTTAAAAACTTGCCAAACAATATTCTTGCTGATTTTCTGGAAAGCAAATTTAAATGAAAATTGTTTGTTTCCAAAAAAAATCTGAAATTCGAATTTTCATATTTCTGTAAGAAAATGAAAGACTTGCCCAACCAAAAATATTGTGACTCCTGCTACTTGATAGCTTGCCAAATACTGATCCTTGATTGAATCTATTTTATGACTGTTTTGCTTGTGTGCACCATTACATCATGCTGTTTTGAGCACTGAATATTTGTTGAGCCGATCACCATGCTATACACAGATATATCCATGTATTTGCTGAATTGAAATGCACCACTTCACCATTGCACTGTATATGAAGTCTTGCTGATATGTAGTTGCTGTATGTATGTAAAAGTCTTGCCCATTTGTTTTGTTACTCCAATGTGAGCTGAAATGATCTGTTCACTTGATCATGCACCATCTACGTTTACTGGCTTGACCCTTTGCGCTTGTTGTTGCTGAATTGTATTTCTCGAACCATTACTGCATTGAACATGTAACTCAGTTGCACAGATTTGCCATCATGTTTTACTTGTGCTTGTCCACTGTCTTGATATTCTTGTTGCTTCACCATGTATTGTAATTTCACCATTCCTTTGTGCTTCAACCAATTTACTGTGTTGACCATGCTGAATCAAACTGATTTGACTTTGTTGACTTGTACTCGGCTCCATGTGCTTGAACACTTTATGGCTGTTTTGCTGAAACTTGAATCCTTGCATTTGCACCATATTTACTTGTGCATCCATATACTTTATTGTGCCTCTTGCTTGTTCATATGCTTGAACCAGTTTTGTATTTTTGAGCAGCCTTGATTACTTTTGACAGTTCACTTTTGCTGTTTGTCATGTATTTTCTTTCATGTATACATATATGTATATATGCACGTATGAGTGTGTATACATGTGTGTATATATGTGTGACTGCTCGTATGAAACTTTATCAGCAAACCGCTACATTGTGTTGAGGCTGTTCAGAATCAACTGGTTCTGATCAGCAAACCAGTGTAGTGTGTTGAGGCTGATCAATGGGTACTAGAAATATATATCAGATCAAGCCATGAAAAAGGATGAGAAACACACCAGAACTCTGAGGCAAATAAAATTTTAAAAATAAAATTTAAATTTGCATGTATTCTGTTTTATTTCTATTGCAGTGTACTGTGTGTGTGTGTTTCATGTGTGACAGGTAAGCTGGGATGACTAGACTAATTTTGATGACAGGACTGACAAGCTGAAGACAAGACAGTGTGTGGTGTCAATGAATGTATGAGTCTGTATATACAAGTGAAAATGGATATATATGAAATGTAAACTGAATGAATGTATGAGTGTTGCTGTGAGGAGCTGTGTATATATGAAATGTACTGATGTCTGTAATAAACTAGTTTGATTGAAATAAAAATCATTTTATTGTTGTCAAACGAACTTGTCTATTTTATTCTGTTTATACAGGTACAAATATTCTGTGAATGTATAAACAGTGGAGTTACAAATAGTTGTACTGTTTGAATATTGAAATAAAATATTCTATTTAAATAAAATACTGTGTTAATATTTGAATTTCTGTACAGTCGTATTTTATTTAAATATAAATATTATATTCATTGCTGTGATGTATATATATAACAGTACAGTACCAAACACATTTATAATAAAATTATATTTTGTTGTTATCATCAAACAAAAATCATATAATTGTGTATACAACTGCGTTATATACAACAAATTCATCACATAATCACTCAGTCGCTTCGGGAGGAGTAAATCTTTCCAGGAAAATCACTTTAAACCTGTCCCAGGTGATATCACCTTCTGGATTATCTTTGATGACTGTTTCCCACCAGATTAAAGCTTCTTCTTTGAGCGCCCAAGATGCTACTAACCTTTTCTGGTCATCCCTCACCTAGATACGCTCAAAAATTCTTTCGACAGAACTCATCCGAGCTTGAGTCTGAATTATAGATTCATTGCCCGAGAACTGTGCTCCGTTCAGATTTCGATATCTCTTTAATAGAGCCTCTAGATCGGGTTCTGCATTTCTCCTGTTTCTAACACTCATTTTTCTAGTACTTCTGCAAATGGCAGATCAAGTGTCAGGTCACAGAAAAGATATTTTAAAATATAGAAACATATACTTCAATGTAAATGTGTCTATCGAGGTGTAATTTCATACTGCTTTACTCATACTAGGATAATACTGATCCTATCTGTAATGAGTTACCCGTCCTAGAACACTACTTGTTCTATTTATGACGAGTTCGTTAATATGTTATACTACAGAACTAAGCTTAACCAAAGCTCTGATACAACGTTGTGACGACCCCATTTCCAGTACAGATGGAGACAAGGGTAATCTTTGGAATATAACACAGAAACAGATAATAGCAGAACAGAATTAAATAAATACACCAGATAATGAACAATAGAATATACTGGATAAACGTAATCATCAAAGTTACACATTATACAGGATCTTACTTAGAACAAATACAGTTCAACTATACATGTGTCTACAGCGGAAAAACAAACATAATGTACAATAGGAGCTGAACATCATAAAAAGAGATAAATGATAGAATCCATCTTCAGCTCCAGCTATCCGGATAAAGCCTGCTAAACCTGAATACAAGGCTGCCCGTGTAGAAAATGGGGCACCTGAGTTTGAAAGTGAAACAAACTACGAGTCAGTCTTGGAACTGGTATGAGAAATCTACTCAACACATTAAATATATGGCTAATCACAGGACCACGCCACTTTCGTGGAATGGGTTTACTCCATTGGATTTCCAGTGCTTTAAAAACAAATCTCCCTTTTAAACATCGCAATGCATTTTATAAAAATGAGGCCATTATAAGACTCAGTTCCTATCACACAATGCAACGCAAACTGGAGGATAGAGTTTTACCTTATAATGGCCAAAATATGCTTGATACGAATAAAACAAAGGCATTTGATATTATTGCTAGTGTTTATATGTTTTGAAAACAATTTCAAATCATAACTATCAATCATAGACGGCATTAATGCCCCATACCACTAGGTCGCCATATATAGGTATACAATCAAAACCGCACGATGTCGTATTTGGAAATTGGATTTCCGTCATGAACCAAGGCAAAAGATAGTCCTTACCGAATTCGAGACTGTCTAGCCCGAGTCTCAGGGCAAGTACTCAGTCAAACCCTTGGATCGTCAGGGTCGGTCCACCGATGTGGATTAAAATGCCTAAACAATGCGTTTCCCCGCCCTATGGGGCGTAAATGAGCCAACGAATGACTCCATCGGACCCGGATCGTCCGATCTAACCGAGGCACCTCGCAACAGCAACAACCACATAAGTCAAACTCGTCAGGGCGTGTAAAACCACTGACGCCACTCCTAGCTAGAAGGAAACGCATGTCCCCCCTGAGGTCCTTCCTCCCGTTTTGGGTTCATATCGGGTGTGAGGTTCGCGAATTCACGTTATACACAAAGCTACGTCACACAGGCGATGCTTTGATCATCACCACAAGACTTTGCTTTTCAACAGAAGCCCTGATCACTGCATCTTAGCATGCCACACAGACAATTCACACCATGCAACTGATAGATATCGATCACACAGAATAAATTCCAATGCCAGACACACTGTCCATTTGCAAGTCCGTTCTAGGTCTGAACGAAACCGGAGGCACTATATACCTCGCAAACCCATCGATCACCACGTACGTCTGGAAGATCACCACTCATTATCCATATTTCGGGATGCCTCCCAATCAGGACCTCGGTTACCATCCAAATGAGGTGAAGATCTCCGGTCTTCGACCATCGTCTTCATCTTAGATATCTTATCGTCGATTCATTTATTCAGAATGGGATAAACCTGGTCTTTCTGAGCAACTCGCGTATATAATAAACAAGTGCAATACTAACATACACACGCATCATGTAATGTCCCGCATTTTTATCGGTTTATATTTGAATATTTAAATCAGTTTAAATATTGAATTCTTAATATAAACGAAGTTGAACGTATAAAAATATATATTCAATATAATCGAGCTCATAACGACGTTGCAGTTCGTGATTTAACGTTCTGATCTTCAACTGAGTATACAAGACTCGTTATAAATCGGATTTCTGCAAAACAAGAAACATTGGAATCTGTTGAACTGTATCTTTCTGACAGAAGTGAAATATTGAGATTTCGTCGTATAGATTGCAAGATATGTCAAAATCAAATATTCAGAAAGTCGCTATGAAATCGTATATCGACCATAACGGTTTATTTGAAATAACTTCTTATCGGTTTCGAATTTAGACAAGGTTCTTTTGAGACGTAGTGATAATATAATTTTTAGAATTTTACTGTAATTTTTAATTAATTAAATACACAACTTTTTATTTGGAGTATTTTGCACTCAATATCAATATTTTGGGGTTTCAAAATATGAGTCAAACTACCGATATTATTATATTTTTGGGACCGTGGTACCTCGATCGACATGGCCGTATTCTTATTTCTGTCTGTAGTTGTTCGGACATGAACAAAATATTACGAAAAGCGGTACACTTAAACTAAAAAAAAAAAGGAATATTAGCACAACTTCTGATAAAAAGCCTAACACCCTTGCATTCCAAAATCCGGTTCCAAAAGCTCTAATATGGTAACAAGGACTAGCCGATGGCAAGATGCCTAAGTCGAAAGCAACAGTAAAGAGTAAAAGGATTTATAACGGTTCAAAATTTAGCAACATGCATTTATCGGATAGAATTTATATTTGCAACACCGGCTCCTATACTGCTTTCCTCCTATCACTACTGTAAAACCTAAAGACACTTTCCAGCTCTTGACATAAGTCCACTTATGCTATCAACCACGCAACTCCCTAGCAGACCCGAACGTAACTATTTTCTCAGATCTACAATAGCAATGAAGTAAGAGTATACATTTAACAAATATACTCTGTTATCTTGCACATGTTGCCTCGTACAGCCTTCCCCTATAACACAGACTTCAGCAGGCCTAAACAAAAAAAAAAAAAAAAAAAAGGGTGAAATACATCAGTGAGGGCTTTTTCTTTCTGCTTTCAAAACGTACATCTGCAGCTTTCGTTTCCACACAGCTATGCTTTGGAACTCTGATCTACCCTAAAGTTTTTGCACATGCTAATAAAACTAGTACAGTACAGAGTTTACTAGTATACAAGACTATATACCCTAAGAACTAAACACGGCAGACCTATTTCATTCTGAGTTCAATGTCAAAACAGCCTGTACCGCCGAAATCACCTGTTCACCTTTGATGTTGAAAACTCATGGCAGCTGTAACCCTACCCTATCAGCCTACTCCTTGGCCGGCAAGTAACTGCAAACTATATAAATACACCAGCTATCCACCTTTCTAGTTGGACAGAAAACATAAAAGCAACGTGAGCTTCAAATATGAAAGAGAGAAAACAAAACAAAAGAAAAAAAAAAGGAGAAAAAAAAAAGAAGGAAGATGTTCCGACTAGAAAGGTGGATAGCAGGCAAAAGAAGGAAAGAAGGGGGTTGATGCTTGCGAACTGGGCATGCGTGAGGATTATGGGAGCATGTGATGCATTAAAATGGAAAAGGACTAGTGGAGGTCAGTACCATAGATGATGGTGGGGGTACAGGATATTGGAGCGCTGTGTATGAGAGAAGTTAAGTGGTGCGATGGTTCTAGGTAGTTGTGATTCGAATGGGGAAGACGGGGAGTTTGACGTAATGGTTTCAGCGGTGAAGTGTTTAGATGGGAGAGGGGGACGTAAGGTTTACATTTGCAAATTAAAGCAGGTACGGTTTTCTTTAAAACAAAAAGAAAGGACTGTAGCTTTTGTCCCGAACTAAGTAATGACGCCGTATATGTTGGAATCTTGAGGTGATACCGGTTTGAACGAGTGAAGAAATTGTTGGGCCGATCTAATTGGTAAAGGCCCGTACATCAAAGACAAAAAAAAAGAAAAAAAAGAAGGAAGATGTTCCGACGGACTGAGCGTAGATCTGAAACCGCGAAGAGATGAAGGCAACCGAGAGTATTGGAACTGGTTCGAAACCATTGAAAGCTCGTTGGAGATTATAACGTCTGATCCGGTGTACCGACGCAAATCGTTATTAAACGGTTAACGCGCCAAGGTGAGTAAATTCACTGACTTTGATCTATTTTAAAATATTATAATATTGGTTGAATGCTTTGTGATGATCGCTTCGGTAGATTACAATCAAATTGGTTGAATTATATATCGTTGCATATATACACATCATGGTTGAACTGATTCCATTGATTCTAATATTCCCTGGTATGGAATCGGTGTTAATTGTTGACTAACATCGGTGGATGCAGGAAACCGGTTGGAGGAATCCAACCGGATTTCTCAATATTTATATGTACTGTTCGTTTTATATAGATGCACTGTTTGAACCCAAATGACTTTTGAAACCTTGTGTTAATATTAGCGTTGAATGGAAATTCAACGTTATTTTGATTTAATCAATAGATGATATCGATTAAGAAAGTGGCAACAACCAACCGTAGATGTATCATTTGTTTTAAACCGCTATTGTTTTACCAAATCCCACCGTGTGCGAAGCACGTGTTTCACCATACTTACTAAATGCTTTGGTAAGTAGATTCTTATATTGATAAGATTAATAAGTATGTAGGCGGAGATGAACTTGATGATTAATAACAAGTATTTATTGTTTTAAGAACAAGTAAATGAGATATATACAAATGGATTATGGTTGATTTCATATTAAGTAAGATTAGTTAGAATCAATTATTGTTTATTTAATAGTAAATGAGATTATTTAGAAATAAATTATTTTTCTATAGAAATCGATACAAGTGAAATTATTTGGATTAATAAATGTTATTTATTCAAAATGAAAAGCTTTGTAGAATTGATTAGTGGGTTAAGCATGGCTAAATATTTACCAAGCAAACTGTTTTGATCAATAATTGGTTATTTAATTAAATTAGATTGGGATGATTAATCTAATGTAATAAATTAACGAATAGTTGGTTTAGTTTAAATAAGATTTTAAAGTATAAGGGATTTGTCTAAAGAAGACAAAGCGAAGAGGAATGTTTAAAAAGAGATTTGTCTAAGGAAGACGAAGCGGAGGAAAATGTTTAAAATGGGTTTGAACAAGGAAGTTGAAGCTAATGTAAATAACCGAGTTTGCAAATTAAGGATATGGCGTCATAAAACCATATTTAAAATATAACAAGAAGTACGGTTGGCGGATTTTAAAGTAAAAAGGGTTAGAGTTACGAACTTATATTTATTCTAAGGTAAGAATGTCGTTGTTCAAGGTCTGAGAGGTAATGAAAAATACCCCAACTTGAATGGCTTCACTATTAGCGAGGAAGGGTATTTGTTTGTAACGAAAAGAGATATCAAGATTTTTGTAACGGAAAAAGATATCAAGACTTTTGTAACGGAAAGAGGCGTTGAGATTAATTATAAAGTGGAGTATAATAGCATATTGCAAGTCTGTGAACTATAGCGATAAATTAACGCTGTTGACTAGGCATAAGCGTGACTGTTATGTCAAGATTAATTATAAAGGAGAATATTACAGCGTATGACAAGTTTTGAACTATAACGATAAATTTGCGCTGTTGACCAAAATTAAGCGTGATTGTATGATGTTTAGTTATACATTGGAATGGATGTTTGTTTTTACTTCGATAGTTAAATAACCGACTATCGAAGTGTTTGACCCTCGTTGTCTATACGGGGAGACCGGTTGGATATACTATCTGAAACCACTCCGTATAGGCATCAGCGCTGCAAATTATGCTGAAGAAAATTGAAGACGGAGTGAAGTGCAAGGGTTGTCCTATTCAGAACGGTGTTTTCTGTTTGTCCAGTCCCAGGACAACTTGTATGGACGAATGTCTGACAGAGTATTCCTAACGGTCACATAAGACGATCTTTTCAAGGTATTACGTCTGGTGGCGGAGAAACTCGTTTCTCTTAGCTTTTATACCCGTGATATCTTTGAGAAGATTAACTAGTGATTTGACGGGTTTGACGATGTGGCATTCAAAGTGTATGGTGACCAGATGTCCTAAAAGGTAAACGTAGCCTCTAGCTTCACAACCAGGAAATGACAAAAATCGGGCAGGCAGCATGGTTATGTGGGTCGCTCCCATTAGGGTGTATAATCACCTATCTAGAGAAATTCCTTTTGTTTCTAAATCTATCGATTCTGCCCATTCGGGAACGGTGGTTTGAGTCCAACCGTTGGTGATATACATTCGATACACTCAAGCGAAATGAGTGGTCGGTCATGTGTGGGCCGGGTTGCAAGACGTTCTTGTTGAACCCAGGTGTATTCGCCTCTAGAGATACACTGTCGGAAGGTGGTCCCATACCTTGTCATAGTTGGAATCCTGTCTCCAATAAGCGCCCTGCGGTTTTTGATTTTATACTATATATATGTAGAGCGTGAGATGCAAGCGTTCTACTATTTGGTTATTTATTTGATTAGACATTATTATAATATCACTGGATTTTGATATCAAAAGTGATTTGGGTTATAGTAAGGTAAAAACTGTCCGTGTTTATGTGCGGGCTGGTCTTACTATTATCCTTTTTGTTTCAAAAAGGATTTTCAAAGTTAAACCATATGGTTGGAGTTTACTCACACCAGTTCCATGACTGACCCAGAGTATATTTTGTTTGTTTTTCCCTAAACTCTTGGGTGCCCAAATTTGTACGGGCAGTCAAGTGTTTCAGGCTTTGCAGATGCACTTGGAGGATCTTAAAGTAGAAGGCTCCACCGTCAGTTATTTAGAGTTATTTCCGCTGTATCAAATGTTATGTTGTACTCTGATGATGGTATGTATATATGTACAAACCAGATTTGTATTCCAAAGTTATGTTATATAATATATTTTATTCGTTCCGCTGTGAGATTCGTGTTTACTCTGATTATGTTCAGCTGTGTTCTTCTTCTTCTATTCTATTAGTTCTATCTTTTCTATCTCACCCTCTAATTTCTTTCTATTAATGATTCGGTATTTTTGATGTCTGAACAGTCGACGCTGGGTTTTGTGTCGATTTTCGGAGTCGAAATCCCCGGGTCGTTACAGTGGTATCAGAGCTGAAGGTTAAGTGATTACCTTGGCTCTGTGGCGTGACTCAATAGAGATAAGGTTAGCAGTACCTTAGATTGAGTTTGAGTGTATATATATGAGCGCGTATTTGTAAATTAATATAAAAACTGTTTATATTGTGTTGGTTGGTTTGGCGAGTGGTTTATGAATTCTGGTCGAAACAGTAATGCAAACTGTATCGATAGGTGTTTCTAAACTCTTGAACAGAGAAATTCGACACGGTATGTTTTGGAGAAGAGGGTAAATGAAATAATCTTACCCGAAATATATTTTGATATAAAGAAAGCATATATATTGGAATTATCTAGTATATATTGAATGCGTTGGTTGAAATTATAATCAAATAGGGTGATAAGTGAAGTGATTATAGATAACCAATGAATATAATGAACTGAATCTGAATTTAAATCAGAATTGAAATAAAACTCTAGAAATTTGGAAAGAAGTTGGAAATAATGTTTGGGTTCAATATATGGAATTTTAAGAACCTGGGGAAATTTTGAAATATTATCCAAGTTTCGAAAAGGTATTTTTGAAGTAAATTTCAAATAAAAGTATTTGAATATGAGTTTTGAAAGTGATATAGTATTGAACTCACTTTGATCGCTGGAAAATAATTCCGATGATGAACCGCGGCATTATCGGTGTTCATTTTCGAATTTCTAAGTGAGTGATTACTACCAAAGATTTTGTTTGAAATAAGTTGTTCGAATATTCAAATATTTTGAATTTCTAGGTTTCAAATAAATATATGATTTCAAACTGATTTGGAAAAAAAAAATCCCAGGGATTTGAATTTTTACTTATGAAGTAAATAAACAGAGGATTTAGATAAGCCAAATAAAATTTGAGTTGAATTGAAGCCAAGTAAGTGGAAAACGTACCGGAATAAGGATTTGACTTGACCAAGTAGTTGAGTGGTGAATTGAGATTGAAAAGGGGACCGAACTTGGTTGGGAAATTTGATTATTTGGAATTGGAATTGAACTGGAGTTTGAAAAAGAAATTTGAGTCGGGATGTAAGAAAATTATTGATTGAAGATAAACTGACTCGAGATCAGTTGGAGATGCATTTGGATATACTGAATGGATTGCAAATGGAAGCGAGAAAGTTAGATGCCCAATAAAGGGAGAAGGCCCAGAGTGGCATGTTGTAATAGTACCGAATGAAGCGTGCAGCAGAGAGGCTGACAAAATTCTCCGAAAATTAAAGTGTTAGAAAATTTTCCGAATTTTGAAAATTTTCGTTACAAAGAAGGAAATTAATATTTTGATTAGTTCAGTTGAAACGAAAATTATGAAGTAAACCAAAAGGATTTTTTTTACCTGTTTACAACAGAGATTGTAGCATTTTCCCATCTTAGCAATTTCGAGGACGAAATTATTTTAAGGGGGAAGGAATGTAATGTCCCTCATTTTTATCGGTTTATATTTGAATATTTAAATCAGTTTAAATATTGAATTCTTAATATAAACGAAGTTGAACGTATAAAAATATATATTCAATATAATCGAGCTCATAACGACGTTGCAGTTCGTGATTTAACGTTCTGATCTTCAACTGAGTATACAAGACTCGTTATAAATCGGATTTCTGCAAAACAAGAAACATTGGAATCTGTTGAACTGTATCTTTCTGACAGAAGTGAAATATTGAGATTTCGTCGTATAGATTGCAAGATATGTCAAAATCAAATATTCAGAAAGTCGCTATGAAATCGTATATCGACCATAACGGTTTATTTGAAATAACTTCTTATCGGTTTCGAATTTAGACAAGGTTCTTTTGAGACGTAGTGATAATATAATTTTTAGAATTTTACTGTAATTTTTAATTAATTAAATACACAACTTTTTATTTGGAGTATTTTGCACTCAATATCAATATTTTGGGGTTTCAAAATATGAGTCAAACTACCGATATTATTATATTTTTGGGACCGTGGTACCTCGATCGACATGGCCGTATTCTTATTTCTGTCTGTAGTTGTTCGGACATGAACAAAATATTACGAAAAGCGGTACACTTAAACTAAAAAAAAAAAGGAATATTAGCACAACTTCTGATAAAAAGCCTAACACCCTTGCATTCCAAAATCCAGTTCCAAAAGCTCTAATATGGTAACAAGGACTAGCCGATGGCAAGATGCCTAAGTCGAAAGCAACAGTAAAGAGTAAAAGGATTTATAACGGTTCAAAATTTAGCAACATGCATTTATCGGATAGAATTTATATTTGCAACACCGGCTCCTATACTGCTTTCCTCCTATCACTACTGTAAAACCTAAAGACACTTTCCAGCTCTTGACATAAGTCCACTTATGCTATCAACCACGCAACTCCCTAGCAGACCCGAACGTAACTATTTTCTCAGATCTACAATAGCAATGAAGTAAGAGTATACATTTAACAAATATACTCTGTTATCTTGCACATGTTGCCTCGTACAGCCTTCCCCTATAACACAGACTTCAGCAGGCCTAAACAAAAAAAAAAAAAGGGTGAAATACATCAGTGAGGGCTTTTTCTTTCTGCTTTCAAAACGTACATCTGCAGCTTTCGTTTCCACACAGCTATGCTTTGGAACTCTGATCTACCCTAAAGTTTTTGCACATGCTAATAAAACTAGTACAGTACAGGGTTTACTAGTATACAAGACTATATACCCTAAGAACTAAACACGGCAGACCTATTTCATTCTGAGTTCAATGTCAAAACAGCCTGTACCGCCGAAATCACCTGTTCACCTTTGATGTTGAAAACTCATGGCAGCTGTAACCCTACCCTATCAGCCTACTCCTTGGCCGGCAAGTAACTGCAAACTATATAAATACACCAGCTATCCACCTTTCTAGTTGGACAGAAAACATAAAAGCAACGTGAGCTTCAAATATGAAAGAGAGAAAACAAAACAAAAGAAAAAAAAAAGGACAAAAAAAAAAAGAAGGAAGATGTTCCGACGGACTGAGCGTAGATCTGAAACCGCGAAGAGATGAAGGCAACCGAGAGTATTGGAACTGGTTCGAAACCATTGAAAGCTCGTTGGAGATTATAACGTCTGATCCGGTGTACCGACGCAAATCGTTATTAAACGGTTAACGCGCCAAGGTGAGTAAATTCACTGACTTTGATCTATTTTAAAATATTATAATATTGGTTGAATGCTTTGTGATGATCGCTTCGGTAGATTACAATCAAATTGGTTGAATTATATATCGTTGCATATATACACATCATGGTTGAACTGATTCCATTGATTCTAATATTCCCTGGTATGGAATCGGTGTTAATTGTTGACTAACATCGGTGGATGCAGGAAACCGGTTGGAGGAATCCAACCGGATTTCTCAATATTTATATGTACTGTTCGTTTTATATAGATGCACTGTTTGAACCCAAATGACTTTTGAAACCTTGTGTTAATATTAGCGTTGAATGGAAATTCAACGTTATTTTGATTTAATCAATAGATGATATCGATTAAGAAAGTGGCAACAACCAACCGTAGATGTATCATTTGTTTTAAACCGCTATTGTTTTACCAAATCCCACCGTGTGCGAAGCACGTGTTTCACCATACTTACTAAATGCTTTGGTAAGTAGATTCTTATATTGATAAGATTAATAAGTATGTAGGCGGAGATGAACTTGATGATTAATAACAAGTATTTATTGTTTTAAGAACAAGTAAATGAGATATATACAAATGGATTATGGTTGATTTCATATTAAGTAAGATTAGTTAGAATCAATTATTGTTTATTTAATAGTAAATGAGATTATTTAGAAATAAATTATTTTTCTATAGAAATCGATACAAGTGAAATTATTTGGATTAATAAATGTTATTTATTCAAAATGAAAAGCTTTGTAGAATTGATTAGTGGGTTAAGCATGGCTAAATATTTACCAAGCAAACTGTTTTGATCAATAATTGGTTATTTAATTAAATTAGATTGGGATGATTAATCTAATGTAATAAATTAACGAATAGTTGGTTTAGTTTAAATAAGATTTTAAAGTATAAGGGATTTGTCTAAAGAAGACAAAGCGAAGAGGAATGTTTAAAAAGAGATTTGTCTAAGGAAGACGAAGCGGAGGAAAATGTTTAAAATGGGTTTGAACAAGGAAGTTGAAGCTAATGTAAATAACCGAGTTTGCAAATTAAGGATATGGCGTCATAAAACCATATTTAAAATATAACAAGAAGTACGGTTGGCGGATTTTAAAGTAAAAAGGGTTAGAGTTACGAACTTATATTTATTCTAAGGTAAGAATGTCGTTGTTCAAGGTCTGAGAGGTAATGAAAAATACCCCAACTTGAATGGCTTCACTATTAGCGAGGAAGGGTATTTGTTTGTAACGAAAAGAGATATCAAGATTTTTGTAACGGAAAAAGATATCAAGACTTTTGTAACGGAAAGAGGCGTTGAGATTAATTATAAAGTGGAGTATAATAGCATATTGCAAGTCTGTGAACTATAGCGATAAATTAACGCTGTTGACTAGGCATAAGCGTGACTGTTATGTCAAGATTAATTATAAAGGAGAATATTACAGCGTATGACAAGTTTTGAACTATAACGATAAATTAGCGCTGTTGACCAAAATTAAGCGTGATTGTATGATGTTTAGTTATACATTGGAATGGATGTTTGTTTTTACTTCGATAGTTAAATAACCGACTATCGAAGTGTTTGACCCTCGTAGTCTATACGGGGAGACCGGTTGGATATACTATCTGAAACCACTCCGTATAGGCATCAGCGCTGCAAATTATGCTGAAGAAAATTGAAGACGGAGTGAAGTGCAAGGGTCGTCCTATTCAGAACGGTGTTTTCTGTTTGTCCAGTCCCAGGACAACTTGTATGGACGAATGTCTGACAGAGTATTCCTAACGGTCACATAAGACGATCTTTTCAAGGTATTATGTCTGGTGGCGGAGAAACTCGTTTCTCTTAGCTTTTATACCCGTGATATCTTTGAGAAGATTAACTAGTGATTTGACGGGTTTGACGATGTGGCATTCAAAGTGTATGGTGACCAGATGTCCTAAAAGGTAAACGTAGCCTCTAGCTTCACAACTAGGAAATGACAAAAATCGGGCAGGCAGCATGGTTATGTGGGTCGCTCCCATTAGGGTGTATAATCACCTATCTAGAGAAATTCCTTTTGTTTCTAAATCTATCGATTCTGCCCATTCGGGAACGGTGGTTTGAGTCCAACCGTTGGTGATATACATTCGATACACTCAAGCGAAATGAGTGGTCGGTCATGTGTGGGCCGGGTTGCAAGACGTTCTTGTTGAACCCAGGTGTATTCGCCTCTAGAGATACACTGTCGGAAGGTGGTCCCATACCTTGTCATAGTTGGAATCCTGTCTCCAATAAGCGCCCTGCGGTTTTTGATTTTATACTATATATATGTAGAGCGTGAGATGCAAGCGTTCTACTATTTGGTTATTTATTTGATTAGACATTATTATAATATCACTGGATTTTGATATCAAAAGTGATTTGGGTTATAGTAAGGTAAAAACTGTCCGTGTTTATGTGCGGGCTGGTCTTACTATTATCCTTTTTGTTTCAAAAAGGATTTTCAAAGTTAAACCATATGGTTGGAGTTTACTCACACCAGTTCCATGACTGACCCAGAGTATATTTTGTTTGTTTTTCCCTAAACTCTTGGGTGCCCAAATTTGTACGGGCAGTCAAGTGTTTCAGGCTTTGCAGATGCACTTGGAGGATCTTAAAGTAGAAGGCTCCACCGTCAGTTATTTAGAGTTATTTCCGCTGTATCAAATGTTATGTTGTACTCTGATGATGGTATGTATATATGTACAAACCAGATTTGTATTCCAAAGTTATGTTATATAATATATTTTATTCGTTCCGCTGTGAGATTCGTGTTTACTCTGATTATGTTCAGCTGTGTTCTTCTTCTTCTATTCTATTAGTTCTATCTTTTCTATCTCACCCTCTAATTTCTTTCTATTAATGATTCGGTATTTTTGATGTCTGAACAGTCGACGCTGGGTTTTGTGTCGATTTTCGGAGTCGAAAATCCCCGGGTCGTTACACATCATTTCAATTCATTAGTCACTAACTGTCAATCAGTAAGAGAATGATTTCCCAAATATTAACCCCGAAGGCCGAAATCAACATCAGATCAACACCCAGGAAACCATTCGACTTAGCCAACCTTCAGTTAATTTCTAAATTTCACATCCATATCATTTATAATATTTTATAACGATTTATCGTTATTTTTATTTATTTTAAAATAGCCAATTTATTCAAAACGACGTTTCGGGCCATAACGCGACCGTGGCGCTATTTTTCTTCAGATTTGATTTACACACATCTGAAAATCTAACCGTTGGATCTTCACAAAATTTACATCATTAGAAAGATCTTTTCAAAACGAATCTAACGGATCCAGTTTTGGGAAAATCCGACGGTCTGATCACCCGGTACAATCGTTTGAAGTTTCGATTTCAAAATACGAACTGCAGCGTCGTTATTCGATTAAATATAATTATATATATATAATCGATTCTGGCGCTGTTTTTCTTCAGATTTGAATTAAACATTCCAAACAATCCAACCATTGGATTTTTACAAAGTTGGTGCCGTTGGAAAGATATTTCCAAAGCGAACCCAACGGTTGCGATTTCAGGAAAATCTGATGGTCGGATCTCCCGGTATAATCGTTTGAAATCACGGTTTCAAAATACGAAATGCAGCGTCGCTATTTGATATATTTTAATTCTATTTATATATATATATATCGATTCTTCGATTTCAGAATTATATTCTTTTCATACATTTGATAAAAATGATATTTTTATCTAACTGTCTTCTATTTCAACACTTCGCTATATTCAACAATTCATGTATATAATAAAAATGTGATCTTTATTGTAAAACAATTCATTTCAAAACACTATTATTTTATATAGTACATATAGGTAATAAAAATGGGATTTTTATTATAAAACAACTTCTTTGAAAACAAGATTATTTTATATAGTTCGTATAGATGATAAATCTTTGATTTTTATTATAAAACAATTTATTTCAAAATATGAATACCATTCAACACATGAATTTCAATTCAACGAATGAATATCATTTCAACACATGTAGGTTTTCTATAGTTTATATATATATATAAAAAGGTGATTTTTATATTTAAAACACGAATACCATTCAACACATGAATTTCAAATCAACGAATGAGTTTCAATTCAACACATGAAGGTTTTCTATTCAACGAATAAATATAGTTTCAACAAATGAAAATAATTCAAACACATGAATATTATTCAAAAATTCGGCAGCATAACGGCAGGGTAGTTAAAACCGGGACCGTCCCTAGTACGGCTCCTCGCTCTACCTTAAAACCTCGCGGTTTTTGACAATGGGGAATCATGCATCTAGTTCGCACGCAGGCGGCATGTATATTTATTTCATTTCCACAAACTAATCCTATGTGGTTTCAACCAATTATTTCTCAACCACAAACGGGTATTTTTTAACCACAATCAATCAATATCAACCACAAACAATTCCAATCAACCATTCGCTATCAATCAATTTTCACACCAATCACAACCAATAAATATCGTCCATGGTTTGTGGACGAGGGGCGTATATATATATACATGTATATATATATATAGCATTTCACTTCTATTTCAACACATATATAATTTTTACAACGCATATACAACTTATACATCGAACGTACAACTTATACAACACTTATACATGAGGTGTACAACGCTTATATAACTCATACATCGACTATATAATTTATACATCGTCGTTTTCCATATCGTTTATAAATTAGAAATCTCACATTGGGTTCCACTCCACCAAAAATAGCAGAAGGCTCAGAGAAATACGCGGTCTCTTCTAAAATGTAGAAGACGTCCACACGGTCACGATGTTTCCTGTTTCATCGAATTTCGTCAAGAAACGAAAAAGATATGATTTTTCAAAGTTTGCAACACTTTAAAACCGTTGAAATCACTTTTAAATATACAAGGCCGTACCTCTCTGAAAATCTTCAAAACTAGATCGTGATTTATCTCAAAATCCATGTAGCTATTCGTCAATCGGCCTTCGCAGCGTCGAAGGGGGAGGAGAGGCGCGCCTGCACCTTTGACGGCGGAGAACTCGGTGGTATGAAACAGGCGGGGCGGCGGTTCGAAGGCGCCAACTTTGGCGAGGTGATTCTCCCAAAATACTGCACGATAAATTCTCCAGCTGGTATGGATTTGAAGAGCTCAGGAAGATCTACAAAAAGCTTAACTAGAGCATTGGCTATTATTGCGTGGAGGAGGAGAAAACGAGGAGAGAAAGTGGCGACCTACTTCCGTCGTGCGCGATAGAGGAATAGTCGGGGAGAGAGAAGTGAGCTGACCAATCAAATTTTTTATTTTATTTTATAATTTTTAAAATCTCCAAAATACCCCTTTCGCCCACGAACCCCAATCCAAACCCAACGACTGTTGTCCCTAGCGTTTTACCCCCAATCCGAACACAATGGGATATGTTTCAAAGGCCCATTCGACTATTTCAGTCAGTTTCCATTCAAATTAAAATAAATAACATTCAATATTCGATTTGAACGTACATTTCAATTTGCTGGGGCCACAAACTAATTCGAAAAATTCCAGAAAAATAAATCCGGCTATACTTTGACGATACGGTCCCAACAAAATTAGTTTCGTCGAATTCTGAGACCGTTTGCAAAAAGCCTCATTTCTAGCCGATCCATTTTAACTGTAATTGACCGAAACACGTTTTCCTTTGCCACGCTCACATACTAGCTTCAAAAATTATGAAATTTGAAACCTAGCAATAACTTCACATCCTGGATCCAACAAAAGTTGTTTCGTCGAATTCCGAGGTCGTATGCAAAATGGCCAATTTCACGGGCTATATAAATTCCATAGCGACCTTTCTGAAAATTCATTTGGCCATAACTTTTTCTTTCCACTATGAAACTTCGATTTTTCAGATTCGTTAGAAAGGTATCCACTAATAGATTTAAATATTTTTGGTTTCACTCAAATCCGTTTCGTTTTGCACCCGGTACAGTCCGACAAAGTTTGAATTCAATTTTTGAAACTAAGCGCCATTTCAGGCCTTGTTTATAATTAGAATTAATTATATTCGTTTTCAATCGTCGATTCAAACTTACTTTTCATTGCTTTTATTTAAAATATTTATTTTAAATATTTAAAATCCATTATTTTATCCTATTTAAAAAATTTAAATTGGTTCAGATTTTCTGGGTCATTACAGCTTTACTTTGGAAAATTCCCATTTAAATCTTGATAAATGATTTATAAATTCCAAATTATTTCTTTACTGCTAATTGGGTTAAAGAACAAATGTTATTTAAAACATTGTTCACGATAAAACCAAAAATCCAATTCTTTTATTCAATTCCAATAAAATATTAATTAATTGGAAAAATTTCCTAAATCTTAATTGAAAGATTTATTCTAGACTGAGTTTAAGAACAGTATTAATAAAGACACCATCCACGACAAACCCAAAATCCAATTTGACATTAAACATAAGGTTCTGAATTAAAATTGTATTGGGTTATATTCAATATCAAATTCTGAAACCAACAAATATTGTATTGGGAATAACGATATGTATATATCTTCCAAATTCCACACAGTATTCGTATAATAACGGAATCCAATATCGAAAATATTCCGATTATAATTTCCATTCAAGTTCATTCCAATATATATAAATATATTGGAAATCTTTGGTTATTTAAAACCATTTTCAAATCCAATTTATTTATTTATTTCTAAAAATAATTAAATTATTATTTTAGTTAATAACTAGTTCATTATGATAAAAATGTATTTTTATCTTTATAAAATTGGATTTTTTCATTAAAAATCTTTCCAAACCATTTATTACGATTTTACATAATTTTTCCATATTTTCAATAATTTTAATATCGCCCGTACAGTCGGTTTCCAATAACGGCCACCGAACTGCATCTATAGCGACCTTTTCTGAAATTGATTTGGACATATATCCAAATCTAACCGTTAGATTTCAAATATCTTATATTAATTGGAAATCTCTTTTCGATACGAACTCAATGGTTCCAGTTTTAGGAGAATCCAACGGTCGGATCTCCCGTAATGTCAATTTGAAGTTAATGGTCGAAATTCGCGAATGGTCGCTACGCGACGCATTCTATTCAGGCCATTAAATATAAATAATATATATATTAAATATATTTCATTGATTTCCATTTAAATCGTATTTTATAAATCATTTATAAATTCATTTTAAAATGATTTCAACTTCATTTTCTATTTTATATCAAAATTGAATATACTTATCCAAACGATGAATATTTTGATGAATCATACATACATTAAAATTGTATTTTTTAATGATACAACATTTTTATTCAAACAACGAATATTTTAATGATTCATACTTACATAAAAAATGTATTTTTTAATATTTAAATATTTTTATTCAAATTTGAATCTTTTCACCATTTTTTATATATAATGAAAATGTAAATTTTGATTGTTAAACCTTTTTATTTCAATAAATGAATATTTTTCATTATTTCTATATTCAATAAAAATGTGAATTTTTATTGTTTAACTTTTCTATTTTGTTCAATGATCAATTCTAATCTTTTCTTCATTTACAATAAAAATGTAAATTTTATCGTTAACATATTTTCATTTAAACAAATGGACATTTTCATATTTTACTATCATGTAAATGATTTACATTTTAATACCAAATGATCATTTTCTACTTTGCTATCATGTAAATGATTTATATTTTAATAAAACTATTTATTTAATAAATCAAACATACAATAAAAATATAATTTTTATTGTCTAATCTTTTTATTGAATCATGATTCTTTTTACTGATTTTATAATACAAACAAAATGTAATTTCCATTGTTTAAACATTTTACTTAACATGGTTCTTTTTAATATAATACAAATAAAATGTCATATCCATTGTTTAAAAACATATTACTTTAAAACATTGAATATTTTCAATCACTTCTACCTACACAATAAAAATGTATATTTTATTGTTTAATATTCTATTTCAAACAATGAATATTTTATTTATTCATACATACAATAAAAATGTGATTTTTATTGAATAAACATTTGCTTTTCCAAACAACGAATATTTTTTTGGTTCATGCATTCAATAAAAACGATATTTTTATTGTTTAAATAATTTCAATCAACACATGAATACTCTATTTAACACCTAAATATTTTATATCCATTACGGAATATTATTTTTAAAATATTTTTTATTTTCCAAATTGGAATGAGACCCAATCAATTACCATATAAAGTTATTTATATGGATTGCATACATCGCATGTATACAACATAATGATAAATAATCATTAAGAATTCATACAACATCCAGAGTGCATTTTACAACTGTGTGAGCATTAAATTAAATAAATAACGCTCATCACAAACTGTCAATCCATCGATTGGCATACAAATGTATATTGGGAATCGTGTTTGTCAAGTATCATCCTAATACCCGTATGGGGATTTCAAACAACAATAGTTTACTTTTTATGCAGTTGGGCGATGTGTAAAATTTATCGTCCCAATCATATCAGATAAATGGGGTGTACATAAATGAATCGTCCGATTTGTAAATGAATATTTATTGATTCACATATGCAATAAAAATATGATTTTTATGGGATGAATATATTTTATTAAACATGAACATTTTATTATTAACGTCGCTAACATGACAATGTTTTAATCAAATCTACATACACAATAAAAATGTATATTTTATTGTTAACATATTTAGTTCAAACAATGAATGTTTTTTTAATGATTTAAAACATACAATAAAGGTGTGATTTTTATTTAAAAAAAAATCCTTATCTTTTAAACAAAACTATTTTATTCCTTTACTAACATGATAAATATGACAACTTTATCAACAAAACATGTATTAATAAATAATTCTTTTATTTTGAACTAATGTGATAAAGGTGACATTTTGTCAAATAAAACATATGATTAGCATATAATTAACTTATTCTAAACTAATATGATAAAGGTGACATTTTGTCAAATAAAACATATGATTAACATATAACGACTTTACTCTAAACTAATATGTTAGATGGGACATTTTTTATCAAATAAACAAGTGATAAACAAATGATTATTTCATTCTAAACTGATATGTTAAAAGGGACATTTTATCAACATTTAATCTTTCAAATGATTCATCCTATACATTAAAATTTAATTCTAATGTAAAAAATATTTTATCAACATTTATTCTTTTAAATGATTCATCCTATACATTAAAATGTAATTCTAATGTTAAACATATTTTATCAACATTTAATCTTTTAAATGATAAAATGAAAATTTATCAACATATAAGGATGTTAACACATTCTTATTCAAACCTGAAGATTTTTAAAGAAGTAAACATACCGTAAAAATGTAATTCTTTTTGTTCAATCATTTAATTCCAAGAAATGAATATTTTTCATTATTTCATACATATAATAAAAATGTAAATTTTATTGTTTAAACATTTTATTTTCATTTCATGATAATTTATATGTAATATTTTATATAAATAATTTTTACGTACAATAATATCCAACAATAACAATCCAAACAGACAATCATGGTTTGTACAATCAGTGGTGTCGGGTGCTGAGCACCATCTACATCAGAGTGTAAATTTAACTGTAAAATAATCAGAGTGAAAGGAATTCTCACAGTGGTGGTGTTTAAATTGTTAAATAACGATTATTTTAATAAACTTAAACCAGTGTTTATTTTTATAAAAAATCCCAATGGTCTCTGTTTCAGATCTGGTCTGCTCTGAGATGTAGAGTTCATCTTCCTGGTTTCGACAAAACTGAAATCGTTGAATTTCATTAAGATTTTAATGAGTTACACAATTTTACATGTTAGATACAAATTAATTTTAAATTACATAATTAAATATTAACTAATTACTTTAATTAATTACATTAGGCCATGAAGAATCGGTTCCTCCCCGACATCCTTTCTTTGTAATCAAAAAACCCACCCGCTCAACCTGACCAAACCGTTGGCGCCGCCTGTCAGGTGGACTGGGCCATGATCCCACGTCGGTGCCAAAACCGTGCCACCCCCCTCTATCGACGCCAGGTACGCCAGCCCACCCGAACACCCCTTTAAATCGGAAATCGTGCTCAAATCTCCATTCTTTCAACCCCAAATTCGAACAGATCCCCTAACGAAAATCGATCAGACTGCCATGAATCAGAAGATCCCTACTTGCTCTTGTCATTTCGTTTTGATTTCATCTCCATACTCGAACTAGATTTGTTGATTTCGAGGAATTAAATCATGAAGTTTTATCCATTAAAAAAAATGAGGAGTGACGGCGCCTTGTGTTGAACGAGAATTAGGGTTGTGAGTATTACGACCGTATTTGTAGTATATTATATATTATTTAATTTTTTAATTATTTCATTCAAAAATGGTTTATTAAACCATCCAAACTCCAAATGAGGCCCAACGACTGTCGCCCCTAGTTAATAACCCTCATTCCAAACACAATGAGATATAAATCAATATATATTTAATTTGAACGTACATTTTAATTTATTGGGGCTACATACTCACTCTGAAAATTACAGAAAAATTATATCTGGCTTTGTTTTGACGATACGGTCCTAACAAAACTAATTTCGTCGAATTTGGAGACAGTTTGAAAAATGGTCATTTTCTGGTCGATCCAATTTGACTAAATTGGTCAAAACATATTTTCTTTTGCCACGCTCACATATTAATTCCAAAAATTACGAAAATTGGAATCTAGCAATAATTTGACACACCGAATCCAACAAAAGTGGTTTCGTCGAAAATGGAGATCGTTTGCAAAATGGCTATTTTTAAGGGTTATATATTATTTAAAGTATATATAAATTCTACAGCGACTATTCTAAATTTTAAACTGGACATAACTTTCAATTTATAAAGTGAAATCTCAGTTTCTTACATTTGTTTGAAAGAGATAGTTAATCAGATTCAAATATTTCTTGTTTTACTGAAATCCGATTTATTTTGAATCATGTACATTCTTTTGAAATTTGAAACTGAATTTTCGAACTGCCGCACCATTTTAACCTCCTTTTATAATTAAATTAAAAAAATTTGTTCTAAATTCGATTTAAATAAAAATTTTGGTCGTTATTATTTAAAATAAATTATTTTAAACATTCAAAGTCCGTTAAAACTTCTAAAATAAAAAATTTAAATTTGTCCAGAAAATCCAGATTGTTACAAATTCTTTCCAAATCATTTATTATGATTTTACACAAATTATTTATATTTTTAATAATTTTATCAAGGCCCGTACAGTCGATTTCCATAAACGGTCATCGAACTACACTTACAACGACCTTTCCCAAATTTGATTTGAACATAATTCCAAATCCAACTATTAGATTTCAAACCTCTAATATTCATTGGAAAGCTCTTTTCGGTACGAAGCAAATGGTTCCGGTTTTAGGAGAATCCGACGGTCGGATCTCTCGTATCGTCCATTCGAAGTCAATGGTCGAAATTCGCGAACGGTCAAGGCGCGGCGCGTTCTATTCAGGCCATGTAATATATATAATATATATTATATATATTTCGTCGATTTCAATTCGAAATGTATTTTATAAATCGTTTTAAAATCAATTCCAATTTCTTTTTTCAATTTTAGACCAAAATTGAATATTCTACATCATTATACTATAAATGATGATATTTTCAAAATATTTGATTTTGAAATTATTTCCTTTTCGATATTCATTATAAAAATGAACAAAATCGATATAAATATTGTTCACGTCAAAATGGCGTTAATCTAATCAACACAGCTTTATATATATTTAAATATATTCGTGTCCATCCCAAATCGGACATCAAAAATCAGATTTTGATCTTTTGCTGAATATTATTTTAAAATATTCATTATTTTAAAATAATGGTTATTTTAAAATATTCATTCATTCTAAAGTGGAATCAGACATCGTCAATTACCATATGATGTTTTTTATATGGATTTCATACAACACATGTATACAACAGCCATGATAAACAATCAACCATCATTCAAAGCGCATTCTACACTGTATAAGCATTAAATATAAATAATTCACGCTTACGCAGTCTGTCAACCAATCAATCGACATACAACTAAATAATTGGGATTAGTGAACGTCGAATATCATCCCAATACCCGTGTGGGTTTTCAATCAACAAACACCGAATATTATTTGCGCAGTTGGGTGATGTGTAAAATTTATCGTCTCAATATCAGTTTAATGGATGTACATAAAAAAATCCTTTGATTTGTAAATGAATATTTATTTAATTCATATACACGTTAAAAATTATATTTTTAACGATAAAATATTTTATCTCAACACGTGAATATTTTTGTTTTCCATTCCACATCACAAACCAAATTCACACAAACAAATCAATCCAAACACACAACCAAACATGTCGTCCATAGTTTGTGGATGATGGGGAGCAGTTGTTATATGCAGCTATAAAATAAATAACTGTACAGAAATAGTTTTAGTGAGGAGTTCGCACCTTGGGTTTCCACTCCTCTATTTTTTATTTCTGAACTTCTGAACAGTTTGTGTAACAACCCGCAAATTTTGGACCAATTTAAAATTTTTATTTTAGAAAATTTTAATGAATTTTGAGGTTATAATATAATTTATTATAAATAATAATGGCTAGAATTTATTTTAATCGAAGTTAAAATGAATAAATTTAATTTAAAAATAAAAGGAGTTAGAAATGGCGCGGTAGTTTTAAAATTTAATTTTGAACTTTACCTGGATGTACAGGATTCAAAATAAATCAGAATTGAGTGAAACCAGAAATATTTAAATCTGTTTAACCATATCTTTCTAACGAATCTGAAAAATTGAAATTTCATAGAGGAAATCAAAAGTTATGGCCAATTCAATATTTAGAAAGGTCGCTGTAGAATTTATATATATATTATATATGGCCCGAAGGGCTACTTTTCACAAATGAAGGAATTTGGACTCGAAACCACTTCCATTGAGTCCGGAATAATGTTTCTGCATTTAAAAAGTATAAACTCTTGTATATTTTGAGTTCGGGAATTATTTGTTTAAAAATGTATTTTTAATATTAAATATATTGGCCTTAAAAATAGTCATTTTTCAAACGACCTCCGTTTTCGACGAAACCACTTTTGTCGGAACCGGAATGTCAAATTACAGCTAGGTTTCAATTTTCAAAAATTTTCGAATTAATATGTGAGCATGGCGAAAGAAAATGTGTTTTGAATATTTCAGTTAAATTTAAACGACTTGAAAATAGCCATTTTTCAAACAGTCTCAGAATTCGACGAAATTAGTCTTGTTAGAACCGTATCGTCATAAGAAAGCTAAAAATATTTTTTTTTGGAATTTTCTGAGGTCGTATGTGGCCCCGACATATTTAAATGTACGGTCAGTATTTAATTAATTAATTTTTAATGGGATTTTAAATAAATTTTCTACAGATTTCGGAATTGGACCCCGAGACCTGCCCATTGCGTTCAGAAGGCCTCAAAACGTTAAGATCGACAGTAAGCAAGCCCAATTCGGAGACAGCCCGCATTTTCACCTTTATAACACGTTTTTCAATGATTTAATAATAAAATAATAATAAAAATGAAACCCTAACCCTAGAAAAAACGCAGCCGCCGCTATTGCTTTCGAAGGCCAGAAAGCTCCGATTTTCAAACATCAATTGCTCCCAATCCGCTCTATGAAAATCGACAAATTATATACCAAATCGAAGGGAATTCAGAGAGCTTCGAATCTATCCAGTTAAGATCGGTTTTTGGTGCACGGATTTCGCGAATTATGGCGAGGAAGTGGGCGTGTTCGGAGAAGGATTTCGAGGTGAGGAGGGGGCCGAGTTGGCTGGGCTTCTGGGCGGTGGTGGCTCGCGGGCGGAGCTTCGGAGTGGCGGTGTTCGATCGACACCTGGGTGACCATAGGGGGGTGCGACATGGTGTTGGAGGTGATGAAATGGGTGCGGCCGAACGTTATAGCGACGAGGAAGAAGAAGTAATATTTTATTATTTTATTTATTTAAATATTTAATTTATCCAATCTTTAAAAATCAATATCTCTTTCATACGAGGGTCGATTGACGAACTGTAAGTTGATTCCGAGATCTTCGCGATGGCGTAGACCAGAGCTGAATCCAAGACAGTCGAATTTTCAGCCATATCTAGGTGAGAATTCTGAATTTTATTATTTAATTAATTATTAATTAATTTTCTCGCTTTAAAATAATTGTATTGTGATATTAGTTCAGATCTGAAATATTCTGTGTTGTATAAATTGTTGACTGTCGCTTGTGGTGTGTTTTGTTGTCCATGGTTGAAATTGCATATATGGTTGAATTTTATTTGCGATTGGATCTAGTTGTTCTAAATTATTCAATATTGTTAAAATATTATTTTTATCTGAAAATAGACAACAGAAATTGGTTGACAAAATAAAATATTATTTTTATTTGTTTGTTTACAATAGAATATGAACAACGAATAGAATATATTTTTACTTGTTTCACTACAATAGAATTTGGCTAACGAAAAAAATCCTATTTTATTGGTTTACGCTTAGGACACGATTTATGAATCACAGTAAAAAATTTCTTTTTACTGTCACCTTAAACATAGGATATTATAGAATTAGAATCGTTATAAAATATTAAATTTTATTGTTGATATTAAAAACATGTTTATAAAAAAAACTTTATTTACATTGTATTTGTAAATTAAAAGTAATATTTGAGAAAAACACATAAGTGTTTACATTTTATTTGAGAAAAAGAAACCATTCTTTTATCTGTGTTTTTCGTCATAGATAATAACATTGAGAAAGAACCATTCTTTTATTTGTGTTTTTCAACATAAATATATACATAGAAATGAATTATTATTTTTATTTGTGTTTTTCAACACAAATATTACTCAGCAAAAGAATTATCTTTTTATTTGTGTTTACCAACACAAATAAAACTTTGAATATGAATTATCTATTTATTTGCATTTTACAATGCAAATATTACATAGAAAATAAGATCAAAAATGAATTATCTTTATATTTGTGTTCTTAACATGAACATAGAACATGAATCATCTTTCCATTTGTATTCTTAACACAAATACACATAGAATAATGAATGTCTTTTTAATTTTTGTCCCTTAACACAAATATTAACATTGAAATTGAATTGTTTCTTTTTATTCGTGTTCTTAACATAAATATACACTTAGCAAATGAAGTATCTTTTTATTTGTGTTTTTCAACACAAGTGTAACTCAGAAAATGAATTATTATTTTTATTTGTATTTTTCAACACAAATATAACTTAGAAAATGAATTATCTTTATATATGCATTTTTCAATGCAAATATACATAGGAAAATAAATTGTCTTAATTGTGTTTCTTAACACAAATATTACATAGGAACATAAATTGCCTTTATTCTGTGTTCTCTAACACAAACACAGCATAGGAAGATAAATTATCATTTGACTTGTGTTCTTAATACAAATATAACATAAGAATTAAGTTCATCTTTTTATTTGTATTTTTCCATACAAATATGACATAGAAATAAAGTCCATCTTTTTATATATATGATACAACACAAATATATACTTAGAATCTGTTGCACAAATAAAATCCACTTTTATTTGTCACTTGAAACTTAGAATTTGTTGCACAAATAAAATTCACTTTTTAGTTGTCATTTGAAACTCAGAATTTATTAGACGAATAAAGTCTACTTTTTATTTGTTATTTAAAAATTAGTATTTATTATACAAATAAAATTCACTTTTATTTGACATTAGAATACATAGAAAAATATTTACAAATAAATATTCTTTTATATGTTAGTAGAATGTATAGAAAAGTATAAACAAATAAAAGGGATTCTTTTATTTGTTATTAGAACACATAGAAAAGTGTTAAACAATGAAATACCCTTTATTTTATTCTAGAATTGAAATTTTGAGTTCAATCTTTTATTTGCATTCACTAATGCAAACATACATGGAAAATAAAATTTACCCTTTTATTTGCATTCACCAATACAAATATATGTTTAAACCAAAATTTATTCTTTTATTTACATTCACAAATGTAAAAATACATTGAAAATGAAATTAGTTCTTTTATTTGCACTCATTAAGGCAAATATATTTTGAAAGGAAAAATTGTTCTTTTATTTGGAATCACTAATAAAAATACACATTTAAATAAAATTTGTTTCTTTATTTACATTCACTAATGTAAATACACATTGGGAATGAGTTCCTTTTTACATTCACTCAAATATACTTTTAATAATAGAAGTTACATTTGTTAATTGCTTTGCTTGTTGCAAATAAAACATTAAATAAAGGTTTCATTTTTGTTTGCAATCCTACATGCAAACCAAACATCAAAAGATAAGTTACATTTGTGATTTGCATTTTTGATATGAATAAAACATCGGTTTAAAGTTGTATTTTTATTTGCATTCCTTAATGCCAACAAACAATGAATTGAAAGTTTCATTTTACTTTCAAAATAAAGAGTTACCCTTTTTTATTCACGTTTTTAGATATAAATAAAGGATAGAATTTAAAAGTTACATTTTAATAACTAAACATTCACATTTTTATCATTAAAGTAAAATAGACGAAACACTTATTTTGTCTAAATTAAAAGAATGAAACAAAATATAGAATTGGGATATTATATTAGAATTGAAATACTAATTAATCACTATCGTAAATTTATATTAGTTAAAACAATTATTGTAATAACCCGGAAATGCGAGCCAGTTTAAAATTTTTATTTTGGCTATTTTAGGGAATTTTGAATATTTAAAATGAATTATTTTAAAAAATATCGATGAGAAATTTATTTTGAATAGAATAACGTATATATTATATACGTCGTCGTTAGAATATATATAAATATATATAATTATAAAAGGAATTGAAAATGGCGCGGTAGTTCGATAATTCGATTTCAAAATTCAATTGAATGTACCGGGTGCAAAATAAACCGGATTTTAGTGAAACCAAAAATATTAGGATCTAATTGAGAATATCTTTCCAACAAATCCGAAAAATCAAAATTTCATAGTGGGGATCAAAAGATATGTCCAGTTGAAAATTCTGAATAGTCGCTATGGAATTCAAGCCCTTAAAAATGGAAATTTTGCAAATGACCTCGGAATTCGACGAAACCACTTTTGTTGAGTCTGTGATGTCAAATTTTTGCTAGATTCCAAATTTCATAATTTTTCGAATCAATATGTGAGCGTGGTAAAGGAAAACGCGTTTGACCAGTTTAAGTTGATTTTAATCGACTGGAAAATGGCCATTTTTCCAACGGTCTCAGAATTCGACGAAACTAATTTTGTTGGGACCGTATCGTCAATACGAAGCTAGAAAATATTTTTCTGGAATTTTTCGAGTTAGTATGTGACCCCAGTAAATTGAATTGCGCGTTCAAAATCAATATATAGAGTTATATGTTGATTTTGACGAAAACTGATCGAAATGATCGAATCAGCCTACGATACATATCCCATTGTGTTCGGAATGGGGGTAATTAGCTATGGACGATAGGCGGTGGGCCTCATTTAGAGGTCGTATGAAAAAGTCAACTTTTTATAATTAAAATAATTAAAAAATTAAAAGCTTCCTCTCCTCCCCTTCAAAACCGCTGGCCCCCCTTTGCTTTTCTCGTTCGTTCAAATCAACAGAAAAAAGAAAAAAAAAAAGAAAAAAATAGAAACCTAAATCTAAGACCGCGATCGAAGCCGTCCACCACCACGTGTCGCCCCTCCCATCGCCTCGCCCTCCGCCAGAGCTCCGATCGCGCCGCTCCCCCCCCCCCCCCCCCCCTCTCGAAGCATGCGTCGCCACCAAAGCCCAGAGCCCCAAACGCGAGCGCCTCTCACCTCAGACGCTGCAGCCTCGCCCCATCCTCCGACCTCCTCTTCTCCTTCACCTCTTCTTCTCGCGAGCCCCCCCTTTCTTCTTCCTACATCCGCTGAACCCCCCCCCCCTTCTTCTAAAACGCTGTGAGTCCCTCTTGTATTTTTATATTTATTTATTTATTTATCTTTCTTCTTCTTTGTTTAATTTAAGTTAAATAAATTGCAAATAAAAAAATTCAGTTTTGATCGGTGGTTTACAATGCGAAGTTTGGATTTTAATGAGAGTAAAACGTGATTTTTATGATATAAAGGATTATTTTATTTTTATTAATATAAAGGCGAGATTTTTAAAAGTGAAAAGATCGGATTTTTATTTATTTATATAGCATAGGAAGAATCTGATTTTTATATATATTATAGCATAGGAAGTATCTGATTTTTATATATATTGTAGCATAGGAAAAATCTAATTTTTATATATATTATAGCATAGGAAAAATCTGATTTTTATATATATATATATATTGTAGCGAAGGAAAATTTTGATTTTTAAACAAAGATCATATTTTTGATTTAGAATATATTATATTTTTATATAGGTAAAGACGATATTTTTATATAGGAAAAGTTATATTTTATATATGAAAAGGCTATAATATATAATTTGAAAAGGGTATGTTTTTTTACTTTAGAAAAGATAAGATGTTTAGTTAAGTAAAAATTCAATTTTTATATATTGAATAGCGAAGTAAAAATTCGATTTTTATATATTGAATAGCAAAGTAAAATTTCGATTTTTATATATTGAATAGCGAAGTAAAAATTCGATTTTTATATATTGAATAGCGAAGTAAAAAATTCGATTTTTATATATTGAATAGCGAAGTAAAAATTCGAATTTTATATATTGAATAGCGAAGTAAAAATTCGATTTTTATATATTGAATAGCGAAGTAAAAATTCGATTTTTATATATTGAATAGCAAAGTAAAAATTCGATTTTTATATATTGAATGGCGAAGTAAAAATTCGATTTTTATATATTGTATAGCGAAGTAAAAATTCAATTTTTATTTATGTAGTGGCTACGGGCAACGAAAGTGACAAAAGGCGAGAACGATGAAGATTTCTATAAATGAAGTGTCGTGGAGTTGGAATAGCTATTGGTGAGAATTTCTCACTCTTCAATTTCTTTTTCTAGTTATATATATATATATACTAGGATGCAGACGGTGCTTAGTAGCACCTGACACTCGTCGTCCACAGACCATGGACGGCTTGTATGCTTATTTGATGTGTTGTGAAATTTGTTTGTGAAGTTGATGTGAAATAGATAATGAAATATATTCATGTGTTGAAATAAATTAATTATCGTTAAAAATATAATTTTTAACATGAAAGTGAATAAATAAATATTTATAAACAAATCGGCCGATTTGTTTATATACACTGATTTGACTGATATTGATTGGGTCGATAAATTTTACACATCGCCCAACTGCACAAATAAAAATATGTGTTTGTTGATTTGAAACCCCACACGGGTATTGGGATAATATACGATATACACTAATCCCAATAATTAGTTGTATGTTGATCGATGGATTGACAGGCTGTTATAAGCGTTAGATATCTATATTTGATGCTTATACAGTGTAGTGCACTTTGGATGATGGTTGATTATTTATCGTTGCTATTATATACATGTGTTGTATGGAATCCATATAATTAACTTTATATGGTAATTGATTGGGCCTCATTCCAATTTAGAAAATAAAGAATATTATAAAATAAAGGTTCATGTGTTGACCGTACTCATCCGTTGAGATTAGTCATGGGTTGAACGAAATATTTTAATAATAAAATTTACATCTTTAATATTATAAAATAAAGGTTCATGTGTTGACAGTACTCATCCGTTGAGATTAGTCATGTGTTGAACGGAATATTTTAATAATAAAATTTACATCTTTATCATATATGAAATTAGAAATCAACTGGAAAATAGATGAGATGAGTGGTCTCCTGGATATTGATCTGATGTTGGTTTCGGCCTTCGGGGTTAATATTCAGGGAATCGTTCTCTTACTAATTTACGGTTGGAGTCTGATTTTAAATCAAACGATAGATACCATAATTTTTATAAAATATATTAAATAACAAAAATAGTCATACGTGGACAGTACTCATTCGTTGAGATTAGTCATGTGTTGACAAAAATAAATATTCATTTGTTGGATAGAATAACGGAATTATTGGAATATATAAAGCCGTATTGATTAGAGATGCGCTATTTTGACGCGAACGAAATTTATATCGATTATATTCGTTTTTACAATTTGAATTTGAATTGAATAGAAAACCAATTTGAATAGAATAGAATAGAAAACGAATTTGAATTGAATAGAATAGAAAACAATTTGAATTTGAATAGAATAGAAAACGAATTTGAATTGAATTGAATAGAAAACAATTTGAATTTGAATTGAATAGAAAACGAATCTGAATTGAATTGAATAGAAAACCAATTTGAATTGAATAGAATAGAAAACCAATTTGAATTGAATAGAATAGAAAACCAATTTGAATTGAATAGAATAGAAAACGAATTTGAATTGAATAGAATAGAAAACCAATTTGAATTGAATAGAATAGAAAACGAATTTGAATTGAATTGAATAGAAAACAATTTGAATTTGAATTGAATTGAATAGAAAACCAATTTGAATTGAATCGAAATAGGAGAAAATCAATTTGAAATGAATTCAAATTGAATTGATATTTGAATTGAATTGAAATGCATTTTGAAACGAATTTATAAGGAAAAATTCAATTTTGATTTAAATTGGAAATGGAAGTTGAAATGTTTTTGAAACAAATTCAAAACTATTTATAAAATTCGTTTTAAATAGGAATCAACGAAATATATATTATATATATAATATATATATAATATATATAATATAATGGCCTGAATAGAACGGGCCGCGCCGCGGCAGTTCGCGAATTTCGACCATTGACTTCGAACGAACATTACGGGAGATCCGACCATCGGATTCTCCTAAAATCAAAACCGTTGGGTTCGTATCGAAAAGAGCTTTCTAACGAATATTAGAAATTTGAAATCTAACGGTTGGATTTGGAGATACGTCCAAATCAAATTTGGAAAAGGTCGCTGTAAGTGCAGTTCGATGGCCGTTGATGGAAATCGACCGTACGGGCCTTGATAAAATAATTAAAAATATCAATAATTTGTATAAAATCTTAATAAATGATTTGGGAAAAATTGGGATGAAAAACTCCATATTTGAGAAGATAAAAATAGATTTTTATCGAAATGAACTAATTTTGAACTAAAATTAGACCCGTTTATTTTTAAATAAATAAATTGGATTTGAAATGGGTTTTAAATAGAATTGATTTGTGGGTTTATCCTGAACGGTGTTTTAAATAACATGTGTTCTTTAACCCGATAATAGTTATAATGTGATTTGGGTTTATCGTGAACTGTGTTTTAAATGGCATTAGTTCTTTAACCCAATAAAAGGAGTTTTAATGAATCTGTAATTAGATTGAAATGTGAATTGATAATTTAAATTATCAAATTTAGAATGTGAGCGAGAATGGATTATTACCAGTTTTGCTCCAAAGCGATAGTTAAATCTTTAATTAGATTTGAACGTGAAATGGTAATTAATTTTACCAATAACACCGTGGTATTAGATATGGAGTATTACCAGTTTTGCTTCATGGGATGAATAGGTTGGGATTATGAAATAAAATAAATAATTACTTCGGTGTGGTTCGCTAATCTCGACTAGTTTGGAAAACTATAATTTGGTTTGAAATGATATCCAAAGGAAGATTAAAGGATAAATTTTTAAGAATTTATCTTGGATAAAATTAATGGGAACCTTTCCCTAAGAATTGAAATTTAGAAACTAGTTGTAGGTTAGCTAAGAAGAATGGTTTCCTGGGTATTGATCTGATGTTGGTTTCGGCCTCCGGGGTTAATATTTGGGGAATTGTTCTCTTGCTAATTTACGGTTAGTGACTGATGAATTGGAATGAGGCGTATGTTATGTTTGTGTAACATTTGTTTTTAATATACTCGGGTTGTTCGGAAAGGCCGGGTTTATACCCATTCTGAATAACCGATTCGACGATAAGTCGAAGATGATGACGGTGGTCGAAGACCGGAAGTCTTCACATCGTTTGGATAATTACTGATGATACTGATTGGGCTGTACACCCAAGAGGATGGAAATAGTTGGTGGTCGTCCAGACGTACATGGAGATCGATGGATATGCGAGGAAAGTGCCTCCGGTTTCGTTCAGACCCAGAATGAACTTGTAAATGGATTGTGTGTCCGACATTGGATTTTATTCTGTGTTGATTGATTTCTGTTAAATATATATCTGCTTGGCGAGGGAGAATTTATTCTCTTGCTTAACGCCCTTCTCTGAGACGTACGAGCTTAGAGGTTATATATCGATAGATATCAATCGGATGACATGAATTTCCTGTGTGGCACGCTGAGTTGCATTGATCAAGGCTTCTGTTGAAAAGCAAAGTCTTGTGGTTGATGATCAAAGCACGGCCTTTGTGGCATAGCTTTGTGTATAACGTGAATTCGCAAGCCTCACACCTCGTTATGAGTTAAAAACGGGATAAGGACTGCAGGGAGAGCATGACGTTTCTTTCTAGTTTTGGTGGTGTCAGTGACTTACCAGCCCTGACATTTATATACTTTTCACCTATGTGGTTGTTGGATGAGGCGCCTCGATTTTAGGTCTGTAAGGACCGGGAAACGTGTGTTCAGGAATAACTAATCCTCAAACATAAGAGAGGACCGGCCCTGAAGATCCAAGGATTGCCCAGAGTGTGTAGTCCTGAGGCATTTGCTAGAGTGTCTCGAAGCGGAGAGGAGGTTGCCCCTTGCCTCGACTCATGACGGAAATCTAATTTCCAATACAAGATATTTCGGCTTTATTTGTAGAGCCTAGTATGGCGACATAGTAGCATGGGATGCTATGCCGTCTATGGTTTATATTTATGATTGAAATTGTTTTGACACTATACACTTATTATAGTATCAAATGATTTGTTTTAAACGTACCAAGCATGTTTGGCTATTATAAGGGAAAACCCTATCCTCCGGCTTGCGTTGCATTGTGTGATGGGACCTGGGTCTTATAATAGCTTCATTTTTCGAAAAAGCATTGCGCTGTCTTTTCTATGCACTGGTATTCTTGGGAGGAAACTCGTTCCGTGTTATACGGCGTGGTCCCTTGAATTACCCTCTTCTAAAGTAAAGTTCTAAATAACTATTTTAGTTCTCACACTAGTCACATGACAGACCTGGAGTTTATTGTTTTAACCTAAACTCTGGGTGCCCTTATTTTCGACACGGGCAGCTAGCAGTTTTGGTTTTGCAGATTTATATTCACAGGATCCTGATTTATAGCTGGAACGATGCTCGGAAATCTCTGTATCCGTGCATTACTTTCAGTTGTGTTTTATATTGTTTTTCCGCTGCTATGTAATTTATTGTAATCTCTGATATTTATCGAATGTAATTTGTTCATTTATACTTTGTATATTCTTGTATCTGATGGAATTGTTGTAATTAACAATGAAATGTTCTTCCGTCTGCGTTCTGATTTGTCCTGTTCTCCAAACGGTCAGGGGTTTCAAACGGTCTAGATCGGTTTAACAACTGATTCAGATCGAGCGAAATTCCTTGCCGTCACAATTATTCATTTTGTTAATTTACATTAGATAAAAACAACCATTCATTTTAGTCAATTTATACTAGTTAAAACAAATATTCACTTTTGTCAATTCACACTAATTAAGACCAATTATTTACTTATGTCAATTTACATTGGTTGAAACCAATTATTTGTTTGTCATGGCTATATATTGTGTATTACACTTCCATTCACAAGTTACCCGACTTGTGTATGTGATTGGGATGATAATTTTCACACATCGCCCAAGTGCACCAATTAGTTTATTATTTGTTTGTTGGTTGAAACCCCACACGGGTGTTGGGATGAAATTTTACATAAACTAATCCCAATATTTAGTCGTATGTTGATCGTTAGATCGACAGGCTGTGATGAGCGTTATTATTTAATTTTAACGCTTACACAGTGGAAATTACACTTTGGATGTAATGGATGACTTGATGATTATACTGTTATTGTCAAATATATGATGTGCGTGAAATCCATATAATCCAAATTATATGGTAAATGATTGAGTCGCATTTCGTTTCAGGTGTTCTTTTAAATAAGAGTATTTTTACATTAGAAATCCTTTTTTTTATAAAGTATATATATTTTCATAAAATATATTTTTAATCAAGTATATGTTAAAACAAAGAATATTTGTAAAAGATAAATAATTTGTAATATAACGAATACTTCTCTTTAGAATCTTTTATATAAAGAATATTTTTAATGATTATTTTAAGATATGTTTTTTTAAAAATTACTAGCATTTGCAATTATAATTTGTGATATGAAATAAATTGAGATGTGAAGTGGATTTATCATGGATGGTGTTTTAAACGACATTTGTCCTTTAATCCAATTTACATTGAAATTATTATTTGGAATTTATAAATCTATTTTATAGATTTAAAAAGTCATTTCCTAAAAATCAAGTTTACCAATTTAATATATTAAATTGGAATTAAGTGGAAATTCGATTGGTAATAATCGAAATGGGCTTCTGTAAAAGAAGACCAATATTATATATGGAATTTAAGAGGCTTTGCCGCTATTCCATGTATATTGTTAGTCTGATACAGATATCTATATCGATTATGTATTGATTTGATTTCTGTGGAATTCCATATTTTGGAAATTGATTTATAGATTTTATTTTCAAAGTTTATCTTTGATAAAATTAATGAGAATCTTTTAAATTGAATGTCTTATTAAAAGAATACTCGGAGTTGGAATGTGGCGTAATGTGTGATTTTCCAATATTTAATTTTTAATCACAAAATACGCGAGTTATTCAGAAAGACCGGGTTTAACCCATTCTGAATAATCATCACGACGATCAAGAGTCGAAGATGAAGATGGTGATTGAAGACCTAAGGTTTTTCACATCGTTGGAATGATGATGACTGGTATCTTGAATTGGGATTGGCCTTCCAAGGCAAGGTATTTAGTAATGATCGTCCAAACGCATTTGGAGATCGACGGACACGTTGTTTCGCTCAGACCCAGAGCGGACTTGTAAGTAGATTGCGTGTCTGACATTGTATTCATTTCTGATGTATTTGTTGAATGCTACTGATTATATATTTTTGTTTGGTGGTGAAGAATTTATTCTTTACTTATCACCCTTCTCTAAGATGTATGAGCTTAGAGGTTATATATGTATTGGTAGATGATCAATGATATGCTAGGGTCTGACAATGTGACATGCTAAGATGCAAATGATAAAGGCTTTGTTGAAAAGCAGGCCTTGTGGTTGATGATCAAAGCACAGTCTATTTAGGCATAGCTTTGTGTTTATCGTGACTTCGCGAGCCTCACACACCGGTTGAGTTTAAAACGGTAGAAGGGAACGCAGGGAGTGCACACGTTTATTTCTAGCTAGAAGTGGTGTTGGGCTTTGACACGACCCGACATTAGCTAATGTGGTTGATGGAATTTTTGCGAGGCCTCGGTTTATTCTTATCGGTCGCCCTCGGCTGATTTGTAGGTCCAATAGGATCGGGGAGCGTGTGTTCGGGCATAACTAATCCACTAAAGTATTTGTGGACCGGCCCTGCTATATCCAAGGGTTCGCCAGCGTCTGAATCCTGAGGCATTGCTAGAGTGTCTCGAATCGGTCAGGAGCTCCTCCCTAGCCTTGACTCATGATGGAAACCCAATTTCCAATACGCCCTTGCGGTTTTGATTGTATAACTAGTATGCCGACATAGTAGATGGTAGCTATGCCGTCTAGGATTGATATTATATTTTAAATGTTTTAAATATATATATACACACTAATAATAATATCATTTTTACGTATCAAGCATCTTTTGACCATTATAAGGTAAAACCCTATCCTCTGGTATGCGTTGCATTGTGTGATGGGACCTGGGTCTTATAATGGCTTCATTTTTCTAAAAAGCATTGCGTTATTTGACGATTTACCTTATTTGTGCACTGGCAATCCAATGGAGTAAAGCCGTTCCGCGTTAGCAGCGTGGTCCTGTGATTAGCCTACTTATTAGATAAGTTAAGTATGGAATTCTCACACCAGTCCCGCGACTGACCTGTAGTTTGTTTCACTTTGCAAACTCGGGTGCCCTCTTTCCACACGGGCAGTCGAGTAGCTTTTTGCAGATATAGTTAAGCAGGATCCTGGATTGAAGTCTGAAGCTGGGTCCAAAATATTGATGGCCTTCTGCTAAGATTAGTTCCACTGCAATGTATTTAATTTATTGTAATGTATCTTCCGCTGTATTATTTATCGATGTACTCTGATATTCTGTACTCTGATGTAACATTTATTATTGATGTTATAAAAAGTCTGTGTTGTTGTTCTGATGTTATTGTATGCCCAAAGTTAACGTACGTGGGTTTCGAACGGTCTTGATCGATTGTGCGATCGATTAGGGTCGGGCGAAATCTGGGTCGTTACAGCTAGTATCAGAGCTCAGGTTAGCTCAAATCTTTGGGGTACAATTCATTAGAACTAAACAGAAGACTCATCAGAGGTTGGATTAGTAATATCCAATAAGAATACTCATTAGAGATAGGATCAGCAGTATCCTAGAATGAGATACTCATTAGAGATATGGTTAGCAATGCCCTAGAATGAGTCAGAGTGGAAAATTTATAATTAACGTACTTGTTATTATATATAATTCGATTTTAGAAAGTATTATTTTGAATATATAAAAAATTATATATATTTTTGAAAATTTAATCAACTAATTGATTGATGAGTGTGTTGTGTGAATATGAGTTCAACTAATAAAATTATTAAACAATTAATAAGAATGGAAAATTAAATTAGTTAAATAAACAATTTTATCTTCATTTCCTTTTCGAGGACGAAAAGATTTTAAGTGGGGGAGATTGTAACAACCCGCAAATTTTGGACCAATTTAAAATTTTTATTTTAGAAAATTTTAATGAATTTTGAGGTTATAATATAATTTATTATAAATAATAATGGCTAGAATTTATTTTAATCGAAGTTAAAACGAATAAATTTAATTTAAAAATAAAAGGAGTTAGAAATGTCGCGGTAGTTTTAAAATTTAATTTTGAACTTTAACTGGATGTACAGGATTCAAACTAAATCAGAATTGAGTGAAACTAGAAATATTTAAATCTGTTTAACCATATCTTTCTAACGAATCTGAAAAATTGAAATTTCATAGCGGAAATCAAAAGTTATGGCCAATTCAATATTTAGAAAAGTCGCTGTAGAATTTATATATATATTATATATGGCCCGAAGGGCTACTTTTCACATATGAAGGAATTTGGACTCGAAGACACTTCCATTGAGTCCGGAATAATGTTTCTGCATTTAAAAAGTATAAACACTTTTATATTTTGAGTTCGGGAATTATTTGTTTAAAAATGTATTTTTAATATTAAATATATTGGCCTTAAAAATAGTCATTTTTCAAACGACCTCCGTTTTCGACGAAACCACTTTTGTTGGAACCGGAATGTCATATTATAGCTAGGTTTCAATTTTCAGAATTTTTCGAATTCATATGTGAGCGTGGCGAAAGAAAATGTGTTTTGACTATTTCAGTTAAATTTAAACGACTTGAAAATAGCCATTTTTCAAACAGTCTCAGAATTCAACGAAATTAGTCTTGTTAGAACTGTATCGTCATAAGAAAGCTAAAAATAATTTTTTTGGAATTTTCTGAGGTCATATGTGGCCCTGGCATATTTAAATGTATGGTCAATATTTAATTAATTAATTTTTAATGGGATTTTAAATAAATTTTCTACAGATTTCGGAAGTGGACCCCGAGACCTGCCCATTGCGTTCAGAAGGCCTCAAAACGTTAAGATCGACAGTAAGCAAGCCCAATTCATAGACTGCCCGCATTTTCACCTTTATAACACGTTTTTCAATGATTTAATAATAAAATAAAAAAATGAAACCCTAACCCTAGAAAAAACGCAGCCGCCGCCTATTGCTTTCGAAGGCCAGAAAGCTCTGATTTTCAAACATCAATTTCTCCCAATCCGCTCTATGAAAATCGACAAATTATATACCAAATCGAAGGGAATTCAGAGAGCTTCGAATCTATACGGTTAAGATCGGGTTTTGGAGCACGGATTTCGTGAATTATGGCGAGGAAGTGGGCGCATTCGGGGGCGGATTTCGAGGCGAGGAGGGGGCCGAGTTGGCTGGGCTTCTGGGCGGTGGTGGCTCGCGGGTGGAGCTTCGGAGTGGCGGTGTTCGATCGGCGCCTGGGTGACCATAGGGGGGTGCGACATGGGGTTGGAGGTGATGAAATGGGTGCGGCCGAACGTTACAGCGACGAGTAAGAAGAAGTAATATTTTATTATTTTATTTATTTAAATATTTAATTTATCCAATCTTTAAAAATCAATATCTCTTTCATACGAGGGCCGATTGATGAACCGTAAGTTGATTCCGAGATCTTCGTGATGGCGCAGACCAGAGCTGAATCCGAGACAGTCGAATTTTCAGCCATATCTAGGTGAGAATTCTGAATTTTATTATTTAATTAATTATTAATTAGTTTTCTTGCTTTAAAATAATTGTATTGTGATATTAGTTCAGATCTGAAATATTCTGCGTTGTATAAATTGTTGATTGTCGATTGTGGTGTATTCTGTTGTCCATGGTTGAAATTTCATACATGGTTGAATTTTATTTGCGATTGGATCAAGTTGTTCTAACTTATTTTATATTGTTAAAATATTATTTTTATCTGAAAATAGACAACAGAAATTGGTCGACAAATAAAATATTATTTTTATTTGTTTGTTTACAATAGAATATGAACAACGAATAGAATATATTTTCACTTGTTTCACTACAACAGAATTTGGCTAACGAAAAAAATCCTATTTTATTGGTTTACATTTAGGACACGGTTTATGAATCACAGTAAAAAATTTCTTTTTACTGTCATCTTAAACATAGGATATTATAGAATTAGAATCGTTATAAAATATTAAATTTTATTGTTGATATTAAAAACATGTTTATAAAACAAAACTTTATTTACATTGTATTTGTAAATTAAAAGTAATATTTGAGAAAAACACATAAGTGTTTACATTTTATTTGAGAAAAAGAAACCATTCTTTTATCTGTGTTTTTCGTCACAAATAATAACATAAAAAAAGAACCATTCTTTTATTTGTGTTTTTCAACATAAATATATACATAGAAATGAATTATTATTTTTATTTGTGTTTTTCAACACAAATATAACTCAGCAAAAGAATTATCTTTTTGTTTGTGTTTACCAACACAAAGAAAACTTTGAATATGAATTATCTATTTATTTGCATTTTACAATGCAAATATTACATAGAAAATAAGATCAAAAAGGAATTATCTTTATATTTGTGTTCTTAACATAAACATAGAACATGAATCATCTTTTCATTTGTATTCTTAACACAAATACACATAGAATAATGAATGTCTTTTTAATTTTTGTCCCTTAACACAAATATTAACATTGAAATTGAATTGCTCTTTTATTTGTGTACTCAACACAAATATTAACATAGAAATTGAATTGTTTCTTTTTATTTGTGTTCTTAACACAAATATACACTTAGCAAATGAAGTATCTTTTTATTTGTGTTTTTCAACAAAAGTGTAACTCAGAAAATGAATTATTATTTTTATTTTTGTTTTTCAACACAAATATAACTTAGAAAATGAATTATCTTTATATATGCATTTTTCAAGGCAAATATACATAGGAAAATAAATTGTCTTAATTGTGTTTCTTGACACAAATATTACATAGGAACATAAATTGCCTTTATTCTGTGTTCTCTAACACAAACACAACATAGGAAGATAAATTATCATTTGACTTGTGTTCTTAATACAAATATAACATAAGAATTAAGTTCATCTTTTTATTTGTATTTTTCCATACAAATATGACATAGAAATAAAGTCCATCTTTTTATATACATGCTACAACACAAATATATACTTAGAATCTGTTGCACAAATAAAATCCACTTTTATTTGTCACTTGAAACATAGAATTTGTTGCACAAATAAAATTCACTTTTTAGTTGTCATTTGAAACTCAGAATTTATTAGACGAATAAAATCTACTTTTTATTTGTCATTTAAAAATTAGTATTTATTATACAAATAAAATTCACTTTTATTTGACAATAGAATACGTTGAAAAATATTTACATATAAATATTATTTTATATGTTAGTAGAATGTATAGAAAAGTATAAACAAATAAAAGGGATTCTTTTATTTGTTATTAGAACACATAGAAAAGTGTTAAACAATGAAATACCCTTTATTTTATTCTAGAATTTAAATTTTGAGTTCAATCTTTTATTTGCATTCACTAATGTAAACATACATGGAAAATAAAATTTACCCTTTTATTTGCATTCACCAATACAAATATATGTTGAAACCAAAATTTATTCTTTAATTTACATTCACAAATGTAAAAATACATTGAAAATGAAATTAGTTCTTTTATTTGCACTCATTAAGGCAAATATATTTTGAAAGGAAAAATTGTTCTTTTATTTGGAATCACTAATAAAAATACACATTTAAATAAAATTTGTTTCTTTATTTACATTCACTAATGTAAATACACATTGGGAATGAGTTCCTTTTTACATTCACTCAAATATACTTTTAATAATAGAAGTTACATTTGTTAATTGTTTTGCTTGTTGCAAATAAAACATTAAATAAAGGTTTCATTTTTGTTTGCAATCCTACATGCAAACCAAACATCAAAAGATAAGTTACATTTGTGATTTGCATTTTTGATATGAATAAAACATCGGTTTAAAGTAGTATTATTTGAATTCCTTAATGCCAACAAACCATGAATTGAAAGTTTCATTTTACTTTCAAAATAAAGAGTTACCGTTTTTATTCACATTTTTAGATATAAATAAATGATAGAATTTAAAAGTTACATTTTAATAACTAAACATTCACATTATTATCATTAATGTAAAATAGACGAAACACTTATTTTGTCTAAATTAAAAGAATGAAACAAAATATAGCATTAGGATATTATATTAGAATTGAAATACTAATTAATCACTATCGTAAATTTATATTAGTTAAGACAATTATTCATTTTTGTTAATTTACATTAGTTAAAAACAACTATTCATTTTATACTAGTTAAAACAAATATTCACTTTTGTCTATTCACACTAGTTAAGACCAATTATTTACTTATGTCAATTTACATTGGTTGAAACCAATTATTTGTTTGTCATGGCTATATATTGTGTATTACACTTCCATTCACAAGTTACCCGACTTGTGTATGTGATTGGGATGATAATTTTCACACATCGCCCAAGTGCACCAATTAGTTTATTATTTGTTGGTTGGTTGAAACCCCACACGGGTGTTGGGATGAAATTTTACATACACTAATCCCAATATTTAGTCGTATGTTGATCGTTAGATCGACAGGCTGTGATGAGCGTTATTATTTAATTTTAACGCTTACACAGTAGAAATTACACTTTGGATGTAATGGATGACTTGATGATTATACTGTTATTGTCATATATATGATGTGTGTGAAATCCATATAATCCAAATTATATGGTAAATGATTGAGTCGCATTTCGTTTAAGGTGTTCTTTTAAATAAGAGTATTTTTACATTAGAAATCCTTTTTTTATAACGTATATATATTTTCATAAAATATATTTTTAATCAAGTATATGTTAAAACAAAGAATATTTGCAAAAGATAAATAATTTGTAATATAACGAATACTTCTCTTTAGAATCTTTTATATAAAGAATATTTTTAATGATTATTTTAAGATATGTTTTTTTAAAGATTACTAGCATTTGCAATTATAATTTGTGATATGAAATAAATTGAGATGTGAAGTGGATTTATTGTGGACGGTGTTTTAAACGACATTTGTCCTTTAATCCAATTTACATTGAAATTATTATTTGGAATTTATAAATCTGTTTTATAGATTTAAAAAGTCATTTCCTAAAAATCAAGTTTTCCATTTTAATATATTAATTTGGAATTAAGTGGAAATTCGATTGGTAATAATCGAAATGGGCTTCTGTAAAAGAAGACCAATATTATATATGGAATTTAAGAGGCTTTGCCGCTATTCCATGTATATTGTTAGTCTGATACAGATATCTATATCGATTATGTATTGATTTGATTTCTGTGGAATTCCATATTTTGGAAATTGATTTATAGATTTTATTTTCAAAGTTTATCTTTGATAAAATTAATGAGAATCTTTTAAATTGAATATCTTATTAAAAGAATACTCGGAGTTGGAATGTGGCGTAATGTGTGATTTTCCAATATTTACTTTTTAATCACAAAATACGCGAGTTATTCAGAAAGACCGGGTTTAACCCATTCTGAATAATCATCACGACGATCAAGAGTCGAAGATGAAGACGGTGATTGAAGACCGAAGGTTTTTCACATCGTTGGGATGATGATGACTGGTATCTTGAATTGGGATTGGCCTTCCAAGGCAAGGTATTTAGTAATGATCGTCCAAACGCATTTGGAGATCGACGGACACGTTGTTTCGCTCAGACCCAGAGCGGACTTGTAAATGGATTGTGTGTCTGACATTGTATTCATTTCTGCTGTATTTGTTGAATGCTACTGATTATATATTTATGTTTGGTGGTGAAGAATTTATTCTTTACTTATCACCCTTCTCTAAGACGTATGAGCTTAGAGTTATATATGTATTGGTAGATGATCAATGATATGGTAGGGTCTGACAATGTGACATGCTAAGATGAAAATGATCAAGGCTTTGTTGAAAAGCAGGCCTTGTGGTTGATGAACTAAGTACAGTCTATTTAGGCATAGCTTTGTGTTTATCGTGACTTCGCGAGCCTCACACACCGGTTGAGTTTAAAACGGGAGAAAGGAACGCAGGGAGTGCACACGTTTCTTTGTAGCTAGAATTGGTGTTGGGCTTTGACACGACCCGACATTTGCTTATGTGGTTGATGGAATTTTTGCGAGGCCTCGGTTTATTCTTATCGGTCGCCCTCGGCTGATTTGTAGGTCCAATAGGATCGGGGAGCGTATGTTCAGGCATAACTAATCCACTAAATTATTTGTGGACCGGCCCTGCTGTATCCAAGGGTTCGCCAGCGTCCGAATCCTGAGGCATTGCTAGAGCGTCTCGAATCGGTCAGGAGCTCCTCCCTAGCCTTGACTCATGATGGAAACCCAATTTCCAATACGCCCTTGCAGTTTTGATTGTATAACTAGTATGGCGACATAGTAAATGGTAGCTATGTCGTCTAGGATTGATATTATATTTGAAATGTTATATATATATATACACACACTAATAATAATATCGTTTTTACGTATCAAGCATCTTTTGACCATTATAAGGTAAAACCCTATCCTCTGGTGTGTGTTGCATTGTGTGATGGGACCTGGGTCTTATAATGGTTTCATTTTTCTAAAAAGCATTGCGTTATTTGACGATTTACCTTATTTATACACTGGCAATCCAATGGAGTAATCCCGTTCTGCGTTAGTGGCGTGGTCCTGTGATTAGCCTACCTATTATAAGTTAAGTATAGAATTCTCACACCAGTCCCATGACTGACCTGTAGTTTGTTTCCCTTTGCAAACTCGAGTGTCCTCTTTCCACATGGGCAGTCGAGTAGCTTTTTGCAGATATAGTTAAGCAGGATCCTGGATTGAAGTCTGAAGCTGGGTCCAGAATATTGATGGCCTTCCGCTGAGATTAGTTCCGCTGCAATGTATTTAATGTATTGTAATGTATCTTCCGCTGTATTATTTATCGATGTACTCTGATATTTTTTACTCTGATGTAACATTTATTATTGATGTTATAAAAAGTATGTGTTTTTGTTTTGATGTTATTGTGTGCCTAAAGTTAACGTACACGGGTTTCGAACGGTCTTGATCGATCTTGCGATTGATTGGGGTCGGGTGAAATATGGTTCGTTACAGTTTGGATTTGCCCAAACATTCCAACGCAATCTTTTCACGCTGTTCATAGTAAAAATTACATTTCTAATGTGATTTCTATATTAAAAAATACATTTTTATACCGCTACTACACATATAAAAAACATATTTGTACATCGCTACTTCGTTATAAAAAGTATACTTTATAATGCTACTTTCTATATAAAAATTATATTTTTACAACTGTGTTCATATCATACAAATCAATTTTTTATATGAATAAAAATCATATCTTCTTCTAACTAAAAATTAGACTTTTATATAACTAAAAATTGTATTTTTATCTAACTAAAAATCATATTTTTACATCGCTCTACTTATAATCAAGATTATATTTTTATATCACTCTTCTTCTAATAAAGATTGTATTTTTAACATGACGTTCATATTTTAAAAACTGAATCTTTATCATGAAGTTCATATTTTAAAAATCGAATCTTTATCATGATGTTCATATTTTAAAAATTGAATCTTTTCATAATAAAAATCAAAGCTTTCCTAAATTAAAAATCAAAGCTTTTCTAAACTAAAAATCATAGCTTTTCTAAATTAAAAATCATATTTTTATTCCTACTAAATTATGCATAAAGATCTGAAGTTTAAATAAAATAACGTATCACAAACAAAATTAAATAAATAAAAACAAAAGAACTCACTATGTATTATTTTTTATCGCGGAGGATGGGCGCTGGAGGTGGTTGGTGGTTGTGGGGTGGTTGGTCAGGTGGTGGGGGTCAGATTGAGGTGCGCAAGGCGGTTAGGGTTTGCTGGGGAGGGGGGGGCTTCGTGGTTGGTCTAGTTTCAGGGCTCGCGCGCTTCTCCTTCGAGCTGGCAGAGGGTGGAAGAGAGAGGCATGAGGGGGCGTCACCAGCGACGGTGCGATAGTCCTTCTTTGGCTGTGCGGGTCGCAATGAGGAGGGGGGCTCCGCCGTCCATCGTGTCTTCCTTTATTTTTTTATTCTAATTTGATTTTTTTCTCAGATCAAAATGAAGAATGACGGGGGGTGGGGGGGCTAACTTGAATACGAGATGGGGAAAAAGAGAAAATATATATAATTATATTATTTATTTAATTAATTCCATAAAGTAACTTTTTATTTTGGGCTCCAAATCGAGCCTACCGACTGTTGTCCCTAACTAAATACCCCCATTCCAAACACAATGGGACATGTTTCATAAGCCGGTTCAGCTGTTATGATCAGTTTCAGCTAAATTTAAAATATAAATCATTATATTTTAAATTCAAAAACACATTTTAATTTGTCGGGCCACATAGTGACTCCAAAAATTCCTGAAAAATAAATCTAGCTATGTTTTGACGATACGGTCCTAACAAAACTAATTTCATCGAATTCGAAGACCGTTTGAAAAATGGTCATTTTCTAGTCGATCCAATTTGACTGAATTTAACTAAACACGTTTAAATCCACCACGCTTACATATTGATCCCAAAAATTATGAAAATTGGAATCCAACAATAATTTGACATTCTTGATCCAACAAAATTGGTTTCTTTGAAAAAGGAGGTCGTTTGCAAAATGGCCATTTTAAGGCCTATATTTCCATAGCGACTATTCTGAATTTTCAACTGGGCATAACTTTTTATCCCCACTATGAAATTTCAATTTTTCAGATTCGTTGGAAAGATATTTTCAAATAGATTCAAATATTTTTATTTTCACCAAAATCTGGTTTATTTTGAATCCTATACATTCATTTGAAATTTGAAATTGAATTTCCAAACTACCGCGACATTTTCAATTCCTTTTATAATTAAAATACATATTTATATTCTAACTTTGATTCAAATAAATATATACATTCTAATTCTATTCAAAATAAATTTCTAGTCGTTATTATTTTAAATAAATCATTTTAAATATTCTAAATTCATTAAAATTGCCAAAATAAAAACTTTAAATTGGTTCTGATTTTCCGGGTTGTTACAACCTCCCCCACTTAAAATCTTTTCGTCCTCGAAAAGGAAAGGAGCTAAAAGTTGTTTTACTAATCAACTCAACTTTCAGTTTGGCATTCATTCTTCAGCTTTTCAATTTCTAAGAATTTTCAAATTTTTCAAAAATTTGGCTAACACCCTAAATTTTCGAAAAATTTCGCCATAACCTCCTTTGTACGGGGAGCACCGGGAAAATCCACAAACCGCCACACAGGCCCTCTCATCTCAAAAAGAAAATTCTAAGCGGTTACCTAATCGGCTCATAAAATTATCCAAACCCAATAAATTAGTGAACATGTACCTATTTGTCGGGCATACAATTTTATTCCTCTTCTCTAGCCTCCTTGCTTTGACCTGTTTAATATATATGCATGTACATGTATGCAACTTCAATCAATTTTCAATTCAGTTCAACTTTCAATACAATTTGGCTAAATTTACTTCCTTTCACATGTTGGTTTAATTGAATAATCACATAATGCAATCAACAATCAGCAATCAATTAGTTGATTAACGTTTCAAACATATAACTTTAGTACATAGTCAAAATCAGATTTTTTTTGATGCTAATTTACAAACAATAAACCCTATCTAGTTTTGGTTCTCACACTAGTCAATTGGAAATATATAGATATCCCACCTTCGTTACTCAAAAATAAATACTGGTAATGCTGCAGCATTATTAGAATCATCCCCGGGCGACTGGACTGTGATTCTATATCTATCCAGTATATTAAAACTTCGAATATAAGTTCATGACGCGTATATGCAAAATCTCATATACTCGATTGTCCAAAATAAAATAAAATAAAATACTCAATTACGTATAATTAGATTAAATTTTCAAAACAAAATTGGTTTTTAATTATATTTTAAAAACAACACTCTTCCAAATCATTCTAGGATGCTACTGATCCTATCTCTAGCGAGTCATTCTCATTGGATATTACTAATCCAATCTCTGATGAATTCTTTCGTTTGTTTCTAAGGTGCCTTATTCTCAAGCTTTGTAAACCAAAGCTCTGATACCAAATATAGCGACCTGAACTTCGCTGTTGTAATAACCCGGAAAATCTGGGCCAGTTTAAAATTTTTATTTTGGCAATTTTAGCGAATTTCGAATATTTAAAATAGATTATTTTAAATAAAATCGACGAGAAATTTATTTTGAATATATTTAGAACGTATATATTATATACGTCGTCGTTAGAATATAAATAATTATATATAATTATAAAAGGAATTGAAAATGGCGTGGTAGTTCGATAATTCGATTTCAAACTTCAATTGAATGTACCGGGTGCAAAACAAAACAGATTTTAGTGAAACCAAAAATAATAGGATCTAATTGAGAATATCTTTCCAACGAATCCGAAAAATCCAAATTTCATAGCGGGGATCAAAAGATATGTCCAGTTGAAAATTCTGAATAGTCGCTATGGAATTCAGGCCCTTAAAAATAGACATTTTGCAAATGACTTCGGATTTAGACGAAACCACTTTTGTTGGGTCCATGATGTCAAATTATTGCTAGGTTTCAAATTTCATAATTTTTCGATTCAATATGTGAGCATGGCAAAGGAAAACGCGTTTGACCAGTTTCAGTTGATTTTAATCGACTGGAAATTGGCCATTTTTCCAACGGTCTCAGAATTCGCCGAAACTAGTTTTGTTAGGACCGTATCGTCAATACGAAGCTAGAAAATATTTTTCTAGAATTTTTCTAGAATTTTTCGAGTTAGTATGTGACCCCAGTAAATTGAAATGCGCGTTCAAATTCAATATATAGAGTTATATGTTGATTTTAACGGAAACTGATCGAAACGATCGAATCAGCTTACGGTATATATTCCATTGTGTTCGGAATGGGGGTAATTAGCTATGGACGACAGACGGTGGGCCTCGTTTAGAGGTCGTATGTAAAGGTCAACTTTTTGTGAATAAAATAATTTAATAAATAATTAAAAAAAAATCTCCCTTCATCTCTTTACCTCAGGCCCCCCCATACCGATTCATTCCAAATCGAAAAAAAAAGAGAAGCGATCGACGAGACCCCCCCTAGCGGCGCCGACCGCTGCGCGAGGCACCCCCCTCCCTCAGCAATCACGTCGCCGCCCTCAGTTCTTCCCCGCCTCCTCTTCCTTCTCCGTCCTCTCGCCTAACTCGAGATCCCCAAAACCCACCAAGACCCAACGCAGCCCCTCCGAGCCCCCAAAACTCCCTGCGCCTCCTTCTCCTCCCTCCCCCTTCCCTTTCCTCTTCTGCGACAGTCAACCCCCCCCCCCCCTTCCGACAGTGAACGCTGCTCTTCTCCCTTCTATTTCTATGTAAGTTTTTATTTTATTTTTCTATTTTCAGTTATCATTTTATTTGGTTTTAAAACTGAATTTATTCGATAGGAAAATTAGTGATAGAATTCTCATTTGATCGGAGAGTTAAAAATATGATTTTTATATTTTTAAAGAATTAAAAATATGATTTTTATATTTTTAAAGAATTAAAAATATGATTTTTATATTTTTAAAGTAATAAAAATATAATCTTTCATATAGTAGAAGGATAAAAATATGATTTTTGTTTAGGTAGAGAATTAAAAATATAATTTTTACATGATAGGAATATTAGAAATATCATCTTTATATGTATAGCAAAATAAAAATGTGATTTTTATAATGATAAATTTGAAAAGGAGAAATCTTTATATGAAGAATAGCGGGATAAAAATTCAATTTTTATATATTGAATAGCGAAGTAAAAATTCGATTTTTATATATTGTATAGAAAAGTAAAAATTCGATTTTTATATATTGAATAGCGAAGTAAAAATTCGATTTTTATATATTGTATAGCGAAGTAAAAATTCAATTTTTATATATTGTATAGCGAAGGAAAAATGCGATTTTTATATATTGAATAGCGAAGTAAAAAATCAATTTTTGTATATTGAATAGCAAAGTAAAAATTCGATTTTTATATATTGAATAGCAAAGTAAAAATTCGATTTTTATATATTGAATAGCGAAGTAAAAATGTGATTTTTATATATGTAGTGACTACGGGCAACGAAAGCGACAAAAGGCGAGAATGGCGTTGATTTCTCTAAATAAAGTGTCGTGGAGTTGTAATAGCTATTGGTGAGAATTTCTCACTCTTCAATTTCTTTTTCTAGTTATATATATATATATATATATATATATATATATATACTAGGATGCAGACGGTGTTTAGTAGCACCCGACACAATCGTCCACAGACCATGGACTTGTTTGTTTGGTTGCATAGATTAGTTGGATTATTTGATTTGAATTGAATTGTTCGGTGAAATGAATTTGATTTGATTGATGTGTGAATGGCGTGGGCCTTCACTAGACCGGGGATAAGGCTAGGCCTTGTCCCGTTTCTAGTATCGTGCCGTTATGCCGCCGAAATTTTCTAAAATAAGTTAGAAAAAAAATATCATTTTTATTTTGTAAATGAACTGAATAAAAATTCATGTGTTAAAATAAAATATTTTATCGTTAAAAATATAAATTTTAACGTGAATGTGAATAAATAAATATTCATTTACAAACCGGACGGTTTGTTTATGTACACCTATTTGAAGGACATTGATTGGGACGATAATTACACATCGCCCAACTGCACAAATAAAATCTGTGTTTTATTGTTTGAAACCCCACACGGGTGTTGGGATGAAATTTGAAGTTCACTCATACTGATTGATTAAATATGTCGATCGATTGATTGACAGGCTGTTATAAGCGTTAGATATCTATATTTGATGCTTATACAGTGTAGTGCACTTTGGTTGATGGTTGATTATTTTTCAATGCTATTATATACGTGTGATGTATGAAAATCCATATAATTAATATTATATGGTGATTGATTGGGCCTCATTCCAATTTAGAAGATAAAGAATATTATAAAATAAAGGTTCATGTGTTGACTGTACTCATCCTTTGAGATTAGTCATGTGTTGAACGAAGTATTTTAATAATAAAATTTACATCTTTGTCATTATAAAATAAAGGTTCATGTGTTGACTGTAGTCATCCATTGAGATTAGTCATGTGTTGAACGAAGTATTTTAATAATAAAATTTACATCTTTATCATTATAAAATAAAGGTTCATGTGTTGACTGTACTCATCCGTTGAGATTAGTCATGTGTTGAACGAAGTATTTTAATAATAAAATTTACATCTTTATCATATATAAAATTAGAAACTAATTGGAAAGTAGATAAGAAGAGTGGTCTCCTGGATATTAATCTGATGTTGGTTTCGGCCTTCGGGGTTAATATTCAGGGAATCGTTCTCTTACTAATTTACGGTTGGAGTCTGATTTAATATCAAACGATAGATACCTTAATTTTCATAAAATATATTAAATAACAAAAATAGTCACACGTGGACAGTACTCAGTAGCTAAGATTAGTCGTGTGTTGACAAAGATATAGAGTCGTGTATTGAAAGAAATATAGATCCATTTGTTGAATATAAAGCCGTGTTGATTAGTGATGCGCTATTTTGACGTGAACGATATTTATATCGATCATATTCGTTTTTGAATTTAAAAACGAATTTGAATTGAATTGAAAAGAAAACGAATTTGATTTGAATTGAAGACAAATTCGAAATGAATTGAATATACAACGAATTTGAATTGAATTGAAAACGAATTCGAATTAAATTGAAAACGAATTGAATTGAATTCAAATTGAATTGAAATTTGAATTGAATAGAAATGAATTTTAAAACGAATTTATAAGGAAAAATTCAATTTTGATTTGAATTGAAATGAAAGTTAAAATTGTTTTTGAAACGTATTTAAAACTATTTATATAATTCGTTTTAAATAGAAATCGATGAAATATATATTATATACATTTTATATATAATATAATGGCCTGAATAGAACGCGCCGCGCTGCGGCAGTTTGTAAATTTCGACCATTAACTTCGAACGGACATTACGGGAGATCCGACCGTCGGATTCTCCTAAAACCAGAACCGTTGGGTTCGTATCGAAAAGAGCTTTTTAATGAATACTAGAAATTTGAAATCTAACGGTTGGATTTGGAGATACGTCCAAATCAAATTTGAAAAAGGTCGTTGTAAGTGCAGTTCGATGGCCGTTGATGGAAATCGACTGTACGGGCCTTGATAAAATTATTAAAAATAGTAATAATTTGTGTAAGATCATAAGAAATGATTTGGGAAAAATTGGGATGAAAATCTCCATATTTGAAAAGATAAAAATAGATTTTTATCGAAATGAACTAGTTTTGAACTGAAATTAAATCCCATTTATTTTTAAATAAATAAATTGGATTTGAAATGGGTTTAAATAGAATTGATTCATGGGTTTATCGTGAACTGTGTTTTAAATAACACTAGTTCTTTAACCCGAAAATAAATAGAATGTGATTTGGGTTTATCGTGAACTGTGTTTTAAATGACACTAGTTCTTTAACCCAGTAAAAGGAGTTTTAATGAATCTGCAATTAAATTGAAATGTGAATTGATAATTTCAATTATCAAATTTAGAAAGTGGGCGAGGATGGAGTATTACCAGTTTTGCTCCAAAGCGATAGTTAAATATTTAATTAGATTTGAACGTGAAATGGTAATTAATTTTACCGATAACACCGTGATATTAGATATGGAGTATTACCAGTTTTGCTTCATGGGATGAATAGGTTGGGATTGGGAAATAAAATAAATAATTACTTCGGTGTGGTTCGCTAATCTCGACTAGTTTGGAAAACCATAATTTGGTTTGAAAGGACATCCAAAGGAAGATTAAAGGATAAATTTTAAAGAATTTATCTTGGATAAAATTAATGGGAACCTTTCCCTAAGAATTGGAATGAGGTGTACGTTGTGTTTGTGCAACATTTGTTTTTAATATACGCGGGTTGTTCGGAAAGGCCCGGTTTATACCCATTCTGAATAACCGATTCGACGATATGTCGAAGATGAAGATGGTGGTTGAAGACCGGAAGTCTTCACATCGTTTGGGTGATTACTGATGATCTTGATTGGGTTGTACACCCAAGATGAGGGAATCAGTTGGTGGTCGTCCAGACGTACCTGGAGATCGATGGATATGCGAGGAAAGTGCCTTCGGTTTCGTTCAGACCCAGAACGAACTTGTAAACGGATTGTGTGTCTGACATTGGATTTTATTCTGTGTTGATTGATTTCTGTTAAATATATATCTGTTTGGCGGCGGAGAATTTATTCTCTTGCTTAACGCACTTCTCTGAGACGTACGAGCTTAGAGCTTATATATCGATAGATATCAATCGCATGGCATGAATTGCCTGTGTGGCACGCTGAGTTGCATGGATCAAGGCTTATGTTGAAAAGCAAAGTCTTGTGGTTGATGATCAAAGCACAGCCTACGTGGCAGCTTTGTGTATAGCGTGGATTCGCGAGCCTCACACCTCGGTATGAGTCAAAAACGGGATACGGACCGTTGGGAGAACACGACGTTTCTTTCTAGCTTTGGTGGTGTCAGTGACTTACCAGCCCTGACATTTATATACTTTTCACCTTTGTGGTTGTTGGAATGGGGCGCCTCGATTATAGGTCTGTAAGGATCGGGAAACGTGTGTTCAGGAATAATTAATCCTCAAACGTAAGAGAGGACCGGCCCAACCGATCCAGTGGCTGCCCAGAGTGCGTAGTCCTGAGCATTTGCTAGAGTGTCTCGAAGCGGAGAGGAGCTTGCCCCTTGCCTCGACTCATGACGGAATTCCAATTTCCAATACGTGTATTGCGGTTTTAATTGTAGAACTAGTATGGCGACATGATATATGGTACCCATGCCGTCTATGATTTATATTTATGATTGAAATGTTTTGACACTATACACTTATTATAGTATCAAATGATTTGTTTTAAACGTACCAAGCATGTTTGGATATTATAAAGGAAAACCCTATCCTCCGGCTTGCGTTGCATTGTGTGATGGGACCTGGGTCTTATAATAGCTTCATTTTTCGAAAAATCATTGCGTTTTTTATCTATATGCACTGGTATTCTTGGGAGGAAACCCGTTCCGTGTTATACGGCGTGGTCCCTTGAATTACTCTCTTTTAAAGTAAAATTTAAAATAACTGTTTTAGTTCTTACACCAGTCACATGACTGACCTGGAGTTTATTGTTTTAACCTAAACTCTGGGTGCCCCTATTTTCCGCATGGGCAGCTAGTAGTTTTGGTTTTGCAGATTTATATTCATAGGATCCTGGTTTACAGCTGGAATGATATCCGGAAAGCTCTGTATCTGTATATCACCTTTAGTTGTGCTTTGTATTATTTTCCGCTGCTATGTAATGTATTGTAATCTCTGATATTTGTCGAATGTAATTTATTCAATTATACTCTGTATATTCTTGTATCTGATGGAATTGTTGTAATAGCAATGAAATGTTCTTCCGTCTACGTTCAGATTTGTCCTGTTCTCAAACGATCAGGAGTTTCGAAGGGTCTAAATCGGTTTAACGACTGATTCGGATCGAGCGAAATTCCCGGCCATCACATTTGGTATCCGAGCTTTGGTTTACAGAGCTGGAGAACAAGACACATTAGAACCATACGAAAGAATTCATCAGATATTGGATTAGTAATATCCAATTAGAATGACTCGTTAGAGATAGGATCAGTAGTATCCTAGAACGAGTGTGAAGAGTATATTTTTCAAATGAAAACAATTTTGTTTTAAAATTTAAATCGTTTTATACGTATTTGAATATTTGTTTATTTTGAATATGGACAATCCGATATATAAAGATTTTGAATATACGCGTCATGAACGTATATTCGAAGTTTAAATATACTGGATAGATATAGATTCACACTCTAGTCGCTCGGAGATGATTCTGATGATTGATATATTATCATCAGAATTTGTGTTCGTGTTTCGAAGGTATGATGTCTATATGTTTCCATTAGGCTGGTGTGAGAACTAAAACTAATATAGCTAGAATACATTGTTGTGAATTGGCATCAAAAACATGATTTTCTGTATATATATCAAAATTATGAATTTGAAACTCTAATTCACTAATTGATTGATGTTTGTGTTGTTCGTTTAGTTGTTTGATAATTTTTGAGCCATTATGCCTAATTGAACCAAATATTGAACCGTATTGAAAATTGGTCGCATTTGCTTGCATATACATGTACTTACATTGAACAGGTCATAGCAAGGATGCTAGAGCCGAAAAATAAAATTTGTTTGCCCGACAAATAGGTACATGTTTACTATAATTTACTGCTTTGTTTGGGTGATGATGATTTTATGAGCCTATTGGCTAGCCGCTTGGCTTTTTCTTTTTCTTTTTGAGATCTAAAGGCCTATATGGAAATTTCGGGATTTTCCCGTGGCTCCCGGTGCAGGGGAGGTTATGGCGAAATTTTTCGAAAATTTAGGGTGTTAGCCAAATTTTTGAAATTTTTGAAAATTCTCAGAAACTGAAAAGTTGGAGAATGGAAGCCAGATCGAACGTAGAGTTGATTAATCAAACAACTTTTGACTTCTTTTCTTTTGGGGGACGAAAAGTTTTAAGTGGTGGAGATTGTAATAACCCGGAAAATCTGGGCTAGTTTAAAATTTTTATTTTGGCAATTTTAGCGAATTTCGAATATTTAAAATAGATTATTTTAAATCAAATTGACGAGAAATTTATTTTGAATATATTTAGAACGTATATATTATATACGTCATCGTTAGAATATAAATAATTATATATAATTATAAAAGGAATTGAAAATGGCGCGGTAGTTCGATAATTCGATTTCAAACTTCAATTGAATGTACCGGGTGCAAAACAAAACGGATTTTAGTGAAACCAAAAATAATAGGATCTAATTGAGAATATCTTTCCAACGAATCCGAAAAATCAAAATTTCATAGCGGGGATCAAAAGATATGTCGAGTTGAAAATTCTGAATAGTCGCTATGGAATTCAGGCCCTTAAAAATAGACATTTTGCAAACAACCTCGGATTTTGACGAAACCACTTTTGTTGGGTCCGTGATGTCAAATTATTGTTAGGTTTAAAATTTCATAATTTTTCGATTCAATATGTGAGCGTGGCAAAGGAAAACACGTTTGACCAGTTTCAGTTGATTTTAATCGACTGGAAATTGGCCATTTTTCCAACGGTCTCAGAATTCGACGAAACTAGTTTTGTTAGGACCGTATCGTCAATACGAAGCTAGAAAATATTTTTCTAGAATTTTTCGAGTTAGTATGTGACCCCAGTAAATTGAAATGCGCATTCAAATTCAATATATAGAGTTATATGTTGATTTTAACGGAAACTGATCGAAACGATCGAATCAGCTTACGGTATATATCCCATTGTGTTCGGAATGGGGGTAATTAGCTGTGGACGACAGGCGGTCGGCCTCGTTTAGAGGTCGTATGTAAAGGTCAACTTTTTGTGAATAAAATAATTAAATAAATAATTAAAAAAAAATCTCCCTTCATCTCTTTACCTCAGGCCCCCCCTATACCGATTCATTCCAAATCGAAAAAAAAAGAGAAGCGATCGACGAGACCCCCCTAGCGGCGCCGACCGCCGCGCGAGGCGCCCCCCTCCCTCAACAATCGCGCCGCCGCCCTCAGTTCTCCCCCGCCTCCTCTTCCTTCTCCATCCTCTCACCTAATTCGAGATCCCCAAAACCCACCAAGACCCGACGCAGCCCCTCCGAGCCCCCAAAACTCCCTGCGCCTCCTTCTCCTCCCTCCTCCTTCCCTTTCCTCTTCTGCGACAGTCAACCACCCCTCCTCCGACAGTGAACGCTGCTCTTCTCCCTTCTATTTCTATGTAAGTTTTTATTTTATTTTTCTATTTTCAGTTATCATTTTATTTGGTTTTAAAACTGAAGTTATTCGATAGGAAAATTAGTGATAGAATTTTCATTTGATCGGAGAGTTAAAAATATGATTTTTATATTTTAAAGAATTAAAAATATGATTTTTATATTTTTAAAGAATTAAAAATATGATTTTTATATTTTTAAAGTAATAAAAATATAATCTTTCATATAGTAGAAGGATAAAAATATGATTTTTGTTTAGGTAGAGAATTAAAAATATAATTTTTACATGATAGGAATATTAGAAATATCATCTTTACATGTATAGCAAAATAAAAATGTGATTTTTATAATGATAAATTTGAAAAGGAGAAATCTTTATATGAAGAATAGCGGGATAAAAATTCGATTTTTATATATTGAATAGCAAAGTAAAAATTCGATTTTTATATATTGTATAGCGAAGTAAAAATTCGATTTTTATATATTGAATAGCGAAGTAAAAATTCGATTTTTATATATTGTATAGCGAAGTAAAAATTCAATTTTTATATATTGTATAGAGAAGGAAAAATTCGATTTTTATATATTGAATAGCGAAGTAAAAAATCGATTTTTATATATTGAATAGCAAAGTAAAAATTCGATTTTTATATATTGAATAGCAAAGTAAAAATTCGATTTTTATATATTGAATAGCGAAGTAAAAATGTGATTTTTATATATGTAGTGACTACGGGCAACGAAAGCGACAAAAGGAGAGAATGGCGATGATTTCTCTAAATGAAGTGTTGTGGAGTTGGAATAGCTACTGGTGAGAATTTCTCACTCTTCAATTTCTTTTTCTAGTTATATATATACTAGGATGCAGACGGTGTTTAGTAGCACCCGACACAATCGTCCACAGACCATGGACTTGTTTGTTTGGTTGCCTAGATTAGTTGGATTATTTGATTTGAATTGAATTGTTCGGTGAAATGAATTTGATTTGATTGATGTGTGAATGGCGTGGGCCTTCACTAGACCGGGGATAAGGCTAGGCCTTGTCCCGTTTCTAGTATCGTGTCGTTATGCCGCCGAAATTTTCTAAAATAAGTTAGAAAAAAAATATCATTTTTATTTTGTAAATGAACTGAATAAAAATTCATGTGTTAAAATAAAATATTTTATCGTTAAAAATATAATTTTTAACATGAATGTGAATAAATAAATATTCATTTACAAACCGGACGGTTTGTTTATGTACACCTATTTGAAGGACATTGATTGGGACGATAATTACACATCGCCCAACTGCACAAATAAAATCTGTGTTTGATTGTTTGAAACCTCACATGGGTGTTGGGATAAAATTTGAAGTTCACTCATCCTGATTGATTAAATATGTCGATCGATTGATTGACAGGCTGTTATAAGCGTTAGATATCTATATTTGATGCTTATACAATGTAGTGCACTTTGGTTGATGGTTGATTATTTTTCAATGCTATTAAATACGTGTGATGTATGAAAATCCATATAATTAATATTATATGGTGATTGATTGAGCCTCATTCCAATTTAGAAGATAAAGAATATTATAAAATAAAGGTTCATGTGTTGACTGTACTCATCCGTTGAGATTAGTCATGTGTTGAACGAAGTATTTTAATAATAAAATTTACATCTTTATCATTATAAAATAAAGGTTCATGTGTTGAATGTACTCATCCGTTGAGATTAGTCATGTGTTGAACGAAGTATTTTAATAATAAAATTTACATCTTTATCATTATAAAATAAAGGTTCATGTGTTGACTGTACTCATCCGTTGAGATTAGTCATGTGTTGAACGAAGTATTTTAATAATAAAATTTACATCTTTATCATATATAAAATTAGAAACTAACTGGAAAGTAGATAAGAAGAGTGGTCTCCTGGATATTAATCTGATGTTGGTTTCGGCCTTCGGGGTTAATATTCAGGGAATCGTTCTCTTACTAATTTACGGTTGGAGTCTGATTTAATATCAATAGATAGATACCTTAATTTTCATAAAATATATTAAATAACAAAAATAGTCACACGTGGACAGTACTCAGTCACTGAGATTAGTCGTGTGTTGACAAAGATATAGAGTCGTGTATTGAAAGAAATATAGATCCATTTGTTGAATATAAAGACGTGTTGATTAGTGATGCGCTATTTTGACGTGAACGATATTTATATCAATCATATTCGTTTTTGAATTTAAAAACGAATTTGAATTGAATTGAAAAGAAAACGAATTTGATTTGAATTGAAGACGAATTCGAAATGAATTGAATATACAACGAATTTGAATTGAATTGAAAACGAATTCGAATTGAATTGAAAACAAATTGAATTGAATTCAAATTGAATTGAAATTTGAATTGAATAGAAATGAATTTTAAAACGAATTTATAAGGAAAAATTCAATTTTGATTTGAATTGGAATGGAAGTTGAAATTGTTTTTGAAACGAATTTAAAACTATTTATATAATTCGTTTTAAATAGAAATCGACGAAATATATATTATATACATTTTATATATAATATAATGGCCTGAATAGAGCGCGCCGCGCCGCGGCAGTTCGTAAATTTCGACCATTAACTTCGAACGGACATTACGGGAGATCCGACCGTCGGATTCTCCTAAAACCGGAACCATTGGGTTCGTATCGAAAAGAGCTTTCTAATGAATACTAGAAATTTGAAATCTAACGGTTGGATTTGGAGATACGTCCAAATCAAATTTGAAAAAGGTCGCTGTAAGTGCAGTTCGATGGCCGTTGATGGAAATCGACTGTACGGGCCTTGATAAAATTATTAAAAATAGTAATAATTTGTGTAAAATCATAAGAAATGATTTGGGAAAAATTGGGATGAAAATCTCCGTATTTGAAAAGATAAAAATAGATTTTTATCGAAATGAACTAGTTTTGAACTGAAATTAAAACCCATTTATTTTTAAATAAATAAATTGGATTTGAAATGGGTTTAAATAGAGTTGATTCATGGGTTTATCGTGAACTGTGTTTTAAATAACACTAGTTCTTTAACCCGAAAATAAATAGAATGTGATTTGGGTTTATCGTGAAATGTGTTTTAAATGACACTAGTTCTTTAACCCAGTAAAAGGAGTTTTAATGAATCTGCAATTAAATTGAAATGTGAATTGATAATTTCAATTATCAAATTTAGAAAGTGAGCGAGGATGGAGTATTACCAGTTTTGCTCCAAAGCGATAGTTAAATCTTTAATTAGATTTGAACGTTAAATGGTAATTAATTTTACCAATAACACCGTTGTATTAGATATGGAGTATTACCAGTTTTGCTTCATGGGATGAATAGGTTGGGATTGGGAAATAAAATAAATAATTACTTCGGTGTGGTTCGCTAATCTCGACTAGTTTGGAAAACCATAATTTGGTTTGAAATGACATCCAAAGGAAGATTAAAGGACAAATTTTAAAGAATTTATCTTGGATAAAATTAATGGGTACCTTTCCCTAAGAATTGGAATGAGGCGTATGTTGTGTTTGTGTAACATTTGTTTTTAATATACGCGGGTTGTTCGGAAAGGCCGGATTTATACCCATTCTGAATAACCGATTCGACGATATGTCGAAGATGAAGGCGGTGGTTGAAGACCGGAAGTCTTCACATCGTTTGGGTGATTACTGATGATCTTGATTGGGTTGTACACCCAAGATGAGGGAATCAGTTGGTGGTCGTCCAGACGTACCTGGAGATCGATGGATATGCGAGGAAAGTGCCTCCGGTTTCGTTCAGACCCAGAACGAACTTGTAAATGGATTGTGTGTCTGACATTGGATTTTATTCTGTGTTGATTGATTTCTGTTAAATATATATCTGTTTGGCGGCGGAGAATTTATTCTCTTGCTTAACGCCCTTCTCTGAGACGTACGAGCTTAGAGGTTATATATCGATAGATATCAATCGCATGGCATGAATTGCCTGTGTGGCACGCTGAGTTGCATGGATCAAGGCTTCTGTTGAAAAGCAAAGTCTTGTGGTTGATGATCAAAGCAGGGCCTACATGGCAGCTTTGTGTATAGCGTGGATTCGCGAGCCTCACACCTCGGTATGAGTCAAAAACGGGATACGGACCGTTGGGAGAACACGACGTTTCTTTCTAGCTTTGGTGGTGTCAGTGACTTACCAGCCCTGACATTTATATACTTTTCACCTTTGTGGTTGTTGGAATGAGGCACCTCGATTATAGATCTGTAAGGATCGGGAAACGTGTGTTCAGGAATAAATAATCCTTAAACGTAAGAGAGGACCGGCCCAACCGATCCAGTGGCTGCCCAGAGTGCGTAGTCCTGAGCATTTGCTAGAGTGTCTCGAAGCGGAGAGGAGCTTGCCCCTTGCCTCGACTCATGACGGAAATCCAATTTCCAATACGTGTATTGCGGTTTTAATTGTAGAACTAGTATGGCGACATGATATATGGTACCCATGCCGTCTATGATTTATATTTATGATTGAAATGTTTTGACACTATACACTTATTATAGTATCAAATGATTTGTTTTAAACGTACCAAGCATGTTTGGCTATTATAAGGGAAAACCCTATCCTCCGGCTTGCGTTGCATTGTGTGATGGGACCTGGGTCTTATAATAGCTTCATTTTTCGAAAAAGCATTACGTTGTTTATCTATATGCACTGGTATTCTTGGGAGGAAACCCGTTCCGTGTTATACGGCGTGGTCCCTTGAATTACTCTCTTTTAAAGTAAAGTTTTAAATAACTGTTTTAGTTCTCACACCAGTCACATGACTGACCTGGAGTTTATTGTTTTAACCTAAACTCTGGGTGCCCCTATTTTCCGCATGGGCAGCTAGTAGTTTTGGTTTTGCAGATTTATATTCACAGGATCCTGGTTTACAGCTGGAATGATATCCGGAAAGCTCTGTATCCGTATATCATCTTCAGTTGTGCTTTGTATTATTTTCTGCTGCTATGTATTGTATTGTAATCTTTGATATTTGTCGAATGTAATTTATTCAATTATACTCTGTATATTCTTGTATCTGATGGAATTGTTGTAATAGCAATGAAATGTTCTTCCGTCTGCATTCAGATTTGTCCTTTTCTCAAACAATCAGGGGTTTCGAACGGTCTAGATCGGTTTAACGACTGATTCGGATCGAGCGAAATTCCCGGCCGTCACAGCTGTAAAGGAAAGCCCGGATTGAGTTGAGAACACGACAAATCAGAACACAAACAGAAGATTATTTCATTGCTTATTACAACTATTTACATCAGAGTACAAGAATATACAGAGTATGAAAAAATAACATACATTTGATAAATATTAGATATTTACAATTTACAATACAGTGAAAAATAATAGAAAACACAACTGAAACAGATACACGGATATAGAGCTTTCCGAATATCATTCTAGCTGTAAACCAGGATCTTGTGAATATAAATCTGCAAAACCAAAACTACAAGCTGCCCGTGTGAAAAATAGGGGCACCCAGAGTTTAGGTTAAAACAATAAACTTCAAGTCAATCATGTGACTGGTGTGAGAACTAAAACAGTTATCAATCTTTATTTTAAAGTTCGGTAAATCAAGGGGCCACGCCCAATAACACGGAACGGGTTTTAACCCCAAGAATACCCGTGCATATAATAGACAACGCAATGCTAAATAAAGAAAATGAATCTATTATAAGACACGGGTCCCATCACACAATGCAACGCAAACCGAAGATAGAGTTTTACCTTATAATAGCCAAACATGTTTGGTACGTTTAAAACAAATCATTTTGATACTATTATAGTGTAAAGTGTATGAAAACAACTTCAAATATAAATGTATCAATCATAGACGACATAGTGCCCCATCCCACTATGTCACCATACAAGGCTCTACAATCAAAACCTAAATGTCACGTACTGGAAGTTGAATTTCCATATGTGAACCAAGGCAAGGGATCGTCCTTACCGCTTCGAGACTCTCTAGCCCGAGCCTCAGGACTCATACTCAGTCAAGCCCTTAGGAAAATGCAGGAACGGTCCACACTTATGTGTGGAATATTATTGATGAACACATGTTTCCCCGCCCTATGGGGGCGTAAACTAGTCATATATCGGCCAAATCATCCATCGGGCACCGTAGTGACCGATATAACCGAGGCGCCTCGCTTTCCATCATCCAAATAAGTAAAATGTCAGGGCTTGTAAACGCTGACAACACCTCTAGGTAAAAAGAAATGTGTCGTCCTTCATCCCTTTTTTGGTTCATACCGGGGTGTGAAGCTCGCGAATTAACGCTATACACAAAGCGGCACTATATTAAAGCTATGCTTTGATCATCAACCACAACACTTTGCTTTTCAACAAAAGCCTTGATCCATGCAACTCAGCGTGCCACACAGGAAATTCATGCCATGCGACTGATATCCATCAATATATAACCTCTGAGTTCGTACGTCTTAGAGAAGGGCGTTAAGCAAGAGAATAAATTCTCCGCCACCAAACAGATATATATTTAATAGAAATAAATCACACGGAACTAGTGATACTCCATTCTCGATCATTTCCTGAATTCGATAAATTTATTTATCTCATCCACATCCCAATCTAATTAAAGATTAATCAAAACTCTAATTCAGTTTTAATCTCAAAAATCATTACTTAATGATTATTCAAAGTTAAGAAATTTATGTTATCTTTAACTGGGTTAAAGAACTAATGTCATTTAAAACACGGTTCACGATAAACCCGAAATCACATTCCATTAATTATGGAATCTTCACAGAAAAACAAATTAATGTATAATCGATATCAATTTCCGTATCCGGCTAATAATATAAATGGAATAACGGCAAAACCTTTTAAATTCAATATATATTAACAGTCTTCCTCCACAGAAGTTCACTTCGATCATTACCAAATCGAATTCCATTCCATTCCATTCCAATATATTAAATTGGAAAACTTTACTTTGGAAAATTTCCATTAAATCTTAATAAAAAGATTTATAAATTCCAAATCACATTTCACTGCAAATCGGGTAAAAGAACGAATGTCGTTTAAAACACAGTTCACAACAAAGCCAATTCACATTCCATTTCAATTCCAATTAAATGTTAATTAATTGATAATTCTTCTTTAAATCTTAATTAAAAGATTTATTCTTTTCACATGGGGTTTAAGAACAGTGTTACTGAAGACACCATTCCATAAGTCTCTAACCGTAAAATTAGCAAGAGAAGAATTCCCTAAGTATAAATCCCAAAGGCCGAAGCCAACATCAGCTCCATACCCAGGAAACCATTCAACTTAGCTAATCTCCGGTTAGTTTCTAATTTTCTTAACTCCATTGGGTTTAAGAACAACATTTTCTAAAGATACCATTCACGACAAACCCAAAATTCAATTCAATTCAATACCAATTAAATATTAATTAATTGGTAAACTTCATTAAATCTTAATAAAAAGATTTAATCTTTTCTCAGCCGGGTTTTAAGAATAGTGTTAGTGAAGACACCGTTCACGACAAACCCAAAATCCCATTTGATATTAAATATAAGGCTCTGAATAGATAATATATCGGCTTATATTCAATATCAAATTCTAAAATCAACAAATATCGTATTGAAGTAACGATATATATATCTTCCAAATTCCTCCATAATGTACGTATAATCATGGAATCCAATATCGAAATATTCCAAAGATAATTTCGATTCAAATCCATTCCAATTCATATATTGGAAATCCTTGTTATTTTTAAAACCATTTCAAATCAAATTTATTTATTTAAAAATATTGGATTATAATTCTAGTTCATAACTAGTTCATTTCGATAAAAATATATTTTTGTCTTTTCAAATATGGAATTTTTCATACCAATTCTTTCCAAATAATTTTATTATGATTTTACACTAATTATTTGTATTTTTAATAATTTTATCAAGGCCCGTACAGTAGATTTCCATAAACGGTCATCGAACTGCACTTACAACGACCTTTCCCAAATTGGATTTGGACATAATTCCAAACCCACCCATTAGATTTCAAATTTATAATATTTGTTGGAAAGCTCTTTTCGATACAAACCTAGGGTTTCGATTTTAGGAGAATCCGACTGTCAGATATCCCGTATTGTCAATTCGAAGTCAATGGTCGAAATTCGTGAACGGTCGCGGCGCGTCGCGTTCTATTCAGGCCATTTAATATATATAATATATATATTTCATCGATTTCAATTCAAAATGTATTTTATAAATCGTTTTAAAATCAATTCCAATTTCTTTTTCAATTTTAAACCAAAATTGAATATTCTACATCATTATACTATAAATGATGATATTTTCAAAATATTTGATTTTGAAATTATTTCCTTTTCGATATTCATTATAAATAATGAATAAAATCAATATAAATATCGTTCACGTCAAAATGGCGTTAATCTAATCAACACGGTTTTATATATATTCGAATATATTCATGTCCATCCCAAAATCGGACATCAAAATCAGATTTCGATCTTTTACTGAATATTATTTTAAAATTTTCTTTATTATAAAATAATGGTTATTTTAAAATATTCATTCTTTAGGTAGTGGAATCAGACACAGTCAATTACCATATAATGTTGTTTATATGGATTTCATACAACACATGTATACAACAGCCATGATAAACAATCAACCATCATTCTGAGTGCATTCTACATTGTATAAGCATTAAATATAAATAATTCATGCTTACACAGTCTGTTAACCAATCGATCGACATACAACTAAACAATTGGGATTAGTGTACGTCGAGTATCATCCCAATACCCGTGTAGGGTTCCAATCAACAAAAACTGAATATTATTTGTGCAGTTGGACGATGTGTAAAATTTATCATCCAAATATCAGTCAAATGGATGTACATAAACAAATCCTTCGATTTGTAAATGAATATTTATTTAATTCATATACACGTTAAAAATTATATTTTTAACAATAAAATATTTTATCTCAACACGTGAATATTTTTGATTTCCATTCCACATCACAAACCAAATTAACACAAACAAATCAATCCAAACACATAACCAAACAAGTTGTCCATGGTATGTGGATGACGGGGAGCAGTTCGTATATGCAGTTATAAAATAAATAAATGTACAGAAATAATTTTAGTGAGGAGTTCTCACCTTTGATTTCCATTCCTCCATTCTTTATTTCTGAACTTCTGAACAGTCTGGATTTGCCCAAACATTCCAATGCTATCTTTTTACGCTGTTTATAGTAAAAATTACATTATTAATATGATGTCTATATTAGAAAATCACGTTTTTATACCGCTACTTCATATATAAAAATCATATTTTAACATTGCTACTTCGTTATAAAAATTATATTTTTATAACGCTACTTTCTATATAAAAATTATATTTTTACAACGGTGTTCATATCATACAAATCAAATTTTCATATGAATAAAAATCATATTTTATTCTAACTAAAAATTAGATTTTTATATAACTAAAAATTGTATTTTTATTTAACTAAAAATCATATTTTTACATCGCTCTATTTATAATCAAGATTATATTTTTATATCGCTCTTCTTCTAATAAAGATTATATTTTTAACATGACGTTCATATTTTAAAAATTGAATCTTTATCATGATGTTCATATTTTAAAAATCGAATCTTTTCATAATAAAAATCAAATCTTTTTTAAATGTAAAATCATAGCTTTTCTAAATTAAAAATCTTATTTTTATTCATACTACATTATGCATAAAGATCTGAAGTTTAAACAATGTAACATATCACAAAGAAAATAAAATAAATAAAAACAAAAGAACTCACTGTTTATTGATTTTTTTTATCCCGCAGGATGGGCGCTGGAGGTGGTTGGTGGTGCGGGGGTGGTTGGTCAGGCGGTGGGGGTCGGATTGAGGTGCGCGAGGCGGCTAGGGTTTGCTGGGGGTCTTCGCGGTTACGCCTGGTTTCAGGGCTCTCGCACTTCTCTTTTGAGCTAGCGGAGGGTGGAAGAGAGAGGCGCGAGGGGAGGGGGCTCACCAGCGACGGTGCGGCAGTCCTCCTTTGGCGGTGCGGGTCGCGATGAGGAGGGGGCCTCCGCCGTCCGTCGTGTCTTCCCTTTTTTTAAAATTCTAATTCGATTTTTTTCTCAGATCTAAACGAAGAATGAAGGTGGGGAGTGGGTTGGTGGGGGGGGTTAACTTGCATAGGAGATGGGGGAAAAGGGAAAATATATATAATTATATTATTTGTTTAATTAATTCCATAAAGTAACTTTTTATTTTGAGCTCCAAATCTAGCACAACTACTGTCGTCCTTAACCAAATACCCTCGTTCCGAACACAATGGGACATGTTTCGTAAGCCAGTTCGGCTGTTACGATCAGTTTCAGCTAAATTTAAATTATAAATCATTATATTTTAAATTCAAACGCACATTTTAATTTACTGGGGCCACATACTAACTCCAAAAATTCCCGAAAAATAAATCTAGCTATGTTTTGATGATACGGTCCTAAAAAACTAATTTCATCAAATTTGAAGACCGTTTGAAAAATGCTCATTTTCTGGTCGATCCAATTTGACTAAAATTAACCAAACATGTTTAAATCCACCACGCTCACACATTAATCCCAAAAATTATGAAAATTGGAATCTAACAATAATTTGACATTCCGAATCTAACAAAATTGGTTTCATCGAAAATGGAGGTCATTTGCAAAATGGCCATTTTTAAAACCTATATTTCCATAGCGACTATTCTGAATTTTCAACTGGGGATAACTTTTTATCCCCGCTATGAAATTTCAATTTTTCAAATTCGTTGGTAAGATATTTTTAAAAAGATTCAAATATTTTTGGTTTCACCAAAATCCGGTTTATTTTGAATCCTGTACATTCATTTGAAATTTTAAATCGAATTTCCAAACTACCGCGCCATTTTCAATTCCTTTTATAATTAAAGTATATATTTATATTCTAACTTCGATTTAAATAAATATATACGTTCTAATTCTATTCGAAATAAATTTCTAGTCGTTATTATTTAAAATAAATCATTTTAAATATTCTAAATTCATTAAAATTTCCAAAATAAAATTTTTAAATTGGTTCTGATTTTTTAGGTTGTTACGATTATCATCAGTTAAAATAAATAATTGAATCTCATTATTATTAACTCAAATAGTACATAAAATTTTAAATATCATTTATTAAAATAATTAATTTATTTAAATATCGATTTTGTGAAAATTCAAACAAAAATAAAAAAGGATGTCTAATGTATTTCAATCATCGACAATATAAGAAATATTAGGATATGCATAAGTAAATGAGAGCAATAAATGAATATGAGAAACGGGATGCGAACATAATATCAAATTAATAAAATAACAGAATGGTGGTTTATTCTGCTAACAGGATGTCAATTAGAATAAATTCAATCAATGTTGAAACGGTATTCATTTGGTTTAATAGATAACGTTAAACATATGTTTAAACTTTATCACGTCAAAATCAATAACGTAATCAATTCAACTATATTTGACAATTCATATACAATTAGATATTTGCAATAATTGTGAATATAAAATATACTAAAATATGTCTTATAGTAATTCAAGATGCTATATCGGGATGCTAAATCAGGTTTAAACAATTTAAAATCATTTCAAGATGTTAAGTCGTGATTATATATTTAATTCATACAATTAATCAATTCGATCAAATCAAACAACTAGTTGATAATATAACAATCTAACAAAGCCAAACAACTAACAGTTTTCATAATCAAACAGAAAATCATTATTTTAATATGCTATTTAAATTACTGGTAAACTAGAAAGATGAGCTTTACCATAGACATTCTCGTTATCGTTGAAGCCGTTCGAGTTAAACCAAAATCGAACGACACTCGATTTTGGTTCAAAATTCAACAACTTTCAATTTTATCCAATCCAACTCTAACGCAAAGCTATCGATGATACGAGTCCAATGGAACTAACAACATTCAAATATGATTTCATAAAAGGAAGGTATTGCTTTTATAAGCAATCAATGAAATCAAATTAATTAACAAGTCAATTAAAAGTCAATTACCCACTTAAATACCTTCTTCCCCATTCAATTCGAAAACCCACTCAACGCTTGTAACCAAACCCACATCTTGGCCCTTCTTTCTCCTCATAAGTTCATCCACAGTTGTTGGAATCAATTTCCATTAGTTCCTACACACTCCTCTACCTCCCCTCATCCCGTCCATCACAAACATGAGATGCTTGAGCTTCCTGAATAAAAAAGTGACCTGTAAACATCCCCAATAGGTCGAATCAATAAAAAAGCAAACGAGCTCCCTCAAATTACGGCCAAAGATGCTAAACATCGATGAGAAATCGAATCTGGTTCCAAAATTGCTACACCTGCCTAAATCCCTAAAGAATCAAACCTTAGTCGAGCAAGTTAAAGGTCGAGCTTTAGGAACCATGATGCACATTACAACATGGGTATAAATTTAAAGAGTATCCTCATAGAAGTGCAAAAACATCTATTTTACAATTTTTCATTAATTGAATTGGTGGATTTAAATTCTTTAAAGTTGACACCATTTATATTTCTTTGCTCTCATTTACAGTATAGTAGAAAAGAAGAAGGAAGAGGAAAATGGTGTGTTGTCTAATTGTAGATGGAGATTGATTATTTTATATTGAAATTTTTGGTTGCCTATCGTACAGAATTGGTTTTGAGTGCAGACTTCAAACAATAAAATAAAATTACTACCGCATTAGAAATTTCGATACGATCTCAGAATAACAATAATATAAATTAGTTTTTACATTTCAAAAAATTACAAAAGCAATATTAGTTTTTTAATATAAAATTATAACTTTATAGTTTAAATCATCATCAAACAGTAAACGTTTATCTTGCGCACAATTGCAAAATAAGTCCAATCATTGTAAAACTTGACATCTTCCAATAATTTATTACTCTGGATCCGATGAAACTTGTTTCTTCGAAATCCGAGATAGTTTGCAAAAACGATGTTTTCCATATTAAAATATTATTTTATATTCCAATCTTAATATAGATTCTGATCCAAACTATGTATTATTGTTTATAAATTTACAAATGGATTTACAGTCAATATTAATTAACTCAAGAAATTCTAATAAGAATATTGAATTAGTTTAGTTAATATTTAAATTACCAAAATCATATTTTAACAACCGCTAAATTGTAATTCAACTTATTAAACTCCAAAAATCTAGTCATTTAAAATTAATCAAATATTTAAAATCTAATAACTAAAATTTTGGGTTGTTATAATTTCGGTGTACAATTTTGTTGCACCTATATTATGGGGACCGTAAGGGTGGTGAGTCTTTTATGGTGATCAAACTCGACATGGTTGTGGCAGCAGAAAGAGTTTGCAAAGGCAAGGAGATCGACAAATATCATAGGGTAATTCATGGAGAGATAGTGGAGAAAATGGTGGTGAAATGTCCCGTTAATATTGGATTCGGTTGCCTGTATGCAGCGGGTTCTAGTTTTTCTGAATGGAGAAGAAAGGATTTATGTGGGGTAATTAGTGTTAACCATTTAATTAGTTAATTAATTAATGTTTAATCTATTTGATTTCTTATAAATATCATATCTTGCTTATTCGAAATAAGATTTGAATACCATCAGACTCGTTAGACTCGCATCCTTGATAGCTTTGCATTAGAGTTGGATTGGTCTTTTTTATGTGTTCGTGGGCTTTTGGGCTAAAATCGAATGCATGTTCGGTTTTAGTTCAAGTTAATTCGGTTATGTGATAACGGATATCTCTATGACTAAAAGTCACCTTTCTGGTATAACAGTATTTTATACACTAAATTAAAATGCTATTAATCTTCTTAATTGTGGAAATGAACGGTTGTTTAGCTTGGTTAGATTATTATATTAAAAATTGGTAGTTGAATTGGTTGAATAAATTAAATTTTTGGATTGAATTATCTTAAGTAAGTAATGAAAAAGGAATATAAAATTTTTGTTTTGGGGATGGGTAATAAGATGAATCAAATGAAATAAAAACTACCTTTTTCTGTTTCTTCCATCAGATGGGATTACTCAAGCCTTGTGCCTTGTAACCGACATGAAAGCTTTGCAGTATGCTATAATGTGGTCTAATCAAGGTGCAGTTTTTGCTGCCAATTATGTCATCCTCGTGTTTATAGTTTTACTTACTTTCAGCGGGTTTTGTACCCGTTATATTTTTCTTACTATTCACGAATGTAATACCACTACCTACGTGTAGTATGAAATGTAATCTGATGTAATACACTCCTTGCATGGAGAGGATTTGTAGTCTAGTAAGTTAACTAGCTCCAGCATTGTTAGCCTATATATGTAGAGTGGATGGAACACTTTAAATTCCATTAGTGGTGGGCGCTCCATCTTAAAAACCGAATAGTCGATTGTCTACTAACAATCACCTGTACTATAATGATTTTTTATTATTAGTAATAATAAAAGGTGTTTGTAGTCACCTTAAAAACCAGACGACTTTTCCAAAAAATGAAATAGAATTTGAAAAAAAAAGAAGATGGACTTTTTAAAAAAAAAAGTGAAAACGAGTATAATGAACAGTAATGATTGGAAATGAGACAATTGGATTTAAAGTAATATAAAATTAACTGAATATGAACACATCGTAAATGAATGAATGTTTACGAACTTAATAAATAGAAATGAATCAAATTTGAAAAGAAATGAAACAACTAATGTGCAATAAAGTGAATGCAACTAATAAATGTTAATCAATTGTATATTCGTAAGAAATGGTAGTATAATAAATTAAATGTTAATATTGGAAAGTATGATTTGAAATTGTTGTTAAAATGGTGGATTAATGCTAGTTGGACACTTGTTGGTTGTATTTGTTAAGTCATATATGATTTTTCTGCATATATTGTTTACTAAATATATGTGTTCATATTTGGTTGTTGAGTTAGTAGGTACAGTTGGCATGTGCTTGCTTTTGCAGTTTCTTACGCACTGTAGTTTCTTTTGTTTACTTGAAAACAAAGTAATTCTGCTAATAACTCTAATGAAAAGTGTAACAACCCGTATTTTTGGAACCAAATTAAAATTGGGTGCGTTTTTTACAGGTCCCTATTACGTTTCAAAATATAAAAAAAACCCGGTGATAAAAATAATATAGAATACATCCCTGTTTTTGAATACCCGCTAAAAATATTCCAGATCTACCCTTATGCACCTAAAAAACTATCCAACAACTATTTGTCCTCATTTACTCAGTCCACCGCTACTATAATCTCGCTCTAAAAAACTAATCCTACAATTTTGGAAAACCGTCAATCAATCCAACAGCGTTTTTTTTTTTTTTTTATAAACGAAATCTAGAAAATTACATACAAATATTATGTAAAATTGCATACATTTATGCAACTAAGTAAAATAATTGCATACATATATTAACATTATACAGAAATAATTTATTACTTGAATGTAGTGACAACAATGTTTTTATTAAGATTTGATTTTTACGAAAAATTGCATACATGTTTGCAAAAAAGCGAAATAATTGCATACATATACAGAACTGTACTGCATAATTGCTAAAACAAACGAAATGACAAAAATATAAATACAAATGATTATAACAAGATGCATATATATATGTAAATAACAGAAATATGTGCATACTTACATGAAAAATTTCATAACATTTACATGTATTACATCAAAAAATAAGTACAGACCACATTTAAGTGTACTACATCAACAATTTCAGAACATTTACAAAGCAAAGATGATGGTATGTTGAAGAACAAATAAATTTGTCAAGACCCAGCTTATTGCGCAAACCACATCTAGTAGTCTCGGTAGAAACAACTGAAGATTTCAATCAGTTGGAAAAGGATGGAGGACCAAGCTTCAACAAGACCACTAAACCAATAACCGCCGGAACACTGTTATCAAAAAAAAGAAAATCAACTTAATAAGATTAATGTGCAATAACCTAAATTAAAAAAACAGCTTCAGATTAATGCAAATACAAGCGTACGTTTCAGCAAAATAACAATAACTTCTGAATATTTATATGCAAGTATTCTAAATATATGCATTGAAATATGAATATATTTGTAAAATAATATGTTTTTCTGTTTGTCTGATAAAAAATTGCATACATATATGCATATATGAAGGATAGATGCATTTTTGACCGCAACTTTTTACCAAAAGTTCAGCAAAAACTTAAAAAAACTGCATAGAAATACATGGGTACGATTCAGCAAAAAAAAAATTATGAATATTTATATGCACGTATTCTAGATATATGCATAGAAATATGAATATATTTGTAAAATATCATGTTTTTCTGTCTGCTTGATAAAAAATTGCATACATATATGCATATATAAAGAATAAATGCATTGACAACCATATGATTAGTAGGAAAACTCTTGTGTCTTATGTTCATGATAGATTTCTTCCATTGACAAATAACTTTCCCAGTTTTCCATCAGGGATACATCACCAAAAGAAATTAGGCCTTGGCCAGCCAAGACTAATTTTCACATAAAAATAATTATTTGACTAGTTTACTTTTGAACTGAATCTACAAAGTCATGGTAAAAAAACTAATTTATAACATACAGGTTCAATCTGAGTTACAAATTCACTGCAGTTGCCAATGCAATCACTTGGTTACGCCTCGCGTTTTCATCACCATTGCCTTACCATTGCTAGCATTAAAGCCTTAAAGCATTACGAATCCATCGCCAACAAATCTCACAAATTCAATAAGTACGATACAAGTTGACCTCCTTTCCTACTACACTGCTAACAACTAAAGATACAATAAAAAATGTTAATCTAACTATAACGATATATTCATTTTAACTGTAAACAAAGTGCAGTGAACAATTTAGGTTCAAAATTCGAACATCAAATCTAGGTTTAAACGATCAACTGAATAATTTCGGTGATACAGTCCATTTTGAAACTCAATTCGAACAGCAAATCAATTCGAAAAGCAAATCCAGTGAATAATTACAGTGAATCAATTCAAAAAGAAAATCGAGGAGTGGACAAAACGATTTCTAATAATTACAGTGAATAACTGCAGTTCTAACTCACCGCCGAGACGATTTGGAGTACGCAAAACGATTTCGAGCTTTCGAGGAGTGGATTCTGTTGAGACGAATTGGAGACCAGACACGAGCTGCGAAGAACGAAAGCTGTGGAGAACGAGAGAGAACGAAAGCTTTGGAGAACGAGAAAGAACGAGAGAGGCCGCCGCCGCCATTGGGTAGAAAATTAGGTTTCTGTAAGAAAACGAAACCTAATACGTAACATATAGTCAAAAACACACCGTAAAAATCCAATGAGGGCATTTCCGGAAAAAAAAAACTGCGTTTTAAAAATAGGGATGAAATTTATATGTTTCAAAAGGGGAGGATGTGAGCCTAATTAACTTTAGTTTTAAGGATGTGAGACTAATTTTCACTTTATTTTTAATTGATTTTCATGGAAATTTAACATTTTGGACGATTTATTTTGAGAATATAAGATTTAAAATTTATGTAATATGAAGTTAGAACTTATACTTATAATTTATATATAATGAGCCTGAAATGGGCGATAGTTTGGAAATTTAGATTTGAACTTTGAATGAATGTATAGAATTCAATATAAATCAGGATTTGATGAAACCAGAAATGTTAGGAACAAATTAATCATATCTTTCTAAAGAATGAAAGAAATTGAGTTTTCATGTTATAGATTATAAGTTATGTTCAAATTAAAATTTAGAATAGTCGTTATGGAATTTATAAGCTTTGTTTTCGAAATTTTTTAAAATTCGATTTTTACAATCATCGCATAGTCCTTAAAAGTGAAATTTTGCTTGGAAGCACAGAATTCGACGACACCAATTTTTTTGGATTTATAATAACAAAATATTTTTGTGTTTCAAAATACGCGCCAAAACAGACTCAATATGTGGCCGTGCGAGGCAACACCATTTACTCAGAAACGGGCAGTCAGTTTGCAAAGGAACATTATTGAGACAACCTTGGAATTCAATTCCCTTTTTTCTTCGGATTCATATCGTCAAATAATGGTTAAATCCAAAAGGCCATAATTTTTAGACTTAGCGTTCGAGCGTGCAAGAATAAAATGTATGCTAAAATCGCATTTTTTGAACATTATTTGAGCCTGTTTGAGAAATTAAACGGAAAGTCAAACGAACTCAGAATTCAACGAAACTTGATTCGTTGGACTCGTCTTGACATGTACTATCTCGTGCCCGAAACTCGTGGCAAACAGAGATCATTTGCATTCGAGCATCGGATGGAAAAAGAGATAAAATCGCGTTTCCTCCTTTTATTTCCTGACTTTCTCTCTTTCTCTTCCTCATTAATGGCCTCCTCCCCTTGCACCCGCTGCCGTCGTACCCATCAGCCACTTCACCACCTACGACCGCCGCACCTCCCTCCCCTCCTCCTCCTCTCTCTCTCCTCCTCTCTCTCCCTTCACAAACCCTAACCCTAAAACCTATCTCCACCGCCGCCATTCACCCACCGTCGCCATCAGGCCCCTCCCCTTGGATGTGGGCCCCACAACCTCCAAAAACCTGTAACGTCCCGCCTTTTTTATCGCTTCAAATCGGTAATTAAACCAACTTAAAACGTCCAAACCGACGGACCGTTATTTAGCTTACAGAGTTTAAAAACAGGATCAACACAGAAAATATAGAATAAATAGTAAACACGGTATTAAACAGCAAAATATCACTTTATATATTAATTAAAGTTTTGATACAAAATTTATCTATACAGCGAAAATTAAAATAACAGTTTGAAGACAAGATTTATCAGAGTGCGCCTGTCTTTGGAATCCCCAACTTTTCCAATCTTCAAATCCCAAGCTATGATCTTTAAATCTGTAATGCTCGGGTCTGACCCGAGCATTCCATGCAAAAACATAAAACACTCGAGTCAGGATTAAATCATATTTCAAGTAAATTAATTTCAATAGACACTGGAATATAATAGTTAATCCTATCATCGATGTCATGCATAAATTTAACAGTTATGGTATTTGTACTCACTTCTATCTATTTCCAAGGATGAATGGTATCAGATATTTGCGAGTGTACACAAAAAAAAAAGTGTACACCGCCTCAACGTCCGAACCGAATATAAGTGATAGCATAAGCGATCCTGGAAGCTTGCATATACACGTGTGTGTATATTTACACACACACGTGTATTGCCTCAGCACCCTAGGAACTTGAAATCACAAACGAAATGAAGTTCATAGGATGAAGTATGCATGCTTAGGTTGAGATAAAAACAAGTGTATACTTTCCAGGTTACACGCACCAGGTACTATGAACAAGTCAATGAAAGTCTGCGAAGTAATATATAAAGTACAACAACATATAAAGCGGGATGGTGTCAGTTTCCATTTCTAAACACAAATCAACCTTTCGATTGATGTGGAATGAGTTTTCAAGCCAAGACAAAGTCGCAATAGCAATTGCATGGGGACATATATGAATGGTTCAGGTAGCATGCTCAACAACATATGTATACTAAGGTGGACAAACTACAAATGCATGTTTGTAAAACAATCAAGGACGCTGGTGGCAAGGGGTATAAAGCCAACGTAGGCTACTTTATAACAGAGGAGAGCTTCACATTTCACAATTAATGTAACACCCCGTGTATTCTATAACTGTGGAATTAACAAATTAAAGTATAATTAATTTGAAATCAAAGAACTAAGGGAAACGGGATACGCCATTGCGTTCGTCTCGGAAAAATACGCGAAATAGAGTCCGAGTTTTCGAAAAAAAGAGTCCGTATGAAGAAGATATGGCCTTCGGATGTTTCTGAATTAAGTTTAAATTCCAAAATGGGGCCCAATGGGCCAGGGCGGAAGAACACCCGCCTAAGGCACCCAGGTCGACTGGGCTGTCGACCTGGTCTAGCCAGGTCGACAGGGCTGTCGACAGGGCTGTCGACCTGGTCCAGAGCCAGGTCGAACCCAGCCCAACCTGGCTGGCCTATTCTATGTTGGTCGATTTTCTGCAGTCTGCTTTGTCATTAGGGCTAGGTGGCAGGCTCTAATTGGTCTCTCCTTAGGATGAATGGCTACGATCAATCCAAGCAACATCGATGGTCCTAATCAGTTCATAAACTCTATAAAAATGACCCTAGACTCTACCTAGGTTTCTTACACAATTCTCTAGCCTCCATTGCTCTCTTCTTCTAATAAAAAAATAAAAATGGCGTCGCTGCTCTGCTGGAATTTAAAACTAGAAGATAATCAACATCAGCCTAAGCAACTCAATTCAAACTAGAGATTAAAGTTTCTGCAAAGATTCTACAACAAGTTAAAGTTCTTTCTTTAATCCAATCAAGGCAAGTACAGTTATTTTCCGCTATAAACGTTAATTATAATTTTGATATGAATCTGAGATTGTATATATATTCTCTTCTGTCAGATTTGTTTTTCTGTGACTGTTCTGTATCCCTTTTCTTCTTTTCTGTTTTTATAGCCAGGCTACCACGAGCCTGTGCCTAATCTCATAAGAGATGAACGTATGAACGCAAATTTTGGGATAAATAATGAATGATGCGAAATTTGACAAGACTAAATTGAATGTATGACTTTAGGTCTGAGGCATAAAATATATTGGACATATGCATAAATCTGACTATGATCATATAATTTATGCATGTTGTATGCATAGTTATGTTGTAATTTAGAACTGTAATTAATGAGCATATGTTGTAAACTAGATTTGGATCTATGCATATTCTATGATAGAAGAAAAGAGGAACCATTGTAAGATTACATATGATTTGAGACTTTGGACAAAAAGCATATAAAAGTCAAGATCTGATTTTTAGAAGATATGATTTAAAGATTTATATTGTTGGGTATAGTTTGCATAATGATTCATGACTCAAAAAGAAGAATATATGGAAACTTAGGTGTAAAGATTTACATTAATTAGGATATCTATTATTGTGATTACACCTAAATAGGGATTTTTGGATATATGGTATGCATTGAAATTAATGGTTATATTTGGTATAATTTATATGTGAATCTGCTGTAAGATGCTAGTTTAACAAAAATTGGAACATATGTTATATGGCAAATTATGTCCATATTCTGCGCTTATGCAAACATGGAGTATATGTTGTGAATCATGACAATTATGTAGGCATATGAATTTAGGCCAATTTATGATTGGGCAAGGCATGTAAATAGAACTTTTAGAAATATTAAATTTGCTAAATCTGCTAATTTGTCAAGTTGCCTAAACTACTAGTTTTGTTATATTGCCTAGACTGCTAATTAGATTGAAATGCCTAATCTGTTAAATTTGTCGGTTGAAATGCCTAACCTGTTATATGCCAAAATATGCTAAGTTGCTAAATCTATTAAATCCGTTAAGTCATATAAAATCTGTTATCTGCTATGTTGATATAATCATCCGGTTATTGATATAATCTGAATTGGCATATATATTGGGCGTGCGCATAAACGGTAAATTATTAATTAATTGGCCGCAAAGATAAGCATGGCTAACTCGAGGTTAGAATGAGTTTGCGGCGTAAATCTGCCCGGAACCGCCCGGCACATCCAGTGGCCGCAAACAATAGGTTCTAATGTGAGAAGTTAGTCATAACATGCGTAAGACACGAGGTTAGGTCTGGCTTGTGGCAGAAGTCTGCCCGGAACCGCCCGGCATATCCAGCGGCCACAAGCTACCGACCTAATGTGAGAGGTCTGTGCATTAATAATTAATTAATGCAAAATCTAAGATAAGAATGACGTCTAAAACGTATTGGGGAAAATAGGGTTAAACCAAAGGGATTAATAGATGTAGTAAAACCCGTCCATGAATCTGTAGGCCCAATACAAAGTTAGACAAAATCTGAAAAATCTGTACATCTGACCTGTTAGTCTGAAAAACTTGTTAACTTAATTTGTGAATTAGTAAATCTGAATTCTGTATGTCTGAACTTGTAAATCTGAAATCTGTTAGTCTGGGGACACAAGGTTAGGAGGGGAATTACTTGTGTCATCTGTTGTTTGGGACCCATATTAGTCAGTAACCCTTTCTGGTATCAAAACTTTGACCCAACAGTAGGTAGGGTCCGGGCACGCTTACTGAACTAATTATAAGTGGTTCATTTTGATAATGGCGAGGGGTGTTGATGGTGCGTTCCAACCGGGTCATGTGCGTGCATGGATCCCGGTCTGCCTCTGAGGATGTAAGACGCCGTGACATCTGTAAATAGGTCTGTGCCAATTGGTTGTCACTTTTGGGAGTGATACACCCTACTGTGGGGCCGACACAGGATATTTATGTATTAGGGAGCCGATCGCTTGGGGTAGGGTTTTAGGGTACGCTTAGTTCTGTCTGTTTCTGTTGGTACCGTTTGTTTCTGTTGGGTGGTAACACCTGTCTGTTTCTGTGTGGTACCGTCTGTTCGGGTGGTAAAGGCCCATTACTAGTGTACACCTAATTCCACATTCTGTCTCCATAGGGATAAATCTGTTTCTTCTTCTGTCTGTTTCTTATCGGGTAGTAAAGGCCCATTATTAGCATTCTGTTTCTGTTAAAGTATTCTGTACCCGTTCCTGCTTCAATTTAGACATTAGGATGACACCTAATTCTGCTATACTAGTATTAGTGCAGAGAAGTGTAAAACAATAGTTTATATCATTCTGTTTTTCTGTTATATCTGCTACACCTGTTATAGTTATCTCACATCCAGTTTTATGTTCATATCATATTATTATTATCTGTTCATATGCTGAAAGTCACTGGACTTGCCAGACTTTTTGTCTGACCCTTGTTGTTTCGCCTCCTTTCTTCCGTTTCCCCCCCCCCCAGGTTATCCAAGGAGGGAAATACTTTAGCTTGATCCGGATTTCTCTTTGCTTGAAGTGCTTAAAGTATGGCTTGGCTCTGTATAGCTTCCGTTCCATGGGGATTATGATTTTAAACTATGCATTTTGAAGGCTTTTGTACAAGACTGATATTTTGTACTTGAATTCTGAAATTGAAAGAATGTAACCATATTAATTTCTGTTTCCGCTGTAATAAAGTTAAAATTTTTCAAGTACTGTTTTATCTGTCTTGTAAGTTTCTGTTCTGTTTACTAAAATGCTCCACCAAAGTTAAGGCATTCCCTTTGTGAGTGACCTTAACGGAGGTGGGGTGTTACACTTGGTATCAGAGCTGAAGGTTACCAGATTGGGTAAAGTTTTTGAAAACTGTTTTCAAAAAGGTTTTGAAAGGAAGTATTTTCAAAAATAAAGCTTATTTTGAAAAACATGATCCCCAAGAGCCATATATCTTTCTTTCAGTCCTTTTTGTATTGAACCTTTCCTTTTTCGTTCCAGCATGTCTGAAGCATCTGAGATACCAGAGGGTGTTCATGTACCCGGTTGGTTTCGTCAATATCTTGAGGCTAGGACCGCCGCTGCAGGTCCAGCAAATGATCCCCCTCCTCCACCCCCTCCTCGTGCAATTGCTTTCTCAAAGATCTGTAGAGATTTTAGGGCCATGGGTGGGAAGGATTTCAAAGGAACTGAATCATTCGTAGAAGCGAGGAATTGGCTCAAAGAAACTGAGGATCTATTCGTTATCTTCGAGGTGGACGATAGGCAGAAGGTACAGTTGGCAGTATGGCTGCTCAAAGACGAAGCTTCCTACTGGTGGGAAGTCACTAACGCCGAGAGGCCAGTTGAGACATGGATGGATTTCAGAACAAGGTTTGAGACAAAATTCCTCTCGCAAGCTGAACGAAGTTTACAATTGGAAAAGTTCTTGTCTCTTAAGCAAGGAAGTATGACGGTCAAGGAATACGTCAACCAGTTCAACCAACTAGCAAGATTCGGATTGGATTTAGTCAACACTCAGCATAAAAAGGCTCTCCGCTTTGTTAAAGGATTGAATGAGCCACTGCACAGCCTAGCCATGACCCATGTACCCATGGGAGCAACTTACGAGAAATTGGTGGATATGACACTACTGCACGAGGAAGACAAGGGCCCGAAAGAGACAAAGAAGGAAGAACCACAGAATAAGAAAGCGGGGCCCAAAAAGGAAACACAAAAGAAGGATGAGAAGCCTGAAGATAAGAAGGGGAAAAAGTGCTTTACTTGTGGGAGCTCAACTCATCTGAACAAGGATTGCAGAAAAAGGAAGGGCGCTTGCTTCAACTGTGGGGAGATGGGACACTTCACTAGGGACTGCCCGAAGAGACGAGGACAAGGAGGGCAGGCGAACACTCTTGAGGCTAGTGGCTAGGATAGAAATAGGAAATTTTTTATAGTAGGTTTAATTTCTTTATCTGATTGTGACTTTTTCTGATTTTGGTATTTTGATTTTGTAATCGACACTCTGCACTTTAATGCTAGTATTATTTCTGAATTCCGCTATAGACTCAGACCCATAAGGGTTATGGATCATCTGTTTGAGACTGGGGTTTGAGGGATATCTGTGTTAGGCGTCAAGTATGACGCATACATTCTGAGTTTTCGTAGGGTGTCAATTTGATATTGGTTTCGGTCTATTGGGCCGATACTTAGGACCCATGTCTAATGGGAACCAAATTTTCGTTCTATCTGTACTCGCTTCCATCATTCGACTGTATCCTATCGATCGAATATTTGAACTTTAGGTAGAAACTAATGGGTGTAAACATGTGTTTGAGACATGTTATGTTTGATGGTTGCAAGTGGATGCAAGTGGTTGCTAGTGGTTGCCCGTGGATGCATATACACACACTAGGCACTAGATCGGCTCGAAAACACTCTCATACTGCATATGGATGGGTGAGCATTTTTCAATTCTTGTGGATGCAAATTGGTTGATTCAGCACATGGATGTTGCATTTGAGTGAATGGTTGTGCACTCATATAGAAATAATATATATCATCAGAATTCTATTGCATACATGTTGGACTCATGGCACTGACATAATTCGCATTAAGGAGGTCAACTGAATCAGTAGACCGCCTGATCTTTGCATTAGATAAGGAACATATACACACACTTTTGCATATGTTCATACAACATTAGAAGTTTTCTAAGGACAGTGGATGCTTGTGGATGATGGTTGAGTAGATGGGTGATTGGATGGTAGGACACATTCTTCTTAACTTGAAGATTTCGGGGACGAAATCCTTTTAAGTGGGGGAGAATGTAACACCCCGTGTATTCTATAACTGTGGAATTAACAAATTAAAGTATAATTAATTTGAAATCAAAGAACTAAGGGAAACGGGATACGCCATTGCGTTCGTCTCGGAAAAATACGCGAAATAGAGTCCGAGTTTTCGAAAAACGGAGTCCGTATGAAGAAGATATGGCCTTCGGATGTTTCTGAATTAAGTTTAAATTCCAAAATGGGGCCCAATGGGCCAGGGCGGAAGAACACCCGCCTAAGGCACCCAGGTCGACTGGGCTGTCGACCTGGTCTAGCCAGGTCGACAGGGCTGTCGACAGGGCTGTCGACAGGGCTGTCGACCTGGTCCAGAGCCAGGTCGAACCCAGCCCAACCTGGCTGGCCTATTCTATGTTGGTCGATTTTCTGCAGTCTGCTTTGTCATTAGGGCTAGGTGGCAGGCTCTAATTGGTCTCTCCTTAGGATGAATGGCTACGATCAATCCAAGCAACATCGATGATCCTAATCAGTTCATAAACTCTATAAAAATGACCCTAGACTCTACCTAGGTTTCTTACACAATTCTCTAGCCTCCATTGCTCTCTTCTTCTAATAAAAAAATAAAAATGGCGTCGCTGCTCTGCTGGAATTTAAAACTAGAAGATAATCAACATCAGCCTAAGCAACTCAATTCAAACTAGAGATTAAAGTTTCTGCAAAGATTCTACAACAAGTTAAAGTTCTTTCTTTAATCCAATCAAGGCAAGTACAGTTATTTTCCGCTATAAACGTTAATTATAATTTTGATATGAATCCGAGATTGTATATATATTCTCTTCTGTCAGATTTGTTTTTCTGTGACTGTTCTGTATCCCTTTTCTTCTTTTCTGTTTTTATAGCCAGGCTACCACGAGCCTGTGCCTAATCTCATAAGAGATGAACGTATGAACGCAAATTTTGGGATAAATAATGAATGATGCGAAATTTGACAAGATTAAATTGAATGTATGACTTTAGGTCTGAGGCATAAAATATATTGGACATATGCATAAATCTGACTATGAACATATAATTTATGCATGTTGTATGCATAGTTATGTTGTAATTTAGAACTGTAATTAATGAGCATATGTTGTAAACTAGATTTGGATCTATGCATATTCTATGATAGAAGAAAAGAGGAACCATTGTAAGATTACATATGATTTGAGACTTTGGACAAAATGCATATAAAAGTCAAGATCTGATTTTTAGAAGATATGATTTAAAGATTTATATTGTTGGGTATAGTTTGCATAATGATTCATGACTCAAAAAGAAGAAGATATGGAAACTTAGGTGTAAAGATTTACATTAATTAGGATATCTATTATTGTGATTACACCTAAATAGGGATTTTTGGATATATGGCATGCATTGAAATTAATGGTTATATTTGGTATAATTTATATGTGAATCTGCTGTAAGATGCTAGTTTAACAAAAATTGGAACATATGTTATATGGCAAATTATGTCCATATTCTGCGCTTATGCAAACATGGAGTATATGTTGTGAATCATGACAATTATGTAGGCATATGAATTTAGGCCAATTTATGATTGGGCAAGGCATGTAAATAGAACTTTTAGAAATATTAAATTTGCTAAATCTGCTAATTTGTCAAGTTGCCTAAACTACTAGTTTTGTTATATTGCCTAGACTGCTAATTAGATTGAAATGCCTAATCTGTTAAATTTGTCGGTTGAAATGCCTAACCTGTTATATGCCAAAATCTGCTAAGTTGCTAAATCTATTAAATCCGTTAAGTCATATAAAATCTGTTATCTGCTATGTTGATATAATCATCCGGTTATTGATATAATCTGAATTGACATATATATTGGGCGTGCTCATAAACGGTAAATTATTAATTAATTGGCCGCAAAGATAAGCATGGCTAACTCGAGGTTAGAATGAGTTTGCGGCGTAAATCTGCCCGGAACCGCCGGGCACATCCAGTGGCCGCAAACAATAGGTTCTAATGTGAGAAGTTAGTCATAACATGCGTAAGACACGAGGTTAGGTCTGGCTTGTGGCAGAAGTCTGCCCGGAACCGCCCGGCATATCCAGCGGCCACAAGCTACCGACCTAATGTGAGAGGTCTGTGCATTAATAATTAATTAATGCAAAATCTAAGATAAGAATGACGTCTAAAACGTATTGGGGAAAATAGGGTTAAACCAAAGGGATTAATAGATGTAGTAAAACCCGTCCATGAATCTGTAGGCCCAATACAAAGTTAGACAAAATCTGAAAAATCTGTACATCTGACCTGTTAGTCTGAAAAACTTGTTAACTTAATTTGTGAATTAGTAAATCTGAATTCTGTATGTCTGAACTTGTAAATCTGAAATCTGTTAGTCTGGGGACACAAGGTTAGGAGGGGAATTACTTGTGTCATCTGTTGTTTGGGACCCATATTAGTCAGTAACCCTTTCTGGTATCAAAACTTTGACCCAACAGTAGGTAGGGTCCGGGCACGCTTACTGAACTAATTATAAGTGGTTCATTCTGATAATGGCGAGGGGTGTTGATGGTGCGTTCCAACCGGGTCATGTGCGTGCATGGATCCCGGTCTGCCTCTGAGGATGTAAGACGCCGTGACATCTGTAAATAGGTCTGTGCCAATTGGTTGTCACTTAAGGGAGTGATAAACCCTACTGTGGGGCCGACACAGGATATTTATGTATTAGGGAGCCGATCGCTTGGGGTAGGGTTTTAGGGTACGCTTAGTTCTGTCTGTTTCTGTTGGTACCGTCTGTTTCTGTTGGGTGGTAACACCTGTCTGTTTCTGTGTGGTACCGTCTGTTCGGGTGGTAAAGGCCCATTACTAGTGTACACCTAATTCCACATTCTGTCTCCATAGAGATAAATCTGTTTCTTCTTCTGTCTGTTTCTGATCGGGTAGTAAAGGCCCATTATTAGCATTCTGTTTCTGTTAAAGTATTCTGTACCCGTTCCTGCTTCAATTTACACATTAGGGTGACACCTAATTCTGCTATACTAGTATTAGTGCAGAGAAGTGTAAAACAATAGTTTATATCATTCTGTTTTTCTGTTATATCTGCTACACCTGTTATAGTTATCTCACATCCAGTTTTATGTTCATATCATATTATTATTATCTGTTCATATGCTGAAAGTCACTGGACTTGCCAGACTTTTTGTCTGACCCTTGTTGTTTCGCCTCCTTTCTTCCGTTTCCCCCCCAGGTTATCCAAGGAGGGAAATACTTTAGCTTGATCCGGATTTCTCTTTGCTTGAAGTGCTTAAAGTATGGCTTGGCTCTGTATAGCTTCCGTTCCATGGGGATTATGATTTTAAACTATGCATTTTGAAGGCTTTTGTACAAGACTGATATTTTGTACTTGAATTCTGAAATTGAAAGGATGTAACCATATTAATTTCTGTTTCCGCTGTAATAAAGTTAAAAATTTTCAAGTACTGTTTTATCTGTCTTGTAAGTTTCTGTTCTGTTTACTAAAATGCTCCACCAAAGTTAAGGCATTCCCTTTGTGAGTGACCTTAACGGAGGTGGGGTGTTACAATTAAGAAAGGTGTTTTAGTGCAAATATATAAGGAGAATGTATGAGTAATGTCACAACTACTTCTATGTATATGTCTTAGTTTCAACACAATAATTGTGTCACAGATTTTCCACCCTCGTAGTAGAATCAAATTATAACTGCTAATTTTCGAAACAGGGTGTATATAGTATAAATATATACTAGTTTAATCTACATTTTAATCTATTTACACACACACACTGGAATACGATATACATATATATGATCTAAAGAAAAAAGTGCATGAAAACAGGGTGTTATTGTTTTTTAAAATGCGGTGCTAAGAATAAATGCATGAAAAGGTATGTGTGCTAGTGTACATTCTAAATATTTTAAAGTAGACAGGTATACCTATGCATACATGGGAATGATGAACTCAACAGGTCAAGGCCAAACCCAGCAAAACAAATTCTATGGGAGAACAGGCAATACACATGCAGGTGCAAAAATGATGTAACATAAAGCAACAAGTACTTAAATGCTCTAAATGTTTCAACTCGTCCATTTCAGGTAGGGTAGCATGAAAAAGGTGGTATGGCACTGAACTATAGTTTTATGCAGAGTTTGAAAATGCTAAAGACCATTTGGAAATCAGAATAGATGATTTACTTTAGAAATATGTTTAATATAAATTGATTAATACATTCTACGAGAGATAATACTTGAATCATAAGTATTGTAATTTGATAATTTGTCAGATATTCGTGTAATCAATGGAGCACTCAAATTTCCGAGATCCTTCTTTGGTATAAATATTCTACATAACAAAGAAATGCAGAAACAACTCGTATACTGCTAATAGCAGTAAGTCAAAAATGTCCATTGAATAAACAAAGTCCTAGTTTAAATGAGTTTACAAACTGAAATATTTTAGCTGTGCTAAAAAGGTGATTATTTTAACCAAGATGAACTTGTGAATACAGAGTGCCCTCTATATTAAGCAAGGTAGCCAATCCACATATAAGCACATATATACTTGCAAATGCACATATACAAATGCTAATTTTTTTTTAAGATTTAGTAACAGCCTTCGGCAACAACAAATGACATTCAACCTTTCAAATGTAGAATAGCTTTTATAAAAAACAGATGAAATTCCACCCTTCTATATATATATTTTTTCTAGCACTACGTGTTCAGGGCTTCCTTATTTCCAAATTTCTTCCAGATTTAATAAGGTGAGTGTGAACATACATATGGTATGAGCTACAGGAATGCCATGTATATATCATTACATGGAGGCAGAGAATACTCGAATAAGTTTTCAGGGAACAACGAAAAACCTCCTTTATCACTGGTCAAATTTGAGGAAGATATTTACAGGAAACAATCTGACAATTTCAGGCAAGTTTTCAAATCATTTGTTTTCCAGAAATGCACATTCTAACTTTGGGAACACAGACTGATTTTTTTTCCCAAAAATTCAAAAATCATATGTCAAAGGCACTTAAACAAAATGTTGGGCATAAGTACTTCGTTTGTTTTCAGGAAATTAATTAATGTTTCCAGCGTTTAAGGGATTAAGTTTTGGCATGTTTAAAATCCCCATGTCCGAATACAGTCACATTTTTGTCAATAAATATTTCAGGGGTTTTCCTGAAATCACTGATCCAACTCGCAAACAAATTCATTTTTTCATTTTCTAGAAATTTTATCAATCAATTAGGTGACCGAGACTCAACACAACCCAAAGATACCTGTATACATATATAAATATAGTTCGGCATGTTGGTCAGTACTTCAACAGCTATGACATAGCAATAGACAAATCTGAGTGAATTTGGGGGAATTCACCAGGCGGCCAACACAATTGTAATCGACCATATATTCTTAGTTTAAATTAAGACCAATCTACTTGAAATATGAGTCAATCGTGAGTGAGATGATCACACTGGGTAGCCGTAGCGGTGGAGCGATTCGGGTTTCAGGTCTGATTTTGATTGAAAGTCAGCAACTTTGGGTCTTTGACGTAGGCGAATTTGGCTTCAGGTGGCTGTCGAACTTGCTTGCGTTAAGGGCAGACTGGTGCAAGCTCATCCGGTGATGGCAGCAGCAATCCAAGGCTAAAGCGTGCTTTGCATCAGTCACGATAGCCAGTAAGCGGTGGCGTTCAGGTGGGTGCGACGATGATACACTGCGATGGTGGTGATTAGGGCTTCGGTGATTTGTGGGTTGAAGGTGGAGGGACAAGCGAATTGGCAGAAGCCCTTAAAAATTAGGAAAGGAACAAATTGATTTTTGGGAAAAATCACTTGCTGCCATTAAAACTAAAAGGGAAGGCAGCGATTTTTTTCTTTCTGAGGAAACTTGGGGTGGAACAAGATTTTTATAGAAGTGAAATATTGAGATAAGAAAAAAGTAACACCACTAGGTTTTAGGGTAACTGTGACGATCAGATGTAGGTCTACGGGTTTAAACTGAGGTGGTGTATATCTAGGGACGGTCTGTTTGTTCTTGCTTAATATTAAATCCAACCAAAATTTACCACGTAATATATTGAATTCGTACCGCCAACGAAATTTACAAACGCAACAAAATTTTATACGTATATCTTCGTTTTCGCGTCCTTCTTTCAACAAAATTATTCTGGTTGTAAACTAACTTCATCTGGCTGTTTTAAAATTTTAAATTATTCAACTGTTCACCGATTTTACTCCATGTGTCCAAACAACAACCCCATTCGATTCCAAATTTGGAACGTTAAATTTTAATCTCTTTATATACACGAATATACACATATCCGTGCAAATTTCTCATATACTTCAATAAATAAAATTTCATTATTCCATATTCCAATTTATTTACCTTTAATAACGTATATTTTAAGTTCAACCGTTTACCTTTTCCAATCGAATTCAATCCAAATATTCAACAGTACATATTTGATTCCAACCACCAGTTCTGAATGAAATATTTAATTTTAATTCACACATCAATATATTTGATTTATTAATTTCTAACCCAAATATCAATATGAAATTGATTACTAGTAATTAAATTTTCAATTAATTTCACATTCCAGCTATCGAAATTTCTGGGATGTTACAATCTACCCCCCTTTAAAACTTTTCGTCCTCGAAAAGGAAAAATCGTTAAGGTTATACCATTGTATATTTCCAATTTTCATGTTTATGTGAAATTTTCCCCAACTAATTTAAATATTGATATCTATGCTATCGATCGTCTTTGTTTATTTAACATATCCAATTAACTCGGAAAAATCAAATTCCCTTTCTTACAGTTGGAGATCAATTTTGATCAACCATTATTATCTATTTCTATGCTTTTTAAACTATACTCAATTTTCTAGACCAATTTCTGTCTCAAAATATTTTGAGATATCTTCTAACTTCTCATTTTGTCTAATCTTCTAAGAGATTCAAATCATAAAATTTCTTTTCAAGACCATTCTCTTTTTATATTTTTCAATTTCTGCATAAATTGGATTTATGCATCTCACATTATTCCAAATTTCATTATAAACACCATCTGTCAACATTACTTATCGTTACAACTTGTAATGGGTCTAGGCTTAGCAACCCTCAACCTAATCTCTTTACATTCAATCCATTTAATCTTTCCCCACACTCATTAAAGAGTGTAAATAACATTTCTTTTCAAGTTACGAATTGTTGACTTGAAAATTTCCAAAATCTGAAATCCTTTCTATAGTTTTTATACAAATTTCGTTTAGAAAATATTAATATTCCAAAGTTGAAAATACTTCGAAATCCTTTAACTTATTTTAATTTATTGATTTGAAAATATTTGATAGCTCGATATTTGACAAGTCTATTGTCGTTCTCACATATGTTAGGCATACGCTGGCCAAGCGAACGACTAAAATCTCTAAGCATTAAATATTCTTGTTTCATCTCCCAGTGAAAAATATTTCAAAAATCCCTTTAAAAACATATACGGAAAGTACCAATGTGATATTGATATGTTGATTGTTCATGAATCGCAGATACACAATGGTTCCGTCTGGATCCCCCAGAAAACATCTGTATTCGTTGGAAATCACTTCCCTGCGAATTTCGTCATGGACAAATCAGCAGAAGATATTTCAGAATCAAAATACAATCTGAGGTCATTAAGCGTTGGTTGCTCTATCTTAGAATCAAGAAATCAATTATCAAAACAAATTAACTCAAGTGATTAGGACCAATCAAGTCACGAAGACAAATCCAGTCAGAAAGACAAACTGCTGCATTAACCGGTTGTTCACTATCACTAAGATATCTCAAATACTGTGGACCGCAGGTACACAATAGTTACGTCTGGGTCCCCCAGGAAACATCCGTACCCGTAAGCTTTCACAGCTTTGCGGATTACGCCCTTATAATTCGACTGTAGATCGCAGCAGTTGCAATGGTTACGCTTGGTTCCCCCAAGAAACATTCGTCTGTCGTACGCTATCTGCAGCCCTGCGAATTACGCTACACGGTTGAATTCCAACGACTCTAGATTGCAGCGATCACAATGGTTACGCCTGATTCCTTCAGGAAACATCCAACCGCCGTAGACTATCTGCAGCCCTGCGAATTACGCTAGCAGTCGTGCTCAATGGCAACTCATGAGTTTTATGTCTAGACAACCTACTGCCACTAACAGCATAACTCAACCAAGCACGAATTTCAAAGGAGAAGGAAGTTACTTTCCTTATTTAGCTTTGAAAACATATTATTATATGCATATAGTACTTCAATTCACACTTCTCATAAATCATACTTATGTTAACTTACATAAGGTTCTCTTTTCAAATCAAATATCTCACTCTTATATAAACTATGTTATATAAGACATCATTTCAAACGGAATATATCACATTTTTCTCCTTATAAGTTTCGAAATTTCTATGCTTAATATCTAAGCTCGAATAACCCTTAATTTCCTTTCTAATCTCAAAATTTTAGTTTTGAATTCTTAATCAATTCGGATATTTTCAACCTCGATTTACGAATCTATTAGTTATAAACCCAATTTCTTCCAATTTTTTATTCATTACTTAATTCAAATTTTATATTTTCTCAAAATTCCAGAATTTTTCATTCTTTTAACAAATTCTCATTTCCGCACTAGTTCTCTAACATATTCATAATAAATTTCTCATTCTCGCATTATTACTCTTCCATATTCGCCTCCTTCCACCGTAAATTAGCAAGCGAACAACTTTCCAAGTATCAACCCCGAAGGTCGAAACCAACAACAGATCAGCACTTAGGAAACTATTCAACTTAACTAATCTCCGGTCAGTTTCCAACTTTCTTAATTCAATATCTTATCAAATTATTTCTTACACAACTCACGGATTCAGTTTACGAATCTATTGCTTTTATGGAAACATTTATAATAACGATATCATTATAATCTCTACTTAGAAATATTTCACTTCTAAGAATTTCATCACACAAATGAGATTAAACCATTGATAACAACTTTATATCGTTCAAATTTTATTATTATTATTATTATTATTACTACTACTACTACTACTACATATATAGTTATAACCATTCAATTTAAATAATTATACATAGTCTTGATTTGTTTAAAACTCGTTAGCCACTCACAATCTTCGAAAAACATTTCCAATTACCATACTTATTTTCTCTAATTTTAGAAAATCACCTATTAACATTGGAAAACATTTCCATATATTCACAAATCTTTATTTCCCATACTTCATTCTCATGGAAACATTTCTAAATCCATTATTTGGATTAAAACAGATGTTAAAAAAAAACATTGTTATTCCCACTCAACTGTTGACACTCATTTACTTACTTCACTTAACCAATTCTTGCTATCGAACCTTAACCATTCCTTAGTCAATAATGAAGTCAATCAAGTTGGAGTATATTTACCTCTCAGACCTTAATTGAACAACATTATTAACTTTGAAATAGATAAAATTCACATCTTCAAATACCAACAAAACGTTCATTCTCGTAACTCCTGATTTCAAATTAATTATTTTTCTTTTACAATAATTCATGCTTTTAAAATATTTAACTTTAGAGTATACTTCATTCCTTAATCTGAGTACATAAGCAATTAAGTAATAATATTTTATTTTTTTGACTTAAACGAAAAAATAAATTCTATTTTTTTGAAATTAACATAGTCGACTTCCATAATTACTTCCTCTCGAATAATCTGTTATTCGATATCATATTCTGAACTTCGGAAAATCTCATTTGACTTATTTTCTGAACTTCAGAGTAATCTCACCGTATTGGTCAACTCCATTTCCTTTATCCCTATTTCTTTTGCACATTTTTGCTTTCAAACGTTACTTCTTAAAAAGTAAATATTAGTTCCTTTTTACGCTAATCTTGACTCGTCACACCAAATCAACTTTGATTTCATTTAAATATCGATTCAGATCTCTTTAAAATCTTCTTTCGTATTTCGCTTCATCTCATTTACGATTCACCTCATTTATAACTCTCGTTTATCATTTACTTCTTGTTAATTAATTAACAAGCTTATAACTTACCATCAATTTCATATATCCGATTTTATGTTCTTGGTTTGAAACCAATTATAATTTATCTCGCCACATCCTGATTCATAAAATTCTACATAACCAAATTCCAATTGAACCCTTTTAAATTTTATTTTCATTTGAATATCGAAATAAAATTCATCATTTCATTTTTGAAACGCTTTCAAATTTCCATTTTTCCATTCAAATTCTCATCTGAATTCTTATTTCCAATAAATTCAGTTATCTTTGATTGCTAAAATACCTAACTCGTTGATTCTCCTTTTCTACTATACGTATCTTCTTTAAATATCATTTGACGATGGATTTGAGATTCAAATCTAAGGGGCCTTACCGAAGAATAAATCTCACAAACCTGGATTCGAAGATTCTCGAAGATAGGGGATTCCGAACAGAATTTTCAATTTCAAAATAAATTTTTTATTTCCGCTGTACTAGTTTCAAAATACGAGTTTCAAAATATTTTTCCTTTTCAAATAAATTTTCACCTTAAAAATTTATATTTCAAAACCCTTTAATTTCCAAAATCCAATTTTTTTTTCTAGTGTCGATCCTATTCATTTAAACCTGATAAGCTGAGCTTTTAAATAAACTAAAGCTCTGATACCACTTGTAACGTCTCGCCTTTTTTACCGCTTCAAATTGGTGATTAAACCAACTTAAAACGTCCAAACCGACGGACCGTTATTTAGCTTACAGAGTTTAAAAACAGGATCAACACAGAAAATATAGAATAAATAGTAAACACGGTATTAAACAGCAAAATATAACTTTATATATTAATCAAAGTTTTGATACAAAATTTATCTATACAGCGAAAATTAAAATAACAGTTTGAAGACAAGAAAAATATCTTTACTGTTTTTCAAAAAAACTCAGAGTGCGCCTGTCTTTGGAATCCCCAGCTTTTCCAATCTTCGAATCCCAAGCTGTGATCTTTAAATCTGTAATGCTCGGGTCTGACCCGAGCGTTCCATGCAAAAACATATAACACTCGAGTCAGGATTAAATCATAGTTCAAGTAAATTAATTTCAATAGACACTGGAATAAAATAGTTAATCTTATCATCGATGTCATACATAAATTTAATAGTTATGGTATATGTTCTCACTTCTACCTATTTCCAAGGATGAACGGTATCGGATATTTGCGAATGCACACAAAAAAAAAAAATTATATGTGTACACCGCCTCAACGTCCGAACTGAATATACGTGATAGCATAAGAGATCCTGGAAGCTTGCATATACATGTGTGTGTATATGTACACACACACGTGTATTGCCTCAGCACCCTCGGAACTTGAAATCACAAACGAAATGAAGTTCATAGGATGAAGTATGCATGCTTAGGTTGAGATAAAAACAAGTGTATACTTTCCCGGTTACACGCACCACGTACTATGAACAAGTCAATGAAAGTCTGCGAAGTAATATATAAAGTACAACAACATATAAAGTGGGCTGGTGTCAGTTTCCATTTCTAAACACAAATCAACCTTTCAATTGATGTGGAATGAGTTTTCAAGCCAAGACAAAGTTGCAACAGCAATTGCATAGGGACATATATGAATGGTTCAGGTAGCATGCTCAACAACATAGGTATACTAAAGTTGACCAACTACAAATGCACGTGTGTAAAACAATCAAGGCCGCTGGTGGTAAGGGGTATAAAGCCAATGTATGCAACTTTATATAGAGGAGAGCTTCATATTTCACAATTAAGAAAGGTGTTTTAGGGCAAATATATAAGGAGAATGTATGAATAATGTCACAACTACTTCTATGTATATGTCTTCGTTTCAACACAGTAATTGTGTCACAGATTTTCCACCCTAGTAGTAGAATCAAAATATAACTGCTAATTTTCGAAACAGGGTGTATATAGTATAAGTATATATTAGTTTAATCTACATTTTAATCTATTTACACACACACTGGAATACGATATACATATATATGATCTAAAGACAAAAGTGCATGAAAACCGGGTGTTACTGTTCTTTAAAATGCGGTGCTAAGAATCAATGCATGAAAAGGTATGTGTGCTCAGTGTACATTCTAAATATTTTAAAGCAGACAGGTATACCTATGCATACATGGGAATGATGAACTCAATAGATCAAGGCCAAACCCAACAAAACAAATTCTATGGGAGAAGAGGCAATACACATGCAGGTGCAAAAATAATGTAACATAAAGCAACAAGTACTTAAATGCTCTAACTGTTTCAACTCGTCCATTTCAGGTAGGGTAGCAAGAAAAAGGTGGTATGGCACTGAACTATAGTTTTATGAAGAGTTTGAAAATGCTAAAGACCATTTGGAAATCAGAATAGATGATTTTCTTCAGAAATATGTTTAATATAAATTGATTAATACATTCTACGAGAGAAAATACTTGAATCATAAGTATTGTAATTCGATAATTTGTCAGATATTCATGTAATCAATGGAGTACTCAAATTTCCGAGATCCTTCTTTGGTTTAAATATTCTACATGACAAAGAAATGCAGAAACATGTCGTATACTACTAATAGTAGTAAGTCAAAAATGTCCATTGAACAAACAAAGTCCTAGTTTAAATAAGTTTACAAACTGAAATATTTTAGCTGTGCTAAAAAGGTGATTATTTTAACCAAGCTGAACTTGTGAATACAGAGTGCCCTCAATATTAAGCAAGGTAGTCAATCCACATATAATTACATATATACTTGCAAATGCACATACACAAATGCTAACATTTTTTTTCAGATTTAGTAAAACCTTCGGCAACAACAAATGACATTTAACCTATCAAATGTAGAATAGCTTTTATCAAAAACAAATGAAATTCCACCCTTCTATATATATATATATATATATATATATATATATATATATATATATATATATCTAGCACTACATGTTCAGGGCTTCCTTATTTCCAAATTTCTTCCCGATTTAATAAGGTGAGTGTGAACATACATATGGTATGAGCTATAGGAATGCCATGTATATATCATTACATGGAGGCAGGGAATACTCCAATAAGTTTTCACGGAACAACGAAAAACCTCCTGTATCACTGGTCAAATTTGAGGAAGGTATTTATAGGAAACAATGTGACAATTTCAGGCAAGTTTTCAAAACATTTGTTTTCCAGATATGCACATTCTAACTTTGGGAACACAGACTGATTTGTTTTTCCCAAAAATCGCTGTTTAGATTTATAAAACATTTATTATAATGACAACGCTAAAATCGTTGTTTAGATTTATAAAACATTTATGATAATAATAGCATTATAATCGTTGTTTAGATTTTTAATGGTAGCGTTATGATGGTTGTTTCCAAATAATTGGTATATAAAAATATAACTTGTACTTATTAATTCAATTAATAAATAAATAATTATATTTGATTCAAATGGAAATAAAAATAAATACTTACCTAAATTCGATATAATCAAATTCCAATAAATAACTCTCTCGAAAAATCTATGTTCGATTTATATTTTAAACTTCGGAATTTATCTACCATTTCTGGTTAATTCAAATTCCAAATTCACTTTTTAATTTATCCTTTCCAAATCATTACCATACTCCTTTATAACCATTCCAGTCTACAAAACATTATCACACTTTATTTTATATTCTGAATTTTGAACTAAAACTCATCATTTCTTTTAAAATGATTACCTATTTCCCTTTCTACTTGATTTCCACTTTGGGATTCATATTTCAAATCTAATTTTCCTTTAGAGATATTTCATTTGCAAAATATTTGCTTTAAACTATTGTTCACTTTAACCGTGAATATATTTCTTTTATATACAACCAAATCAGTTTAATTCCGTACTTACAAATAATATCTTAAATCCAAATTCTATTTATACTTCTATTCAGATTTTTCATACAACTCTCATTCTTTATTCCAATCATTTCAAATCTCTCCTATAATTTCCTTTAAAATTTTGCTACGTTCAAATCCCTTTTCAAATATTGGTTTCAAAGCAAATTTCCACTTTTCCATATAAACTCAAATTTGAATTTATATTTCAGTTTATCCAATGGTAAATAATTCACTCAATTTATACTTCCATTTATAAACAACTTCTTGATTTATCCATTTGAACAGGTTTCTATTTTCAATTCTATTCGAAATTTTATTTTTATTCTGGAAATAGTTCCATTTTTAAATCCCAATATCCTTCTCCATGTTCGAAAATATTTTGCGGTATTTAAAATACTGAGTTTTAGGACCAGGGTAATTCACACACAACATATGCAATCACAGATTTTATAACATATCACAATCAAATAAAAACAGTAATATAAATGTTGAGGAATCCAGTTGGATCCCTCCAACCTGTTTCCCTGCATCCACAGATGTTAATCAACATCAATAATATTATTTCACATCAACAGAACTAATAATCGATCAACGATGTAATTATATCAACCATTTCAACCAATTTTATCAACTATTCATCCAAACAACCATCACAATATAAATTAATGATAAATAAAGTAAAAACCCATTTATATGAAAATATAAACGAGCCAGAGTTAGTGACTGGTTGGAGTTGACGATCCTGATTTGGTTTCGTTTTTAATCAACAACGTTCAATTTTCTCATGAAACCATAGTAGCTTGGTTCTCAGTCACGTCGGTTCCACTGCGTAGATCTCGTTCCTACGACTCCGATGGATCTGGTCGTACTCGATTCTACTTACGAATACACGATATATAATATTTACAAATTATAACCAAATTTAAATTAATTAATTGGTAGTCAAACCCTTAAATCAGATATATTGTTAATTACCATAATTAGTGTTGTCAACTTAGAACTAATCACGTTTAGAATCTTCTACTGTAACCCATACAACCATTGCAAGACCTTTACTTTCCCAACCTTTGTTTTTCCCATGAACTCATCCAAACCATAAACATGATTTCATCACCACGATAATACACCCACAGTTTATCTTCTTCTCGTATTTCCAGGCATCAAACAATGTTGTTTCTCCAAACTCTTTCCAGGCTGTTCACCAATGAATTTTGTATGCTTGTTATGAGTTTTTCATTCAATTTAATTATCATTAAACGTTAATCTAAAAATTAATTAATTAAATCCATACCTTAACGTTAATACCCACCCATTATGTATTTCTTCCTTCATATCATTAATCTGCTCCTCCTTATACGTGTGACTTCACCAGCACTACACCCGCTTACCACTTCGTGTTAGACTTCCATAGTAGATCGCAACTTCTAGACATTATTTACAGTACTTAGTGAGAACTGGTTTCACAAAATAATCCCAGGAATTTCCATAAAAACAACTCATCTTTCTATTACGTTTCCAATAGCTTTATCCCTTTCTGCAACTTTGATCCCCCTAGTTCCTCCAAAATGATTCACAATTCACCTCCCCAAATCATGAATTACCCTACTCCAGGCTTGATCATCCGGTACCAATACTTCACCAGTTTTAATTCACCCCAAATACTGTTGTAGTTCATCGAAACCCACGCCAACATTGTCGGCCACCAGCCCCACTAGATCATCTCCAACTCGCAGGTCCCCTAATCGGCATCGTCACCCCAACTCCGAACCCTCTCCCTAAATCGCGACTGAACCCAAAACAGTGCAACAGAAAAAAAAACATCGACAACAATTGACCTGAATCTGCACCAAACTCCACTTATTCTAGCGCCTTGGCTCCATAACCCATTCGCCCATACTTTAATCCCACCTCAACACCATTATTTCAAGCAAATTGGCCTAAAGCCGAATGGAAGGAAAACGAGTATTACAGAACTGAACGGAATGGGCATTAGGGTGAAGTACTAGCTTTGGAGATTATAATGAACCAAAATTTGAAGGATTTGGTGAAGTATTCTATTATATAAAAAAATATGATCGATAAAGATTGGATGTGGAGGATAGGAACGAGAAGGAAACGGGGAATGAAGGATTTAGGGATTTCAAGGCACGATATAAATATATGGAAATAATATTATTTCATTTGATTATTTTGTTTAGTTTTATTTTTCGTACTTATCGCCAATTGTTGTTGAAAGTTTTAATTCTGTATGACCATATACAAATTTCAATTGTGACGAAAATGGACATACAACGATGGTTTAACATTCCGGACCCAACGAAACTTGTTTCATCCCAAACCGAGTCCATTTGGAAAAATGCCGAATTTTTAACCATTAAATTTGTTAACTAATTCATGTTTAAATTTCGTACACTCACAAAACAAGTACAATAGGCTCGGAACTCAAAGTCTTACCAGAATTAAATGTTTCGGACACAATGGAACTAGTTTCATCGAAAACGGAGGTCATTTGAATAATAGCCCTTTTTAAATGTACAATTTAAATTAAAATAAATCAATTTTCAAATACCTCCACATAAATATAATAAAATATTGAAATCGATCATACTCAAGCAGAATTTTATACAGTATCAACATAAAATACTTCTGGCTGTGTTTCAAACCAAATCGATATTCAATATATCAAAAATCCCTTTTATTTTATATAATAAATCGTTATATTTTTAATAACGAATTCCATAGCGGCTATTTGAAAATTTGATTTGGACATAAAACAAAATCTACAATATGAAATCTTGTTTTTTCACTTCCATTAGAAAGATATAGTCAAATAGATTAAAATGTTTCTTGTTTCAAAGAAATCTATCTTATAATGAATCCTGTTTATTCATTTAAAGTTCGAATCGCCAAATTACAAACTACAGCGTCCTTACTAGCTCGATTTAAATTATATTAAAAATTATAAGTTAAAACTTCGTTTCAACAAATAAATTTTATATAAATTTCCATTTATATTACTAATACAACATTAAATAAATTTAAATGTTCAAAATAAATCGGCAAAAATCCGGGTCGTTACATGAATTCTCAACAACCATGTAACACATCAATTCAGGATATAATTTCCAACAGCCACCTTTTCAGAATTGGAATTTCCAAAAGCCACTTTACCCATCTTTCAACCTTTGAATTTTCAAAGGTCATAAAACACATCTTTTCCTGAATTGAACAATATTTCAGTTGGTCACATGACTTTTCAACATCATTATATGCAGACTCTTTCAACATTGATACAATGCATGAATTGACAGTAATGTTAACAAGTATTTCAAATTTGCCATTTTTTGAAAATATGAAAAATCAAATTATGAACTTTTTGAAAAATCTTGCTCTGATATCAATTGTTAGGAATTGCGGAATGGATCGTTAAGGTAAAACAAACACTAGAGGGGGGTCAATAGTGTTTTTAAGAATTTAAGCAAAATCAAAACTTATATGAACTATTATATGAATCAAACACCACAGAAACAATCACAAACACAGAATCAAACACAAATGTAATGATAAACAAAAATAAAGTGCAAAAAAAGAAAGAACACACTGGATTTTATACTAGTTCAAAATTTCTCCTACGCCCAGTCCCACGCAACGCTGGACTGCGCAGAGTTTCATTACTATATCAATAGTCAATTACAACCCTCTTTGATTTCACGGCTACAAGGGATACCACCGATTACACGTCCTTGATTTCACGGCTACAAGGGATACCACCGATTACCCATTCTTGATGTCATGGCTACAAGGGATACCACTGAATACTCACACAACTCAAACAATTACAAGCGGCCCTATAAATCTCCAATAGCACTTGATTAAGAGAGTAATGAGTAGATAATGTACAGAGAAGAAGATTAGTGAAAATAGAATTGAATTCGGGAGAGTATAGGTGTAGAAATCATAAAAATGATAAAGAATAATGGTTTAATGAAAGGGAAAAAAGATGGAGAAGAAGAAGTTATAAAAAATTCGAAATTAGCCCCTTTTTATAGTATGTGAAAGGTTGCAACGTCTCCGAACCGTCACAAATATTGAAAAAAAACACTTCCTTTCAATTTTGAAAAAATGATAGTTATATGTCGATATATATATATATATATATATATATATGTGTGTGTGTGTGTGTGTGTGTGTGTGTGTGTGTGTGTATGTCGACATATATATGTACAAAATTGAAATTTGAATATTTTTCAAGTGTTTTGATATATATATATAATTATGGAAATTCTTGTATTAAAATATAGTGTTATAAATAAATATTATAAAGTAGAAAATCATATGAAAACATAAATATAAACTATATAAACATATTTATAAATTTATAGAATTTGAAACTATATAAATATAAAGTATAAAATATAAATGTATAAAACTTATAAAGTATAAACTTATAAAACTTAAGTTTAAAATAAAATAAAAATGGAAAGTAAAATAGAGAAGATAAAAATTGAAGATAGAATTTGAAAACAGAATTTGAAAAAAGAGAATTTGAATTTATTTTGAATTTGAACCTGTAGTGCTATTCAGAGTCTTACATAATCTTGCCTCTATAACTATATTTATCTTAAACTCTTGAACTCTTGAAATCTTGAATACTCATGAGTCTTGAAACATCTCTGAATTCTGAATCTCTACCATCTTTATACTACACAGTCTTCAGTAATAATTCCTGTATATATAAATCCTGTACAGTGTGTGTGTGTGTGTGTGTGTATATTCAGGACAAAAAGTGTTAGTATATATTTTATAATCAGTTAATATTGAAATAAGGTTGTTGTCATAAAAACTCCATTCTCCAACAATCTCCCCATTTTTGATGATGACAACCTTAGTTAATAAAATATCATACGTGTATATACCTATTGATGATGATCCTTCAAATACTCCCCCTATCTATATGAATCCTATAAACTATGTCTACATTTTATAATTTCTCCCCTTTGGCATTATCAAAAAGAAATTCTAAAACTACTCCACCTAAATCATATAACTCTCTAAGTAAAAACCTATAAGTAACTTCTAATTCAAAATAAAAAACTCCCCCTAAGTAAAATATTCCTTTTAATAATTCTTATACTCCCCCGTAATTTTATATTCATATTACTTTATGCTAAGATGTATAACTAACTTCTTAATTTAAACATAATCAATTATTATATTAAACTTGAATTTGTACAAACGATGGTACATTGATTTTTATAAGCACGATACATCGTAAGAATGAAAACCAAAGAAAACCTTAAACACTAATTATTCTTAACAATGGGAGATTTGTAAATTGGACAATTTGGATAATGGAGAAAAAATCCCCATTCTGTTTAATCACATTCCCATTTTAGTCGAATAAGACCTATCCTACACACACAACCTTATCGTCTTCTTCCATAATCGTTTGTTGAGTCTCTTAAGGTTCTTCTTCCTCCATCTTCTCTTCTTCCTCTTTTGGTTCTTTTTATGGTTCTACCTGCTCTTCCATGGTTTGATTAACATCGTCGATGTTAATCGAATTTGCCTGATTATCCATTATGAATTTAAGAAGACTCCTTATTACTTTTCCTTGCCTATTTTGCTCTTTGCTCATCCTAATTTGTAGTACTTTTATTTCAGCCATCATTTGAGATCATACTCCATCTTTTCTTCAATTTTAATGACATGAGAAAGCGTAGATAATTGAAAAGGACCCTCGGATGGTCCAGCAGACGAATCGGGATTGATTGGGTGTTTAAATTAGTGGAGGCCATTGTTTATTTCAGTTAAGAATTTTTTACAAAGAAGAGAAATGAAAATGAAGAAGAAAAGTCGAAGTAGAAGATTTAAATAATTGATATAACTAACTTTTGGTGGAAATTAAATTTAAAATTCTGGCAGTTATATGTTGACACATGCATTAATGTATTTGTGTTTTAAATTTTATTTTCCTATGTTTTGCACTTATTTTTATATAATAATATATTTAATCATTGTAACTCACTTAATGAACATATGCCTAATTCTCTTCTAAATTTAGTGAATGCTGCTTCGTTTAGTGGTTTTGTTAATATATCCGCTATTTGTTTATCTGTTTATATAAATTCGAGTGGAATTTTCTCTTTATTTACACCATTCCTTAGAAAATGATATCCTATATCAATACGTTTAGTTATTGAATGATGAGTTGGATTTTTAGAAATATTAATAGCACTCGTATTATTTTAGTATATCGGGGATTTATTTATTTTTAATCCAAAATCATTTAGAGTTTGTTGCATATATATTACTTGTGAACAAGCCAAAGCAGCAAAGATATATTTTCCTTTAGTAGTTGACAAAGATACAGTAGTTTGCTTTTTACTGAACCACGAGACTAGTGAATGTCCAAAGAAGTAACATGTTCAACTAGTACTTTTACGATCGGATTTACGTCCTGCGTAGTCAGCGTCATAGTAAGAAACTAAGTCAAATAAATCATTCTTAGGGTAAAATAATCCAAAGTCTGATGTATGTTTTACGTACCATAAAATACGTTTTACGGCTTTCAAATGTGTTTCCTTTTGATATCTCGCACAGAGACATACACTATGCATTATATCTGGTCTACTATAAGTTATATATAATAATGATCTTCCTCTATATATTTTTTGATCCACATCTTTAGATGTATCATCTTTACTTAATGCTATATTAGTCACCATAGGTGTTGGTCTACCATTTGTTGTTGTTAGATTATTTATTAATTCGATCTCTTGTGTATTTTTCTTGATTAATAAGTATTCCATTCTTTAATTGATGAATTTGTAATCCTAAAAAGAATGCTAGTTCTCCCATATGACTCATTTCAAATTCTTAGGTCATAATATCAGAAAATTCTGTATTCATCTTATCTTCTGTTGATACGAAAATTTTATCGTCAACATATATTTGTACCAACTGTATAACTTTTTTACTTTTCTTAATAAACAAAATATTATCTAATTTTCCTATTTCAAAATTTTATTGTAACAAATAATTTATTAATCTATCATACCAAGCCCTAGGAACTTGTTTTAATCCATATAATGCTTTCTTTAACTTGTACATGTGATTTGGTAATTTTTCGTCTTCAAATAGAGGTGGTTTCTCTACATATACGTCTTCTTTAACAAATCCATTTATAAAAGCACTTTTGACATCCATTTGATATAATTTGAAATTATTACGATTTGCAAAGTCTAGAAAATTCCTAATAGCTTCTAGTCTTGCTATGGAGGCAAAAATTCCATCGTAATCTATTCCTTCTTCTTAAGTATATCTTGTGCTACTAGTCATGCCTTATTTCTTACAATCTCACCATGTTCGTTCATTTTATTTTTATAAACCCATTTGGTTCCTATTATAGTCTTAGCCTATGGTTTAGGAACAATGACATATGACGGGAAATCCTAAATTACTCAATAATCTGAAATATGAAGATAATGGAATGGTGAATTTCAGAGATTACTTTAAAGGATACATTATTGGAATTGGCAATGTCGGTAATTCTGAAACTCCTACTATTTCTGATGTTTTATTAGTTAGGAATTTAAAACACAACTTGCTAAGTATAAGTCAACTTTATGATAAGTGTTATAAAATAAACTTTGAAAAGGATAAATATTTTATAGAAGATAGAAATTCAAAAGTAATATTCGAAGGAGATAGAAAGAAAAATATCTACTTACTGAGTATGAAAATCTCCAGCGATAACCTATGTCATATGGCCAATACAAGTGACCTCTGGATTTGGCATAAGTGATTTGGTCATATAAACTTCAAACTCATCTCTACGATTTCAAAATCAGATTCAATCAGAGGATTACCCAAAATGAAATTTAAAGTTAATAACTTATGTTATTCTTGTCAACTTGGAAAATTAAAGAAAAGTCCGTTTAAATCAAAAGAAGAAATCACTACATCGAAACCATTAGAGTTAATTCACATGGATTTATTTTGTCCATCTCAAATTCAATCAATAAATCATAATAAATATGTTTACATAATTGTCGATTATTTTTCTAGATTTACTTGGACTTCGTTTTTAAAAATAAATTCAGTGCTTTTGATCAGTTTAATACATTTCTAAAAGAATTCAAAATTTATTATCACTAAAAATCAAAACAATACGAAGTGATCATGGCGGAGAATTAAAAAATGAAAGTTTTGGAAAATATTGTAATCAAAAGGGAATAACCCATAACTTTTCAATTCCATGAACCCTTAAACAAAATGGAGTAGTTAAACGTAAAAATAGGACGATACAAGAGTGTGCCAGAACTATGTTATCTAATAGTAATTTACCAAGGAAACTTTGGGCCGAGGCAGTAGCAACAACTTGCTAAATTATAAATAGAATTTCAATTAGATTTTTAACTCATAAAACCCCATATGAACTTTTTATAATAAGAAACCAAAAGTATCATATTTTAAAATATTTGGAAGTAAATGTTTCATAATTATTACTAAAGATAATTTAGACAAATTTGACTCGAAATCCGATATAGGAATATTTATTGGATATTCAGAAATAAGTAAAAGCATATAGATTTTCAATACACGAACCAATACCTTAAAAGAAACCTTAAACATATCCTTCGACGAAAACTATAAAAGTATAACTTAAAACAATGAAGATGAATGTGAAAATGAAATTAATGAAACAAACCAGGAAGATAATCAACCAAATAAAAGAACTAGATTACTTCGAGACCATCCTGTAGAAAATATTTTAGGAGATATTGAATCCGTCATGGGAACTTGTAATCAATTAGATAAGATGAGTAATACTGCATTTATTTCAACTATTGAACCAAAAAATACAAAGGAAGCATCTTCTGATGATTCATGGATACTTGCTATGCAAGAAGAACTGAATTAGTTTACTACGAATGATGTACGGGCGAACAACCACTCTCCAGTAGCCATTTATCCTTCTTGATTTCCACCAACTGCTTTCCAAAATTTGTATTCTCTACAACCATGTAGCACACCAGTTGTAACGACCCAGAAAATCTGAACCAATTTAAAATTTTTAAATTGGCTATTTTAGTGGATTTTAAATATTTAAAATAAATATTTTAAATAATAACGATGAAAAGTAAGTTTGAAACGACATTTGAAAACGAATATAATTAATTCTAATTATAAACAAGGCCTGAAATGGCGCGGTTGTTTCAAAATTTGAATTCAAACTTTGACTGACTGTACCGGGTGCAAAACAAAACGGATTTGAGTGAAACCAAAAATATTTAAATATGTTAGTGAATATCTTTCTAACAAATCTGAAAAATCAAAGTTTCATAGCGGGAAGCAAAAGTTATGGCCAGATGAATTTTCAGAAAGGTCGCTATAGAGTTTATATAGCCCGTGAAAATGGCCATTTTGCAAACAACCTCGGAATTCGACGAAACCACTTTTGTTGGGTCCGGGATCTTAAACTATTGCTAGGTTTCAAATTTCATAATTTTTGAAGCTAGTATGTGAGCGTGGCAAAGGAAAATGTGTTTGGTCGATTTCTATTAAATTGGATCAGAAAATGGCCATTTTTCAAACTGTCTCGGAATTCGACGAAACTAGTTTTGTAGGGACCATATCGTCAAAACATAGCTAGATTTATTTTTCTGGAATTTTTCGAATCAGTTTGTGGCCCTGGAAAATTGAAATGTACGTTCAAATTAAATATTGAATGTTTTATATTTTAATTTGAAGGAAAACTAACTCAAACAGTCGAATGGGCCTACGAAACATATCCCATTGTGTTCCGAATGGGGTATTTAGCTAGGGATGACAGTCCTTGGGTTTGAATTGGTGTTCATGTGTGAAGAGGGTATTTTAGAAATTTAAAAAAATATATAAATTAATTAAAAAAAATCATTGGTCAACAAAGCCTTTCTCTCTCCCCGACTCCAGCTCGCGAACAACGGAAACGTTTTCCCTCCTTCTCTCTTCTTTTTCTCACAATCCACTTAACAAAAACCCATGGTACTTTGGAGAATTTCGTAGTGCTCAACACGATCTTCGAATCCATACCAACCTCAGATTTTTTTTATGGGGTATTGAGCTTGAATCGAGCTCAAGAAGATCCCATCTTTGGAGCGCCGCCGTGAGCAGGAGGAGTCGTCGAAGTGGGGCCCCCCTACATCGATCTGAGCGCCGTTTCAAGGTCTAGAGGGTGGCGCCGACCGATCTCGTCCAAGTGCTGCGGATTTAGAGTTATTGCAAAACATAGTTTTGAACATTCAAAGAAAGGTACGGCTGTTAAATTATATAAACTATATTATAGCAGTTTAAAGTGCTACGGTTTTTGATTTCACTGTAAAAATCATATCTTTTTCGTTTGTTGACGAAATTCAGTGAAAAAAGAGACCGTGGACTTGTGTGGACGTCTTCTACATTCTAGAAGAGACCGCATATTTTTCTGAGCCTTCTGCTATTTTTGGTGGAGTGGAACCCATTGTGAGATTTCTAAATTATAAATGATATAGAAAACGACGATGTGTAAATTATATAGTCGATGTATGAGTTATATAAGCGTTGTACACCTCTTGTGTAAGCGTTGTATAAGTTGTACGTTCGATATATAAGTTATATATGAGTTGTAAAAATTATATATGTGTTAAAATAGAAGTGAAATGCTTATATGTATATATATGTATATATATACGCCCCTCGTCCACAAACCATGGACGATATTTATTGGTTGTGATTGGTGTGAAAATTGATTAATAGCGAATGGTTGATTAGAATTGTTTGTGGTTGAAATTGATTGATTGTGGTTGAAAAATACCCGTTTGTGGTTGAGAATTATTTGGTTGAAACCACATAGGATTAGTTTATGGAAAAGAAATAAAAATATACATGCCGCCTGCATGCGAACTAGATGCATGAAATCCCCATTGTCAAAAGCTGCGAGGTTTTAATGTAGAGCGAGGAGTCGTACTAGGGACGGCCCCGGTTTTAACTACCCTGCCGTTATGCTACCGAAATTTTGAATAATATTCATGTGTTAGAATTATTTTCATGTGTTGAAACCATATTCGTGTGATGAATAGAAAACCATCATGTGTTGAATAGAAATTCATTCGTTGAATAGAAATTCATGTGTTGAATGGTATTCGTGTTTTGAAATAAATTGTTTTATAATAAAAATCATATTTTTATCACCTATATGAACTATATAAAATAATCGTGTTTTGAAATGAATTGTTTTACAATAAAAATCACATTTTTAATATATAAATATACAAACTATAGAAAACCTTCCTGTGTTGAATAGAAATTCATTCGTTGAATAGAAATTCATGTGTTGAATGGTATTCGTGTTTTGAAATAAATTGTTTTATAATAAAAATCATATTTTTATCATCTATATGAACTATATAAAATAGTCGTGTTTTGAAATAAATCGTTTTACAATAAAAATCGCATTTTTACTATAAACATGAATTGTTAAAAATAGTGAGGTGTCGAAGTGAATGTCGATTGGATAAAAATATCATTTTTATCAAATGTATGAAAAGAAAATAATTTTGAAATCGAAGAATCAATTATATTTATATTCATATATATAAATATAATTAAAATATATCGAATGACGAAGCTGCAGTTCGTGTTTTGAAACCGTGATTTCAAACGATTAGTGCGGGAGATCCGACCATCGGATTTTCCTGAAACCGAAATCTTGGGTTTGCTTTGGGAATATCTTTCCAACGACACCAACTTTGTAAATATCCAACGGTTGGATTGTCTGGAATGTTTAATTCAAATCTGAAGAAAAACAATGCCAGAATCGATTATATTTTTATATATATAAATATAATTAAATTAAATCGAATAACGACGCTGCAGTTCGTATTTTGAAATCGAAACTTCAAACGATTGTACCGGGAGATCCGACCGTCGGATTTTCCAAAACTGGAACCGTTGGATTTGTTTTGAAAAGACATTTCTAATGATATAAAATTTGTGAAGATCCAACGGTTAGATTTTCAGATATGTGTAAATTAAATCTGAAGAAAAACAGCACCACGGCCGCGTTATGGCCCGAAGCGTCGTTTGAATAAGTTGGCTATTTTAAAATAAATAAAAATAGTGATAAATCGTTATAAAATACTATAAACGATATGGAATGTGAAATTTGGAAATAAACTGAAGGTAAGCTAAGTCGAATGGTTTCCTAGGTTTTGATCTGATGTTGGTTTCGGCCTTCGGGGTTAATATTTGGAAAATCGTTCTCTGTAACACCCCACCTCCTCTAGGGTCACTCACAAGGGGAATGCACTAGCTTTGGTGGAGCATTATCTAGGTAAACATACACAGAAATATTACAAGACAAAACATATAAAACAGCGGAAGAAGAACCAAATTTTATTGCTTGAAAAATCTAGAAAGGTCTAAAGCCTTTTTACATCAAAATGCCATTAAATCCATTACATCGAAATCTGTCTTGCAATAGTAAAGAAACATAAAACCATGGTCATAAATCATTCCCTAAGTAAAACAGTAAAGCAGCGATAGCCAAGAAAGGTCCAAGCCATATATGATGAACTTGAAGCAGAAAGAAGTCCAAACTAAATCGTAGTGTTTCCTCCCTGGAAACCTTGGGGGGAAAACGGAAGAAAAAGATGCGAAACAAAACGGGTCAGTCATACAGACTGGTAAGTCCTAGTGACTTTCAGCATAGAAACAGGTAAAGGTAACATGACATGTATAAACTGAAAGTAAACATAAGGATGATGACAAGATAGGCAAGTTAAACTAAGATAACAAGATAAACTATGGTAACAAGATAAACTACAGTAACAAGATAAACTATGCAAACCAGATAAACTACGTATAGCATCGCATGTTTAACATTCTCTGTACCAACTGTACTAGTACCCCAACCCGTATCATCCTTTCCATGTATATGTACAGTCCCTTGCCGTATATCGTACGAGTTTCATCATGTATTTCTATACTACTTCAACGTAGTGCCACCATTCTTGAAATCATTTGGACTGTCACCCTTATTCTGGCTAGGTTTCCTTATCATGAACTATCGCGTGTTCAACTAGGATTTATGCCACCTAGGACCACTAGGGATTATGCTACCTATTGAACGTTTTCTAGATTCGATTAGAGTTTATGCCACCTAGGACCACTAGGGATTTTGCTACCTAATGAACAACACCCTTTTTCCACGTAACGATCTATTAATCGATCGACTCCCTAAAAGTCCTAGCTCGTTCATGTGTCTGTGTCATAAGCCCAATCATGAAATGTAGTCACCTGTGCTAGGTCCACCATAGGGTGTATCAAGCCCTAGGGTGCCAACCACCAACACGAATCAAGCACGCACAGTGTAAACCTACCGGTGCCCAATGCCTGCTTTTTCAACTTCGGACTACGTGCACAACCATAGTCCGCCTGAACCTAAAATGGCGCACCAACTCAGCCGTCGTTCTAGTCGCTTACAATCAGCCCAGTAATCGTGCCCCACCCTGCCTAGTTCTAGGGTACCGTGATACATCTAGTGGGTTACTGCTTAAAAGGACCGCGTAACTAGGGTTTCCGTCTAGTAGGTTAAGTGTTGTCATTTAAATTCGAGACTTAACCCCATCAGTCTAGCATGTCAAGTTGGTTAAGTGTTGTCATTCAAGTTCGTGACTTAACCCGCCCACGTGTCATGTCAAATTGGCTAAGTGTTGTCGTTCAAGTTCATGACTTAGCCCTACGAATCATGTGTCAAGTTGGTTAAGTATATTCAAGTGGTTCATGACTATCCTTATCAAATCATCATGTCAAATTGGTTAAGTATATTCAAGCGGTTCATGACTTAACCCTATCAAATCATCGTGTCAAATTGGTTAAGTATATTCAAGCGGTTCATGACTTAACGCTATCAAATCATCTTGTCAAATTGGTTAAGTATATTCAAGCGGTTCATGACTTAACCCTATCAAATCATCGTGTCAAATTGGTTAAGTATATTCAAGCGATTCATGACTTAACCCTATCATGTGGCATTAATTCATTAATGCACCCAACCTCTCACATCAAACCTGTTGTTGTGGTCACTGGATATGCTGGGCGGTTCCGGGCAGAATTACACCACAACTCAGTCTGACCTTGGGTTTTCAAGTGCGATATGACCAACTTCGCATATTGGATCTTATTGTTTGCAGTAGCTGGATTTGTCGGGTGGTTCCGGGCAGAATTACACTGCAAACTCAACCCAACCTCGAGTTGGCCATTTTCAAGTTCATTCTAAGTGTCATCTCCATGTCAATTTTCATGTCAAGTTCATGTCAAGTTTCTAATCGAGTTTCATGTCAAGTTCTCATATCAAGTTTTCGGGTTTCCAGTTATGCCTATTATCAAGTTCATGATTCATATTCATAACCAATTCATGTTTGCCTAACCTACCCAATTCGTATCCCTATCGCATGTAAACGTAAATCGTTCTAAATTACAAGTAGATCCAGGTCCAAAATAAAAGGGAATAACATCCAAACTATGATAGGCAAAAGAACGAGCACAAGGAGATAAATCTGGCATGATATAGCTTGGGATAATTGTTTACAACAACACTGGCATATAGAGAATAACAGGCTTTCAAATCTGGCATAATAAGGTGATAGTCATGATAAAAATTGACATAAAAGAATAGGCATGCAAAAACAAGCCAAATACAAGGATAATGGATCAATGGTCTTGGTGTACAACATGGTTTTCAACTACAGTGTTATGAACAATCAACTGTAATAGTCAATTGGCCACAATAGTCATAGTCGTAGTGAATCATAAGCGATTAATCACAATAGTCATGAATTATTCAAAATAGTTCTAGACAACTACCCTAAATAGTCATAGGCAATTAACTATAATAGTTTCAAGGTCATGGTCATAGACAATATTCTTCTGTTCATAATCATAGGCAGTAATTCATAGTCACGAATCATAGGTGATTAGCCACAATTGTCCTTGTCATAGTCATAGACAATATTCTTATGTTCTCAGTTATAGGCATATGCATAGTCTTTGGCCATTAAAAATAGTTTCAATGCCATAGGCGTGATAATATTTGATTTACAACATGAATAGGCCCAATCAAATTTTCATAGCAGTATTCCAAAAGTCAAGGTCCAAGAATAGGTATAAATCAATTATCATACATGGGTCCAATTCCAATTGTTAACATGAATAAGTCCAAATTGATTTCATAGAAATATTCCCAAATTCAAGATTCAAGGGAGGATAGGGTGAAAACTGAATTAACAAGTCTTATCATCAAGTCAAGATCCAAGAATTCATTTTACAATCTAGCGTTTGAATAATAAACTAGGTCCAACATCATGAATGGGCATGATTCCATCGATAAGAAATAACCCAAAATCATATATTCAAGAAGAGACAAGAAAAGATCCAAATAGATAATCAAGCTTAGGTACAATTTCATTTTATTCCATGTCCATATTAAATTTAACAAGTTTCAATCTCAAAGTAACTAGAACTTACAGAGCGTGGATCGAGAATTAGAGTGCAGAGATTTGATTCTAGAAACGATTATTGCAGTTGTTGAATATCTATTTGTTTAGTCTTGTTCTAGTTGAAAACCCCCAATTTGCAATTCCTAGATGTTGTCTTGACGAAGAAGAAGTAGTCTCTTTTAATTTAAATATTATCATTTTGATTTTCACAGAGGTAGCATAAGGACAGAATGAAATGGTGTAGATAGAATGAGGCTAGGGGCTGTTTATATAGGTTTAGAGTCACGAATCTGGTCCAGAAATCGGTCTAGATACGCAGAAATGAACTCAGCCTTGGATCTGGAAATTCGGGGCAGGTCGACCCCTAGGTCGACTACCCAGTCGACCTGGTTAGGGGGAGGTCGACTACCCAGTCGACCACCCAGTCGACCTGGTTAGGGGGAGGTCGACTACCCAGTCGACCTGGGTCTTGGGCGGGAAATTTCCCGCCCAGCCCGCTTCTGGGTTTGAATTCGAATTTTGAGCTATTTTGGTTTCTGAAAATTCTTGAAACTTTGGAGGGTCATATCTCCCTCATACGGAATCCGTTTTTCGAAAACTCGGACTCGTTTCCATGCAGAATTTCGAGACGAACGCAATGGAACAAGCCATTTCCCTAGATTCTTATTTTTAAATTTAATTATACCCTGATTTCTAGTTTTAACATGTTATTAAAATTCGGGTTGTTACATTCTCCCCTCCTTAAAGGATTTTGCCCCCGAAATCTTAAATTTAAGAAGAATGTTTCCTACCATCCAATCATCCATCTACTCAATTATCAATCACAGGCATCCATTGTCCTTAAGAGATTTCTAATGTTGTATGATCATATGCAGAAAGTGTGTTTATATGTTCCTTATCCAATGCAAATAATCAGGCCTGATTGATCTTCTTAATGCAAAATATGTTTAGTGCAATGAGTCCAACATGTATGCAAATAGTCCTAGTCACATAAACACTACATGTATGCACAAACATCCATCCATATGCAACATCCACATGATATCACATTCAAATTCGTCCATAAACAAATATAAACACTCATGCATATGCAATATGAAAGGTGACTGAGTCGATATGTTGTCTAATGTATGTGTATATGCAATCACGAGCAACCACTAGCAGCCACTTGCAACCATCAATCATAACATGTCTCAAACACATGTTTACACCAAATTGTTCCTACCTAAAGGTATAGTCGAACGATTGAAGCAAGTAAAAACCTTGTGCCTATTAGGCAATGTCAAAACTGGAAATCTATGTCACATATATACTGATTTGGAGAAGAACTCCCTAAGCACCAACCCCGAAGACCGAAATTAACATCAGGCCGACACCCAAAGAATTACTCAACCCGACTAATATATATGATTCTAGGAAACTAAGCATAATGGACTCCTTTTAGGTCACAAGGAAATCCCTTCCTAAAACCAACCCGTATCCTATAAAACCCAAAGAGTTTAGTCAACCCAATGGACACCCTCAAGCCCCAAATTGTATTACTAATAGATGAGTCATGTTCCCTATGGGGTTTCTAATAGAAATGGGATTGAGAATAGGACCGAGAGGATATACTTGAAAGATAGCATGCAAATAAGCTCTATAGGAAATGAGGGATCAAGGATATACTCTTAAAAATAGATATGATACACGTATCTAGTCTTCAATCTTTCGAGTCGCATTTCCTTGAGCTTAACTCCATTGTGCTTTCACCGTTTTTAACTTCACAATTTCGTAGCTTCTTAATTCTTGTTTCCAAAATATGAGTTGGAACTCATTCCACTATTGCCTCTCGTTCCACTTTTACTTATTCTTCTTCTAGTATACTCGGCTTAAACATAACTGTATACTCATGGTTTTATGCAAGCTCTCCAAAATTCACTAGTGAATCCTGGATCTCGTTTACTCACTATAAGGTATTCCACGCAGAAGAACTATCTCTTGAAAACAAACAAATGTCAACCATGTTGCCAAATGTACTTACTAAGGTGATTTTCTATAACTCATGCATAAGCGAAATGAATCATCCGCCTTAGTGGCGAACACTACTCGAGCAGATCGATAAATGTACCAAGAGCGGATCGATAAATGTATCAAGAGATTCTAGGTAACTAAACATGGCAGAACCCTAAGGGTTACACTAGACTTCGAGGGCATTACCAAGGCAAGTCAAGCGTCTAACTACCCTCTTTTCATACCCGAGAATGGTACCATTTCTGGACAACCACTCCATCCCTAGAATCAACCCATAGCCCAAAAACATAAGATTTACTTCTAAACTCAACACTTAGCATAGACATTCTCAAATCCAAACAAGTCATGAATAAATGATCCGATTCCCCAACAGGATTTGAGACAAAAATGGGATCCTCTACTACGCTAGTACTAAGGTGCAGAGACTCAACTATCGAAGCAGAATTAAAAGGATGCGATGTACCAAAAACAAAGTTCCCACGGTATGATAGAAAAGAAAAGCTAAACTTTTAACAGAAACGTTACCACCTCTCTTAGGTATGCTAGTAGTGGGAGCATACAATTGCCCTCTCGACGATCTTGTCCTTTGCCCTTGTCCTTGTCCTATAATACTTAACTACATGTCCCTTTTTACCATACTAAAGATACTCTCTTTTGTCATGGGTTTTAATACTCTCTCACTTGGCTTTTTTCCTTTCACCTTTTTCCTCTTTCATGGATTAAGCCTTATCAACAAGTTTCTCGTCCTTAGGCTTGTATTCTTTATCCTCGTTCTTACTATCCTTGTATAGTTTGTTGGCCGGTTTCTCGAAGCTATCTCCATCACACTACATCCCTACAAAGCTTGAAATAAGATTAGTCGCAGATGGAAATACTGCGGCTACAGATGGAGGTTGGGCACTTCTTTGCCCTTCGACTTGTGTCATACGCCTACAAAATTATGGCGAAAAAGAAAGGAAGAGGAGATTCAAAGAGAGAATAAAAAGATAGTGCATATGGCTTTGGGGAATATGCCTTTCGTAAAACAAAACTTTTCTTAAACGTTTTGGAAATAATTTCAAAAGGTTTTTAAAAGCTTTTGCCCAGTCTGGTAACCTTCTGCTCTAATACCAAATGTAACACCCCACATCTATTAAGGTCACTCACAAAGGCAAAACCTGGCTCTGATACCAAATGTAACACCCCACCTCCGCTAGGGTCACTCACAAAGGGAATGCACTAGTTTTGGAGGAGCGTTATCGAGGTAAACAAACATAGAAATATTACAAGACAGAACATAGATAAAACAGCTGACGAATCAAAAGAAAATTTTCATTACTTTCAAGAAGAGTCAAAACCTTTTACATCAAATAGCCAAGGTCATTATTTTCCATTACAACAAATTCTGTCTTGCATAAATAAAGAAGCATAAACTTAAAACATCAAAAGTAGCTTAATTCCCCAAAGGTAGCATAAATGCAGCCATAGCATAACTCAAGACCAAACCATACATAAGTTGAACCGAAAGCAAGCGAAATCCTAGCTAAGTGCTAGAGTTTCCTCCCTGAGATCCGGGGGGGGGGAACGAAAGAAAAAGAGGCGAAAGAAAATAGGTCAGTCATAAAGACTGGTAAGTCCAAGTGACTTTCAGCATAAAAATAGATAAAGGTAACATGACATATATAAACTGAAAGTAAACATACGAATGATGACAAGATAGGCAAGATAGACTAAGATAACATGATAAATCAAGTATAGCATCACGTATTCAAGGTTCGCTGCATTAACTGTACTAGAATCCCAAACCCATGTCTTATATTAATCATGAAATGATTTCTTGGCCCAATATCATGAAATGACCCATTACTAGGTCCAATGAAACGATCCACTAGTCGATCGGCTCCCTACAGGTTCTAGCTCGTCATGTGTCTGTGTCATACGGCCCTATCACGAATGTAGTCAACTGTGCTAGGTCCACCATAGGGTGTATCAAGCCCTATGGTGCCAACCACCGACACAAATCAAGAATGCACAGATAAACCTACTGATGCCCAATGCCTGCTTTTTCAAATCCAGACCACGTGCATGACCATGGCCCGCCTGAACTTACACTGGCGCACCAACACAGCCGTCGTTTTGGTCGCTTACAATCAGCCTAGTAATCATGCCCCACCCTGCCTAGTTCCAGGGTACCGTGATACATCTAGTGGGTTACTGCTGAAAAGGACCGCGTAACTAGGGTTTTCGTCCAGTAGGTTAAGTGTTGTCATTTAAATTCATGACTTAACCCCTATCAGTGTAGCATGTCAAGTTGGTTAAGTGTTGTCATTCAGGTTCGTGACTTAACCCGCCCACGTGTCATGTCAATTTTGACTAAGTGTTGTCGTTCAAGTTCATGACTTAGCCCTACGAATCATGTATCAAGTTAGTTAAGTGTTGTCTTCCATGTTTATGACTTAACCCTATCATATGGCATTAATTCATTAATGCACCCCAACCTCTCACATCAGACCTATTGTTGTGGTCACTGGAAATGCCGGGCGGTTCCGGGCAGAATTACACCTCAACTCAGTCTGACCTCGGGTTTTCAAGTGCGATATGACCAACTACCCTCATTGGATCCTATTGTTTGCAGTAACTGGATTTGCCGGGCGGTTCCGGGCAGAATTACACTAAAAACTCAACCCAACCTCGAGTTGGCCATTTTCAAGTTCATTCTAGTGTCATGTCCATGTTCAAGATTCATGTCAAGTTCGTGTCAAGTTTCAAGGATAAGTTTCATGCCAAGTCTCCAATAATTACAAATTTTTCCCAACGTTACCCTGTCTAAATATTAGGCTAACAATCTTAGCCTAATTTTCCGTCCACATGATTTTTGACATATAATATTAGGCTAAAAACTTAGCCTAATTTAACGTACACAAAATTTGCATAAAGAAATCCATTAACATAAACATGTCATAGGTGTAAACTTGGCATTCTTGGCATAGTCAATATGAACACCATAGGTGTGTACTTGCAAAGTAATCAACATGAATATCACAGGCACGAACTTGCAACGTGGACTAATTCAACATACATATATGTGAATTTGCAACATAGACTAAATCAACTTACATATATGTGAACTTGCAAATCAATCACGGACATATGTATAAGTGTGAATTTGAAATATAACGTAGATTTAACACATAAACATGTAGATCTACAATTTGGTCACATATGTGATATGATTTTACAACCTAAAACTTGCATAACATGATAAACTACACAACTTGTCATAACAAGTAATATTCCAAGTTCATATACATAAGAATAGACTTATTCATTAATTCTCAATTCATCATGATAATAAAATAGAACCACAGACATAGATCAATATCATTCAATTTCACCTATAACATAATAGACATTGTTCTTTTATTAATTTAATTCCAAGGTATGACATAACTAAATTGACTAAAACATCGCAGGCATATAGATCTGATAATATTATGAACATGAAAAGGTTTGAATAATAATCTAGTTTCAAGAACATGGATAGATCTAACTTAAATAGAAAAATCCCCAAAATCAAGATCCAAGGATAAATAAAGAAAGTCAAGCTTAGATCCAATTTCATAGTCACAATTCTAGGCAGTAACCTCATGGTCATGAATCATAGGTGATTAGTCATAATTGTCCTTGTCATAGTCATAGGCAATAGTCTTATGTTCACTGTCATAGGCATAGGCATAGTCTTTTGTTCACAGTCATAGGTATAGGCATAATCTTATGTTCATAGTCATAGGCGTAGTCTTATGTTCATAGTCATAGTCATAGGCATAATCTTATGTTCACCGTCATAGTCTTAGGCCATTAACAATAGTTTCAACGTCGTAGGCAATATTCCCAATAGTCAAGATCCATGTAACAACCCGTATTTCGATAACATGTTAAGACGAGAATCAAGGCAGAATTTAATTTTAAATTCTGAATCAAGTAAAACGAGCTATGCCATTGCGTTCGTCTCGGAAAAATACGCGAAATAGAGTCTGAGTTTTCAAGAATCGGAGTCCGTATGACCAAGTTATGGTCCGACGAAGTTTTCAGAAAATTCAAGTTCAAAAACGAGTTCTAATTTCGAAAATTTGGCCTAGAAGGCTGGGCGGGAAAAATTCCCGCCAGCCACCCCAAGTCGACAGCCCTGTCGACTTGGGAGTCGACATGGCATGACCCAAGTCGACAGCCCTGTCGACTTGGGTGTCGACTTATGGTGGCCGGGCTGTTTTGCCAGGTGCACCTGTTTTCTTTCTTGGCTAGGTTTTTGGGCCTGGTTCGAAATCTGATGGTTCAGGTTGATCCTAGGGTTAATCTAAGGGTCCTAACTAATCCTAATCTCTATAAATAAGCCCCTAACCCTCTCCTAAATCCTCATTATTCATTCATGCAACTAAACTATGGCAAAATTGCTCCTCTCATGGCCTCCACTCAAAACCCTAGCCTCCATCCTCTTGCCCAAAGTTTCTATCTTCATTTCTATGAGAGGTTTCATGATCATGTGAGTGGTAGAGAGTCTCTATGTTAGTATGAGAGCTTCTCAAGTTGATTTCAAGGCTAAAGCTTTGATCTTTGTTCATCAAGATGGGGTTTTTTATTGATTTGGAGCTTTCATCTTTGGGTTTTTGAATGATGGCATGCATAGGCTTTGTCTCAATCTTTAATTTAATCGATTTGTGCCTTCATAGCAATGTAAGCCCTTTCCCTACTCTTAGATATTAACTATGAAGTTAAATGTTCATGTTGCAAGTTTGGGTTTGATCATTGAGAATGATACATGCTATCATGTCATGCAAGTTTATGAATTCATTATCTTGATCTTGTGGGCTAAAAGCTACAACCTTTATGTTGAAATGTTGCATGAGAACCTTCATAACCTTTATGTCAACTTGCATATGAAGTCATAACCCTTATATGATGATATATGCGAGTTACTAGTCATCATTCCATGTCTTTTGTCACCATGATTCGCTTATGTGCCAAGTTTGGGTTTATGCATGTTTTTGAGGCTTAAGAATGTAACATGCAAGTTAATGAACACATTTGTGCCTCATTTGCCACCATGATTAACTTGTGGCTTAATATCCATTTTTGTCATGCCTTTGCCAAGTCTCTTCTTTTAATCCATTACGTTGTTGCGAACGTATATGCGAGTTTAAAAGCGTTGGGTTATGTTATGGGTAATTTCTAATGACATGAAAATATAACTTAAAAACATGACTTGAAATATAACATGGAAGTTGACATGTAAGTATGCTTGAAAATATGAAATTGGGAATTTACCTATTAAGTTAGGTCTACCCATACTATGGAATTGGGAATTTACCTATTAAGTTAGGTCTACCCATATTCTTAAGAAAACTTGGATATGAACATGACACTAGGCTAAACATGAAAGTGACCAACTCGAGGTTGGGTTGAGTTTGCAACGTAAAACTACCCGGAACCGACCGGCCTAACTAGTAGTTGCAAACAATAGGACCCAATGTGAGAAGTTGGTCATGTTGTGCTTGAACCCGAGGTTAGACCAAGTTGTGGTGTAAAGCTACCCAGAACCGACCGACTTAACTAGTAACCACAACAAAGTCTAATGTGAGAGGTTGAGGTGCATTAAGTAATTAATGCCACATAATAGGGTTAAGTTAATTTGATTAATGACTCTTAACCAAGTATGACATGGACAAATGGGTTAAGTAATTTGATTAGGCTAATGATACTTAACAAAACTTGACAAGGTTGGGTAGGTTAAGTAACTTGATTTGCCTAATGACACTTAACCATTTTTATACGACTATTGGACGGGGTTAAGTTAACCAACACTTAATCAATCCAACACGATAATTGGGTAAGGTTAAGTAAGTTTTCTTAATGACACTTAACCGAAAAATACAGTTAATGGATGGGGTTAAGATTAGACTCAACTAGTCTAAACATGGAAATCGGATGGGGTTAAGTTAGCCTAGACTTAATTAATCCCACTTGGTAGTTTAATGGGGTTAAGTTAAACACTTAACTAATCTAACATGATGATTTGATGTGGTTAAGTGACCTATACTTAACCAATCTAACTCGTTAATTTATTGAGGTTAAGTTAACCAATACTTAACCAATATAACGTGAAAACATGATAAGGCTAAGTCATGAATTGCTTGAATACACTTGACCGATTTGACTAAGTAAATTGATAGGGTCAAGTTAATATATACTTAACCAATCTAGAATGATAATTGGACGAGGTTAAGTCGTGAATTGCTTAATATACTTAACCAACTTGACACATGGTTTGTAGGGTTAAGTCTTGAACTTGGATACTTAGCCAAGTTTGACATGATTTGTAGACGGGTTAAGTCATGAACTTAAGTGACACTTAATCCATTATATAAACCCTAGTTCAGAGAATTAGGTGGATAACCGTAATTAACAAGAATAACGGGAATAAGCTAAGGGGTAAACCTTAGTTGGAGAATAGCTAAGTAATAATTCTTAGTCAAGAAAATTTAGACCAGTTCATAGATAGATGAGTAACCTGATACGGTAGGTCATCGTTTAAGCACACGAGTAGGAGCAAGTTATCTGATTTAGATAAAGGCTCTAGCGAACTGGGTTACGAAGCAGCGGCTTCGGGGAACGTGAGGATATTCTTGGTATCCCTCTGTGAGCTGCCAAGTGATCGCACTAGGCTCATGAGAGGTTAAGGTCTGCGTTAGATGAACCAAGAGTATGCCTTGGTTGCTATACGAGCGACCTAAAGACGGGGATGGATAGGGGATAGTCGACGATACACGGTCGTGCCCTAGATAGCATTTCGTCAGGCTACCTACCATCTTTGGTCAAGCGTGTACGTACGGAAAGGCAGAGAACACCCAAAATACCATAATTGCTATCTAATTATGGTTGCGGCAAGGCTAGGATGTGGGTTGGCCAGTAGTGTGTTCTCATACAGGATTTATCTTGTCTTGTCTTTCGCTAGTTGAGGGAGTGGTCTCGTGGGACCATAGCCACGTATAGGAAAAACAGACCTTAGCATCTGCATCGGCAGATAAATCGAAAGCTCCCGACCGAGTCCTGTATTTCTTGATCTGCCCTGTGATAGGACTCGGATGGCACGATGTGATACATGTGCATACAGTCATGGAAAAACGATTCACGATGAATGCGTAGGAAAAAGGGCGCGGTTGACGGTTAGCGTAATCCCTAGTGGCCCTAGTAGTTGAACCCAAACCGAGATACGAAAACGTGCAATAGGTAAGCATAATCCCTAGTAGTCCTAGGTAGCATAAGTCCTAGTTGTACAAACAGTGATTCATATGAAAGAACCTAGCTAGACCTAGGGTAACAGTCCAAAACGATCTTAAGGATCATGGAATTACATTGGAGTAGTATAGAACCTCATGGGGAAGCCCGTACGGTCTACGGCAAGGGACTGAACATTTACATGGAAAGAAACATACGAGTTGAGTAACCTATATATGCGATATATTAGGTTGACATGGACCATTACACGACTTTTGAGTAAGGGTGATTCATGGTTAGCACATGATACGGTGGGGATACTAGTACGGTAGGTGCAGAGCTAAAAGACAGGATAGATACCATGGGATGTTGTACGTGATAGATATCTTGGGGATATTATACTTGATAGGAACCTGACGAAGGGATACCTTGTTTTATCATGACACCTTAGTTTATCTGAGTTCAGTAGTTCATCCTGTTATTTTGATTTAGCCTATCTATCTTGTCATCATGCTTATGTTCATCTCAGTTTCTCATGTCAGTTAACTTTACTAGTTTTTATGCTGATAGTAGATAGGGCTTACTCAGTATTTTTGACTGACCCGTTTTGTTTCGCTTCTTGTCTTCCGTTTCCCCCCAGGTTACAGGGAGGAAATACTGTTGTTTAGTTCGGACTTCTTCTGCTTGAAGGTCATCATGGATGGCTTGGACTTTTCTTGGCTATGGCTACTTTACTGTTTTACTTGGGGAATAATTTATGAAAATATCTTTATGCTTCTTTACTATTGCAAGACAGGTTTTGATGTACTCTGATGTAAAAGGCTTTAGACCTTATTTATTCATGTTATGAAAGTTTGATTTTACTTCCGCTATTTTATATGTTCTGTCTTGTGATATTTCTGTGCATGTTTGCCAATAATGCCCCTCTAAAGCTAGTGCATTCCTTTGCGAGTGACCCTGGCGGAGGCGGGGTGTTACACGTGGTATCAGAGCAGAAGGTTACCAGACTGGGCAAAAGTTTTTAAAGACCTTCTGAAAACTATTTGAAAATCGTTTACAAAGAAGCATTTTTCAAGAAAATTTTCTTTTAAAAGAAAAAGGCTATTCCCCAAAGGCCATTAGCACTATCCTTGTTTCCTTAATTGAATCTCTTTTCCTTTCTTTCCTCCATCTGTAGTCACAGTGGTTTTAACTGCGACTAGTCTTTTCTATCTACGAAAGTGCTTTCCATACGATGGAGGTGGTTCTCGAGAGACCAGTGGCCGCGTTATAAGAAAGGATAGTGAGAAAGAGGATAAAGGATACGAGCTTAAAGATGAGCAACTTGTTGGTATGGCTTAGTCCCCAAAGGAGGAAGAAAGATGAACAATGAAACCCATGACGAGAGAGTACCTTTGGCATGGTAAAACGGGGCGGATAGTTAAGTATTATGGGACAAGGACAAGATCATCGGGAGGGCAATAGTATGCTCTCATTTCTAGGGTACCTCGGAAGGAGGGTAACGATCTTGTTAAAGGTTTAGCTTTTCTTCTCTATCATCCCGTTAGGACTTCGTTTTTCGTATCATTTAAGTCTGCTTCGATAGTTGAGTCTCTGCACCTTAAGTACTAGCGTAATGGAGAATCCCATTTTTGTCTCAAAGTCCTATTGGAGAATCAGTCCATTTATACATGACTTGTTTGGATTTGAGAATGTCTATGCCAAGTGTTGAGTTTGGAAATAATGCTTATGTTTATAAGCTATGGATGGATTCTAGGGATGAAGTGGTTATCCAGTAGGGGGTGCCACTCTCGGTTTTGATAGGAGGGTAGTTAGACCTTTTAACTAGCCTTGGTAATACCCTCGAAGTATCGTATAACCTTTTTGAGGTTCTGTCATGACTAGTTACTTAGAATCCCTTGATGCCTTTATTGGAAATTTGAAGCCCGATCGAGTGGTGTTCGCCAATAAGACGGATGGTTTACTTCATTTATGCATGGGGTATAGAGACCACCCTAGTAAGTGCGCTTGATAACCTGGTTGACATCTGTTTACTTTCAAGAGAAAGTTCTTCTACATGGAATACCTTATAGTATATAAACGAGATCCAAGATTCACTAGTGAACTTTGGAAAGCTTGCATGAGATCATGAGTACGCAGCCATGTTTGCGCCAAGTATTCTAGAAAAAGGATAAATGCAAGTGGAACGAGAGGCGACGAAGAAATGAGTTCCAGCTCATGTTATGGAAACAGGAAATAAGAAGCTACGAAATCGCGAAGTTAAAAGACGGTCAAGGCACAATGGAATTAAGCTCAAGGAAATACGACTTTGATGGTCAAAGACTAGATACGCGCATGATATCTCTTTTTGGGAGTATATCCTTGATCCCTGTTTTCTGTAGAGCTTACTAGTAGGCTATCTTATGTGGACATCCTCTCGGTCCTATTTTCTGTTACAAACCCCATTAAGGAGTTTGTCTTGTTTATCTTCTCGACCCTGTTTCAGGGAATCCCAGGTAGAACCCTATGGATGTAAACATGTATTTGAAACATGTTATGATTGATATGGTTGCAAGTGGTTGCTCGTGGATGCGCAAATACACATTAGATACTAGCTCGACTCGGTCACATTTCATATTGCATATGCACGAGTATTTATACTTGTTTATGGATGAAATCGAATGTATTATCATGCGGTTGTTGCATATGAATGAATGATTGTGCACGCACATAGTATCTATATGACTAGGACTATTTGCATACATGTTGGATTCATGGCACTATACATATTTTGCATTAGAAAGATTATTCAGGCCTGATCATTAGCATTAGCTAAGGAACATGTACACACACGTTTTGCATATATTCATACAGCATTAGAAATCATCTAAGGACAATGGTTGCTTGTGGATGATGATTTGAGTAGATGAATGATGGATGGTAGGATATGTTCTTCCTAACTTGGAGATTTCGGGGACGAAATCCTAAAAGGTGGGGAGAATGTAACAACCCGTATTTCGATAACATGTTAAGACGAGAATCAAGGCAGAATTTAATTTTAAATTCTGAATCAAGTAAAACGGGCTATGCCATTGCGTTCGTCTCGGAAAAATACGCGAAATAGAGTCTGAGTTTTCGAGAATCGGAGTCCGTATGACCAAGTTATGGTCCGACGAAGTTTTCAGAAAATTCAAGTTCAAAAACGAGTTCTAATTTCGAAAATTTGGCCTAGAAGGCTAGGCGGGAAAAATTCCCGCCAGCCACCCCAAGTCGACAGCCCTGTCGACTTGGGAGTCGACATGGCATGACCCAAGTCGACAGCCCTGTCGACTTGGGTGTCGACTTATGGTGGCCGGGCGGTTTTGCCTGGTGCACCTGTTTTCTGTCTTGGCCAGGTTTTTGGGCCTGGTTCGAAATCTGATGGTTCAGGTTGATCCTAGGGTTAATCTAAGGGTCCTAACTAATCCTAATCTCTATAAATAAGCCCCTAACCCTCTCCTAAATCCTCATTATTCATTCATGCAACTAAACTATGGCAAAATTGCTCCTCTCATGGCCTCCACTCGAAACCCTAGCCTCCATCCTCTTGCCCAAAGTTTCTATCTTCATTTCTATGAGAGGTTTCATGATCATGTGAGTGTTAGAGAGTCTCTATGTTAGTATGAGAGCTTCTCAAGTTGATTTCAAGGCTAAAGCTTTGATCTTTGTTCATCAAGATGGGGTTTTTATTGATTTGGAGCTTTCATCTTTGGGTTTTTGAATGATGGCATGCATAGGCTTTGTCTCAATCTTTAATTTAATCGATTTGTGCCTTCATAGCAATGTAAGCCCTTTCCCTACTCTTAGATATTAACTATGAAGTTAAATGTTCATGTTGCAAGTTTGGGTTTGATCATTGAGAATGATACATGCTATCATGTCATGCAAGTTTATGAAGTCATTATCTTGATCTTGTGGGCTAAAAGCTACAACCTTTATATTGAAATGTTGCATGAGAACCTTCATAACCTTTATGTCAACTTGCATATGAAGTCATAACCCTTATATGATGATATATGCGAGTTACTAGTCATCATTCCATGTCTTTTGTCACCATGATTCGCTTATGTGCCAAGTTTGGGTTTATGCATGTTTTTTAGGCTTAAGAATGTAACATGCAAGTTAATGAACACATTTGTGCCTCATTTGCCACCATGATTAACTTGTGGCTTAATATCCATTTTTGTCATGCCTTTTCCAAGTCTCTTCTTTTAATCCATTACGTTGTTGCGAACGTATATGTGAGTTTAAAAGCGTTGGGTTATGTTATGGGTAATTTCTAATGACATGAAAATATAACTTAAAAACATGACTTGAAATATAACATGGAAGTTGACATGTAAGTATGCTTGAAAATATGAAATTGGGAATTTACCTATTAAGTTAGGTCTACCCATACTATGGAATTGGGAATTTACCTATTGAGTTAGGTCTACCTATATTCTTAAGAAAACTTGGATATGAACATGACACTAGGCTAAACATGAAAGTGACCAACTCGAGGTTGGGTTGAGTTTGCAACGTAAAACTACCCGGAACCGACCGGCCTAACTAGTAGTTGCAAACAATAGGACCCAATGTGAGAAGTTGGTCATGTTGTGCTTGAACCCGAGGTTAGACCAAGTTGTGGTGTAAAGCTACCCGGAACCGACCGGCTTAACTAGTAACCACAACAAAGTCTAATGTGAGAGGTTGAGGTGCATTAAGTAATTAATGCCACATAATAGGGTTAATTTAATTTGATTAATGACTCTTAACCAAGTATGACATGGACAAATGGGTTAAGTAATTTGATTAGGCTAATGATACTTAACAAAACATGACAAGGTTGGGTAGGTTAAGTAACTTGATTTGCCTAATGACACTTAACCATTTTTATACGACTATTGGACGGGGTTAAGTTAACCAACACTTAATCAATCCAACACGATAATTGGGTAAGGTTAAGTAAGTTTTCTTAATGACACTTAACCGAAAAATACAGTTAATGGATGGGGTTAAGATTAGACACAACTAGTCTAAACATGGAAATCGGATGGGGTTAAGTTAGCCTAGACTTAATTAATCCCACTTGGTAGTTTAATGGGGTTAAGTTAAACACTTAACTAATCTAACATGATGATTTGATGTGGTTAAGTGACCTATACTTAACCAATCTAACTCGTTAATTTATTGAGATTAAGTTAACCAATACTTAACCAATATAACGTGAAAACATGATAAGGCTAAGTCACGAATCGCTTGAATACACTTGACCGATTTGACTAAGTAAATTGATAGGGTCAAGTTAATATATACTTAACCAATCTAGAATGATAATTGGACGAGGTTAAGTCGTGAATTGCTTAATATACTCAACCAACTTGACACATGGTTTGTAGGGTTAAGTCTTGAACTTGGATACTTAGCCAAGTTTGACATGATTTGTAGACGGGTTAAGTCATGAACTTAAGTGACACTTAATCCATTATATAAACCCTAGTTCAGAGAATGTAACACCCCGAATTTTCTATTAACACTAAAATTGCTAAAATATTAATAAGTGTGTAAGAGAGGGGATGTATCTAATATGAATATAAAAAATATTAATAAGTGTGTAAGAGAGGGGATGTATCTAATATGAATATAAAAATATTAATAAGTGTGTAAGAGAGGGGATGTATCTAATATGAATATAAAAATATTAATAAGTGTGTAAGAGAGGGGATGTATCTAATATGAATATAAAAATATTAATAAGTGTGTGAGAGAGGGGATGTATCTAATATGTATATAAAAACAATAATAAGTAAAGGGGGATGTATCTAATATGTACATTGTAGAAAATATATATATATTTATGACATGAATAGAAGTTTATTAATATGCTGAGTGTTTGCTAAGTCACTTCTGACTCATTGCTGAGTCAACAAGATAAACCCCATCTTGTCTGAACGGCTGCGGTTATTTCTAGGTTAAATCTAATGGCCTAAATGCATTCTAAAATCTATAAATAAGTGGGTAGACCCTAAACCTAAATCACTTGTAAAATTAGAGAAGCTACCGTCATGCTGCTGCCATGGAGTTCAGCGTAGCCGTCACAAACTAAGAAGAGGAAGCCTAATCTACTACAACTAAATTCTACTCAACAAAACAAATCAAACCAAAGAACTCTCTCTCTCTAATTCTCTTCTTTTGGTTGGTGAGTATGATGATTCTCACAAGACTATTACAAACTAATTTGACTCAGTTATGAATGGATCACAAGAAAGTGATGTGATTTGTAATTGTAAATTCTATATATTGTGGATCTCTTATTATGTTATTATGTTGTCGTATGATGTAAATTATATATGCTATGTCATGCTATGTTGTAAATTCTCTTATGCTATGTCGTGCTATGTTGAGAATCATGTCAAGCTATGTTATACTATCATACTATGCCATGTTATAAATCATGCTATATTATGTTGAAAAATCATGATGTTGTTGGATCATGCTTAAAGTTATGTTTTTTTTTCTTAATTTAAATGGATCTTGTTTATGGGAATTTGCCTATTAGGTTAGGTGTACCTATAAACTTGAAACTATAATTAAATAAAACTTGATTATGGGAATTTGCCTATTGAGTTAGGTGTACCCATATAAAACCATGTTGTAAAAAAATTAGATGATGTTGATTCACACATGTTCATATGTAAGTTTATGAAAATTGATTGAGATCATATTGGGTGAATTTTGAACAAGTTGACACCTTTAGGTCCATGACATGTATAATCTATGCAAGTTGGACATATGCAAGTTTCACCCCTTATTATGATTCATTTGGTCACATATACATGTTGTTATTATGATAATCTCTTTTATGCTATGAGTTAGGCTATTCGAGTCTAACATATATTTTGCGAATAAACGTTCAAACGTGGGGTAGGGGTAATATTAGGAATTAATAAATTGGGTGTAATTTTGTAAGATTTTGCATACCATGAATGGATGTCCATAATTGAGTCAATTATGGACATTGTTAAAAATTGGAAGTAATTAATAATTCAAGTAGGGAATTACTAAAATTGGGGGAAAGTGGATTATTATTAATAATCAATGCTTAGGACACGAGGTTGGACCCGTTTGTGATGTAAACCTGCCCGGACCCGCCCGGCAAATCCAGTAGTCACAAATGTCGGCCCAATGTGAGAGGTCCTAGGCCCAAACTAAAGCATAACAGTTGTAAAGACACGAGGTTAGACTCTTTTATGGTGTAAGACTGCCCGGACCCGCCCGGCAAATCCAGCTGCCATAAATGCCAGTCTAATGTGAGAGGTCTTTATGAGGTTATGGCCTTAATGAACTAAGAAATACTTAACCAGATAATCATGTAAGGTGGGACATGGGGGTTAAGTAGGTGCCTTGGGTGGCATGAGGAATCTGGTGGTTGCCTTTAGAGGCATTTGAAATACGATTAGACTTAACCAAACACACATGTAAATGAACATGACTAAGTGGGTTAAGTGGGATGGACTAATGGGGACAAGCTTAGGTGGAATGCTTGTGGTAAATAGTGGGGGCCCATTTCAACCAGTATCCCAAAACGTATCTTTGTGGGCTCGACCCAAGTCGAGGACGGGACACGCATACTGGGTTTGACTATAAGAGGCCAAAACAGGGAGCGGTGGCAACGCAAGTCCAACGGGTTTCATATGCGTGTGTGGACCCGGGCTGGTAGGTAAGACGTTGTTGCATCGTGTAGGTATAAGCCGTGCATGTCCGTTGTATCAGGTTGCCACTTTAGGGGAGTGATTCACCCCACTGTGGGGCCAGCACGGGTATCTACGAGTTAGGGAGCCGATCGAATAATGGGAAGTAGGGTACACCTAGTGGAGATAGGGCAGGCGGCACCTATGTAGTCAGCTAGGGGTACGTAAAGCCATTGGGAAAGTTTCTAAGTGAAGCTAAGTGGGATGAATCTTTAGGGTGACTGGTGTGGTGCAGTATAGTGTTTATCCTTTAGTATTTAGGAGCGCCTATAACGTTGCCTTTAGCGATTGTCTATGTCCTTAATCTGCTCTTCATAGACATTTTCTTGTTTTCCAGCTTATGCCTTAGTCCATTTATTTTGGTAATAGTATTGTAGAATTATCATATTCACCAGACTTTATGTCTGACCCCCTCTTTTCCATCCTTTTTCTCCCTTCAGGTCCGCAGGTTGGGCCAAGTTCTAGTGGAGTCTAGTTGGATCGCTTATCTTCTGGAAAGCTTGGACTGCTGAAGTAAAGTCCAGCTTGTTATCTTTCTTTTTAATGGCTATTCATGTAATGGGATTATGTACTTGTTTTATCAAGATAGATATTGTACTTGACATTGAATATGGTGTTATGATGTAATCAAACGTGTTTTGACTTCTGCTACAATGAAATAAAGTTTTTGAATTTCCAAGTACTATTTTATATCTGTCTTGTTGTAATTTTACTGTTCTATATTCACTTAAAACCTCCATGGAAGTTAATGCATTCCCTTTGTGAGTGACATTAATGGACGTGAGGTGTTACACGTGGTATCAGAGCATAAGGTTACCAGAACAGATAAAATTTTTGTTTTTTAGAAAAATATTTTTTTTTCTAAAGTATTTTTGGAAGAAGTGCTTTCAAAAAAAAACATGTTATTTAAAGAGAGTTTTTATGAAAAACATAATCCCAAATAGCCACATCCTTATCTTTATCTTTCGAATTCTCCATTTTGAATCTTTCCTTTTTCGTTTCAGCATGGCTGAAGATCTTAATCTCCCAGAAGGTGTGACGATTCCAGGGTGGTTTAGGAGATACTTGGAGGCTAGGGCCACCACTGCAGGCCCAACGGATACTCCTCCACCCCTAGTTGCACCCATTCCTCCTCCTCCTCCTCGTGTTACGCTTTTGCAAAGACGTGCAAGGAATTCAAGGCTATGGGAGGAAAAACTTTTCAAGGGACTGAGACATTTGTGGAGGCCAGAGATTGGCTTAAGGAGACTGAGGAATTGTTGGATATCTTTGAAGTGGAAGATGGGAGAAAAGTCCGTTTAGCTGCTTGGTTAATGAAGGGAGATGCCTCGTTTTGGTGGGAGGTCACTAACGGGGAACGTCCAGTTGATTCATGGGCGGATTTCAGACGAAGGTTTGAGGCAAAGTTTCTTTCAAGGGCAGAGGAGAACTTAAATATGGAAAAATTCCTGGCACTAAAGCAAGGGAGCTCATCAGTAAAGGAATATGTCAATAAATTTAATCAGTTAGCAAGGTTTGGCTTGGAGTTGGTGAACACGCCAGAGAAGAAAGCTTTGAGGTTCGTTAGAGGCTTGAATGAACCGTTGCAAGGGTTGGCTATGACCCACATCCCTATGGGAGCCACCTTTGAAAAGCTAGTAGAAATGGCACTTATGCATGAGGATAAGGCAGTTGAAAAGAAAGGGGATCAGAAGAAACCCCAACAGCAAAATAAGAAGGGTGGTAAAAACAATAATGGCAAAGGGAAGAAGAAATGCTTCAATTGTGGGACGCCTGGCCATCTCAGCAAAGATTGTAGAAAGAAAAAGAAGACTGGTAGTTTTCATTGTGGAGATACGGGACATTTAGTGAAGGACTGTCCAAAGAAGGGGCAGAGGGCAGGGTCTACCTCGGGAGGACAGGTGCAGGCTCTTATGGCACCAGGGCAGGCAAGGGGGCAAGTTCAGGCTATTGCGGCCCCACCGCTGCAAGAAAGAGGTAGAACAATTTCTGTTGAAAGCTTAGTTTTTCTGTTTGATCATCCTGTCCGTACCTTATTCGATTCTGGCGCATCTCATTCGTTTATCTCTGCATCATTAGTTGAACCACTGCACTTGAACACCAGTTTAGTAGAGGATCCCTTGGTCGTTTCAAATCCAATTGGGGGTTCGGCTCATTTGACCATGATATGTTTGGATTTGAAAATCTCTATACTTAGCGTTGAATTTAGATGTGATGCTTATGTATTGGGCTTCACGGGCTATGGGCTAATTTTAGGAATGGATTGGTTGTCTAGAAATAGGGCCATTCTTGATTGTGAAAGGAGAGTAGTTAGGCTTGTGACTCGCCTTGGTAATGCTCTCGACATCTTTTGTAATCCCATAAATTCCGTTATGCTAAGTTATCTTGAATCGCTTGACGCGTCTGTAGAGAACCTGCGATCGGTAGAAGTGGTCCGGGAATATCCGGATGTGTTTGAGGAGGTGAAGGGCTTACCTCCAAAGCGGGAGATAGACTTTCGAATTTATCTTGTGGATAATGCTAAACCCGTATCTTTGCCAGTGCGCCACATGGCTCCTCGTGAAAGGAGGGAACTCAATAAGCAAGTAAAGGAGTTGCTTGAGAAGGGGTTCATAAGACGTAGTATATCGGAGTGGGGTGCTCTTGTAGTTTTTGCCACAAAGGCGGATGGGTCTCTTAGACTTTGTATGGACTATAGAGAACTAAACAAGCTTACTAAAAAGAACCGACACCCACTGCCGAGGATTGACGATCTCTTTGATCAGTTAGTTGGCGCCTCAGTGTTTTCGCAGTTGGACTTAGCCACTGGCTTTCATCAACTGAGAGTGGCTGAGGATAGTATAGATAAGACTGCTTTTAGGACTCCTGACGGATTCTATGAATGGCTAGTGATGCCCTTTGGTTTGACAAACGCCCCTGCATATTTTGTTGATTTGATGAGTAGGGTGTTTAGGGAATACCTTAACAAATTCGTGGTAGTCTTTGTGGATGACATCTTAGTCTTTTCTAAGAATAAAGAAGAGCACTCCCTACATCTTAGGGAAGTGTTGGAAACCCTTCGAGCGCATAACCTTAAGGCAAAATTTTCTAAGTGTCACTTCTGGAGGAAGGAAGTACGGTTCTTAGGGCACGTGGTTTCCAAAGAAGGGATAGCAGTGGATCCCGCAAAGGTGGTGGCCATCCAAGATTGGAAGGTCCCTAAAAATGCAACCGAAGTAAGAAGTTTCTTGGGGTTGGATGGCTATTATAGGAAGTTTATCAAAGACTTCGCAAAAATATCAGCTCCATTAACACGGTTAACGAAGAAGAACCTGGTTTTTACGTGGGACAAAGATTGCGATGATGCGTTCAAACGTTTAAAGAGAGCCTTAACTTCAGCCCCAGTCTTAGTGCTGCCAGACGGGAATAAACCGTTTACCATCTATACTGATACTTGTGGGACGGGACTTGGCGCGGTCCTCATGCAAGAGGGAAGAGTAATAGCCTATGGTGGAAGGCAGTTGAGAGTTCATGAAAAGAATTACCCCACGCATGACTTAGAGCTAGCCGCAATTGTTTTCGCGCTTAAGTCTTGGCGTCGCTATCTTCTTGGTGAGAAATTCGAACTGTTCACTGACCACAAATCATTAAAATAATTATTCTCTCAGAAGGATTTGAATTTAAGGCAGCAACGGTGGATGGAATTCTTAGCCTCCTACGATTTTGAAATAGCATATACCCCGGGCAAGGGTAACGTGGTGGCAGACGCCTTAAGTAGGAAAAGGTTGTCCTTGAGTCCGTTGTTTGTTGAACGACAAAGCTTAGAATTCATCTCTATGTTTGACTTTAGACCCTCCGTTGACTTAGTACCCGGTCTGTTAGCATCCTTGGAGGTTAGACCTACACTTCTAGGACGGGTTGGTGAGGCACAGCGAGACGACCCACAGTTGGTTGAGATAGTAGAAAAGCTCAAAGGGGGGAAGTCGTCAAGCCATCTTCGTAGGTAAACCCTAGACGATAAGGGTTGGTTACGAAGGGATAATAGACTTTGTGTACCACAAGACGAAGACTTAAGGAAGGCCATTCTTGATGATGCTCATCGCTCAAAAATGACCATTCATCCCGGCGGGGATAAGATGTACAAAGATATGAAGCGGGTTTTCTTTTGGGTCGGTATGAAAAAGGATGTGGCCGAGTACGTCGCTAGATGCTTGGTGTGCCAACGAGTTAAAGCAGAACAAAAGAAACCCGGTGGGTTGCTTCACCCATTAGAAGTTCCACTATGGAAATGGGAAAGCATCTCAATGGATTTTGTGGATGGATTACCAAGATCAAGGAAGGGTAACACGGGGATTTGGGTTATAGTAGATAGACTTACTAAAAGCGCCCATTTTATTCCCGTGAAAAGTAAGAGGACTGCTCCGTGGTTGGCTTCTGTATACATTAAGGAGATAGTTCGTTTGCACGGTATTCCTTCTAGTATAGTAAGCGACCGTGACCCCATCTTTACTAGCGAATTTTGGAAGAGTTTACAAGAGGTGGTAGGGACTCAGCTATGTTTGAGCACTGCATATCATCCTCAGACAGACGGCCAGACCGAGAGGGTGAATCACATTCTAGAGGATCTTTTAAGGCTTTGTATCCTAGACTTTGGGGGTACATGGGAAGAGCACCTTCCGTTAGTAGAATTCGCATATAATAATAGCTTTCAGTCTAGTATTGGCATGGCACCTTTCGAAGCTCTTTATGGAAGGCCTTGCCGTTCGCCTACATGTTGGTGGGAATCTACCGATAAAATCCTACTTGGGCCCGATATGGTTAGGGAAACCTCGGAGAAGATTGAGTTGATTCGAAGGAGGATGAAAGCAGCACAAGATAGGCAAAAATCGTATGCTGATAAGAGGAGGACAGATCTTGAGTTTGACATTGGGGACATGGTTTTTATCAAAGTATCTCCGTTTCAGAATGTTGTTCGCTTTGGGTCCGTGGGGAAATTAGCACCAAGGTTTGTAGGGCCATTTCCTGTAAAAAAACAGGATTGGGAAGATGGCATATAGGGTGGAGTTGCCTGAGAAACTTAGTGGAGTACACGACGTATTCCATGTATCACATTTGAGGAAGTGTTTGCACAAGACCGCGGAGGTGGTAGAGCCGAGCTTGCTTAAAGAGGTGGAAATAGAGCGTGATGCAACAATTAGACGAGCTCCTACATGCATTCTTGGGTCGGATATCAAAAAGTTGAGGAATCGAGAGGTCAGACTGGTTAAAGTGCAATGGGGAGATGATGAGAGCAACGCAACTTGGGAGACAGAAGAGAAGATTCGTTCGTTGTACCCTTTTCTTTTTGAGGGTATGTCTTTTAATTTCTCCTTTATCGCTTAGCTTATCTTATCTTATCTTTAGTATGTCCTCACATTAGTATCTTTGACCTTTAGTTAGGATAATCCTATGGTTGAAACATGTGTTTGAGACATGTTATGTATGATGGATGCAAAATGGATGCAAGTGTTTGCTAGTGGTTGCTCGTGGATGCATATATACACACACTTTAGGCACTAGATCGGCTCAGTCACTTCATATTGCATATTGCATATATATGGATGTATTTAGTATAATGGATGTATAATGGTTGTACCATCATATGGATGCTGCATTCGGTTGAATGGGTGTGCACGCATATAGAAGTAGTATGTAAGCAATTAGGATCTTTCGCATACATAATGGATTCATGACACTTACATATTTTGCATTAAGGAGGTCAACTGAATCAGTAGACCGCCTGATTTCGCATTAGGTAAGGACATGTACACACACTTGCATATGATCATAAAGCATTAGAAGTCTTTTAAGGACAATGGATGCCTGTGTATGATGGATGAGTAGATGGACGTTTGGATGGTAGGATATACATTCTTCCAGACTTGAAGATTTCGAGGACGAAATCCTAAAAGGAGGGGAGAATGTAACACCCCGAATTTTCTATTAACACTAAAATTGCTAAAATATTAATAAGTGTGTAAGAGAGGGGATGTATCTAATATGAATATAAAAAATATTAATAAGTGTGTAAGAGAGGGGATGTATCTAATATGAATATAAAAATATTAATAAGTGTGTAAGAGAGGGGATGTATCTAATATGAATATAAAAATATTAATAAGTGTGTAAGAGAGGGGATGTATCTAATATGAATATAAAAATATTAATAAGTGTGTGAGAGAGGGGATGTATCTAATATGTATATAAAAACAATAATAAGTAAAGGGGGATGTATCTAATATGTACATTGTAGAAAATATATATATATTTATGACATGAATAGAAGTTTATTAATATGCTGAGTGTTTGCTAAGTCACTTCTGACTCATTGCTGAGTCAACAAGATAAACCCCATCTTGTCTGAACGGCTGCGGTTATTTCTAGGTTAAATCTAATGGCCTAAATGCATTCTAAAATCTATAAATAAGTGGGTAGACCCTAAACCAAAATCACTTGTAAAATTAGAGAAGCTACCGTCATGCTGCTGCCATGGAGTTCAGCGTAGCCGTCACAAACTAAGAAGAGGAAGCCTAATCTACTACAACTAAATTCTACTCAACAAAACAAATCAAACCAAAGAACTCTCTCTCTAATTCTCTTCTTTTGGTTGGTGAGTATGATGATTCTCATAAGACTATTACAAACTAATTTGACTCAGTTATGAATGGATCACAAGAAAGTGATGTGATTTGTAATTGTAAATTCTATATATTATGGATCTCTTATTATGTTATTATGTTGTCGTATGATGTAAATTATATATGCTATGTCATGCTATGTTGTAAATTCTCTTATGCTATGTCGTGCTATGTTGAGAATCATGTCAAGCTATGTTATACTGTCATACTATGCCATGTTATAAATCATGCTATATTATGTTGAAAAATCATGATGTTGTTGGATCATTCTTAAAGTTATGTTTTTTTCTTCTTAATTTAAATGGATCTTGTTTATGGGAATTTGCCTATTAGGTTAGGTGTACCCATAAACTTGAAACTATAATTAAATAAAACTTGATTATGGGAATTTGCCTATTGAGTTAGGTGTACCCATATAAAACCATGTTGTAAAAAAATTAGATGATGTTGATTCACACATGTTCATATGTAAGTTTATGAAAATTGATTGAGATCATATTAGGTGAATTTTGAACAAGTTGACACCTTTAGGTCCATGACATGTATAATCTATGCAAGTTGGACATATGCAAGTTTCACCCCTTATTATGATTCATTTGGTCACATATACATGTTGTTATTATGATAATCTCTTTTATGCTATGAGTTAGGCTATTCGAGTCTAACATATATTTTGCGAATAAACGTTCAAACGTGGGGTAGGGGTAATATTAGGAATTAATAAATTGGGTGCAATTTTGTAAGATTTTGCATACCATGAATGGATGTCCATAATTGAGTCAATTATGGACATTGTTAAAAATTGGAAGTAATTAATAATTCAAGTAGGGAATTACTAAAATTGGGGGAAAGTGGATTATTATTAATAATCAATGCTTAGGACACGAGGTTGGACCCGTTTGTGATGTAAACCTGCCCGGACCCGCCCGGCAAATCCAGTAGTCACAAATGTCGGCCCAATGTGAGAGGTCCTAGGCCCAAACTAAAGCATAACAGTTGTAAAGACACGAGGTTAGACTCTTTTATGGTGTAAGACTGCCCGGACCCGCCCGGCAAATCCAGCTGCCATAAATGCCAGTCTAATGTGAGAGGTCTTTATGAGGTTATGGCCTTAATGAACTAAGAAATACTTAACCAGATAATCATGTAAGGTGGGACATGGGGGTTAAGTAGGTGCCTTGGGTGGCATGAGGAATCTGGTGGTTGCCTTTAGAGGCATTTGAAATACGATTAGACTTAACCAAACACACATGTAAATGAACATGACTAAGTGGGTTAAGTGGGATGGACTAATGGGGACAAGCTTAGGTGGAATGCTTGTGGTAAATAGTGGGGGCCCATTTCAACCAGTATCCCAAAACGTATCTTTGTGGGCTCGACCCAAGTCGAGGACGGGACACACATACTGGGTTTGACTATAAGAGGCCAAAACAGGGAGCGGTGGCAACGCAAGTCCAACGGGTTTCATATGCGTGTGTGGACCCGGGCTGGTAGGTAAGACGTTGTTGCATCGTGTAGGTATAAGCCGTGCATGTCCGTTGTATCAGGTTGCCACTTTAGGGGAGTGATACACCCCACTGTGGGGCCAGCACGGGTATCTACGAGTTAGGGAGCCGATCGAATAATGGGAAGTAGGGTACACCTAGTGGAGATAGGGGCAGGCGGCACCTATGTAGTCAGCTAGGGGTACGTAAAGCCATTGGGAAAGTTTCTAAGTGAAGCTAAGTGGGATGAATCTTTAGGGTGATTGGTGTGGTGCAGTATAGTGTTTATCCTTTAGTATTTAGGAGCGCCTATAACGTTGCCTTTAGCGATTGTCTATGTCCTTAATCTGCTCTTCATAGACATTTTCTTGTTTTCCAGCTTATGCCTTAGTCCAGTTATTTTGGTAATAGTATTGTAGAATTATCATATTCACCAGACTTTATGTCTGACCCCCTCTTTTCCATCCTTTTTCTCCCTTCAGGTCCGCAGGTTGGGCCAAGTTCTAGTGGAGTCTAGTTGGATCGCTTATCTTCTGGAAAGCTTGGACTGCTGAAGTAAAGTCCAGCTTGTTATCTTTCTTTTTAATGGCTATTCATGTAATGGGATTATGTACTTGTTTTATCAAGATAGATATTGTACTTGACATTGAATATGGTGTTATGATGTAATCAAACATGTTTTGACTTCTGCTACAATGAAATAAAGTTTTTGAATTTCCAAGTACTATTTTATATCTGTCTTGTTGTAATTTTACTGTTCTATATTCACTTAAAACCTCTATGGAAGTTAATGCATTCCCTTTGTGAGTGACATTAATGGACATGGGGTGTTACAGAGAATTAGGTGGATAACCGTAATTAACAAGAATAATGGGAATAAGCTAAGGGGTAAACCTTAGTTGGAGAATAGCTAAGTAATAATTCTTAGTCAAGAAAATTTAGACCAGTTCATAGATAGATGAGTAACCTGATACGGTAGGTCATCGTTTAAGCACACGAGTAGGAGCAAGTTATCTGATTTAGATAAAGGCTCCAGCGAACTGGGTAACGAAGCAGCGGCTTCGGGGAACTTGAGGATATTATTGGTATCCCTCTGTGAGCTGCCAGGTGATCGCACTAGACTCATGAGAGGTTAAGGTCTGCGTTAGATGAACCAAGAGTATGCCTTGGTTGCTATACGAGCGACCTAAAGACGGGGATGGATAGGGGATAGTCGACGATACACGGTCGTGCCCTAGATAGCATTTCGTCAGGCTACCTACCATCTTTGGTCAAGCGTGTATGTATGGAAAGGCAGAGAACACCCAAAATATCATAATTGCTATCTAATTATGGTTGCGGTAAGGCTAGGATGTGGGTTGGCCAGTAGTGTGTTCTCATACAGGATTTATCCTGTCTTGTCTTTCGCTAGTTGAGGGAGTGGTCTCGTGGGACCATAGCCACGTATAGGAAAAACAGACCTTAGCATCTGCATCGGTAGATAAATCGAAAGCTCCCGACCGAGTCCTGTATTTCTTGATCTGCCCTGTGACAGGACTCGGATGGCACGATGTGATACATGTGCATACAGTCATGGAAAAACGATTCACGATGAATGCGTGGGAAAAAGAGCGTTGTTGACGGTTAGCGTAATCCCTAGTGGCCCTAGGTAGTTGAACCCAAACCGAGATACGAAAACGTGCAATAGGTAAGCATAATCCCTAGTAGTCCTAGGTAGCATAAGTCCTAGTTGTACAAACAGTGATTCATATGAAAGAACCTAGCTAGACCTAGGGTAACAGTCCAAAACGATCTTAAGGATCATAGAATTACGTTGGAGTAGTATAGAACCTCATGGGGAAGCCCGTACGGTCTACGGCAAGGGACTGAACATTTACATGGAAAGAAACATACGAGTTGAGTAACCTATATATGCGATATATTAGGTTGACATGGACCATTACACGACTTTTGAGTAAGGGTCATTCATGGTTAGCACATGATACGGTAGGGATACTAGTACGGTAGGTGCAGAGCTAAAAGACAGGATAGATACCATGGGATGTTGTACGTGATAGATATCTTGGGGATATTATACTTGATAGGAACCTGACGAAGGGATACCTTGTTTTATCATGACACCTTAGTTTATCTGAGTTCAGTAGTTCATCCTGTTATTTTGATTTAGCCTATCTATCTTGTCATCATGCTTATGTTCATCTCAGTTTCTCATGTCAGTTAACTTTACTAGTTTTTATGCTGATAGTAGATAGGGCTTACTCAGTCTTTTTGACTGACCCGTTTTGTTTCGCTTCTTGTCTTCCGTTTCCCCCCAGGTTACGGGGAGGAAATACTGTTGTTTAGTTCGGACTTCTTCTGCTTGAAGGTCATCATGGATGGCTTGGACTTTTCTTGGCTATGGCTACTTTACTGTTTTACTTGGGGAATAATTTATGAAAATATCTTTATGCTTCTTTACTATTGCAAGACAGGTTTTGATGTACTCTGATGTAAAAGGCTTTAGACCTTATTTATTCATGTTATGAAAGTTTGATTTTACTTCCGCTATTTTATATGTTCTGTCTTGTGATATTTCTGTGCATGTTTACCAATAATGCCCCTCTAAAGCTAGTGCATTCCTTTGCGAGTGACCCTGGCGGAGGCGGGGTGTTACAATCCAAGAAGAAAACAAGAATAGATACGAATCATACATAAATCAATTCCAATTTATAACATGCCCATATTAGAATTATAGTTTTTTATCTAAAAGTAACTGGAACTCACAGATCATGGTCTAAGAAATTTAGAAGTCAAGTCTAGAAATTAGTCGTCGAATTGTTGCGGTGTCGCTGATCTATCCTCTTGAATTGTTGTAGAAGCGTTGATCTTTGATTTGAATCGAGTTTGAATGCTCAAGCTTTAATTTGGAGGCGGCGGCCATGGTTCAAGAGGTGAATTAGCAGCATAGCAGTGTAAGAATGATTTGTATGAATTAGGCTAGGCCTTAGGATGTATTTATAGGGGTAGCAACTAGTTTAGGCCCATAGATTAACCCTAGAATCAATCCGGACCATCAAAACATGTCTCAGGCTTCAAAAATAAGTTCTGGGTCAAAACAGGCCGACCAGGTCGACCTGTAAGGGGGGAAGGTCGACCACATGGTCGACCTGGTCCGTAGGTCGACCCCCAGGTCGACCTGCCTGGTCCTGTGCTGCCTAAAGTCTGCTGAATCTTCTACAGGCCATAACTTCTTCATCCGGACTCCGATTTTCAAAAACTTGGACTCTATTTCATGTAAAATTTCTAGATGAACGCAATGCCGTAACCCGTTTCCCTTGATTCTTTTTTTAAAATTTAATTCTGCCTTGATTTATGGTTTTAAGATGTTATAAAAATTCGGGTTGTTACATTCTTCCCTCATTAAAGGATTTCATCCCCGAAATCTTCAAGTTAAGAAGAATGCATCCTATCATCCAATCAACCATTTACTCAACCATTATTCACAAGCAACCATTGTCCTTAAAAGATTTCTAATGCTGTATGAACATATGCAAGAAGTGTGTGTATATGTTCCTTTTCTAATGCAAATGATCAGGCCTGATTAATCTTTTTAAATGCAAAATATGTTTAGTGCCATGAATCCAACATGTATTCAAATACTCCTAGTCATATAAACACTATATGTGTGCACAAACATCCATCCATATGCAACATCCACATGATACCACATTCAATTCCATCCATAAACAAGTATAAACATTCATGCATATGCAATATGAGATGTGACTGAGCCGATCTAGTGCCTAATGTGTGTTCATGCATCCACGAGCAACAACTAGCAACCACTTGCAACCATCAACCATAACATGTCTCAAAAACATGTTTACATCCATTAGTTCCTACCTAAAGGTATAACCGAATGATAGAAGCAAGTAAAGAAAAACTTTGTACCATAAACACCAGCCCAAAACCAATATTTATGATTCTAGGAAACCAAGCATGATAAACTCCTTTTAGGTCGCAAAAAATCCCTTCCTAAAACCAACCCATATCCTATAAAGCCCAAAGAGTTTAGTCAACCCAACGGATACCCTCAAACCCCAACATATATCACAACCAGAAGAGTCATACTCCTTATGGGGTTTGCAACAAAATAAGATTGAGAATAGGACTGAGAGGATATACATAAAAGATAACATGCAAGTAAGCTCTACAGGAAAAGAGGGATCAAGGATATACTCTTAAAAAGAGATATAATGCGCGTATCTTGTCTTCAATCTTCTAAGTTGCATTTCCTTGAGCTTAACTCCATTGTGTTTTGTCCGTCTTTAACTTCATAATTTCGTAGCATCTTAATTCTTGTTTCCAAAATATGAGTTAGAACTCATTTCACTGTTGTCTCTCGTCCCATTTTCCCTTATCCTCCTTCTAGTATACTCGGCTCAAACTACATACTCTTGGTTTCATGCAGGCTCTCCAAAATTCACTAGTGAATCCTGGATCTCGTATATAGGGTATTCCACGCAAAAGAATTGTCTATTGCAAATAAACAGATGTCAACCATGTTGCCAAATGTACTTACTAAGGTGATTTCTTATAACTCATGCATAAGCGAAATGAACCATCCACCTTAGTGGCGAACACTACTCGGGATCAACAAATGTATAAAGAGATTCTAGGTAACTAAGCATGGAAGAATCCTAAGGGTTACACTAGACTTCGAGGGCATTACCAAGGCAAGTCAAGAACCTAACTACCCTCTTTTCATACTCAAGAATGGCACCATTACTGGATAACCACTCCATCCCTAGAATCAACCCATAGCCCAAAAAAAAAAACATAAGCATTACTTCTAAACTCAACACTTAGCATAGACATTCCCAAATCCAAACAAGTCATGAATAAATGAGCCATTCCCTAACAAGGGGAATGCACTAGCTTTGGTGGAGCATTATCTAGGTAAACATACACAGAAATATTACAAGACAGAACATATAAAACAGAGGAAGAAGAACCAAATTTTATTGCTTGAAAAATCTAGAAAGGTCTAAAGCCTTTTTACATCAAAATGCCATTAAATCCATTACATCGAAATCTGTCTTGCAATAGTAAAGAAGCATAAAACCATGGTCATAAATCATTCCCCAAGTAAAACAGTAAAGCAGCCATAGCCAAGAAAGGTCCAAGCCATATATGATGATCTTGTAGCAGAAAGAAGTCCAAACTAAATCGTAGTGTTTCCTCCCTGAAAACCTGGGGGGGGGGGGGAGGACGGAAGAAAAAGAGGTGAAACAAAACGGGTCAGTCATACAGACTGGTAAGTCCTAGTGACTTTCAGCATAGAAACAGGTAAAGGTAACATGACATGTATAAACTGAAAGTAAACATAAGGATGATGACAAGATAGGCAAGTTAAACTAAGATAACAAGATAAACTATGGTAACAAGATAAACTATGGTAACAAGATAAACTATGCAAACCAGATAAACTACGTATAGCATCGCATGTTTAACATTCTCTGCACTAACTATACTAGTACCCCAACCCGTATCATCCTTTCCATGTATATGTACAGTCCCTTGCCGTATATCGTATGGGTATCATCACGTATTTCTATACTACTTCAACGTAGTGCCACCATTCTTGAAATCGTTTGGACTGCCACCCTTGTTCTGGCTAGGTTTCCTTATCATGAACTATCGAATGTTCAACTAGGATTTATGCCACCTAGGACCACTAGGGATTATGATACCTATTGAACGTTTTCTAGATTCGATTAGAGTTTATGCCACCTAGGACCACTAGGGATTATGCTACCTAACGAACAACACCCTTTTTCCACGTAATGTTATATTAATCGATTGGCTCCCTACAAGTCCTAGCTCGTTCATGTGTCTATGTCATACGGCCCAATCATGAAATGTAGTCACCTGTGCTAGGTCCACCATAGGGTGTATCAAGACCTAGGGTGCCAACCACCGATACGAATCAAGCACGCACAGTGTAAACCTACCGGTGCCCAATGCCTGCTTTTTCAACTCCGGACTAAGTGCACGACCATAGTCCGCCTGAACCTACAATGGCACACCAACTCAGCCATCGTTCTGGTCGCTTACAATCAGCCCAGTAATCATGCCCCACCCTGCCTAGTTCCAGGGTACCGTGTTACATCTAGTGGGTTACTGCTGAAAAGGACCGCGTTACTAGGGTTTCCGTCCAGTAGGTTAAGTGTTGTCATTTAAATTCGAGACTTAATCCCATCAGTCTAGCATGTCAAGTTGGTTATGTATATTCAAGAGGTTCATGACTTAACCCTATCAAATCATCGTGTCAAATTGGTTAAATATATTCAAGCGGTTCATGACTTAACCCTATCAAATCATCGTGTCAAATTGGTTAAGTATATTCAAGCGGTTCATGACTTAACCCTATCAAATAATCGTGTCAAGTTTCTAAGAGAGTTTCATGTCAAGTTCTCATATCAAATTTTCGGGTTTCCACTTATGCCTATTATCAAGTTCATGATTCATATTCATAACCAATTCATGTTTTCCTAACCTACCCAATTCGTATCCCCATCGATAAGAAATAACCCAAAATCATAGATTCAAGAAGAGACAAGAACAAATCCAAATAGATAATCAAGCTTAGGTCCAATTTCATTTTATTCCATGTCCATATTAAATTTAACAAGTTTCAATCTCAAAGTAACTAGAACTTACAGAGCGTGGATCGAGAATTAGAGTGCAGAGTTTTGATTCAGGAAACGGTTATTGCAGTTGTTGAATCTCTATTTTTTTAGTCTTGTTCTAGTTGAAAACCCCCAATTTGCAATTCCTAGATGTTGTCTTGACGAAGAAGAAGTAGTCTCTTTTAATTTAAATATTATCCTTTTGATTTTCATAGAGGTAGCATAAGGACAGAATGAAATGGTGTAGAGAGAATGAGGCTAGGGGCTATTTATATAGGTTTAGAGTCACGAATTTGGTCCAGAAATCGGTCTAGATATGCAGAAATGAACTTAGCCTTGGATCTGGAAATTCGGGGCAGGTCAACCCCAAGGTCGACTACCCAGTCGACCTGGTCAGGGGGAGGTCGACTACCCACTCGACCACACAGTCGACCTAGTCAGGAGGAGGTCGACTACCCAGTCGACCTGGGTCCTGGGCGGGAAATTTCCCGCCCAGCCTGCTTCTGGGTTTGAATTCGAATTTCGAGCTGTTTTGGTTTCTGAAAATTCCTAAAACTTCAGAGGGTCATATCTCCCTCATACGGAATCCGTTTTTCGAAAACTCAGACTCGTTTCCATGCAGAATTTTGAGACAAACGCAATGGCACAATGTAACAACCCGAAAATCTGGGCCAGTTTAAAATTTTTATTTTGGCGATTATAGCGAATTTTGAATATTTAAAATGAATTATTTTAAATAATATCGACGAGAAATTTATTTTGGAATTGAAATTCGACGTATATATTATATACGTCGTCGTTAGAATATAAATAATTATATATAATTATAAATAGAATTGAAAATGACGCGGTAGTTCGATAATTCGATTTCAAACTTCAATTGAATGTACCGGGTGCAAAACAATCCGGATTTTAGTGAAACCAAAAATAATGGGATCTGATTGATAATATCTTTCCAACGAATCCGAATAATCAAAATTTCATAGCGGGAATCAAAAGTTAGGTCCAGTTGAAAATTCTGAATAGTCGCTATGGAATTCAGGCCCTTAAAAATAGCCATTTTGCAAACGACCTCGGATTTCGACGAAACCACTTTTGTTGGATCCGCAGTGTCAAATTATTGCTAGGTTTTAAATTTCATAATTTTCCGAATCAATATGTGAGCGTGGCAAAGGAAAACGCGTTTGACCAGTTTCAGTCAATTTTAATCGACTGGAAAATGGCCATTTTTCCAACGGTCTCAGAATTCGATGAAACTAGTTTTGTTAGGACCGTATCGTCAATACGAATCTAGAAATAATTTTTCTGGAATTTTCTAAACCAGTATGTGGCCCCGGAAAATTAAAATGTACGTTTAAAATTGAATATACTGATTTATATTTTAATTTTGAGGAAAACTGATTGTAATGGTCGAATCAGCTTACCAGACATATCCCATTGGGTTCGAAACAGGGGTATTTGGCTAGGGTCGATAGTCATTGTCTTTGATTTCAAGTTCGTAGCAATAAGCAAGTAAATCCTAAATTAAATTATATTATTTAATTATATATATAGGAAATCGGTCGAAACCCTAGGTCAACATCTTTCTCGTGGTCAACCTATGCCGCTGCTACGTTTCGAACGGCGGGTTTCATTCCAAATTTCAAACCGCAAATTCCCTCAAATCCTCATGAATTAAAACACGAATTAAACATGAAACTGAAGAGAATTTCGAGAGCTATCATCTCGTATGAGTTTGATGGAATCTCGTTTGGTGTTTTGGGAGTAATAAGGCCTGAAATGGGCCGACTTTCGTTTGGAATTGGGGGTAAACGGCGAGTGCGAGTTCGCCATGGCTCAAGGAGGATGTGGCGCTCTCCAGGGCGCGCGAGGGGGAAGTAGTTGATCGGCTCCAAGTGCCTCGTGGTTCGTGCGTGCTGAAGCCCTAAGGAGGAGCAGTGGTTTTCTCTTTCGCCTGGAACGAGATGTAGAAGAAGATTAGAGAAAGAGGGTAATTAAAAACCCTAATTATTTAATTAATTGTGTAATTAAATTATTCAAATGATTAAATAGTGATATCTTTTTCAAATAAGGTCAGAAACGAGTGAAACAAGATGCGTTGGATTCCTCTTCTCGAGCACTACGAAATGAAACTGACAAAGACTGAAACGGGACAAGTTAGAATTTCAGACAATTTCAAATTTGAGTCAATTCAGTGTAGAATTCAGAAATAAAACCAGTCAAGGTGAGAATTCTCTCACTTTTAAATTTTCTGTACAGTTATTTATTTTGTAACTGCATTCATGAACTGTTCCCCGTCGTCCACAGATCATGGACGACTTGTTTGATTGTATTCTATGTGAAAATTTATCGTGATGTGAAATGATATTATATATAGTGAAACTGAAAATATCGAATATATTGAAAGTGAAAATATCGAATATATTGAAAGTGAAAATATCGAATATATTGAAAGTGAAAATATCGAATACATTGAAAGTGAAAATATCGAATATATTGAAAGTGAAAATATTATATATAGTGAAACTGAAAATATCGAATATATTGAAAGTGAAAATATCGAATATATTGAAAGTGAAAATATCGAATATATTGAAAGTGAAAATATTATATATAGTGAAAGTGAAAATATCGAATATATTGAAAGTGAAAATATCGTATATAAGAAAAGTGAAAATATCGAATATATTGAAAGTGAAAATATCGTATATAAGAAAAGTGAAAATATCGTATATATGAAAAGTGAAAACGATATATATATATGAATTGTGAAAACGATGTGTGTGTGTGTGTGTATATATATATATATATATATATATATATATGAAACGTGAAAATGATTTGATTGTTAAAAATATAATTTTTAACATATATATATACACTGTATAAAATTGTCATGTATATGAAATATTCGATTTTGATAGAAAATTGAAAATGAATTCGAATTGAATTAAATAAGAAATGAATTTGAATTGAATTGAATAGAAAACCAATTTGAATTGAATTGAATTGAAAACGAATTCGAATTGAATTGAAACTGAATAGAAAATGAATTCAAATTGAACTGAATAGAAAATGAATTCGAATTGAATTATATAAGAAATGAATTCGAATTGAATTAAATAAGAAATGAATTCAAATTGAACTGAATAGAAAATGAATTCGAATTGAATTAAATAAGAAATGAATTCGAATTGAATAAAATAAGAAATGAATTCGAATTGAACTAAATAAGAAATGAATTCGAATTGAACTGAATAGAAAATGAATTCGAATTGAACTGAATAGAAATGAATTCGAATTGAACTGAATAGAAAATGAATTCGAATTGAACTGAATAAAAAATGAATTCGAATTGAACTGAATAGAAAATGAATTCGAATTGAACTGAATAGAAAATGAATTCGAATTGAACTGAATAGAAAATGAATTCGAATTGAACTGAATAGAAAATGAATTCGAATTGAACTGAATAGAAAATGAATTCGAATTAAACCGAATAGAAAATGAATTCGAATTGAATTGAATAGAAAACCAATTTGAATTGAATTGAATTGAAAACGAATTCGAATTGAATTGAAACCGAATTGAAATGAATTCAAATTGAATTGAAATTTGAATTGAATAGAAATGAATTTTAAAACGAATTTATAAGGAAGAATTCAATTTTGATTTGAATTGAAATGGAAGTTGAAATTGTTTTTGAAACGAATTTAAAACTATTTATAAACTTCGTTTTAAATAGAAATCGACGAAATATATATTATATATATAATATAATGGCCTGAATAGAACGCGTCGCGCCTCGGCAGTTCGTGAATTTCGACCATTTATTTCAAACGGACATTAAGGGAGATCCGACCGTCGGATTCTCCTAAAACTGGAACCGTTGGGTTCGTATCGAAAAGAGCTTTCTAACGAATATTAGAAATTAGAAATCTAACGGTTGGATTTGGAATTATGTCCAAATCAAATTTGAAAAAGGTCGCTGTAAGTGCAGTTCGATGACCGTTGATGTAAATCGACTGTATGAGCCTTGATAAAATTATTAAAAATACCGATAATTTGTGAAAAATCATAAGAAATGATTTGTGAAGAATTGGGATGAAAAACTCCATATTTGAAAAGATAAAAATAGATTTTTTTATCGAAATGAACTAGTTATTAACTAGAAAAATAATCCAATGGTTATAAATAAATAAATTGGATTAGAGTTAAATTGAAATTATCTTTGGATATTTTCGATATTGGATTCCGTGATTATACAGAGATCGTGATGGGAATTTGGAAGATATCGATATCGTTATTCCCGATATGATATCTGTTGGTTTCAGGATTTGATGTTGAATATAAGTCAATACTCTCTCTATTTAAAACCTTATATTTAATGTCAAATTTGATTGATTGATGGTTTGGATTGTGCTCGACCAGTTTATGAGCAAAATATGCTTTTACATTTAGCATTGGGTTGGGTTGAAAATATCTGTGTGCTAACGCCTTGTGAAACACTTCACGATTTGACGATAAGGTGTTTAGCGATGTTGTGTTCATTTCAAATTTAACGAATGATTGTGAAAGGATATTTTTCTTAAGTGAAAAGAAATGTATTCCCGATTTTGGATAGGGAATGTTTTATAAAAATGTTTTATAAAACAGAAAGGATTTCGAGGCCCAAAATCCGATGATTTCTAAAATGATTTAGAAATGTATTATATGTTACATTGTGGTTCATCGCGTATTCGATTAGTTGCTATTGATGATGTATCTGTTTGGTGGCGGAGAATTTATTCTTTTGCTTAACACCCTTCTTTGAGACGTACGAGCTCAAAGGTTATGTGATTAATAGTGACTGATCATATGCGTGAATTACTGATGTGAAGTACTATATTTTGAAAGTACTTGTGATTATTATGTTGTTAAATGATTTTCCCTACTTCGGGATATGAAATGATTTAGTATGTGGCTAAAGAGTGGGGTAACCCTGAGACTAAAAGTATGGGTGAGAGGGCGGTGTATGCTCTCCATGAGTGGGAGGTGCATCGTCGGTGTAGCCTACTCCTATGTGGGGTAGGTGCACATATATATATCGAGTTGCGAGGTGCGTACCCTTTGCCTTGTCGATGGGGAGCACGATATTTGGTTGCATACTTGTTTGTATGCATTGTTATGTTTTGGAATTCACATTTCCAAATGATTTGATTTGAAATCCCGAAGTGAAATCTACTTTGATATAGAAAGTTAGAAATGTATTTCAAATGATTTGAAATAAGAAATCGGGAATAAAATCCAAAGGAATGATTTCTGTAAGTTAAATTGGATTTAGAAAATCTAAGTGTAGTGATTAATCTATGTGGGTAGATTGGGATATTGCATGTTGATTGATGCATAGTAGATCCATATATCTATATTGATTGTTGTTTATACACTGGTATTCATGGGGGTAAACCCGTTCCGCGTTAGCGGCGTGGTCCCGTGATATACCATATTATCAAATAAGTTAATTATAACTGTTAGAGTTTCTCACACCAGTCCCATGACTGACCTGTAGTTTGCTTTTCCCTTGCGAACTCGGGTGCCCCTATTTTCCACACGGGCAGCCGAGTAGTTTTATTTTGCAGATGTATTGAGCAGGATTCTGGATTGAAGCTTTAAGCTGTGTCCAGGCATTTACAGTCTTCCGCTGTGTAGTTTATATTTCCGCTGTGCATTGTATTACATTTATGTAAATTTATCTTCCGCTGTGTATTATTATCGACATACTCTGATATTCTGTACTCTGATGTAACATTATTATGATGTTTATTGAAGTCTTCTGTTATTTGTTCTGATGTGTTGTATACCCAAAGTTAGCGTATGCGGGATTCGAACGGTCTTGGTCGGTTTAGCGATCGATTAGGTCCGGGCGAAACCCGTTGTCGTTACACGTGGTATCAGAGCTTTGGTTAAACTCAAATCTTTGGGGTACAACTCGTTAGAACTGAACAAAAGACTCATCAGAGGTAGGATTAGTAATGTCCTATAAAAGAATCCTCATTAGAGATAGAATCAGTAGCATTCTAGAATGAGTGACTCGTTAGAGATGGGGTTAGAAATGCCCCAGAATGAGTCGAGAGTTATTTGTTTATAAATAACGTATTTGTGATTATATATATAATCTGATTTTAGAAAATATGATTTTAAATATATAAAATTATATATTTGAAAATATAATCAATTAATTGACTGATGTTCGTGTTGTTGGTTTACTTGTTTGATAATTTTTAACCATTTAGCCAATTGAACCAAATAGTAAATTGTATTGAAATTTGGTCGCATTTGCTTGCATATACTTGCACTTACATTGAACAGGTCATAGCAAGGAGGCTAGAGCAGAGAATAAAATTTGTTTGCCCGACAAATAGGTACATGTTTACTACATGATTTACTGTTTTGTTTGGGTGATGATGATTTTATGAGCCTATTGGCTAGCCGCTTGGCTTTTTCTTTTTCTTTTTGAGATCTGAAGGACCGGGGAAGCTATTTGAGATTTCCCGATGCTCCCGGTGCAGGGGAGGTTATGGCGAAATTATTCAAAAATTTAGGGTGTTAGGCAAATTTTTTGAAATTTTGAAAATTCTCAGAAACTAAAAAGTTGGAGAATAGAAGCCAGATCGAACGTAGAGTTGATTGATCAAACCACTTCCGACTTTGTTCCTTTTTGGGGACGAAAAGTTTTAAGTGGGGGAGATTGTAACAACCCGAAAATCTGGGCCAGTTTAAATTTTTTATTTTGGCGATTATAGCGAATTTTGAATATTTAAAATGAATTATTTTAGATAATATCGACGAGAAATTTATTTTGGAATTGAAATTCGACGTATATATTATATACATCGTCGTTAGAATATAAATAATTATATATAATTATAAATAGAATTGAAAATGGCGCGGTAGTTCGATAATTCGATTTCAAACTTCAATTGAATGTACCGGGTGCAAAACAATCCGGATTTTAGTGAAACCAAAAATAATGGGATCTAATTGATAATATCTTTCCAACGAATCCGAATAATCAAAATTTCATAGCGGAAATCAAAAGTTAGGTCCAGTTGAAAATTCTGAATAGTCGCTATGGAATTCAGGCCCTTAAAAATAGCCATTTTGCAAACGACCTCGGATTTCGACGAAACCACTTTTGTTGGATCCGCAGTGTCAAATTATTGCTAGGTTTTAAATTTCATAATTTTCTGAATCAATATGTGAGCGTGGAAAAGGAAAACGCGTTTGACCAGTTTCAGTCAATTTTAATCGACTGGAAAATGGCCATTTTTCCAACGGTCTCAGAATTCGATGAAACTAGTTTTGTTAGGACCGTATCGTCAATACGAATCTAGAAATAATTTTTCTGGAATTTTCTAAACCAGTATGTGGCCCCGGAAAATTAAAATGTACGTTTAAAATTGAATATACTGATTTATATTTTAATTTTGAGGAAAACTGATTGTAACGGTCGAATCAGCTTACCAGACATATCCCATTGGGTTCGAAACAGGGGTATTTGGCTGGGGTCGATAGTCATTGTCTTTGATTTCTAGTTCGTCGCAATAAGCAAGTAAATCCTAAATTAAATTATATTATTTAATTATATATATAGGAAATCGGTCAAAACCCTAGGTCAACATCTTTCTCGTGGTCAACCTATGCCGCTGCTACGTTTCGAACGGCGGGTTTCATTCCAAATTTCAAACCGCAAATTCCCTCAAATCCTCATGAATTAAAACACGAATTAAACATGAAACTGAAGAGAATTTCGAGAGCTATCATCTCGTATGAGTTTGATGGAATATCGTTTGGTGTTTTGGGAGTAATAAGGCCTGAAAGGTGCCGACTTTCGTTTGGAATTGGGGGTAAACGGCGAGTGCGAGTTCGCCATGGCTCAGGGAGGATGTGGCGCTCTCCAGGGCGCGCGAGGGGGAAGTAGTTGATCGGCTCCAAGTGCCTCGTGGTTCGTGCGTGCTGAAGCCCTTAGGAGGAGCAGTGGTTTTCTCTTTCGCCTGGAACGAGATGTAGAAGAAGATTAGAGAAAGAGGGTAATTAAAAACCCTAATTATTTAATTAATTGTGTAAATAAATTATTCAAATGATTAAATAGTGATATCTTTTTCAAATAAGGTCAGAAACGAGTGAAACAAGATGCGTTGGATTCCTCTTCTCGAGCACTACGAAATGAAACTGACAAAGACTGAAACGGGACAAGTTAGAATTTCAGACAATTTCAAATTTGAGTCAATTCAGTGTATAATTCAGAAATAAAACCAGTCAAGGTGAGAATTCTCTCACTTTAAAATTTTCTGTACAGTTATTTATTTTGAAACTGCATTCATGAACTGTTCCCCGTCGTCCACAGACCATGGACGACTTGTTTGATTGTATTCTATGTGAAAATTTATCGTGATGTGAAATGATATTATATATAGTGAAACTGAAAATATCGAATATATTGAAAGTGAAAATATCGAATATATTGAAAGTGAAAATATCGAATATATTGAAAGTGAAAATATCGAATATATTGAAAGTGAAAATATCGAATATATTGAAAGTGAAAATATTATATATAGTGAAACTGAAAATATCGAATATATTGAAAGTGAAAATATCGAATATATTGAAAGTGAAAATATCGAATATATTGAAAGTGAAAATATCGAATATATTGAAAGTGAAAATATTATATATAGTGAAAGTGAAAATATCGAATATATTGAAAGTGAAAATATCGTATATAAGAAAAGTGAAAATATCGAATATATTGAAAGTGAAAATATCGTATATAAGAAAAGTGAAAATATCGTATATATGAAAAGTGAAAACGATATATATATGAATTGTGAAAACGATGTGTGTGTGTGTGTATATATATATATATATATATATATATATATGAAACGTGAAAATGATTTGATTGTTAAAAATATAATTTTTAACATATATATATATACACTGTATAAAATTGTCATGTATATGAAATATTCGATTTTGATAGAAAATTGAAAATGAATTCGAATTGAATTAAATAAGAAATGAATTTGAATTGAATTGAATAGAAAACCAATTTGAAATGAATTGAATTGAAAACGAATTCGAGTTGAATTGAAACTGAATAGAAAATGAATTCAAATTGAACTGAATAGAAAATGAATTCGAATTGAATTAAATAAGAAATGAATTCGAATTGAATTAAATAAGAAATGAATTCAAATTGAACTGAATAGAAAATGAATTCGAATTGAATTAAATAAGAAATGAATTCGAATTGAATTAAATAAGAAATGAATTCGAATTGAATTAAATAAGAAATGAATTCGAATTGAACTGAATAGAAAATGAATTCGAATTGAACTGAATAGAAATGAATTCGAATTGAACTGAATAGAAAATGAATTCGAATTGAACTGAATAGAAAATGAATTCGAATTGAACTGAATAGAAAATGAATTCGAATTGAACTGAATAGAAAATGAATTCGAATTGAACTGAATAGAAAATGAATTCGAATTGAACCGAATAGAAAATGAATTCGAATTGAACTGAATAGAAAATGAATTCGAATTGAACCGAATAGAAAATGAATTCGAATTGAATTGAATAGAAAACCAATTTGAATTGAATTGAATTGAAAACGAATTCGAATTGAATTGAAACCGAATTGAAATGAATTCAAATTGAATTGAAACTTGAATTGAATAGAAATGAATTTTAAAACGAATTTATAAGGAAGAATTCAATTTTGATTTGAATTGAAATGGAAGTTGAAATTGTTTTTGAAACGAATTTAAAACTATTTATAAACTTCGTTTTAAATAGAAATCGACGAAATATATATTATATATATAATATAATGGCCTGAATAGAACGCGTCGCGCCGCGGCAGTTCGTGAATTTCGACCATTTATTTCAAACGGACATTACGGGAGATCCGACCGTCGGATTCTCCTAAAACCGGAACCGTTGGGTTCGTATCGAAAAGGGCTTTCGAACGAATATTAGAAATTATAAATCTAACGGTTGGATTTGGAATTATGTCCAAATCAAATTTGAAAAAGGTCGCTGTAAGTGCAGTTCGATGACCGTTGATGTAAATCGACTGTATGAGCCTTGATAAAATTATTAAAAATATCGATAATTTGTGAAAAATCATAAGAAATGATTTGTGAAGAATTGGGATGAAAAACTCCATATTTGAAAAGATAAAAATAGATTTTTTTATCGAAATGAACTAGTTATTAACTAGAAAAATAATCCAATGGTTATAAATAAATAAATTGGATTAGAGTTAAATTGAAATTATCTTTGGATATTTTCGATATTGGATTCCGTGATTATACAGAGATCGTGATGGGAATTTGGAAGATATCGATATCGTTATTCCCGATATGATATCTGTTGGTTTCAGGATTTGATGTTGAATATAAGTCAATACTCTCTCTATTTAAAACCTTATATTTAATGTCAAATTTGATTGATTGATGGTTTGGATTGTGCTCGACCAGTTTATGAGCAAAATATGCTTTTACATTTAGCATTGGGTTGGGTTGAAAATATCTGTGTGCTAACGCCTTGTGAAACACTTCACGATTTGACGATAAGGTGTTTAGCGATGTTGTGTTCATTTCAAATTTAACGAATGATTGTGAAAGGATATTTTTCTTAAGTGAAAAGAAATGTATTCCCGATTTTGGATAGGGAATGTTTTATAAAAATGTTTTATAAAACAGAAAGGATTTCAAGGCCCAAAACCCGATGATTTCTAAAATGATTTAGAAATGTATTATATGTTACATTGTGGTTCATCGCGTATTCGATTAGTTGCTATTGATGATGTATCTGTTTGGTGGCGGAGAATTTATTCTTTTGCTTAACACCCTTCTTTGAGACGTACGAGCTCAAAGGTTATGTGATTAATAGTGACTGATCATATGCGTGAATTACTGATGTGAAGTACTATATTTTGAAAGTACTTGTGATTATTATGTTGTGAAATGATTTTCCCTACTTCGGGATATGAAATGATTTAGTATGTGGCTAAAGAGTTGGGTAACCCTGAGACTAAAAGTATGGGTGAGAGGGCGGTGTATGCTCTCCATGAGTGGGAGGTGCATCGTCGGTGTAGCCTACTCCTACGTGGGGTAGGTGCACATATATATATCGAGTTGCGAGGTGCGTACCCTTTGCCTTGTCGATGGGAAGCACGATATTTGGTTGCATACTTGTTTGTATGCATTGTTATGTTTTGGAATTCACATTTCCAAATGATTTGATTTGAAATCCCGAAGTGAAATCTACTTTGATATAGAAAGTTAGAAATGTATTTCAAATGATTTGAAATAAGAAATCGGGAATAAAATCCAAAGGAATGATTTCTGTAAATTAAATTGGATTTAGAAAATCTAAGTGTAGTGATTAATCTATGTGGGTAGATTGGGATATTGCATGTTGATTGATGCATAGTAGATCCATATATCTATATTGATTGTTGTTTATACACTGGTATTCATGGGGGTAAACCCGTTCCGCGTTAGCGGCGTGGTCCCGTGATATACCATATTATCAAATAAGTTAATTATAACTGTTAGAGTTTCTCACACCAGTCCCATGACTGACCTGTAGTTTGCTTTTCCCTTGCGAACTCGGGTGCCCCTATTTTCCACACGGGCAGCCGAGTAGTTTTATTTTGCAGATGTATTGAGCAGGATTCTGGATTGAAGCTTTAAGCTGTGTCCAGGCATTTACAGTCTTCCGCTGTGTAGTTTATATTTCCGCTGTGCATTGTATTACATTTATGTAAATTTATCTTCCGCTGTGTATTATTATCGATATACTCTGATATTCTGTACTCTGATGTAACATTATTATGATGTTTATTGAAGTCTTCTGTTATTTGTTCTGATGTGTTGTATACCCAAAGTTAGCGTATGCGGGATTCGAACGGTCTTGGTCGGTTTAGCGATCGATTAGGTCCGGGCGAAACCCGTTGTCGTTACACACAACCCGTTTCCCTTGATTCTTTTTTTATATTTAATTATACCCTGATTTCTAGTTTCAACATGTTATTAAAATTCGGGTTGTTACATTCTCTTACTGATTGACGGTTAGTGACTAATAAATTGGAATGAGGCGTATGTTGTGTTTGTGTAGCACTAGTTATGTATATATGCGAGTTGCTCAGAAAGACCGAGTTTATCCCATTCTGAATAACTGAATCAACGATAAGAAATCGAAGATGAAGACGATGGTTAAAGACTGGAGGTCTTTACCTCGTTTGGATGGTAACTGATGTCCTGATTGGGAGGCATCCCGAAATATGGATAATGAGTGGTGATCGTCCTGACGTACGTGGAGATCGATGGGTATGCGAGGTATATAGTGCCTCCAGTTTCGTTCAGACCTGGAGTGGACTTGTAAATGGATTGTGTGTCTAACATTGGAATTCATTCCGTGTGATTGATAGCCATCAGTTGCATAGTGTGAATTGCCTGTGTGGCATGCTAAGATGCAGTGATCAAGGCTTCTGTTGAAAAGCAAAGTCTTGTGGTGATGATCAAAGCACCGCCTGTGTGGCGTAGCTTTGTGTATAACGTGAATTCGCGAGCCTCACACCCGGTATGAACCAGAAACGGCAGAAGGACCTCAGGGAGGGCATGTGTTTCCTTCTAGCTAGAGGTGGTATCGGTGCTTGAACTGGATGACATTTATATTATTTTCACCTATGTTGTTGTTGCTGTTGTGAGGCACCTCGGATATATCGGTCGATCCGGGACTGATGGAGTCATTCGTTGGCTCATTTATGCCCCAAAGGTTGGGGAAACACAGTGTTCAGGAATTTTAATCCACATCAGTGGACCGGCCCTGTCGCTCCAAGGGTTTGACTGAGTACTTGCCCTGAGACTCGGGCTAGACAGTCTCGAATTCGGTAAGGACTATCTTTTGCCTTGGTTCATGACGGAAATCCAGTTTCCAAATACGTGACTGTGCGGTTTTGATTGTATATATATATATATATATATATATATATATGGCGACATGATATAAGGTACCCATGTCGTCTATGATTGATAGTTATGATTCGAAATTGTTTTTGAAACATGTAAACACTAGTAATAAGATAAATGCTTTTGTTTTATTCGTATCAAGCATATTTTGGCCATTATAAGGTAAAACTCTATCCTCCGGTTTGCGTTGCATTGTGTGATGGGAACTGAGTCTTATAATGGCTTCATTTGTTTAAAAGGCATTGTAATGTTTAAAAGAATTATTTGTTTTAAAGCACTAGCAATCCAATGGAGAAAACTCATTCCGCGAAAGTGGCGTGGTCCTGTGATTAGCCAATTGTATAGTGTGTTAAGTAGATTTCTCATACCAGTCCCATGACTGACTCGTAGTTTGTTTCACCTGCAAACTCGGGTGCCCCTATTTCTACACGGGCAGCCTTGTATTCAGGTTTTAGCAGGCTCTTTATGGATAGCTGGAGCTGAAGATGGATTATATCATTTCTCTTTTTTTGCTGTTCAACTCCTATTGTACATATTTTGTTTGTTTTTCGCTATAGACATTTATGTATAGCTGAACTGTATTTGTACTAAGTAAGATCAGGTATACTGTGTAACTCTGATGTTTATGTTTATCTGGTGTATTATTTGTACATTATTTGGTGTATTTATTTAATTCTGTTCTGCTATTATCTGTTTATGTGTTGTATTCCAAAGATTACCCTTGCCACCGTCCGTACGGGGATTGGGGTCGTCACAACGTGGTATCAGAGCTTTGGTTAAGCTTAGTGCTGGAATATAACATATTAACGAACTCGTCAGAAATAGAACCGGTTGTGTTCTAGGACGGGTAACTCATTACAGATAGGATTAGTAATATCCTAGTATGAGTAAAGCAGAATGAAATACACCCCAGTACACACATTTACATTTGAAGTATTTGTTTCTATGTTTTGAAATATCTTTTCTGTTGACCTAACAATTTGTTTGCTAATTGCAGACGTACTAGAAAATGAGTGACAGAAACAGAAGAAATAATGGTATGGCTCGACAAGCTAATGAGTCAGTTGTGCTCCCGCAGCCAGAATCAGATATAGAAGTTCTATTCAAGAGATTTCGAAATCTGGGTGGATCACCCTTCTTTGGCAAAGAGTCCTCTATGGAAACACAAGCTTGGATTCGTTCTGCTGAGAAAATCTTTGAAAGTCTAAAGCTGAGAGATGATCATAAAAGATTACTGGCGTCTTGGGCACTCAAAGAGGAAGCTTTGTTCTGGTGGGATTAAATTATTGAGGATAATTCAGAAGGTGATATCACCTGGGATAGATTCAAAGTGATTTTCTTGGAAAGATTTACTCCTCCTGAAGCAACTAAGCGGTTATGTGATGAATTTTCTTATCTGATATAAGGTGATATGACCATTCCCGAATATCATAAGAAATTCAATGAACTTTCTCATTTTTCCCCGCATCTGATTCAAGATCCGAAGAGGAAGAATTTGAGGTTTATTCATGGCCTGCAAAGAAAATATCAGAACAGTGTAATGAGGAATGTGAAGCTTCCTTTTTCTGAAATGATATACATGGCTTACCAGTATGAGGATCTCGACAAGAAAGGTATGTTGTGTCACGAAGAGGAAGTTAGTTAGGGTAATAAAGGTGAGTCTGAAACTGATCGTCCTGAGGCCAGTACGATGTCTGAGGTGAGCAAGAAGCCTAAAGTCAATAGGAAAAGGGCCAGATCTGGGAAAGAACCAGCAACGACTACCACATGCTATAACTACAAGAAACAAGGGCATTTGACCAGGAATTGGAAACCTACCAAGAAGAAAAGGAAGTCTCGTGGTGAAAGGAAATGCCATAAGTGTCGCCAAGTAGGTCATATTGCATGGGAGTGCCAACTCTCAAAGAAATCTGAAGCAGTACATATAAATGAAGTAGCAGAAACTTCTGAGCCCTCAACTAGTCAGGGAAGGCCTGATGTTTTAGAAGGCACGCTTAATGTTAGAAACATTCCCACTAAAGTACTATTTGATATAGGCGCATCGCAAAGCTTTATTGCAAAGAATGCAGTTAAGAAGTTGGATTTGAAAGAAGCTCAAAGAACCAATGACTGTCCGTAATCCGGTTGGGGGTTCCCTCGATCTCAGTTAGGTATGTGGGGTGCCTGTCTCTTTTTCCTGTTATAAGTTCCCTATCACCTCGATCGTCATGAATTTTACTGAATTCGATCTTAATTTGGGATTGGATTGGTTAACCAAATATGAAGTAGAGGTTAGATGTGCTGAGAGAGTGGTTAAGGCAAAGGCCCAATCAGGGAATTATATAGCCATACCATGTGAAGGCCCGAAATAAAATAGAAAAGACTTCTGGTCAGCTCTAGATGTTTCTCCTGCTCAAATAGAAAATATCCCTGTAGTCACAGAGAATATTCCGGACCTCATCAAAGATATTCCTGTCATAAAGAATTATGCAGATGTATTCGAAGAAGTTGTCAGCTTACCTCCGCAGAGAGAAATTGATTTCAAAATTGCTTTAATCCCGAGCGCAAGGCCAGTAGTGCACGCCATTCGAAGGATGAGCCTAAAGGAGAAAGAAGAACTAGACAATCAAACACGACAGCTTGTATGGAAAGGTCTGATCAGGCCTAGTTTCTCAGATGGGGGAGCAGCAGTGGTGTTTGTCCCAAAGTCAGACGGTACTCTACGACTATGTGTGGATTATCGTGATTTGAACAAGCAAACCATAAAGAATAAATATCCATTGCCGCGAATCGATGATTTATTGGATCGTATGAATGGAGCACAAGTATATTCAAGGATGGACCTAGCTACATGCTTCCATATGCTTCGAATTACCGAAGAGTGTGTTCCTATGACAACATTCAGAGGTCCAGACTTATTCTATGAGTGGTTAGTAATGCCGTTCGGCTTATGTAACGCTCCAGCATACTTCGTCGATTTGATGAATAGAGTTTTCAGAGGGGTTTTGAATAAGTTTGTTCTATTTTTTATTGACGATATCCTAATCTTCTCTAAATCAAAGACCAAACATGAAAAACATTTGGAGCAAGTTCTAGAGATTCTGAGAAAGAATGTATTGAAAGCTAAACTGTCCAAATGTATATTCTGGCAAGATGAAGTGAAGTTTCTTGGCTACGTCGTTTTGAAAGAAGGAATTGTTGTGGATCCAAGTAAAATCATAGCTATTCAAAACTGGAAACAGCCTAGTACTCCCACAGAAGTCTGAAGTTTTCTTGGATTGGCTAGCTATTACGGAAGTTCGTTAAACACCCTACCCATCAAGTTCACGTAATATGTGGGTGCATTAGTCAAACCAAATAGCACGACTAGCCATTCTAAAACCCATCCAGAGTCCTAAACGCAGTCTTGTCAATTCCATCCTCAGCCATCCTAAGCTGATGGAATCCGGTAGCTAGATCAAAAGAAAACGGATGCTCCTACAAGCTGATCAGACAAATCATCGATCCTTGGTAACGGTTGTCTATTCTTCTCACGATAACCAACACATAAGCGAAGCAAACCGTCCCCATCAGTAACGAATACTACAGGAGCACCCTACTCGAAAATGCTTCGTCTCAGGAAGTTCTTCTCAGGCAACTCCTTGACTTGCTTTCTTAACTCTCATCTCGTGAGGTCATGTGCCTAACCGGCCACGAAGCTGGTTTGGTATTACCAACCAGATAATACGGAAGTCTATCCCAAGATATCAGGGTTTTCTCGGACCACCCTCACAGATTGCAAACTATCGATAGACGAGTCGAGGGATTCAAGATAACATAACATGACGGGACCCATAGGGTTGCTAGAAATTCCTAGGGTATTACCGAGGCGAGTCATGAGCCTCACAACCCTATATACAAAAACCAAGAATGGCTCCAAAACAGGACAACCATTCCATGCCCAAAACCAACCCATATCCCCTGAAACCGAGAATATAAGCATCCCACGAGAATTCTATACTCAAGATAGAAATTTTCAAATCCACTCAGACCACAGACAAACGGGCAGAACCCCCAATTGGATTTGAAACACATACGGGATCCCCAATTAGACTAGTACTTAGGTGCAAACTTTCAACTTAGATCAGCTGAAATAAAACTATGCGATGTGCCAGAATCAAACAAAGTACGAACAGGGAAAATCAGAAAATGTAAACAAAACTTTCAACAGAAATGCCACCTCTATCATGAGCTGGAAGAACGATGTTGAGGGGATGAGCTCGCCCTCCAGATAGTCCTGCATGCTGAGTCTGACCTTGCCCTTGTTTCCTCGGGCAATCCTTGCTCAGATGTCCAGACTCACCACAATGAAAGCATTCGCCCCGCTTTCTCTTCTTCTTCCTACATTCCCTGGATATATGTCCAACTTTACCACAGAAGTTGCATTTCCTATTCTCTCTTGGCTTGTCCTTGCGGTTATAGTTATTCTTGCCTCGTTTCCCGGAATTTACCCTCTTGCCTTGAGACTCATTCGCCTCGACCTCTTTCTTGTCATTGTTATCTTCTTCTTGAAGTAGGGCCAAATTCACCAAATTCTCGAAAGTCGCCCCCAAGGGTATAAGAGACATGGCCAAACCATGTAATGGCTCGTTTAATCCTAGAGCAAAGTGTAGGGCCTTCTTCTGGGCGGTATTAACTGAGTCTAAATCGACCCGACCCAGTTGATTAAACTTATCTATGTATTCCCTAATAGTCATGTCCCCTTGCTTTAGTGATAAGAACCTTAGTCCAAACCTTCCTCTAAAGTCATCCCAAGTCTCAATTGGCCTAGTAGCGGTGGTGACTACCCACCAACGTGCAGCTTCTTCCTTTAGCAACCCTACTGCCAATAAAACCTTCCTGCGGTCACCTATATCAAAGGTGGCTAAAAGATCTTCGGTCTCTTTCAACCAATTCCTTGCCTCTACAAAAGTCTCGGTTCCAAAGAAATTCTTGCAACCCATCGCCTTAAAATCTTGGCAAATCTCTGCGAAGTCAGTTTGAGGATGCTGAGGGGAAGGAGGAAGAGGAACATCAACTACCGGAGGAGGAGTAATATTTGCGGGGCCGGCTTCGGTCGCCCTGGCCTCCAAAAGTCTCCTATACCAAACAGGTACGTGTACTCCCTCCTGAATGGCAAAATTGTCGGCCATACTGGAAACGAAGAAAAAGATAGATTCAGAATGGAGAAAAACGAAGGAACTTTGCTAATGGCTTTTTGGGGAATAGCCTTTAAAATAAACTAGACTTTTCTTTGGAAAATACTTTATACTTGGTTTTGAAAATAGTTTTTCAAAAGTTTTAAAAACCTTTTTATCCCTTCTCGAAAACCATATGCTCTGATACCAAATGTAACACCCCACCTCCGCCAGGGTGGCTCTTGCAAGCGACTCTGACCTTGGTGGGGCGTTTTTAAATAAGGTAAACATGCATAATGATATAGCAAGGCAGGACATGACATATATATATGTAAATAAACAGAGTAAGTAGATAAAACAGCGGAAGATTTTTAAGCCATTTCAAAACACAAGTCTGGTACATCAAAATGTCAATTTCCCAAAATTACAAGTCTAGACAAATACATCATCTGATAAACTGAAATACATAAGTACTATCCCCGAATAAGAGTGATAAACCATAGCGGGCTCAAGTCCAAAGCGTACTTGAGCTATCCAAGGACGCAGCTAAAATCCAAGCTAGGCTCTAGTATTCCCTCCCTGAGAACCTGGGGGGGGGGGGAACGGAAGAAAAGAGGCGAAACAAAACGGGTCAGTCAAAAAGACTGAGTAAGCCCTGCTACGATCGGTCTATAAACTAATAAAGTTAACATCATGATGGAAACTGAGATGATCATAGATAACAACATACTGGCATGGTAAATTAACTACAAGATAGATAGAGGTGTCATCGCATAAACAAGGTTAAGTTTTGCACCACGGTGTACTAGCAAACCAACATAACAGGTATTGATCCCTTGGCCCAAGCTTTTAACCCAATAACATGAATTGACCTTAATATAAGGTCCAGCCCAACGGTCTAGTCGATCGGCTCCCTATAAACCTAACGCGTCAAGTGTTGGTGTCCATATGGCCCACATATGGTTGTAGTTAGACTGCGCTGGGTCCACCTTTGGGTGTATCAAGCCCTCGGGTGTCAACCCCAGGCACTTAAGCAATAATGCACAGCCCTAACCTACTGGTACCCGTGCCTCGAGTTTGTCCAACACCGGACTACGTGCACGTCCGTAGCCCGCCTGGACCCGCACCGCTGTACCACTCAGCCATCGCCTTTTGGTCGCTTACATCCGTCCAGTAATCGTGCCCCGCCCTAGCCTAGTCCTCTAGGGTTGTGATGATACCAAACTGGGATTACTGCCGGAACAGACCCGCTGCTAGGGTTTTCTAAGAGGGTTAAGTGCGATTTAACCCTTCACTAATCATGGATTAAATTGGTTAAGTGTAACTTAACCCCATTCTAATCCCTCGAACCCCCAATTGGATTAAACTGGTTAAGTGTAACCAACAGTTCACACTTAACCCCATTTCAATCCCTCTAATCCCCAAGTGGATTAAGTATTAGTGGACCCTGACTTAACCCTAATCATGAGGCATTAATTAACTTAATGCACCTTAACCTCTCACATTAGACTTTGTTGCGGTTACTAGTTAAGCCGGGCGGGTCCGGGTAGCTTTACACCACAACTTGGTCTAACCTCGGGTCTTGGCGCCACATGACCAACTTCTCACATTGGGTCCTATTGTTTGTAGCCACTAGTTAAGCCGGTCGGTTCCGGGTAGAATTACGCTACAAACTCAACCCAACCTCGAGTTGGCCACACTTATGTTTTCTAAGTGTCATGTCCACTTTATTTCAAAACATAATTACAAGTTTAACAAATACTTGGGTAGACCTAACTGAATAGGTAAATTCCCAAGGGGTAGACCTAACTTAATAGGTAAATTCCCAATCTTATATTTTCATGTATTTTAAGTTCACCCAAAACCCCCAACGTCATTCTATCGCTTACATATTCGTAGTAACGCATAAAGGATAGGAAGAGGGAACTTGGCACAACATACATGATGAACTTGCGCAACAATTATGCATAACATGTTAGACTTGCACAACTTAGCATGGTGAACTTGCATATTAGCATAAACATGCATAACATGTTAAACTTGCATAACTTAGCATAGTGAACTTGCATATTACCATAAACATGCATAATATGTTAAACTTGCATAACTTCGCATGGGGAACTTGCATAAACATGCATAACTTGTCAAACATGCACAACTTGTCATTTTAAACTTGCATAAGCATGCATAACTTATTAAACATGCATATCATGGCATAATGAACTTGCATAAACATGCATAACTCATTTAACTTGCAAATCATGGCATAATGGACTCGCATAAACATGCATAACTCATTTAACTTGCAAATCATGGCATGGTGAACTTGCATAAACATGCATAACTCATTTAACTTGCAAATCATGGCATAGTGAACTTGCATAAACATGCATAACTCATTTAACTTGCAAATCATGGCATAGTGGACTCGCATAAACATGCATAACTCATTTAACTTGCAAATCATGGCATGGTGAACTTGCATAAACATGCATAACTCAATAAACTTACAAAACATGGCATAGTGAACATGCATAACTCAATGAACTTGCAAATCATGGCTTAGTGAACATGCATAAACATACATAACTAAATAAACTTGCAAAGATCCCAACTTTCATCACATATTAACTTTAGAGTTTCTAAAATGAAGGTAAGAGGGCTTACAATGCTTATGCGGACTCAAATGAGTATAGCAATTGTAAGAAACCCCTTATGCAACTAATTAAAACCCCCAAATGCAAGCAAACTTGATCAAGACTCCTCCTTTATGATGCCAACAGAGAAACAAGCCTTTAATGCAAGCTAAGGAGGATCATACAAGCCTAAATATACTTGTATGCATGGAAAATTACTTAGGAATTAATTTAGGAATTGTATGAAGAGAGTGGAGGCCATGAGAGTTTTAATTTTGCCATAGTTTTGTTGCTAGAGTGAATAATGAGTGATTTAGGGTAGGTTAGGGTCTTATTTATAGATTAGGCTAGTGATTTAGACCATAGGATTAACCCTAGATTCAATTAGGTCCATCAGATCTCGGAACTCTCTAGAAACAAGCCACAAGACCAAGCCCTAATCAGAAATGGTGCACCAGGCTAAACAGCCAGGGCACCCCCTGTCGACAGGGCAGTCGACATGCTAAGACCCCTGTCGACAAGCCTGTCGACATGGGGTCCTGGGCGGGAATTTTTCCCGCCTGCCCAGTTTGCCCTAACCCTAGTTTCTTAATTTAAAATTTAAATCTGTTTTTACTTAGGAATTTTCTGCAAACTTCAATGGGCCTTAACTGGGTCATACGGACTCCGATTTTCGAAAACTCGGACTCTATTTCGCGTATTTTTCCGAGACGAACGCAATGGCATAGCCCGTTTCCCTTGGTTCAGATTTTATAATTTAATTCTGTCTTGATTTATGTTATAACAGGTTATTGAAAATACGGGTTGTTACATTCTCCCCTCCTTAAAGGATTTCGTCCCCGAAATCTTCAAGTTAGGAAGAACGTATCCTACCATCCAATCATCCATCTACTCAAAGCATCATCCACGAGCAATCATTGTCCTTACAAGATTCTAAATGCTGGATGAACATATGCAGAGGTGTGTGTATATGTACTTATCTAATGCAAATATCATCAATGCGAATTATGTTAGTGAAATGAATCCATATGTATGCAATTCCTAACATAATGTATATCATCTATATGTGTGCACATAACATACACCCATATGCAACATCCATGTGATAACGCACAATTTCCATCCATGAATAAGCATAAACACTCATGCATATGCAATATGAGGAGCGTGCGAGCCGATCTAGTGCCTAATCGTGTATAATGCATCCACGAGCAGCCACTTGCAAACACTTGCAACCACTTGCAACCATCAACCATAACATGTTTCAAACACATGTTTCAACCAAAGGGTTTCTACCTAAGGTTCTCATGACAAGATAAACACGATAAACTAGATAAACATGGACAGAGAAATATGCTAAAAAGAGATCTTAGCAAGATAAAATCCTTTTTGGATTACAAGAAATCCATTCAAACTCCGACATATAGTACTAACCGATGAGTCTCAACCCCCTTATGGAGTTTACAACAGAAATAAGGTCGAGAATGGGACCGAGAGGATATATATAAAAGATAACTTGCAAGCAAGCTCCACAGGAAAACAAGGATTAAGGATGCACTCTTAAAGAGAGATATGATGCGCGTATCTAATCTTTACTCTTCTTAGTCACGTTTCCTTGAGCTTAACTCCACTGTGCTTTGGCCGTCTTTTACTTCATGATTTCTTGGCTTCCTAACTCCTATTTCCTAAATTCGAGTTGGAACTCGTCGCCTCTCGTCCTCCTTTTCCACTTATTCTTCTTCTGCATACTTGGGTTAAACATAACTGTAACCTCATGATTTCATGCAAGCTCTCCAAAATTCACTAGGGAATCCTGGATCTCGTCTGCTTACTATAAAGTATTCCACGCAGCAGAACTTTTCTTGAAAATACCAATCCACGTTGCCAATTGCCCCTATAAACGTGATTTTCTATAACTCAGGCTTAATCGAAATGAACCATCCGCTTATAGACCATACCTAGATTCAGTTGCCTACCCATGGCTTCCTGTAGGCTATTTCAAAACTGGCCAACTTCTTGAGGGTAAACCGTTGCTAACCATGACGCAGTCCTCTCGCTCTTCACCGGACTGAAATGAGCACTCTTCGTGAGTCTACCTTTTATGACCCACATACCCGTACTCCCTTCTAGGTAGTTCATCCACATAATCTATCGAGATGTTTTCACACTTCCCTTGCGAAACCTCCAATGGAGGTAATGGCCCACTGGGCTTCTATGACTTGACCTTAACCTGGTGGCACAACATGTATCCTGAGACCAACTCGGCCACCTCCTCGAGTGGTGCGCATCTTCAAGATCCTTCTTTACCAAGTCTTTCACTCGAGGAACACATAATCTCTCATCGCGCCTTAGTCATCCCTTGTCATCTATAATATACCTAGCGAGGTGACTTAACATCTCGCCTCGAATCAACTTGTCCATGTTCTTGACCTACTGCGGGTCTTCTTCCTGTGAAACCCCCTTCTTGATCCAGAAGAGTAAGTCTAAGCTCCGGGAATGCTAACTAACTAGCCAAACGGAGGAGGCTTCTTACTTCAATTGCCCTCCTCAGAGTTTTCCGGTCTTAAACCGCAACCACTTTAGCGGAATCCACCGCTAAGCCTTACTTAAGAACTATGTGCCCAAGAAATCCAACTTCTTTCCTCCAAAGTGACATTTGGAGAACTTGACCTTCAACTGGTGGCTCTAAGCGTATCCATCTCCTCCTTGTATAGCATGTTCTTCCCCGTTCTTTTGAGGAGATCAAAATATCGTCTATGACGACCATGACAAACTTGTTCAAAATATCGTCTATGACGACCATGACAAACTTGTTCAAGGACTCCCTAAACACCCTACCCATCAAGTTCACGTAATATGTGGGTGCATTAGTCAAACCAAATAGCATGACTAGCCATTCTAAAACCCATCCAGAGTCCTAAACGCAGTCTTGTCAATTCCATCCTCAGCCATCCTAAGCTGATGGAATCCGGTAGCTAGATCAAAAGAAAACGGATGCTCCAACAAGCTGATCAGACAAATCATCGATCCTTGGTAACGGTTGTCTATTCTTCTCACGATAACCAACACATAAGCGAAGCAAACCGTCCCCATCAGTAACGAATACTACGGGAGCACCCTACTCGAAAATGCTTCGTCTCAGGAAGTTCTTCTCAGGCAACTCCTTGACTTGCTTTCTTAACTCTCATCTCGTGAGGTCATGTGCCTAACCGGCCACGAAGCTGGTTTGGTATTACCAACCAGATAATACGGAAGTCTATCCCAAGATATCAGGGTATTCTCGGACCACCCTCACAGATTGCAAACTATCGATAGACGAGTCGAGGGATTCAAGATAACATAACATGACGGGACCCATAGGGTTGCTAGAAATTCCTAGGGTATTACCGAGGCGAGTCATGAGCCTCACAACCCTATATACAAAAACCAAGAATGGCTCCAAAACAGGACAACCATTCCATGCCCAAAACCAACCCATATCCCCTGAAACCGAGAATATAAGCATCCCACGAGAATTCTATACTCAAGATAGAAATTTTCAAATCCACTCAGACCACAGACAAACGGGCAGAACCCCCAATTGGATTTGAAACACATACGGGATCCCCAATTAGACTAGTACTTAGGTGCAAACTTTCAACTTAGATCAGCTGAAATAAAACTATGCGATGTGCCAGAATCAAACAAAGTACGAACAGGGAAAATCAGAAAATGTAAACAAAACTTTCAACAGAAATGCCACCTCTATCATGAGCTGGAAGAACGATGTTGAGGGGATGAGCTCGCCCTCCAGATAGTCCTGCATGCTGAGTCTGACCTTGCCCTTGTTTCCTCGGGCAATCCTTGCTCAGATGTCCAGACTCACCACAATGAAAGCATTCGCCCCGCTTTCTCTTCTTCTTCCTACATTCCCTGGATATATGTCCAACTTTACCACAGAAGTTGCATTTCCTATTCTCTCTTGGCTTGTCCTTGCGGTTATAGTTATTCTTGCCTCGTTTCCCGGAATTTACCCTCTTGCCTTGAGACTCATTCGCCTCGACCTCTTTCTTGTCATTGTTATCTTCTTCTTGAAGTAGGGCCAAATTCACCAAATTCTCGAAAGTCGCCCCCAAGGGTATATGAGACATGGCCAAACCATGTAATGGCTCATTTAATCCTAGAGCAAAGTGTAGGGCCTTCTTCTGGGCGGTATTAACTGAGTCTAAATCGACCTGAGCCAGTTGATTAAACTTATCTATGTATTCCCTAATAGTCATGTCCCCTTGCTTTAGTGATAAGAACCTTAGTCCAAACCTTCTTCTAAAGTCATCCCAAGTCTCAATTGGCCTAGTAGCGGTGGTGACTACCCACCAACGTGCAGCTTCTTCCTTTAGCAACCCTACTGGCAATAAAACCTTCCTGCGGTCACCTATATCAAAGGTGGCTAAAAGATCTTCGGTCTCTTTCAACCAATTCCTTGCCTCTACAAAAGTCTCGGTTCCAAAGAAATTCTTGCAACCCATCGCCTTAAAATCTTGGCAAATCTCTGCGAAGTCAGTTTGAGGATGCTGAGGGGAAGGAGGAAGAGGAACATCAACTACCGGAGGAGGAGTAATATTTGCGGGGCCGGCTTCGGTCGCCCTGGCCTCCAAAAGTCTCCTATACCAAACAGGTACGTGTACTCCCTCCTGAATGGCAAAATTGTCGGCCATACTGGAAACGAAGAAAAAGATAGATTCAGAATGGAGAAAAACGAAGGAACTTTGCTAATGGCTTTTTGGGGAATAGCCTTTAAAATAAACTAGACTTTTCTTTGGAAAATACTTTATACTTGGTTTTGAAAATAGTTTTTCAAAAGTTTTAAAAACCTTTTTATCCCTTCTCGAAAACCATATGCTCTGATACCAAATGTAACACCCCACCTCCGCCAGGGTGGCTCTTGCAAGCGACTCTGACCTTGGTGGGGCGTTTTTAAATAAGGTAAACATGCATAATGATATAGCAAGGCAGGACATGACATATATATATGTAAATAAACAGAGTAAGTAGATAAAACAGCGGAAGATTTTTAAACCATTTCAAAACACAAGTCTGGTACATCAAAATGTCAATTTCCCAAAATTACAAGTCTAGACAAATACATCATCTGATAAACTGAAATACATAAGTACTATCCCCGAATAAGAGTGATAAACCATAGCGGGCTCAAGTCCAAAGCGTACTTGAGCTATCCAAGGAAGCAGCTAAAATCCAAGCTAGGCTCTAGTATTCCCTCCCTGAGAACCTGGGGGGGGGGGGGGAAACGGAAGAAAAGAGGCGAAACAAAACGGGTCAGTCAAAAAGACTGAGTAAGCCCTGCTACGATCAGTCTATAAACTAATAAAGTTAACATCATGATGGAAACTGAGATGATCATAGATAACAACATACTGGCATGGTAAATTAACTACAAGATAGATAGAGGTGTCATCGCATAAACAAGGTTAAGTTTTGCACCACGGTGTACTAGCAAACCAACATAACAGGTATTGATCCCTTGGCCCAAGCTTTTAACCCAATAACATGAAGTGACCTTAATATAAGGTCCAGCCCAACGGTCTTGTCGATCGGCTCCCTATAAACCTAACGCGTCAAGTGTTGGTGTCCATATGGCCCACATATGGTTGTAGTTAGACTGCGCTGGGTCCACCTTTGGGTGTATCAAGCCCTCGGGTGTCAACCCCAGACACTTAAGCAATAATGCACAGCCCTAACCTACTGGTACCCGTGCCTCGAGTTTGTCCAACACCGGACTACGTGCACGTCCGTAGCCCGCCTGGACCCGCACCGCTGTACCACTCAGCCATCGCCTTTTGGTCGCTTACATCCGTCCAGTAATCGTGCCCCGCCCTAGCCTAGTCCTCTAGGGTTGTGATGATACCAAACTGGGATTACTGCCGGAACAGACCCGCTGCTAGGGTTTTCTAAGAGGGTTAAGTGCGATTTAACCCTTCACTAATCATGGATTAAATTGGTTAAGTGTAACTTAACCCCATTCTAATCCCTCGAACCCCCAATTGGATTAAACTGGTTAAGTGTAACCAACAGTTCACACTTAACCCCATTTCAATCCCTCTAATCCCCAAGTGGATTAAGTATTAGTGGACCCTGACTTAACCCTAATCATGAGGCATTAATTAACTTAATGCACCTTAAGCTCTCACATTAGACTTTGTTGCGGTTACTAGTTAAGCCGGGCGGGTCCGGGTAGCTTTACACCACAACTTTGTCTAACCTCGGGTCTTGGCGCCACATGACCAACTTCTCACATTGGGTCCTATTGTTTGTAGCCACTAGTTAAGCCGGTCGGTTCCGGGTAGAATTACGCTACAAACTCAACCCAACCTCGAGTTGGCCACACTTATGTTTTCTAAGTGTCATGTCCACTTTATTTCAAAACATAATTACAAGTTTAACAAATACTTGGGTAGACCTAACTGAATAGGTAAATTCCCAAGGGGTAGACCTAACTTAATAGGTAAATTCCCAATCTTATATTTTCATGTATTTTAAGTTCACCCAAAACCCCCAACGTCATTCTATCGCTTACATATTCGTAGTAACGCATAAAGGATAGGAAGAGGGAACTTGGCACAACATACATGATGAACTTGCGCAACAATTATGCATAACATGTTAGACTTGCACAACTTAGCATGGTGAACTTGCATATTAGCATAAACATGCATAACATGTTAAACTTGCATAACTTAGCATAGTGAACTTGCATATTACCATAAACATGCATAATATGTTAAACTTGCATAACTTCGCATGGGGAACTTGCATAAACATGCATAACTTGTCAAACATGCACAACTTGTCATTTTAAACTTGCATAAGCATGCATAACTTATTAAACATGCATATCATGGCATAATGAACTTGCATAAACATGCATAACTCATTTAACTTGCAAATCATGGCATAATGGACTCGCATAAACATGCATAACTCATTTAACTTGCAAATCATGGCATGGTGAACTTGCATAAACATGCATAACTCATTTAACTTGCAAATCATGGCATGGTGAACTTGCATAAACATGCATAACTCATTTAACTTGCAAATCATGGCATAGTGGACTCGCATAAACATGCATAACTCATTTAACTTGCAAATCATGGCATGGTGAACTTGCATAAACATGCATAACTCAATAAACTTACAAAACATGGCATAGTGAACATGCATAACTCAATGAACTTGCAAATCATGGCTTAGTGAACATGCATAAACATACATAACTAAATAAACTTGCAAAGATCCCAACTTTCATCACATATTAACTTTAGAGTTTCTAAAATGAAGGTAAGAGGGCTTACAATGCTTATGCTGACTCAAATGAGTATAGCAATTGTATGAAACCCCTTATGCAACTAATTAAAACCCCCAAATGCAAGCAAACTTGATCAAGACTCCTCCTTTATGATGCCAATAGAGAAACAAGCCTTTAATGCAAGCTAAGGAGGATCATACAAGCCTAAATATACTTGTATGCATGGAAAATTACTTAGGAATTAATTTAGGAATTGTATGAAGAGAGTGGAGGCCATGAGAGTTTTAATTTTGCCATAGTTTTGTTGCTAGAGTGAATAATGAGTGATTTAGGGTAGGTTAGGGTCTTATTTATAGATTAGGCTAGTGATTTAGACCATAGGATTAACCCTAGATTCAATTAGGTCCATCAGATCTCGGAACTCTCTAGAAACAAGCCACAAGACCAAGCCCTAATCAGAAATGGTGCACCAGGCTAAACAGCCCGGGCACCCCCTGTCGACAGGGCAGTCGACATGCTAAGACCCCTGTCGACAGGCCTGTCGACATGGGGTCCTGGGCGGGAATTTTTCCCGCCTGCCCAGTTTGCCCTAACCCTAGTTTCTTAATTTAAAATTTAAATCTGTTTTTACTTAGGAATTTTCTGCAAACTTCAATGGGCCTTAACTGGGTCATACGGACTCCGATTTTCGAAAACTCGGACTCTATTTCGCGTATTTTTCCGAGACGAACGCAATGGCATAGCCCGTTTCCCTTGGTTCAGATTTTATAATTTAATTCTGTCTTGATTTATGTTATAACAGGTTATTGAAAATATGGGTTGTTACAGCCTAGTACTCCCACCGAAGTCTGAAGTTTTCTTGGATTGGCTAGCTATTACGGAAGTTCGTTAAAAACTTTTCGAAGATATCTGGTTACTTAACGAAGCTTACAAAGAAGCACACAAAATTCAAGTGGACTCCAGAGTGTGAGGAGGCTTTTGAGGGGCTAAAGTTAAGATTAACAACTGCTCTAGTGTTAACGATAATCGACGGCAATCAGGACTTGAAAGTCTGGACAGATGCCTCTAGAGAAGGCCTTGGTGCAGTGCTAATGCAAAGAGGTCAAGTTGTTGCTTATGCTGGCCGCCAGCTGAAGCCACATGAAAAGAACTACGTTACTCATGATCTTGAGTTGTTGGCTATCGTATTCGCTTTGAAAATCTGGAGACACTATCTTCTGGGTGATAAATTCGAGTTGTATACAGACCACCAATCGTTAAAGTATCTGTTCACCCAGAAAGACTTGAATCTGAGGTAGCAACATTGGCTGGAGTTCCTTGCAGCATATGATTTTGAGATTCTATACACTCCAGGGAAAGCCAATGTTGTGGCCGATGCGTTAAGCCGAAAGAATGTAATGATCGCCAGTTTTATTACCACGACTTCATTGATAGATAAAATATCTGCTCTTCAGAAGGATGATCACTTCATTCAGAAGATAAGAGAGATAATTCAGAAAGGCGAACCCTCGAGTTTTCAGGTTGATAATGATGGGATTCTAAGGCTAAAAGGTCGACTCTGTGCTACTAACATTTCTGAGCTCCGAAAGGAAGTACTGGATGAATGCCACAAGTCAAAACTTAGTATCCATCCGGGAGTAAGAAAAATGTATAATGACATCAAACGCACTTTCTGGTGGAGGTCGATGAAGAGAGAAATTTCTTTATATGTTAGCCGATGCCCTACTTGCCAAATAGTCAAAACCGACCAACATAAACTGGCTGGATTGTTGCAACCGCTGGACGTTCCAGGTTGGAAGTGGGAACATATTTCCATGGACTTCATAGATGGTTTTCCTAGAACCAGGAAAGGAAATGACAGTATTTGGGTGATCGTAGAGTGCTTCACGAAGACCGCCCATTTCATACCTGTCAGGTCAAACAGAACTGCTCAGAGTCTGGTGCATATATATTTCAATTAAATTGTTAGACTACATGGAGTGCCGATCAGTATAGTTAGTGATAGAGATCCAATATTCACTAGCAAATTTTGGGAGGCATTTCGAGTAGAACTGGGAACGAAGCTGAACTTGAGCACCGCCTATCATCCTCAGACAGATGGTCAGACTGAGAGGGTGAATCGTACTTTAGAAGATCTATTACGGGCTTGTGTTCTAGATTTCGGTGGATCATGGGAAGACCATCTGCATTTGGCTGAATTCTCATATAACAACAGCTACCAGGCGAGCCTGGCAATGTCACCATTCGAAGCATTGTATGGTAGACCGTGCCGATCTCCTGCTTGTTGGGTCGAACCTGGTAATAGACTTGTATTGGGACCTGATATGATCCGGGAAGCTGCCGACAAAGTCGATTTAGTTAAGAAACGATTACTCGCCGCTCAAAGCCGATAGAAAAGCTATGCCGATAAGAGAAGGAGAGATATATCGTTTTTTATTGGCGACATGTATATTTGAAAGTATCGCCGATGAGAGGAGTTATCCGGTTCGGTAAAACAGGGAAATTGGCGCTCAAATTCATTGGTCCGTTTCCTATTCTTGAACGGGTTAGAACTCTCGCTTATAGGGTTAAATTGCCTAATTGGTTGCCTTGAGTGCATGATGTATTTCACATATCTCAACTTCGAAAGCACGTTCATGATCCAGACTTGATCGTGGAAGAAGCAGCGCAACAGGATATTGAAATTACTCCAGAACTAGCTGTGAGAAGAGAGCCGCTAAAGATCATTGGCAAAGAAACCAAGGAACTGAGGAACAAGAAGGTTCACTTAGTCAAAGTGCAATGGAGTGGAGATCCGTGGGATTGTACTTGGGAAACTGAGGAGAGCATTTAGAAAGCCTATCCTAAGTGCCGAGTAGATATCTCTGATTGACTCCGGTGCAAGGTACATTTACCATACTTTGCATTACCATTTGGTTCTCTACTTTTTTGCTATTTTCTTTTCCTAGATGTACACTTTTAATTCTATAAGTCTGATTAATTTAAAGAGAATGCAGGAATTAATTTGTATGATTTTAAAAAGTTAAAAACAATTTGATTGTTGTTTTTGTTATGTGATAGTAGATTTGATTAATTAAATTATTAGAACGATAGTTAATTTAATCAATAATAGAATGAATGGTAGAATTTATTCGATTAAATCACACATTGAACTGATTTAAAAATAGATATATATATATATATACACATGTGCATTATATTTGTTTGAACAGGTAAATAGATTATCTATTGAGTAAAGATTTTATTCGCGTGCCCGAAAAATAGGTAAACCTTAATGGGTTGGATGCGAAATATTATTATATCAACTCCAGTGAATGCCATTGGATGCGGAGTGCTTGTTGTTCTTTGTGTAATCATAAATATCGCCATAGGATAGTAACAATTGATTTTGGAACTACACTACATGGCATACTTCTTGAAGATAGGAATACTTCATCATATACCACATAAGCATTTGGAGCTTGTGTGACGAGGTGGAAGATTTACCATACGAGCGAGAGGCTTGCTTGGCGATGGCTATATATTACAGGTTGAACTGATGACTGATATGGACCATATAAAATTGTAACGATAAATTGCCAGATTAATAAAAAAAACCACACGGGTCTGGAGTTGACAATAATCACGTCTCTCTAGTTATTAGATACGGCACATGGATTATTTATTTCCCACATGGGACGAGGTGACGAGAATTTTTCTCTGGAACAATTAAAAATACACACTCCCTCAGGCTTTGACAGGGTGACGAGAATTTATTCTCTGGAGTCATTATCTATACACGCTCCCCTGTAAACACCAGAATATATCACTATAAATATGTGTATGCTTTATAGGTTTTTTGGGTACCTAATATGGCCCAATAAATTTCCAAACCCCTCCACGTACAAAGGAGGTTATGGCGAAATTTTTCGAAAATTCTGGGTGTTAGCCAAATTTTTGAAGAATTTGAAAATTCTCAGAAACTGAAAAGTTGGAGAATGGAAGCTAGATTGAACGTAGAGTTGATTAACCAAACCATTTTCGACTTTGTTCCTTTTCGGGGACGAAAAGTTTTAAGTGGGGGAGATTGTAACAACTCGGAAAATCTGAACCAATTTAAAAATTTTAAATTGGCTGTTTTAGTGGATTTTAAATAAAATATTTTAAATAATAACGATGAAAAGTAAGTTTGAATGGACATTTGAAAATGAATATAATTAATTCTAATTATAAACAAGGCCTGAAATGGCGCGGTAGTTTCGAAATTTGAATTCAAACTTTGAGTGACTGTACCGGACAAAACGGATTTGAGTGAAACCAAAAATATTTAAATCTATTAGTGAATATCTTTCTAACGAATCTAAAAAATCAAAGTTTCATAGCGGGAAGCAAAAGTTATGGCTAGATGAATTTTCAGAAAGGTCGCTATAGAGTTTATATAGCCCGTGAAAATGGTCATTTTGCAAACGACCACGGAATTCGACGAAACCACTTTTGTTGGGTCCGGGATGTTAAACTATTGCTAGGTTTCAAATTTCATAATTTTTGAAGCCAGTATGTGAGCGTGGCAAAGGAAAATGTGTTTGGTCGATTTCTATTAAATTGGATCGACCAGAAAATGGCCATTTTTCAAACGGTCTCATAATTCGATGAAACTAGTTTTGTTGGGACCGTATCATCAAAACATAGCTAGATTTATTTTTCTGGAATTTTTCGAATCAGTTTGTGGCCCCGGCAAATTGAAATGTACGTTCGAATTAAATATTGAATGTTTTATATTTTAATTTGAAGGAAAACTGAATTAAACAGTCGAATGGGCCTACGAAACATATCCCATTGTGTTCGGAATGGGGGTATTTAGCTAGGGACGACAGTCGTTGGGTTTGAATTAGTGTTCATGTGTGAAGAGGGTATTTTAGAAATTTAAAAATATATATAAATTAATAAAAAAATTCATTGGTCAACAAAGCCTTTCTCTCTCCCCGACTCCAGATCACGAACGACGGAAACGTTTTCCCTCCTTCTCTCTTCTTTTTCTCACAATCCACTCAACAAAAACCCATGGTACTTTGGAGAATTTCGTAGTGCTCAACACGATCTTCGAATCCATACTAACCTCAGATTTTTTTCGTGGGGTATTGCGCTCGAATCGAGCTCGAGAAGATTCCACCTTTGGAGCACCGCCGTGAGCAGGATGAGCCGTCGAAGTGGGCCCCCCTACATCGATCTGAGCGCCGTTCCAAAGCCTAGAGGGTGGCGCCTACCGATCTCGTCCTAGTACTGCGGATTTTGAGTTATTGCAAAACCTAGTTTTGAACATTCAAAGAAAGGTACGGCTGTTAAATTATATAACCTATATTATAGCAGTTTAAAGCGCTACGGTTTTTGATTTCACTGTAAAAATCATATCTTTTTTGTTTGTAGACGAAATTCAGTGAAACAAGAGACAGTGGACTCGTGTGGACGTTTTCTACATTCTAGAAGAGATCGCATATTTTTCTGAGCCTTTTGCTATTTTTGGTGGAGTGGAACCCAATGTGAGATTTCTAAATTATAAACGATATGGAAAACGACGATATGTAAATTATATAGTCGATGTATGAGTTATATAAGCGTTGTACACCTCTTGTATAAGCGTTGTATAAGTTGTACGTTCGATATATAAGTTGTATATGAGTTGTAAAAATTATATATGTGTTAAAATAGAAGTGAAATGCTTATATATATATATATATATATACATCCCTCGTCCACAAACCATGGACGATATTTATTGGTTGTGATTGGTGTGAAAATTGATTGATAGCGAATGGTTGATTTGAATTATTTGTAGTTGAAATTGATTGATTGTGGTTGAAAAATACCCGTTTGTGGTTGAGAATTATTTGGTTGAAACCACATAGGATTAGTTTGTGGAAAAGAAATAAAAATATACATGCCGCCTGCGTGCGAACTAGATGCATGAAATCCCCATTGTCAAAAGCTGCGAGGCTTTAAGGTAGAGCGAGGAGCTCTGACAACCCGTATTTTCAATAACCTGTTATAATATAAATCGAGGCAGAATTTAATTATAAAATCTGAATCAAGGGAAACGGGCTATGCCATTGCGTTCGCCTCGGAAAAATACGCGAAATAGAGTCCGAGTTTTCGAAAATCGGAGTCCGTATGACCCAGTTAAGGCCCATTGAAGTTTTCAGAAATTTCCATATTAAAAACAGGTTTAAATTTTAAGTTAAAAACAAGGGTTAGGGCACAACTGGCGTCAGGCGGGAAAACTCCCGCCAGGACCCCCATGTCGACAGGCATGTCGACAGGGTCCCCAGGGTGTCGACAGCCCTGTCGACACAGGGTGGCCGGGCAGTTTTGCCTGGCGCACCATTTTGGGTCTTGGTCTGGTCTTGTGGCTTGGTTCTAGAGAATTCCTAAATCTGACGGACCTAAACTAACCTAGGGTTAATCCTAGGGCTAAAAACACTTTAATCTTCTATAAATAAGCCCCTAATCCTACCCTAAAACCCCATTATTCATTCTAGCAACCAAACTATGTCAAATTGATTTCTCAAATGGCCTCCACTTAAGAACCCTAGCCTCTACCCTCTTCATAAATCATTCCTATGAAGATTATGATGTTCATACAAGCATTTCTAAGTTGTATGAATGATCATTAGCTTGCATACATCATCAAGTTGCAAGTTTTATTTGCTAAGCTAGAGTTTTTGGGATTTTTGTTAAGGGTGTTTCTTATTGGAACTTTGTTTTGGGTTTTTATGCTTGCATAAAAGGGCTTCTCAATCTTTACTTGTAGATTTGTGTCTTCATAATATTTGTAAGCCCTCTTACCTTCATTCTAGAAACTCTAAAATTAATATGTGATGAAAGTTGGGATTTATGCATGTTTAATAAGTTATGCATGCTTATGCGAGTTCACTATGCCATGTTACACATGTTTGACAAGTTATGCATGTTTATGCAAGTTCACTATGCCATGTTACACATGTTTGACAAGTTATGCATGTTTATGCAAGTTCACTATGCCATGTTACACATGTTTGACAAGTTATGCATGTTTATGCAAGTTCACTATGCCATGATTTGCAAGTTTAACAAGTTATGTATGTTTATGCAAGTTCACTATGCCATGATTTGCAAGTTTAACAAGTTATGCATGTTTATTATGATATGTAAGATTCATCATGCATGTTGTGCTAAGTTCCCTCTTTCTATCCTTTATGCGTTATGACGAATATGTAAGCGATAGAATGACGTTGGGGGGTTTGGGTAAAACTTAAAATACATGAAAATATAAGATTGGGAATTTACCTATTAAGTTAGGTCTACCCCTTGGGAATTTACCTATTAAGTTAGGTCTACCCAAGTATTTGTTAAACTTGTAATTATGTTTTGAAAATAAAGTGGACATGACACTTAGAAAACATAAGTGTGGCCAACTCGAGGTTGGGTTGAGTTTGTAGCATAAACCTACCCGGAACCGACCGGCTTAACTAGTGGCTACAAGCAATAGAACCCAATGTGAGTAGTTGGTCATGTTGCACGTGAAACCCGAGGTTAGACTAAGTTGTGGTGTAAACCTAACCGGACCCGCCCGGCCTAACTAGTAACCACAACAAGGTCTAATGTGAGAGGTTGGGTGCATTAAATTAATTAATGCCTCATGATTAGGGTTAAGTCATGGCCCACTAATACTTAACCAATTTTGGGGATACGAGGGATTAAATGGGGTTAAGTGGTGAACTGTTGGTTACACTTAACTAATTTAATCCATGATTAGTGAGGGGTTAAACCACACTTAACCCTCTTAGAAAACCCTAGAGGCTAGGCTGGGGCGGGGCACGATTACTGGACTGATGTAAGCGACCAAAGCGACGGCTGAGTGGTACAGCGGTGCGGGTCCAGGCAGGCTACGGACGTGCACGTAGTCCAATGTTGGACAAACTCGAGGCACGGGTACCAGTAGGTTTAGACTGTGCATTATTGCTTAGGTGTCTGGGGTTGACACCCGAGGGCTTGATACACCCGAAGGTGGACCCAGCACAGCCTGACTACAGCCATATGTGGGCTGTATGGACACCAACACTTGACGTGTTAGGTTTATAGGGAGCCGATCGACTAGACCGTTGGGCTGGACCTTGTATTAAGGTCACCTCATGTTATTGGGCCAAAGTTTGGGCTGAGGGATCAATACCTGCTATGTTAGTTTGCTAGTACACTGTGGTGCAAAGCTTAATCTTCTTTATGTGATGACACCTTTATCTATTGCCAGTATGTTCATCTCAGTTTCCATCATGATGCTAACTTTATTAGTCTATAGACTGATCGTAGTAGGGCTTACCAGTCTTTTTGACTGACCTGTTTTCTTTCGCCTCTTTTCTTCCGTTCCCCCCCCCCCCCAGGTTCTCAGGGAGGGAATACAGGAGCTTAGCTTGGATCTTACCTGCTTTCTTGGATAGCTCATGTATGCTTTGGACTTGAGCTCGCTATGGTTTTTCTGCTTTGGGGATAACTACTTATGTTTTTCTTTTCAGTTTTCAGATGATGTTGTTTATGTACTAGACTTATTTTATTTGGAAAATTGACATGATGTTGTACTAAGACTTGATTTGAAATGGTTTGAAAATCTTCCGCTGTTTTATCTATGTTATTTACTCTGCTTTACATATATATTTATGTTCTTGTTCTGCCTTGATATATCATTATGCATGCTTACCCAGTTCTAACGCCCCCCCGAAGCTAGTGCCCCCTAAAGAGCGACCCTAGCGGAGGTGGGGTGTTACAAATTTGGTATCAGAGCATATGGTTTACAAGAAAGAACAAAAAGTTTTTAAAAGACTTTTGAAAAACTATTTTCAAAACAAGTATAAAGTATTTTCCAAAGAAAAGTCTAGTATTTTAAAAGGCTATTCCCCAAAAAGCCATTAGCGTTATCCTTCGTTCCCTTGACCTAATCTTATCTTATCTTTCGTTTCAGTATGGCTGAGAATCTTGCCATCCCGGATGGAGTAAACGTACCACTCTGGTATAGGAGACTTCTAGAAGCTAGGGCGGCAGCTGGCCCCGCAAACCCTACTCCCACTCCTCCTGTAGTTGAGAATCCTCCCCCTAATGTCCCTCCTCCAGTGGTTCCGGTTCCTCCTCCTCCAGTTGCTGAGGCTCCTCTTCCTCCTCCTCCCCCTCAGCATCCTCAGGTTGAGTTCACGAAGTTTTGTAAAGACTTCAAGGCAATGGGAGGCAAGAATTTCCTAGGCACGGAATCTTTTGTTGAAGCTAGGAATTGGCTGAAAGACACTGAGGACTTGTTTGCTATCTTTAGGATTGATGACGAGAGGAAGATCTTATTGACAGTGTGGCTTTTGAAGGATGAAGCAGCCTATTGGTGGGAGGTCACCAATGGGACGAGGCCCGTCGAGACTTGGGCCGATTTGAGGGCTAGGTTTGTGGCCAAGTTTCTATCTTCTGTTGAGGCGAATTTACAGATGGAGAAGTTCATTGCATTAAAGCAAGGTGATATGTCTGTCAAGGAGTATGTGAACAAGTTTAATCAGCTGGCCCGTTTTGGTTTGGATATGGTGAACACTCCTGAGAAGAAGGATCTTCGATTTGCTAGAGGGTTGAATGTGCCGCTACAGGGCTTGGCGATGTCACATATTCCGCATGGGGCTACTTTTGAGAGTTTGGTCGATATGGCTCTACTTCAGGGAGACGGAAAGAAAGAAGTCAAGTCGAGTGATACTCAAGCAAAGAAGACTGATTCTCAGGGTAAAGGCAATCAAGGTGGGCAAAGCAGTCAGGGGAATCAGAGCAAGAACAAGAAGGGGAACAACAACAAAGGCAAGGGAAAGTGCAATTACTGTGGTGCGCCTGGACACTTTGCTAAGGATTGTAGGAAGAAGAAAAGGAAGCTTAGTGGTGGATGTTTTTCCTGTGGTGAGACTGGACACTTCAGCAAGGAATGCCCGAAAAAGACTCAGCGTGCTGGACCTTCAGGAGGGCAAGTTCATGCTCTCAATACCGCTCCAGTTCCCGATCGAGGTAGTGTTTCTGTTGAGAACCTTGTTTATGTTTCCGATCTTCCAGTTCGTACCTTGTTTGATTCTGGTGCATCACATAGCTTTATTTCATCTGATCTTGTTGATAGTTTGCACCTTAGTACTAGCTTAGTGGATGATCCCGTTTGTGTTTCGAATCCCATTGGGGGTTCTGCTCATCTATCTATGATATGTGAGGATCTGAGGATCTCTATACTTAGTGTAGAGTTCTTGTGTAGTGCGTATGTTCTTGGTTTCAGGGGATACGGATTGATTTTGGGCATGGATTGGCTGTCTAGATATGGAGCCATTTTTGATTGTGAGCATAGGGTTGTGAGGCTTGTGACTTGCCTTGGCAACACCTTAGAGATTTCATGCAATCCGAAGGATCCCGTCATGTTGTGCTATCTTGAATCTCTCGGCTCATCAGAGGAAACCCTTCAGTCTGTAAGGGTGGTCCGAGATTATCCAGATGTTTTTGAAGAAGTTAAGGGGTTGCCCCCTAAACGAGAGATTGATTTTCGCATTTATCTGGTGGATAATGCTAAGCCTGTTTCTTTGCCCGTTCGGCACATGGCTCCGCGTGAGAGACGGGAGCTCAGCAAGCAAGTAAAGGAGTTGCTTGAGAAGAACTTCATCAGACGAAGTATATCCGAATGGGGAGCGCCTGTGGTGTTTGCTACTAAGGCAGATGGTTCTCTTCGACTTTGTGTGGACTATAGAGAGTTGAATAAGCTGACCAAGAAGAACAGACACCCATTACCGAGGATTGATGATCTTTTTGACCATCTTGTTGGTGCTTCTGTTTTCTCTCAGCTTGATCTTGCTACTGGATTTCATCAGCTCAGAGTGGCTGAAGATAGTATAGACAAGACTGCATTCAGAACTCCAGATGGATTCTTTGAATGGCTTGTTATGCCGTTCGGTTTGACGAATGCACCCGCATATTTCGTGGACTTGATGAGTAGGGTGTTTCGAGAGTTCTTGAACAAGTTTGTCGTGGTCTTTGTGTATGATATTCTGATCTTCTCTAAGGATGAAGAAGAGCATGCGAGGCATCTTGTAGAGGTGATGGATACGCTTAGAGCGCATCAGTTAAAGGCCAAGTTCTCCAAGTGTCACTTGTGGAGAAGGGAAGTTCGGTTCCTTGGGCATATAGTATCTAAGCAAGGCTTGGCGGTGGATCCCGCTAAAGTAGTTGCTGTGCAGGATTGGAAGACTCCAAGGAATGCAACCGAAGTGAGAAGTTTTCTAGGTCTTGCAGGGTTTTACCGGAAGTTCATCAAGGACTTCGCGAAGATATCCGCTCCTCTTACTAAGTTGACGAAGAAGAACTTAGTTTTTGCTTGGGATATGGACTGTGAGCTTGCTTTTCAGAAACTCAAGAGAGCCCTTACCTCAGCACCAGTTCTAGCTTTACCCGATGGTGGTAAGATGTTTGCTGTGTACACTGATGCTTGTGGCACGGGATTGGGCGCCGTTCTGATGCAAGAAGGCAGAGTTATATGTTTTGGTGGTAGGCAACTTAAGGTGCATGAGAAGAATTATCCCACTCATGATCTAGAGCTGGCAGCAATAGTATATGCACTCAAGGCTTGGCGTCATTATCTTCTGGGAGAGAGATTTGAGCTATATACTGATCATAAGTCTTTGAAGTATCTCTTTTCGCAGAAGGATCTGAACTTAAGGCAGCAAAGGTGGATGGAATTCTTGGCGTCCTACGATTTTGATATAGCCTATACCCCTGGTAAGGGGAATGTTGTGGCGGATGCGTTGAGTAGAAAAAGGTTGACACTAAGTCCTCTATTTGTTGAGATGAAGAATTTAGAGTTCTTGGCAACCTTTGATTTCTCTTTGGCAGTTGAGTCGATGACCGGTTCTTTAGCATCTCTTGAGCTCAGGCCTACCCTTCTGGATCAAGTTGGGTCTTCGCAGAAGGAAGACCCTCAGATAATTGAGATTATGGATAAGCTGATTCGAGGGGAGACATCTAGTCACCTTGCTCGATATTCTATACATGATAAGGGTTGGCTGAGGAAAGACGGAAGGCTTTGTGTTCCGATGGTGGAAGACTTGGTGAGGAAAGTTCTTGAGGAAGCACATCGCTCCAAGTTGACTATACATCCGGGTGGAGACAAGATGTATAAGGATATGAAGCGCATTTTCTTCTAGCCTGGAATGAAGAAGGATGTGGCAGAGTTTGTCTCTAGATGTGTTGTTTGTCAGAGAGTAAAAGCCGAGTCGAAGAAGCCCGGTGGGCTATTGCATCCTCTAGAGGTCCCGCTATGGAAGTGGGAGAGTATTTCTATGGACTTTGTTGACGGATTGCCAAGGTCAAGAAAAGGGAATACAAGCATATGGGTCATTGTGGATAGGCTTACGAAGAGTGCTCATTTCATTCCGGTGAAGAGCAAGAGGACCGCATCTTGGCTAGCGTCCGTATATCTTCGTGAGATTGTGAGACTTCATGGAGTCCCTTCTAGTATTGTCAGTGACCGTGACCCAATCTTTACTAGTCAGTTCTGGAACAGTTTGCAGGAAGCTATGGGCACGAGGTTGAACCTGAGTACGGCTTATCACCCACAGACGGACGGTCAAACCGAGAGGGTGAATAGGGTACTCGAGGATCTGTTGAGGCTTTGTATTCTGGATTTTGGTGGTACTTGGGAAGACCATCTTCCTCTTGTGGAATTTGCTTATAATAACAGTTATCAGGCGAGCATTGGGATGGCACCATTTGAGGCTTTATATGGGAGACCGTGCAAGTCACCTACATGTTGGTGGGAGACTACAGATAAGCTTATACTTGGACCTGACATGATTAGAGATACATCCGAGAAGGTCGAGTTGATTAGAAGACGGATGAAGGCGGCCCAAGACAGACAGAAATCTTATGCTGATAAGCGAAGGACTGATTTGGAGTTTGATGTTGGGGATATGGTTTTCGTGAAGGTTTCTCCTTTGCGGAATGTGGTTCGGTTTGGAGCAGTAGGAAAGTTAGCCCCAAGGTTTGTTGGACCGTTTCCAGTTGTAGAGAGGATCGGGCAGATGGCCTATAGAGTGGAATTGCCCGAGAAGCTAGCTGGAGTGCATAATGTTTTTCATGTTTCGCATCTCCGGAAGTGTTTGCATAAGTCAGCAGAGGTGGTTGAGCCAAGTGTTCTAGAAGATGTGGAAGTAGAGAAAGAAGCTACCTTGAGGAGAGCTCCGATTCGTATATTGGGGACAGAGATCAGGAAGCTAAGGAATCGTGAGGTCAAGTTGGTGAAGGTTCAATGGGGTGAAGCCGAGGAAGACGCAACTTGGGAAACTGAAGAGAAGATGCGTAGGCTTTATCCATTCCTTTTTGAGGGTACACTCTCAATCTCTTTATCTTTCCATGTCTATCTAGTTTATCTAGTTCATCGTGTCTATCTTATCATGAGAACCTTAGGTAGAATCCTTTGGATGAAACATGTGTTTGAGACATGTTATGTTTGGTGGTTGCAAGTGGTTGCAAGTGTTTGCAAGTGGTTACTCGTGGATGCATGATACACATTAGGCACTAGATCGGCTCGCACACTCCTCATATTGCATATGCATGAGTGTTTATGCTTATTCATGGATGAAAATGGTGTGATATCACATGGGTGTTGCATATGGGTGTATGTTATGTGCACACATATAGATGATATACATTATGTTAGGAATTGCACACATATGGATTCATTTCACTAACATAATTCGCATTGATGATATTTGCATTAGATAAGTACATATACACACACCTCTGCATATGTTCATCCAGCATTTAGAATCTTGTAAGAACAATGATTGCTCGTGGATGATGCTTTGAGTAGATGGATGATTGGATGGTAGGATACGTTCTTCCTAACTTAATGATTTCGGGGACGAAATCCTTTAAGGAGGGGAGAATGTGACAACCCGTATTTTCAATAACCTGTTATAATATAAATCGAGGCAGAATTTAATTATAACATCTGAATCAAGGGAAACGGGCTATGCCATTGCGTTCGTCTCGGAAAAATACGCGAAATAGAGTCCGAGTTTTCGAAAATCGGAGTCCGTATGACCCAGTTAAGGCCCATTGAAGTTTTCAGAAATTTCCATATTAAAAACAGGTTTAAATTTTAAGTTAAAAACAAGGGTTAGGGCACAACTGGCGTCAGGCGGGAAAACTCCCGCCAGGACCCCCATGTCGACAGGCATGTCGACAGGGTCCCCAGGGTGTCGACAGCCCTGTCGACACAGGGTGGCCGGGCAGTTTTGCCTGGCGCACCATTTTGGGTCTTGGTCTGGTCTTGTGGCTTGGTTCTAGAGAATTCCTAAATCTGACGGACCTAAACTAACCTAGGGTTAATCCTAGGGCTAAAAACACTTTAATCTTCTATAAATAAGCCCCTAATCCTACCCTAAAACCCCATTATTCATTCTAGCAACCAAACTATGTCAAATTGATTTCTCAAATGGCCTCCACTTAAGAACCCTAGCCTCTACCCTCTTCATAAATCATTCCTATGAAGATTATGATGTTCATACAAGCATTTCTAAGTTGTATGAATGATCATTAGCTTGCATACATCATCAAGTTGCAAGTTTTATTTGCTAAGCTAGAGTTTTTGGGATTTTTGTTAAGGGTGTTTCTTGTTGGAACTTTGTTTTGGGTTTTTATGCTTGCATAAAAGGGCTTCTCAATCTTTACTTGTAGATTTGTGTCTTCATAATATTTGTAAGCCCTCTTACCTTCATTCTAGAAACTCTAAAATTAATATGTGATGAAAGTTGGGATTTATGCATGTTTAATAAGTTATGCATGCTTATGCGAGTTCACTATGCCATGTTACACATGTTTGACAAGTTATGCATGTTTATGCAAGTTCACTATGCCATGTTACACATGTTTGACAAGTTATGCATGTTTATGCAAGTTCACTATGCCATGTTACACATGTTTGACAAGTTATGCATGTTTATGCAAGTTCACTATGCCATGATTTGCAAGTTTAACAAGTTATGTATGTTTATGCAAGTTCACTATGCCATGATTTGCAAGTTTAACAAGTTATGCATGTTTATTATGATATGTAAGATTCATCATGCATGTTGTGCTAAGTTCCCTCTTTCTATCCTTTATGCGTTATGACGAATATGTAAGCGATAGAATGACGTTGGGGGGTTTGGGTAAAACTTAAAATACATGAAAATATAAGATTGGGAATTTACCTATTAAGTTAGGTCTACCCCTTGGGAATTTACCTATTAAGTTAGGTCTACCCAAGTATTTGTTAAACTTGTAATTATGTTTTGAAAATAAAGTGGACATGACACTTAGAAAACATAAGTGTGGCCAACTCGAGGTTGGGTTGAGTTTGTAGCATAAACCTACCCGGAACCGACCGGCTTAACTAGTGGCTACAAGCAATAGAACCCAATGTGAGTAGTTGGTCATGTTGCACGTGAAACCCGAGGTTAGACTAAGTTGTGGTGTAAACCTAACCGGACCCGCCCGGCCTAACTAGTAACCACAACAAGGTCTAATGTGAGAGGTTAGGTGCATTAAATTAATTAATGCCTCATGATTAGGGTTAAATCATGGCCCACTAATACTTAACCAATTTTGGGGATACGAGGGATTAAATGGGGTTAAGTGGTGAACTGTTGGTTACACTTAACTAATTTAATCCATGATTAGTGAGGGGTTAAACCACACTTAACCCTCTTAGAAAACCCTAGCAACGTGGTCTGTTCCAGCAGTAATCCCAGTTTGGTATCATTCACAACCCTAGAGGCTAGGCTGGGGCGGGGCACGATTACTGGACTGATGTAAGCGACCAAAGCGACGGCTGAGTGGTACAGCGGTGCGGGTCCAGGCGGGCTACGGACGTGCACGTAGTCCGGTGTTGGACAAACTCGAGGCACGGGTACCAGTAGGTTTAGACTGTGCATTATTGCTTAGGTGTCTGGGGTTGACACCCGAGGGCTTGATACACCCGAAGGTGGAACCAGCACAGCCTGACTACAGCCATATGTGGGCCGTATGGACACCAACACTTGACGTGTTAGGTTTATAGGGAGCCGATCGACTAGACCGTTGGGCTGGACCTTGTATTAAGGTCACCTCATGTTATTGGGCCAAAGTTTGGGCTGAGGGATCAATACCTGCTATGTTAGTTTGCTAGTACACTGTGGTGCAAAGCTTAATCTTCTTTATGTGATGACACCTTTATCTATTGCCAGTATGTTCATCTCAGTTTCCATCATGATGCTAACTTTATTAGTCTATAGACTGATCGTAGTAGGGCTTACCAGTCTTTTTGACTGACCTGTTTTCTTTCGCCTCTTTTCTTCCGTTTCCCCCCCCCCCAAGGTTCTCAGGGAGGGAATACAGGAGCTTAGCTTGGATCTTACCTGCTTTCTTGGATAGCTCATGTATGCTTTGGACTTGAGCTCGCTATGGTTTTTCTGCTTTGGGGATAGCTACTTATGTTTTTCTTTTCAGTTTTCAGATGATGTTGTTTATGTACTAGACTTATTTTATTTGGAAAATTGACATGATGTTGTACTAAGACTTGATTTGAAATGGTTTGAAAATCTTCCGCTGTTTTATCTATGTTATTTACTCTGCTTTACATATATATTTATGTTCTTGTTCTGCCTTGATATATCATTATGCTTGCTTACCCAGTTCTAATGCCCCCCAGAAGCTAGTGCCCCCTAAAGAGCGACCCTAGCGGAGGTGGGGTGTTACAGGAGCCGTACTAGGGACGACCCTGGTTTTTACTACCCTGCCGTTATGCTGCCGAAATTTTGAATAATATTCATGTGTTAGAATTATTTTCTTGTGTTGAAACCATATTCGTGTGTTGAATAGAAAACCATCATGTGTTGAATAGAAATTCATGTGTTGAATGGTATTCGTGTTTTGAAATAAATTGTTTTATAATATAAATCATATTTTTATCACCTATATGAACTATATAAAATAATCGTGTTTTGAAATGAATTGTTTTACAATAAAAATCACATTTTTAATATATATATATATACAAACTATAGAAAACCTTCCTGTGTTGAATAGAAATTCATGTGTTGAATGGTATTCGTTTTTTGAAATAAATTGTTTTATAATAAAAATTATATTTTTATCATCTATATGAACTATATAAAATAGTCGTGTTTTGAAATAAATCGTTTTACAATAAAAATCACATTTTTACTATAAACATGAATTGTTAAAAATAGTGAAGTGTCGAAGTGATTGTCGGTTGGATAAAAATATCATTTTTATCAAATGTATGAAAAGAAAATAATTTTGAAATCGAAGAATCAATTATATTTATATTCATATATATATAAATATAATTAAAATATATTGAATGACGAAGCTGCAGTTCGTGTTTTGAAACCATGATTTCAAACGATTAGTGCGGGAGATCCGACCATCGGATTTTCCCGAAACCGAAACCGTTGGGTTCGCTTTGGGAATATCTTTCCAACGACACCAACTTTGTAAGATCCAATGGCTGGATTGTCTGGAATGTTTAATTCAAATCTAATGAAAAACAGTGCCAGAATCGATTATATTTATATACAAATATATATAATTAAATTAAATCGAATAACGATGCTGTAGTTCGTATTTTGAAATCGAAACTTCAAACGATTGTACCGCGAGATCTGACCCTCGGATTTTCCCAAAATGAGAACCGTTGGATTCGTTTTGAAAAGATCTTTCTAATGGTATAAAATTTGTGAAGATCCAACGGTTAGATTTTCAGATATGTGTAAATCAAATCTGAAGAAAAACAGCGCCACGGCCGCGTTATGGCCCGAAGCGTCGTTTGAATAAGTTGGCTATTTTAAAATAAATAAAAATAGTGATAAATCGTTATAAAATACTATAAATGATATGGAATGTGAAATTTAGAAATTTACTGAAGGTTAGCTGAGTCGAATGGTTTCCTGGGTTTTGATCTGATGTTGGTTTCGGCCTTCGGGGTTAATATTTGGGAAATCGTTCTCTTACTGATTGACGGTTAGTGACTAATAAATTGGAATGAGGCGTATGTTGTGTTTGTGTAGCACTAGTTATTTATATACGCGAGTTGCTCAGAAAGACCGGGATTATCCCATTCTGAATAACTGAATCGACGAAAAGAAATCGAAGATGAAGACGATGGTTGAAGACCGGAGGTCTTCACCTCGTTTGGATGGTAACTGGTGTACTGATTGGGAGGCATCCCGAAATATGGATAATGAGTGGTGATCGTCCAGACGTACGTGGAGATCGATGGGTACGCGACGTATATAGTGCCTCCGGTTTCGTTCAGACCCAGAGCGGACTTGTAAATGGACTGTGTGTCTGACATTGGAATTCATTCTGTGTGATTGATAGCCATCAGTTTCATGGTGTAAATTGCATGTGTGGCATGCTAAGATGCAGTGATCAAGGCTTTTGTTGAAAAGCAAAGTCTTGTGGTGATGATCAAAGCACCGCCTGTGTGGTGTAGCTTTGTGTATAACGTGAATTCACGAGCCTCACACCCCGGTATGAACCAGAAACTGGAGAAGGACCTCAGGGAGGGTATGTGTTTCCTTCTATCTAGAGGTGGTGACGGCGCTTGAACTGGCTGATATTTATATTATTTTCACCTATGTGGTTGTTGCTGTTGCGAGGCGCCTCAGATATATCGGTCGATCCGGGACCGATGGAATCATTCGTTGGCTCATTTACGCCCCAAAGGCCGGGGAAATGCAGTGCTCAGGAATTTTAATCCACATCGGTGGACCGGCCATGTCGCTCCAAGGGTTTGACTGAGTACTTGCCCTAAGACTCGGGCTAGACAGTCTCGAATTCGGTAAGGACTATCTTTTGCCTTGGTTCATGACGGAAATACAACTTCCAAATACGTGACTGTGCGGTTTTGATTGTATATATATATGGCGACATGATATATGGTACCCAGGCCGTCTATGATTGATAGTTATGATTCGAAATTGTTTTTGAAACATGTAAACACTATTAACAATATCAAATGCTTTTGTTTTATTCGTATCAAGCATATTTTGGCCATTATAAGGTAAAACTCTATCCTCACGTTTGCGTTGCATTGTGTGATGGGAACTGAGTCTTATAATGGCTTCATTTTTTTAAAAGGCATTGCGATGTTTAAAAGAATTATTTGTTTTAAAGCACTGGCAATCCAATGGAGAAAACCCGTTCCGCGAAAGTGGCGTGGTCTTGTGATTAGCCAATTGTATAGTGTGTTAAGTAGATTTCTCATACCAGTCCCATGATTGACTCGTAGTTTGTTTCACTTCCAAACTCGGGTGCCCCTATTTCTACACGGGCAGCCTTGTATTCAGGTTTTAACAGGCTCTTTCTGGATAGCTGGAGCTGAAGATGGATTCTATCATTTCTCTTTCTATGCTGTTCAGCTCCTATTATACATATTTTGTTTGTTTTCCGCCGTAGACATTTATGTATAGGTGAACTGTATTTGTACTAAGTAAGATCCTGTATACTGTGTAACTCTGATGTTTACGTTTATCTAGTGTATTATTTGTACATTATCTGGTGTATTTATTTAATTTTGTTCTGTTATTATCTGTTTATGTGTTATGTTCCAAAGATTACCCTTGCCACCGTCCGTACTGGGATTGGGGTCGTTACACCAGTTCACAATTAGAATTTCCAATAGCCACCTTTTCAGAATTTGAATTTCTAAAAGCCACTTTTCCTATCTTTCAATCTTTGAATTTTCAAAGGTCATAAAACACATCTTTTCTGGAATTGGACAATATTTCAGTTGATCACATGACTTTTCAACATAATTATATGCAGACTCTTTCAACATTGATGCAATGCATGAATTGACACTAATGTTAACAAGTATTTAAAGATTTGCCATTTTTTGAAAATTTCAAAAATCAGATTATGAACTTTTTGAAAAACCTGGCTCTAATACCAATTGTTAGGGATTGTGAAATGGATCGCAAAGGAAAAACAAATACAAGAGGGCGGTGAATAGTGTTTTTGAGAATTTAAACAAATCTAAACTCATATAAACTACTACATGAACCTAACACCACAGAAACAATCGTAGATATAGAATCAAACACAAATGCAAAGATAAAAAAAATAAAGTGCAGAAAAGGAAAGAACACACCGTATTTTATACTGGTTCTTGCTCCTACGTCCAGTCCCACACAATGCTAGATTACGTAGAGTTTTATTACTATATCAATAGTCAATTACAACCCTCCTTGATTTCAAGGCTACAAAGGATACCACCGATTACCCGTCCTTGATTTCACAGCTACAACGGAGACCACTGATTATCCATCCTTGATTTCACGGCTAGAACGGATAACACTGATTACTTACACAACTCAAGCAATTACAAATAGTCTATAACTCTTCAATAGCACTTGATTCAGAGAGTAATGAGTAGAGAGTGTAGAGGGAAGAAGATTAGTGAAAATAGAATTGAATTCGGCAGTGTATAGGTGTAGAAATCCTAAAAATGATAAAGAATATTGGTGTAATGAAAGGGAATGAAGATGGATAAGAAGAAGTTATAAAAAATTCGAAATCAGCCCCTTTTTATAGTGTTCGAAAGGTTGCAACGTCTTAGAGCCGTCACGAATAATGAAAAGACACTTTCTTTCAATTTTGAAAAAATGACAGTTATATGTCGACACATATATATTTGTATGTCGACATATATATGTACAAAATTGAAATTTGAATATTTTTCAAGTGTTTTGATAAATAGATAATTCTAGAAATTCTTGAATTAAAACATAGTGTTATAAATAAACATTATAAAGTAGAAAATCATATGAAAACATAAATATAAACTATATAAACATGTTTATAAAATTATAAATTTTAAAACTATATAATATAAAGTATAAAATATAAATATATAAAACAAAGTATAAACTTATAAAACATAAGTTTAAAATCAAATAAAAATAGAAAGTAAAATAGAGAAGATAGAGATTGAAGATAGAATTTGAAAACAGAATTTGAAATTATTTTGAATTTGAACATGGAGTGCTATTCAGAGTCTTACATAATCTAGACTCTACAACTATATTTATCTTGAAATCTTAAAATCTTGAATGCTCATGAATCTTGAAACATCTCCGAGTTCTGAATCTCTAACGTCTTTATACTATACAGTCTTCAATAATAACTCCTGTATATAAATCTTGTACGTGTGTGTGTTTGTATATATATATATTCTAGAGAAAAAGTGTTAGTATATATTTTATAATCAATTAATATTGAAATAAGGTTGTTATCATCAAAACTCCATTCTCCAGCACCATGGGGGACTGAACAAACCACAGAACAAGCCACACTTAAATTCTATGAGGTTTATTTAGTAACTAAACAAGCCACTATTGGTTATGCTCTTAGCTCCATTTTCTCCACTCCTTGCATTGTCTCATACAACAGCCTCCCTGTCTCTTTAGGCAGTCTAAACACCCAGACTTCTCCCATCAACATTGTAACACCCACGTCCATTAATGTCACTCACAAAGGGAATGCATTAACTTTCATGGAGCATTTTAAGTGTGTATAGAACAGAAACTTAACAACAAGACAGATATAAACAGTACTAAAACTTTAAAACTTTATTTCATTGCAGCGAAAAATACATAAGTTTGGTTACATCATCAAAACTAGAGTCAAAGTACATAATATCCATCTTGACCAACTCAAGGTACATAAATTGAAAGACATAACCCCAGTACAAAAAAGCCATAAATAAGAGAGGCTAAACTTTACTTCAGCGATCCAAGCAACTTCTAAAAGCAGAGATACAGCTATCCAAAATCAAGCTCCATTGGTGCTAGTTCCAACCCGAGCACTTGGGGGGGGGGGGGGAGAGGAAGAAAAGAGGACGAAACAAAGGGGGTCAGACATAAAGTCTGGCGAGTGCGATAACTTTAACAATATAATTACCCAAAATAACTAGGCCAAGACATAAGTTGGAAAATAAGGAAATGACTGTGAATAATTGAGTAAGACAGAGTAAACAAGGAAATAAGATGAGCAAAGATAACGTTAAAGCGCACCTAAACCACTATAAGATATTTACTATACTGCACCACCACTACTATACTACAACACCACTAGTCACCCTAAGGTTGATCCCACCTACAAGACATTAACAATGATAATGGTAGTTTCGTGCACCCCTAGCTGCCTTCATAGGTGCCGCCTGCCCCTATCTCCACTAGGTGTACCCACTACCCCCAAGCGATCGGCTACCTATCTCGTAGATACCCGTGCTGGCCCCACAGCGGGGTGTATCACTCACCAAAGTGGCAACCCCATACCACCAATAATGCACGACTTATACCTACACGATGCAACAACGTCTTACCTACCATCCCGGGTCCACACACGTATATGAACCCGTTGGACTTGCGTTGCCACCGCTAACCCGGTTTGGCCTCTTACAGTCAAGCCCAGTATGCCTGTCCCGTCCTCGACTTGGGTCGAGCCCACAAAGATACGTATGGGTTACTAGTTGAAACAGGCCCCCATTACTTGACACAAGCTATCCACCTAAGCTTGGTCCCCTCTAATACATCCCACTTAACCCTCTTCTTATTCGTGTTCACTTACATGTTTCAATTTTGGTTAAGTGTTTCTAATCGTATTTCAAATGCCACCCAAGGCGCCCACTAGATTCTACATGCCACCCCAGGCACCCACTTAACCCCCTCATGTCCCACTACATATTTATCTGGTTAAGTGTTTCTTAATTCATTAAAACCATAACCTTATAAAGACCTATCACATTAGACTGCCATTTGTGGCAGCTGGATTTGCCGGGCGGGTCCGGGCAGTCTTACACCACAAAAGAGCCTAACCTCTTGTCTTTACAACTGTTACGCATTTAATTTATGCCTAAGACCTCCCACATTAGACAGGTGGATTTGCCGGGCGGTTCCGGGCAGTCTTACACCACAAAAGAGCCTAACCTCGTGTCTTAGACGATTAATTACTCCTAATTAATCATTCCCCAATTTGAATTACTTTCCCTATTCAAATTATCAATCAATTCCAAATTTGACTATGTCCATAATTGACTCAATTATGTCCATCCATTTATGGTATGCAAAATCATACCAATTTTCATCACAAATTTATTTTATGCCATTTAAGGCATTTATGCCAATTCTTAAATCTTTTTAATATTATCCCCTTTACCCCACGTTGTACGTTCGTTCGTTTAACGTAAAATATACGTTAGACTCGAATAGTCTAAATCATATAATAAAGAGAAAACATCACAACATACATATAGATAAAACTTGATCTAATTATAAGGGTGAACTTGCATGTGTCAATGATGTTCTACATCTAAAACTTGCATAGGCCAAAGTTACAACTTGCATAAAACTACATATGTCATAGATCCAAATCTAAAGGTGTAAACATGTTTAGATAATGGCCACAAACTTGCATAAATCATGTATGTCATAGATCTACATCTAAAGGTGTAAACTTGCATAGGCAATAACCACAAACTTACATAACATGATTCATATTCCCAACTCATATATTTATATAAACTTGCATATGTGATTTATGCAACATAACAATGGTGTAAACTTACATCTAAACATGTAAACTAGCATGTAGAATTTAGCATATAACTCACACATGTAATAGCCTAACTTTTGATCTAAAATAGATGTCATGAAACATATAAGGTTATACATAATCTTTACTAACTTGCATATAATCCAAATCTAAATCAACGCCTAAACTTGCATACATATACATATGATTTATCATATGAATCAACATAACCAAACTAGCATGTGAAACATCATCATGAATTGGTCAATTATAGAATTATAACATAGATCATAACTTTACAACATAGATGATAACATCACAACATAACATCGTAGAATTTACAACATGTATGACAACATCACAATTTTACAACATAATTACAACATGCGGTCAATAATTCACATCATATCCATATAATCCACATCATAACTTAATCCAATTAAATTGCTAATTGTTTTATTAAAGAAATCGAACTCACAACTCAAAGAAGGTCTTGATTTCTGAATTCTGAGTTTTGAAATTGTATTAGCATTCCTTTGAAGAAGATTCGTTGTTAGAGTTGAAAAGAATTGAATTTGATTTGCTTTCTTCCTCTCTAATTGGTGGCGGCTATTCTGAGTTGCTAGATGATGGCACGGAGGCCATGAATCTAATTTTATTTTAGGGTTTGAGTCTATAGGTGTTTTATTAGAGTTTAGGAATAGTTTAGGTCGTCCGATCAACCCAGAATTAATCCCAGCTAATCAGAGCAGATCAGAAACCCTAATGAGTCAGCACACAGTCACTAACAGGTCACTAATCAAATCTGCCTGGGGGGGAGGTCGACCCCCAGTTCGACCCTATGGTCGACCTGGTCAGGGTAGGTCGACCCCCAGGTCGACCGTATGGTCGACCTGGCCCTGGCGGGAATTTTCTCGCCTAGCCTGTTTGACTCAGAATTTGAATTTTCCGAAATCTGTTTTGAATTTTCTGAAACTTTCGATGGCCATAACTTCTTCATACGAAGTCCAATTCACGCAAACTCGGACTATATGTCAACCAGAATTCCGAGACGAACACAATGGTACAACCTGTTTCCCTTAATTCTCACATCTGGGATTAGTTATTCTTTAATTTGTGAACTTTAGTGTTAACAGAAATACGGGGTGTTACAAACATACCTCAAACACGAAAAATGGCAAAAATGTCCCCAAAGCCACTATCATTGGTGCCGCCACTACTCCCATCTTCCCTGCTAGACTAACCCACCCCAACTACATACTCCTCATGCATGTCGGGAACAACTCTATCATCTATACAAACATCAATTTTATGTCGCAGTCCTCGCAAGTATCCCTATCATTCGACACCCGGTCTTTATCACTCCCATAATTACACTATTCATCCCCATAGAACGCAGCTACTGCCCCTAACATGGTTAGATCAGCATCCTCCTATTGTTTCCCTTCACCAACACTGCAATCATCGCGTATGTTGGAACCTCTGCCAACAATTATCATGCAGCTGTATATTTCTGAGCTTAGGTTCTCCACACCTAAGTTTAGCACGTAATATAGGACAGAGAGCATGAAATTCATTGCCACTAAGAGGGCAAGTCTCAATCTGGTGATGGGGGAGACTTCAACATATCCATGATTGTTGTGGACAAATATGTGTTTTTGGTGCAGCCAAGAGTTAAAGAGATGTTCGTAGGGAGATCTGGTTTGTTGTTGAATACGGTGATGTAATGCATGATGGTTATGGCGACGGGAACGTCACCATGGATGAGGTACCACGTGGGAACTCGAAGATGAAGTGGAGAGCCAAGAGAATAAAGAGGAAGGATGGGATAGATAATGCTATGTACAAAACCTACCAATGTGGGATGACCATGGCCATAACAAAGAGGAGAATGGAACCGAATGAGAAGTAGTAGAATGTGGACATACCCCTAGACACCATTTGGTGAGGCCTACTTGTTCGGTGAGCTAGGATTAACATGAACATACCATGCCCTCCCTTACTGATGCCAGTGAGGAAGCGGAGGGTAACATCTGTAGAGATATTTGGGGAGAAGGTTGTTAATGTTCCTAAAAGGGAACTCTTTGACATACATGTGTTAGGCTTCCTTTTCTACCTAGATAAGTATTAGAAAGTTTTCTGAAGGTTCCTGCCTTTGTAACATGTAAATAAATTAAAACTACAAATAAGTATATTTTCTCTACTATAAATTATAATATTGTTAAATTGTATCATGTTAGCTCTAAATGATTTGCTCAAATAAAAAGGAAAGGAGAAAGTAAGTTTCATCCTATAAGCATAGTCTATTGTACAACCATCCATTTAGAATTTTGACTATTTCTTAGTGAAGCCCATATTAATATTGCATAAACTTATCCAAATTTGGTTTCACAGTTAGGATACTGTAAATGAGATTAAAAAGTATAGATAAAAATATCAATGCATATATACACATAAGCTTTTGGTATTATTTTCAGCTTGTTACATAAACCAAAAAAGGAATCATTTTTTCATAACTTTAAATTAGGAAGATGTTATACATGTGCCTAAAAGACACTTGCTAATGTTATTAAAAAATCGATATAACATGCTTGAGTTTCTTTTTTAAAATGTACAATAGTAAGTATATATTTATAATAACCATTTTTATCTATTGCCTAGAAACTACCATTCTTAACATATCAGTGTATGCATAGTTCAGCAAAACAAGACTAACAAGTAATACAAGTCAGTGAGCTAATTAGTTATGGTAAAGTTACATTGCTCCTTCATATTACTATAAACTCTACAATCACTAAGTATGATTTGTCATTAAGCATGAATCATCTACAACAACCCTTAAAGCATAGCAATACACCCCAAAACCCTATTCAGTATGATAACATATGAATCAAAATTATAAGAATTTGGTTGGTCACATATGATAGTGCTACACCTACACATGTCAATTGATTAGAAGTTGAAAAGTATATTTGTTATACTGATATATATACGTAAATGTTAATTAAATTCATATAGAAAGTAATGGTTATCTATATGTACCGACTACCGATCATGGACCTAACAAAGAAACAAAACTGCAAAAATTCAACCTTAAATCGTTCAGGTACAATAAAACCCCACAGATTGGTTACAGTGGAATAATCAGATCCATCCCCCTATTGGAACGAACAGGTTGGTCATGCTATGCTGGTGAGTGCAAAATGGCAATATGTCATCTACACGTATTGTCATCGTGGGAGTTGCAATCTGTAGACCTTGCATTCTTTTTATTCTTATTTTTTCTTGTAGCAATATTGATACAAGTATAATATTTGAAGAAATGTTACGAAGGAATATGTTTTGAACTTTATTTTCAATGATGGGAAATGTACATAGTAGCCTGATATATTTAAGCTTGGAAATAAAGCGACTTGGCGTGTTAGAAGGCTTCGGCCCGTGTTACTTTAGTATACATAATATTACATATCAGAGCATTATATTCATAACACTCCCCCTTAAACCCTATTAACCGATTAGGGTTTTTTTTCTAAAATATAAATAATGGCACCACGACTAAAAAATCCACATCGATGAAAAAATACACTCCACAGCCCTCCAAGATAGACAGACCCATGCAAGCTCGAGATTTGTTGCTTGAGATTGAGTGAGATTTGCAGAGAGAGGTTAATCCTACATGGAGCTAGGGTAAGTCACAACAATTTGTTAGGATTTGCTGCAGATTTGAAGGGTTTGGCTACATAGAGATGATTCGATATTGATTTGGTTACTGGTGATGAGCTTTGGCTTGTCTCTTTGCAAATTCGATGTCTTCAATGCTCTTAGTTTCTTCTACACAGAGTTTGCTCCTGTGTCTATAGAACTTGGGCTTGGGCAAGGGCTTCGTAAGTATTTATGTAACTTGGTACATGAAAAGTGTATGATTTAGGCTTAGATTTCCTTTGCTAACCCGCACTCTGATGAAGTAAATGTCCAATTTCATGTGCTTTGTTCTTGAATGAAGAATATGATTAGCAATAAGCGCAATTGTTCTCATATTATCACACTATATCACTGCTATGTTGTTGATGTATATATTCAATTCAACTAGTAATGACTGTATCCACATTATTTCTATTGTTGCGCTTTCTGTGCTTCTATACTCAGCTTCAGTACTAAATCTAGATATTGTGGTTTGTTTCTTTGCAAACCATGACATATGATTCTTCTTTTAGAAAAAACAATATCTACTGGTTGACTTTTAGTCAATATGATAATTTTCCCAATCTTAGTCTGCGTATGCATTTATATTATGTACACTGTTGGATTGAAGCTTTAGTTTATATTCTAGTGTACCCTTTAGATACCTTAGTATTCTCTCTATAGTTGTCCAGTGTTCATTTAAAGATTGTTGCATATATTAGATGACTTTTTTTTACACTGAATGTGATGTTAGGTCTTGTTATTGTTGCATGTTGCAAGGTTCCAACAATGCTTGTAACGGCCCATATTTTACGTATCGACCAATATAAAATAATTATATTCCTTAGTGGTCGGATCATTCTCAGATTTTAGTATGTTGTTCATGGGGACGAGAGACATGTCTTTGATCTTTAGCAAATTAAGGTATGGCCATTTTACCCTTGAGCTTATATTTGGGCTATAACTTTTGATAGGAATCAAATCGGGTGTTGACATATATTCCACTCAATCGGAATAGTTGTTCACAATTCCATAGAGTGGTTATATGAAGGATTTGGTTAAGTGATTTAGGAGGAATCGTTGTTTTAAGTTTCAACTACTGTTTAGGTTAACTGGTCAGCAGCTAATGGGCTCGTTAACCAATCTCATTAGTCCTATGGCCAATAGATATAAATAGAGGACTTGGGGAGAGAACTAGGGTTACTCTTTTCGTTCTAAACTTTAGGTTGGGCATATTTGGTTGTCCGTTTCAACCTAAAGCCTTATTTCTCCATTCTTTGCATACAAATTCATCTTAGATTGCATATAGAAGATAGATAATCATCAGGGAAGAGTAGATCACCATCAAAGAGGATTAGATCACATTAGATTTCATCATATTTAGGGGATTTTATTGTTGTCCAGATATGAATTCATCAAGTTTGCATCAGATTTAGAAATTCGTGAGTGATAGATATCTCTAACACGGAAGCTACAGATTGTATGGGTAAATTAAGAACATATGCATATGTTATATATTAAAATCACATTAGATCTAATCATATATGTGTAACTCAGATTTAGAAAACCTAATTTGATCATTAGTGGATAAATGCAAGATTAATCATGTTTATTCACATGTTTAGATCTGAATCATGATAGATCTCATAACTATGATATGTTTATGTTTTAATTGGAATTTTTTTCATGTTTGTATGATCATGTATTGCTAAATTATAGTTTGTTTTGATTCAATTGATTGTGTTGCTTAAGTTATATGTTAGACTATTTGTCGTAGAATCATATGATTGAAGAATAAAGCAAATCGGAGGTTCAGATGATCGAATTTAGACAAAACTCGGTGGTGAAGCTCTAGAAGACGAGAAAATTGTGCATGCAAATTTTAGTGCATGAATGCACTAAGTGCATGGGTCGGCACCAACCCATGTGAGTGGCTCGTGTGGCGATGGTTCCTTCAGGAGTGGCATGGTGGTGGTGTGTATTGGCCATGTGCAAATTTTCATGACATTCAAAATTGTTTTGGGATGGATGGAAGTCTGATAACTCGAGATATGAATAGACCGACAGAAACTTCAACAAGAACGTTGAAACAACTGGAGAATTGGTCGACGGGATGTACTCGGGGTGATGAAGGACCAGAGCCAGACACTTAGCTAAGATTGGCTAAGTGTATGGGTCAATACCGACCTATGATGGGTCAGCACCAACACCTAAGGGAAGGTCGTAGGGGTTTGTGTTTTAGGGAGCTTGACTATGGAGACTTCCAGAGGTTATTAGTGAAGTTTGGATTGAAATGGAATTTAGATGATTGATGTTTAACTCAAAGATGGATGGTTCTTCGATTGTGAATTCGCGATGGAGTGGTCGGAGTCGTATTAATGTGACATTAGTCGTGATCTGATATATAATCCAGTATGATGATGAAATAATAAGATGGGAGTAATCATGGATTGGAATGGAATGGTTCGAGAACGAATTAGGTTGCCGAGGTGAAAGTCTTAATAATTTTTACTTTCCAAGGAATCGTTGGTTATCAAAGTGTTCTAACGGATTCAAAGCAGGGGTTTTTTGGCAATGCCTATTAGGATCAGATTTGAGAGATCACGTACCCTAGGAAATCATGAATGGCCTAATTGTCTAGAATGGAAAACAAAAACATATGAGTCACGATGGCGTATGGTAGTTTGGCTAGAACTGGAGTTTTCCACTGCCCTTTTGGTTGTTAAGAAGAAAATTCGATAATTAATGAATTCAAGGCTGTAGTTGATGATAGCTAGGATATATATGTTATGTATGCCATGGATGATTGTAGGGGTATAAATCGGTCGGACCAGATGGAGGTGTATTTAGCTTCTATCCTAATAAAATCGGACTGAACACGGACCGAATGAAATTTTTTCTTGGAAAATTTTTGTTGTCCTAATTCGTGTCCTAAATAAAATTGATCAGACACGGACATATATTTTACGGACACGAACGAACCTGGTTGAACATGGCTTTTTATAAGATTTTCTCTCAAGCATATACCGAATTTCTAGGAACTCAGATGAATTCAAACAAATAGGAACTAGATATGATTTTTTCTTATATAAATTTTGTTGTCCTAATTCGTGTCCTAAATGAGAATCGGACGACCGTGTTTCGGTAACGCACACGAACGAAGGCCGGACAATCGTGTAAAATTTGCATCCTTAGATGATTATGTAATTTGTTCTCTGTTTTTTTATGGGTAGGTTATCATCATAGGATGTCAAAGAGAAGGGATATTGGTGTTGTCGTTTTCCTATTTCTAATGTGACATGTGACAGATGGTTTTCACGTGTAAAACTTGATGGTTGTTGGGCAGATCAGATAGTTAATTTGCTTATACTCATATTATCATTTCTAACTGTTGTTAGCTATTTTATCACTTACTAAGACTATTGTGTGGCTCAACGTTATATGTTTCCCTCTTATTACCTTGGGCTATTTGCCAATTTATGGTGGGCAGACAAAGTAGAAGGTATCAGGTTGACTTATGTATCGAGAATTATTTTACTCAGAATTCTATAGTTTTTTGGAAGTTAGATTCTCTATTCATTTGTACTTTATTTCTATATATCGTTGTATATTTTATTAATATATATTATCCATGTGCTATGAGTTATACGATAGGTTCTGGTTTTCGAGTTATTCTACCCTGATGATTGTCCCGTATCAGCCTGGCATGTCATACAACACATCATTCCTTAATTTGGTGCAAGAATTACGTGGCGGTCATCACATTTCGTATCAGAACTTTGGTTAATCGATTTTACCAAAATTTCACGAGCGTATAAACGTATGAGAGACATATTTGTACTTTTAGTGGATGATTACTGTATTATATACTTATATAGTATAGTAGGTTAGTAAACACTTGAACACCAATGTGAATTTCTCTAATGTGAATTGACTCTCATTTCAGAGTAAGGATGAGTCGACAAACTTCGAGACACACTGCTAGGAATTAGCCTGTGATTGGAGGGGTACGCGACGATAGCCAGTCGAGAGCTGCAACTGTTATGCCCGACTATCCTGCTATGTTCAAGGCCGTGATGGCAACGATCATGAGGAGGATGCCCACTATAGGAATGGTAGTAGAACAAGGTGTTCCTATGCAAGCACCTAGAGTTGTTGATTTTGTGAATCTCTACAAGGACTACGCTTCTCTAGGTGGAAACCCGTTTACTGGGATGGAACTGGCTGTAGAAGTTCAAAATTTGATGGATATTTTTTTGAATTTTCGGAGATTTGGGCATTGACGATGCAACTAAGAGGAAGCCTGCATCAATCCAGCTGCAAGGACGAGAGATGGATTGGTAGAACTCTATTACCTTGGAGAAATCGGAGGATGAGATCAGTTGGGATTAGTTTAGAACTAAGTTCTAAAAGAAGTTCATTTCTATGGTCCAGAAATTGATGTTTTTTAAGAAGTTTGTTGAGCTAAGCAAGGAGGTCGACCAGTGTTTGAGTATATGGCTGAGTTTGAGGCGTTATCTAAATACGCTCGTTTGTATATTGAGACTCCTTATCAGAAGAACAAGAAATTTATCTTGGTATTAGATGATAATATTGGAAACCAACCGATCTACCATATTGATGACTCTTTTGAGAAGTTAGTTGAGAAGCTTTGAGGAATGAAAGCTTGTTTCTGCAAAACATTGATGTTGTAGTTGAGAATAAAACGGAGGATTCGAAACCACATCAAGGTGGTGAAAAAAAAGTGGAATGGTAAACGTAAATAATAACAACAAGGAAAGAATGGCCAGAATAAGCCAAAAGGCGAGATTACTTGTTATAATTGTTAACAGAAAGGTCATTTTTCCAAGGATTGCCAGAAAGCAAAGGTGGAGAAGAAGTCTTCAGCTGTGATAAGCTTGGACAAATAAAGAAGAATTATCCAGAACCACCAAAGGATAAGCAGGTTGTGAGGGCATATGCTTTGGATGTTGTTCCTTCTTTCTCGACGGGTTCGACTGCGGAAGAGAAGAGGAAGAGTGTTGTCGTGCAAGGTATGCTTTCTATCGAAGATTTTTCATTTTGAGTTTTGCTTGATACTAGAGCATCACATTCTTTTATCTGTAATGAGCTTTTTTCAAGTTAGGTTTAGAGCCTAAAATCGTTAATAGGCCACAAGTTGTGATTAATCAAGAAGTGTGGTTCGTCATGCCAATGTATGCTTTGTCATGGTCTAGTTTTATCGAGTCATGGTTGCTCTTTTGTGTGCGATTGTATGGCTTTGAATTTCGCTGGGTTTGGAATTATTTTGGGAATGGACTGGCTCAAGAAGTATGTGGCTATTTTTGATTGCGAAAGGCTCGAAGTGACAAACGGGAATGTGGATGGGCGAACGATTGTGATACGTTGTCCACCAGAGAATAGAGTTCTGGTTAGCTTTCTATATTCAATTATGATTCCATGAGATGGGTCGTTATCCTTGCCAATTGTATGTGAGCTTTCTGACGTGTTTTTTGAAGTCAGAGGGTTGTCGCTACAGCGAGAGATTGAGTTTCGGATTGATCTAGTATAAGGAGCTAGACCTTTGTTATGCCTCCTAGGAGAATGGCGCCTAAGGAACAATGAGAGTTAGAGGAATAAGTGAACGATCTTGGGTAAGGGATTCATTCGGAGAAGTGTATCCGAGTGGAGTGCACCAGTTATGTTTGCAACCAAGGCCGATGGATCATTACCAATATGTGTTGATTATCGTGATCTGGATAAGGTGACAAAAAAATAACTATCCATTGTCGAAAATATATGACTTTTTTGACCAGCTTCACGAAGCCAAGGTGTTTTCCTAAGTGGATTTGGCAATGGGATTTCACCAATTGAGAGTGGCCAGGGATAGTGTCTCAAAGACTACTTTTACGACTCCATCAAGATTTTATGAGTGGTTGGTGATGTCCTTTGGATTAACTAACCCGCTAGCATATTTTATTGATCTTATGATTCGAATTTTTTTCAAGGATCAGTTTAACAAGTTCGTACTTGTGTTCATGGACGATATATTGGTTTATTCCAAAACTGAGGAGGAATGTAAGACGCACTTGAGAATTGCTTTAAAAGTATTTCTAAAACATCAGTTGAGGGTTAAGCTTTCCAAATGTCACTTCTGGAAGGAAGAAATGAGATTTTTGGGTCAGGTCTTATCAGGACAAGGAATAGCGATGGATCCTGCTAAAGTAGCAGCAATACAGGATTGGGATAGACCTTGGAATGCAATGAATGTTAGAAGTTTCCATGGTTTAGCTAGATGTTATTGATGATTTATCGAGGATTTATCCAAGCTAGCTGCACCATTAACCGGATTGACGGAGAAGAACCAACTCTTCGCATAGGATGCGAAGTGTAAGCAAGCTTTTGGAATTTTGAAAGAAAGATTGACAAGCGCTCCTCTTTTGACTATTCTGAATGTGAATGAACAGATGATAGTATTTACCGACGCATGTGGCACTGGACTTGTAGCGGTGCAAATGCAGAAAGATAGGATTGTTTCTTAAGCGAGTCGACAACTAAAGCTACACGAAAGGAATAACCCGACTAACGATTTAGAGTTAACGGCGATAGTTTTTGTTTTGAAGATTTGGAGGCATTATTTGTTGGGAGCTAGGTTCGAGTTGTTTACCAATGATAAGTCATTGAAGTATCTCTTCTTCCAGAAGGATTTGAATCTTCAGCAGCAACGATTGTTAGAATTTTTGGCATCATACAATTTTGGAATAGCCTATAATCCAGAAAAGGGTGACCAGTGGCTAATGCGTTAAGTTAAAGACATGCAAGTTTGGGAGTCTTGTTCATAAAATGGAAACATCTCGATTATTTGGATGGATTTTATTTTAGAACTCATTGTGAGTTAGTACCTAAGATGTTAGCTGACTTATCAATTAGACTGACTCTCATCGAAAGGATTGGCGAAAGCCAGAAATGAGACGATAAGCTTATGGAAATCATTTGGGGGATAAATATGATAGTGGTACCAAAGGAGATTAAGGATTTAAATGAAGCGACCCGAACTTCCCCGGTCTCCGAAGAGAAGAGAAAGAACGAATTACTGTGTGGACAAGACAAATTGGAACGCAGACGGGAGAACATTTCATTGTAAGTACATGTATATGCATGCATATGCAACTAATTTTCAATACATGATATTGCAGTTTTAATTGTAGAACTAGTACGGCGACATGATATATGGTACCCATGCCGTCTATGATTTGTATTTATGATTGAAATTGTTTTGACACTATACACTTATTATAGTATCAAATGATTTGTTTTAAAGGTACCAAGCATGTTTGGCTATTATAAGGGAAAACCCTATCCTCCGGCTTGCGTTGCATTGTGTGATGGGACCTGGGTCTTATAATAGCTTCATTTTTCGAAAAAGCATTGTGCTGTTTATTCTATGCACTAGTATTCTTGTGAGGAAACCCGTTCCGTGTTATACGATGTGGTCCCTTGAATTACTCTCTTTTAAAGTAAAGCTTTAAATAACTGTTTTAGTTCTCGCACCAGTCACATGACTGATCTGGGGTTTATTGTTTTAACCTAAACTCTGGGTGCCCTTATTTTCGACACGGGCAGCTAGTAGTTTTGGTTTTGCAGATTTATATTCACAGGATCGTGGTTTACAACTGGAACGATGCTCGGAAAGCTCTGTATCCGTGCATTACTTTCAGTTGTGTTTTATATTGTTTTTCCGCTGCTATATAATTTATTGTAATCTCTGATATTTATCGAATGTAATTTATTCAATTATACTCTGTATATTCTTGTATTTGATGGAATTGTTGTATTAACAATGAAATGTTCTTCCGTCTGCGTTCTGATTTGTTCTGTTCTCAAAACGATCAGGGGTTTCGAATGGTCTAGATCGGTTTAACGACTTATTCGGATCAAGCGAAATTTCCGGCCGTTACATTTGGTATCAGAGCTTTGGTTTACAGAGCTCAAGAACAAGACACATTAGAACCGAACGAAAGAATTCATCAATTATTGGATTAGTAATATCCAATTAGAATGACTCGTTAGAGATAGGATCAGTAGTATCCTAGAACGGGTGTGAAGAGTATATTTTTCAAATGAAAACAATTTTGTTTTAAAATTTAAATCGTTTTATATGTATTTGAATATTTATTTATATTGAATTGAATAAAAAACGAATTGAATTTGAATTGAATAGAAAACGAATTCGAAATGAATTGAATAGAAAACGAATTTGAATTGAATTGAATTGAATAGAAAACGAATTTGAATTGAATTGAATATATAACGAATTCGAATTGAATTGAATATAAAATGAATTCAAATTGAATTGAAATGAATTTTAAAACGAATTTATAAGGAAAAATTCAATTTTGATTTGAATTGGAAATGGAAGTTGAAATGTTTTTGAATCGAATTCAAGACTATTCATAAAATTCGTTTTAAATAGAAATCGACGAAATATATATTATATATATAATATAATGGCCTGAATAGAACGCGCCGCGCCGCGGTAGTTCGCTAATTTCGGCCAATGAATTCGAACGGACGTTACGGGAGATCCGACCGTCGGATTCTCCTAAAACCGGAACCGTTGGGTTCGTATCAAAAAAAGCTTTCTAACGAATATTAGAAATTTGAAATCTAATGGTTGGATTTGGAGATACGTCCAAATCAAATTTGGAAAAGGTCGCTGTAAGTGCAGTTCGATGGCCGTTGATGGAAATCGACTGTACGGTCCTTGATAAAATAATTAAAAATAGTAATAATTTGTGTTAAATCATAAGAAATGATTTGGGAAAAATTGGGATGAAAAACTCCATATTTGAAAAGGTAAAAATAGATTTTTATCGAAATGAACTAGTTTTGAACCGAAATTAAAACCCATTTATTCTTAAATAAATAAATTGGATTTGAAATGGGTTTTAAATAAAATTGATCTGTGTGTTTATCGTGAACGGAGTTTTATATAACATTAGTTCTTTAACCCGGTAATAAATAGAATGTGATTTGGGTATATCGTGAACTGTGTTTTAAATGACATTAGTTCTTTAACCCAGTAAAAGGAGTTTTAATGATTCTGCAATTGGATTGAAATGTTAATTGATAATCTAAATTATCAAAATTGGAAAATGAGCGAGAATGGAGTATAACCAGTTTTGCTCCAAAGCGATAGTTAAATCTTTAATTAGATTTGAACGTGGAATGGTAATTAATTTTACCGACAACACTGTGGTGTTAGATATGGAGTATTACCAGTTTTGCTTCATGGGATTAATAGGTTGGGATTGGGAAATAAAATAAATAATTACTTCGGTGTGGTTCGCTAATCTCGACTAGTTTGGAAAAACCATAATTTGGTTTGATACGACATCCAATGGAAGGTTAAAGAATAAATTTTAAAGAATTTATCTTGGATAAAATTAATGGGAACCTTTCCCTAAGAAATGAGATTTAGAAACTAGTTGTAGGTTAGTTAAGAAGAATGGTTTCCTGGGTATTGATCTGATGTTGGTTTCGGCCTTCGGGGTTAATATTTGGGGAATTGCTCTCTTACTGATTTACGGTTAGTGACTAATGAATTGGAATGAGGCGTATGTTGTGTTTGTGTAACATTTGTTTATAATATACGCGGGTTGTTCGGAAAGGCCGGGTTTATACCCATTCTGAATAACCGATTCGACGATATGTCGAAGATGAAGACGGTGGTTGAAGACCGGAAGTCTTCACATCGTTTGGGTGATTACTGATGATCTTGATTGGGCTGTACACCCAAGATGAGGGAATCAGTTGGTGGTCGTCCAAACGTACTTGGAGATCGATGGATATGCGAGGAAAGTGCCTCCGGTTTCGTTCAGACCCAGAACGAACTTGTAAATGTATTGTGTGTCTGACATTGGATTTTATTCTGTGTTGATTGATTTCTGTTAAATATATATCTGTTAAATAGATATCTATCGCATGACATGAATTGCCTGTGTGGCACGCTGAGTTGCATGGATCAAGGCTTCTGTTGAAAAGCAAAGACTTGTCGTTGATGATCAAAGCACGGCCTACGTGGCGTAGCTTTGTGTATAACGTGAATTCGCGAGCCTCACACCTCGGTATGAGTCAAAAACGGGATACGGACCGTTGGGAGAACACGACGTTTCTTTCTAGCTTTGGTGGTGTCAGTGACTTACCAGCCCTGACATATATATACTTTTCACCTTTGTGGTTTTTGGAATGAGGCGCCTCGATTATAGGTCTATAAGGACCGGGAAACGTGTGTTCAGGAATAACTAATCCTCAAACGTAAGAGAGGACCGGCCCAGCCGATTCTAGGGGTTGCCCAAAGTGTGTAGTCCCGAGGCATTTGCTAGAGTGTCTCGAAGCGGAGAGGATCTTGCCCCTTGCCTCGACTCATGACGGAAATCCAATTTCCAATACGTGATATTGCGGTTTTAATTGTAGAACTAGTATGGCGACATGATATTGGTACCCATGCCGTCTATGATTTATATTTATGATTGAAATTGTTTTGACACTATACACATATTATAGTATCAAATGATTTGTTTTAAACGTACCAAGCATGTTTGGCTATTATAAGGGAAAACCCTATCCTCCGGCTTGCGTTGCCTTGTGTGATGGGACCTGGGTCTTATAATAGCTTCATTTTTCGAAAAAGCATTGCGCTGTTTATTCTATGCACTAGTATTCTTGGAAGGAAACTCGTTCCGTGTTATATGGCGTGGTCCCTTGAATTACTCTCTTTTAAAGTAAAGCTTTAAATAACTGTTTTAGTTCTCACACCAGTCACATGACTGACCTGGGGTTTATTTTTTTAACCTAAACTCTGGGTGCCCTTATTTTCGACACGGGCAACTAGTAGTTTTGGTTTTGCAGATTTATATTCACAGGATCCTGGTTTACAGCTGGAGCGATGCTCGGAAAGCTCTGTATCCGTGCATTACTTTCAGTTGTGTTTTATATTGTTTTTCCGCTGCTATTTAATTTATTGTAATCTCTGATATTTATCGAATGTAATTTATTCAATTATACTCTGTATATTCTTGTATTTAATGGAATTGTTGTAATAACAATGAAATGTTCTTCTGTCTGCGTTCTGATTTGTCCTGTTCTCAAAATGATCAGGGGTTTTGAATGGTCTAGATCGGTTTAACGACTGATTCAGATCGAGCGAAATTTCCGGCCGTTACATTAAGTCGATCGAAATGGTTGGCTTCGTAGGAATAGGCGACTGGTTATTCCTGATATAGATAGATTAAGAGATGAGGTTCCGAGGGGATGCCATTATCCTAAATTAACGATACTTCTGGAAGGTAATAAGATGTATCGAGATGTGAATCGAGTTTACTAAAGGTATCAAATGGGATGTCGGGAAATCTATCTCGAAGTGCATGAATTGTTAGTTAGTTAAAGCTGAGCAGAGGAAGCCGACCGAATTGATACAACTATTGGAAGTTCCTACGTGGAAGTGAGAGCAAGTACCAATGGATTTCATTGATGGATTACCAAGGACAAAGGTAGGGAATGATAGTATTTGGGTTGTCGTGATCACCTGACCAAAAGCGCAAGGTTTACTCTTGTTATATCAACTAGGACTGCTTCAAAGTTGGCAGAGTTATATCTTAAGGGATTTCGAAGAGTATTGTTAGCGATCGAGATCCACTATTCAATAGTGGATTCTGGAAGAGTTCGCAAGAGACGCTAGGAACCGAGCTACGTACGAGTATGGCTTATCATCCCCAGATAGATGGTCAAACTGAAAGAGTTAATCGAGTATTGGAAGATCTCCTTATAGCTTGTGTGTTGGAATTTGAAGGATCACGGGAAGATCATCTACATTTAGTCGAGTTTACTTATAATAACGGCTATCAGTCCAGTATTAGAATGGCACCATATAAGGCGTTGCATGGTTGACTATGTAGTTCTCCATCTTTTTGGTTTGAAACAGGTGAAAAATTAGTACTTGGGACTTAGATGATAAGCCAAACTACAGATAATATTGAAGTCATTTAGCAACGAATGAAGGAAGCCCAAGACTATCAGAAAAGATATGCCGATAAGCGACGTAAGGATTTGGAATTCTCAACTGGAGATATGGTGTTTATTAAGTTTTCGCCTCTATGGAATACCGTTCTCTTTGGAAAGAAAGGAAAGCTAGCACCAAGATTTGTTGGGTCGTTTCTGATTATCGATCGTATTGGAAAGCTCGCTTACAGATTGGACCTACCTAACAAGATAGCGAGTGTGCATAACGTATTTTATGTATCGTTTCTACGGAAGTTGTGCACGACTCAAATGTTATGGTATCTCAAGATCAGTTTGAAGATTTCAAAGTCAACCCCGAAGTTTCTTGGCCTCTTAAGTCGCTTTGTGTTCTGGGGAGGGACACAAGACAACTTAGAAGGAAGGTTGTTAAGCTAGTCAAGGTACAATAGAGCGAGAACGATTCGATTGCACTTTCGAAATAGAATAGAGTGTGAAGTCGACCCATCAAGAGCTCTTCGAGTGGTATACCCCATTATGTCATTGTACCATGTAGTATTATAATTCCGCATGCCAGGATAGAATTTGGATAGCATGGATTGTTAGACGCTAGATTACATGATAGATTAGCTAATCATGAATGGTAGGCATGCAGAATATCTTGTTTTCTCATGTTTGCTTGGGATTTCGAGGGCAAAACTCATAAAGGGGGGAGAATGTAACGACCTGTATTTTACATATCGACTGGTTGTAAAATAATTATATTTTATTCCTCAATGGTCGGATCATTCTCAGATTTTAATGTGTTGTTCATGGGGATGAGAGACATGTCCATGATTTTTAGCATATTCAGGTATGACTATTTTACCCTTGAGCTTACAGTTTGGGCTATAACTTTTAATAGGAATCTAATTAGATGCCATTTGATTGGAATGGTTGTTTAAGATTCCATTGAGTGGTCATATGAAAGATTCCGTTCAGCGGTTTGGGAGGAATCGTTGTTTTAAGTTTCAGCTAATGTTTAGGCAGACTAGTCAGCAGCTAATTGGCAGGTTAGGTAAGCCCATTAGACCTATGGCTTTCAGATATAAATAGGGGGACTTGAGGAGAGAACTAGGGTTAATCTCTTCATTTTAAACTTTAGGTTGAGCATCTGTGATTCTTTGGCTCAACCTAAAGTTCTATTTCTCTATTCTTTTAATACAAATTCATCTTAGATTTCATTAAAAAGAAACCCATATTTTACATATCAACAGGTCATAAAATAATTATATTTTATTCCTTAGTAGTTGGATCATTCTCAGATTTTAGTGTGTTTTTCATGGGGATGAGAGACATGTCCATGATTTTTAGCGAATCTAGGTATGACTATTTTATCCTTAAGCTTACAGTTTGGACTATAACTTTTGATAGAAATCTAATCAGGTGCTAAGATCTATTCCATTCGATCAGAATGGCTTTTTATGCTTCCATAGAGTGGTTATTTGAAGGATTTAGTTTAGCAGTTTTGGAGGTGTCGTTGTTTTAAGTTTCAGCTACTGTTTAGGTATACTAGTCGGTAGTTAATGGGCTGGTTAGCCTAGCCTATTAGACCTAAGGCTCGCAGATATAAATAGGGCGTCTTGGGGAGAGAACTAGGGTTACTCACTTCATTCTAAAATTTAGGTTGGGAATCCGTTATTCTCTGGTTCAACCTAAAGCCTTATTTCTTGATTCTTTTCATACAAATTCATTTTAGATTGCATCTAAAAGATAGATCATCATCAGGGAAGAGTAGATCATCATTAAAGAGGATTAGATCACATCAGATTGCATTACATTTGAAGGATTTCATTGTTGTCTAGATTTGAATTCATCCAGTTTGCATTGGATCTAGAAATTGGTGAGTTATTGATATCTCTCACACGAAAGCTACGAATTATATGGGTAAATTAAGATCATATTCATATGTTATATATTAAAATCACCTTAGATCTAATCATATATGTTTAACTCAGATTTAGAAACCCTAGAAAACCTAATATAATCAAATTAAAAAGATAATTTCTAGATTAATCCTATTTATTCATATATTTATATCCAAATCATTCTAGATCTCCTAATTGTGATATGTTAATGTTTCAATTAGAATTTGTTCATGTTTGTATGATCGTGTATTACTGAATTGTTGTTTGTTTTGATTGAATTGATTGCATTGCTTGAGTTATATGTTAGATTATTTGTCATAGAATCATAGGATTGAAGAACAGAGCAAATCAGAGGTCTAGATGATCAGATTCAGAAGAAACATGGTGGAGACGCTCTAGAAGATGAGAAAATTAAGCATGCAATTTTTGGTGCACAAATGCACTAAGTGCATGTGTCGGTACCGACCTATCTGAGTGGCTCATGTGGCATGATTCCTTCAGTAGTGGCATGGTGGTGGTTAGTGCATGCCATGTGCAAATTTTTGTGATATATAGAATTGATTTGGAATGGATTGAAGGCTGAAAGCTCGACATATGAATATATCAGCAGATGCTTCAACATGAACGTCGAAACGATTGGAGAATGGGTCGGTAGGATGTACTCAAGGTGATGAAGGACTGGAGCTAGACACTTAGCCAATATTGGCTATGTGTATGGGTCGACACCGACCTATAATAAGTTGACACCAACCCATAAGGGAAGGTCGTAGAGGATTGTGTTTTGAGGATCCTGACTATGGAGACTTCCTAAGGTTGTTGGTGAATTTTGGATTGAAATGTACTTCAGATGATTGACGATCAACTCAAAGATGGATGGTGCTTTGATTGTGAACTCGCGATGGAGCGGTCGAAGCCGGATTGATGTGACACTATGATTCAGTATAATGATGGATTTACAGGATGAGAGTCAATCATTGATGATCATGGAATGGTTCGAGAATAAATTTAGTCACCGAGATGAAAGGCTTGACATGTTTTATATACTAAGGAAACTTTGGTTATCAAAGTATTCTAGCGCTAGCAAAATAGAGATAACGTGGGGACGCCCATTAGGATCAGATTCGAGAGATCGTGTACCCTGGACAGTCATGATGGGCCTAGTTATCAAGAATGGAAAATACAAACATACTAGTGACAATTGTGTATGGTAGTTTGGCTAGAACCGGGGTTTTTCATTTGCGTTTTTGATCGTTGAGAAGCAAATTCGATAATCAATGGATTCAAGGCCGTAGTCCGTGATAGCTTGGATATTGGATGTTATGGATGCCAAGGGTAAGTGTGTGCTTTCTTTTATGTTTTTCCCTGGGTAGGCTATCACCGTGGGATGTCGAAGAGAAGCAGGATTTAGGGTTTTCCTTTCCTATTTCTGATGTGACATGCGATGGATGGTTTTCATGTGTAAAACTTGATGGTTGCTAGGAAGATCAAATAGTTAATCCGCATACTCATACTATCATGTGTAACTGTTATTAGCTATTTTATTGCTCACTAAGACCGTTGTCTGACTTTATGTTTCCCTTTTACTAACTTGAGTTGTTCACCAATTTGATGGTGGGAAGACAGAGTTGCAGGTTTGGTGCCGGTGTTGCTGTGCGGTGACGAGCAGGACGCTGGCGTATCATTACTACCTACTATTTAACTATTTCTTTTCCATTTCCATTGTATGTTGATGTTATCGAGACTCTGAGGGATGTAGTGAGGCATGTTGTATTCAGAGATGCTTGCGTCGAGAAGTATTGTACTCAAGATTCTATGGTTTTATGGAAATTAGATTCTTTGTTCAATTGTGCTTTTTTACTTTATCCTGTTATATATTTTATTATTATATGTTATCCATGCGTTCTGAGTTATACGACAAGTTCTGCTTTTTGAGTTATTCTACCTTGATGATCGCCTTGTATTGCATGTCATACAGTGCATCATTCCTAAGTATGGTGTAGGATTTATGGGGTGATCGTCACAATGCTTTTATACTACTTTTTATTAGGTGTGTGATCTCCTTTGAATTTTGACAGTTACAGACTACTCATCGTTGGTGTTGCAATGGATTTTCTTCATCCATATCCGATCTGTTGAGAAATTCCAAAATATATTTTCTCCAACTTAAGTGTATTTTAGAAATTGATCTTCTTCTTGCTTCAATTGCAAGAAAATATGCAATGTCACCTAGATCTTTGATTGAAAATTCCGAGTTTAAACATTTAATTATCCTTTGAATCTCCCCCTCACTACTACCTGTAATTACAAAATCATCAACATAAACTAATATGATGGTAACAGTGTTTGTTAACGAATTTTGTAAGCAAAGAATTATCTGATTTGGTTGGTCGATGTCCAAGGTTGATCGATTTTGCTTTCATCTTGTTGAACCACATTCTAGGTTCCTGGTTTAGTCCATACAGAGCTTTGTTGAGTTGGCACACTCGTTTTTCTTTACCTTGTTGTATGAATCCTTCTGACTGTTCCATATATACTTTTTCCTGCAAATCACCATTTATAAAGGCATTGTTAACATATAATTGTTTGATGACTCAGTTTTTAGATAAGGCAATCGTCAGAACTATTCATATTGAGGTGGGTATGAAAACAGTTGAGAATATTTTATTGAAATCAAACCCACACTATTGTGACTATCCTTTTGCTACCAATCTTTCCTTATATGTATGAACAGTTCCATCGTCATTCTTTTTAACTCTTTATGTCCATCTGCATCCAATGGCATTTTTATTGCATGGTCTTGTAACAAGTTTCCATGTATTGTTTTTAACAATAACATTATACTATCCGCACATAGAGCTTTTCCATTCTTTCTTATGAATGACTTACTGAAAATTGGCTGGCTCTTCTAAATCAATTACTTCATTGTACATTTTTGGGTGGAATATCTCATTTTTTTCCTCTCTTTTTGTCGTATGATGTCCCTTGTGTTCAGTGGTGGATATTAAGGTGCTACTAGTTGTATCACCCTGATTAGTGTCAACTTGAACATGTTCATCTGTCTGTTTTACGGTGATAGATTGACCACATCCATGTGGATGAGATTCATGTACTAAGTAATCATTTGATTTGCATTCATAATTTACACCTTGATTTCCTTCTTAGCTATACTTTTCACATAAATAACTTTATCTAAAGTGTCAGTTATAGGAAGAATAGAGCACTGGGGATTATATACCTTTTTGTTGTCTGAATATCGACTTAAGTAAAGGGAAATCCATGCTCATCAAAGGTGACATGCCTTGATATGAAGATTCTTTCATTTTTATCTAGACACTTATAACATTTATAGCCATTTGCATACCTTAAGAATATATTGGGGGATGACTTGAATTGTAACTTGTGTGTATTATATGGTCTTAGATAAGGAAAACATAGACATCCAAACACATTCAAACTATTATGATCACATTTAACCCAGTTAATACTTCAATTGGACATTTGTAATTAAAACTTTAGTGTGTAGCCTGTTAATTAAATACACAACAGTAGAAAATGTATCTGGTTAGAACTTTAACGGCATACATGCCTGAGCAAGAAGAGTTAGCCCAGTTTCAACTATGTGTCTAAGTTTTCTTTAAATAAGACCTTCTGCTCATACATGTCTAGACATGTTATTCTATGTGATATTCTTTTACTTAGAAAGTACTGTTATAGTGGTAGGAACTCCTTCCCACTATCTATTTGTATTACTTTAACCAGGCTATTTGTTTTCCTTTCAGCGTTCTAGATAAATTTGGTTACAAAAACGTAGGTTTCAGATTTTAACTTTGGTAATTATACCCACACATGTCTAGTGTGAGCATCAATAAAGGTGATGTAATATTTATATCCATAGTCAGTGCTGATTGGGCATGGACCCCATAATTCAGAGACTATTAATGCTAGTGGTTTAGAGTACTTGCTTTCAGAATCAGGGAAAGCAAGCTTGTGGCTCTTTCTAATCTAACAGTTTGAACATATATAACTAGGTGGAATTTCATTGACATTAATATTATTGTTACAAAGAACTTTCCTAACAATATTCATGCAAGATTGACCTAATTTACAATGCCAGATATCAAAATTCTTGCATGTTTCAATGCAATTAACTTGAAACATATTACTAAGATTATCTTTAGGACATACGTCTTGTGTTAACAATATCAAATCTGTATAGTCCCCTATATTCATTACCCTCCAACATAGTATATTCTGCAAATATGTCTTTAATTAAGCATACTTTTAGGTAAAATCCAAAATATACACTGTGTCTTTAGCAAATTCTTTAGCAAATTGAGGCGCACTCACTAAAAAAATCAAAGTAATGGTACTCTTAGTAGGTTATTCAGATATAGTTGTCTGGTACAATTAATTTTTGCATTGCAAGTATTAGTTATGCTCACAGAATTTCCATTACCAACAATTAGAGTTTGATTAAATTTAAACTCTTTATTGCCGAGATTTAAGTTGCTTAGATTGCTGGTAACATTGTTAGTGGGTCCCGAGTCAAGGTACCAACTTTCATCAAGTATGCCCTCTGCCTTTGGGTTTCTTGTTGATTCTAGATTGTTAGTGGGTCCCGAGTCAGGGTACCAACTTTATTGCCAAGATTCTAGATTGTTTATGTTATCTTGTTGATTGTCCAACACATTTGCACTTGGGTTTCTTGAACTATTGTTTTGCTAAGATTGGTTGTAGTTGACGTCGAACCTAAAGTAACATTTATTAGCAGCATGACCAATTATTTCTAGATTTGACGCTCTGTTATTGGGTTGTTCCATCCTCCCCCTTTTCCTTTTGGTCTGAAACCACCTCTTTGTTTGCCACTTGATTGACTTCTATTGTTGTTGTTACTGTAGTTGTAGTTTCTGTTTTTGCCATTTGCAACATAATTTGCAGAATAATCTATTGCTACCTTTTTTTGTTCCAGTCTTGCTTCGTGAGATAATATTGTTGACTGAACTAATTGTAGTAGTGGAAAGTATTCAGTTGTGGATAGAACAGCAACAACAACTTCTTACTCATCACCTAATCCATTTAGTAGAAACATCACTTGTTTATAATCTATGACCTTTCATCCTTATGTGGCAACCTGGTACATAGAGTCTTGACTTTTAGTGTGTATTCTCTAATACACATATCACCATTCTTGATATTTTATAACTGCCTTTTATTACCCATGACCATAGCTGTAGATTGAGAACTGAAATTTTGTTTAATTGTACGCCATATTTCATGTCTTTTCTTGTAGCCTATTAGCTAAGGTAATATGTTGGATTCAACACATGAGAGAAGCCCAGAACTAATGAGCTTATCTTGTCTTTTGATGTGTGGTGTATTAATTGTTACCGACAAGCTTCCCTTCCTTGTCAGTAATACATCTGGGTGGAATAGCGAGGGTGTTGAACACATACTCCTCTAGGCCATATGTAATGACCCGCATTGGCAGAGGTATAACAATTAATTTATTTAATTATTGAAATGGTGGTTTAGAGAATTTAATGGTCGTGGAATTTAATAATGGCGAATATTTAATTAAAATAATAAATTAAATAATTCTGAAATAATCAGAATTGGCTGAAATGGCGATATGGTGTGAACTGGATCATCTGTGATATTTAATTCAGGATAGAATTGAATTAGAATAACGAATATATTATTTGAACGACAGTTGAACATAGAATTATAATATAATTAAAATCGAGCTTGAAATGGCGCTGCAGTTCGTAAATTGGTGATTCGAACTTCAAGTGAATGTACAAGATTTGTTTTAAATCGGATTTCTATGAAACAAGAAACGTACGGAGCTGGTGAAGTATATATTTCTAATGTAAGAGAAAAATCAGGATTTCATCATGTAGATTTTGAGATATGTTCAAATCAAATTTTAAAATAGTCGTTATAGAATCGTTTATCGACCATAACGGTTAATTCGATATAACTAGAGATCGGGTTCGAATTAAACAAGGTATTTTTGAGACATAACGATAATTTAATTTTTAGAATTTTATTGTAATTTTTAATTAATTAAATAAACAACTTTTTATTTGGAGTATTTGGCACCCTGTATCGACATTTCGGGGTTTCACGATAAGAATTAATCTACCGGTATTATTATATCTTTGGAGTCATGGTACGTTGATTGCCACAATGGTATGTTCAACTCGGTCTATAGCAGTCCGTACAATCGTATAAATCTTGTGTAACGAAGTTGGTGCATTGAGGTACACTAAACTTTATATCCAAACAAAAATATCTAATATGTAGTAACATGGGCACTAAGGATAACTCTCGGAAGAAAGTAAAGGAAAATACATTACCATGTGTAGTGGAGGACGGTCCACGTATTCATTTGTAGTGTCTAAAACTAAATGAGGAAGAAAAATGTACATGACATTAGTATGTTTCATGGATCAAAAAGGAAAAACGTGGCCGTCCATTTTTCCTCAAAAATAAAAGGAAAAATATATATAAATCCCAACACTGCTCACGTTCTTGGCCTCTTCCCGAACCAAAACGCAATGAAGTTTATCCTCAAAAAAACCAAACCAGAGAAAAGAAAAAAAAGAAAACGAGCAGACACATTTACATTTCTTCAAACAATAAAACCCGGTGCCATACTCAACGAAATCACACAAGGCCAGGTCCATTGAACTGCTGTTCTCAAATGCTATATTTCGGTAATCTTCATTTTGGGTGCGTTCAACTTTTGCTGGAGCTTGATATTTGTGGCAACGAGCTAGGTCAGCGGCTTTAGGGCAACGGAGAAGATGTCGAGACAAGTTAAGGGCGGAGTTGTGTTTCTAAAGGAGGAGGTGAACAAACCTTCGGTGATGGCTGTTGAAACATAAGAAGCTGCTATCGTTGTTCAACGTTGGGAGTTCGGTAGAGAAATGAGATCGTGTAGGGAGCAACAGAGATCGATGTGAACTGTACAGGTTGCGGAAGGTCCCTGAACTCGCGACGAGGAGAACTACGGTGGTGATTTCATTGAGGTTGGTGATGGAATGAAGGTGGACGGAGTGATTTTTGTATTTGCTGATGGTTTTGAAAGTAATGGAGCGGGTGGTTTTGAGTTTTGTGGAAGAAGATGTATACAAGATTCTCAAGTCTTGGAAGGAGGAGTGAGGGCCCTGTAGGTGCGGATGGATTGTGGGTTGTTTAATGGGTGAGGCCCATTAACGAATAACTACTTAAAGTAAATGATCTTTTTAAAATATATACAAACTTCTAGAATTGATAACTATCTAATACGATATCAGAATCCTGTGAAACAAGATCCGTTGGGATCGTATGGACGGGAGCAACACAACGGAGCTTACTAGGAGTGAATCCGAGCTCGTTACAATTTATTGCAAAATAAATTGTTCATTTGAATCAACAGACGCAAATCGTATTTAACGGTTAACGCAAAATGTGAGTAAATCTCACCAACTCTGAACAGTTTATAATTTCATGTTGTATTTTTAGAACTGTTAAATATTGGCTGATTGACTGTGTGTTGACTATTTTATTGAACTTCTAGTTAGTTAGTTGAATTTCTATATTGATTCTATTTAATAGAATATATCATATTGAAATGAAAGTGATGTTATATTTTATTGTTTAACATCTGTGGATGAAGGGAAACAGGTTGGAGGAATCCGACTGGATTCCTCAACATTTATTTACTGTTTTCATATATTGTGATATATGATGCGATGTATATCTGTTATGGGTTATGTATGTTAGAATGATGTTGATCATTGTTATTCGATATTTTAAATATCATAAATGACCCTGGGATGTAAAGAATCATTTCAATGTATATTGAAATAAAGGGATTTTATAAAATCAATAGATTTTATAAAAAGGAAATATTTCGAAAGTAAATAAAAGGAAATTGTTTATAAAAACAAATAGATTTTTATAAAAGGGTAAAATGTTGATAAAACGAATAGAATAGAATAGAATAAAGGAATATTTATTTAGGAAGTAAATAGGATTATAAAAGGAGTTAATCAACCATAGTTTATCAAAAGGAGTTAATCAACAGTAGTTTATCAAAAGGAGTTAACCAACTATAGTTTGTCAAAGGGAGTTAATCGAATATAGTATTCAAAAGTAAGCAAATCGAATTAGTTATTCGAATAGAGTTAAAAACAATATAGTTTGTTCGAATAGAGTAAAAGGAGTTAATCGAATATATATAGTTTATTCAAATAGAATTAAAAGAGTTATCGAATATAGTTTATTCGATAGGAGTTAAGTGAATAGAGATAGAGTTAAATCAAAAGAGTTAAGTGAATAGAATAAATTGAATAGAGATATCGAATATACCTTATCGAAGGAAAGAATTATCGAATAGAAAAGATTTGAAAGAGAGTTACGTAAGGAAGTTTGTTAAAGAATTAAAAGGTGAACTTTGTCTATTTCAAGGTTAGAAACCTTTTTCAGTTAAGGTCTGAGAGGTAGTATTACCGCAACTTGATTGACTTCATTTTTAACTAAGGAATGGTTAAGGTTCGATAGTGAAGGTGGGTTAAAGTAATTTAGTTAATAAGCGTAATGGTTTGAGTTGGCATCACGATGGTTTGTTTAAACATCTTTCTAAGTCCAATGAAGGAGTTTTGGGAATGTTTTCCAAATAAGAACCAGAAATGTTTTCTGACATAGAAAACAAGAAATGGAATTGTTTTCCAATAGTAATAACATATATTTTCTAAATTTAGAAAATAAGAAATGTTGAATATAGGGAAACAGTAGATGAAAAATGAACGAAGGAGATAAATGTTAAATGATGTTTGATCGATATAATTTCCCCTTTGGAAATAATATCGTTGTTTGCACACCTGTTTTTCTTTGATGGTTAAATCACATACTATCGAAGTTTTGACCATTTTAACGTTGTTAATATGGAGAGACCGGTTGGATTATTATCCAAAGAACCACTTTGTATTGGCATAAGCGTTGCGAATCATATATGCCAAAGACAATTGAAGACGGAGTAAAGTGCAAGGGCTATTGTATAATTCTTAGATAACAGCGACTAAGATGGATGTATTGAATAGCGCCTTCGGTTCATCCTATTCCTGGATGACTTGTATGGACGGATGTCTGACAGAGTAATAGACGATCACGTAGATTGATTTCTCCAACCGTACCAAGAGTGGAAGTGGAGAAGGAAACTTCTTTTAGCTAAAACATAATGTATGGTTGAGGAAGTCAATCGGTGATTTGATGGATTTGACGATGTAGCATTCAAAGTGAATCTGGTGTGATGATAAAGCGTAGCTTCTAGCCTCACATCCGGTAAATGACAGAAATCGGGCAGGCAGCATGGCTAAGTCGGTCGCTCCGAAGTAGGGTGTATAATCACCTGATCTAGAGTTTCATTTACTTCTAAAAATCTATTGTTGATGTTGTCCCATTCGGGAAACGGTTGCTGATCCCAACTGTTGGTGATATACATTCGATACACTCAAGCGAAATGAGTGGTCGGTCATGTGTGGCCGAGTTGCAAGATGTTCTTGTTGAACCCAGTGTATTCCTTTCTAGAGATACACTAGCGGAAGGTGATTCCATACCTTGTCATAGTTGGAAACCCATTACCCAATACGTGCTTGCGGTTTTGATTGTATACTATATATGTAGAACGTGAGATGAAAGCGTTTCTGCTAGATGATTATTATATTGTGGTTGATAGACATTATTATAATATCAAAGGTTTCTGATATAAAGATATTTTGGATTCTCATATGGGAAAAACCCGTTCCGTTATACGACGTGGTGTTATGAGATATCGTTTAATGGCTCAAACTGTTTTAAAATGTTTACTCATACCAGTCCCATGATGTGACGGCCTGGAATTTCGCTCGATCCGAATCAGTCGTTAAACCGATCTAAACCGTTCGAAACCCCTGACTGTTGAGAACAGGACAAATCAGAACACAAACAGAAGAACATTTCATTGTATATTACAACAACGCATCAGATTACAAGAATATACAGAGTATAAATGAATAAATATTACACAGAAATATCAGAGATTTAAATTACATTTAAATACATAGCAGCGGAAAAATAATATAAAGCACAACTGAAGGTGATATACGGATACAGAGCTTTCCGGATATCATTCCAGCTGTAAACCAGGATCCTGTGAATATAAATCTGCAAAACCAAAACTACTAGCTACCCGTGCGGAAAATAGGGGCACCCAGAGTTTAGGTTAAAACAATAAACTCCAGGTCAGTCATGTGACTGGTGTGAGAACTCAAAAACAGTTATTTAAAACTTTACTTTAAAAGAGAGTAATTCAAGGGACCACGCCGTATAACACGGAACGGGTTTCCTCCCAAGAATACTAGTGCATATAGAATAAACAACGCAATGCTTTTTCGAAAAATGAAGCTATTATAAGACCCAGGTCCTATCATACAATGCAACGCAAGCCGGGGGATAGGGTTTTCCCTTATAATAGCCAAACATGCTTGGTACGTTTTAAACAAATCATTTGATACTATAATAAGTGTATAGTGCCAAAACAATTTCAATCATAAGTATAAATCATAGACGGCATGGGTACCATATATCATGTCGCCATACTAGTTCTACAATTAAAACCGCAATACACGTATTGGAAATTGGATTTCCGTCATGAGTCGAGGCAAGGGGCAAGCTCCTCTCCGCGTTCGAGACACTCTAGCAAATGCTCAGGACTACTCACACTGGGTAACCCTTGGATGCGGCTGGGCCGGTCCTCACTTACGTTAGAGGATTAATTATGCCTGAACACGCGTTTCCCGGTCCTTACAGACCTATAATCGAGGCGCCTCATTCCAACAACCACAAAGGTGAAAAGTATATATATGTCAGGGCTGGTAAGTCACTGACACCACCAAAGCTAGAAAGAAACGTCGTGCTCTCCCAGCGGTCCGTATCCCGTTTTTAACTCATACCGAGGTGTGAGGCTCGCGAATACACGTTATACACAAAGCTGCCACGTAGGCGTGCTTTGATCATCAACCACAAGACTTTGCTTTTCAACAGAAGCCTTGATCATTGCATCTTAGCGTGCCACACAGGCAATTCATGCCATGCGATTGATATCTATCGATATATAACCTCTAAGCTCGTACGTCTCAGAGAAGGGCGTTAAGCAAGAGAATAAATTCTCCGCCGCCAAACAGATATATATTTAAAAGAAATCAATCAACACAGAATAAAATCCAATGTCAGACACACAATCCATTTACAAGTCCGTTCTGGGTCTGAACGAAACCGGAGGCACTTTCCTCGCATATCCATCCATCTCCAAGTACGTCTGGACGACCACCAACTATTTCCATCCTCTTGGGTGTACTGCCCAATCAGGATCGTCAGTAATTACCCAAACGATGTGAAAACTTCCGGTCTTCGACCACCGTCTTCATCTTCGACTTATCGTCGAATCGGTTATTCAGAATGGGTGTAAACCCGGTCTTTCCGAATAACCCGCGTATATTGAAAACAAATGTTACACAAGCACAACATACGCCTCATTCCAATTCATTAGTCACTAACCGCAAATTAGCAAGAGAACAATTTCCCAAACATTAACCCCGAAGGCCGAAACCAACATCAGATCAATACCCAGGAAACCATTCTTCTTAGCCAACCTACAGCTAGTTTCTAAATTTCACATTCTTTGGGAAATGTTCCCATTAATTTTATCCAAGATAAATTCTTTAAAATTTATCCTGTAATCTTCCTTTGGATGTCTTTTAAAACCAAATTATGGTTTTCCCAACTAGTCGAGATTAGCGAACCGTAACGAAGTAATTATTTATTTTATTTCCCAATCCCAACCTATTCATCCCATGAAGCAAAACTGGTAATACTCCATATCTAACACCGTGGTGTTATCGGTAAAATTAATTACCATTTCACGTTCAAATCTAATTAAAGATTTAACTATCGCTTTGGAGCAAAACTGGTAATACTCCATTCTCGTTCATTTTCTAAATTTGGAAATTTAGATTACGAATTCACATTTCAATCTAATTGCAGATTCGTTAAAACTCATTTTACTGGGTTAAAGAACTAGGTGTTATTTAAAACACAGTTCACGATAAACCCATTTCAAATTCAATCAAATATATTAGAAATTCGATTATTTAAAACCCCTTTTTTTTAAATCTAATTCATTTATTTATTTAAAAATGATTGGGTTTTAAATTTAGTTCAAAACTAGTTCACTTCGATAAAAATCTATTTTTATCTTTTCAAATATGGAGTTTTTCACCCCAATTTTTCCCAAATCATTTCTTATGATTTTACACAAATTATTGATATTTTTAATAATTTTATCAAGGCCCGTACAGTCGATTTCCAACAATGGCCATCGAACTGCACTTACAGCGACCTTTTTCGAATTTGATTTGGACGTATCTCCAAATCCAACCGTTAGATTTTGAATTTCTAATATTCGTTAGAAAGCTCTTTTCGATACGAACCCAACGGTTCCGGTTTTAGGAGAATCCGACGGTCGGATCTCCCGTAATGTCCGTTTGAAATAAATGGTCGAAATTCACGAACTGCCGCGGCGCGGCGCGTTCTATTCAGGCCATTATATTATATATATAATATATATAATATATATTTCGTCGATTTCTATTTAAAACGAATTATATATTTAGTTTTGAATTCGTTTCAAAAGCAAAGTCAACTTCTATTTCAATTCAAATCAAAATTGAATTCTTCTCTATAAATTCGTTTTAAAACTCATTTCTATTCAATTCAAATTTCAATTTAATTTGAATTCATTTCACTTCATTTTAAATTCAATTCGAATTCGTTTCTCAATTCAATTCAATTCAATTCAAGTTGGTTTTCTATTCGATTCAAGTTCATTTTCTGTTCAAATTAAATTCGTTTCGTTTTCTATTTGAATCAAGTTCATTATATATTCAATTTGAAATCAAATTGGCTTTCTATTCTATTCGATTCGAAATCGTTTTATATTCAACTCAAATCGAAATCGTTATATATTCAATTCATTTCGAAATTGTTATATATTCAATTCATTTCGAAATCGTTATATATTCAATTCATTTCGAAATCGTTTTATATTCAATTCATTTCGAAATCGTTTTATATTCAATTCATTTCGAAATCGTTTTATATTCAATTCATTTCGAAATCGTTTTATATTCAATTCATTTCGAAATCGTTTTATATTCAATTCATTTCGAAATCGTTTTATATTCAATTCATTTCGAAATCGTTTTATATTCAATTCATTTCGAAATCGTTTTATATTCAATTCATTTCGAAATCGTTTTATATTCAATTCATTTCGAAATCGTTTTATATTCAATTCATTTCGAAATCGTTTTATATTCAATTCATTTCGAAATCGTTTTATATTCAATTCATTTCGAAATCGTTTTATATTCAATTCATTTCGAAATCGTTTTATATTCAATTCATTTCGAAATCGTTTTATATTCAAATCATTTCGAAATCGTTTTATATTCAATTCATTTCGAAATCGTTTTATATTCAATTCATTTCGAAATCGTTTTATATTCAATTCATTTCGAAATCGTTTTATATTCAATTCATTTCGAAATCGTTTTATATTCAATATAAATATCGTTCGCGTCAAAATGGCGCATCACTATTTAACACGGCTTTATATATTCTATTTCAAATATTTCTTTTTGTCAACACACGACTAATCTCAACGAATGAGTACCGTCCATGTGTGACTATTTTTGTTAAATTATTTCGTTCAACACATGACTAATCTCAACGAATGAGTACCGTCAACACATGAACCTTTATTTTATATTGATAAAGATGTAAATTTTATTATAAAAATAATTCGTTCAACACATGGCTATTCCCAACGGATGAGTATAGTCAACACATGAACCTTTATTTTATATATTCTTTATTTTTCAAATTGGAATGAGGCCCAATCAATCACCATATAAAATTAATTATATGGATTTTCATACATCACATGTATATAATAGCATTGAAAAATAATCAACCATCAACCAAAGTGCACTACACTGTATAAGCATCAAATATAGATATCTAACGCTTATAACAGCCTGTCAATCAATCGATCGACATATTTAATCAGTCAGGATGAGTGAACTTTAAATTTCATCCCAACACCCGTGTAGGGTTTCAAACAATCAAACATAAGTTTTTATTCGTGCAGTTGGGCGATGTGTAAAATTTATCGACCCAATCAATATCAGTCAAATAGGTGTACATAAACAAACCGTCCGGTTTGTAAATGAATATTTATTTATTCACATTCACGTTAAAAATTATATTTTTAACGATAAAACATTTTATTTCAACATATGGATTTCTATTCAGTTCATTTATTCAATAAAAATGATATTTTTATTTTTCTAATATATTTTTAGAAAATTTCGGCGGCATAACGGCACGATACTAGAAACGGGACAAGGCCTAGCCTTATCCCCGGTCTAGTGAAGGCCCACGCCATTCACACATCAATCAAATCACTTTCGTTATGCAAACCACAAAATTTGGAGTAAGAGTCTAACCTAGTCTTACTCCTTCGCCTTATAACGGCGCACGTCTAATCCTAACCAATTTATCGATTCGATTTTTCACACCACAAACCACATTCAAACCAATATCGCAATCAATCACCAAACAGTCAAACAAACAAGTCCATGGTCTGTGGACGATTGTGTCGGGTGCTACTAAGCACCGTCTGCATCCTAGTATATATATATATAAATATAACTAGAAAAAGAAATTGAAAGGTGAGAAGTTCTCACCGAAAGCTATCCAATACCACGACTCTTCTTTTGATAGAACTCTTCATCTTCATCGCATCTTCGTCATCTTCGTTGCCCGTAGTTACTATATATATAAAAATCACATTTTTATATTTTGATGACCTTAAAATAAAAATCACATTTTTATTTATTCTCTTTCAATTTAAAAAAAGTCATATTTTTATAAACACTTCATATATTTAAAAATCGAATTTTCACTTTGCTATTCAATATAAAAAAATCGAATTTTTAGTTCAAAGTTCAATATATAAAAATCGAATTTTTAGTTCAAAGTTCAATATATAAAAATCGAATTTTTAGTTCAAAGTTCAATATATAAAAATCGAATTTTTCTATCGCTATGTCAAATAGATAAAAATTATATTTTTACTTCGTTGTTCAAAGATAAAAATTATATTTTTATCACGCTATTCAAAGATAAAAATTATATTTTAATAGTTTAAAAATATAAAAATCATATTTTTAATATTTCTATATAGTAAAGACTATATTTTTAATTCTTTAAAAATCTAAAAATCATATCTTTTCCTTAACAAAAACTCTATATTTTCATTAACAAAAATATAATCTTTTCTAATCGTGAAAATCATAGCTTTTCTAACCTAAAGATCTAAACTTTACATATTAAAGTCTGATCTAGTTTAATTTATAAAATTCAGTTTTTAAATTTACTTTTCAAATCAGTCTTAAATTACTTTTGAAATCAGTTTTAAATTTAAAATCGAAACTAGTTTTAGACTTTAAAATTAAAAACTGTATTTAATCTTTTTTTTTTCAGTTTATATAATATCAAAAATAAAATAAATAAAAAGAAGAAAAAAAGAAAGAAAAAAAACTTACAGGGGGGAATTTGGGCGTTTTTCAGAAGAGGGGGACGGCGCCGAGGTCGAGGAGAGGGCGGAGGCGGTCAGAGGTCGGAGCGGTGGGCTGGAGGAGGGACAACGTCGTGGTTTTTGGTGATTGGGGGTCCCGGGTTCGTGTGGAGGAGAGAGGGAGGTAGGGGAAGAGAGGAGATCGATTCGGGGGGGCTGACTGCGAGCGGCGGCGGAGGAGGGGGTGGACGTCGGTGGCGGCGGCTCCGTCTCTTTCGTCGGCGTTTTTTTTTTCTTTTTTTTTTTATTTTGGTCAACGGCTGAAATGAGGGGAGAGGATGAGTGTATATATTTAATTAATTAATTATTTTATTTCTTTTTAATTTCAAAAAGTTGCTTTTGCTATCGTACCCCAATCGAGACCCAACGAATGTCGCCCCTAGCGTTTTACCCCCATTCCGAACACAATGGGATATGTATCGTAGGTTGATTCGACTGTTTGAATTAGTTTCCGTTGAATTTTCATTTAAATCACTATATTGAATTTTAAACGTACATTTCAAATTACTGGGGTCACATACTAACTCTATAAATTGCAGAAAAATATTTTTTAGCTTCGTATTGACGATACGGTCCTAACAAAACTAGTTTCATCGAATTCTGAGACCGTTGGAAAAATGGCCAATTTCTAGTCGATTAAAATCAACTGAAACTGGTCAAACGCGTTTTCCTTTGCCACTCTCACATACTGATTCGAAAAATTATGAAATTTAAAACCTAGCAATAACTTTACATCACGGACCCAACAAAACTGGTTTCGTCGAAATCCGAGGTCATTTGCAAAATGGCTATTTTTAAGGGCTATATATTATATTAAAATATATATAAATTCCACAGCGACTATTTCTAATTTTCAACTGGACATATCTCATCATTTATAAAGTGAAATCTCAGTTTCTCAACTTCGTTGGAAAGATATTATCAATTAGATCCTAATGTTTTTGGTTTCACTAAAATCCGGATTGTTCTGCACCCGGTATATTCAATTGAAGTTTGAAATCGAATTATCGAACTACCGCGCCATTTTCAATTCCTATTTATAATTATATATAATTATTTATATTCTAACGATGACGCGTATAATATATACGTTCGAATTCTATTCAAAATAAATTTTACGTCGATTTTATTTAAAATAATTCATTTTAAATATAGAAAATTCGCGGTAATTGCCAAAATAAAAATTTTAAACTGGCCCAGATTTTCGGGTTATTACAATCTCCCCCACTTAAAACTTTTCGTCCCCGAAAAGGAACAAAGTCGAAAGTGGTTTGATTAATCAGCTCTACGCTCAATTTGGCTTCCATTCTCTAACTTTTTAGTTTCTGAGAATTTTCAAAATTTCAAAAATTTGGCTAACACCCTAAATTTTCGAAAATTTCGCCATAACCTCCCCTGCACCGGGAGCATCGGGGAATTTCAAATAGCTTCCCCGGTCCTTCAGATCTCAAAAAGAAAAAGAAAAAGCCAAGCGGCTAGCCATTAGGCTCACAAAATCATCATCACCCAAACAAAACAGGAAATTATGTAGTAAACATGTACCTATTTGTCGGGCAAACAAATTTTATTCTCTGGCTCAAGCCTCCTTGCTATGACCTGTTCAATGTAAGTATATGTATATGCAAGCAAATGCGACCAATTTTCAATACAATTCAATATTTGGTTCAATTAGTCATAAATGATTAAAAATTAGCAAACAAATAAACAAACAACACAATCATCAATCAATTAGTGGATTAGAGTTTCAAATCCATAAAATTTGATATATATACAGAAAATCTTGTTTTTGATGCCAATTCACAACAATGTGTTCTAACTACATAAGTTTTGGTTCTCACACCAGTCTAATGGAAATATATCGATATCACACCTTCGTTACTCGAGCATGAATACTAATGACGACTAGTCAATCATCAGAATCATCTTCGGGCCACTAGAGTATGATTCTATATCTATCCAGTATATTAAAACTTCGAATATACGTTCATGACGCGTATATGCAAAACCTTTATATACTCGATTGTCCATATTCAAAATAAATAAATAATCAAATACGTATAAAATGGTTTAACTTTTCAAAACAAAAATTGTTTTCAATTGGAAAATATACTCTTCACACTCGTTCTAGGATACTACTGATCCTATCTCTAACGAGTCATTCTAATTGGATATTACTAATCCAATATCTGATGAATTCTTTCGTATGGTTCTAATGTGTCTTGTTCTCGAGCTCTGTAAACCAAAGCTCTGATACCAAATGTGACGGCCTGGAATTTCGCTCGATCCGAATCAGTCGTTAAACCGATCTAAACCGTTCGAAACCCCTGACTGTTGAGAACAGGACAAATCAGAACACAAACAGAAGAACATTTCATTGTATATTACAACAACGCATCAGATTACAAGAATATACAGAGTATAAATGAATAAATATTACACAGAAATATCAGAGATTTAAATTACATTTAAATACATAGCAGCGGAAAAATAATATAAAGCACAACTGAAGGTGATATACGGATACAGAGCTTTCCGGATATCATTCCAGCTGTAAACCAGGATCCTGTGAATATAAATCTGCAAAACCAAAACTACTAGCTGCCCGTGCGGAAAATAGGGGCACCCAGAGTTTAGGTTAAAACAATAAACTCCAGGTCAGTCATGTGACTGGTGTGAGAACTCAAAAACAGTTATTTAAAACTTTACTTTAAAAGAGAGTAATTCAAGGGACCACGCCGTATAACACGGAACGGGTTTCCTCCCAAGAATACTAGTGCATATAGAATAAACAACGCAATGCTTTTTCGAAAAATGAAGCTATTATAAGACCCAGGTCCTATCATACAATGCAACGCAAGCCGGGGGATAGGGTTTTCCCTTATAATAGCCAAACATGCTTGGTACGTTTTAAACAAATCATTTGATACTATAATAAGTGTATAGTGCCAAAACAATTTCAATCATAAGTATAAATCATAGACGGCATGGGTACCATATATCATGTCGCCATACTAGTTCTACAATTAAAACCGCAATACACGTATTGGAAATTGGATTTCCGTCATGAGTCGAGGCAAGGGGCAAGCTCCTCTCCGCGTTCGAGACACTCTAGCAAATGCTCAGGACTACTCACACTGGGTAACCCTTGGATGCGGCTGGGCCGGTCCTCACTTACGTTAGAGGATTAATTATGCCTGAACACGCGTTTCCCGGTCCTTACAGACCTATAATCGAGGCGCCTCATTCCAACAACCACAAAGGTGAAAAGTATATATATGTCAGGGCTGGTAAGTCACTGACACCACCAAAGCTAGAAAGAAACGTCGTGCTCTCCCAGCGGTCCGTATCCCGTTTTTAACTCATATCGAGGTGTGAGGCTCGCGAATACACGTTATACACAAAGCTGCCACGTAGGCGTGCTTTGATCATCAACCACAAGACTTTGCTTTTCAACAGAAGCCTTGATCATTGCATCTTAGCGTGCCACACAGGCAATTCATGCCATGCGATTGATATCTATCGATATATAACCTCTAAGCTCGTACGTCTCAGAGAAGGGCGTTAAGCAAGAGAATAAATTCTCCGCCGCCAAACAGATATATATTTAAAAGAAATCAATCAACACAGAATAAAATCCAATGTCAGACACACAATCCATTTACAAGTCCGTTCTGGGTCTGAACGAAACCGGAGGCACTTTCCTCGCATATCCATCCATCTCCAAGTACGTCTGGACGACCACCAACTATTTCCATCCTCTTGGGTGTACTGCCCAATCAGGATCGTCAGTAATTACCCAAACGATGTGAAAACTTCCGGTCTTCGACCACCGTCTTCATCTTCGACTTATCGTCGAATCGGTTATTCAGAATGGGTGTAAACCCGGTCTTTCCGAATAACCCGCGTATATTGAAAACAAATGTTACACAAGCACAACATACGCCTCATTCCAATTCATTAGTCACTAACCGCAAATTAGCAAGAGAACAATTTCCCAAACATTAACCCCGAAGGCCGAAACCAACATCAGATCAATACCCAGGAAACCATTCTTCTTAGCCAACCTACAGCTAGTTTCTAAATTTCACATTCTTTGGGAAATGTTCCCATTAATTTTATCCAAGATAAATTCTTTAAAATTTATCCTGTAATCTTCCTTTGGATGTCTTTTAAAACCAAATTATGGTTTTCCCAACTAGTCGAGATTAGCGAACCGTAACGAAGTAATTATTTATTTTATTTCCCAATCCCAACCTATTCATCCCATGAAGCAAAACTGGTAATACTCCATATCTAACACCGTGGTGTTATCGGTAAAATTAATTACCATTTCACGTTCAAATCTAATTAAAGATTTAACTATCGCTTTGGAGCAAAACTGGTAATACTCCATTCTCGTTCATTTTCTAAATTTGGAAATTTAGATTACGAATTCACATTTCAATCTAATTGCAGATTCGTTAAAACTCATTTTACTGGGTTAAAGAACTAGGTGTTATTTAAAACACAGTTCACGATAAACCCATTTCAAATTCAATCAAATATATTAGAAATTCGATTATTTAAAACCCCTTTTTTTTAAATCTAATTCATTTATTTATTTAAAAATGATTGGGTTTTAAATTTAGTTCAAAACTAGTTCACTTCGATAAAAATCTATTTTTATCTTTTCAAATATGGAGTTTTTCACCCCAATTTTTCCCAAATCATTTCTTATGATTTTACACAAATTATTGATATTTTTAATAATTTTATCAAGGCCCGTACAGTCGATTTCCAACAATGGCCATCGAACTGCACTTACAGCGACCTTTTTCGAATTTGATTTGGACGTATCTCCAAATCCAACCGTTAGATTTTGAATTTCTAATATTCGTTAGAAAGCTCTTTTCGATACGAACCCAACGGTTCCGGTTTTAGGAGAATCCGACGGTCGGATCTCCCGTAATGTCCGTTTGAAATAAATGGTCGAAATTCACGAACTGCCGCGGCGCGGCGCGTTCTATTCAGGCCATTATATTATATATATAATATATATAATATATATTTCGTCGATTTCTATTTAAAACGAATTATATATTTAGTTTTGAATTCGTTTCAAAAGCAAAGTCAACTTCTATTTCAATTCAAATCAAAATTGAATTCTTCTCTATAAATTCGTTTTAAAACTCATTTCTATTCAATTCAAATTTCAATTTAATTTGAATTCATTTCACTTCATTTTAAATTCAATTCGAATTCGTTTCTCAATTCAATTCAATTCAATTCAAGTTGGTTTTCTATTCGATTCAAGTTCATTTTCTGTTCAAATTAAATTCGTTTCGTTTTCTATTTGAATCAAGTTCATTATATATTCAATTTGAAATCAAATTGGCTTTCTATTCTATTCGATTCGAAATCGTTTTATATTCAACTCAAATCGAAATCGTTATATATTCAATTCATTTCGAAATTGTTATATATTCAATTCATTTCGAAATCGTTATATATTCAATTCATTTCGAAATCGTTTTATATTCAATTCATTTCGAAATCGTTTTATATTCAATTCATTTCGAAATCGTTTTATATTCGATTCATTTCGAAATCGTTTTATATTCAATTCATTTTGAAATCGTTTTATATTCAATTCATTTCGAAATCGTTTTATATTCGATTCATTTCGAAATCGTTTTATATTCAATTCATTTCGAAATCGTTTTATATTCAATTCATTTCGAAATCGTTTTATATTCAATTCATTTCGAAATCGTTTTATATTCAATTCATTTCGAAATCGTTTTATATTCAATTCATTTCGAAATCGTTTTATATTCAATTCATTTCGAAATCGTTTTATATTCAATTCATTTCGAAATCGTTTTATATTCAATTCATTTCGAAATCGTTTTATATTCAATTCATTTCGAAATCGTTTTATATTCAATTCATTTCGAAATCGTTTTATATTCAATTCATTTCGAAATCGTTTTATATTCAATTCATTTCGAAATCGTTTTATATTCAATATAAATATCGTTCGCGTCAAAATGGCGCATCACTATTTAACACGGCTTTATATATTCTATTTCAAATATTTCTTTTTGTCAACACACGACTAATCTCAACGAATGAGTACCGTCCATGTGTGACTATTTTTGTTAAATTATTTCGTTCAACACATGACTAATCTCAACGAATGAGTACCGTCAACACATGAACCTTTATTTTATATTGATAAAGATGTAAATTTTATTATAAAAATAATTCGTTCAACACATGGCTATTCCCAACGGATGAGTATAGTCAACACATGAACCTTTATTTTATATATTCTTTATTTTTCAAATTGGAATGAGGCCCAATCAATCACCATATAAAATTAATTATATGGATTTTCATACATCACATGTATATAATAGCATTGAAAAATAATCAACCATCAACCAAAGTGCACTACACTGTATAAGCATCAAATATAGATATCTAACGCTTATAACAGCCTGTCAATCAATCGATCGACATATTTAATCAGTCAGGATGAGTGAACTTTAAATTTCATCCCAACACCCGTGTAGGGTTTCAAACAATCAAACATAAGTTTTTATTCATGCAGTTGGGCGATGTGTAAAATTTATCGACCCAATCAATATCAGTCAAATAGGTGTACATAAACAAACCGTCCGGTTTGTAAATGAATATTTATTTATTCACATTCACGTTAAAAATTATATTTTTAACGATAAAACATTTTATTTCAACATATGGATTTCTATTCAGTTCATTTATTCAATAAAAATGATATTTTTATTTTTCTAATATATTTTTAGAAAATTTCGGCGGCATAACGGCACGATACTAGAAACGGGACAAGGCCTAGCCTTATCCCCGGTCTAGTGAAGGCCCACGCCATTCACACATCAATCAAATCACTTTCGTTATGCAAACCACAAAATTTGGAGTAAGAGTCTAACCTAGTCTTACTCCTTCGCCTTATAACGGCGCACGTCTAATCCTAACCAATTTATCGATTCGATTTTTCACACCACAAACCACATTCAAACCAATATCGCAATCAATCACCAAACAGTCAAACAAACAAGTCCATGGTCTGTGGACGATTGTGTCGGGTGCTACTAAGCACCGTCTGCATCCTAGTATATATATATATAAATATAACTAGAAAAAGAAATTGAAAGGTGAGAAGTTCTCACCGAAAGCTATCCAATACCACGACTCTTCTTTTGATAGAACTCTTCATCTTCATCGCATCTTCGTCATCTTCGTTGCCCGTAGTTACTATATATATAAAAATCACATTTTTATATTTTGATGACCTTAAAATAAAAATCACATTTTTATTTATTCTCTTTCAATTTAAAAAAGTCATATTTTTATAAACACTTCATATATTTAAAAATCGAATTTTCACTTTGCTATTCAATGTAAAAAAATCGAATTTTTAGTTCAAAGTTCAATATATAAAAATCGAATTTTTAGTTCAAAGTTCAATATATAAAAATCGAATTTTTAGTTCAAAGTTCAATATATAAAAATCGAATTTTTCTATCGCTATGTCAAATAGATAAAAATTATATTTTTACTTCGTTGTTCAAAGATAAAAATTATATTTTTATCACGCTATTCAAAGATAAAAATTATATTTTAATAGTTTAAAAATATAAAAATCATATTTTTAATATTTCTATATAGTAAAGACTATATTTTTAATTCTTTAAAAATCTAAAAATCATATCTTTTCCTTAACAAAAACTCTATATTTTCATTAACAAAAATATAATCTTTTCTAATCGTGAAAATCATAGCTTTTCTAACCTAAAGATCTAAACTTTACATATTAAAGTCTGATCTAGTTTAATTTATAAAATTCAGTTTTTAAATTTACTTTTCAAATCAGTCTTAAATTACTTTTGAAATCAGTTTTAAATTTAAAATCGAAACTAGTTTTAGACTTTAAAATTAAAAACTGTATTTAATCTTTTTTTTTTCAGTTTATATAATATCAAAAATAAAATAAATAAAAAGAAGAAAAAAAGAAAGAAAAAAAACTTACAGGGGGGAATTTGGGCGTTTTTCAGAAGAGGGGGACGGCGCCGAGGTCTAGGAGAGGGCGGAGGCGGTCAGAGGTCGGAGCGGTGGGCTGGAGGAGGGACAACGTCGTGGTTTTTGGTGATTGGGGGTCCCGGGTTCGTGTGGAGGAGAGAGGGAGGTAGGGGAAGAGAGGAGATCGATTCGGGGGGGCTGACTGCGAGCGGCGGCGGAGGAGGGGGTGGACGTCGGTGGCGGCGGCTCCGTCTCTTTCGTCGGCGTTTTTTTTTTTTTTCTTTTTTTTTTTATTTTGGTCAACGGCTGAAATGAGGGGAGAGGATGAGTGTATATATTTAATTAATTAATTATTTTATTTCTTTTTAATTTCAAAAAGTTGCTTTTGCTATCGTACCCCAATCGAGACCCAACGAATGTCGCCCCTAGCGTTTTACCCCCATTCCGAACACAATGGGATATGTATCGTAGGTTGATTCGACTCTTTGAATTAGTTTCCGTTGAATTTTCATTTAAATCACTATATTGAATTTTAAACGTACATTTCAAATTTCTGGGGTCACATACTAACTCTATAAATTGCAGAAAAATATTTTTTAGCTTCGTATTGACGATACGGTCCTAACAAAACTAGTTTCATCGAATTCTGAGACCGTTGGAAAAATAGCCAATTTCTAGTCGATTAAAATCAACTGAAACTGGTCAAACGCGTTTTCCTTTGCCACTCTCACATACTGATTCGAAAAATTATGAAATTTAAAACCTAGCAATAACTTTACATCACGGACCCAACAAAACTGGTTTCGTCGAAATCCGAGGTCATTTGCAAAATGGCTATTTTTAAGGGCTATATATTATATTAAAATATATATAAATTCCACAGCGACTATTTCTAATTTTCAACTGGACATATCTCATCATTTATAAAGTGAAATCTCAGTTTCTCAACTTCGTTGGAAAGATATTATCAATTAGATCCTAATGTTTTTGGTTTCACTAAAATCCGGATTGTTCTGCACCCGGTATATTCAATTGAAGTTTGAAATCGAATTATCGAACTACCGCGCCATTTTCAATTCCTATTTATAATTATATATAATTATTTATATTCTAACGACGACGCGTATAATATATACGTTCGAATTCTATTCAAAATAAATTTTACGTCGATTTTATTTAAAATAATTCATTTTAAATATAGAAAATTCGCGGTAATTGCCAAAATAAAAATTTTAAACTGGCCCAGATTTTCGGGTTATTACACATGAGTGACCCGGAGTTTATTTGTTTGTTTCCCTAAACTCTTGGGTGCCTAAATTTGTACGGGCAGTCAAGTAGTCGGGATTTACAAATATACTGGAAGAGCTGGGGCAGGAGGCTTCAGGATTATATAGCTATAGTTATTTCTGCTGTGTTGTAAGTGTTGTACTTTGATAATGATGTATATTCAAGTACATATGTATATTTCAAGTTATGTTATATTATATTATATGTTATTCGTTCCGTTGTGAGGTTCGTGTTACTTTAATGTTGTGTTCTTCTTCTTCTATTCTAAGTTTATATCTTATCTTTCCTCACCCTCTAATTTCTTTCATTAACCATCTGGTATTTTTTGATGTTTGGTTAGTCATCATTGAGTTTATGGCAATAACCAAAGTCGACAAAATCCGGGTCGTAACAGTTGGTATCAGAGCTTAAGTTAAGTGAATTACCTTGGCTCTGTGGCGTGACTCAGTAGAGATAGGCTTAGTAATACCCTAGATTGAGTTTGAGTGTATATATACGAGCGAACGTATTTGTTATTGATATATAAAAAATTGTTTTATATTGTGGTGATTTATTGGTTGAGTTGTTTATGAGTTCTGGTCGATCAGTTTGATCCACTGTATCGGTAGGAGTTTATAAACACTTGAATACGATGGGTCGACACGATATGTTTTGAAAAGAGGGTAAATTAAAATAAGTTTACCCAAAGTATATCTTGATATAGAGAAGATATATATATATATCAAAATTATAATATAATGGATATATTGGTTGTTATTATAATCGAGTAAGATTATAAATTAAATGGTTATGTAAATAACCAATCAGAATTCATATAAGTGAAATACATGAAATCAGATGAGTTAAATCTGAAATTTAAACCAGAAATTGAATTAAAACTCTGGAGAATTGGATAAGTGTTTGTAAATGGATTTGGATTAAAAATAAGGAAAATTTAAGATCCTGGGAGATTTTAAATTGTTTTACAAGCAGTGTGAATTATAATTTGAAATGAATTTCAAAGTGGAAATGTTTAGAAATGGTTTTATAGTATTGAACTCACTTCGATCGCTGGAAAATAGATTCTGATGACGACAGGTGCATCATCAGTATTCATTTTCGAGTTGTAAGTGATGAATTACTACCAGAGATACTGTTTTGAATTTGTTTTGGGAAAGACAAGTTGTGTTGAATTTCAAAATGGAATTGAAACATAATTGAATATAGAAATTCAAAGGGAGTTTGAATATATGAAATTCAATTGAATTGAAACAGAATTGAATATAGAAATTCAAAGTGAGTTTGAATATATGAAATTCAATGGAATTGAAATAGAATGGAATATAGAAATTCAAAGGGAGTTTGAATATATGAAATTCAGTGGAATTGAAATAGAGTTTGAATATAGAAATTCAAATGGAATTTGAATATAAAATTCAAATGGAATTCAAATATAGGATTTGAATATATAGAATTTGAATATACAAATTCAAATGGGGTTTATAATATAGAATTTGAATAATAGAATTTGATATATAGAATTTGAATAATAGAAGTGATATAAAATTTGAATAGAATTAACTAAGTCGAAGAGGAATTAGTTAATCGAGTTTGAATTTGAAGTTGAACTTTGAAAGGTGAATTGGATTTGTAAATGGATATTCGAAATCGAACATAGAACTTAAATTTGAAATTTGGATTCAAATTAGTTAATAAGCAAGTTAAAATATATTTGAACATGTCATGTTCAAATATAAAAGTGAAAAAAGAGTTAATTAACAAATTAATTAATGAATTGAGTTAAAACGATTAGGTAAAGTTAAAATAGATTGGGCAGGTATAAATATACATGAGATAGGTATGGATAAGGTATGAAGGTATATAAATAGAATGCTCGACGAAAAGGTATGTATTTAATTCATATATGAGATTTTATGCGTCGTATCGGCTAGCCGCTTGGCTTTTTCTTTTTCTTTTGGATTGGTGAGGGCCATGGGAGGCTATTGGAAATATTCCGATGCTCCTGGTATAAAGGAGGTTATGGCGAATTTTTCCGGGGATTTAAGGAGTTAGAATATTTTTAAGCTAATTTGATAGTTATAGATCAACGTATCGATGTATATATATATATATATATATATATATATATAAGTCGATAAGGAAACGAACTTAGAAATAGAATAGTAAAATAAAAAAAGAAGACTAAGAATAAAATCTAGTAAGAATAGAAAGAGGAAGCGTATACGTGTTTAAAAGTGAATAAGTAGTTGTATGGTATTGATTATTCGAGTAAGTAGTCATGTTTGTTTTGACGTTATAAAGGTTATTCAATCAAGGTCTGAGAGGTAGTTATACCCCAACTTGATTGATTTCATTATTAACAAATAAATAGTAAGACTTCAGGCTCGAAGATCAATGTTGAATAAGAGTTAGTTGAATATAGTATTTGGGTTGTCGTAACGATGTTTTACAAAACATTCGTTTTAACCCAAATAAGTGTAAGCTTGGAAATATAATAAAGAATATTTCCTAAGTATAGAAATAAACGAGATCGGAAAAAAGATAAGTGTGACGGCCTGGAATTTCGCTCGATCTGAATCAGTCGTTAAACCGATCTAGATCGTTCGAAACCCCTGATCGTTTGAGAACAGGACAAATCAAAACACAAACAGAAGAACATTTCATTGTATATTACAACAATCCCATCAGAATACAAGAATATACAGAGTATAATTGAATAAATTACATTCGATAAATATCAGAGATTACAATAAATTACATAGCAGCGGAAAAATATACAACACACAACTGAAAGTGTTACACGGATACAGAGCTTTCCGAGCATTGTTCCAGCTGTAAATCAGGATCCTGTGAATATAAATCTGCAAAACCAAAACTACTAGCTGCCCGTGTCGAAAATAAGGGCACCCAGAGTTTAGGTTAAAACAATAAACTCCAGGTCAGTCATGTGATTGGTGTGAGAACTAAAAAAGTTATTTAAAGCTTTACTTTAAAAGAGAGTAATTCAAGGGACCACGCCGTATAACACGGAACGGGTTTCCTCCCAAGAATACCAGTGCATAGAATAAACAGCGCAATGCTTTTTCGAAAAATGAAGCTATTATAAGACCCAGGTCCCATCACACAATGCAACGCAAGCCGGAGGATAGGGTTTTCCCTTATAATAGCCAAACATGCCTGGTACGTTTAAAACAAATCATTTGATACTATAATAAGTGTATAGTGTCAAAACAATTTCAATCATAAATATAAATCATAGACGGCATAAGTGCCCCATACCACTATGTCGCCATACTAGGCTCTACAAATAAAGCCGAAATACACGTATTGGAAATTGGATTTCCGTCATGAGTTGAGGCAAGGGGCAAGCTCCTCTCCACTTTCGAGACACTCTAGCAAATGTCTCAGGGCTACGCACTCTGGGCAACCTTGGATCTTCAGGGCCGGTCCTCTCTTACGTTTGAGGATTGGCAATTCCTGAACACACGTTTCCCGGTCCTTACAGACCTAAAATCGAGGCATCTCATCCAACAACCACATAGGTGAAAAGTATATAAATGTCAGGGCTGGTAAGTCACTGACACCACCAAAGCTAGAAAGAAACGTCGTGCTCTCCCTGCAGTCCTTATCCCGTTTTTGACTCATACCGAGGCGTGAGGCTCGCGAATTCACGTCATACACAAAGCTACACCACAAAGGCCATGCTTTGATCCTCAACTACAAGACTTTGCTTTTCAACAGAAGCCTTGATCCATGCAACTCAGCATGCCACACAGGCAATTCATGCCATGCGACTGATGTCCATCGATATATAACCTCTAAGCTCGTACGTCTCAGAGAAGGGCGTTAAGCAAGAGAATAAATTCTCCGCCGCCAAACAGATATATATTTAACAGAAATCAATCAACACAGAATAAAATCCAATGTCAGACACACAATCCATTTACAAGTTCGTTCTGGGTCTGAACGAAACCGGAGGCACTTTCCTCGCATATCCATCGATCTCCAAGTACGTCTGGACGACAACCAACTGATTCCCTCATCTTGGGTGTACAACCCAATCAAGATCATCAGTAATCACCCAAACGATGTGAAGACTTCCGGTCTTCAACCACCGTCTTCATCTTCGACATATCGTCGAATCGGTTATTCAGAATGGGTATAAACCCGGCCTTTCCGAACAACCCACGTATATTAAAAACAAATGTTACACAAACAAAACATACGCCTCATTCCAATTCATCAGTCACTAACCGTAAATTAGCAAGAGAACAATTCTCCAAATATTAACCCCGAAGGCCGAAACCAACATCAGATCAACACCCAGGAAACCATTCTTCTTAACTAACCGACAGCTAGTTTCAAAATTTCATATTCTTAGGGAAAGGTTCCCATTAATTTTATCCAAGATAAATTCTTTGAATTTATTCTTTAATCTTCCTTTGGATGTCATTTCAAACCAAATTATGGTTTTCCAAACTAGTCGAGATTAGCGAACCACACCGAAGTAATTATTTGTTTTATTTCCCAATCCCAACCTATTCATCCCATGAAGCAAAACTGGTAATACTCCATATCTAACACCACGGTGTTATCGGTAAATTTAATTACCATTCCACGTTCAAATCTAATTAAAGGTTTAACTATTGCTTTGGAGCAAAACTGGTGATACTCCATTCTCGCTCAATTTCTAAATTTGATAATTTAGATTATCAATTCACATTTCAATCTAATTGCAGATTCATTAAAACTCCTTTTACTGGGTTAAAGAACTAGTGTCATTTAAAATACAGTTCACGATAAACCCACGAATCAATTCTATTTAAAACTCATTTCAAATCCAATTTATTTATTTAAAATAAATGGGTTGTTGCTTTAGTTCTAAACTAGTTCATTTCGATAAAAATCTATTTTTATCTTTTCAAATATGGAGTTTTTCATCTCAATTTTCCCCAAATCATTTCTTATGATTTTACACAAATAATTACTATTTTTAATAATTTTATTAAGGCCCGTACAGTCGATTTCCATCAACGGCCATCGAACTGCACTTACAATGACCTTTTCCAAATTTGATTTGGACGTATCTCCAAATCCAACCGTTAGATTTTGAATTTCTAATATTCATTAGAAAGCTCTTTTCGATACGAACCCAACGGTTCCGGTTTTAGGAGAATCCGACGGTCGGATCTCCCGTAATGTCCGTTCGAAGTCAATGGTCGAAATTCACGAACTGCCGCGGCGCGGCGCGTTCTATTTAGGCCATTATATTATATATATAATATATATTTCGTCGATTTCTATTCAAAACAAATTTTATAAATAGTTTTAAATTCGTTTCAAAAACATTTCAACTTCCATTTCCAATTTAAATCAAAATTGAATTTTTCCTTATAAATTCGTTTTAAAATTCATTTCAATCCAATTCAAATTTCGATTCAATTTGAATTCATTTCAAATCGATTTTTATTCTATTTCAATTCGTTTTCCATTCAATTCAAATAAAATTCTTTTTATATTCAATTCAATTCGAATTCGTTATATATTCAATTCAATTCAATAGAAACGAATATAATCGATATAAATATCGTTCGCGTCAAAATAGCGCATCTCTAATCAACACGGCTTTATATATTTCAATAATCCCGTTATTCTATTCGACAAATGAATATTTATCCTATTCAATACGTGAATCTATATTTTCGTCAACACATGACTAATCTCAACGAATGAGTACTGTCCACGTGTGACTATTTTTGTCATTCAATATATTTTATAAAAATTATGGTATCTATCATTTGATTTAAAATCAGACTCCAACCGTAAATTAGTAAGAGAACGATTCCCTGAATATTAACCCCGTAGGCCGAAACCAACATCAGATCAACATCCAGGAGACCACTCATCTTATCTATTTTCCAGTTAGTTTCTAATTTTCTATATGATAAAGATGTAAATTTTATTGTTAAAATATTTCGTTCAACACATGACTAATCTCAACGGATGAGTACTGTCAACACATGAACCTTTATTTTATAATATAAAGATGTAAATTTTATTGTTAAAATATTTCGTTCAACACATGACTAATCTCAACGGATGAGTACTGTCAACACATGAACCTTTATTTTATAATATACTTTATTTTCCCGATTGGAATCAGGCCCAATCAATTACCATATAAAGTTAATTATATGGATTCCATACAACACATGTATATAATAGCAACGATAAATAATCAACCATCATCCAAAGTGCACTACACTATATAAGCATCAAATATAGATATCTAACGCTTATAACAGCCTGTCGATCCATCGATCGACATACAACTAATTATTGCGATTAGTGTATGCCGTGTTTTATCCCAATACCCGTGTGGGGTTTCAAATCAACAAACACAGATTTTATTTGTGCAGTTGGGCGATGTGTAAAATTTATCGTCCCAATCAATGTCCTTCAAATAGGTGTACATAAACAAATCGTTCGATTTGTAAATGAATATTTATTTGTTCACGTTCACGTTAAAAATTATATTTTTAACGATAAAATATTTTATTTTAACACATGAATTTTTATTCAGTTCAATTACAAAATAAAAATGATATTTTTATCTTTCTAACTTATTTTAGAAAATTTCGGCGGCATAACGGCACGATACTAGAAACGGGACGAGGCCTAGCCTTATCCCCGGTCTAGTGATGGCCCACGCCATTCACACATTAATCAAATCAATTTCAATTCACCAAACAACCAAATTCAAATCAAATGATAACCAACTACACAACCAAACAAACAAGTCCATGGTCTGTGGACGATTGTGTCGGGTGCTACTAAACACCGTCTGCATCCTAGTATATATATATAACTAGAAAAGAAAATTTTGAGTGAGAAGTTCTCACCAAAGCTATCCAATTCCACGACTCTTCATTGATATAAATCTTCATCGTTCTCACCTTTTTATCACCTTCGTTGCCCGTATTCTCTGCATATATAAAAATTACATTTTTACTCCGCTATTCAATATATAAAAATCGAATTTTTACTAAGTTATTCAATATGTAAAAATCAAATTTTTATAATCACGCTATATGGATAAAAATTCTATTTTTACGTCGCTTCTATATAGATAAAAATTATATTTTTACATCGTTATTCAATATATAAATATCTCGCCCTTTCAACTATAAAGATTCCTCCTTTTCAATTTAAAGGTTTCATCTTTTCAAAAATATAGATTTTGCTTTTATTTCCTCACTATAAAAATCACCTCTTTATTTCAATGTATATATAATAAAAATCAGATTTTTATTTCGCTACATATACAAAGATGATATTTTTATATTCTATATCCCATAAAGATTATATTTTTATAGCTCCTACTATGTAAAAATCATATTTTTATCTTTCTACTATATAAAAGATTATATTTTTATCTCGCTTTCCCGTATATAAAAATCTAATTTTTACTTTGCTACCTCACAAATGAAAATCTCATTTTAAAAATCAAATTTTATAAATAAAAATCATAGAAGTTTTATTTATAAAAATCAAATCTTTCCGTTTTCAAAATTCGAATCTTTTTTTTTGAATATAAAAATCATTTCTTTTAGAAAATAAAAATCATATTTTTATCATTCAAATCACTACATAAAAATTGTATATTTTCATGACTAAAAATTATATATTTTCATAACCAAAAAGTCAGATTTTTCATAGAAAAAAAACAAATATATAAAATTCAGGAAACTTACTGTATTTGATTCAGGAATGGGGGGGTCTTCCTGCGTCGTCGGAGGTGATCGAGGAGGGCGTCGTAGGGTGGAGGCGCATCGGGGCTTCAGGGGCGTGGAGGGCTGGGGGGGGGGGGGTCTCTACAGTGGCGCGCTCGAGGTTGGGGGGGCTGCAGTGGGTTGCGGTAGGGTTTAGGGGAGGTGAGGGGTTTGGGCTGTGTGCGTGGTCTTCGCTCGGGTGGACGACGGAGGAGGGAGAGGGGATTTGGTGGAGGGTGGTGGCCCTTGGCTGTGTCGCGTCGGCGCTTGGCGATTTGAGGGGGGGCGATGGCAGCGGCGGCCCCCCCTTCGCTCTCTTTTTTTTTCTTCTGTAATGAATTCAAAGGGAGGGCAGAGGAATTAAAGGGGGTGAGGAGAGAGTTATATTTTTTTATTTAATTATTAAATTATTTTATTGTGAAAAAGTTGACTTTTACATACGACCTCTAAACGTGGTCCACCGCCTGTCGTCCATAGCGTATTACTCCCATTCCGAACTCAATGGGATATGTATCGTAGGCAGATTCGATCGTTTCGATCAGTTTCCGTTGAAATCAACATATAACTCTATATATTGAATTTGAACGCGCATTTCAATTTACCGAGGTCACATACTAACTTTAAAAATTCACGAAAAATATTTTCTAGCTTCGTATTGACGATATGGTCCTAACAAAACTAGTTTCGTCGAATTCCGAGACCGTTTGAAAAATGGTCATTTTCCAGTCGATTAAAATCAACTAAAACTGGTCAAACGCGTTTTCCTTTTCCATGCTCACATATTGATTCGGAAAATTATGAAATTTGGAATCTAGCAATAATTTGACATCACGGACCCAACAAAAGTGGTTTCGTCGAAATCCGAGGTCGTTTGCAAAATGTCTATTTTTAAGGGCCTGAATTCCATAGCGACTATTCAGAATTTTCAACTGGACAAATCTTTTGATCCCCGCTATGAAATTTCGATTTTTCGGATTCGTTGGAAAGATATTATCAATTAGATCCTATTGTTTTTTGTTTCGCTAAAATCCGGATTGTTTTGCACCCGGTACATTCAATTGAAGTTTGAAATCGAATTATCGAACTACCACGCCATTTTCAATTCTATTTATAATTATATATAATTATTTATATATTCTAACGACGATGTATATAATATATACGTTCAAAATAAATTCAAAATAAATTTTCCCGTCGATATTATTTAAAATAATTCATTTTAAATATTCAAAATTCGCTAAAATTGCCAAAATAAAATTTTTAAACTGGCCCAGATTTTCCGGGTTATTACAATCTCCCCCACTTAAAGCTTTTCGTCCCCGAAAAGGAATAAAGTCGAAAGTGGTTTGATTAATCAACTCTGCGTTCGATTTGGCTTCCATTCTCCCACTTTTCAGTTTCTGAGAATTTTCAAATTTTCAAAAAATTTGGATAACACCCTAAATTTTCGAAAAATTTCGCCATAACCTCCCCTGCACCGGGAGCCACGGGAAAATCCCGAAATTTCCATATAGGCCTTCCGATCTCAAAAAGAAAAAGAAAAAGCCAAGCGGCTAGCCAATCGGCACATAAAATCATCATCACCCAAACAAAACAGTAAATTATAGTAAACATGTACCTATTTGTCGGGCAAACAAATTTTATTCTCTGCTCTAGCCTCCTTGCTATGACCTGTTCAATGTAAGTACATGTATATGCGAGCAAATGTGACCCATTTTCAATACAATTCAATATTTGGTACAATTAGGCTAAATGGTTCAAAAATTATCAAACAAATGAACAAACAACACAAACATCAATCAATTAGTGGATTAACGTTTCAAATTCATAATTTTGATACATATACAAAAAATCATGTTTTTGATGCCAATTCACAACAATGTGTTCTAGCTATATTAGTTTTGGTTCTCACACCAGCCTGAATGGAAATATATAGATATCACACCTTCGTCACTCGAAAATAAATACTGGTGATGGTATACTTCATCATCAGGACCATGTCCGGGCGACTAGAGTGTGACTCTATATCTATCTAATATATTAAAACTTCGAATATACGTTCATGATGCGTATATGCAAAACCTTTATATACTAGATTGTCCAAATTCAAAATAAATAAATAATCAAATACGTTTATAATGGTTTAAATTTTCAAAACAATATTGTTTTCATTTGAAAAATATACTCTTCACACTCGTTCTAGGATACTACTGATCCTATCTCTAACGAGTCATTCTAATTGGATATTACTAATCCAATATCTGATGAATTCTTTCGTATGGTTCTAATGGGTCTTGTTCTCGAGCTCTGTAAACCAAAGCTCTGATACCAAATGTGACGGCCTGGAATTTCGCTCGATCCGAATCAGTCGTTAAACCGATCTAGATCGTTCGAAACCCCTGATCGTTTGAGAACAGGACAAATCAGAACACAAACAGAAGAACATTTCATTGTATATTACAACAATCCCATCAGAATACAAGAATATACAGAGTATAATTGAATAAATTACATTCGATAAATATCAGAGATTACAATAAATTACATAGCAGTGGAAAAATATACAAAACACAACTGAAAGTGATACACGGATACAGAGCTTTCCGAGCATCGTTCCAGCTGTAAATCAGGATCCTGTGAATATAAATCTACAAAACCAAAACTACTAGCTGCCCGTGTCGAAAATAAAGGCACCCAGAGTTTAGGTTAAAGCAATAAACTCCAGGTCAGTCATGTGACTGGTGTGAGAACTAAAACAGTTATTTAAAGCTTTACTTTAAAAGAGAGTAATTCAAGGGACCACGCCGTATAACACGGAACGGGTTTCCTCCCAAGAATACCAGTGCATAGAATAAACAACGCAATGCTTTTTCGAAAAATGAAGCTATTATAAGACCCAGGTCCCATCACACAATGCAACGCAAGCCGGAGGATAGGGTTTTCCCTTATAATAGCCAAACATGCTTGGTACGTTTAAAACAAATCATTTGATACTATAATAAGTGTATAGTGTCATAACAATTTCAACCACAAATATAAATCATAGATGGCATAAGTGCCCCATACCACTATGTCGCCATACTAGGCTCTACAAATAAAGCTGAAATACACGTATTGGAAATTGGATTTCCGTCATGAGTCGAGGCAAGGGGCAAGCTCCTCTCCGCTTTCGAGACACTCTAGCAAATGTCTCAGGGCTATGCACTCTGGGCAACCCAGGATCTTCAGGGCCGGTCCTCTCTTATGTTTGAGGATTGGCAATTCCTGAACACACGTTTCCCGGTCCTTACAGACCTAAAATCGAGGCGCCTCATCCAACAACCACATAGGTGAAAAGTATATAAATGTCAGGGCTGGTAAGTCACTGACACCACCAAAGCTAGAAAGAAACGCCGTGCTCTCCCTGCAGTCCTTATCCCGTTTTTGACTCATACCGAGGTGTGAGGCTCGCGAATTCACGTCATACACAAAGCTACACCACAAAGGTCGTGCTTTGATCCTCAACCACAAGTCTTTGCTTTTCAACAGAAGCCTTGATCCATGCAACTCATCATGCCACACAGGCAATTCATGCCATGCGACTGATGTCCATCGATATATAACCTCTAAGCTCGTACGTCTCAGAGAAGGGCGTTAAGCAAGAGAATAAATTATCCTCCGCCAAACAGATATATATTTAACAGAAATCAATCAACACAGAATAAAATCCAATGTCAGACACACAATCCATTTACAAGTTCATTCTGGGTCTGAACGAAACCGGAGGCACTTTCCTCGCATATCCATCGATTTCCAAGTACGTCTGGACGACAACCAACTGATTCCCTCATCTTGGGTGTACAGCCCAATCAAGATCATCAGTAATCACCCAAACGATGTGAAGACTTCCGGTCTTCAACCACCGTCTTCATCTTCGACATATCGTCGAATCGGTTATTCAGAATGGGTATAAACCCGGCCTTTCCGAACAACCCGCGTATATTAAAAACGAATGTTACACAAACAAAACATACGCCTCATTCCAATTCATCAGTCGCTAACCGTAAATTAGCAAGAAAACAATTCTCCAAATATTAACCCCGAAGGCCGAAACCAACATCAGATCAATACCCAGGAAACCATTCTTCTTAACTAACCTACAGCTAGTTTCAAATTTTCATATTCTTAGGGAAAGGTTCCCATTAATTTTATCCAAGATAAATTCTTTGAATTTATTCTTTAATCTTCCTTTGGATGTCATTTCAAACCAAATTATGGTTTTCCAAACTAGTCGAGATTAGCGAACCACACCGAAGTAATTATTTGTTTTATTTCCCAATCCCAACCTATTCATCCCATGAAGCAAAACTGGTAATACTCCATATCTAACACCACGGTGTTATCGATAAATTTAATTACCATTCCACGTTCAAATCTAATTAAAGGTTTAACTATCGCTTTGTAGCAAAACTGGTGATACTCCATTCTCGCTCAATTTCTAAATTTGATAATTTAGATTATCAATTCACATTTCAATCTAATTGCAGATTCATTAAAACTCCTTTTACTGGGTTAAAGAACTAGTTTCATTTAAAACACAGTTCACGATAAACCCACGAATCAATTCTATTTGAAACTCATTTCAAATCCAATTTATTTATTTAAAATAAATGGGTTGTTACTTTAGTTCTAAACTAGTTCATTTCGATAAAAATCTATTTTTATCTTTTCAAATATGGAGTTTTCATCTCAATTTTCCCCAAATCATTTCTTATGATTTTACACAAATAATTACTATTTTTAATAATTTTATCAAGGCCCGTACAGTCGATTTCCACCAACGGGCATCGAACTGCACTTACAATGACCTTTTCCAAATTTGATTTGGACGTATCTCCAAATCCAACTGTTAGATTTTGAATTTCTAATATTCGTTAGAAAGCTCTTTTCGATACGAACCCAACGAGATTTTGAATTCCTACTAAATGAGATTTTGAATTCCTACTATGTAAAAATCATATTTTTATCTTTCTACTATATAAAAGATTATATTTTTATCTCGCTTTCCCGTATATAAAAATCTAATTTTTACTTTGCTACCTCACAAATGAAAATCTCATTTTATAAATCAAATTTTATAAATAAAAATCATAGCAGTTTTATTTATAAAAATCAAATCTTTCCGTTTTCAAAATTCGAATCTTTTTTTTTAATATAAAAAATCATTTCTTTTAGAAAATAAAAATCATATTTTTATCATTCAAATCACTACATAAAAATTGTATATTTTCATGACTAAAAATTATATATTTTCGTAACCAAAAAGTCAGATTTTTCATAGAAAAAAAAACAAATATATAAAATTCAGGAAACTTACTGTATTTGATTAAGGAATGGGGGGGGGGGGGGTCTTCCTGCATCGTCGGAGGTGAGCGAGGAGGGCGTCGGAGGGTGGAGGCGCATCGGGGCTTCAGGGGCGTGGAGGGCTGGGGGGTGGGTCTCTACAGTGGCGCGCTCGAGGTTGGGGGGGCTGCAGTGGGTTGCGGTAGGGTTTAGGGGAGGTGAGGGGTTTGGGCTATGGGCGTGGTCTTCGCTCGGGTGGACGACGGAGGAGGGAGAGGGGATTTGGTGGAGGGCGGTGGCCCTTGGCTGTGTCGCGTCGGCGCTTGGCTATTTGAGGGGGGGGGGCGATGGCAGCGGCGCCCCCCCCCCCCCCCCCCCCCCCCGTCGCTCTCTTTTTTTTTCTTTTTTTTTCTTCTGTAATGAATTCGAAGGGGGGGGCAGAGGAATTAAAGGGGGTGAGGAGAGAGTTATATTTTTTATTTAATTATTTTATTATGAAAAAGTTGACTTTTACATACGACCTCTAAACGAGGTCCACCGCCTGTCGTCCATAGCGTATTACCCCCATTCCGAACTCAATGGGATATGTATCGTAGGCTGATTCGATCGTTTCGATCAGTTTCCGTTGAAATCAACATATAACTCTATATATTGAATTTGAACGCACATTTCAATTTACCGGGGTCACATACTAACTTTAAAAATTCACGAAAAATATTTTCTAGCTTCGTATTGACGATACGGTCCTAACAAAACTAGTTTCGTCAAATTCCAAGACCGTTTGAAAAATGGCCATTTTCCAGTCGATTAAAATCAACTAAAACTGGTCAAACGCGTTTTCCTTTTCCTCGCTCACATATTGATTCGAAAAATTATGAAATTTGGAATCTAGCAATAATTTGACATCACGGACCCAACAAAAGTGGTTTCGTCGAAATCCGAGGTCGTTTGCAAAATGTCTATTTTTAAGGGCCTGAATTCCATAGCGACTATTCAGAATTTTCAACTGGACATATCTTTTGATCCCCGCTATGAAATTTCGATTTTTCGGATTCGTTGGAAAGATATTATCAATTTGATCCTATTGTTTTTTGGTTTCGCTAAAATCCGGATTGTTTTGCACCCGGTACATTCAATTGAATTTTGAAATCTAATTATCGAACTACCGCGCCATTTTCAATTCTATTTATAATTATATATAATTATTTATATATTCTAACGACGACGTATATAATATATACGTTCTAAATAAATTCGAAATAAATTTTCCTGTCGATATTATTTAAAATAATTCATTTTAAATATTCAAAATTCGCTAAAATTGCCAAAATAAAAATTTTAAACTGGCCCAGATTTTCCTGGTTATTACAATAAGTAATTGGAATATTTTCCAATTATAAATAGCATATATTTTTTAAAGTTGAGAAAATAAAGGAAGGCGATATTCAGAAATGTTTTCCAAATAACATAAAAGGCCAATATGGTTATTAAAAATATTTGGTTAACAAATATTGATAAAGAAATAGAGAAGTGATTTAACTAATGGAATATTAATTAAGGGCTCAGTGACATGTTCAAAAGGAAATTTGATTTTTGAAAAGAGTAAACTGTTTAAAAACTCCCAGGGAAGGACTGTTTGAATTAAAAACAAATTTAACAGAAATTTGTGAAAGCATGAATTAAAGTAAAGCCAGTGAAGTGGTAACTGAGATTGAATTAGAATGATATCAAGACAAATTGGATTGCGAGGTTCAAATTTGAAGTGTAATGTGATAATCAAGTTAAGGGTTGGGAATCGAGAAGAAACTCGAGTTGAAATGATATTTGGCTCGGATATAAGCGAATGGTTGTGTTGTGGATAAAAGCATATTGGAATTTGATTGGGATGACCCTTGTATCCGCTGAATTGATAACAGGTGGAAAGGATATAATGATATGCCGACAAAAAGGTACAAATTTATATTTCTATTGGATATAAGATTTATGAGCCGAATTGGCAAGTCGCTTGGCTGTTTGATTTTCTTTTGGGATGGAGATGGCCCAGAGAGGCGAGTGGTGGTTTGACCTATTAACCAGTACAAAGAAGGTGCTGGCGAAATTTTTCGAAAAGTTAAGGCATTAGATTTTTTTTTAGGATTTTTGAAAATTTTCGTTGATAAGAATTAATTAATATTTTAATTGAAATTAAATTGGTTCAGTTGAAACTGAAGTTAAGTAGTGAACAAATATGTTCTAACCAGTCGATAGGGTCGTTCTCTACCTTAGCAATTTCGAGGATGAAATTATTTTAAGTGGGGAAGATTGTAATGACCCGCATTGGCAGAGGTATAATAATTAATTTATTTAATTGTTGACATGGTGGTTTAGAGAATTTAATGGTCATGGAATTTAATAATGGCGAATATTTAATTAAAATAATAAATTAAATAATATAAAATTATGAAATAATCAGAATTGACTGAAATGGCGATATGGTGCGAACTGGATCATCTGTGATATTTAATTCATGTTAGAATTGAATTAGAATAACGAATATATTATTTGAACGACAGTTGATCATAGAATTATAATATAGTTAAAATCGAGCTTGAAATGGCGCTGTAGTTCGTAAATTGGTGATTTGAACTTCAACTGAATGTACAGGATTCGTTTTAAATCAGATTTCTATGAAACAAGAAACGTACGGAGCTGGTGAAGTATATCTTCCTAGTGGAAGAGAAAAATCAGGATTTCGTCGTGTAGATTTTGAGATATGTTCAAATCAAATTTTAAAATAGTCGCTATAGAATCGTTTATCGACCGTAACGGTTTATTCGATATAATTAGAGATCGGGTTCGAATTTAGACAAGGTTCTTTTGAGACATAACGATAATTTAATTTTTAGAATTTTATTGTAGTTTTTAATTAATTAAATAAAAAACTTTTTATTTGGAGTATTTGGCACCCTATGTCGACATTTCGGGGTTTTACGATAAGAATTAATCTACCGGTATTATTATATCTTGGGAATCGTGGTACGTTGGTCGTCACAATGGTATGTTCAACTCTGTCTATGGCAGTCCGTATAATCGTATAAATCTTGTGTAACGAAGTTGGTGCATTGAGGTACGCTAAACTTTATATCCAAACAAAAATATCTAATATGTAGTAACGCGGCCACTAAGGATAACTCTCGGAAGAAAGAAAAGGAAAATACATTACCACGTGTAGTGGAGGATGGTCCACGTATTCATTTGTGGTGCCTGAAACTAAATGAGGTAGAAAAATGTACACGGCATTAGTATGTTTCATGGATCAAAAAGGAAAAACGTGGCCGTCCATTTTTCCTCAAAAATAAAAGGAAAAATATATAAAAATCCCAACACAGCTCACGTTCTTGGCCTCTTCCCGAACCAAAACGCAATGAAGTTTATCCGCAAAAAAACCAACCTAGAGAAAAGAAAAAAAACAAAACGAGCGGACACATTTACATTTCTTCAAACAATAAACCCCAATGCCATACTCAACGAAATCACACAAGGCCAGGTCCATTGAACTGCTGTTCTCAAATGCTACATTTCGGTAGTCTTCATTTTGGGTGCGTTCAGCTTTTACTGGAGCTGGATATTTGTGGCAACGAGCTAGGTCAGCGGCTTTAGGGCAACGGAGATGATGTCGAGACAAGTTAAGGGCGGAGTTGTGTTTCTAAAGGAGGAGGTGAACAAACCTTCGGTGATGGATGTTGAAATATGAGAAGCTGCTATCGTTGTTCAACGTTGGGAGTTCGGTGGAGAAATGAGATCGTGTAGGGAGCAACTGAGATCGATATGAACTGTATAGGTTGCGGAAGGTCCCTGAACTCGCGACGAGGAGAACTAAGGTGGTGATTTCATTGAGGTCGGTGATGGGATGAAGGGGGACGGAGTGATTTTTGTATTTGCTGATGGTTTTGAAAGTAATGGAGCAGGTGGTTTTGAGTTTTGTGGAAGAAGATGTATACGAGATTCTCAAGTCCTGGAAGGAGGAGTGAGGGCCCTGTAGGTGCGGATGGATTGTGGGCTGTTTAATAGGTGAGTCCCATTAACGAATAACTATTTAAAGTAAATGATCTTTTAAAAATATATACAAACTTCTAGAATTGATAACTATCTAATACGATATCAGAATCCCGCGAAACAAGATCCGTTGGGATCGTATGGACGGGTGCAACACAATGGAGCTGACTAGGAGTGAATCCGAGCTCGTTACAGTTTATTGCAAAATAAATTGTTCGTTTGAATCAACAGACGCAAATCGTATTTAACGGTTAACGTGAAATGTGAGTAAATCTCACCAACTCTGAATAGTTTATAATTTCATGTTGTATTTTTAGAACTGTTAAATATTGGCTGATTGACTGTGTGTTGACTATTTGATTGAACTGCTAGTCAGTTGTTGAATTTCTATATTGATTATGTTTAACAGAATATATCATATTGAAATGAAAGTGATGTTATATTTTATTGTTTAACATTTGTGGATGAAGGGAAACAGGTTGGAGGAATCCGACTGGATTCCTCAACATTTATTTACTGTTTTCATATATTGTGATATATGATGTGATATATATCTGTTATGGGTTATGTATGTTAGAATGATGTTGATCATTGTTATTCGATATTTTAAATATCATAGAAGACCCTGGGATGTAAAAAGAATCATTTCAATGTATATTGAAATAAAGGGATTTTATAAAATCAATAGATTTTATAAAAAGGAAATATTTCGAAAGTAAATAAAAGGAAATTGTTTATAAAACAAATAGAGTTTTATAAAAGGGAATTTTTTTGATAAAAAAAATAGAATAGAATAATGGAATATTTAGTTAGGAAATAAATAGGATTATAAAAGGAGTTAATCAACCGTAGTTTATCAAAAGGAGTTAATCAACCGTAGTTTATCAAAAGGAGTTAATCAACCGTAGTTTGTCAAAGGGAGTTAATCGAATATAGTATTCGAAAGTAAGCAAATCGAATTTGTTATTCGAATAGAGTTAAACACAATATAGGTTATTCGAATAGAGTAAAAGGAGTTAATCAAATATATATAGTTTATTCAAATAGAATTAGAAGGGTTATCGAATATAGTTTATTCGATAGGAGTTAAGTGAATAGAGTTAGAGTTAAGTGAAAAGAGTCAAGTGAATAGAATAAACTGAATAGAGTTATCGAATATACCTTATCGAAGGAAAGAATCATCGAATAGAAAAGATTTGAAAGAGAGTTACGTAAGGAAGTTTGTTAAAGAATTAAAAGGTGAACTTTGTCTATTTCAAGGTTAGAAACGTTGTTCAGTTAAGTTCTGAGAGGTAGTATTACCCCAACTTCATTGACTTCATTTTTAACTAAGGAATGGTTAAGGTTAGATAGTGAAGGTGGGTTAAAAGAATTTAGTTAATAAGCGTAATGGTTTGAGTTGGCATCACGATGGTTTGTTTAAACATCTTTCTAAGTCCAATAAAGGAGTTTTGGAAATGTTTTCCAAATAAGAACCAGAAATGTTTTCTGACATAGAAAACAAGAAATGGAATTGTTTTCCAATAGTAATAACATATATTTTCTAAATTTAGAATATAAGAAATGTTGAATATAGGGAAACAGGAGATGAAAAATGAACTAAGGAGATAAATGTTAAATGATGTTTGATCGATATAATTTCCCCTTTGGAAATAATATCATTGTTTGCACACCTGTTTTTCTTTGATGGTTAAATCACAGACTATCGAAGTTTTGACCATTTTAACGTTGTTAATATGGAGAGACCGGCTGGATTATTATCCAAAGAACCACTATGTATTGGCATAAGCGTTGCGAATCATATATGCCAAAGATAATTGAAGACGGAGTAAAGTGCAAGGGCTATTGTATAAGTCTTAGATAACAATGACTAAGATGGATGTATTGAATAGTGCCTTCGGTTCATCCTATTCCTGGATGACTTGTATGGACAGATGTCTGACAGAGTATCCAGACGATCACGTATATTGATTTCTCCAACCGTACCAAGAGTGGAAGCGGAGAAGGAAACTTCTTTTAGTTAACACAAAATGTATGGTTGAGGATGTCAATTGGTGATTTGATGGATTTGACGATGTAGCATTCAAAGTGAATCAGGTTTGATGATAAAGCGTAGCTTCTAGCCTCACATTCGGTAAATGACAGAAATCGGGTAGGCAGCATGGCTAAGTCGGTCGCTCCGAAGTAGGGTGTATAATCACCTGATCTAGAGTTTCATTTACTTCTAAAAATCTATTGTTGATGCTGTCCCATTTGGGAAACGGTTGCTGATCCCAACCGTTGGTGATATACATTCGATACACTCAAGCGAAATGAGTGGTCGGTCATGTGTGGCCGGGTTGCAAGATGTTCTTGTTGAACCCAGTGTATTCCTTTCTAGAGGTACACTAGCAAAAGGTGGTTCCATACCTTGTCATAGTTGGAAACCCATTACCCAATACGTGCTTGCGGTTTTGATTGTATACTGTATATGTAGAACGTGAGATGAAAGCGTTTCTGTTAGATGATTATTATATTGTGGTTGATAGACATTATTATAATATCAAAGGTTTCTGATATAAAGATATTTTGGATTCTCATATGCGTTATACGACGTGGTCTTATGAGATATCGTTTAATGGCTCAAACTGTTTTAAAATGTTTACTCATACCAGTCCCGTGAGTGACCCGGAGTTTATTTGTTTGTTTCCCTAAACTCTTGGGTGCCTAAATTTGTACGGGCAGTCAAGTAGTCGGGATTTACAGATATATTGGAAGAGCTGGAGCAGGAGGCTTCAGGATTATATAGCTATAGTTATTTCCGCTGTGTTGTAAGTGTTGTACTTTGATAATGACGTATATTTAAGTACAGAAGTATATTTCAAGTTATGTTATATTATATGTTATTCGTTCCGCTGTGAGTTTCGTGTTACTCTGATGTTGTGTTCTTCTTCTTCTTCTATTCTAAGTTTCTGTCTTATCTTTCCTCACCCTCTAATTTCTTTCATTAACCATCTGGTATTTTTTGATGTTTAGTTAGTCATCATTGAGTTTATGGTGATAACCAAGTCGACAAAATCTGGGTCGTTACACCATAGCTCTTAATGGTAGTTTTTATCTGAAATTTCCACATCAGAAATTTTGTTTCGCTAGTTATGTTGTAAAAATTTGACTCTATGGGTTAATAATTGCTTTAGCATTTCTTAGCTGGTAGAGTTTTGTGTTGGTGGAGATCTTGTGGTGGATGTTGGGGAAGTTATATATCCATCCATTACAAATGATGATACGAATAGATCAGTTAAAATGTAACAAAAAAACCGATATACCTGATGCACAAACTGATATAAAATTGTTTGAATATTAATCTGAGCCTATAGGTATTTTGCATTTCTTCAAGAAATATGATGAATATTCCTATAGAAACTAGTTCTTAAAGGATTTAGGATGGATCGGATAAGGAGACTGGTTTCTTGAAAGAAAGGTTTACCACTTGTACTAATTTTTTTGATTTTCACAATAGTTCTTCTCGGATATCAAAGTAGTAGCCGAAACTGTTAGGGTTATATAATGAGGCACTTGATTCTGATAAAGAACTGTCAGACTCCCAAATGATAATACAAACTCTGATTGGAGAAACAGTAAAAACCAATTTTGATTGTCCTTGAAGAATGTAGGTTAGATTCTGATCGGTATATAAGTTTTGTCTTTAACTGATGATGAAAAGAGGATCTCTGATGTTGTTAGGAAATCGATAGTGTTCTGATACCATGTTAGAATATTGATACAAATATTTTTTTTGAAGAAATGTAACATAGGAATATGTTTTGAACTTTATTTTCGATTATGGGAAATGTACATAGTAGCCTGATATATATATATATATATATATGCTATGAAAATAAAGCGGCTTGGCCTATTAGAAGGCTTCGACCCATGTTACTTTAGTATAAGTAATATTACATACACAGACAGTTATATTCATAACCTTTCTTAACACTGTTAAAATGAAATGAGCATGAGATGTGTGCCTTGCGTGGAGCATGCAACATTTTTATAATTTTATATTCTAGAAAATTTATCAAACTGGATATCGCTTGTTTCTCACAAACTATTTTCTTATGTCAATCAAATCTCTGGTACTAATCTCTATCGATACCACCAACTAAACACTATCAAATCTCTCTCATTAATCTCTTCCTCGATTTTTTCTCTTTCGTCGTCCTCTTCCATTCTTAATTCATCTGACTTTCCACCTCCACCAGTTCGTCCCCCTCCCTTGATCCCCCTGATCCTCCGCCCGATGTTAATAATTATATTGATGCTTCGATTTTGAATTCTAATGGTAACATCTCTTCTTTTCTTGATTTGTTGATTTCTGGTTTGAAATCTGTATCTTGCTCTTCTACAATTGATTGTAGATCTTCATATTTCAGTTCTTTGGATTCTATGGGTAATGTTTATTCTATTGTTAATAATTCAGCTGTTAATCTTGTTTCTTCGGATTCTGCTAAAACTTCAGATCTATCACGTGGTTTTAATGGTGATGGTTCTGCTGACAAATCTAATGTTGATATTATTGATAATACTCTTTCATCTATAAATCTCCCTTTTATCGATCAGAATAATCAAACTTCTCTGAAGGTTATTTCATCGAATACATCTGACTCTCTTTTGTCTAATCATTTTGATGTCTCTTTTGATATATATTCTGGTAATCATGTTAAAGATAATCTTTCAATTTCTAATAATCCTATCTTGAGCTTTTCTTAATCACAAACAATCAATTCCAATGCATCGAATACCTTCAAGTCAAATCTTCCTCACCTATCTCTTTTTAATTCTCTTCCGCGTAATGCTGGTTGTTATAAACCAATTGAGTTTGCAATAAAGAAGGATGGATTACTGAGTATTCCTCCTGATGTAGTCAAGTAGAAGGATTGAAATTGTGGAAAAATTGTTTGGTGGGTTTTTTCTTGATAGAAATCTCTCATACTTAACTATTGTCAATTTTTTGTGTAATCGTTGGAAATTGTTTAGGGAGGTTGATATCAAATCTTATGGGTGAAATTTCTATTTCCAGTTCTCTAATGACATGGATAGGGAGAAAATTTTGAGATTTGGTCCTCTATTCATTAAAAGAAGAATGTTCATTATTACAACTTGGAATCCATTCAGTGGCAATATTCAAGCTCAAATCAAAAAAGTTCCAATATGGATCCATCTTCATAAAATTCCTTTACTGCTGTGGACTTTAAAGGGATCATTTGGTTAGCATGTCACGTGGGGAAACTCATTTGCTTTGATACCAATACGGAGAGACTTCAAATAATTAGATATGCAAATTTTTTAGCTAAGATATCTTTTGATCAAGAATTGCCAGTGAGTATAGAAGTTGGAGGTTTTGATGAAAAATGCCCACCTATTATGATTTTATATGACCGAAGACCTTCATTTTGTACCCAATGTTAAGTGTTTGGGCATGCTACTTTGAAATGTGAGGATTTTTTAAAAGGAATTAGGAATCAGGAGAACATGTATCATGACAATTATAAAGAGAAGCATTCTGAAGTACCATTTAATTCTCAGCAAGATAATTTTGTTCGAAGAAAGCCAACTGTAAATCAAGTTGATCAAAGAGCAGTTCCTTTGAACCCTCAGCAAGGTTGGACAAAATTGATTAATTAAAGAAAGCAGTTCTAGAGGAATAAGGGCACTGATTTTCAAACTGATGTGGCTAAAGATGTTGAAAAAGTAATGGATGATGTTGTAGATGTAACTGGGAGTGGTGATATTGTAATGGGAAAAGAGGTTAATAATGAAGAGAAAATGGACATTGACAAGTCTTTCATAGTGAGGGATAATCAGAAAATCATTATTACTGATGAGAATGGTAATAGAATTTTACAAAATGCAGAAATTTTGGATAAAGGTAATATGGAGAAAAATGATCATGTTGAGAAAAGAAAAGTGTTTGATGCATTGTTTAATAAAGATGTCGAACAAGGGTTTCATGTTTCTAGTCCTTTTGATATCTTAAATGATTCCTTAAATGTTGCATCCACCAGTTCTTGTCCCATTTCATCCTCTTATAAAATGTCAAGTTCTACTTCTTGTTATTCCAGCTGATCCATGAAAACTACCTCTTGTGACTCTTGCTTTAGTTTTCAGGTTCCTTCTAATTCCTCATTCAATTGTAAATTGAATTCCAATGATTGTTCTTCTCAATCCCCTTACTCTCATCTATCTCCTCCCAAGCATATCATTCTTCCTCCTTCATATAAATCTTCTCCTTTCACTTCCTTATCCTCTCATGATCATTGTAAATCTAGTTCATTACAATCTGCTTTATGTTCTGATAAATCATCCTGTCATATTAAATCCGCCGAGAGTATTGATATTGATCCTGTTGTTAATTCTGATCCATCTAAGAATACTGATATTGATCCTGATATTACCAAGGAAAACTCCAATGTCAGTTCCAATGGTGAAAAGCAATTGAAAGCAGCTAATAAATCCGCTAAGGCAATGAAAAAGAAGCTAAGAAGAATTCTCTTGCTGATGACTTAGATGGGGGGATTGAGTACAAACCTGATCAGGTTCAGCCTTCTAGTAGTCAAAAGGTTCAATCCAAAAGGCACATAAGGAAACATCCATCTCTATTAACAGACCTAATATCCTCTTTATGATTATGCAAAATATAGTTTTTGTAATGTTAAGGGGAATGAATCTATCCTCTAAACAATGTGCGATTAAAGCTTTTATCAAAGACTATAAGATTCATTTGCTCTGTTTATCTAAAACAAAGGTAGACATGCAATCAATTGTACAAGCAGTTTCTTTTATTTCTCCAAGTTGGCAGTTTGATCACAACCTTGCTGATGTAAGTTTTGGCCGGTTGTTAACTATATGGAATCCTTCTATTTTCAGTTTATCTAAATTATCTTCTTTGGATCAGTTTATCCATTTTAAATGTGTTCATTTGCCTTCAAATTCCTTATTCTTTTTTACTTCTGTCTATGCTCAAAATGCTTCATCTTTGAGATAGAATTTCCTTTCTAACTTGTACTCACTTGATCCTTCTATAAATCCATTGTTAGTAGGAAGGGCTTTAATTGTATGTTCTCTTCTAATCAGAAAGCGGGAGGTTGTGCTCTGTCCATCAAAAGCATTGCTCCACTCAATCAAGCCTTACTCAATTCCAGTCTCATGCCTATCAAATATTTTGGCTTGGATTTTACATGGTCTAGTAGAAGTCATACTGGTTTTCCAACTTTGTGTAAATTGGATCACATCTTTGTTAATATTTCCTTCCTTAATTCCTGGCCTAAATCTTTTTATCACTCTCTTCCTCCATCAATATCTTATCACTATCTGTTGCTTTTGAATTAGGGATTTGATGATGCCTTTATCAAAGGGAAGTCCACATTTAAATTTTTTAACTTTTGGACTAATCATAAGGATTATGATAACATTTTAATGCAGGTTTTGTCTAGCTGTTCTATATGAAATCCTATGGATATGTTGTTGCATAAACCGAGGTAGTTGAAAATTTAGTTAAAGGAATGGTCTTCTATTCATTTTGGGAAAGGATCACATCAATCTTGACTGGTTAGAGATGAACTTTCAAAGTACAAGAAGCCTTAAATTTGAAGCCTTTTGATTTGCAAAGTGAAGAGAATGAGTTGAAGAGTAAACTGAATTATACTTTGGATTTCGAATTAAGAGTTGCAATTCAAAGTTCAAATCTAAAGAAGGATTTGGAGGCTGACAGAAATACTAAGTACATTCACAATTCACTTAAGTTTTAAAAGGCAAGGGAAGTTTATTTCATGATATGGATGGTAATACTCAATCAATAGAAATTGGCATTGATGTAACTTTTATTAAGTACTTTAGTTCCATTTTATCGCCTTTTGTAGTGCCTCTCTCTGATATTAGGCCTCTGTTTAATATATCTCTTCCTAACATTTCTGACCAACAATCTCTTGAATCAATCAGTTGGTGAAAGAGCCCAATGCAAGAAAATGCATGTTGGGTCTTTGAAACAGTTCGCATCATTTCGATAATAATTAGTTTGATCTGTTTTACCGAGAAGGTCTACGGTTTGAGCCTGTATAGCCCTAACACATTCCACTTTTTTTCATTTTGATTGAAAATAAAAGTGTAAATGGATTAAGAACTAAATTAATTGCATTTTATATTTGTATTTTGATAAGGATGTACAATTTGTCTTCAAGCCGAATTATTTGCTGAAAAGTTTATTATCTACATCCATTTCATTGATTCTTAAGGTCGATAATCCTATGATCATATCTGATTTCAGACCTAATTCATGTTGTAGCGTTTTTTATAAGGTGTTTCTAAAAGTTTTAGCTAATAGGATTCAAAGAGTTCTTCTTTTTTTCATATCCAGTAATCTGTCCGCATTCATAAAAGACAGATCAATAAGTGGGCTATGATAGGAAACATATGTCTCCACGATGTATGTTAAAACTAGATGTCAAGAAGGCTTTTGATTCTGTTACTTGGGCTTCTATATTAGCAATCATGTCCAAAATGAATTTTCCGAGGCCATTCCTTACTTGGATTCATACATGCATATCTTCTTCTATATCCTCTATCTCAAGGCATGTTTGCATGGCTTTTTTAGAGGGAAATGTGGAGTTAGGCAGGCAGATCCAATTTCATCTTATCTGTTCATCATTTTTACGATGCTGCTCAACTCATTGCTATTAGATCAGGATAGAAATAAGAAGCTGGAGTTGCATCCTCGCTGTAAGAATCCTTTAATCATTCATTTATTGTTTATAGACGATTTGATTATCTTTATGAAGCCTACTAAGAGTAACATACATTGTAATCTTTCTACTCTGCATATTTTCTATGAGATTACTGGTTTGCAGATAAATCTGAATAGATATCATATTAAAATAGCTAGATTATCTTTGAGTAAAAAGAATGAAATCATACCCAGCTCTAGGTTAAAGGAATTGTCACATAATTCAACTTATTTGGGTCTCCCTCTCTTTTTTGCTAGGGTTTCTAAAGATATATGCCTTCCTATGTTTGAGAAAATCATTGATAAAATTAAGCAATGGACAGCATGTAAAGTATTACAAGCAGGTCATATGACTATTTTTCAATCCATAGTAACTTCAATGTTAAATTATTATGCAAGGCATTACATTCTTCCAGTCAAATTAATCAATACGATCACTAGTTCTATGAATAATTTTTGTGTCATAGAGATCCTTTTGCCAAATAGCTAACTCTTATTGCCTTCAATAAGTTTTATGATGATAAGGATAAGGGAGGTTTAGGAATTACTAATATGAAGCGATGGAATAAGGCTGCTATCTCTGTTTACATTAGCAAATTTTTACTGATGATAATTGTTCATGGATGAAGTTTGTGAAAGGAAATTTGCTTGGAAAAAACATTTTTGGACAATGGATATACCGCATTCTTGCAGCTGGAGTTAGAGGCAAATTCTAAATTTGAGAATTGTTTTTCTTCCATTTATCCAGTATAATGTTAAAAATATGAAGAGTGTATCTTTCTGGCACTCCTCTTGGTCTGGTAATGGAATTATTTTTAGTAAAATTGTTGATTATAATCTCAAAAATAATTGTGATATTCCAGAAGCTGCTTATGTAGATGATTACTCGCATGATGGGGTCCTTTTGTTGCCGTACTGTAGCTCAATAACTTTTAGGCAATTATGGACTGAGATAAGTGGTAGATATAATATTTGCAATGATGATCATTTAGTTTGGAAGGGTAAGAAACACATGATAAGGCTTGTGTATGATCATTTACAAGGTGATAAACAATTTTTTCCTTAGCATCATAGAATTTGAACATGAAGAGTTCAGTGTAAGTGAATTTCTTATTATGGAAAGTTATGTCAAACGCCTTAAACACTAAAGACAAACTATACAAAATGGGCATCATTCAATATAATATGTGTGTATTATGAGATTCTGGAGTTGAATGTAACACACACTTATTTTTTAAATGTAATTATACATTTTAGATTTGGCGCATACTTTTGGTGAATGGAAGTTATCACAGGCCATCCGTAACGACCCAGATTTTTGGTATATTGATTTTTAATATTTAATATTGTTTTAAATATTTAGTTGATAATAAAAATGAATTTTATATTTAGTTATCGATTTAATAATCAATTTCGATATATTATCGAATATATTAAATTATCGTAATATGAGAAATAATTCAATTCGAGATTTAAAACTGAATTGAAAATAGATCAGATAATCAACACAAACTTCTATATGAATTAAAATAATAATAATAATTTATTATCGGAGAATTGTTTTTTTTTGAATTTAAATAGTATTTATATTGATTTAATATGGTACTTAAGAATAATAAATTTACAAACGACCTCAGTTTTCGATGAAACCAATTTTATTGGGTCCGAAACATTAAACCATAGTAGTGTATAAATTTTCAGCGCAATCAGGGCTCGTATGTGATTGTTAAAACTGATTACTTCATACGTAAGTTTCATGGTAATAAAATAAAATAAAATTCCTTAGCTTGTTAAACACACTGAAATGAATCTTCCTTGGGAAGCCTATTTCTAATCGTCCTAAGGAAGCTACTCTTCTATTTAATCATATAAGGCCAACTATTTTCTCGTTTCTCCTTCTGTTTTAATCTCATTCATTCCTTGTAACCTCTGAAAATCGAAACCATTATTTTGATTCTTCAAAAGTATTCAAAGCGCTCTTCTAATTCGAAACCAAATCAAAAGCAGATTTCCCACTTCTTCTAATTTCCGAATCCTCAAATCGAAATCGCGATTAACAGTTTGAAACCGTGAGATTCCTAGAACTTAAGTAAAACCCAAAAGCTTCAGTAAAAATGGCTGTTATCCCTCATTCAAATGGAATTAAGATCGAACACAACTTTGTTTGCATGTAGCCTCTATTTTCATTCCGATAATGGTTTTTGAGGAGTGAGATGTTCTTGGGTCTCGGCTTGTGTTGCGATGGGAGTCGCGATGGGACCTAAAGCTCAACGTCAAGTTGGAGTTCGATTTCCAGAACAATACATGCTAGGTATTCCATTTTTGGAGTTTCTCATTTTGTGCGATTACACCTGAAATGGTTTGAAGAAAAACATTGCATCTGATTTTTGGGAATGACAAACCAAGCCGGAAGCCGAAATTTTTGGGGATGGTGAAAATAGTGAAGTGCAATGTTAGGAAAATCCACAGCATTTAGCGCAGTACATCGTCATGATTCAGTGGTGTGATGCCTTATTTTGGATCGCGATAGATCCACTGTGAACCAGTAGTTATTTGTGAGCAGAGGCTTGTGGTTGATGATCAAAGCACGGCTTTAATATAGCACGGCTTTGTGTAGTGTTAATTCGCAAGCCTCACACACCGGTATGGTGGCAAACTGATGGTCAGATCAGTATGCTTTAGAGATGAGGATAGACACCCTATGGGTTGTCATGGATTCGGTCGACCGAGGTGAGGGATAGGGCACAACCCCTGATTCCTTAATGGATAGAGTTAGTGGTGTTTTTCGCATGCCTGCGACGTAAGCCGCGGTAACTTGTTTCTTGGATAGTGCTGATGTGCATTACGGCATTTTCGCATGCCTGCGACGTAAGCCATTGGGAATTGTACTATGCGATAGATCTTTCGAATCAGTAACCACCATGATGGAATACCAATTTCCAAATACGTGACATTTCGATTTTGACAGTAGAGCCTAGTATTGGCGACATGATATATGGTACCCATGCCGTCTATGATTGATACATTTGTATTTGAAGTTGATTTCTTAACTGATAGTAATAATAAAAGATTAAATTTCGCGTATCAAGCATTATTTGGCTAATATAAGGAAAAACCCTATCCTCTAGTTGCGTTGCATTGTGTGATGGGACCTGGGTCTTATAATAGCTTCATTGTTCGTTAATTAGCATTGCGCTGTTTGTTTGAGGCACTGGTATTCTTGGGGGTAAACCTGTTCTGTGTTATACGGCGTGGTCCCTTGATTTACCTCATTTTACAGTAATGTTTTTAAATAATTGTTTTAGTTCTCAAGCCAGTCATATGACTGACCTGGAGTTTACTGTTTTAACCTAAACTCTGAGTGCCCTTATTTTCCACACGGCAGCTAGTAGTTGGGTTTTGCAGATTTAATTTCACAGGATCCTCGGTTTACAGCTGAAGCATTATTCGGAAAGCTCTGTATCCATGTATTTATTTCAGTGGTGTTTTGTATACATATTTCCGCTGCGATGTATTTAAATGTAATTTAAATCTCTGATATGTTTCTGATGTATAATATTTATTCATGCTCTAGAGTATTCTTGTACTCTGATGCAATTGTTGTAAATAGTAATGAAATGTTCTTCAGTTTGTGTTCCAATTTGTCGTGTTCTCAAAGCAATCCGGGCTTTCCTTTACGGGGAAGTTTGGGTCGCCACAACATTAGTTTAGCTATTATTAAATATATATTAGTTATTTAGGCTTGGTGCTTGTGGTTATTATATATATATATATATATATATATATATATATATATATTGGTGGTTGGATTCCTGCAGCACCATTAGCGGATGCCCGCATTATCGTTAGCGGATGACCCTATGCGCCCCATGCTACGATAGTGGATGACCTTCTACACCGCGATATCCTGCCTCGAAGCAGGATGGGTATTATTTATGTTGGCTAACATCTGTGGATACAGGAAAACAGGTGGGAGGGTTCCAACGGGATTCCTTCAAAATATTATTATTTGTTTGTTTCATATATATTATCATATATGATGTGTTAGAAAACATGTGGTTGATAACTGAGTGTTTGGGGGTGTTTAAATATCAATGGGGGACTGAATGTTGATTTGTAAAAATATCATAAAAAGGAAATTTTGAGATTTAAAAGGGAAATCTATTTTTCAAAAAATAGAATTCGAATTTCAAATGGACTTGAAATATTAACTTATTCTGAATAAATAAAAGTGATGAATTTATAAACGATGTTTATAAATTAAATGATGTATGAAATTGAAGTAAATTTATAAATGGTGTTTATATATAAAATGGAATGATTTTCATTGGATAATGTAGAGAACTAAAGTGAATTTAAAAACAGTGTTTGTAACTGAAATGGAAAATTTATCATTTGGATAACTTAAATATTTAAATTCAGAAATGAATTTAAATTGCGGATTGGGAATCATGTTAATAAGGAACGAGGTAATTGTTCCAATGGTTGGAATGAGAATTGAATTAAAATCCGTATGGATTTATGATTTGAATTCGATTAGATCGAATTGATTTAAACAAATATTTTCAGAAAAAGAAAATATTTGGATTGTATGAAATAGAAGTTTAAGTTTTTAATATGAAAATAAGTTCACTGTATATATATGTATATGTATAATTTATTATAAATAAAGTATTCCAAATATAGAAATTTGGTTTCAAATGGGTTTTGAAATGGAACTTGTTTAATATATAAAATAAGGAAGAAAATTTATAAACGATGTTTGTAAAGTGGAATAGTTATCATAGGATAAATGTGGAATTATAAATTCAAGTATGAATTTGAAAGTGAATTGGAAATCGTTTCGAAAAGCAGAAGACAGTTTTTAGTTTAGAATTCGGAATATATACTGAATTGGAAAAATCCAAAGGATATATATATTTAGAATTCAATTTCATGAATTCTATATAATAATTTATTTCTAATGGAATTAGAAAATAATAACAGAAATGGAGTTGTAATTGAATTAATAACCAAGTAATGAAAAATCGATGATTAGAGATAATCAGAAATGTTAAGTCGGATTTGAAAACTGGATTTAATATATATTAGAACGGGATTGAAATTTTAATTAAACGAAGTTTAAACATTTATATTTAATATATAATTAAAACGAACTCGCTGCAGCGCGGTAGTTCGTAAATTGGCATTTTTGAACTTCAATTGAGTATATAGAACTCAATTTAAGTCAGAATTTTGTCAAACAAGAATTACAGGATCGGTTAAATAATAGTTTTCAAACAGAAGAGAAAATTCTGAATTTCGCCTTATAGATTTTGAGTTATGTCAAAATCAAATTTCCAAAAAAGTAGCATCGTAACCATTATAAAACCATAATAGTTTATTAATTAAAATTGAAGTATTTTAAGTTAATAAAATATGGACTTTTAAATTTAAAAATCCAGATGTGGGTAGAAAAATAAATATGAACTCAAGTTGTGTAAATGAAATGATTTTTGAAACAAAAATCAGGTTTTTAATTATTGAATAGGATTAACTAATTTGAAGAATAATTAGTTAATCGAGTTTTGAATCGAGACAGGGCGTTGGATAAGTGAATGTGATTTATAAATTTATACTCGAAATCGAATATAAAACTTAAATTGAAAATGGAATTCGATTTGTTATAAGCAAGTTAAAAATATATTTGAACGTGATATGTTCAAATAAAAGGTGAAATAGGCAAAAGAGCAAATTAAAGAATAAATTAGCAAATTAAGTTAAAAAAAATTAGATTGAGCTGGAACAAATTGGTAATGGATGTATATGAGTTAGACAGGTATGTAATGAAGTGTATGAAGGTTATAATTCAAGTGTCCGACATAAATGAAACGATCCGAACTTCCCCGGTGAGGAAAGCCCGGATTGAGTTGAGGACAAGCCACAGAAGAACGCGGACGGAAGAACATTTCATTGTATATTACAACAATTCATCAGAATACAAGAATATACAGAGTATAAACAAATAATATACATTCGATAAATATCAGAGATTACAATACATTACATAGCAGCGGAAAATAATACAAAATACAACCGAAGGAGATATACGGATACAAAGCTTTCCGGATATCGTTCCAGCTGTAAACCAGGATCCTGTGAATATAAATCTGCAAAACCAAAACTACTTGCTGCCCATGTCAAAATAAGGGCACCCAGAGTTTAGGTTAAAACAATAAACTCCAGGTCAGTCATGGGACTGGTGTGAGAACTAAAACAGTTATTAAAAACTTTACTTTAAATCAGATATATCAAGGGACCACGCCGTATAACACGGAACGGGTTTCCTCCCAAGAATACCAGTGCATATAACAAAACAGCGCAATGCTTTTTGAAAAATTGAAGCTATTATAAGACCCAGGTCCTATCACACAATGCAACGCAAGCCGGGGGATAGGGTTTTCCCTTATAACAGCCAAACATGCTTAGTACGTTTAAAACAAATCATTTGATACTATTATAAGTGTATAGTGTCAAAACAATTTCAAATCATAAGTACAAATCATAGACGGCATGGGTACCATATACCATGTCGCTATACTAGTTCTATAATTAAAACCGCAAAATCACGTATTTGGAAATTGGATTTCCATCATGAACCAAGGCAAAAGATAGTTCTTACCGAATTCGAGACTGTCTAGCCCGAGTCTCAGGCACAGCCGCAACCGTACCTTGGATCGTCAGGGCCGGTCCACACGGAGTGGATTATAATGACTGAACAATGCGTCTCTCCACCCTTTGGGGCGTAAATGAACCAACAAATGACTCCATCGGTCCCGGATCGACCGATATAACCGAGGCGCCTCGCAACAGTAACAACCACATAAGTCAAACTCGTCAGGGCGTGTAAAACCACTGATGCCACTTCTAGCTAGAAAGAAAACGCACGTCCCCCCTGAGGTCCTTTCTCCCGTTTCTGCTTTGATCATCACCATAAGACTTTGCTTTTCAACAGAAGTCCTGATCTTTGCATCTTAGCATGCCACACAGACAATTCACACCGTGCAACTGATGGCTATCAATCACACAGAATGAATTCCAATGTCAGACACACATTCCATTTGCAAGTCCGTTCTGGGTCTGAACGAAACCGGAGGCACTATATACCTCGCAAACCCATCGACCTACACGTACGTCTGGACGATCACCACTCATTATCCATATTTCGGAATGCCTCCCAATCAGGACATCAGTTACCATCCAGACGAGGTGAAGATCTCCGGTGTTCGACCACCGTCTTCATCTTCGATTTCTTATCGTCGATTCAGTTATTCAGAATGGGATAAACCGGTCTTTCTGAGCAACTCGTGTATATAATAAACAAGTGTTACACAAACATAACATATGCCTCATTCCAATTCATCAGTCACTAACCATAAATTAACAAGAGAATAATTCCCCAAATATTAACCCCGAAGGCCGAAACAAACATCAGATCAATACCTAGGAAACCGTTCTGCTTAGCTAACCTACAGTTAGTTTCTAAATTTCACATTCTTAGGGAAAGGTTCCCATTAATTTTATTAAAGATAAATTCCTTTAAATTTATTCTTTAATCATCCTTCGAAAATCAATTCAAACCAAATTTTGGTTTATCCAAACTAGTCGGGATAAACGAACCTTACCGAAGTAATCATTTGTTTTAATTTTGCAATCCCAACATATTCATCCCATGAAGTAAAACTGGTAATACTTCATAACTAACACCACGGTGTTATCGGTAAATTCAATTACCATTTCACATTCAAATCTAATTAAAGATTTAACTATCGCCTAGAGCAAAACTGGTGATACTCCATTCTCGATCTTTTCAATCTAATTAAAGATTCATTAAAACTCCAAACTGGGTCAAAGAATCAGTGTCATTTAAAACACGGTTCACAATAAACCCCAAAATCACATCACATTTCAATCAGTCCATAACCGTAAAATAGTAAGTGAGTAGTGTCCTAAGTATTAACCCCGAAGGCCGAAACCAACATCAGATAAATACCTCTGAAACCATTCAACTTAACTAATCTCCAGTTAGTTTCTGATTTTCTTAACTCTTTTAGGTCTAAGAACAGTATTATTGAAGATACCGTTCACGACAACCCAAAATCACATTTCATTAATTATCGGGTTAAAGAACAAGTGTTATTTAAAACAATGTTCACGATAAACCCAAAAATCAATACCAATTCAATTCCAATTAAATATTATTTAATCGGTACACTTCATTAAATCTAAATAAAAAGATTTAATCATTTTCTCAACTGGGCTTAAGAACAGTGTTAATGAAGACACCATTCACGACAAACCCAAATCACATTTGATATTAAATTCAAGGCTCTGAATAGAAATTATATCGGCTTATATTCAATATCAAACTCTACGACTAACAAATATCGTATTGGAAATAACGATATAAATATATCTTTCAAATTCCCATAACAATATCTGTATCATCACGAAATCCAACATCGAAATATTCCGAAGACAATTTCGATTCAAATCCATTCCAATATAATTATTGGAAATTCTAGTTATTTTCAAAACCATTTCAAATCCAATTTATTTATTTAAAAATAAATAGAATTATAATTCTAGTTCAAAACTAGTTCATTTCGATAAAAATCTATTTTTATCTTTTCAAATATGGAGTTTTTCATCCCAATTCTTCCCTAATCATTTTTATGATTTTACAAAAATTATTACTATTTTTAATAATTTTATCAAGGCCGTACATCGATTTCCATCAATGGCCATCGAACTGCACTTACAGCGACCTTTTCCAAATTTGATTTGGACATAATTCCAAATCCAGCCGTTAGATTTCAAATTTCTAATATTCGTTAGAAAGCTCTTTTCGATACAAACCCAACGGTTCCGGTTTCAGGAGAATCCGACGGTCGGATCTCCCGTAATATCCGTTCGAAGTCAATGGTCGAAATTCGCGAACTACCGCGGCACGGCGCGTTCTATTCAGGCCATTATATTATATATAATATATATAATATATACTTCGTCGATTTCCTTTTTAAAACGTATTTTATAAATCGCTTCAAATTTGTTTTCAAAACGATTTCAACTTCCTTTTCAAATTCAAATCAAAATCGAAATTTGTCAACATAAATTCATGTTAAATTCATTTCAAATTGATTTCAATTCAAATCGGTTTTCAGTTCAATTTCAATACGTTTTAAACTCAATTCAAAACGATTTCAATTCTATTTCAATATAATTCGAATTTCAATTCTATTCAGTTTAATTCGAATTTCAATTCTTTTCAATTTAATTCGAATTTCTATTCTTTTCGATATAATTCGAATTTCTATTCTTTTCGATATAATTCGAATTTCATTTCAAAATATTCGATTTTGAAATCACTTTTCAATATTCATTATAAAAACGAATATAATCGATATAAATATCGTTCATGTCAAAATGGCGTCAATCTAATCAACACGGCTTCATATATCCTATTTACAAATATTCTATTTCAAATATTTCTTTTTCAAATATTTCTATTCAAATATTTCTTTTTCAAAACTGAAATGAGGCCCAATCAATCACCATATAATGTTAATTATATGGATTTTCTACAGTACATGTATACAATAACAACGACGAATAATCAACCATCATCCAAAGTGCATTCTACACTTTATAAGCATCAAATATAAATATTCAACTCTTACAACAGTCTGTCAATCAATCGATCGAAATACAACTAAACAATCGGGATTAGTGTACGTCAAATATCATCCCAATACCCGTGTGGGGTTTCAAACAATCAAACACAGATTTTATTTGTGCAGTTGGGCGATGTGTAAAATTTATCGTCCCAATCAATATCAGTCAAATGTGTGTATATAAACAAATCGTCCGATTTGTTTATTTTTATTTCATTTCATATATACGTTAAAATTCTATTTTTAACTATAAAATATTTTTAACTATATAAATATTTTATTTCATTTCACATCACAACACACAATCAACAACACATCAAAATCATACAAACAAGCATACAAGCCGTCCATGGTCTATGGACGACGGGTGTCGGGTGCTACTAAACACCGTCTGCATCCTAGTATATATTTTAACTAGAAAAATTAAATAAAAGGTGAGGAGTTCTCACAGAGGGTTCCACTCCGCCGTGCTTTGCTGTTTGAACTGCTGAATCATCTGAATCTGTTTGAAATTCCAATTCAGTCCTTTTTACACTGTTTATAATAAAAATTATATTTTTATTACTTCATTTCAATAAATAAAAATCATTCTTCATATATATTTTTAACACTTCATTCTGTATAAAAATTATATCTTTATATTTCTGCTTCTAATATAAAGATCGAATTTTTATATCATCGCTATAAAAAATCAAAACTTTATTTATTTAAAAATCTTGTCTTTCTAGCTATAAAAATCAAGTCTTCGTTCTAATAAAAATATAATCTTTTCTTCGCTACATATATAAAAATCCAAACTTTTCTACAATAAAAATCTAATTTTTATTACATTTTTATACCATAGCAAGGTGAATCAAAATCATATATTTTTATATCGTTATCATATAAATAAATAAATAAATAAAACTATTTTTAAACCAATGTTTTTATATTTAAATTAACTAAACTAAAATAAATAAAATAATTAGAACACTCACTGTAATTTCCAGAGAGATGGGGGGGTTTCGCTGCAGCGCTGATCGAGGAGGCGGAAGCTTTTCTCTTTTCTCATTTTTTTATAAAAATTGAATTTTTGGGGCAAAAGTGGGTCTCACCGTCGAAGGGTGGTCGTGGTTGGCCAGTGGGGCGGCGGCAGGGTCGTGGAAGTGGTGCAGGTGATGGGTGGCGGCTCGTTGGGGGGTGCAGCCAACTGTGGTGGCTGTGGCTTCATCTGGGGGGGTGTTTCGGAATTGGGAATCACGGCTTCAGGGAGGAAGGAGAGAAGGTGACGAGGAGGAGGGGACGGGGTGGCGCTCGACGGCCGGAGGGGGAGCTCGCCTCTGGTGGCGCGGCAAAGGGGAAGGGCAACGGGGAAAAAGGTGAATCGGGTTATCTCGATTGGGGGGGCATTGACTGATCGAAAGTAAAAGGGGAGGGCTTATTATAATATATATATTTAATTTTTTTTATTTTCCACCATAAAGTAATTTTTCAATATGAACCCCAAACGAGACCTATCGACTGTCGTCCCTAGGGTATTACCCACATTCTGAACACCATGGGATATGTATCGTAGGCCGATTCAATCGTTTTGATCAGTTTCCGTCAAAATCCACATATAACTCTATATATTGAATTTTGAACGCGCATTTCAATTTACCGGGGCCACATACTAACCAGAAAAATTCCAGAAAATTATTTTCTAGCTTCGTATTGACGATATGATCCTAACAAAACTAGTTTTGTCAAATTCTTAGACCGTTTGAAAAATGGCCATTTTCCAGTCGATTAAAATCAACTAAAACTGGTCAAACGTGTTTTCCTTCGCCACGCTCACATATTGATTCGAAAAATTATGAAATTTGAAACCTAGCAATAATTCGACATCGCGGATCCAACGAAAGTGGTTTCGTCGAAATCCGAGGTCGTTTGCGAAATGGCCATTTTCAAGGCCTTTATATATATTAAAATATATATAAATTCCACAGCGACTTTTCTGAATTTTAAACTGGACATATCTTTCAACTTCTAATGTGAAATCTCAGTTTCTTACATCCGTTAGAAAGATATCGTCAAACAGATTCAAATATTTCTTGTTTCGTTCAATTCCGAGTTATAATGAATTCTGTATATTCATTTGAAATTCGAAATCGAATTTTCGAACTACCGCGCCATTTCAGGCCCGAATTATAGTTAAAATAAATTTATTCCTTTTAACTTCGTCAAAAATAAATTTTCCATCGTTATTATTTAAAATAATTCATTTTAAATATTTAAAATCCACTAAAATAGCCAATATAAAAATTTTAAATTCGCCCAGAATTTCCGGGTTATTACAATCTCCCCCACTTAAAACTTTTCGTCCCCGAAAAGGAACGAAGCCGAAAGTTGTTTAACTAATCAACTCAACTTTCACTATTTTCACTACGGCTTAAGTTCTCCAACTTTTCAGTTTCTAAGAACTTTTCAAATTTTTCAAAAATTTGGCCAACACCCTAAATTTTCGAAAAATTTCGCCATAACCTCCCCTGCACCGGGAGCACCGGGAAAATCTCGAAATTGCCATACAGGCCTTCTGATCTCAAAAAGAAAAAGAAAAAGCCAATCGGCTCATAAAATCATCATCACCAAAACAAAACAGTAAATTATGATAAACATGTACCTATTTGTCTGGCAAACAATTTTATTTCTCTGCTCTAGCCTCCTTGCTATGACCTGTTCAATGTAAGTACATGTATATGAAAGCAAATGCGACCAAATTTTCAATATAACTCACAATTTGATTCAATTTGGCTATATGGTACAAATTTTAATTAATCAATCAATAATAAACAACACAACCATCAATCAATTAGTTGATTAGCTTTTCAAATTCATAACTTTGATACATAGTCAGAAAATCAGATTTTTGATGTCAAATCACAACAATAGGCCCTATCTAGTTTCGGTTCTCACACCAGTCAATTGGAAATATATAGAAATCTCACTTTCGAAACTCGAAAATAAATACTGGCGATGGTGCCCCGTCACCAGAATTATCCCTGGGCAATAGAGTACGATTCTATAACTATCCAATACATTAAAACTTCGAATGCACGTTTGCAGGACATATATGCAAAATCTTTATATTGGATTGTCCCAATTCAGTATAAAATAAATAATCAGATACGAATAATTGATTTAGATTTTCAAAACAAAAATTGTTTTCATTTTAAAAATATACTCTTCACACTCGTTCTAGGATATTACTGATCCCATATCTAACGAGTCATCCCCATTGGATATTACTAATCCAATTATCTGATGAATTCTTTCGTATGGTTCTAATGTGTCTTGTTCTCTGAGCTTTGTAAACCAAAGCTCTGATACCACGCGGAAACGACCCGAACTTCCCTGGTGAGGAAAGCCCGGATTGAGTCGAGGACAAGCCACAAAATAACGTAGACGAAAGAACATTTCATTGTATATTACAACAATTCATCAAAATACAAGAATATACAGAGTATAAACAAATAATATACATTTGATAAATATCAGAGATTACAATACATTACATAGCAGCGGAAAATAATACAAAATACAACTGAAGGAGATATACGGATACAAAGCTTTCCGGATATCGTTCCAGCTGTAAACCAGGATCTTGTGAATATAAATCTGCAAAACCAAAACTACTAGCTGCCCGTGTCAAAATAAGGGCACCCAGAGTTTAGGTTAAAACAATAAACTCCAGGTAAGTCATGGGACTGGTGTGAGAACTAAAACAGTTATTTAAAACTTTACTTTAAATCAGATATGTCAAGGGACCACGCCGTATAACACGGAATGGGTTTCGTCCCAAGAATACCAGTGCATATAACAAAACAGCGCAATGCTTTTTGGAAAAATGAAGCTATTATAAGACCCAGGCCCTATCACACAATGCAACGCAAGCCGGGGGATAGGGTTTTCCCTTATAATAGCCAAACATGCTTAGTACGTTTAAAACAAATCATTTGATACTATTATAAGTGTATAGTGTCAAAACAATTTCAAATCATAAGTATAAATCATAGACGGCATGGGTACCATATATCATGTCACCATACTAGTTCTACAATTAAAATCGCAAAATCACGTATTTGGAAATTGGATTTCCGTCATGATCCAAGGCAAAAGATAGTCCTTACCGAATTCGAGACTGTCTAGCCCGAGTCTCAGGCACAGCCGCAACCGTACCTTGGATCGTCAGGGCCGGTCCACACAGAGTGGATTATAATGCCTGAACAATGCGTCTCTCCGCCCTTTGGGGCGTAAATGAGCCAACAAATGACTCCATCGGTCCCGGATCGACCTATATAACCGAGGCGCCTTGCAACAGTAACAACCACATAAGTCAAACTCGTCAGGGCGTGTAAAACCACTGACGCCGCTTCTAGCTAGAAAGAAAATGCACGTCCCTGCTGAGGTCCATTCTCCCATTTCTAGTTCATACCGGGGTGTGAGGCTCGCGAATTCACGTTATACACAAAGCTACGCCACATAGGCGGTGCTTTGATCATCACCACAAGACTTTGCTTTTCAACAGAAGTCCTGATCATTGCATCTTAGCATGCCACACAGACAATTCACACCGTGCAACTGATGGCTATCAATCACATAAAATGAATTCCAATGTCAGACACACATTCCATTTGCAAGTCCGTTCTGGGTCTGAACGAAACTGGAGGCACTATAAACCTCGCAAACCCATCGACCTACATGTACGTCTGGACGATCACCACTCATTATCCATATTTCGGGATGCCTCCCAATCAGGACATCAGTTACCATCCAGACATGGTGAAGATCTCTGGTCTTCGACCACCGTCTTCATCTTCGATTTCTTATCGTCGATTCAGTTATTCAGAATGGGATAAACCCGGACTTTCTGAGCAACTCACGTATATAATAAACAAATGTTACACAAACACAACATATGCCTCATTCCAATTCATTTGTCACTAACCGTAAATTAATAACAGAATAATTCCCCAAATATTAAACCCGAAGGCCGAAACAAACATCAGATCAATACCCAGGAAACCGTTCTGCTTAGCTAATCTATAGTTAGTTTCTAAATTTCACATTCTTAGGGAAAGGTTCCCATTAATTTTATCAAAGAAAAATTCCTTTAAATTTATTCTTCAATCATCCTTCGAAAATCAATTCAAACCAAATTTTGGTTTATCCAAACTAGTCGGGATTAACGAACCTTACCGAAGTAATCATTTATTTTAATTTCCCAATCCCAACCTATTCATCCCATGAAGTAAAACTGGTAATACTTCATATCTTACACCACGGTGTTATCGGTAAATTCAATTACCATTTCACGTTCAAATCTAATTAAAGATTTAACTATCGCCTGGAGCAAAACTGGTGATACTCCATTCTCGATCTTTTCAATCTAATTAAAGATTCATTAAAACTCCACTTAGTTTTAATCTTTAACTGGGTTAAAGAATCAGTGTCATTTAAAACACGGTTCACAATAAACCCCAAAATCACATCATATTTCAATCAGTCCATAATCGTAAAATAGTAAGTGAGCAATTCCCTAAGTATTAACCCCAAAGGCCGAAACCAACATCAGATAAATACCACTGAAACCATTCAACTTAACTAATCTCCAGTTAGTTTCTGATTTTCTTAACTCCTTTAGGTCTAAGAACAATATTATTGAAGATACCGTTCACGACAACCCAAAATCACATTTCATTAATTATCGGGTTAAAGAACAAGTGTTATTTAAAACACTGTTCACGATAAACCCAAAAATCAATACCAATTCAATTCCAATTAAATATTATTTAATCGGTACACTTCATTAAATCTAAATAAAAAGATTTAATCATTTTCTCAACTAGGCTTAAGAACAGTGTTAATGAAGACACCATTCACGACAAACCCAAATCACATTTGATATTAAATTCAAGGCTCTGAATAGAAATTATATCGGCTTATATTCAATATCAAACTCTACGATTAACAAATATCGTATTGGAAATAACGATATAAATATATCTTTCAAATTCCCATAACAATATCTGTATCATCACGAAATCCAACATCGAAATATTCCGAAGACAATTTCGATTCAAATCCAATGCAATATAATTATTGGAAATTCTGGTTATTTTCAAAACCATTTCAAATCCAATTTATTTATTTAAAAATAAATAGAATTATAATTCTAGTTCAAAACTAGTTCATTTCGATAAAAATCTATTTTTATCTTTTCAAATATGGAGTTTTGCAACCTAATTCTTCCCAAATCATTTCTTATGATTTTACACAAATTATTACTATTTTTAATAATTTTATCAAGGCCCGTACAGTCGATTTCCATCAACGGCCATCGAACTGTACTTACAGCGACCTTATTCAAATTCGATTTGGACATAATTCCAAATCCAGCCGTTAGATTTCAAATTTCTAATATACGTCAGAAATCTCTTTTCGATACGAACCCAACGATTCCGGTTTCAGGAGAATCCGACGGTCGGGTCTCCCGTAATATCCGTTCGAAGTCAATGGTCGAAATTCGCGAACTGCCGCGGCGCGTTCTATTCAGGCCATTATATTATATATAATATATTAATATATACTTCGTCGATTTCCTTTTTATAACGTATTTTATAAATCGTTTCAAATTCGTTTTCAAAACGATTTCAACTTCCTTTTCAAATTCAAATCAAAATCGAAATTTGTCAACATAAATTCATTTTAAATTCATTTCAAATTGATTTCAATTCAAATCGGTTTTCAGTTCAATTTCAATACGCTTTAAACTCAATTCAAAACGATTACAATTCTATTTCAATCTAATTCGAATTTCAATTCTATTCAGTTTAATTCGAATTTCAATTCTTTTCAATTTAATTCGAATTTCTATTCTTTTCGATATAATTCGAATTTCTATTCTTTTTGATATAATTCGAATTTCATTTCAAAATATTCGATTTTGAAATCACTTTTCAATATTCATTATAAAAACGAATATAATCGATATAAATATCATTCACGTCAAATTGGCGTCAATCTAATCAACACGGCTTCATGTATCCTATTTACAAATATTCTATTTCAAATATTTCTTTTTCAAATATTTCTATTCAAATATTTCTTTTTCAAAACTGAAATGAGGCCCAATCAATCACCATATAATGTTAATTATATGGATTTTCTACAACACATGTATACAATAACAACGACGAATAATCAACCATCATCCAAAGTGCATTCTACACTGATAAGCATCAAATATAAATATTCAACGCTTATAACAATCTGTCAATCAATCGATCGACATACAACTAAACAATCGGGATTAGTGTACGTCAAATATCATCCCAATACCCGTGTGGGGTTCCAAACAATCAAACACAGATTTTATTTGTGCAGTTGTGCGATGTGTAAAATTTATCGTCCCAATCAATATCAGTCAAATGTGTGTATATAAACAAATCGTCTGATTTGTTTATTTTTATTTCATTTCATATATACGTTAAAATTCTATTTTTAACTATAAAATATTTTTAACTATATAAATATTTTATTTCATTTCACATCATAACACACAATCAACAACACATCAAAATCATACAAACAAGCATACAAGCCGTCCATGGTCTGTGGACGATGGGTGTCGGGTGCTACTAAACACCGTCTACATCCTAGTATATATTTTAACTAGAAAAATTAAATAAAAGGTGAGGAGTTCTCACAGAGGGTTCCACTCCGCCGTGCTTTGCTGTTTGAACTGCTGAATCATCTAAATCTGTTTGAAATTCCAATTCAGTCCTTTTTACACTGTTTATAGTAAAAATTATATTTTTATTACTTCATTTCAATAAATAAAAATCATATTTTTATTTATTCTTTATATATATTTTTAACACTTCATTCTATATAAAAATTATATCTTTATATTTCTGCTTCTAATATAAAGATCGAATTTTTATATCATCGCTATAAAAAATCAAAACTTTATTTATTTAAAAATCTTGTCTTTCTAACTATAAAAATCAAGTCTTCGTTCTAATAAAAATATAATCTTTTCATCGCTACATATATAAAAATCCAAACTTTTCTACAATAAAAATCTAATTTTTATTACATTTTTATACCATAGCAAGGTGAATCAAAATCATATATTTTTATATCGTTATCATATAAATAAATAAATAAATAAAACTATTTTTAAACCAATGTTTGTATATTTAAATTAACTAAACTAAAATAAACAAAAAAAAATAAAATAATTAGAACACTCATTGTAATTTCCAGAGAGATGGGGGGTTTCGCTGCAGCGAGGATCGAGGAGGCGGGAGATTTTCTCTTTTCTCATTTTTTTTATAAAAATTGAATTTTTGAGGCAAAAGGGGATCTCACCATCGAAGGGTGGTCGAGGTTGGCCAGTGGGGCGCGACAGGGTCGTGGAAGTGGTGCAGGTGATGGGTGGCGGCTCGCTGGGGGGTGCGGCCAACTGTGGTGGCTGTGGCTTCGTCTAGGGGGGTTTCGGAATTGGGAATCACGGCTTCAGGGAGGAAGGAGAGAAGGTGACGAGGAGGAGGAGGGGACGGGGTGGCGCTCGACGGCCGGAGGGGGAGCTCGCCTCTGGTGGCGCAGCGAAGGGGAAGGGCAACGGGGAAAAAGGTGAATCGGGTTATCTCGATTGGGGGGGGGGCGTTGACTGATCAAAAGTAAAAGGGGAGGGCTTATTATAATATATATATATATATATTTTTTTTCCACTATAAAGTAACTTTTCAATACGAACCCCAAACGAGATCCATCGACTGTCGTCCCTAGGGTATTACCCCCATTCTGAACACAGTGGGATATGTATCGTAGGCCGATTCAATCGTTTCGATCAGTTTCCGTCAAAATCCACATATAACTCTATATATTGAATTTTGAACGCGCATTTCAATTTACCGGGGCCACATACTTAACAGAAAAATTCCAGAAAAATATTTTCTAGCTTCGTATTGACGATACGGTCCTAACAAAACTAGTTTCATCAAATTCTGAGACCGTTTGAAAAATGGCCATTTTCCAGTCGATTAAAATCAACTAAAACTGGTCAAACGCGTTTTCCATCGCCACGCTCACATATTGATTCGAAAAATTATGAAATTTGAAACCTAGCAATAATTCGACATCGTGGATCCAATGAAAGTGGTTTCGTCAAAATCCGAGGTCGTTTGCGAAATGGCCATTTTCAAGGCCTTTATATATATTCAAATATATATAAATTCCACAGCGACTTTTCTGAATTTGAAACTGGACATATCTTTCAACTTCTAATGTGAAATCTCAGTTTCTTACATCCGTTAGAAAGATATCGTCAAACAGATTCAAATATTTCTTGTTTCGTTCAATTCCGACTTATAATGAATTCTGTATATTCATTTGAAATTCGAAATCGAATTTTCGAACTACCGCGTCGTTTCAGGCCCGAATTATAATTAAAATAAATTTATTTGTTTTAACTTCGTCGAAAATAAATTTTCCGTCGTTATTATTTAAAATAATTCATTTTAAATATTTAAAATCCACTAAAATAGCCAATTTAAAAATTTTAAATTGGCCCAGAATTTCCGGGTTATTATAATAAAGGTACATGTTCAAATTCCATATGATTTTTTATGCGCCGAATAGGCAAGCCGCTTGGCTTTTTGATTTTCTTTTTGAATGAAAATGGCCTAGAGAGGCGAGTTGGAGTTTGAACTTTCTACCAGTACAAAGGAGGTGTTGGCAAAAAATTCTGGAAATTTAAGGAGAATATTTTTAAGAAATTTTGATAGTTAGAATTCAATGTATCGATATATATACAGAATTCGATAAGGAGGAGAACTTAAAAATAGGACATTATAAACAAAAAGAAAATCTATACTTAAATCTGGTAAAATTAGAAAGAGAAATGAATATGGGTTTAAAAATGAATAATTTGTTTTTATTATGTTGATTATTCGAGGTAAGTGGTTTTGTCTGTTTTGAGGTTAAGAATGTTTTTAGTCAAAGTCTGAGAGGTAGTTATATCCCAATTCATTTTTAACCAATAAATAGCAAGATCCACTCTTGAAGAGAAATGTTTGAATAACAGTTAGTTGAATGCAGTGTTTTGGGTTATTGTAAAAATGTTTTACACAACATTCGTTTTAACCCAAATAAGCGGAAATTTGGAAATATAACAATATATATTTCCTGGATATAGAAATAAATGAATGATCGTGGAAGAGATAAGTAATTGGAATGTTTTCCAATTATAAATAGAATATATTTTCTAAGTATAGAAAATAAAAGAAGGCGATATTTGGAAATGTTTTCCAAATAGCATAAGAGGCCAAGATGATTATCGAAAATATCGTGTTAACGAATATGGATAAGGAAATGGAGAAGTGTTTTAATTAATGTAATGTTAATTAAAAGGCCTAGTGAATTGTTTGATGCTTTGAATGAATGTTTGTTTTTCTTCGATAGTTAAATAACCGACTATCGAAGTGTTTGCCAATATCGTTGTAAATATGGAGAGACTGGTTGGATTATTATCCGAGAACCACTCCATATTGGCAGTAGCGTTGCGAATCAGATTATATGAAGATAATCGAAGACGGAGTAAAGTGCAAGGGCTTTTTCTATTAATAGAAATTGTGCCTTCGGTTTTGTTAAATCCTAGAGCGAACGTATATGGACGAATGTCTGACAGATCATTTCCAATGATCGCATATGTTGGTTTGTACAAATATATATGGTGGCGGAGAATTTATTCTCTTAGCATAAGATCCAAAATATATTTGTGCAAATAAATTAATGATTAATGGATCAGACAATGTGGCATTCAAAGTGATTGTGCTATCAATGAATTATAAGAATCGTAGCCTTACGCCTCAATAAACGAGAAATGACAAAAATCGGGCAGGTAGCATGGCTAAGTGGGTAGCTCCCAATTAGGGTGTATTATCACCTATCTAGAGAAATTCAATTCATTCTTTATTCTATTCGATGCTGTCCCATTCGGGAAATGGTTGCTGATCCCAACCGTTGGTGATATACATTCGATACACTCAAGCGAAATGAGTGGTCGGTCATGTGTGGCCAGATTACAAGATTTTCTTGTTGAACCCGGTGTATTCTCCTCTAGAGATACATTATCAGAAGGTGGTTCCATACCTTGTCATAGTTGGAAATTCATTACCCAATAAGTGCTAGCGGTTTTGATTGTATATTATGCATGTGGAGTGTGAGATAAAAGCGTTCCACTAGATTGTTATTTATTTGATTTAGACATTATTATAATATCAAAAGAGTTTTGATATAATGATTTTCGTTTCTTTCAAAAGGATCTTGAAAGTTAAATCAAGTGTTTGGATCCTCATAAGTGAAAAACTCGTTCCGTGTTATACGGCGTGGTCTTATGAGATATCATTTATTTCTTATACACGTTTTAAATTGTTTACTCATACTAGTCCCATGACTGACGTAGAGTTTATTTTTATTTTTTTACCTAAACTCTTGGGTGCCCAAATTTGTATGGGTAGTCAAGAAGTTTAGGATTTTACAGATCCATCTAAAGGAACTTGGAGCAGGAGGCTTCAGTGTTAGATATATAGTATTTTTATTTCCGCTGTGTTGTAAGTGTTGTACTCTGATAATCGTATGTTATACAGTTAAAATTTTGTATTTCAAAAGTTATGATATAATATATTTTGTTCCGCTGTGATGTGAGATTCTGTGTTGTTATTTCTGTTCTTCTTCTATCTTTTTCTTCAAAAAAATGATTTGTATTTCTATGATATTTGGGTTGGATGTGTGATGTATGTAGTCAACTCAGATAGTACGGAGTTGCAGGCCATTACAGTGGTATCATAGCTTAGGTTGAGCTAACACCTAGGCTTTTATGGGGTTGTGCTCATTACAGATGGGGTCAGTAATACCCTAGAATGAGTTGAGTGTGTGTATATATATATAAGAGAGCGTATTTGTTAATTGATATAAAATTTGTTTTATATTGTGTTAGCTAGTCTATTGAGCAGTTTATGAATTTTGATCGAATAGTGGGATGCCACAAAGTCGACAGGAATTTCTAAACACTTTAACAGGAAAATTCGACATGATATTGTTTTAAAATGGGAAAATGAAATAACTTAACTAAAAAATTCTGTTTTTGATATTGAAAAGAATAATTTTCTGAAATTATTAAAATATATTGATGTGTTGGATGTTAATATGATAATCAAGTTAGATTATAAAAATTGGAACGGTAATATATAACAAAAATAGAATTTGTATATGAATTAAATATACAAAGGAGATGAATTAAAATTGAATTCAAACCAGAATTTGGAATTTAAATTCTGGGAAGTTTGAAAATATTTTTTGAAGTATATTAGAACAATATAGCTTTGTGTTTGAAGGATTCTAAATAAAAATCAACTTAAGATGGATTTTAAAAGTAATAAAGCACTGAACTCACGTCAGTGGTTGGGAAATAATTCTGATGACAACTGCAGCATCATCAGTGTTCATTTTCGAGTTTCTAAGTGATGGATTGCTATGGTAGAAAAGTTTTTGATGAAAATTTGATTGAAAGAAAACAAGTTGGGTTGAAAAATTCAAATTTTTTTTAATTTAAAATGGTTATAAATATATACATATATATTTATGTGATTTCAAAAGGTTTTGAAATAGAAACCCGGAATTTGAATTCTGAAATTTAAAATTTAACTTAAGCAGGTTAAATGGATCGAAGTGATTAAATTAATGAGAATCAATTTGAATAAATTTGCATAAATGGAATATGAATTGGAGGTGAATATATTGATTGTAGATCATTCAAATTAAATTTTGGTGGGATAAAATTTATTGAAATTTGAAGAGTTTAGCTTCAACATAAGTGAGTTTTTGAAAAGTAATGGGTTTGTAACATTTTTCTATCTTAGTAATTTCGGGGATGAAATTCTTTTAAGGGGGAAAGAATGTAACGACCTAGATTTTTGGTATATTAATTTTTAATATTTGATATTTTTTTAAATATTTAGTTGATAATATAAATGAATTTTTATATTTAGTTATCGACTTAATAATCGATTTTGATTTAATATCGAATATATTAAATTATCGTAATACGAGAAATAATTCAATTTGAGATTTAAAACTAAATTGAAAATAGTTCAGATAATCAATACAAACTTTTGTATGAATTAGAATAATAATATTAATTTATTATCAGAGAATTGTTTGTTTTGAATTTAAACAATATTTATATTGATTTAATATGGTACTTAAGAATAATAAATTTTCAAAGGACCTCAGTTTTCGACGAAACCAATTTTATTGGGTCCGGAACATTAAACCATAGTAGTGTATAAATTTTCAACGCAATCAGGGCTCGTATGTGATTGTTTAAGCTGATTACTTCATACGTAAGTTTCGTGATAATAAAATAAAATAAAATTCCTTAGCTTGTTAAACAACTAAAGTGAATCTTCCTTGGGAAGCCTATTTCTAATCGTCCTCAGGAAGCTACTCTTCTATTTAATCAAACAAGGCCAACCATTTTCTCATTTCTCCTTCTGCTTTAATCTCGTTGATTCCTTGTAACCTCTGAATATCGAAACCATAATTTCGATTCTTCTAAAGGATTCAAAACCCTATTCTAATTCGATTCTTCAACTAAATCAAAAGTAAATTTCCCTCTTCTTCTAATTTCCGAATCCTCGAATCGAAATCGCGATTAACGGTTTAAAATCGTGAGATTCCCAGAACTTAAATCAAACCCAAAAGCTAAAGTAAAAATGGCCGCTATCCCTCTCTCAAATGGAATTAAGATCAAACACCACTTTTTTTTCATGTAGCCTCTATTTGCATTCGGATAATGGTTTTTAAGGAGTGCGATGTTCTTGGGTCTCAACTTGTGTTGCGATGGGAGCCGCGATGGGAGCTAAAGCTCAACGTCAAGTTAGAGTTCGATTTCGTGAACAATACATGCTAGGTATTCCATTTTTGGAGTTTCTCGTTTTGTGCGATTACACCTGAAATGGTTCGAAGAAAAAACACTGCGTTCGATTTTTGGGAATGAAAACCAAGCTGGAAGTCGAAATTTTTGGGGATGGTGAGAATAGTGAAGTGCGGTGTCAGGAAAATCCGCAACATTAAGTACAGTACATCGTCATGATTCAGTGGTGTGATGCTTTATTTTGGATCGCGATAGATCCACTGTGAACATGTAGTTATTTGTGAGTGGAGTTTGGGTTTTGGATATGTAGCGACATAGGGGTTTGGTTTTTAGAGGAAATGTCGAGCTCTATTGGTGGAGGTAGGATGAAGGTGGATTCAACACACTTTTTCTAGGGCATGGATCCGGCGTTGAGATTGATGGAGGAAACAGTCTTGTTGTACAGAAGTAGGTGAAAGAATTTTAGATACAACCTGCTTATATAAATTTAATAATTTGATTTATTAATGAGTAATTAGCTCAAAATAACGGGTAGTAAGGACTTGATTATTTATGTTAAAAATATACATAGGATGATTAATTTATTTATTTAAGTTAATTTAAAATAAATAACTGTTAATCCTTAAATAAAATTGATTAACTATCGGAATAAATTTATTCAAGACAATTCAAGATGGTTCGTGGCTTAGATGATTGGGAATCAAATCAGAATAGATCACAATAAAAATCAAGGTGAGTAAATCTCATTCATATTTTATTTCAGAATTATTTTATTCGTTAAAATAATTGATGGTTGTTTGGTTGCATTAAAATATTACTATGGCTATTATTAAATATATATTAGTTATTTAGGCTTGGTGTTTTTGGTTATTGTGTGTGTGTGTGTGTATTGGTCGTTGGATTCCCTCAGTACCATTAGCGGATGCCTGCATTATCATTAGCGAATGACCCTATACGCCCTACGCTATGATAATGGATGACCTTCTATACCGCGATATCCTGCTTCGATGCAGGATGGGTATTATTTATGTTGGCTAACATATGTGGATGCAGGAAAACAGGTTGGAGGGATCCAACTGGATTCCTCAAAAATATTATTATTTGTTTGTTTCATATATATTATCATATATGATGTGATAGAAAACATGTGATTGATAAACGAGTGTTTTGGGGTGTTTAATTATCACTAGGGGACTGAATATTGATTTATAAAAATATTGTAAAAATGATATTTTGAGATTTAAAAGGGAAATCTATTTTTCTAAAAATATAATTCGAATTTCGAATGGACTAGAAATATTAACCTGTTCTGAATAAATAAAATAAGTGATGGATTTATAAACAATGTTTATAAACTAAATAATGTAGGAAATTGAAGTAAATTTATAAATGGTGTTTATAAATAAAATGGAATGATTTTCATTGGATAATGCAGGAAATTAAAGTGAATTTAAAAATGATGTTTATAACCGAAATGGAAAATTATCATTTTGATAACTTAAATATTTAAATTCAGAAATGAATTTAAATTGAGGATTGGGAATCATGTTAATGAGGAACGAGGTAATTATTCCAATGGTTGGAATGAGAATTGAATTAAAATCCGTATGGATTTATGATTTGAATTCGATTAGATCGAATTGATTTAAATAAATATTTTCAAAAAAAGAAAATATTTGGATTGTATGAAATAGAAGTTTAAATTTTTAATATGAAAATAAATTCACTGTATGTATATATATGTGTATAATTTATTATAAATAAAATATTTCAAATATAGAAATTTGGTTTCAAATGGGTTTTAAAATGGAACATGTTTAATATATAAAACAAGGAAGAAAATTTATAAATGATGTTTGTAAAGTAGAATAATTATCATGGGATAAATGTGGAATTATAAATTCAAGTATGACTTGGAAAGTGAATTCGAAATTGTTCTGAAAAGAGGACAACAATTTTTATTTTAGAATTCGAAATATGAACTGAATTAGAAAAATCTAAAGAATATATTTATTTAGAATTCAATTTCATGAATTCTATATAATAATTTATTTCTAATGGTGTAATAACCTGGAAAATCCGAGCTAATTTAAAATTTTTATTTTAGCAATTTTGATGAATTTTGAATATTTAAATTGAATTATTTTAAATTATAACAATGAGAAATTTATTTTGAATAGAATTAGAATGTACATATTTATTTGAATAGTCGTTAGAATATAATTACTTATTTTTAATTATAAAAGGAATTGAAAATGGCGCAGTAGTTTGATAATTCAATTTCAAAGTTCAAATGAATGTACAAGATTCAAAATAAACCGGATTTTAGCGAAACCAAAAATATTTAAATCTATTTATGATTATCTTTCAAACGAATCCGAAAAATTGGAATTTCAAAGCGGGAATAAAAAGTTATGTCCAATTGAAAATTCAGAATAGTCGTTATGGAATATTGGCCCTTAAAATGGAAATTTGGCAAACGACCTCTGTTTTCGACGAAACCACTTTTGTTGGATCCGGGATGTCTAGTTATTGCCAAATTCCAAAATTCATAATTTTCTGAATCAATATTTGAGCATGGCAAAAGAAAACGTGTTTTAACAGTTTTAGTCAATTTCAATCGACCAGAAAAGGGCCATTTTTCAAACGGTCTTCAAATTTGATGAAATTAGTTTTGTTAGAACCGTATCGTCAATACGAGGCTAGAAAATATTTTTGGGAATTTTTAGAGTCCGTATGTAGCCCCGGTAAATTGAAATGTGCGTTCAAATTCAATATATAGATTTATATTTTGATTTTGACGGAAACCGATCGAAATAGCCAAACTGGCTTACGATACATATCCCATTGTGTTCGGAATGAGGGTAATTAGCTAGGGACGACAGGCGGTGGGTCTCGTTTGGGGATCGAAATTTAAATTTACTTTTTGGAAATTTAAAATAATCAAATTATTATAACCCCCCAAACCTTTCTCCCTCATTCAGTCATCCCCCCTCGTCACTTTTTCAAAATAGAAAAAAACGCTCCTCCCCCCGCTGCGCCATCAACCGCCACCGACCCCTGCCTCGTGGCGCGCACCCCCTTTAGTGCCAGACCCTAGCCACGCTCGAATAGAATGTCGCCCCTTTGCAGACCCCCCCCACCGCGACTTCGATCCACCACCAGACTCTGGCGCCGCACCCAGCCACCTTTGCCGCCACCTCAGCCTCCTCCGATGTCCGCCTGCCCTTCTCTGTCCCTAGGAATCAAGCGAGTCTTCCAATTAAAACTTCTCGCTTTTAAAGTATATGATTACTTGCTTATGAAATCATATGATTTTAGAAAGAAAAAGTTAGATTTTTTTTGTAATAACCCGGAAAATCAGAACTAACTTAAATTTTTATTTTGGCTATTTCGGTGAATTTGAAATGGTTAGAATAATTTATTTTATGTAATTACGATTAAAAGTTTAGTTTAATCGAGGTTAGAACGAATATATTTATTTTAATTCCAAAAGGAATTGGAATTAGCATGGCAGTTTGAAAAGTCAAAGTCGAACTTTGACTGAATATACTGGATTCAAAACCTAACGGATTTTAGTGAAACCAAAAATATCTAAATCTATTTATAAATATCTTTCGAACGAATCCGAAAAATTGAAATTTCATAGCGGAAATAAAAAGTTATGGTCAGTTGAATATTAAGAATAGTCGCTATAGGATAATTAATAGCCCGTATAAAAAGGCCATTTTTCAGACGACCTCCATTTTCGACGAAACCACTTTTTTGGAACCGGAATATCAAATTATTGCTAAGTTTCAATTTTTAGAATTTGTCGAATTGGTATGCGATCGTGGTGAAAGAAAATGTGTTTTGTTCAATTCAGTCAAATTTAATCAACTGAAAAATAGCCATTTTTCAGATGGCCTCAGAATTCGACGAAATTAATTTTGTTAGGACCGTATCATCATAACAAAGCCAAATATATTTTTCCAGAATTTTCTAAGTCCGTATGTAGCCTCGGTGAATTTATTTATGCGAATGAATTAATTTAATAAAGGATTTAATTATTAAATTAAATAATTCATGTCATTAGCAGCCGTTTGGGCTGACGGGACCTGGCCCGTTGGATTCGGAACAGGGGTTATTGGGTAGGGGCACCTTCAGTTGGACTGAAATTGGATTGGTTTTAAACTTATGGATTTAATTACAAAATTACCATTTAAATTATATAAATAATAGAGAAAGATCAAAAAACCCTAAATACTATTCATCTACCGGCCGCCGCCATCTACCATATCCATTGCTGAAACCTTCACAACTTCAACCACTAATTCCCGTCAGTCCTCTCACCAAAATTACTACTCCTTTTGACCCTTTTGAAGAGATTTTCTTACTCTTCATTTCCTTACGGCTTGATCGTTCTCTGGTGGCTCGAGCAACGAGGTACAACACCCTAAACAGCCACCATACAAGTCGCCGCCCTCCCTCCTACAAGCATGCAAGTGGGCCCCCTTCACCAGCGTGGGTGCGCTGCCTGTAGCCCGACGCTGTGGCATCTTCTGATCGTCCTCTAGCGCTGCGAATTGAGGACAAGAATCAAACTTAGAATTGAAGTAAAAGCTAAAATTCACCGCCTGTAACTAGAAAAGGAAGAAGAAGGGTATGGGATTAATTTTAAATAATTAATTAATTTAAAATTGTTTTATAACTTAAATTAATCATAACTTATTGACACGAACTCGGAATCTGACGATTTCAGGATCGTCGGGATCGTAATTCAGAGAGTTATTTTTCTAGACAGATCAGAATCAGTTCTGAACAAGTCGAATTTTGGGTCAAATTCAAAGCGGATCAATACTTTTATGAGATTTTTTTTAGACAATTAATTAATCTTTTAATTATTTATCGCTAATAAAAAAAATTCATGAATGAATGATTATAAATCAAGTTGTGATGTTCATGATGGAAATTTACTATTTGTGAATTTTAGTGATTGTGAGGTTCATATTTGTTAGATCTAAATCTACAACTGAAATATGAAATTGTCATGTTAGTTGAAACCAAAATTTACATTATATTATTTGTTCATGAAATTTGAAATTGTCATGTTAGTTGAAACCAAAATTTAGATTATATAATTTGTTCATGAAATATGAAATTGTCATGTTAGTTGAAACCAAAATTTAGATTATATTATTTGTTCATGAAATTGTCATGTTAGTTGAAACTAAAATTTAGATTATATTATTTGTTCTTGAAATTGTCATGTCAGTTGAAACCAAAATTTTGATTATATTATTTGTTCATGAAATTTTTATGTTAATTGAAGCAGAACTTAGTTTATTTCACATATTGAGAATATTGAACTGTATAAATTAGGTGACACCTTTGTTTACAATTTCTTTGCAAATAAAAAGAACAAATTTTGCGATGACCTTTATTTACATTTTCCATTAAATAAAAAGAACAAATTTTGCAATGACCTTTATTTACATTTTCCATGTAAATAAAAAGAACAAATTATGTGAACACCTTTATTTATATTTTTCCTATGTAAGTAAAAAGAAGAAAATTTGATGATACATTTATTTACATTCAGGTAAATAAACATGAAAAAGAGAAAGGATTACGTTTATTTACATTTAGGTAAATAAACATGAAAAAGAGAAAAGATTACATTTATTTACATTTAGGTAAATAAACATGAAATAGAAAAAGAACTACATATTTTTGTTTGCATTTTAGATGCAAACAAAACATAGAAAAAGAATTACATATTTTGTTTTCATTTTTAAATACAAATAAAACATAGGAAGGAATTATACTTTTTATTTGCAAATTAGTTGCAAATATGTAAAGCACATTTTTATTCACTTTTTAGATATGAATAAAGAAAAGGAATATTTTAATTCACTTTTTAGATGTGAATAAAAATATGAAAAGAAAAAATACATTTTTATTTGCATTCCACATGTAAATAAAAACACCGTTTTAGAAAGTGTATTTTTATTTGCAAACTAGTTGCAATTAGAAACATGGATTTATGAAGCACATTTTTATTTGTAATTTAGTTACGAATAAATTATGACATCGGAAAATATATTTTTATTCACATTTTAGATGTGAATAAAAACATGAAATTAAAAGGAGTATTTTATTCACATTTTAGATGTGAATAAAAACATGAAACAAAAGGAGTATTTTATTCACATTTTAGATGTAAATAAAAACATGAATTAAAAAAATGAATTTTATTTATAATTTAGATATAAACAAAAATAGAGATATAAAAGCGACATTTTTATGGTCATTTTAGATGCGATGAAAAGAGTAGAAATTAAAAGTGATATTTTTATCGTCATTTTAGATGCGATAAAAAGAATGGATTTTTATATTTGAAATCGCCAAATGATTTATATTTATAATTATATATATAAATATAAAATTAAAACGAAACGCGTGTGGCAGTTCGCGTATCGGCAATCGTAACTTTAAACGATTATACCGAAAGATCCGACCATTGGATCTTCCCAAAAACGGAACCGTTAGGACTGCTTTGGGAAGATCTTTCCAATGACATAAATTTCATCAAAATATGACGGTTAGATTTCAAGATATGTGTAAATCAAAAATCGGTAAAAAAAGCGCCAGGGCCGCCCACTGACCCGAAGCGTCGTTCTATTATATTGGGCTATTTTTAAATAGATAAAATAGCGATAAATCGTTATAAATGAATATTAAAGGTATGAAATGATTTAAATAATAATTATGCGAGAATTATTTGAAAATACCGAGTTCAACTCATTTCAAATAATTGCACGACGATTAAATAAAAGATGTAGAAGACGATGATTGAAGACCGACGATCTTCACATCGAATGGACGACGACTACTGATGCCTTGGAATGACTTGCTCCAAGGAAGGGGTTGAAGCAGTAGTTGTCCAGACGTATATGTTAATTGTTCGGATAAGCGAGAATCTCTCAGGTGTCTCCGATTTTGTTTAGACCCAGAACAGACTTGTAAATGGATGCGTGTCTGACGTTGGAATTCATTCCATGTAATTAAATCGATTTTTATTAATGTATAGCTGATTGGTGGTGAAGAATTTATTCTCTGCTTAACACCCTGGTATAGATTAATAGTTATCGATAGCATGGTGTGGATTGTCAATGTGGCACACCAAGATGCAGACGATTAAGGCTTTTGTTGAAAAGCAGGGCCTTGTGGTTGATGATCAAAGCATAGCCTGTTTAGGCATAGCTTTGAGTATAGCGTGACTTCACGAGCTTCACACCCCGGTATGAGTCAAAAGCGGGATATGGACCATAGGGAGTGCACACGTTTCTTTCTAGCTAGAGTAGTGTCAGCGACTTACCGGTCCTGACATTTTTACTTATGCGGAAGATGGATTATGAGGTACCTCGTATTTATAGGTTGTTAGTGTCCATATGGAGGTTCAAAGGAACCAGGTACGTGTGTTCAGGCATAACAAATCCACTACCGTTAGGTGGGGACTGGCCCTACCGCTCCAAGGGTTGCCCATAGGTGTGATCTTGAGGCATTTGCTAGTGTGTCTCGAATCGGAGAGGACGGTCCCTAGCCTCGATTTCATGATGGAAAACCAATTTGCAATACGACATTATGGTCTTGATTGTAAACTTATAATATGGCGACATAGTATATGGTATCTATGCCGTCTAGGATTGATACACTTACTTTGAAGTATTTAAAACTGATTAGACACTAATAATAATATTAATATATTATTTTATACGTATCAAGTCATGTTTGATCATTATAAGGTAAAACTCTATCCTCCGGTTTGCGTTGCACTGTGTGATGGGACTTGAGTCTTATAATGATTTCATTTTTCAAAAAGTCATTGCATTATTTCGTATCAAATTTATTTAATCATGCACTGGCAATCCAATGGAGTAAACCCGTTCCGCGTTAGTGGCATGGTCCTGTGATTCGCCATATTATTAGATAATGTAAAAAGATTTCTCATACCAGTCCCATGACTGACTCGAAGTTTGCTTCACTTTGCAAACTCGGGTGCCCTATTTTTTTTTACACGGGCAGCCAAGTAACAGGTTTAGGTCGTATTGAGATGTGTGCTGGATTGGAGACTGCTGAAGGAAGAGACGATCACCTCTCTTTTATCTTTTATTTTGTTTTGAGACTTTATTCTGTTCTTTGTATTTGATGTACGTTATGGAGTTGAGACTTATTTCCTTTTCATTCAGACTTTCTGTTTTTGCTAAGTGGATCCTGTAACTGCGTACCCTGATGTTCAGTTTCTATGATGTTTATGACATTTATCTTTCCGTTGCAATGTTTATGTGTTATGATATTATCTGAGATCTGATATTGTTGTAAATATGTTGTATTCCAAATGATTATCCTTACTTTCGCACCACGGAAGTTTGGGGTTTTCATAGTTGGTATCAGAGTGAGGTTAACCTTAGCTTCGAAGTATAACATATTTAGAACAATTCGTCTAGATAGAATCCATATTATTCTAAGGTGAGTCGCTTATTAGAGATAGGACTAGAAATGTCCTAGAATGAGCACAGCAGAATAGCACATATTAATCAGTTATTACATCAACCTCTTCCTATTTTTTCCGACCTTGTTTTTCCTTTAAAATTATCATTTTGTTGGTATAACTCTTTCTTTGATGGTACAGACTGATTTAAAATGGACACTAGAGCAAAAACAGCTCGAGGTGGAGCCAGAGGTGGAGCTCGAGGCGAAGCCCGAGGTGGAGATAGAGGGCCAGCCAGAGACGAGACCCCCATTACTCAGGAACAGCCTACTTCTGAAGTCGTAACACCACCACCTCCACCCCCAAAGCCCTTCGACTTGGAAAGGATGTCAAAGAAATTCAGAAATTTAGGAGGGGTACCCTTCACTGGATGAGGGACTGCGGTTGAAGCAGAGTCATTGCTAAAGAACTGTGAAAAGATCTTGGAAGGCTTAGAATTAGAGGATCAGCGCAAGCGTTTTCTGGCAGTATGGCAATTGAAAGACGAAGCGGAACATTGGTGGGACGCGGTCAAGATTTGCAATGATGTGTCCAACATGTCTTGGGCCAAATTTAAAGAACTCTTTAATGACAAGTGTGTTCCTCCACAAGCAAGAGAGCGCCTTCGCGAGCAGTTTGTCAACTTACAGCAAGGGAGTATGTATGTTTCTGATTATGTGAGGAAGTTTGATGAGCTCTCACGTTATGCTCCTGGATTGATCCAAGATCCAGTCAAGAAGAATAAAAGATTCATCAAGGGCCTTTCAAAGAAATATTTGTACAGAGTCACCGCTCAAATCAAGCTCCCATTCAATGAAGTGATAGAGATGGCTTGCCGCTATGAAGAGAATGACGAGGCTGCACAGCAAGATAGAGTGAAAAATCAAAACAACATCAAGAAGGAGCAAATCAACAAGAAGCCTAAGACAGGTAACTCTTCGGCAGCTAAGCCGCAAGGAAAGAAGAGGGACAAGACCAAGGTGACATGCTATAATTGCGGCAAGGTAGGACACTATGAATCCGAGTGCAGAGCCCCAAAGAGGCCCAAGAGGAATGAATCTGGGCCCAGCCAGAATCGTAACCAGAGTTCTCAGGATCGTGGCCAGAACCCCCGGAACACTCAAGATTGCTATAACTGCCATAAGCCGGGGCACTTTACCAGAAATTGTCCTCTATTGAAGAAAACTGAAGTGTCACATGTTTACGAGGGAGCGGATGCACCAGCTTCTACCGAGGGGTCAGGTAAACCCAATGTCTTAGGAGGTACTCTTAATATTAAGAACATTCATATTATTGCATTGTTTGACACTGGTGCAAAACGAAGTTTTATCCCTAATGATGCGATTAAAAAGTTAAAACTAAAACCAAAGAAACTTAAAGAGTTGGTTAGAGCCCATAGACCGATAGGAGGTTCTCTCATTCTAGATTAGTATTGTAAATTGCATATCTCTTATTCTGGCTACCAGTTTCCTTTTAATTTGATCATCATGAATTTTTCCGGATATGATATCATCCTTGGTATAGATTGGCTAGCAAAGTATAAGGCTGAGTTACTATGCGCTGAAAGAATAGTTAAAATCAAGACTAAATTTGGGGATATTATATGTATACCATGCCACGGCTCAGCCACCGACAGGAAAGAATTCTGGTCTTCTCTAGAAGTCACCCCTACTTCTATTGAGGATATCCTTATCGTCAAAGATTACGCTGATGTATTCAAGGAATTTGATAGCTTACCTCCTCTTAGAGAAATCAACTTCAGAATTGACCTAGTTCCAAATGCAAGGCCTGTCGTGCATCCTATTCGGAGGATGTCGCCAAAAGAAAAAGAGGAGCTGAGCAATCAAACCAAGCAGCTTTTGTGGAAAGGGCTGATCAGGCCCAGCTTCTCAAAATGGGGCGCAACAATGGTATTTATCCCAAAGTCATACAATACCCTCAGGCTGTGTATGGACTACCGCGACCTCAATAAGCAAACTCTGAAAAATAAATATCCACTGCCACGAACTGATGATCTATTAGACCGCTTGCATGGAGCACGTGTATTTTCTAGGATGACCTACCTACAGGCTTCCATCAACTTCGCATTGCAGAAGAGTGTGTGCCTTTAACTGCTTTCAGAGGACCGGATATATTTTATGAATGGCTAGTAATGCCCTTCGGTCTATGTAATGCTCCAGCATACTTTGTTGATCTGATGAATAGAGTATTCTGAGATGTTTTAAATAAATTCGTGTTGGTATTCATCGATGACATCCTCATCTTTTCTACATCCGTAGCTGAGCACGAACAGCATCTGAGAGAAGTCTTGGAGATTTTGCGAAGAAATGTGCTGAAAGCCAAATTCTCCAAATGCATATTTTGGCAAGAATGGGTGAAATTCCTTGGCCATGTTGTATCAAAAGAAGGCATCTCAGTAGATCCGGGAAAGATCTCAGCCATCCAAGATTGGAAGCAGCCTAGAACTCCCATAGAAGTCAGAAGTTTCTTAGGACTGGCTGGCTATTATCGAAAATTTGTTAAGGATTTTCGAGGATAGCTTGTCCATTGACAAAGCTAACCAAGAAGCATACAAAATTCGTTTGGACACTCGAATATGAGACAGCTTTCCAAGATCTAAAAAGGAGGTTGATCACTGCTCATGTGTTGACCATTATAGATGGCAATCAGGATTTGAAAGTCTGGACCGACGCTTCTAAAGAAGGTTGTTTCTTTTATCAACATGTTAGAGATGACATTCTTGAATGATTAATTTCACTTTAACATGTTATTCTTTTATCTGTGTAAGGTATTGGTGCGGCGCTAATGCAAAGGGACAAAGTAGTCGCGTATGCTAGCCGTCAGCTGAAACCGCATGAGAAGAATTATGCCACTCATGATCTTGAGCTAATGGCTATTATTTTTGCTCTAAAGATATGGAGGCACTATCTCTTGGGTGAGAAGTTCGAACTATATATGGATCACAAATCCTTGAAGCATTTGTTTACCCAAAGAGAATTGAATATGAGGCAGCAACGCTGGGTTGAATTTCTTGCGGCCTATGATCTAGATATCCTATATACTCCAAGGAAAGCCAACGTTGTAGCTGATGCGCTCAGTAAAAAGAATGCGGACAGCATCAATCTCATCCTCGCCAATCTCATTATCACTCCTACTCTGCTTGATAAAATTTCTGCTCTGTAGAAGGACAATGAGTTTATCCATAGAATTAGCCAAAGAATTCGGGATAGCGAAACCACGAGTTTCCAAATTGATGACAAAGGAGTTCTTAGGCTATTAGGCCGAATTTGTGTCCCAAACATTTCTGAGCTCAGAAGGGATATTATGGATGAATGTCATAAATCTAAGCTTAGCATTCATCCTGGGGTGAGCAAGATGTATCACGACCTCGAGCGCACATTTTGGTGGAGGTCCATGAAGAGATATATTTCTACTTATGTTGCTAGATGTCCCACTTGTCAGAAAGTTAAAAGTGATCAACAGAAGCTGGCAGGTTTGTTGCAACCTCTAGGAGTTCCAGGTTCGAAGTGGGAAGAAATCTCTATGGACTTTATTGATGGTTTGCCCCGAAGCAGAAAAGGGAATGATAGCATATGGGTGATTGTAGATCGCTTAACAAAAACTGCCCATTTCATCCTTGTTAGGGCCAATAGAGCAGCTCGAAGTCTGGCGCAACTTTATGTCAAAGAGATTGTCACACTACTGATCGGGATCCTATATTTACTAGCAAATTCTGGGAAGCTTTCCAAGAGGAGCTAGGGACCAAGTTGAATCTGAGCACTGCTTATCACCCTCAGACAGGCGGCAAGACTGAGAGGGTGAACCGTATTTTAGAAGACTTGTTGCGAGCATGCATTCTTTATTATGGCGGACCATGGGAGGATCACTTGCACCTGGTTGAGTTCTCTTATAATAACAGATACCAAGCAAGCTTGCAGATGTCACCGTTTGAATTATTATATGGCAGGCCATGAAGATCTCCGGCATGTTGGGTGGAGAAAGGCAATCGATTAGTCTTTGGCCTCAATATAATTCGTGAAGCATCAGATAAGGTTGATTTGATTAAGAAGCGCCTATTGACTTCTCAAAGCCGACAGAAGAGCTATGCAGACCAGCGAACACGGGATTTAGAATTCTTTGTTGGCGACTTGGTTTACTTGAGGGTTTCTCCATTGAGAGGCGTGGTTCATTTTGGGAAGACTAGAAAGTTGGCACCGAGATTCATTGGTCCATTTCCTATTCTCGAAAAGGTTGGGACTCTCGCTTATCGAGTGCAGCTACCTGATTGGTTGCCAGGGGTGCATGATGTATTTCATGTGTCTTAACTCCGCAAACATGTTCATGATCTAGACTTAATTGTGGAGGAAACAACACAGAAAGATTTGGAGATTACACTGAGCTTATCAGTAAGGAGGGAGCCGGTGAAAATTGTTGGCAAAGACACCCGAGTACTGAGGAACAAGAGGATCCACCTAGTCAAGTTGCAGTGGAGCGGGGATTCTAGAGACTGTACAAGGGAGACAGAGGACTGCATCAAAAAGGCTTACCCCAAGTGCAAAGTGGACATCTCTGAGTAACTCTTGTGTTAAGGTACATTTACATTTTCCAATTTGCTTCCTACTTTTATTTCCTTTTTGGGGACGAAAAGCTTTTAAGTGGGGGAGATAGTAACAACCCGGAAAATCAGAACCAATTTATATTTTTATTTTGGCTGTTTTGGCGAATTTGAAATGGTTAGAATAATTTATTTTATGTAATTATGATTAAAAGTTTAGTTTAATCGAGGTTAGAACGAACATATTTATTTTAATTCCAAAAGGAATTGGAATTAGCATGGCAGTTTGAAAAGTCAAAATCGAACTTTGACTGAATATACCGGATTCAAAACCTAACGGATTTAAGTGAAACCAAAAATATCTAAATCTGTTTATATATATCTTTCTAGCAAATCCGAAAAATTGAAATTTCATAGCGGAAATCAAAAGTTATAGTCAGTTGAATATTAAGAATAGTCGCTATAGGATAATTAATAGCTCGTATAAAAAGGCCATTTTTCAAATGACCTCTGTTTTCGACGAAACCACTTTTGTTGGAACCGGAATGTCAAATTATTGCTAAATTTCAATTTTTAGAACTTTTCGAATTGGTATGTGATAGTGGCGAAAGAAAATGTGTTTTGTTCAATTCAATCAAATTTAATCAATCGAAAATAGCCATTTTCCAAACGGTCTCAGAATATGACGAAATTAATTTTGTTAGGACCGTATCGTCATAACAAAGCCAAATATATTTTTTCTGGAATTTTCTGAGTCTGTACGTAGACTCAATGAATTTATTTATGCGAACGAATTAATTTAATAAAGGATTTAATTATTAAATTAAATAATTCAGGCCATAAACAGCCGTCTGGGCTGACGGGACCTGGCCCGTTGGATCCGGAACAGGGGTTATTGGGTAAGGGCACCTTCAATTGGACTGAAATTGGATTGGTTTTAAACTTATGGATTTAATTACAAAATTACCATTTAAATTAAATAAATAATAGAGAAAGATAAAAAAAACCTAAATACTATTCATCTACCAGCCTCCGCCATCTACCATATCCATGGCTGAAACCTTCACAACCTCAACCACTAATTCCCGTCAGTCCTCTCACCAAAATTAGCTACTCCTTTTGACCCTTTTGAAGAGATTTTCTTACTCTTTATTTCCTTGCGGCTTGATCGTTCTCTGTTGGCTCGAGCAACGAGGTACAACGCCCCAAATAGCCACCATACAAGCCTCCGCCCTCCCTCCTACAAGCGTGCAAGTGGGCCCCCTTCACCAGCGTGGGTGCGCCGCCTGTAGCCCGACGCCGTGGCATCTTCTGATCGTCCTCTGGTGCTACGAATTGAGGACAAGAATCAAACCTAGAATTGAAGTCAAAGCTGAAACTCACGGCCTATAACTAGAAAGAGGAAGAAGAAGGGTATGGGATTAATTTTAAATAATTAATTAATTTAAAATTGTTTTATAACTTAAATTAATCATAAATTATTGACACGAACTCGGAATCTGATGATTTCAGGACCGTCGGGATCGTAATTCAGAGAGCTATTTTTCTAGACAGATCAGAATCAATTCTGAACAAGTCGAATTTTGGGTCAAATTCAAAGCGGATCAATACTTCTGTGGGATTTCTGTTTTTAGATAATTAATCAGTCTTTTAATTATTTATCGATAATTGAAAAAATTCATGAATGAATGATTATAAATCAAGTTGTGATGTTCATGATGGAAATTTACTGTTTGTGAATTTTGGTGATTGTGAGGTTCATATTTGTTAGATCTAAATCTACAATTGAAATATGAAATCATCATGTTAGTTGAAACCAAAATTTAGATTATGTTATTTGTTCATGAAATATGAAATTGTCATGTTAGTTGAAATCAAAATTTAGATTATATTATTTGCTCATGAAATATGAAATTGTCATGTTAATTGAAACCAAAATTTCGATTATATTATTTGTTCATGAAATATGAAATTGTCATGTTAGTTGAAACCAAAATTTAGATTATATTATTTGTTCATGAAATTGTCATGTTAGTTGAAACCAAAATTTAGATTATATTATTTGTTCATGAAATTGTCATGTTAGTTGAAACAGAACTTAGTTTATTTTACATATTGAAATATTGAATTGGATAAAATAGGTGACACCTTTGTTTACAATTTCTTTGTAAATAAAGAGAACAAATTTTGCGATGACCTTTATTTACATTTTCCATGTAAATAAAAAGAACAAATTTTGTGATGACTTTTATTTACATTTTCCATGTAAAAAAAAAGAACAAATTTTGTGAACACCTTTATTTATATTTTTTTCTATGTAAGTAAAAAGAAGAAAATTTGATGACACATTTTGTAACGTCCCAGATTCTTAGCTGTTTTATTTTGAAAATTTAAAATTTATTTTTTTGAATTAGAATTATAAATGTATTTTATTGAATTTATTGATTTAATAATTTATATACAATTTAATACCAAATATATCGACGATAGTTGACTGCTAAGTTAAAACTGGATCTAAACAATTCAACAGATGAATATAAATTTTATATTGAATTACTACAATAATAAAATTTATTAACGATAAATTTAATTTTTTGAATTCGATTTTTATTTTAAATCAAACGTAATTTAAATCGTTAATTTAAATTTTTATCTCTCCTTCATACGATCGAATTGGACTGCAGAATCTGTTCCAGTGTGCTTAGAATAGTGGTTATACTCTAGAAAGGTCGGTTGTTATGTCTCAATTGGAGTTCGAACCCCAAAATATATTATTTTAAAATTATTACGGATTGGATTGAAATCTTTTCTATTTCTTTTATCAGTCGACCTAATCTAATTTTATACACGCAGACCTACCTTCAACAACACTTGTTTCTCCTGAAATTAGCGTACAAAATGTCTGCAGTCTTTAATATCAACGGGACATCTATTAATGGCATTGTACGTTATGTTTTTCCTCTTTCTTCTATAAATTACAATGCTTCCCCTTTCTGTTTCTTCAGAAAAATCAAAACCGATATCCTACTTCCTCCTTCAGTTCAAAACAAAAACCTAAGTTCTCCTTTTCATTTAAAAACAAACTGCAACTACCTCTCCTCCGTTTCTTTCTGCAAACCGAATCAATAGCTTCAATAAAAAAAGGAAAAGAAGTAGGAAATCAAAGTTGCGATTGGCCTTCTGAAGCTCGAATTCGAGCAAATAAAATGGTAAGGCAAGTTGAATGAGACGCGAGTTTAAGGGACGCCAACTTCGAGTAACAGGAAATTGAGGCCTCGAGGGTTTTAAAAATCATGAGTTAGAGTACGATTTCTGGAAGGAAGCTAATCGATGAAGGCCTACGAGAATTTGAAGTCGCGACTTGTTTTAGGGTATAGTGGCAATCGGTGAACGCATGGAGAAGAGGGCGTTGGTCTTGGTAATTGAAACCGTGAAGATTGAGGAGTCACGATGGAATTGGAGTAGCAGAATCTGATAGGTGCGATTTCGATTTTTAGGTGCGATAGTGGATGATGGGAAGGGTGAGACTGCGGTCACTTTAGGATTTGGAGCAGTAAATGAATTATTGGTGGAGATGGGATCGATCAGTGGAGCTTGGCTAGGGCAGGGCGACAATGGCTGATTGAGGAGAAAACAAATAGTTGATGGGTTGGGATTTAGTTTACTGATGATGTTTTGATTGGCTAAAGAGGTTGAGTAGTTGAACATTGGGGTGAGAGTTCGGCAACTGTTGGGTAAAAGATTGGTCTATTTTGTTTTGGGAAAGGTGGGATGCAACGTTCCAGTATAAGAAGGCTGTCGCCGGTGCAATGATCTGTAGGGCAACAATGGTGTAAAGGTAGCAGTCTGCCAGTGCTATGTGATAAAGAAAGGAATGGGAATTATCCATGAGTTGTTTAATGAATCGTCAAAGTGGACTGATGACATGTTTTGGGGCTGATTGCAACTTTTAAAGATTTGTTCCTGGTTAATCGAGTGGTGCAGTAGTAAGATATACATTATTTAACAATATAAAATACATAGATTAGTTTATTTATATTAGTTAAGTTAAATTAAAATAGTGACCGTTAAATAAAATATATTTTTATTTAAATAAATGTTTAATCAGAAAATTTAAATCAAATTATCGTAGGTATGAATTCATTTAAGTGAGTAAATCTCACTCGAAATTTTTATTTAAATTTATTTTTATTGTTAAAATAAATTGTTGATTGATTGCTTGGATGCATTCATGGATTACCGAATAATTGTGGTTATTATATATATTAGTTATTTACGCTTGGTGGTTGTCGCTATTAGATATATATATTCGATTTCCCGCAATACTATTAGCGGATTCCCGCAGTATCATTAGCGGATGACCATACGTCCACGTATATAAGTGCATCCCTTTTATACCGCGATATCCTGCCTTGAAGCCAAATTGGTAATATTTATGTGACTAACATCTGTGGATACAGGAAAAACTGGTTGGAGGGATCCAATTGGATTTCTCAAATTTATTTATTACTGTTTACATATTTATATGTGTGTGATGTGTTGAATTGGATTGTTGGTTTGCTTATTTGGGGATTTAAATATCACTGGCCCTAGAGATTGATATTTAAAGATATCATAAAAGGGATTTTCAGATTTAAAAAGGAAGAATATATTTTTACGAATAGAAATTGAATTTCAGATCTGGCTAGGAAAATATTAACTTGTTTTTAGAAATAAAAACAAGTAGTTGAATTTATGAACGATGTTTATAATTGAGTAGAAAAATTTTCATTGGATAATTTTGGAATGCAAACTCAAGTGTTAATTTGGAAAAGGAAATTTATTTTCCAAAAATAGAAATGGGATTTGAAATCGGAAACTTGTTTTAATATTTAAAACAAGAAGTTTTATTTTTATATATTTTTTACAAATAAAAGAATGGAATTTTATTGGATAATTTATTTAAATCCAGATATGAACTTAAAAGGGATTTTTAAATGGAAAAGAAAGGGAAATTTTACTTTTCGAAATATAAATGGTATTTCGAATAAATTGAGAAATATTAACTTGTTTTTAAAATAAAAACAAGTTGCTGAAATTATCAACGCTGTTTAAAAATAGAAAGAAATATTATCTTTTGATAATATTAAACTTTAATTTCAAGTAAGGGATTTAAAGAAGGAAATTTATCTTTCGAAGTGGAAATTTGATTTCAAATGGAATATGAAACATAAGCTTGTTTTAAATATTTAAAACAAGAAGTAAAATTTATAAACGATGTTTATAAATAGAAGGGGATTATTATCATGAGATGACTTGGGTATTTAAATTCAAATATGAATTTAAAAAGATATCTATTACTTGAAATTGTTTTAAAAAGAAATGATGAAATTTATTCCGATATTCAGAAGGTAAACTGAATTTAAATAAATCCACGCAGATTTATGATTTTAACTTGACTATGTCGAATTTATAGAATAAAATTATATTTCAGAAGATATTGGAATTGTATTAAATGTATATTTAAGTTTTAATGTGAAAATAGATTATATAAATATAAGTTATGGTAATTAAGTATTTTCAAATAAACTTGAGATTCAAAAGGGAAATCAAATATTCCAAAATAGAAATCGAGTTTTAATAGATTATTTAAATGGAAGTTGAATCCAATAAAGAAGTGAATTTATAAACAAGGTTTATATATGTGAAGAAGTAATTTTCATTGAGAAAATTTGGAAATAAATTTCCAAATGAAAGAAATGGAATCGAAGGTTAGATTTTAATCAAGTTTTGATATTTCAAGCTTTAATTCATCTAAAGATAAGAACGTCGTCGATCGAGGACTTAAAGGTAATTAAAATACCTCAACTTGAACGACTTCACTATTATCAAGAGATGGTATTCGTTTGTAATGGTGAAGGAGGTTGAATTTATGGATTATTTCCATAAAAGGAGATTTAATATTTGAATTTGATTATATCGAACTTTAATAAAATAATTTATGGAAATTGGACTTGAATACAGGAATTTGAGGATTAAACTGAGTTATGGATATGAAATAAAATAATCAACGAGTTTGGGAAATCAGGATTTTTAACTTTAAATTCGGATAACTGGTTTATTTTCAAAAAATATTGAAAGTGGAATTGAGATTTATTTACTAACGATGTTTTTAAACGTTGTATATAAGTTATAATTAAACGAACTCGCCGCAGCGCGGTAGTTCGAAATTGACGATTCGAACTTTAACTGAGTTTATAGAACTCAATATAAACCAGAATTCGATGAAGCAAGAAATGCCCTGACCTATCGAATAATGGTTTTCTAATGGAAGAGAAAAATCTTGATTTCATCGTATAGATTTTGAGTTATGTAAAAATCAAATTATTAGAAAAATAGCGCCATAATCATTTTAAAATCGAAATAGTTTATTTAATATAATAAAAGGAGTTTTAGCGAATAAAATTCTGAATCTCCATTAGTAAAATCCGAATTTGAGCTATAAAATAAATATGAACTTAAGTCGAATAAATGGATTGATTTTGAAACAAAAAATTCAGATTTTCCATTATCGAATGAGGTTAACTATTCTCAAAAGAAATTAGTTTATAGAGATCTTGAGTCGAACTTAATTTGGTTTAAGTAAATGTGATTTGTTAATTGGAATTCAATATGAACTTGGGTTATAGTTTGGAATCGAACACAGAATTGGTATTAAATTTGTTTATAAACTAATAATGTGTTTGAACACGATTAATTCTTTTAAGAGTGAAATAAGCGAATAAGCTAATTTGAAATTAAATTAGCAAGATTTGAGTTAAAATGATTGGGATATGCGAGACATATTAGGAATGGAAATATGCATAGGTAAACAAGTATGGTATGAAGAGAAGGAAGAGAATTTGAAGATTATATATTAAGTGCCCGATAAAAAGGTTATTTCAATTTCCATATGATGTTTTATGCGCCGAATTGGCAAGCCTCTTGGCTTTTTGATTTTCCTTTTGAATGGAAAGGGCCTAGTGATGCGAGTTGAGGTTCGAACTATTGGCCGGGACAAAGGAGGTTATGGCAAAATTTTCCGAAAATTTAAGGAGTTAGAATATTTTTAAGAAATTTTGATAATAGAAATCGATATAACAATATATATAGAATTTGCTAAGAAAATGAATTATAAATGAAACATTAGAAAGGGCCAGTGATTGTGAGATTGTTTGATGGATGTTTATTTTTCCTTTGATAGTTAAAACACCGGCTATCAAAGATTTCTGACCATCGTTGTCAATACGGAGAGACCGGTCGGATTTATTATCTGAAAACCACTCCGTATAGGCATAGGCATTGTGAATTAGACTATGCTAAAAATAATCGAAGACAGAGTGAAATTCAAGAGCTGTTATGTTTGTCCAGTCCCAGGACAACTTGTATGGACGAATGTCTAACAGAGTATTCCTAATGGTCACATAAGACGATCTTTTCAAGGTATTACGTCAGGTGGTAGAGAAATTCGTTTCTCTTAGCTTTTACACACATAATATTTTTGGGAAGGTCAACTAGTGATTTAAAGGGTTTGATGATCTGGCATTCAAAGTGTATGGTAGCCAGATGTTCTAAAAGATAGACGTAGCCTCGAGCTTCACAACCGGGAAATGACAAAAATTGGGCAGGCAGCATGGCTATGTGGGTCGCTCCCATTAGGGTGTATAATCACCTATCTAGATAAATTCCTTTTACTTCTTTAATCTATTTCGATGTTGTCCCTTTTCGGGAAACGGTGGTTTGAGCCCAACCGTTGCTAATATACATTCGATACACTCAAGCAAAATGAGTGGTCGGTCATGTATGGGCCTGGTTCCAAGACGTTCTTGTTGAACCCAGTGTATTCCCCTCTATAGATACACTATCGGCAGGTGGTCCCATATCTTGTCATAGTTGGAATCCAATCTCCAGTAAGTGCCCTGCGGTTTTTGATTTTATACTATGTATGTAGAGCGTGAGATGCAATCGTTGTACTATTTGGTTATTTATTTGATTAGACATTATTATAATATCACTAGAATTTGATATCAAAAATGTTTTGGGTTGTAGTAAGGTAAAAACCGTCCGTGTTTATGTGTGGGTTGGTCTTACTATTACCTTTTGTTTCAATGGATTTTTCAAAGTTAAACAATATGGTTGGAGTTTACTCACACCAGTCCCATGACTGACCCAGAGTTTATTTTGTTTGTTTTTCCCTAAACTCTTGGGTACCCAAATTTGTACGGACAGTCAAGTGTTTCAGGCTTTACAGTTACACTTGGAGGAGCTTGAAGCAAGAGGTTTCACTATTAGTTGTTTAGAGTTATTTCCGCTGTATCAAATATTACGTTGTACTCTGATATGGTATGTATATACAAAACAAATTTGTATTTCAAAGTGATGTTATATAATATATTTTATTCGTTCCGTTGTGAGATTCTGTTTTGTTATTTCTGTTCTATCTTCTATCTGTTTCTATTTCTTTAACCCTAATGACTCGTATTTCTGTATTATTTGAGTTGGATGTGTGTTGTATCAGTCAACTCAGATGGTATGGATTTGCGGGCCATCACAGTTGGTATCAGAGCTTAGGTTGAGCGAACACATAGGCTTTAGTGGGGGTTTACTCATTAGAGGTTGGTTCAGTAATACCCTAGAATGAGTTGAGTTTGTATACATATGAGAGAGCGTATTTGTATGTTGATATAAAAATTGTCTTATATTGTGTTGGCTTGTCTGTTGAGTAGTTTATGAATTCTGGTCGAATCGTGGGACGCCACGACGTCGATAAGAGTTTCTAGACACTTGAACAGAAAAATTGACATAATATTGTTTTGAAGTGGGTAAATGAAATAATTTTACCCAATTATATTTTGATATAAAAGAATAATTTACTTAAATTATTTATATATGGATGAGTTGGTTGCTATTATAAAATTGGTATCGTTATAAATCATATGGAATTTGTATATGAATAAGATATACAAATAAAATGAATTAAAATCGGATTGAAACCACAATTTGGAATTTGAATCCCGGAAAGTTGATAAATATTTTTCCAAAATATATTAAAATAATATATCTTTGTTTTGAATGAATTTTGAAAATGAAAGGCACTGAATCCACTTCGAACACTGGAAATTAATTCCGATGATGAAGCGCGTCATTGTCGGTGTTCATTTTCGAGTTTCTAAGTGATGGATTGCTACCTTAGTGAGATTTCCAAAGGAAATTATTTAAGAAAACAAGCTGTTTGGAAAATTTCAAATATTTTGAATTTGGGATGAGTATAAGTATATGTATATGCTTATGATATTTCAAAGGAATTTGAAATAAATATCGGGTATTTGAATTCTAAAATCAAAATTTAACTTAAGCAAGTTAAATAAATTGAAATGAAGAAAACTAGTTAAATGAAGTGAAATTGAATATTCGGATGAAAACTTAAAATTGTATAGGACTTGAGTTACAAAATTTGAAATGATGAAGTTATAACAAAATGGGCTTTTGAAAAGTTAACGGGTTTGTAGCATTTCTTTTGCCTTAGTAATTTCGGGGACGAAATTCTTTTAAGGGGGAAGGAATGTAACGTCCCAGATTCTTAGTTGTTTTATTTTGAAAATTTAAAATTTATTTTTTTGAATTAGAATTATAAGTGGATTTTACTGAATTTATTGATTTAATAATTTATATATGATTTAATACCAAATATATCGACGATAATTGACTGCTAAGTTAAAACTGGATCTAAACAATTCAGTAGATGAATATAAATTTATATTGAATTAGTACAATAATAAAATTTATTATTGATAAATTTAATTTTTTTGAATTCAATTTATATTTTAAATCGGATGTAATTTAAATCGTTAATTTAAAATGTTATCTCTCCTTCATACGATCGAATTGGGCTGCAGAATCTGTTCCAGTGTGCTTAGAATAGTGGTTAAACTTTAGAAAGGCGGTTATTATGTCTCAATTGGAGTTTGAACCCCAAAATATATTATTTTAAAATTAATAGGATCGAAATCTTTTATATTTCTTTTATCAGCCGACCTAATCTAATTTAATACACACAGATCTATCTTCAACAACACTTGTTTCTCCTAATATTTGCGTACAATGTGTCTCCTGTCTTTGATATCAAGGGGACATCTATTAATGGTAGTGTACGTTATGTTTTTCCCCTTTCTTCTATAAATTACGATGCTTCCCCTTTCTGTTTCTTCAGAAAAATCAAAATCGATATCCTACTTCCTCCTTCAGTTCAAAACAAAAACCGAAGTTCTCCTTTTCATTTAAAAACAAACCGCAACTACCTCTCCTCCATTTCTTTCTGTAAATCGAATCAATAGCTTCAATAAATAAAAAGGAAAAGAAATAGGAAATCAAAGTTGCGATCGGCCTTCTGAAGCTCGAATTTGAGTAAATAAAATGGTAAGGCAAGTTGAATGAGACACGAGTTTAAGGGACGCCGACTTCGAGTAACAGGTAATTGAGGGCTCGAGGGTTTTAAAAATCGTGAGTTAGAGTTCAATTTCTTGAAGGAAGCTAATCGATGAAGGCCACGAGAATTTGAAGTCGCGACTTGTTTGGGGGCTGAGTGGCAATCGGTGAACGCAGGGAGAATAGGGCGTTGGTCTTGGTAATTGCAACCGTGAAGATTGAGGAGTAACGATGGAATTGGAATTGCAGAATCTGATAGGTGCGATAGTGGATGATGGGAAGGGTGAGACTGCGGTCACTTTAGGATTTGGAGGTAGTAAATGAATAATTGGTGGAGATGGGATCGATCAGTGGAGCTTGGTTAGGGCAGGGCGAAAATGGCTGATGAGGAGAAAATAAAATAGTTGATGGGTTAGGATTTAGTTTACTGATGATGTTTTGATTGGCTAAAGGGGTTGAGTAGTTGAACATTGGGGTGAGAGTTCGGCAACCGTTAGGTAAAAGATTGGTCTGTTTTGTTTTGGGAAATGTGGGATGCAACGTTCCAGTATAAGAAGGCTGTCGCCGGTGCAATGATCTGTAGGGCAACAACGGTGTAATGGTAACAGTCTGACAGTGCTATGTGATAAAGAAAGGAATGGGAATTATCCGTGAGTTGTTTAATGAATCGTCAAAGTGGACTGATGACATGTTTTGGGGCTGATTGCAACTTTTAAAGATTTGTTCGTGGTTAATCGAGTGGTGCAGTTGTAAGATATACGTTATTTAACAATATAAAATACATAGATTAGTTTATTTATATTAGTTAAGTTAAATTAAAACAGTGACCGTTAAATAAAATATATTTTTATTTAAATAAATAAATGTTTAATAAGAAAATTTAAATCAAATTATCGCAGGTATGAATTCATTCAAGTAGGTTCTTAACTGATGATATGGAAACTAACAGAATAATCGGCAAATCAGGTGAGTAAATCTCACTCAAAGTTTTTATTTAAATTTATTTTTATCGTTAAAATAAATTGTTGATTGATTGCTTGGATGCATGCATGAATTACTGAATAATTGTGGTTACTATATATATTAGTTATTTAGGCTTGGTGGTTGTCGCTATTATATATATATATATATATATATATATATTGGATTTCCCGCAATACTATTAGCGGATGCCCGCTGTATCATTAGCGGTTGACCCTACGCCCATGTATATAAGTGGATCCCCTTTTATACCGCGATATCCTGCCTTGAAGCAGGATTGGTAATATTTATGTGACTAACATCTGTGGATATAGGAAAAACAGGTTGGAGGGACCCAACTGGATTCCTCAAATTTGTTTATTACTGTTTACATATTTATATGTGTGTGATGTGTTGAATTGGATTGCTGGTTTGCTTATTTGGAGATTTAAATATCACTGGCCCTAGAGATTGATATTTAAAGATATCATAAAAGGGATTTTTAGATTTAAAAAGGAAGAATATATTTTTTTTTGAATAGAAATTAAATTTCAGATTTGGCTAGGAAAATATTAACTTGTTTTTACAAATAAAAACAAGTAGTTGAATTTATGAACGATGTTTATAGTTGAGTAGAAAAGTTTTCATTGGATAATTTTGGAATGCAAACTCAAGTGTTAGTTTGGAAAAGGAAATTTATTTTCCAAAAATAGAAATGGGATTTGAAATCGGAAACTTGTTTTAATGTTTAAAACAAGAAGTGTTATTTTTAAATGATTTTTTATAAATAAAAGAAGGGAATTTTATTGGATAATTTATTTAAATCCAGATATGGACTTAAAAGGGATTTTTAAATGGAAAAGGAAATTTTACTTTTCGAAATAGAAATGGTTTTTCGAATAAATTGAGAAATATTAACTTGTTTTTAAAATAAAAATAATAGCTGAAATTATAAACGCTTTTTATAAATAGAAATAAATATTATCTTTTGATAATATTAAACTTTAATTTCACGTAAGGGATTTAAAGAAGGAAATTTATCTTTCGAAGTGTAAATTTGATTTCAAATGGAATGTGAAACATAAGCTTGGTTTAAATATTTAAAACAAGAAGTAAAATTTATAAATGATGTTTATAAATAGAAGGGGGTAATCATCATGAGATAATTTGGGTATTTAAATTCAAATATGAATTTAAAAAGATATCTATTACTTGAAATCATTTCAAAAAGAAATGTTGAAATTTATTCTGATATTTGGAATGTTAACTGAATTTAAGTAAATCCACACAGATTTATGATTTTAACTCGACTATGTCGAATTTATAGAATAAAATTATATTTCAGAAGATATTGGAATTGTATTAAATGTAAATTTAAGTTTTAATGTGAAAATAGATTATATAAATATAAGTTATGGTAATTAAGTATTTTCAAATAAAATTGAGATTCAAAAGGGAAATCAAATATACCAAAATAGAAATCGATTTTCAATAGATTATTTAAATGGAAGTTGAATTTAATAAAGAAATGAATATATAAACAAGGTTTATATATGTGATGAAGTAATTTTCATCAAGAAAATTCGGAAATAAATTTCCAAATGAAAGAAATGGAATCGAAGGTGAGATTTAAATCAAGTTTTGATATTACTAGCTTTTATTCATCTCAAGATAAGAACGTCGTCGATCAAGGTCTGAGAGGAGATTAAAATACCCCAACTTGAACGACTTCACTGTTATCAAGAGATGATATTCGTTTGTAATGGAGAAGGAGGTTGAATTTATGAATTATTTCCATAAAAGGAGATTTAATATTTAATTTGATTATATCGAACTTTAATAAAATAATTTATGGAAATTGGACTTGAATATAGGAATTTGAGGTTTAAACTGAGTTATGGATATGAAATAAAATAATCAACGAGTTTGGGAAATCGGGATTTTTAACTTTAAATTCGGATAACTGGTTTATTTTCAAAAATATTTAAAGTGGAATTGAGATTTATTTACTAACGATGTTTTTAAACGTTATACATAAATTATAATTAAACGAACTCGCCGCAATGCGGTAGTTCAAAATTGACGATTCGAACTTTAATTGAGTTTATAGAACTCAATATAAATCGGAATTCGATGAAACAAGAAATGCCCTGACCTATCGAATAATGGTTTTCTAGTGGAAGAGAAAAATCTTGATTTCATCGTATAGATTTTGAGTTATGTAAAAATCAAATTATCAGAAAAACAGCGCCATAATCATTTTGAAATCGAAATAGTTTATTTAATATAATAAAAGGAGTTTTAGTGAATAAAATTCTGAATCTCCATTACTAAAATCCGAACTTGCGCTATAAAACAAATATGAACTCAAGTCGAATAAATGGATTGATTTTTGAAACAAAAAAAAAAATCAGATTTTCCATTATTGAATGAGGTTAACTATTCTCAAAAGAAATTAGTGTATAGAAATATTGAGTCGAACTTAATTTGATTTAAGTAAATGTGATTTGTTAATTGGAATTCAATATTAACTTGGGTTATAGTTTGAAATTGAACATGGAATTGGTATTAACTTTGTTTATAAACTAATAATGTGTTTGAACACAATTAATTATTTTAAGAGTGAAATAAGTGAATAAGCTAATTTGAAATTAAATTAGCAAGACTTGAGTTAAAATGATTGGGCAATGCGAGACAGATTAGGAATGGAAATATGCATAGGTTATTAGGTATGGTATGAAGAGAAGGAAGAGAATTTGAAGATTATATATTAAGTGCCCGACAAAAAGGTACATTTTTCAATTTCCATATGAGGTTTTATGCGTCGAATTGGCAAGTCGCTTGGCTTTTTGATTTTCTTTTTGAATGGAAACGGCCTAGAGAGGCGAGCTTAGGTTTGAACTATTGGCCGGTACAAAGGAGGTTATGGCAAAATTTTCCGAAAATTTAAGGAGTTAGAATATTTTTAAGAAATTTTGATAATAGAAATCAATATAACAATATAAATAGAATTCGTTAAGAAAATGAATTAAAAATGAAACATTCGAAAGGGCTAGTGATTGTGAAATTGTTTGATGGATGTTTATTTTTCCTTTGATAGTTTAAACACCGGCTATCAAACATTTTTGACCATCGTTGTCAATATGGAGAGACCGGTTGGATTTCTTATCCGAAAACAACTCTGTATAGGCATAGAGGCGTTGCGAATTATATTATGCTGAAAATAATTGAAGACGGAGTGAAATTCAAGAGTTGTTATGTTTGTCCAGTCCCAGGACAACTTGTATGGACGAATGTCTGACAGAGTATTCCTAACGGTCACATAAGACGATCTTTTCAAGGTATTACGTCTGGTGGCAGAGAAATTCGTTTCTCTTAGCTTTTACACCTGTAATACTTTTGGTAAGGTCAACTACTAATTTGAAGGGTTTGACGATGTGGCATTCAAAGTGTATGGTAGCCAGATGTTCTAAAAGATAGACGTAGCCTCAAGCTTCACAACCGCGAAATGACAAAAATCGAGCAGGCAGCATGGCTATGTGGGTCGCTCGTATTAGGGTGTATAATCACCTATCTAGAGAAATTCCTTTTACTTCTTTAATCTATTTTGATGCTGTCCCTTTTCGGGAAACGGTGGTTTGAGCCCAACCGTTGGTGATATACATTCGATACACTCAAGAGAAATGAGTGGTCGGTCATGTATGGGCCGGGTTGCAAGACGTTCTTGTTGAACCCAGTATATTACCCTCTAGAGATACACTATTGGCAGGTGGCCCCATACCTTGTCATAGTTGGAATCCAATCTCCAATAAGCACCCTGCGGTTTTTGATTTTATACTATGTATGTGGGGCATGAGATGCAAGCATTCTACTATTTGGTTATTTATTTGATTAGACATTATTGTAATATCACTGGATTTTGATATAAAAAATGTTTTGGGTTGTAGTAATGTAAAAATCATCTGTGTTTTTTTGTGGGCTGGTCTTACTATTAACTTTTCTTTCAAAGGATTTTTCTTAGTTAAACAATATGGTTGGAGTTTACTCACACTAGTCCCATGACTGACCCAGAGTTTATTTTGTTTGTTTTTTCCTAAAATCTTGGGTGCCCAAATTTCTACGGGTAGTCAAGTGTTTCAGGATTTACAGTTACACTTGGAGGAGCTTGAAGCAGGAAGTTTCACTGTTAGTTATTTAGAATTATTTCCGATGTATCAAATGTTATGTTGTACTCTGATATGGTATGTATATACAAAACAAATTTGTATTTCAAAGTGATGTTATATAATATATTTTATTCGTTCCGCTATGAGATTCTGTTTTGTTATTTATGTTCTATCTTCTATTTGTTTCTATTTCTTTAACCCTAATGACTCGTATTTCTGTATTATTTGAGTTGGACATGTGTTGTATCAGTCATCTCAGATGTAATGGATTTGCGGGCCATCACACATTTATTTACATTTAGGTAAATAAACATGAAAAAGAGAAAAGATTACATTTATTTACATTTAGGTAAATAAACATGAAAAAGAGAAAAGATTACATTTATCTACATTTAGGTAAATAAACATGAAATAGAAAAAGAAATACGTATTTTTGTTTGCATATTAGATGCAAACGAAACATAGAAATATAATTACATATTTTGTTTGCATTTTTAGATACTAATAAAACATAGGAAGGAATTACACTTTTTATTTGCAAATTAGTTGCAAATATTTAAATAACATTTTTATTCACTTTTTAGATGTGAATAAAAAATAAAATAAAAAGGAACATTTTTATTAACTTTTTAGATGTGAATAAAAATATGAAAAGAAAAAGTACATTTTTATTTGCATTCCATATGTAAATAAAAACACCGTTTTAAAAAGTGTACTTCTATTTGCAAACTAGTTGCAAATAAAAACATGGATTTATGAAGCACATTTTTATTTGTAATTTAGTTAAGAATAAAATTGGACATTGAAAAATATATTTTTATCCGCATTTTAGATATGAATAAAATCATGAAATTAAAAGGAGTATTTTATTCACATTTTAGATGTGATTAAAAATATGAAATTAAAAGGAGTATTTTATTCACATTTTAGATGTAAATATAAACAAGAAATAAAAAAAGTGAACTTTATTTATAATTTAGATACAAACAAAAACAGAAATATAAAAGCGACATTTTTATCGTCATTTTAGATGCGATGAAAAGTGTAGAAATTAAAAGTGTTATTTTTATCGTCATTTTAGATCCGATAAAAAGAATGGATTTTTATAGTTGAAATCGCCAAATGATTTATATTTATAATTATATATATAAATATAAAATTAAAACGAAACGCGCGCGGCAGTTCGCGTATCGGCAGTCGTAACTTTAAACGATTATACCGAAAGATCCGACCGTTGGATCTTCCCAAAACCAGAACCATTAGGACCGCTTTAGGAAGATCTTTCCAATGATATAAATTTCGTCAAAATCTGACGGTTAGATTTCAAGGTATGTGTAAATCAAAAATTGGTAAAAATAGCGCCGGGGCCGCCCACTGACCCGAAGCGTCGTTCTATTATATTGGGCTATTTTAAATATATAAAATAGCGATAAATCGTTATAAATGAATTTTGAAGGTATGAAATGATTTAAATGATAATTATGCGAGAATTATTGGAAAAGACTGAGTTCAACTCATTTCAAATAATTGCACGACGATTAAATAAAAGATGTACAAGACAGTGATTGAAGACCGGCGATTTGCACATCGAATGGACGACGACTACTAATGCCTTGAACTGACTTGCTCCCAGAAAGGGGTTGAATCATTAGTTGTCCAGACGTATGTGTTGATTGGCCGGATAAGCGAGAACCTCTCAGGTGTCTCCGGTTTCGTTCGAACCCAGAACAGACTTATAAATGGATGCGTGTCTGACGTTGGAATTCATTTCATGTAATTAAATTGATTTTTATTAATGTATAGCCGATTGGTGGTGGAGAATTTATTCTCTGCTTAACACCCTGGTATATATTAATAGCTATCGATACCATGGCATGGATTGTCAATGTGGCATGCCAAGACGCAGACTGTAACACCCCACCTCCGCTAGGGTCACTCACAAAGGGAATGCACTAGTTTTGGAGGGGTATTATCGAGATAACATCACAGAATTATCACAAGACAGAACATAAAAAAAAAAAAATTTAAGTAAACAGCGGAAGAATTTATGAGCTAAACAGAACTTCATTTTATTCCAAAATGAACCATGTCTCGTACAAACATTTCAAATAACTTCATTACAACTGTCTTGTAATAATAGCCAAAGAAGCAATAACTTAAAAACAGAAAAAACAGCTTATTCCCCAAGTGCAGTAGAAAGAAGCAGCCATAGCAAACCGTACATGCTGAGCCAAAGCAAGTGATATCCAAGCTAAGAGCTAGTGTTTCCTCCCTGAGAACCTGGGGGGAGGGGGGGAACGAAAGAAAAAGAGGCGAAAGGAAAAGGGTCAGTCATAAAGACTGAGTAAGTCCTAGTGACTTTCAGTGTAAAAACGGTTAAAACAACCTGTCATGTATGAACTGGAACTAAACTTAAGAATGGTGTCGAGGTGAACAAGATAGACTAAGGTGATCAGGATAAGTCAAGACAAGTCAAGTAAAGCATCACATGTTCGAGATTCGTTGCATCAACTGTACTAGTATACTAAGCCCATATCACAAGTTAATCACGAAATAAATCCCATGGCCCAATATCTTGAAATGACCCTGAAACGGGGTCTGACCCAAGTACGGGGTCCTACGGTGCGATTATCTAGTCGATCGGCTCCCTACAAGTTCTAGCTCGTCAAGTGTCCGTGTCATACGGCTAATCACGAATGTAGTCACCTGTGCTGGATCCACCTTCGGGTGTATCAGCCCTCAGGTGTCAACCCCTGACACGATTCAAGATGCACAGATAAATCTACGGATACCCAGTGCCTGCCCCGGAATACGTGCACGACCGTAGTCCACCAAACCTACACTGGCATACCCCACTGCCGTCGTTCACCTCTTACAATCAGCCCAGTAATCGTGCCCCACCCGGCCTAGCCCCAGGGTACCTTGATACATCTAGAGGGTTACTGCTGAAAAGGGTCGTGTCTAGGGTTTCGCCTAACAGATTAGGTCATGTAATTCGTGACCTAACCCGCCTAACCGATTAAGTCATGTAATTCGTGACTTAATCCTTTTCCAGTTTAGTCGTGTCAAGATGGTTAAGTATGTCATTTAAATTCGTGACTTAACCCGCCTACGTGTCATGTCAGGTTGGCTAAGTGTTGTCGTTTCAAGTTCATGACTTAGCCCTACAAATCGTGTTCAAGTTGGTTAAGTTGTCTTTTCATGTTCATGACTTAACCCTAATTGGCATTAATTGATTCGTTAATGCACCGAACCACTCACATTGGATCCTATTGTTCGTAGCCACTAGATTTGCCGGGCGGTTCCGTGCAGGTTTACGCTACGAACACAACCCAACCTCGGGTTTCAAGCGCGATGTGACCAACTACCCACATTGGATCCTATTGTTTGTAGCAACTGGATTTGCCGGGCGGTTCCGGGCAGGTTTACACTACAAACTCAACCCAACCTCGAGTTGGCCACTTTCTTGTTTTCTAAAGTCATGCCCATGTTCTTATCAGATTCGTGCTATTTTCATAGCATGTTCATATGTCAATTTCGTGCCCAACTAAGGCATGTTTCAAGTCAAGTTATGGCATGTTCAAGTCGAGTTTTCGTGCCATATTTCATGTTCTACTTATGCCAAATTTCACGGTTTATGATTATAATCAATTCAAGTTTTTCCTATTCTACCCAATCGTATCCCCAACGTATATAAACGTACTTCGTTCACAAGCATAAAAAATTCAAGAGATAAAGGGGAATAACACCAAACATGTGATAGGCATACGTGACAATTCCAACATCACTTGCATAATAAACAAGCTATAACATATCACATGGTTTCAATACAAGCTTGATGATGACTTGGCATAGTAATGGTTCCAACTTAGTTCAACATGATGAATTCAACTTTACAGGCATAATAATAATTGCGAGCATAATAATAATTTTATTACAAACATGAAACATTAAGGCATGGTAATTCTAATAGGCATAGTGGATTCCAATTTAGTATTTTTAACATAATGATTCTCCTCTAGCATTATAAACCTAATGATTCCAACTTTTCATCATGACCTAGCAATTCCCAATTTGTCATTAGCATGATAGGTATATTAACATCACAAGCATAGTTTCATTAATATCATAGACATGGTTTAATTAGCATCATAGGCATGGTTTAATCAACATGAGGATTTCAATGAACATAATGATTCCATGGACATGTATTTATTCAACTTGCAATAAAATTAAGCCCAAGTGATTCATAACAACATCAACATCATGATAAGTTTAACTTGCAACATTAACATAGCAATATTCCCAAATTTTGATTCAAAGTTAAACAATATAAACATGGATTAATAATAGTTCCTAAATCCGGTTTCAATTCATAGCATGTCCATGTTATTTCAGCGTTTTTGCCTAAAAAGTGACATAGAACTTACAATATGAAACAAGCAATCCAAATCAAAACTTTAAATCAAATAGCCCCAAATCCGTTGTCTAAAGCGTCGTAGTTGTTGTAGCTTCTAGTTGTAGCCTTCAAGAATCATCCTTCATCTTCTTTAATTTTGTTCTTTGTATTTTTAATTTAGAGTTCTAGGTTTAATGGAGGCTGCATGAGGCTAAAATGAAATAGTATGATTTAAGCTAGGTCTTAGGGTCTTTTCATAGTATTTAGGATTAGTTTTAGCCATAGGATAAACCCTAGGATAGATCTGAGCCATCTAAAATCGTCACAAGCCCCCAAAACAAGACCCAGGAGCCAAAACAGGTGCACCAGGCAAATTGGTCCGACCGGGGGGGGGGGGGGTCGACCCCTGGGTCGACATGGGTGTCGACCCATTGGTCGACATGGGTGTCGACCCATTGGGGGGGGTCGACACTGGTGTCGACCCCTGTGTCGACCCTGCCTGGGGCGGGAAAATTCCCGCCCATTCTGCCTTGGTCGTAATTCGAATCTGAATTCGAATTTGAACTATTTTCAGGCTTGGAATTTTCTGAAAACTTCATTGGGCCATAACTTGGTCATACAGACTTTGTTTTTCGAATACTCAGACTCTATTTCGCGTATTTTTCCGAGACGAACGCAATGGTACAGCCCGTTTCCCTTGATTCAGAATTTAGAATTTAATTCTGCCTTGATTTACATTATAACATGTTATTAAAAATACGGGTTGTTACATTCTCCCCTCCTTAAAGGATTTCGTCCCCGAAATCTCTAAGTTAGGAAGAACGTATCCTACCATCCATCATCCATCTACTCAAAACATCATCCACAAGTAACCATTGTCCTTATAAAGATTCTAAATGCTGTATGAACATATGCAAAGGTGTGTGTATATGTACTTATCTAATGCAAAAATCAGGCGGTTACTGATTCAGTAAACCTCCTTAATGCAAAGTATGTTAGTGCAATGAGTCCATATGTATGCAAATTCCTAACATAATTTATAATCTCTACATGAGTGCACATAACATTCATTCATATGCAACATCCACGTGATAGCACAACAAGTTTCATCCATGAATAAGCATAAACACTCACGCATATGCAACATGAAAGTGTTTGAGCAGATCTTAGTGCCTAATGTGTATCATGCATCCACGAGTATCCACTTGCAAACACTTGCAACCACTTTCAACCATCAAGCATAACATGTTTCAAATACATGTTTCATCCAAAGGGTTTCTACCTAAGGTTCTCATGACACGGTTACGAGATAACAAGATAAAACAAAGCATCTAGAAAAAGAAATTAAAGATGTAACCCCGGAAGGTCCGGTCTGCTTCCCCACAATGAAAACATTCACCTTGCTTTCTTTTCCTCTTTCTACAATCCTTGGCTATGTGCCCTTCCGTACCACAGAAATTGCATTTCCTTTTATCACGTGAGTTGTCGTTCTTGCCTCCTTTCTCGGGGTCTACCTTCTTATTCTGAGAATCATTGGGCTTGACCTCTTTCTTGCCCTTCTTATCTTCCTCATACAATAGGGCCATATCCACTAAGCTTTCAAAGGTCGCCCCAATGGGCACATGAGTCATGGCCAAACCATGTAGTGGCTCGTTCAAGCCTCGTGCAAAACGTAGCGCCTTTTTCTGAGTAGTGTTGACTAACTCCAATCCGAAGCAAGCAAGCTGATTGAAACGGTTCACGTATTCTTTAACTGTCATATTTCCTTGTTTAAGGGCCAGAAACCGTTCCGTTTGGAGACTCTCCTATGCCGATGACAAGAACTTAAGCCCAAATCTCCCTCTAAAGTCCGCCCAAGTCTCAATGGGTCTAGTAGCGTTGGTGGCTTCCCACCAATAAGAAGCTTCCTCTTTCATGAGCCACGCCGCCAACTGTACTTTCCTATTGTCCTCTACCTCAAAGATAACAAACAAGTCTTCGGTTTCCTTCAACCAATTCCGTGCCTCAACAAAAGTCTCAGTTCCTAAGAAATCCTTTCCGCCCATGGCCTTAAAGTCCTTGCATATCTTTGAAAAAGCGGTTTCTCGCGGAGGTTGGGGAGGATGAGGATTGGCTGGGCCTGCCACATTAGCCCGAGCCTCGAGGAAACGACGGAACCAAGTGGGTATATTGACCACCTCGGGAAGATTAAGGTTGTCGGCCATGATAAGCTGAAAACGAAAAAGGAAAAGATTCAAACGAGGAAACAAAGATAGTGCCAATGGCTTTGGGGAATATGCCTTTTAATCAAAACAAAATTTTCTTGAAAATTTGCTTCTTTGTAAATGGTTTTGAAAAAAAAAATTCTAAAGGTTTTCAATACTTTTGCCCAGTCTTGGTAACCTTCTGCTCTGATACCAAGTGTAACACCCCACCTCCGCTAGGAAAGGGAATGCACTAGTTTTGGAGGGGTATTATCGAGATAACATCACATAATTATCACAAGACAGAGCATAAATAGAAAAAAAATTAAGTAAACAGCGGAAGAATTTATGAGCTAAACAGAACTTCATTTTATTCCAAAATGAACCATGTCTCGTACAAACATTTCAAATAACTTCATTACAACTGTCTTGTAATAATAGCCAAAGAAGCAATAACTTAAAAACAGAAAAAAAAACAGCTTATTCCCCAAGTGCAGTAGAAAGAAGCAACCATAGCAAACCGTACATGCTGAGCCAAAGCAAGTGATATCCAAGCTAAGAGCTAGTGTTTCCTCCTTGAGAACCTGGGGAGGGGGGGGGGAAACGAAAGAAAAAGAGGCGAAAGGAAAAGGGTCAGTCATAAAGACTGAGTAAGTCCTAGTGACTTTCAGTGTAAAAACGGTGTGAAGACCCGTAACTTCCCCGTAAAGGAAAGCGTCGGATAGTTCGAGAACAAACCACAGCAGAACGCATACAGAAGAACATTTCATTGTATATAACAACAATGCATCAGATTACAGGAATATACAGAGTATAAATGAATATTACACAGAAATATTAGAGATTTAAATTACATTTAAATACATAGCAGCGGAAAATAATACAATACACAACTAGAAGTAGATATACGGATACAAAGCTTTCCGGATATCGTTCCAGCTGTAAACCAGGATCCTGTGAATATAAATCTGCAAAACCGAAACTACTAGCTGCCCGTGTCAAAATAAGGGCACCCAGAGTTTAGGTTAAAACAATAAACTCCAGGTCAGTCATGTGACTGGTGTGAGAACTAAAACAGTTATTAATCTTTATTTTAAAAGTTAGGTAAATCAAGGGACCACGCCGTATAACACGGAACGGGTTTCCTCCCAAGAATACCAGTGCATAAAACAGCAGCGCAATGCTAAATAAAGAAAAATGAAGCTGTTATAAGACCCAGGTCCTATCACACAATGCAAACGCAAGCCGGGGGATAGGGTTTTCCCTTATAACAGCCAAAGAATGCTTGATACGTTTAAAACAAATCATTTGATACTATAATAAGTGTACAGTGTATAAAACAACTTCAAATCATAAGTATCAATCATAGGCGGCATGGGTACCATATATCATGTCGCCATATATAGGTTTACAATTAAAACCGCAAATATCACGTATTTGGAAATTGGATTTCCGTCTATGAACCGAGGCAAAAGATAGTCCTCAACCGATTCGAGACAATCTAGCCTACCATGTCTCAGGATCAGAGCTCGAGTGACCCTAGGATCGTCAGGGCCGGTCCACCGATGTGGATTAAAATGCCTGAACACTACGTCTCCCCGCCCTTTGGGGCGCAAACGAGCCAACGAATGACTCCATCGGTTCGAGAACGACCGATCAATCCGAGGCGCCTCGCAACAGCAACAACCACATAAGTCAATCTCGTCAGGGCGTGTAAAACCACTGACGCCACTTTTTAGCTAGAAAGAAACGCAAGTCCTCCCTGAGGTCCGTCTCCCGTTTTTGGTTCATACCGGGTGTGAAACACGCGAGGTAAACGTTACACAAAGCTACGCCACAAAGGCCGTGCTTTGATCATCACCACAAGACTTTGCTTTTCAACAGAAGCCTTGATCATTTGCATCTTAGCATGCCACACAGGCAAACCATCCTATGCAACCGATATCAGTCACACAGAATGAAATCCGATGTCAGACACACAGTCCATTTACAAGTCCGTTCTGGGTCTGAACGAAACCGGAGGCACCTAGTACCCCGCATATCCATCGATCTCCAAGTAAGTCTGGACGATCACTAACTGTTTCCATCTTCTTGGGTGTACAGCCCAATCAAGATCATCAGTTATCCCCCAAACGACGTGAAGACCTCCGGTCTTCGACCATCGTCTTCATCTTCGACTTATCGTCGTATCAGTTATTCAGAATGGGATAAACCCGGCCTTTCCGAATAACTCGCGTATATTTTAAATAAGTGTTACACAAACACAACATACGCCTCATTCCAATTCATTAGTCACTAACCGTAAATTAATCAAGAGAATAATTCCCCCAAATATTAACCCCGAAGGCCGAAACCAACATCAGATCAATATCCAGAAAACCATTCTGCTTGGCTAACCGACAGTTAGTTTCTAAATTTCACGTTCAAATCTAATTAAAGATTTAACTATCGCCTGGAGCAAAACTGGTGATACTCCATTCTCGATCTTTTCAATCTAATTAAAGATTCATTAAAACTCCACTTAGTTTTAATATAACAACCCGGAAAATCTGGGCCAGTTTAAAATTTTTATTTTGGCAATTTTAGCGAATTTAGATTATTTAAAATGAATTATTTTAAATAAAAACGACGAGAAATTTATTTTGAATATAAATCGATCGCATATATTATATACGTCGTCGTTAGAATATAAATAATTATATATAATTATAAATAGAATTGAAAATGGCGCGGTAGTTCGATAATTCGATTTTTATATATTGAATAGCGACGTCAAAATTCAATTTTTATATATTGAATAACATAGTAAAAATTCGATTTTTACGTATGTAGTGAAAGCAGCAACGAAGGTGACAAAGAGGCGAAACGACGAAGACTTCTGCAAATGAAGAGCCGTGGAGCTAGGATAGCTATATGTGAGAATTTCTCACCTTTCAATTTATTTTCTAGTTATATATATATACTAGGATGCAGACGGTGCTTAGTAGCACCCGACACCCGTCCACAGACCATGGACTTGTTTGTTTGGCTGTTTGGTTATTGATTGTGATATTGGTTTGAATGTGGTTTGTGGTGTGGAAAATCGAATCGATAAATTGGTTAGGAGTAGACGTGCGCCGTTATAAGGCGAAGGAGTAAGGCTAGGTTAGACCCTTACTCCAAATTTTGTGGTTTGCAAAATGAAATTGATTTGATTGATGAGTGAATGGCGTGGGCCTTCACTAGACCGGGGATAAGGCTAGGCCTTGTCCCGTTTCTAGTATCGTGCCGTTATGCCGCCGAAATTTTCTAAAATAAGTTAGAAAAATAAAAATAGCATTTTATTTAAAGAATGAATTGAATAGAAATTCATAGGTTGAAATAAAATGTTTTATCGTTAAAAATATAATTTTTAACGTGAAGTGAATAAAATAAATATTCATTTACAAACCAGACGGTTTGTTTATGTACACCTATTTGAATGACATTGATTGGGACGATAAATTTTACACATCGCCTAACTGCACAAATAAAAATCAGTGTTTGATTGTTTGAAACCCCACACGGGTGTTAGGATGAAATTTGAAGTTCACTCATCCTGATTGATTAAACATGTCGATCGATTGATTGACAGGCTGTTATAAGCGTTGAATATCTATATTTGATGCTTATACAGTGTAGTGCACTTTGGTTGATGGTTGATTATTTTCAATGCTATTATATACATGTGTTGTATGAAAATCCATATAATTAATTTTATATGGTAATTGATTGGGCCTCATTCCAGTTTTGAAAAAGAAATATTTGAAAAAGAAATATTCGAAATAGAATATTTGAAAATAAAGGAATATATGAAGCCGTGTTGATTAGATTGACGCCATTTTGACGTGAACGATATTTATATCGATTTTAGAAAACGAATTCAAAATGAATTGAAAACGAATTCAAAATGAATTGAAAACGATTTCGAAATGAATTGAATTGAAAACGAATTCAAAATGAATTGAAAACGATTTCGAAATGAATTGAATTGAAAACGAATTCAAAATGAATTGAAAACGATTCCGAAATGAATTGAATTGAAAACGATTTCGAAATGAATTGAATTGAAAACGATTTCGAAATGAATTGAATTGAAAACGATTTCGAAATGAATTGAATTGAAAACGATTTCGAAATGAATTGAATTGAAAACGATTTCGAAATGAATTGAATTGAAAACGATTTCGAAATGAATTGAATTGAAAACGAATTCGAATTGAATTGAAAGCGAAGTGAAATAAATTCAAATTGAATTGAAATTTGAATTGAATAGAAATGGATTTTAAAACGAATTTATAAAGAAGAATTCAATTTTGATTTGAATTGAAATGGAAGTTGAAAATGTTTTTGAAACGAATTCAAAACTATTTATATAATTCGTTTTAAATAGAAATCGACGATATATATATTATATATATTATATATAATATAATGGCCTGAATAGAACGCGCCGCGCCGCGGCAGTTCGCGAATTTCGACCATTTATTTCAAACGGGCATTATGGGAGATCCGACCGTCGGATTCTCCTAAAACCGGAACCGTTGGGTTCGTATCGAAAAGAGCTTTCTAACGAATGTGAGAAATTTGAAATCTAACGGTTGGATTTGGAGACACGTCCAAATCAAATTCGAAAAAGGTCGCTGTAAGTGCAGTTCGATGGCCATTGATGGAAATCGACTGTACGGGCCTTGATAAAATTATTAAAAATAGTAATAATTTGTGTAAAATCATAAGAAATGATTTGTGAAAGTTTGGGATGAAAAACTCCATATTTGAAAAGATAAAAATAGATTTTTATCGAAATGAACTAGTTTTGAACTAGAATTATAATTCTATTTATTTTTAAATAAATAAATTGAATTTGAAATGGTTTTGAAAATAACCAAAATTTCCAATGATTGCATTGGAGTGGATTTGAATCGAAATTGTCTTCGGAATATTTCGATGATTGGAATTCGTGATTATACAGGTGTTGTTATGGAAATTTGAAAGATATCTATATTTATATCGTTATTTCCAATACGACATTTGTTAGTCGTAGAATTCGATATTGAATATAAGCCGATATATTTTCTATTCAGAGCCTTGTATTGAATATCGAATGTGATTTGGGTTTGTCGTGAATGGTGTCTTCACTAACACTGTTCTTGAACCCAGTTGAGAAAAGATTAAATCTTTTTATTTAGATTTAATGAAGTGTACCAATTAAATGATATTTAATTGGAATTGAATTGGTATTGATTTTTGGGTTTATCGTGAACAGTGTTTTAAATAACACTTGTTCTTTAACCCGATAATTAATCGAATGTGATTTGGGTTTGTCGTGAATGGTGTCTTCACTAACACTGTTCTTGAACCCAGTTGAGAAAAGATTAAATCTTTTTATTTAGATTTAATGAAGTGTACCAATTAAATGATATTTAATTGGAATTGAATTGGTATTGATTTTTGGGTTTATCGTGAACAGTGTTTTAAATAACACTTGTTCTTTAACCCGATAATTAATCGAATGTGATTTGGGTTTGTCGTGAATGGTGTCTTCACTAACACTGTTCTTGAACCCAGTTGAGAAAAGATTAAATCTTTTTATTTAGATTTAATGAAGTGTACCAATTAAATGATATTTAATTGGAATTGAATTGGAATTGATTTTTGGGTTTATCGTGAACAGTGTTTTAAATAACACTTGTTCTTTAACCCGATAATTAATCGAATGTGATTTGGGTTTGTCGTGAATGGTGTCTTCACTAACACTGTTCTTGAACCCAGTTGAGAAAAGATTAAATCTTTTTATTTAGATTTAATGAAGTGTACCAATTAAATGATATTTAATTGGAATTGAATTGGTATTGATTTTTGGGTTTATCGTGAACAGTGTTTTTAAATAACACTTGTTCTTTAACCCGATAATTAATCGAATGTGATTTGGGTTTGTCGTGAATGGTGTCTTCACTAACACTGTTCTTGAACCCAGTTGAGAAAAGATTAAATCTTTTTATTTAGATTTAATGAAGTGTACCAATTAAATGATATTTAATTGGAATTGAATTGGTATTGATTTTTGGGTTTATCGTGAACAGTGTTTTAAATAACACTTGTTCTTTAACCCGATAATTAATCGAATGTGATTTGGGTTTGTCGTGAATGGTGTCTTCACTAACACTGTTCTTGAACCCAGTTGAGAAAAGATTAAATCTTTTTATTTAGATTTAATGAAGTGTACCAATTAAATGATATTTAATTGGAATTGAATTGGAATTGATTTTTGGGTTTATCGTGAACAGTGTTTTAAATAACACTTGTTCTTTAACCCGATAATTAATCGAATGTGATTTGGGTTTGTCGTGAATGGTGTCTTCACTAACACTGTTCTTGAACCCAGTTGAGAAAAGATTAAATCTTTTTATTTAGATTTAATGAAGTGTACCAATTAAATGATATTTAATTGGAATTGAATTGGTATTGATTTTTGGGTTTATCGTGAACAGTGTTTTTAAATAACACTTGTTCTTTAACCCGATAATTAATGGAATGAGATTTTGGGTTTATCGTGGATCGTGTTTTAAATGACACTGATTCTTTAACCCAGATAATGATTAAAACTAAGTGGAGTTTTAATGAATCTTTAATTAGATTGAAAAGATCGAGAATGGAGTATCACCAGTTTTGCTCCAGGCGATAGTTAAATCTTTAATTAGATTTGAATGTGAAATTTAGAAACTAACTGGCGGTTAGCCAAGCAGAATGGTTTTCTGGATATTGATCTGATGTTGGTTTCGGCCTTCGGGGTTAATATTTGGGGAGTTATTCTCTTGATTAATTTACGGTTAGTGACTAATGAATTGGAATGAGGCGTATGTTGTGTTTGTGTAACACTTACTTAAAATATACGCGAGTTATTCGGAAAGACCGGGTTTATCCCATTCTGAATAACTGATACGACGATAAGTCGAAGATGAAGACGATGGTCGAAGACCGGAAGTCTTCACGTCGTTTGGGTGATAACTGATGATCTTGATTGGGCTGTACACCCAAGAAGATGGAAACAGTTAGTGATCGTCCAGACGTACTTGGAGATCGATGGATATGCGGGGTACTAGGTGCCTCCGGTTTCGTTCAGACCCAGAACGGACTTGTAAATGGACTGTGTGTCTGACATCGGATTTCATTCTGTGTGACTGATATCGGTTGCATAGGATGGTTTGCCTGTGTGGCATGCTAAGATGCAAATGATCAAGGCTTCTGTTGAAAAGCAAAGTCTTGTGGTGATGATCAAAGCACGGCCTTTGTGGCGTAGCTTTGTGTAACGTTTACCTCGCGTGTTTCACACCAGGTATGAACCAAAAACGGGAGACGGACCTCAGGGAGGACTTGCGTTTCTTTCTAGCTAGAAGTGGCGTCAGTGGTTTTACACGCCCTGACGAGTTTGACTTATGTGGTTGTTGCTGTTGCGAGGCGCCTCGGTTATATCGGTTTCGGCCGAATGCATTCTGGTCGGCTGACGGACCAGACTTACACCCCATAGGGTGGGGAGACGTATTGTTCAGGCATAATAATCCACTCCGTGTGGACCGGCCCTGACGATCCAAGGCTTGCCTGCGCGCTTGCCTGAGACATGGGCTAGATTGTCTCGAATCGGTTGAGGACTATCTTTTGCCTCGGTTCATAGATGGAAACCCAATTTCCAAATACGAGACTTTGCGGTTTTGATTGTATATCCTATATATGGCGACATAGTGGGATGGGGCGCTCATGCCGCCTATGATTGATACTTATGATTTGAAGTGTTTTATATACTATGCACTTATAATAGTATCAAATGATTTGTTTTAAACGTATCAAGCATTCTTTGGCTGTTATAAGGGAAAACCCTATCCTCGACTGCGTTGCATTGTGTGATGGGACCTGGGTCTTATAACAGCTTCATTTTTCTTTATTTAGCATTGCGCTGTTGGTTTTATGCACTGGTATTCTTGGGAGGAAACCCGTTCCGTGTTATACGGCGTGGTCCCTTGATTTACCTAATGATTTGAAATAAAGATTAATAACTGTTTTAGTTCTCACACCAGTCACATGACTGACCTGGAGTTTATTGTTTTAACCTAAACTCTGGGTGCCCCTATTTTCGACACGGGCAGCTAGTAGTTTTGGTTTTGCAGATTTATATTCACAGGATCCTGGTTTACAGCTGGAACGATATCCGGAAAGCTTTGTATCCGTATATCTCATTCTAGTTGTGTATTGTATTATTTTCCGCTGCTATGTATTTAAATGTAATTTAAATCTCTGATATTTCTGTGTAATATTCATTTATACTCTGTATATTCTTGTAATCTGATGCATTGTTGTAATATACAATGAAATGTTCTTCTGTATGCGTTCTGTTTTGTCGTGTTCTCAAACGATAGGGCGTTTCGAACGGTCTGGGTCGGTTTAGCGACTGGTTCGGACCGAGCGAAGTTCCTTGCCGTCACATTTGGTATCAGAGCTTTGGTTTACAAAGCTCAGAGAACAAGGCACATTAGAACCATACGAAAGAATTCATCAGATATTGGATTAGCAATATCCAATGGAATGACTCGTTAGAGATAGGATCAGTAGTATCCTAGAACGGGTGTGAAGAGTATATTTTTCAAATGAAAACATTTTGTTTTGAAAATTTAAATCAACTATTCGTATTTGATTATTTGTTTATATTGATTTTGGGCAATTCAGTATATAAAGAATTTGCATATACGCCTTGCAAACGTATATTCAAAGTTTTAATATACTGGATAGATATGGAATCACATTCTAGTCGCCCGGAGATGGTACTGATGATTGTCATGACATCATCCGTATTTATATTCGTGTTTCGAATGTGTGATTTTCTATATATTTCCATTGGACTGGTGTGAGAACCAAAATTAGATAGGGCTTATTGTTGTGATTTGGCATCAAAAATCTGATTTTTGTATATGTATCAAAATTATGAATTTGATAATCTAATTCACTAATTGATTGATGTTTGGGTTGTTTGTTTATTTGGTTGCTAAATTTTAACCATTTTGCCTAATTCAACCAAATATTGAATTGTATTGGAATTTGGTCGCATCTACTTGCATATACATGTATATCATTGAACAGGTCATAGCAAGGAGGCTAGAGCCAGAGAATAAAATTTGTTTGCCCGACAAATAGGTACATGTTTACTACATAATTTCCTGTTTTGTTTGGGTGATGATGATTTTGTGAGCCTATTGGCTAGCCGTTTGGCTTTTTCTTTTTCTTTTTGAGATCTGAAGGACCGGGGAAGCTATTTGAAATTCCCCGATGCTCCCGGTGCAGGGGAGGTTATGGCGAAATTTTTCAAAAATTTAGGGTGTTAGCCAAATTTTTGAAATTTTGAAAATTCTCAGAAACTGAAAAGTTGGAGAATGGAAGCCAGATCGAGCGTAGAGTTGAATTATCAAACCACTTTCGACTTTGTTCCTTTTCGGGGACGAAAAGTTTTAAGTGGGGGAGATTGTAACAACCCGGAAAATCTGGGCCAGTTTAAAATTTTTATTTTGGCAATTTTAGCGAATTTAGATTATTTAAAATGAATTATTTTAAATAAAAACGACGAGAAATTTATTTTGAATATAAATCGATCGCATATATTATATACGTCGTCGTTAGAATATAAATAATTATATATAATTATAAATAGAATTGAAAATGGCGCGGTAGTTCGATAATTCGATTTTTATATATTGAATAGCGACGTCAAAATTCAATTTTTATATATTGAATAACATAGTAAAAATTCGATTTTTACGTATGTAGTGAAAGCAGCAACGAAGGTGACAAAGAGGCGAAACGACGAAGACTTCTGCAAATGAAGAGCCGTGGAGCTAGGATAGCTATATGTGAGAATTTCTCACCTTTCAATTTATTTTCTAGTTATATATATATACTAGGATGCAGACGGTGCTTAGTAGCACCCGACACCCGTCCACAGACCATGGACTTGTTTGTTTGGCTGTTTGGTTATTGATTGTGATATTGGTTTGAATGTGGTTTGTGGTGTGGAAAATCGAATCGATAAATTGGTTAGGAGTAGACGTGCGCCGTTATAAGGCGAAGGAGTAAGGCTAGGTTAGACCCTTACTCCAAATTTTGTGGTTTGCAAAATGAAATTGATTTGATTGATGAGTGAATGGCGTGGGCCTTCACTAGACCGGGGATAAGGCTAGGCCTTGTCCCGTTTCTAGTATCGTGCCGTTATGCCGCCGAAATTTTCTAAAATAAGTTAGAAAAATAAAAATAGCATTTTATTTAAAGAATGAATTGAATAGAAATTCATAGGTTGAAATAAAATGTTTTATCGTTAAAAATATAATTTTTAACGTGAAGTGAATAAAATAAATATTCATTTACAAACCAGACGGTTTGTTTATGTACACCTATTTGAATGACATTGATTGGGACGATAAATTTTACACATCGCCTAACTGCACAAATAAAAATCAGTGTTTGATTGTTTGAAACCCCACACGGGTGTTAGGATGAAATTTGAAGTTCACTCATCCTGATTGATTAAACATGTCGATCGATTGATTGACAGGCTGTTATAAGCGTTGAATATCTATATTTGATGCTTATACAGTGTAGTGCACTTTGGTTGATGGTTGATTATTTTCAATGCTATTATATACATGTGTTGTATGAAAATCCATATAATTAATTTTATATGGTAATTGATTGGGCCTCATTCCAGTTTTGAAAAAGAAATATTTGAAAAAGAAATATTCGAAATAGAATATTTGAAAATAAAGGAATATATGAAGCCGTGTTGATTAGATTGACGCCATTTTGACGTGAACGATATTTATATCGATTTTAGAAAACGAATTCAAAATGAATTGAAAACGAATTCAAAATGAATTGAAAACGATTTCGAAATGAATTGAATTGAAAACGAATTCAAAATGAATTGAAAACGATTTCGAAATGAATTGAATTGAAAACGAATTCAAAATGAATTGAAAACGATTCCGAAATGAATTGAATTGAAAACGATTTCGAAATGAATTGAATTGAAAACGATTTCGAAATGAATTGAATTGAAAACGATTTCGAAATGAATTGAATTGAAAACGATTTCGAAATGAATTGAATTGAAAACGATTTCGAAATGAATTGAATTGAAAACGATTTCGAAATGAATTGAATTGAAAACGAATTCGAATTGAATTGAAAGCGAAGTGAAATAAATTCAAATTGAATTGAAATTTGAATTGAATAGAAATGGATTTTAAAACGAATTTATAAAGAAGAATTCAATTTTGATTTGAATTGAAATGGAAGTTGAAAATGTTTTTGAAACGAATTCAAAACTATTTATATAATTCGTTTTAAATAGAAATCGACGATATATATATTATATATATTATATATAATATAATGGCCTGAATAGAACGCGCCGCGGCAGTTCGCGAATTTCGACCATTTATTTCAAACGGGCATTATGGGAGATCCGACCGTCGGATTCTCCTAAAACCGGAACCGTTGGGTTCGTATCGAAAAGAGCTTTCTAACGAATGTGAGAAATTTGAAATCTAACGGTTGGATTTGGAGACACGTCCAAATCAAATTCGAAAAAGGTCGCTGTAAGTGCAGTTCGATGGCCATTGATGGAAATCGACTGTACGGGCCTTGATAAAATTATTAAAAATAGTAATAATTTGTGTAAAATCATAAGAAATGATTTGTGAAAGTTTGGGATGAAAAACTCCATATTTGAAAAGATAAAAATAGATTTTTATCGAAATGAACTAGTTTTGAACTAGAATTATAATTCTATTTATTTTTAAATAAATAAATTGAATTTGAAATGGTTTTGAAAATAACCAAAATTTCCAATGATTGCATTGGAGTGGATTTGAATCGAAATTGTCTTCGGAATATTTCGATGATTGGAATTCGTGATTATACAGGTGTTGTTATGGAAATTTGAAAGATATCTATATTTATATCGTTATTTCCAATACGACATTTGTTAGTCGTAGAATTCGATATTGAATATAAGCCGATATATTTTCTATTCAGAGCCTTGTATTGAATATCGAATGTGATTTGGGTTTGTCGTGAATGGTGTCTTCACTAACACTGTTCTTGAACCCAGTTGAGAAAAGATTAAATCTTTTTATTTAGATTTAATGAAGTGTACCAATTAAATGATATTTAATTGGAATTGAATTGGTATTGATTTTTGGGTTTATCGTGAACAGTGTTTTAAATAACACTTGTTCTTTAACCCGATAATTAATCGAATGTGATTTGGGTTTGTCGTGAATGGTGTCTTCACTAACACTGTTCTTGAACCCAGTTGAGAAAAGATTAAATCTTTTTATTTAGATTTAATGAAGTGTACCAATTAAATGATATTTAATTGGAATTGAATTGGTATTGATTTTTGGGTTTATCGTGAACAGTGTTTTAAATAACACTTGTTCTTTAACCCGATAATTAATCGAATGTGATTTGGGTTTGTCGTGAATGGTGTCTTCACTAACACTGTTCTTGAACCCAGTTGAGAAAAGATTAAATCTTTTTATTTAGATTTAATGAAGTGTACCAATTAAATGATATTTAATTGGAATTGAATTGGAATTGATTTTTGGGTTTATCGTGAACAGTGTTTTAAATAACACTTGTTCTTTAACCCGATAATTAATCGAATGTGATTTGGGTTTGTCGTGAATGGTGTCTTCACTAACACTGTTCTTGAACCCAGTTGAGAAAAGATTAAATCTTTTTATTTAGATTTAATGAAGTGTACCAATTAAATGATATTTAATTGGAATTGAATTGGTATTGATTTTTGGGTTTATCGTGAACAGTGTTTTTAAATAACACTTGTTCTTTAACCCGATAATTAATCGAATGTGATTTGGGTTTGTCGTGAATGGTGTCTTCACTAACACTGTTCTTGAACCCAGTTGAGAAAAGATTAAATCTTTTTATTTAGATTTAATGAAGTGTACCAATTAAATGATATTTAATTGGAATTGAATTGGTATTGATTTTTGGGTTTATCGTGAACAGTGTTTTAAATAACACTTGTTCTTTAACCCGATAATTAATCGAATGTGATTTGGGTTTGTCGTGAATGGTGTCTTCACTAACACTGTTCTTGAACCCAGTTGAGAAAAGATTAAATCTTTTTATTTAGATTTAATGAAGTGTACCAATTAAATGATATTTAATTGGAATTGAATTGGAATTGATTTTTGGGTTTATCGTGAACAGTGTTTTAAATAACACTTGTTCTTTAACCCGATAATTAATCGAATGTGATTTGGGTTTGTCGTGAATGGTGTCTTCACTAACACTGTTCTTGAACCCAGTTGAGAAAAGATTAAATCTTTTTATTTAGATTTAATGAAGTGTACCAATTAAATGATATTTAATTGGAATTGAATTGGTATTGATTTTTGGGTTTATCGTGAACAGTGTTTTTAAATAACACTTGTTCTTTAACCCGATAATTAATGGAATGAGATTTTGGGTTTATCGTGGATCGTGTTTTAAATGACACTGATTCTTTAACCCAGATAATGATTAAAACTAAGTGGAGTTTTAATGAATCTTTAATTAGATTGAAAAGATCGAGAATGGAGTATCACCAGTTTTGCTCCAGGCGATAGTTAAATCTTTAATTAGATTTGAATGTGAAATTTAGAAACTAACTGGCGGTTAGCCAAGCAGAATGGTTTTCTGGATATTGATCTGATGTTGGTTTCGGCCTTCGGGGTTAATATTTGGGGAGTTATTCTCTTGATTAATTTACGGTTAGTGACTAATGAATTGGAATGAGGCGTATGTTGTGTTTGTGTAACACTTACTTAAAATATACGCGAGTTATTCGGAAAGACCGGGTTTATCCCATTCTGAATAACTGATACGACGATAAGTCGAAGATGAAGACGATGGTCGAAGACCGGAAGTCTTCACGTCGTTTGGGTGATAACTGATGATCTTGATTGGGCTGTACACCCAAGAAGATGGAAACAGTTAGTGATCGTCCAGACGTACTTGGAGATCGATGGATATGCGGGGTACTAGGTGCCTCCGGTTTCGTTCAGACCCAGAACGGACTTGTAAATGGACTGTGTGTCTGACATCGGATTTCATTCTGTGTGACTGATATCGGTTGCATAGGATGGTTTGCCTGTGTGGCATGCTAAGATGCAAATGATCAAGGCTTCTGTTGAAAAGCAAAGTCTTGTGGTGATGATCAAAGCACGGCCTTTGTGGCGTAGCTTTGTGTAACGTTTACCTCGCGTGTTTCACACCAGGTATGAACCAAAAACGGGAGACGGACCTCAGGGAGGACTTGCGTTTCTTTCTAGCTAGAAGTGGCGTCAGTGGTTTTACACGCCCTGACGAGTTTGACTTATGTGGTTGTTGCTGTTGCGAGGCGCCTCGGTTATATCGGTTTCGGCCGAATGCATTCTGGTCGGCTGACGGACCAGACTTACACCCCATAGGGTGGGGAGACGTATTGTTCAGGCATAATAATCCACTCCGTGTGGACCGGCCCTGACGATCCAAGGCTTGCCTGCGCGCTTGCCTGAGACATGGGCTAGATTGTCTCGAATCGGTTGAGGACTATCTTTTGCCTCGGTTCATAGATGGAAACCCAATTTCCAAATACGAGACTTTGCGGTTTTGATTGTATATCCTATATATGGCGACATAGTGGGATGGGGCGCTCATGCCGCCTATGATTGATACTTATGATTTGAAGTGTTTTATATACTATGCACTTATAATAGTATCAAATGATTTGTTTTAAACGTATCAAGCATTCTTTGGCTGTTATAAGGGAAAACCCTATCCTCGACTGCGTTGCATTGTGTGATGGGACCTGGGTCTTATAACAGCTTCATTTTTCTTTATTTAGCATTGCGCTGTTGGTTTTATGCACTGGTATTCTTGGGAGGAAACCCGTTCCGTGTTATACGGCGTGGTCCCTTGATTTACCTAATGATTTGAAATAAAGATTAATAACTGTTTTAGTTCTCACACCAGTCACATGACTGACCTGGAGTTTATTGTTTTAACCTAAACTCTGGGTGCCCCTATTTTCGACACGGGCAGCTAGTAGTTTTGGTTTTGCAGATTTATATTCACAGGATCCTGGTTTACAGCTGGAACGATATCCGGAAAGCTTTGTATCCGTATATCTCATTCTAGTTGTGTATTGTATTATTTTCCGCTGCTATGTATTTAAATGTAATTTAAATCTCTGATATTTCTGTGTAATATTCATTTATACTCTGTATATTCTTGTAATCTGATGCATTGTTGTAATATACAATGAAATGTTCTTCTGTATGCGTTCTGTTTTGTCGTGTTCTCAAACGATAGGGCGTTTCGAACGGTCTGGGTCGGTTTAGCGACTGGTTCGGACCGAGCGAAGTTCCTTGCCGTCACATTTAATCCTTATCTGGGTTAAAGAATCCGTGTCATTTAAAACACGATTCACGATAAACCCAAAATCACATTCCATTAATTATCGGGTTAAAGAACAAGTGTTATTTAAAACACTGTTCACGATAAACCCAAAAATCAATACCAATTCAATTCCAATTAAATATCATTTAATTGGTACACTTCATTAAATCTAAATAAAAAGATTTAATCTTTTCTCGACTGGGTTCAAGAACAGTGTTAGTGAAGACACCATTCACGACAAACCCAAATCACATTCGATATTCAATTCCAATTAAATATTATTTAATTGGTACACTTCATTAAATCTAAATAAAAAGATTTAATCTTTTCTCAACTGGGTTCAAGAACAGTGTTAGTGAAGACACCATTCACGACAAACCCAAATCACATTCGATATTCAATTCCAATTAAATATTATTTAATTGGTACACTTCATTAAATCTAAATAAAAAGATTTAATCTTTTCTCAACTGGGTTCAAGAACAGTGTTAGTGAAGACACCATTCACGACAAACCCAAATCACATTCGATATTCAATACAAGGCTCTGAATAGAAAATATATCAGCTTATATTCAATATCGAATTCTACGACTAACAAATGTCGTATTGGAAATAACGATATCAATATATATCTTTCAAATTTCCATAACAACACCTGTATAATCACGAATTCCAACATCGAAATATTCCGAAGACAATTTCGATTCAAATCCACTCCAATGCAATCATTGGAAATTTTGGTTATTTTTAAAACCCTTTTCGAATTCAATTTATTTATTTAAAAATAAATAGAATTATAATTCTAGTTCAAAACTAGTTCATTTCGATAAAAATCCATTTTTATCTTTTCAAATATGGAGTTTTTCATCCCAATTCTTTCTAAATCATTTCTTATGATTTTACACAAATTATTGCTATTTTTAATAATTTTATCAAGGCCCGTACAGTCGATTTCCATCAATGGCCATCGAACTGCACTTACAACGACCTTTTTCGAATTTGATTTGGACGTATCTCCAAATCCAACCGTTAGATTTCAAATTTCTAATATTCGTTAGAAAGCTCTTTTCGATACGAACCCAACGGTTCCGGTTTTAGGAGAATCTGACGGTCGGATCTCCCGTAATGTCCGTTTGAAATAAATGGTCGAAATTCGCGAACTGCCGCGGCGCGGCGCGTTCTATTCAGGCCATTATATTATATATAATATATATATAATATATTTCGTCGATTACTATTCAAAACGAATTATATAAATAGTTTTAAAATCGTTTCAAAACCTATTTCAACTTCCATTTCAATTCAAAGCAAAATTGAATTCTTCTTTATAAATTCGTTTCAAAATTCATTTCTATTCAATTCGAATTTCAATTCAATTTGAATTCATTTCAATTCGCTTTCAATTCCATTTGAATTCGTTTTCAATTCAATTCATTTCGAAATCGTTTTCAATTCATTTTGAATTCGTTTTCAATTCAATTCATTTCGAAATCGTTTTCAATTCAATTCATTTCGAAATCGTTTTCAATTCAATTCATTTCGAAATCGTTTTCAATTCAATTCATTTCGAAATCGTTTTCAATTCAATTCATTTCGAAATTGTTTTCAATTCAATTCATTTCGAAATCGTTTTCAATTCAATTCATTTCGAAATCGTTTTCAATTCAATTCATTTCGAAAACGTTTTCAATTCGATATAAATATCGTTCACGTCAAAATGGCGTCCATACACGGCTTCATAAATTTCTATTTTCAAAATAGTTGTTATTATCAAAATATTTCGTTCAACACATGACCAATCTCAATGAATGAGTACTGTCAACACATGAACTTTTATTTCATATCGATAAAGATGTAAATTTTAATATTAAAATATTTCGTTCAACACATGACCAATCTCAATGAATGAGTACTGTCAACACATGAACTTTTATTTTATAATATTCTTTATTTTTCAAATTGGAATGAGACCCAATCAATTACCATATAAGGTTAATTATATGGATTTTCGTACAACACATGTGTATCATAGCATTGAAAAATAATCAACCATCAACCAAAGTGCACTACACTGTATAAGCATCAAATATAGATATTCAACGCTTAAAACAGCCTGTCAATCAACCGATCGACATAATTAATAAATCAGGATGAGTGAACTTCAAATTTCATCCCAACACCCGTGTGGGGTTTCAAACAATCAAACGCACATTTTATTTGTGCAGTTGGGCGATGTGTAAAATTTATCGACCCAATCAATGTCCTTCAAATAGGTGTACATAAACAAACCGTTCGGCTTGAAAATGAATATTTATTTATTCCTATTCACGTTAAAAATTATATTTTTAACGATAAAACATTTTATTCCAACATATGAATTTCTATTCAGCTCATTCTTTAAATAAAATGATATTTTTATTTTTCTAACATATTTTAGAAAATTTCGGCGGCATAACGGCACGATACTAGAAACGGGACAAGGCCTAGCCTTATCCCCGGTCTAGTGAAGGCCCACGCCATTCACACATCAATCAAATCAATTTCATTTTGCAAACCACAAAATTTGGAGTAAGGGTCTAACCTAGCCTTACTCCTTCGCCTTATAACGGCGCACGTCTAATCCTAACCAATTTATCGATTCGATTTTTCACACCACAAACCACATTCAAACCAATATCGCAATCAATAACCAAACAGCCAAACAAACAAGTCCATGGTCTGTGGACGATTGTGTCGGGTGCTACTAAGCACCGTCTGCATCCTAGTATATATATATATAACTAGAAAATAAATTTGAAAGGTGAGAAATTCTCACAGATTAGCTATCCTAGCTCCACGGCACTTCACTGATAGAAAACTTCATCGCTATCGCACCTTCGTCATCTTCGTTGCCCGTAGCCACTACATATGTAAAAATCGAATTTTTACTTCGCTATTCAGTATATAAAAATCGTATTTTTAATTCGAAGTTCAATATATAAAAATCGAATTTTTAGTTCGCTATTCAATATATAAAAATCGAATTTTTATTTCAAAGTTCAATATATAAAAATCGAATTTTTAGTTCGCTATTCAATATATAAAAATCGAATTTTTATTTCAAAGTTCAATATATAAAAATCGAATTTTTAGTTCGCTATTCAATATATAAAAATCATATTTTTAATTCGAAGTTCAATATATAAAAATCGAATTTTTAGTTCGCTATTCAATATATAAAAATCGAATTTTTATTTCAAAGTTCAATATATAAAAATCGAATTTTTAGTTCGCTATTCAATATATAAAAATCATATTTTTAATTCGAAGTTCAAATAGATAAAAATCACATTTTTAATTCGAAGTTCAAATAGATAAAAATCACATTTTTAATTCGAAGTTCAAATAGATAAAAATCACATTTTCAATTCGATTTTCAATAGATAAAAATCACATTTTTAATTCATAGATCTCGCCTTTTCTAATATAAAAATCTAATCTATTTCATTTTCAAAATCTAATCTTTTTGACATATGAATTTCTATTTTTACTTCAATGCCCTATACATATAAAAATCAAAATTCTCTTCTATTAAAAATCTAAACTATATACTATATAAAATAAAAATCTAACTTCAGTTTTTAAATATAATCAAATTCAGTTTTTATTTGCTTTTAAAATTCAGGTTTTTTTATACTTTTAAAAATCAGGTTTTTTATACTTTTAAAAATCAGGTTTTTTATACTTTTAAAAATCAGGTTTTTTATACTTTTAAAAATCAGGTTTTTAAATTAAAACAAAAATCAGTTTTATTTTTTTTTAAAACAGTTTTTAAAATAAAAAAAAAAACTCAAATAACAAAGCAAACGAAACTTACAGAGGGGGGGGCTCGTCGGCGGCTCGGAGGGGGTCTGGGCGGTGAGGGGAGGTGGCGGCGTCTTGAATCTAGGGTTCTCGCGATGGTCGGCGTCGGGTTTGTGGGGTGGGCTGGTAGTGCGGCTAGGGCTAGGGGCTCGCGAGGTGGGGGGGGGGGTTCGATTCGACGGAGGATCGAGGGGAGAGGAAGGCGGCGGAGGAAGAAGAAGAGGGTGGGGGGGGGCTCCGTCGATTTGGCTTTTCTCTCTTTTTTTTTTTTTTTTTCCTTTGATTCTGAAAAAGAAAGTGAACGGGGGGGGGGGTATATGAAAAGATTTTATATTTTTAATTTATTTTTAATTTATTTTATCCCATGAGTTGACTTTTTATTCGACTTCGAAACGAGGCCCACCGACTGTCGTCCATAGCGTTTCACCCCCATTCCGAACACAATGGGATATGCATCGTAAGCTGATTCGGCTGTTACAATCAGTTTTCGTTATATTTACATTTAAATCACTATATTGAATTTTAAACGTACATTTCAAATTACCGGGGTCACATACTAACTCTAAAAATTCCCGAAAAATATTTTCTAGTTTTGCATTGACGATACGGTCCTAACAAAACTAGTTTCGTCGAATTCTGAGACCGTTAGAAAAATGACCAATTTCCAGTCGATTAAAATCAACTGAAACTGGTCAAACGCGTTTTCCTTTGCCACGCTCACATACTGATTCGAAAAATTATGAAATTTGGAATCTAGCAATAACTTGACACTGCGGACTCAACAAAACTGGTTTCGTCGAAATCCGAGGTCATTTGTAAAATGGCTATTTTTAAGGGCTATACATTATATTAAAATATATATAAATTCCACAGCGACTATTTCTAATTTTCAACTGGACATATCTCATCATTTATAAAGTGAAATCTCAGTTTCTTAACTTCGTTACAAAGATATAGTTATACAGATTCAAATATTTCTTGTTTCGTTCAATTCTGACTTATATTGAATTCCGTATATTCAATTGAAATTAGAAATCGAATTTTCGAACTACCGCGCCATTTTCAATTCCTTTTATAATTATATATAAATATTTATATTCTAACGACGACGCATATATTATATACGTTCGAATTATATTCAAAATAAATTTTTCGACGATATTATTTAAAATAATTCATTTTGAATATTCAAACTTCGCTAAAATGGCCAAAATAAAAATTTTAAACTGGCCCAGATTTTCGGGTTGTTACAATCTCCCCCACTTAAAACTTTTCGTCCCCGAAAAGGAACAAAGTCGAAAGTGGTTTGATTATTCAGCCCTACGCTCGATCTGGCTTCCATTCTCCAACTCTTTAGTTTCTGAGAATTTTCAAAATTTCAAAAATTTGGCTAACACCCTAAATTTTCGAAAAATTTCGCCATAACCTCCCCTGCAATGGGAGCATCGGGGAATTTCAAATAGCTTCCCCGGTCCTTCAGATCTCAAAAAGAAAAAGAAAAAGCCAAGCGGCTAGCCAATAGGCTCACAAAATCATCATCACCCAAACAAAACAGGAAATTATGTAGTAAACATGTACCTATTTGTCGGGCAAACAAATTTTATTCTCTGGCTCTAGCCTCCTTGCTATGACCTGTTCAATGATATATATGTATATGCAAGCAAATGCAACCAATTTTCAATACAATTTATTATTCGATCTAATTAGGCATAATGGTTCAAAATTATCAAACAACCAAACAAACAACACAAAACATCAATCAATTAGTGAATTAGCTTTTCAAATTCATAACTTTGATATATATACAAAAAATCAGATTCTTGATGCCAAATTACAGCCATAGGCCCTATCTAATTTTGGTTCTCACACCAATCAATAGGAAATATATAGAAAATCACACCTTCGAAACTCGAACATAAATGTTGATGATGCGATCGCTATCATCAATATCATCTTCGGGCGACTAGAGTGTAATGCTATATCTATCCAATATATTAAAATTTCAAATACACGTGGATCAGACGTATACTTAAAATCTATATATACTGGATGGTCCACATCAATATAAATAAATAACCAAATACGAATAATTGATTTAAATTTTCAAAACAAAAATTTGTTTTCACTTTTAAAATATACTCTTCACACTCGTTCTAGGATACTACTGATCCTATCTCTAACGAGTCATCCCATTGGATATTACTAATCCAATATCTGATGAATTCTTTCGTAAGGTTCTAATGTGCCTTGTTCTCTGAGCTTTGTAAACCAAAGCTCTGATACCAACTGTGAAGACCCGTAACTTCCCCGTAAAGGAAAGCGTCGGATAGTTCGAGAACAAACCACAGCAGAACGCATACAGAAGAACATTTCATTGTATATAACAACAATGCATCAGATTACAGGAATATACAGAGTATAAATGAATATTACACAGAAATATCATAGATTTAAATTACATTTAAATACATAGCAGCGGAAAATAATACAATACACAACTAGAAGTAGATATACGGATACAAAGCTTTCCGGATATCGTTCCAGCTGTAAACCAGGATCCTGTGAATATAAATCTGCAAAACCGAAACTACTAGCTGCCCGTGTCAAAATAAGGGCACCCAGAGTTTAGGTTAAAACAATAAACTCCAGGTCAGTCATGTGACTGGTGTGAGAACTAAAACAGTTATTAATCTTTATTTTAAAAGTTAGGTAAATCAAGGGACCACGCCGTATAACACGGAACGGGTTTCCTCCCAAGAATACCAGTGCATAAAACAGCAGCGCAATGCTAAATAAAGAAAAATGAAGCTGTTATAAGACCCAGGTCCTATCACACAATGCAAACGCAAGCCGGGGGATAGGGTTTTCCCTTATAACAGCCAAAGAATGCTTGATACGTTTAAAACAAATCATTTGATACTATAATAAGTGTACAGTGTATAAAACAACTTCAAATCATAAGTATCAATCATAGGCGGCATGGGTACCATATATCATGTCGCCATATATAGGTTTACAATTAAAACCGCAAATATCACGTATTTGGAAATTGGATTTCCGTCTATGAACCGAGGCAAAAGATAGTCCTCAACCGATTCGAGACAATCTAGCCTACCATGTCTCAGGATCAGAGCTCGAGTGACCCTAGGATCGTCAGGCCGGTCCACCGATGTGGATTAAAATGCCTGAACACTACGTCTCCCCGCCCTTTGGGGCGCAAACGAGCCAACGAATGACTCCATCGGTTCGAGAATGACCGATCAATCCGAGGCGCCTCGCAACAGCAACAACCACATAAGTCAATCTCGTCAGGGCGTGTAAAACCACTGACGCCACTTTTTAGCTAGAAAGAAACGCAAGTCCTCCCTGAGGTCCGTCTCCCGTTTTTGGTTCATACCGGGTGTGAAACACGCGAGGTAAACGTTACACAAAGCTACGCCACAAAGGCCGTGCTTTGATCATCACCACAAGACTTTGCTTTTCAACAGAAGCCTTGATCATTTGCATCTTAGCATGCCACACAGGCAAACCATCCTATGCAACCGATATCAGTCACACAGAATGAAATCCGATGTCAGACACACAGTCCATTTACAAGTCCGTTCTGGGTCTGAACGAAACCGGAGGCACCTAGTACCCCGCATATCCATCGATCTCCAAGTAAGTCTGGACGATCACTAACTGTTTCCATCTTCTTGGGTGTACAGCCCAATCAAGATCATCAGTTATCCCCCAAACGACGTGAAGACCTCCGGTCTTCGACCATCGTCTTCATCTTCGACTTATCGTCGTATCAGTTATTCAGAATGGGATAAACCCGGCCTTTCCGAATAACTCGCGTATATTTTAAATAAGTGTTACACAAACACAACATACGCCTCATTCCAATTCATTAGTCACTAACCGTAAATTAATCAAGAGAATAATTCCCCAAATATTAACCCCGAAGGCCGAAACCAACATCAGATCAATATCCAGAAAACCATTCTGCTTGGCTAACTGACAGTTAGTTTCTAAATTTCACGTTCAAATCTAATTAAAGATTTAACTATCGCCTGGAGCAAAACTGGTGATACTCCATTCTCGATCTTTTCAATCTAATTAAAGATTCATTAAAACTCCACTTAGTTTTAATCCTTATCTGGGTTAAAGAATCCGTGTCATTTAAAACACGATTCACGATAAACCCAAAATCACATTCCATTAATTATCGGGTTAAAGAACAAGTGTTATTTAAAACACTGTTCACGATAAACCCAAAAATCAATACCAATTCAATTCCAATTAAATATCATTTAATTGGTACACTTCATTAAATCTAAATAAAAAGATTTAATCTTTTCTCAACTGGGTTCAAGAACAGTGTTAGTGAAGACACCATTCACGACAAACCCAAATCACATTCGATATTCAATTCCAATTAAATATTATTTAATTGGTACACTTCATTAAATCTAAATAAAAAGATTTAATCTTTTCTCAACTGGGTTCAAGAACAGTGTTAGTGAAGACACCATTCACGACAAACCCAAATCACATTCGATATTCAATTCCAATTAAATATTATTTAATTGGTACACTTCATTAAATCTAAATAAAAAGATTTAATCTTTTCTCAACTGGGTTCAAGAACAGTGTTAGTGAAGACACCATTCACGACAAACCCAAATCACATTCGATATTCAATACAAGGCTCTGAATAGAAAATATATCAGCTTATATTCAATATCGAATTCTACGACTAACAAATGTCGTATTGGAAATAACGATATCAATATATATCTTTCAAATTTCCATAACAACACCTGTATAATCACGAATTCCAACATCGAAATATTCCGAAGACAATTTCGATTCAAATCCACTCCAATGCAATCATTGGAAATTTTGGTTATTTTTAAAACCCTTTTCGAATTCAATTTATTTATTTAAAAATAAATAGAATTATAATTCTAGTTCAAAACTAGTTCATTTCGATAAAAATCCATTTTTATCTTTTCAAATATGGAGTTTTTCATCCCAATTCTTTCTAAATCATTTCTTATGATTTTACACAAATTATTGCTATTTTTAATAATTTTATCAAGGCCCGTACAGTCGATTTCCATCAATGGCCATCGAACTGCACTTACAGCGACCTTTTTCGAATTTGATTTGGACGTATCTCCAAATCCAACCGTTAGATTTCAAATTTCTAATATTCGTTAGAAAGCTCTTTTTGATACGAACCCAACGGTTCCGGTTTTAGGAGAATCCGACGGTCGGATCTCCCGTAATGTCCGTTTGAAATAAATGGTCGAAATTCGCGAACTGCCGCGGCGCGGCGCGTTCTATTCAGGCCATTATATTATATATAATATATATATAATATATTTCGTCGATTACTATTCAAAACGAATTATATAAATAGTTTTAAAATCGTTTCAAAACCTATTTCAACTTCCATTTCAATTCAAAGCAAAATTGAATTCTTCTTTATAAATTCGTTTCAAAATTCATTTCTATTCAATTCGAATTTCAATTCAATTTGAATTCATTTCAATTCGCTTTCAATTCCATTTGAATTCGTTTTCAATTCAATTCATTTCGAAATCGTTTTCAATTCATTTTGAATTCGTTTTCAATTCAATTCATTTCGAAATCGTTTTCAATTCATTTCGAAATCGTTTTCAATTCAATTCATTTCGAAATCGTTTTCAATTCAATTCATTTCGAAATCGTTTTCAATTCAATTCATTTCGAAATCGTTTTCAATTCAATTCATTTCGAAATCGTTTTCAATTCAATTCATTTCGAAATCGTTTTCAATTCAATTCATTTCGAAAACGTTTTCAATTCGATATAAATATCGTTCACGTCAAAATGGCGTCCATACACGGCTTCATAAATTTCTATTTTCAAAATAGTTGTTATTATCAAAATATTTCGTTCAACACATGACCAATCTCAATGAATGAGTACTGTCAACACATGAACTTTTATTTCATATCGATAAAGATGTAAATTTTAATATTAAAATATTCCGTTCAACACATGACCAATCTCAATGAATGAGTACTATCAACACATGAACTTTTATTTTATAATATTCTTTATTTTTCAAATTGGAATGAGACCCAATCAATTACCATATAAGGTTAATTATATGGATTTTCGTACAACACATGTGTATCATAGCATTGAAAAATAATCAACCATCAACCAAAGTGCACTACACTGTATAAGCATCAAATATAGATATTCAACGCTTAAAACAGCCTGTCAATCAACCGATCGACATAATTAATAAATCAGGATGAGTGAACTTCAAATTTCATCCCAACACCCGTGTGGGGTTTCAAACAATCAAACGCACATTTTATTTGTGCAGTTGGGCGATGTGTAAAATTTATCGACCCAATCAATGTCCTTCAAATAGGTGTACATAAACAAACCGTCCGGCTTGTAAATGAATATTTATTTATTCCTATTCACGTTAAAAATTATATTTTTAATGATAAAACATTTTATTCCAACATATGAATTTCTATTCAGCTCATTCTTTAAATAAAATGATATTTTTATTTTTCTAACATATTTTAGAAAATTTCGGCGGCATAACGGCACGATACTAGAAACGAGACAAGGCCTAGCCTTATCCCCGGTCTAGTGAAGGCCCACGCCATTCACACATCAATCAAATCAATTTCATTTTGCAAACCACAAAATTTGGAGTAAGGGTCTAACCTAGCCTTACTCCTTCGCCTTATAACGGCGCACGTCTAATCCTAACCAATTTATCGATTCGATTTTTCACACCACAAACCACATTCAAACCAATATCGCAATCAATAACCAAACAGCCAAACAAACAAGTCCATGGTCTGTGGACGATTGTGTCGGGTGCTACTAAGCACCGTCTGCATCCTAGTATATATATATATAACTAGAAAATAAATTTGAAAGGTGAGAAATTCTCACAGATTAGCTATCCTAGCTCCACGGCACTTCACTGATAGAAAACTTCATCGCTATCGCACCTTCGTCATCTTCGTTGCCCGTAGCCACTACATATGTAAAAATCGAATTTTTACTTCGCTATTCAGTATATAAAAATCGTATTTTTAATTCGAAGTTCAATATATAAAAATCGAATTTTTAGTTCGCTATTCAATATATAAAAATCGAATTTTTATTTCAAAGTTCAATATATAAAAATCGAATTTTTAGTTCGCTATTCAATATATAAAAATCGAATTTTTATTTCAAAGTTCAATATATAAAAATCGAATTTTTAGTTCGCTATTCAATATATAAAAATCATATTTTTAATTCGAAGTTCAATATATAAAAATCGAATTTTTAGTTCGCTATTCAATATATAAAAATCGAATTTTTATTTCAAAGTTCAATATATAAAAATCGAATTTTTAGTTCGCTATTCAATATATAAAAATCATATTTTTAATTCGAAGTTCAAATAGATAAAAATCACATTTTTAATTCGAAGTTCAAATAGATAAAAATCACATTTTTAATTCGAAGTTCAAATAGATAAAAATCACATTTTCAATTCGATTTTCAATAGATAAAAATCACATTTTTAATTCATAGATCTCGCCTTTTCTAATATAAAAATCTAATCTATTTCATTTTCAAAATCTAATCTTTTTGACATATGAATTTCTATTTTTACTTCAATGCCCTATACATATAAAAATCAAAATTCTCTTCTATTAAAAATCTAAACTATATACTATCTAAAATAAAAATCTAACTTCAGTTTTTAAATATAATCAAATTCAGTTTTTATTTGCTTTTAAAATTCAGGTTTTTTTATACTTTTAAAAATCAGGTTTTTTATACTTTTAAAAATCAGGTTTTTTATACTTTTAAAAATCAGGTTTTTAAATTAAAACAAAAATCAGTTTTATTTTTTTTTAAAACAGTTTTTAAAATCAAAAAAAAACTCAAATAACAAAGCAAACGAAACTTACAGAGGGGGGGGCTCGTCGGCGGCTCGGAGGGGGTCTGGGCGGTGAGGGGAGGTGGCGGCGTCTTGAATCTAGGGTTCTCGCGATGGTCGGCGTCGGGTTTGTGGGGTGGGCTGGTAGTGCGGCTAGGGCTAGGGGCTCGCGAGGTGGGGGGGGGGGGTTCGATTCGACGGAGGATCGAGGGGAGAGGAAGGCGGCGGAGGAAGAAGAAGAGGGTGGGGGGGCGTCTCCGACTGGCGGCGCAGGCAACGACGGGGGGGGGGGGGGGGGGGGGGCTCCGTCGATTTGGCTTTTCTCTCTTTTTTTTTTTCCTTTGATTCTGAAAAAGAAAGTGAACGGGGGGGGGTATATGAAAAGATTTTATATTTTTAATTTATTTTTAATTTATTTTATCCCATGAGTTGACTTTTTATTCGACTTCGAAACGAGGCCCACCGACTGTCGTCCATAGTGTTTCACCCCCATTCCGAACACAATGGGATATGCATCGTAAGCTGATTCGGCTGTTACAATCAGTTTTCGTTATATTTACATTTAAATCACTATATTGAATTTTAAACGTACATTTCAAATTACCGGGGTCACATACTAACTCTAAAAATTCCCGAAAAATATTTTCTAGTTTCGCATTGACGATACGGTCCTAACAAAACTAGTTTCGTCGAATTCTGAGACCGTTAGAAAAATGACCAATTTCCAGTCGATTAAAATCAACTGAAACTGGTCAAACGCGTTTTCCTTTGCCACGCTCACATACTGATTCGAAAAATTATGAAATTTGGAATCTAGCAATAACTTGACACTGCGGACTCAACAAAACTGGTTTCGTCGAAATCCGAGGTCATTTGTAAAATGGCTATTTTTAAGGGCTATACATTATATTAAAATATATATAAATTCCACAGCGACTATTTCTAATTTTCAACTGGACATATCTCATCATTTATAAAGTGAAATCTCAGTTTCTTAACTTCGTTAAAAAGATATAGTTATACAGATTCAAATATTTCTTGTTTCGTTCAATTCTGACTTATATTGAATTCTGTATATTCAATTGAAATTAGAAATCGAATTTTCGAACTACCGCGCCATTTTCAATTCCTTTTATAATTATATATAAATATTTATATTCTAACGACGACGCGTATATTATATACGTTCGAATTATATTCAAAATAAATTTTTCGACGATATTATTTAAAATAATTCATTTTGAATATTCAAACTTCGCTAAAATGGCCAAAATAAAAATTTTAAACTGGCCCAGATTTTCGGGTTGTTACAAACGGTTAAAACAACCTGTCATGTATGAACTGGAACTAAACTTAAAGTCAAGTAAAGCATCACATGTTCGAGATTCGTTGCATCGACTGCACTAGTATACTAAGCCCATATAACAAGTTAATCACGAAATAAATCCCACGGCCCAATATCTTGAAATGACCCTGAAACGGGGTATGACCCAAGTACGGGGTCCTACGGAGCGATTATCTAGTCGATCGGCTTCCTACAAGTTCTAGCTCGTCAAGCGTCCGTGTCATACGGCTAATCACGAATGTAGTCACCTGTGCTGGGTCCACCTTCGGGTGTATCAGCCCTAGGGTGTCAACCGCTGACACGATTCAAGATGCACAGATAAATCTATGGATACCCAGTGCCTGCCCCGGAATACGTGCACGACCGTAGTCCCCCGAACCTACACTGGCATATCCCACTGCCGTCGTTCACCTCTTACAATAAGCCCAGTAATCGTGCCCCACCCGACCTAGCCCCAGTGTACCTTGATACATCTTGAGGGTTACTGCTGAAAAGGGTCGTGTCTAGGGTTTCACCTAACAGATTAGGTCATGTAATTCGTGACCTAACCCGCCTAACCGATTAAGTCATGTAATTCGTGACTTAATCCTTTTCCAGTCTAGTTGTGTCAAGATGGTTAAGTATGTCATTTAAATTCGTGACTTAACCCGCCTACGTGTCATGTCAAGTTGGCTAAGTGTTGTCATTTGAAATTCATGACTTAGCCCTACAAATCGTGTTCAAGTTGGTTAAGTTGTCTTTTCATGTTCATGACTTAACCCTAATTGGCATTAATTGATTCGTTAATGCACCGAACCACTCACATTGGATCCTATTGTTCGTAGCCACTGGATTTGTCGGGCGGTTCCGGGCAGGTTTACGCTACGAACTCAACCCAACCTCGGGTTTCAAGCGCGATGTGACCAACTACCCACATTGGATCCTATTGTTTGTAGCAACTAGATTTGTCGGGCGGTTCCGGGTAGGTTTACACTACAAACTCAACCCAACCTCGAGTTGGCCACTTTCTTGTTTTCTAAAGTCATGCCCATGTTCTTATCAGATTCGTGCTATTTTCATAGCATGTTCATATGTCAATTTCGTGCCCAACTAAGGCATGTTTCAAGTCAAGTTATGGCATGTTCAAGTCGAGTTTTCGTGCCATATTTCATGTTCTACTTATGCCAAATTTCACGGTTTATGATTATAATCAATTCAAGTTTTTCCTATTCTACCCAATCGTATCCCCAACGTATATAAACGTACTTCGTTCACAAGCATAAACAATTCAAGAGATAAAGGGGAATAACACCAAACATGTGATAGGCATACGTGACAATTCCAACATCACTTGCATAATAAACAGGCTATAACATATCACATGGTTTCAATACTAGCATGATGATGACTTGGCATAGTAATGGTTCCAACTTAGTTCAACATGATGAATTCAACTTTACATCCTAGGCATAATAATCATTGCGGGCATAATAAAAATTTTATTACAAACATGAAACATTAAGGCATGGTAATTCTAATAGGCATAGTGGATTCCAATTTAGTATTTTTAACATAATGATTCTCCTCTAGCATTATAAACCTAATGATTCCAACTTTTCATCATGACCTAGCAATTCCCAATTTGTCATTAGCATGATAGGTATATTAACATCACAAGCATAGTTTCATTAATATCATAGACATGGTTTAATTAGCATCATAGGCATGGTTTAATCAACATGAGGATTTCAATGAACATAATGATTCCATGGACATGTATTTGTTCAACTTGCAATAAAATTAAGCCCAAGTGATTCATAACAACATCAACATCATGATAAGTTTAACTTGCAACATTAACATAGCAATATTCCCAAATTTTGATTCAAAGTTAAACAATATAAACATGAATTAATAATAGTTCCTAAATCCGGTTTTAATTCATAGCATGTCCATGTTTTTTCAGCGTTTTTGCCGAAAAAGTGACATAGAACTTACAATATGAAACAAGCAATCCAAATCAAAACTTTAAATCAAATAGCCCCAAATCCGTTGTCTAAAGCGTCGTAGTTGTTGTAGCTTCTAGTTGTAGCCTTCAAGAATCATCCTTCGTCTTCTTTAATTTTGTTCTTTGTATTTTTAATTTAGAGTTCTAGGTTTAATGGCGGCTGCATGAGGCTAAAATGAAATAGTATGATTTAAGCTAGGTCTTAGGGTCTTTTTATAGTGTTTAGGATTAGTTTTAGCCATAGGATAAACCCCAGGATAGATCTGAGCCATCTAAAATCGTCACAAGCCCCCAAAACAAGACCCAGGAGCCAAAACAGGTGCACCAGGCAAATTGGTCCGACCGGGGGGGGGGGGGGTTGACCCCTGGGTCGACATGGGTGTCGACCCATGGGTCGACATGTGTGTCGACCCATTGGGGGGGTCGACACTGATGTCGACCCCCGTGTCGACCCTGCCTGGGGCGGGAAAATTCCCGCCCATTCTGCCTTGGTTGTAATTCGAATCTGAATTCGAATTTGAACTATTTTCGAGCTTGGAATTTTCTGAAAACTTCATTGGGCCATAACTTGGTCATACGGACTCCGTTTTTCGAAAACTCGGACTCTATTTTGCGTATTTTTCCGAGACGAACGGAATGGCATAGCCCGTTTCCCTTGAGTCAGATTTTAGAATTTAATTCTGTCTTGATTTACATTATAACATGTTATTAAAAATACGGGTTGTTACACAGACGATCAATGCTTTTGTTGAAAAGCAGGGCCTTGTGGTTGATGATCAAAGCATAGCATGTTCAAGCATAACTTTGAGTATAGCGTGACTTCGCGAGCCTCACACCCCGGTATGAGTCGAAAACAGGATATAGACTGTAGGGAGTGCACACATTTCTTTCTAGCTAGAGTAGTGTCAGCAACTTACCAGCCCTGACATTTTTACTTATATGGAAGATGGCTTATGAGGTACCTCGGATTTATAGGTTGTTAGTGGCCATATGGAGGTCCAAAGGAATAGGGAAACGTGTGTTCAGGCATAACTAATCCACTACCGTTAGGTGGGGACTGGCCCTACGGCTCCAAGGGTTGCCCATAGGTATGATCCTAAGGCATTTGCTAGAGTGTGTCGAATCGGAGAGGACGATCCCTAGCCTCGATTTCATGATGGAAAACCAATTTCCAATACGACATTACGGTCTTGATTGTAAACTTATAATATGGCGACATAGTATATGGTAGTTATGCCATCTATGATTGATACATTTACTTTAAAGTATTTTAAACTGATTAGACACTAATAATAATAGTAAGATATTATTTTATACGTATCAAGTCATGTTTGATCATTATAAGGTAAAACTCTATCCTCCGGTTTGCGTTGCATTTTGTGATGGGACTTGAGTCTTATAATGATTTCATTTTTCAAAAAGTCATTGCATTATTTCGTATCAAATTTATTTTATCATGCACTGGCAATCCAATGGAGTAAACCCGTTCCGCGTTAGTGGCGTGGTCCTGTGATTCACCATATTATTAGGTAATGTAGAAAGATTTCTCATACCAGTTTCATGACTAACTCCAAGTTTGTTTCACTTTGAAAACTCAGGTGCCCTCTTTTTTTTACACGGGCAGCCAAGTAACAGGTTTAGGTCGCATTGAGACTGTGCTGGATTGGAGACTGCTGGAGGAAGAGACGAAGACCTCTCTTTTATCTTTTATTCAGTTTTGAGACTTTATTCCGTTCTTGGTATTTGATGTACGTTATGGGGTTGAGACTTATTTACTTTTCATTCAGACTTTCTGTTTTTGCTAAGTGGATCCTGCAACTGCGTACCCTGATGTTCAGTTGCTATGATGTTTATGACATTTATCTTTCCGCTGCAATGTTTATGTGTTATGATATTATCTCAGATCTGTTATTGTAGTAAGTATGTTGTATTCCAGATAATTATCCTCACTTTCGCACCATGGAAGTTTGGGGTTATCACATTTTTAAGTGATAAAAATATGGATTTTAATATAAAGTAGACGAGATAAAAATCCTATTTTTAATCTGAAATTGAAGATATAGAAATTCAATATATATATATATATATATATATATATATATGAAGTAGTAATAGAAATTCGATTTTTATAGATATGGATAGCGAATAATTATGTGATTTTATATTATAGAAAGAATAAAAATGTGATTTTTATATCATAGAAAGAATAAAAATGTGATTTCTATATTATAGAAAAAATAAAAATATGATTTTTATTTATTGGAATGAAGCAATAAAAAATATAATTTTTATTATGAACAGCGTGGTAACGACTGCATTGGAATTCCAAACAAATCCAAACGGTTTAGAAGTTCAGATGTAGAACGGCGGAGTGGAACCCAAAGGTGAGAACTCCTCACTTTTTTATAATTTCTAGTTTGAAATATATACTAGGATGTAGATGGTGCTTAGCAGCACCCGATTCCCGTCGTCCACAGACCATGAATGACTTGTTTGTTTGATTGATGTGTTGTGAAATATTGATTGTGTGATGTGGAATGAATAAATATTTTATAGTTAAAAATATAATTCTTAATGTGTATATAAAATAAATATTTCTAAACAAATCGGACGGTTTGTTCATTTACATGCATTTGACTAATATTGATTGGGACGATAAATTTTACACATCGCCCCACTACACAAATAAAAATCTGTGTTTGTTGATTTGAAACCTCACATGGGTGTTGGGATGATATTTGGCGTACACTAATCCCAAATAATTAGATGTATGTCGATCGATTGATTGACAGGCTGTTATAAGCGTTAAATATTTATATTTGATGCTTATGAAGTGTAGAATGCACTTTGGATGATGGTTGATTATTTATCGTTGCTATTATATACATGTGTTTTTGGGAATCCATATAATTAACATTATATGGTAATTGATTGGGCCTCATTCCAAGTTGAAAAAAAAAATCATGTGTTGAATAAAATACATATTCATGTGTTGAATAAAAGAAAATTCATGTGTTGAAATAAATTATTTACTGTTAAAAATATAAATTTAACGTGAATGTGAATAAATAAATATTCATTTACAAATCTCATGTGTTGAATAAAATATATATTCATGTGTTGAATAAAAGAAAATTCATGTGTTGAAGAAAATATTCATTTGTTGAATAGAATAACGAAGTTATTGAAATATATAAAGTCGTGTTGATTAGATATGCGCCATTTTGACATGAACGATATCTATATCGATTTTATTCATTTTTATAATGAATATCAAAAAGGAATTGATGTTAAAATATAATATTTTGAAAATACTATCATTTATATACCGATAATAAGAAATGTTCAATTTTGATTTGAAATTGAATATGAAGCTGAAATCGTTTTGAAAAGGAATTTAAAATGATTTATAAAATATGTTTTAAAAGGAAATCGACGAAATACATATAATATATATATTATATATATAATGGCCTGAATAGAACGCGCCGTGTTGCGGCAGTTCGCGAATTTCGACCATTGACTTCGAATGGACATTACAGGAGATCCGACCTTCAGATTCTCCTAAAACTGGAACCGTTGGGTTCGTATCGAAAAGAGCTTTCTAACGAATATTAGAGATTTGAAATCTAACGGTTGGATTTGGAATTATGTCCAAATAAATTTTGGAAAAGGTTGCTGTAAGTGCAGGTCGATGGCCGTTGATGGAAATCGATTGTACGGGCCTTGATAAAATTATTAAAAATATCAATAATTAGTGTAAAATCATATGAAATGATTTGGGAAGAATTGGGATGAAATGTTCAAAATTTGAAAAGATAAAAATAGATTTTTATCGAAATGAACTAGTTTTGAACTAGAATTATAATCCCATTTATTTTTAAAATAAATAAAGTGGATTTGAAATAGTTTTGAAAATAACCAGAATTTCCAATATATAAATTGGAAATGGATTTGAATCGAAATTGTCTTTGGAATATTTCGATGCTGGATTTCGTGACTATACAGAAATTGTTATGGAAATTTGAAAGATATATTTATATCGTTATTTCCAATACGATATTTGTTGGTCATAGAATTTTATATTCAGAGCCTTGTGTTTAATATCAAATGGGATTTGGCTTAATCGTGAATGGTGTCTTCATTAACACTGCTCTTAAACCCAGTTGAGAAAAAGATTAAATCTTTTTATTTAGATTTAATGAAGTATGCCAATTAAATGGTATTTAATTGGAATTGAATTGATTTTTGGGTTTATCGTTTACGGTGTTTTAAATAACACTTGTTCTTTAACCCGATAATTAAGGGAATGTGAATTGGGTTTATCATGAACAGTGTTTTAACGATATTCGTTCTTTAACCCGATTTACAATGAAATGTGATTTGGAATTTATAAATCTTTTGTTAAGATTTGAAGGAGATTTTCTAAAGTAAAGGTTTCCAATTTAATAAAATAAACTGGAATGGAATGGAATTCGATTTGGTAATAATCGAAGTGAATTTTTGTGATGAAGATAACTAATATATCTGGAATTTAAAAGGCTTTACCGTTATTCCATTTATATTATTAGTCGGATATGGAAGTTTATATCGATTATATATATCGATTTGTTTTCCACGAAGATTCCATTGTAAATGGAATGTGATTTTGGGTTGTCATGAATGGTATCTTTAATAATACTGTTCTTAGACCCAACGGAGTTAAGAAAATCAGAAACGAACTGAAGATTAGTTAAGTTGATTGGTTTCCTGGGTATTGATCTGATGTTGGTTTTGGCCTTCGGGGTTATTACTCAGGGAATTGTTCACTTGCTAATTTACAGTTAAAGGCTGATGGAATGGAATGTGATTTTGGGTTTATAGTGAATCGTGTTTTAAATGACATTGGTTCTTTAACCTAGTTAAAGAAAGGATATGATTTCCCAAGTTAAATAATCATTAATATTGATTTTTGGGAAGATTAAGACCAAGTGAAGTTTTAATGAATCTGTAATTAGATTGAAATGATCGAGAATGGAGTATCACCAGTTTTGCTCCAGGCGATAGCTAAATATTTAATTAGATTTGAACGTGAAATGGTAATTGAATTTACCGATAACACCGTGGTGTTAGATATGAAGTATGACCAGTTCTACTTCATAAGATGAATAAGTTGGGGTTTGGAATATTAACAAGTGATTACTTCGGTAAGGTTCGCTAATCCAGAATAGTTTGGATAAACCATAATTTGGTTTGAATTGATATACAAAAGAAAATTAAAGAATAAATTTAAAGACTTTATCTTTGATAAAATTAATGGGAACCTTTCCAAAGTATAAGAATATTTGAATAAAAGAATATTCTGAATTGGAATGAGGCGTATGTTGTGTTTGTGTAACACTTGTTGATTATATACGCGAGTTATTCAGAACGACCGGGTTTATCCCATTCTTAACAACTGATTCGACGATGTGTCGAGGATGAAGACGGTGGTCGAAGACCGGAGGTTTTCTCATCGTTTGGATAATTACTGATGATATTGATTGGGCTGTACACCCAAGAGGAGGGAATCAGTTGGTGATCGCCCAGACGTACTTGGAGATCGATGGATATGCGAGGTACAAGGTGCCTACGGTTTCGTTCAGACCTAGAACGGACTCGTAAATGGATTGTGTGTTTGACATTGGATATCATTCTGTGTGATTGATGGATATCGGTTGTATGGTGTGGTTTTCCTGTGTGGCATGCTAAGAAGCAAATGATCAAGGCTTTTGTTGAAAATCAAAGTCTTGTGGTTGATGATCAAAGCCCCGCCTATGTGGCATAGCTTTGTGTAGCGTTAATTCGCGAGCCTCACACCCCGGTTGTGAACCAGAAACGGGAGAGAACATCAGGGAGGGCATGTGTTTCCTTTTAGCTAGGGTGGTGTCAGTGACCTACCAGCCCTGACATTTATATTATTTTCACCTGTGTGGTTATTGGATTGCGAGGCGCCTCAGATATATCGGTGACTATGTGGAGCCGATGGAGTCATTTGGCTCATTACCGCCCCAAAGGGCGGGGAAACGCAGTGTTCAGGCATTATAATCCACATCGGGTGGACCGGCGCTGACGATCCAAGGGGCAGTTGCGGCTGTTCCTGAGGGGCAGGCTAGAGCGTCTCGAATTCAGTGAGGACGATCCCTTGCCTCGGTTCACAGATGGAAATCCAACTTCCGATACGTGACGTTTGCGGTTTTGATTGTAGGGCCTAGTATTGGCGACATGATATATGGTATCCATGCCGTCTAGGATTGATACATTTATATTTGAAGTTGTTTTATACACTATGCATTTATAATAGTATCAAATGATTTGTTTTTAACGTAACAAGCATGTTTGGCTATTATAATGGAAAACCCTGTCCTCCGGCTTGTGTTGCATTGTGTGGGGGGACCTGGGTCTTATAATAGCTTCATTTTTCCAAAAAGCATTATGTTGTTTTGTTATATGCACCGGTATTCTTAGGGGGAATCCCGTTCCCTGTTATACGGCGTGGTCCCTTGATATATCTGATTCAAAGTAAAGTTTTAAATAACTGTTTTAGTTCTCACACCAGTCAAATGATTGACCTGGAGTTTATTGTTTTAACCTAACTCTGGGTGCCCTTATTTTGACACGGGCAGCTAGTGGTTTTGGTTTTGCCAATTTATATTCACAGGATCCTTATTTACTGCTGGAATGATATTCGGAAAGCTCTGTATCCGCATATTCCTTTCAGTTGTGTTTTGTATTATTTTCCGCTGCTATGTAATGTAATTTAAATCTCTGATATTTTATGATGTATAATATTTATTCATACTCTGTATATTCTTGTATTCCAATGGAATTTTTGTAATAAGCAATGAAATGTTCTTCTGTTTGTATTCTGATTTATCTTGTACTCAAAGCAATCCGTGCTTTCCTTCATGGGGAAGTTCGGGTCGTTTCATTTTGGTATCAGAGCTTTGGTTTACAAAGCTCGAGGACAAGACATATTAGAGCCGAATGAAAGAATTCATCAGAGATTGGATTAGTAATATCCAAGGAGAATGACTCGTTATAGATAGGATCAGTAGTATCCTAGAACGAGTGTGAAGAGTGATGTTTTTTTAAATAAAATTGAAAACAAATATTGTTTTGAAAAAATTAAACCTTATTCAATGTATTTGAATATTTATTTGTATTAATTTGGACAATCCAATATATAAAGATTTTGCATATACGTCTGATCCGCTTGTATTTGAAGTTTTAATATACTGGATAGATATAGAATCACACTCTAGTCGCCCGGGGATAATTCTGGTGATGGTGCATCATCGCCAGTATTTACTTTCGAGTTTCAAAAGTGGGATTTCTATATATTCCAATTGACTGGTGTGAGAACCAAAATTAGATAGGGCTATTTTTGTGATTTGGCATCAAAAACATGATTTTCTCTACGTATATCAAGGTATGAATTGTAAATTTATCAACTAATTGATTGCTGATTGTGTTGTTTGATTATTGTTTGAGTAATTAAAATTTGAACCATTTAGCCAAATTGTATCAAATGTTGAACTGTATTGAAAATTGTTTGGAATTGCATACATGTACATATATATGTGTGAACTGGTCATAGCAAGGAGGCTAGAGAAGAGGAATAAAATTGTTTGCCTGACAAATAGGTAAATGTTTATCGTCTTTCTTGGGGTTTTTGATGATTTTATGAGCCAATTAGCTAGCCGCTTGGCTGTTACTTTTTCTTTTTGGATTAGAGAGGCCTGTATGGAAATTTCGGATTTTCCCGGTGCTCCCGTGCAGGGGAGCTTATGAGGAAATTTTTCGAAAATTTAGGGTGTTAGCCAAATTTTTGAAAAATTTGAAATTTTTTTAGAAATTGAAAAGTTGAAGAACTTAAGCCATAATGAAAATAATGAAAGTTGAGTTGATTTGTAAAACAACTTTCAGCTTCGTTCCTTTTCGGGGATGAAAAGTTTTAAGTGGGGAAGATGGTAATAACCCAGAAAATCCGAGCCAATTCAAAAAATTTATTTTCGCAATTTTGATGAATTTTGAATATTTAAAATGAATTATTTTAAATAATAACGATGGGATATTTATTTTGAATAGAATTAGAACGTATATATTTTATTTGAATAGTCGTTAGAATATAATTATTTATTTTTCATTATAAAAGGAATTGAAAATGGCGCGCTAGTTTGAAAATTCGATTTCAAAGTTCAAATGAATGTACAGGATTCAAAATAAATTGGATTTTAGTGAAACCAAAAATATTTAAATCTGTTTACGATTATATTTCCAACGAATCCGAAAAATTGAAATTTCATTAAAAAGTTATGTCCAATTGAAAATTCAGAATAGTCGCTATGGAATTTTGGGCCTTAAAAATGGAAATTTTGCAAGCGACCTATGTTTTCGACGAAACCACTTTTGTTGGATCCGGGATGTCTAGTTATTGCTAGATTTCAAAATTCGTAATTTTTTGAATCAATATGTGAGCGTGGCAAAAGAAAACGAGTTTTAGCAGTTTCAGTCAATTTCGATCTACCAGAAAAGGGCCATTTTTCAAACGGTCTTCAACTTTGATGAAATTAGTTTTTTTAGAACCATATCGTCAATACGAAGCTAGAAAATATTTTTTTGGGAATTTTTAGAGTCCGTATGTGGCCCCGGTAAATTGAAATATGTGTTCAAATTCAATATATAGATTTATATTTTGATTTTGATGGAAACCGATCGAAACAACCAAACTGGCTTATGATACATATCCCATTGTGTTCGGAATGGGGGCAATTAGCTAGGGACGACAGGCGATGGGTCTCGTTTGGGGATCGAAATTTAAAGTTACTTTTTGGAAATTTAAAATAATTAAATTATTATAAACCCCCAAACCTTTCTCCCTCATTCAGTCAACCCCCCTCCCCGTTACTTTTTCAAAATAAAAAAAAAACCGCTCCTCTGTAACGACCCAGAAAATGTGAACCAAATTAAAATTTTTGAATTGGCTAAAATAAGGGATTTTAAATATTTAAAATAAATATTTTAAATAATAGCGATGAAAACTAAGTTTGAATCGACCATTGAAAACGAATATAATTAATTATAATTATAAACAAGGCCTTAAATGGCGCTGCAGTTTCAAAAATTGAATTCAAACTTTGTCGGACTGTACCGAGTGCAAACCAAAACGGATTTGAGTGAAACCAAAAATATTTAAATCTGTTAGTGAATACCTTTCTAACGAATCTGAAAAATCGAATTTTCATAGCGGAAAGCAAAAGTTATGGCCAAATGAATTTTCAGAAAGGTCGCTATGGAATTTATATAGCCCGTGAAATTGGCCATTTTGCAAACGACCTTGGAATTCGACGAAACCACTTTTGTTGGATCCGAGATGTGAAGTTATTGCTAGGTTTCAAATTTCATAAATTGTGAAGCTAGTATGTGAGCGTGGCAAAGGAAAACGTGTTTTGGTCAATTATAGTTAAATTGGATCGACCAGAAATGGGCCTTTTTGCAAACTATCTCAGAATTCGACGAAACTAGTTTTGTTGGGACCGTATCGTCAAAACCTAGCCAGATTTATTTTTCTGGAATTTTTCGAATCAGTTTGTGGCCCTGGCAAATTGAAATGTACGTTCAAATCGAATATTGAATGTTATATATTTTAATTTGAAGGAAAACTGACTGAAACAGTCGAATGGGCCTGCGAAACATATCCCATTGTGTTCGGAATGGGGGTAAAACGCTAGGGACGACATTCGTTGGGTTTGATTTCGAGTTCGTGGGAGAAAACCCTAATTTTCGAATAAATATAAATATCGGCCAATAGAAAATTTTCATTCATTAATTAAAAATATAAAAAAAAATCCGTAAACCCCCCGTAACAGCCGATATCGACGGCGAGAATTCTTCAAATCTTCCCGACCAGATCGCCGCCGCCTCGCTCCACGATAGGTCGCGCCACCACCTGGAAACAAAGCGCCTCTCCTTCGTCTTCAAATCAAGACCCACACCACCCTTCATCGTCGCTGCCTCGACGAGCACGAGCCCCGAGAAGTCAGCAACTTCACCACCGTCAATCTCTTTCCTCCGACCACCGAACAGGCTGCGACCACCACACCCTGGAGCGCCTCTCGAAGCTCTTCCGTGTGGCGTAGCCCGATCGCCTTCTCGTTTCAAGGATTCGCCGAAAACCCTAAACCTAGTTTTGAACAGGTATACGACTTGTTTGATTTTCAACAGCTTTAACACCTTTAAACCGTTGCAAACCGTGTAAAAATCATATCTTTTTGCTAAGTGGTCGAAATTCGATGAAACAGGAAACATCATGACCGTGTGGATTTCTTCTACATTTTAGAAGAGACCGCATATTTTTCTGAGCCTTCTGCTATTTTTGGTGGAGTGGAACCCAATGTGAGATTTCTAATTTATAAACGATATGGAAAACGACGATGTATAAATTATATGATCGATGTATGAGTTATATAAGCGTTGTACACCTCATGTATAAGCGTTGTATAAGTTGTACGTTCGATGTATAAGTTGTATATGCGTTGTAAAAATTATATATGTGTTGAAATAGAAGTGAATTGCTATATATATATATATATATATATATATATATATATATATACGCCCCTCGTCCACAAACCATGGACGATATTTATTGGTTGTGATTGGTGTGAAAATTGATTGATAGCGAATGGTTGATTGGGATTGTTTGTGGTTGATATTGATCGATTGTGGTTGAAAAATACCCATTTGGTTGAGAATATTTGGTTGAAACCACATAGTATTAGTTTGTGGAAATGAAATAAATATATACATGCCGTCTGCGTGCGAACTAGATGCATGATCCCCATTGTCAAAAACCGCGAGGTTTTAAGGTAGAGCGAGGAGCCGTACTAGGGACGGTCCCGGTTTTAACTACCCTGCCGTTATGCTGCCAAAATTTTGAATAATATTCATGTGTTTGAATTATTTTCATTTGCTGAAACTATATTTATTCGTTGAATAGAAAACCTTCATGTGTTGAATCGATATTCATTCGTTGATTAGAAATTCATGTGTTGAATGGTATCCGTGTTTTAAATATAAAAATCACATTTTTATCTATATATATAAACTATAGAACACCTTCATGTGTTGAATCGATATTCATTCGTTGAATTGAAATTCATGTGTTGAATGGTATTCCTATTTTTAAAACAAATTGTTTTATAATAAAAATCACATTTTTTTATCATATATATGAACTATATAAAATAATCTCCCCTTTTAAATAAATTGTTTTAAAATAAAAATCTTATTTTTATCACCTATATTAACTATATAAAATAATCGTGTTTTGAAATAAATTGTTTTACATTTAAAATCTCATTTTTATTATATACATGAATTGGTAAAAATAGTGGATTGTTGAAATAGAAGCCAGTTAGATAAAAATATCATTTTTATCAAATGTGTGAAAAGAATATAGTTTTTGAAATCGAAGAATCGATATATATAAATAGAATTAAAATATATCGAATAATGACGCTGCAGTTCGTATTTTGAAATCGAAATTTCAAACGATTATACCGGGAGATCCGACCATCAGATTTTCCTAAAATCGCAACCGTTGGATTCGCCTTGGAAATATCTTTCCAACGGCACCAACTTTGTAAAAATCCAACGGTTGGATTGTCTGGAATGTTTAATTCAAATCTGAAGAAAAACAGCGCCAGAATCAATTATATATATATATAATTATATTTATTCGAATAACGACGCTGCAGTTCGTACTTTGAAATCGAAACTTCAAACGATTGTACCGGGAGATCCGACCGTCGGAATTTCCCGAAACTGGAACCGTTGGATTCGTTTTGAGAAGATCTTTATAATGTTGTAAATTTTGTAAAGATCCAATGGTTAGATTTTCAAATATGTGTAAATCAAATCTGAAGAAAAACAGCGCCACAGCCGCGTTATGGCCCGGAGCGTCGTTTTGAATAAATTGGCTATTTTAAAATAAATAAAAATAGCGATAAATTGTTATAAAATATTATAAACGATATGGATGTGATTTAGAAATTAACTCAAGGTTGGCTAAGACGAATGGTTTCCTGGGTGTTGATCTGATGTTGGTTTCGGCCTTCGGGGTTAATATTTGGGAAATCGTTCTCTTACCGATTAACGGTTAGTGACTAATGAATTGAAATGATGCGTGTATATGTTAGTGTTGCACTTGTTTATTATATATGCGAGTTGCTTAGAAAGACCGGGTTTATCCCATTCTGAATAACTGAACCGACGATAAGAAATCGAAGATAAAGACGGTGGTCGAAGACCGGAGATCTTCACCTCGTTTGGATGGTAACCGAGGTCCTGATTGGGAGGCATCCCGAAATATGGATAATGAGTGGTGATCATCCAGACGTACGTGGTGATCGATGGGTTTGCGAGGTATTTAGTGCCTCCGGTTTCGTTCAGACCCAGAACGGACTAGCAAATGGACAGTGTGTTTGACATTGGAATTTATTCTGTGTGATTGATAGCCATCAGTTGCACGGTGTGAATTGCTTGTGTAGCATGCTAAGATGCAGTGATCAGGTTTTCTGTTGAAAAGCAAAGTCTTGTGGTGATGATCAAAGCACCGCCTGTGTGGCGTAGCTTTGTGTATAACGTAAAATCGCGAGCCTCACACCACGGTATGAACCAGAAACGGGAGAAAGGACCTCAGGGAGGGCCTTCGTTTCCTCCTAGCTAGAAGTGGCGTCAGTGGTTTTAAACGCCCTGACGAGTTTGACTTATGTGGTTGTTGCTGTTGCGAGGCGCCTCGGTTAGATCGGACGATACGGGTCCGATGGAGCCATTCGTTGGTTCGCTTACGCCCCAAAGGGCGGGGAAACGTAGTGTTCAGGCATTTTAATCCACTTCGTGTGGACCGGCCCTGACGATCCAAGGGTCGATGCGTTCTGATCCCGAGACTCGGGCTAGGAAGTCTCGAATTCGGTAAGGACTATCTTTTGCCTTGGTTCATGATGGAAATCCAATTTCCAAATACGTGACTGTGCGGTTTTGATTGTATACCTATATATGGCGACATAGTGGTATGGGGCTTTAATGCCGTCTATGATTGATAGTTATGATTTGAAATTGTTTTCAAAACACATAAACACTAGCAATAATATCAAATGCCTTTGTTTTGTTCGTATCAAGCATATTTTGGCCGTTATAAGGTAAAAACTCTATCCTCCGGTTTGCGTTGCATTGTGTGATGGGAACTGAGTCTTATATTGGCTTCATTTTTATAAAAAGCACAGCGATGTTTAAAAGAATGATTTGTTTAAAAGCACTGGCAATCCAATGGAGTAAACCCGTTCCACGAAAGTGGCGTGGTCCTGTTATTTGCCATATATTATATATGTTGAGTAGATTTCTCATACCAGTCCCATGACTGACTCGTAGTTTGTTTCACTTTCAAACTCGGGTGCCCCTTTTTCTACACGGGCAGCCTTGTATTCAGGTTTAGCTGGCTTTCTCTGGATAGCTGGAGTTGAAGATGGATTCTATCATTTATCTCTTTTTATGCTGTTCAGCTCCTATTGTACATAATTTGTTTGTTTTCCGCTGTAGAAATTTATGTATAGCTGAACTGTATTTGTACTAAGTAAGATCCTGTATACTGTGTAACTCTGATGATTAATTTTATCCAGTATATTCTATTGTTCATTATCTGGTGTATGTATTTTAATTCTGTTCTACTGTTATTTGTTTCTGTGTTATATTCCACTGATTACCCTCGCCGCCGTGAGTACGGGGTTTGGGGTCGTCACACATGGTATCAGAGCTTTGGTTAAGCTTAAGTCTGGAATATAACATATGGATGAACTCGTCAGAAATAGAACCAGTAGTGTTCTAGGACGGGTAACTCTATACAGATAGGATCAGTAATATCCTAGTATAAGTAAAGCAGAATGGAATACACCCCAGTAGACACATTTACATTGAAGTATTTGTCTCTATATTTTGAAATATCTTTTCTGTTGACCTAGACACTTTGTTTGCCAATTGCAGACGTACTAGAAAATGAGTGACATGAACAGAAGAAATAATCGTATGGCTCGACCAGTTAATGAGCCAATTGTGCTCCCGTAGCCAGAATCCGATATAGAAGTTCTATTCAAGAGATTTCGAAATCTGGGTGGGTCGCCATTCTTAGGCAAGGAGTCCATTATGGAAACACAAGCTTGGATTCGTTCTGCAGAGAAAATCTTTGAGGGTTTAAAGCTGAGAGACGATCAGAAAAGATTACTGGCGTCTTGGGCACTCAAAGAAGAAGCTTTGTTTTGGTGGGATTCAATTATTAAAGATAATCCAGAAGGTGATATCACCTGGGACAAATTCAAAGTGATTTCCTTAGAAAGATTTACTCCTCCCGAAGCAACCGAGCGATTATGTGATGAATTTTCTTATTTGATACAAGGTGATATGACCATCCCAGAATATCATAAGAAATTCAACGAACTTGCTCACTTTGATCCTCATCTGATTCAAGATCCAAAGAGGAAAAATCAGAGATTTATTCATTGCCTACAAAGAAAATATCAGAATAGTGTGATGAGGAATGTGAAACTTCCTTTCTCAGAAATGATTTATATGGCTTATCAATACGATGATCTCGACAGGAAGGGTATGTTACCTAACGAAGAAGGGGTCAGTTATAGTAATGAAGATGAGCCTGAAACTGATAATCCCGAGGCCAGTGCAATATCTGAGGTGAGTAAGAAGCCCAAAGTAAATCGAGAAAGGGCCAGATATGAAAAAGAATCAGCAGCGATGGCCACCTGTTCTAACTGCAGGAAACCAGGGCATTTTACCAGGAATTGTAAAACCTCGAAGAAACAAAAGAAGGGGTTTAAACCCGATAACCAGTTTCAAGAGAATAGAAAATGTTGTCAATGTCATCGGATTGGCCATCTTGAAAAGGATTGCAGGCAATTTAAGAAGTCCAAAACAGTACATATAAATGAAGTAGCAGAAGCGTTTGGGCCCTCAACTATTCAAGAAAGGCTAGATGTTTTAGAAGGCACGCTAACTGTCAAAGACATACCAGTTAAAGTACTGTTTGACACTGGCGCGTCACGCAGCTTCATTGCCAAGAATGCAGCTAAGAAACTGGATTTAAACTTGAAGAAGCTCAAGGAACCAATGACTGTCCAGAATCCGGTTGGGGGTTCCATTGATCTCAGTTGGGTTTGTGGAGTGTCGGTTTCCTTCTCTCGTTATCGGTTTCCTACCATCGCAGTCGTCATGAATTTTAAAGAGTTTGATCTTATCTTGGGGTTAGACTGGTTGACCAAATATGAAGCAGAAGTTAAATGCACCGACAGAGTCGTAAAGGCAAAGATTAAATCAGGTGATTATATAACCATTCCCTGTGAAGGTCAGAATGCTAATAGAAAAGACTTCTGGGCAGCTTTGGATGTTTCTCCAGCCCAAATAGAAAATATCCCTGAAGTCGCAGAGAATATTCCTGACCTCATCAAAGATATTCCTGTCATCAAGAACTATGCAGATGTGTTTGAAGAAGTTGTTCGCTTGCCTCCGCAGAGAGAAATAGATTTCAAGATCGCTTTGATTCCCAATGCAAGGACGGTAGTTCACGCTATTCGAAGAATGTCCTTGAAAGAGAAAGAAGAACTTGACAATCAAACACGACAGCTAGTATGGAAGGGTCTTATCAGGCCTAGTTTCTCTGATTGGGGTGCAGTAGTGGTCTTTGTCCCGAAATCTGACGGTACTCTACGTCTATGTGTGGATTATCGTGATCTAAACAAACAAACAATAAAGAACAAATATCCATTGTCGCGGATTGATGATTTGTTAGATCGATTAAATGGCGCACAAGTATTTTCACGAATGGACCTAGCTATAGGTTTCCGTCAACTTCGAATTGCCGAAGAGTGTGTTCCAATGACAGCATTCAGAGGTCCCAACTTATTCTACGAGTGGTTAGTAATGCTGTTCGGCTTATGTAACGCTCCAGCTTACTTCGTTGATCTGATGAATAGAGTGTTCAGAGGGGTTTTGAATAAATTTGTTCTGGTTTTTATTGACGATATTCTGATCTTCTCTAAAACAAAGGCCGAACATGAAAAACATTTGGAACAAGTGTTAGAAATCCTCAGAAGGAATGTATTGAAAGCAGTTTTCTGTGTGAAATAATAAATGTCGCCATAGGATAGTAACAATTAATTTTGAACTACATTACATGGCATACTTTGGAAGATAGGCATACTTCATCATATACCACATAAGCATTTGGAGCTTGTGTGACGAGGTGGAAGATTTACCATACGAGCGAGAGGCTTGTATGGCAATGATTATATTTTACAGGTTGAAATAATGACCGATATGGACTATTTAAATTGTAACGATTAAATTGCCAGATTAATAAAAACCCCACACGGGTCTGGAGTTGACAATAATCACGTCTCTCTAGTTATTAGATACGGCACATGGACTATTTATTTCCCCCACGGGGCAGTGTGACGAGAATTTATTCTCTAGAGTTATTATCAATACATGCTCCCCTGTAAACACCAGAATATATCACTATAAATATGTGTATGCTTATTAGGATTTATTGGGTACCTAATACGGTGTTAGCCAAATTTTTGAAGAATTAGAAATTTCTCAGAAACTGAAAAGTTGGAGAATTGAAGCCAGATCGAACGTAGAGTTGATTAATCAAACCACTTTCGACTTTGTTCCTTTTCGGGGACGAAAAGTTTTAAGTGGGGGAGATTGTAACGACCCAGAAAATCTTAACCAATTTAAAAATTTTAAATTGGCTAAAATAAGGGAGTTTAAATATTTAAAATAAATATTTTAAATAATAGCGATGAAAACTGAGTTTGAATCGACCATTGAAAACGAATATAATTAATTATAAATATAAACAAGGCCTGAAATGGCGCTGCAGTTTCAAAAATTGAATTCAAACTTTGTCGGACTGTACCGGGTGCAAAACAGAACGGATTTGAGTGAAACAAAAAATATTTAAATCTGTTAGTGAATACCTTTCTAACGAATCTGAAAAATCTAATTTTCATAGCGGAAAGCAAAAGTTATGGCCAAATGAATTTTCAGAAAGGTCGCTATGGAATTTATATAGCCGTGAAATTGGCCATTTTGCAAACGACCTCAGAATTCGACGAAACCACTTTTGTTGGATCCGGGATGTGAAGTTATTGCTAGGTTTCAAATTTCATAAATTTTGAAGCTAGTATGTGAGCGTGGCAAAGGAAAACGTGTTTTGGTCAATTATAGTTAAATTGGATCGACCAGAAATGGGCCTTTTTGCAAACGGTCTTAGAATTTGACGAAACTAGTTTTGTTGGGACCGTATCGTCAAAACCTAGCCAGATTTATTTTTCTGGAATTTTTCGAATCAGTTTGTGGCCCTGGCAAATTGAAATGTACGTTCAAATCGAATATTGAATGTTATATATTTTAATTTGAAGGAAAACTGACTGAAACAGTCGAATGGGCCTGCGAAACATATCCCATTGTATTCGGAATGGGGGTAAAACGCTAGGGACGACAGTCGTTGGGTTTGATTTCGAGTTCGTGGGAGAAAACCCTAATTTTCGAATAAATATAAATATCGGCCAATAGAAAATTTTCATTCATTAATTAAAAATAAAAAAAAATCCGTAAACCCCCCGTAACAGCCGATATCGACGGCGAGAATTCTTCAAATCTTCCCGACCAGATCGCTGCCGCCTCGCTCCACGATAGTTCGTGCCACCACCTGGAAACGAAGCGCCTATCCTTCGTCTTCAAATCAAGACCCACACCACCCTCCATCGTCGCCGCCTCGACGAGCACGAGCCCCGAGAAGTCAGCAACTTCACCGCCGTCGATCTCTTTCCTCCGATCACCGAACAGGCTGCGACCACCACACCCTGGAACGCCTCTCGAAGCTCTTCCGTGTGGCGTAGCCCGATCGCCTTCTCGTTTCAAGGATTCGCCGAAAACCCTAAACCTAGTTTTGAAAAGGTATACGGCTTGTTTGATTTTCAACAGCTTTAACACCTTTAAACCGTTGCAAACCTTGTAAAAATCATATCTTTTTGCTATGTGGTCGAAATTCGATGAAATAGGAAACATCGTGACCGTGTGGACGTCTTCTACATTTTAGAAGAGACCGCATATTTTTCTGAGCCTTCTACTATTTTTGGTGGAGTGGAACCCAATGTAAGATTTCTAATTTATAAACGATATGGAAAATGACGATGTATAAATTATATGATCGATGTATGAGTTATATAAGCGTTGTACACCTCATGTATAAGCGTTGTATAAGTTGTACGTTCGATGTATAAGTTGTATATGCGTTGTAAAACTTATATATGTGTTGAAATAGAAGTGAATTGCTATATAAATATATATATATATATATACACCTCTCGTCCACAAACCATGGACGATATTTATTGGTTGTGATTGGTGTGAAAATTGATTGATAGCGAATGGTTGATTGGGATTGTTTGTGGTTGATATTGATCGATTGTGGTTAAAAAATACCCATTTGTGGTTGAGAATATTTGGTTGAAACCACATAGAATTAATTTGTGGAAATGAAATAAATATATACATGCCGCCTGCGTGCGAACTAGATGCATGATCCCCATTGTCAAAAACCGCGAGGTTTTAAGGTAGAGCGAGATGCCGTACTAGGGACGGTCCCGGTTTTAACTACCCTGCCGTTATGCTGCCGAAATTTTGAATAATATTGATGTGTTTGAATTATTTTCATTTGCTGAAACTATATTTATTCGTTGAATAGAAAACCTTCATGTGTTGAATCAATATTCATTCGTTGATTAGAAATTCATGTGTTGAATGGTATTCGTGTTTTAAATATAAAAATCACATTTTCATCTATATATATAAACTATAGAACACCTTCATGTGTTGAATCGATATTCATTCGTTGAATTGAAATTCATGTGTTGAATGGTATTCCTATTTTTGAAACAAATTGTTTTATAATAAAAATCACATTTTTTTATCATATATATGAACTATATAAAATAATCTCCCCTTTTAAATAAATTGTTTTAAAATAAAAATCCTATTTTTATCACCTATATTAACTATATAAAATAATCGTGTTTTGAAATAAATTGTTTTACATTAAAAATCTCATTTTTATTATATACATGAATTGGTAAAAATAGTGGAGTGTTGAAATAGAAGCCAGTTAGATAAAAATATCATTTTTATCAAATTAGTGAAAAGAATATAGTTTTTGAATCGAAGAATCGATATATATAAATAGAATTAAAATATATCGAATAACGATGCTGCAGTTCGTATTTTGAAATCGAAATTTCAAATGATTATACCGGGAGATCCGACCATCAGATTTTCCTGAAATCGCAACCGTTGGTTTCGCCTTGGAAATATCTTTCCAACGGCACCAACTTTGTAAAAATCCAACGGTTGGATTGTCTGGAATGTTTAATTCAAATCTGAAGAAAAACAACGCCAGAATCGGTTATATTTTTATATATATATATATAAATATAATTATATTTAATCGAATAACGACGCTGCAGTTCGTACTTTGAAATCAAAACTTCAAACGATTGTACTGGGAGATCCGACCGTCGGAATTTCCCGAAACTGGAACCGTTGGATTCGTTTTGAGAAGATCTTTATAATGATGTAAATTTTGTAAAGATCCAACGGTTAGATTTTCAGATATGTGTAAATCAAATCTGAAGAAAAACAACGCCACAGCCGCGTTATGGCCCGGAGCGTCGTTTTGAATAAATTGGCTATTTTAAAATAAATAAAAATACCGATAAATTGTTATAAAATATTATAAACGATATGGATGTGATTTAGAAATTAACTAAAGGTTGGCTAAGACGAATGGTTTCCTGGGTGTTGATCTGATGTTGGTTTCGGCCTTCGGGGTTAATATTTGGGAAATCGTTCTCTTACTGATTGACGGTTAGTGACTAATGAATTGAAATGATGCGTGTATATGTTAGTGTTGCACTTGTTTATTATATACGCGAGTTGCTCAGAAAGACCGGGTTTATCCCATTCTGAATAACTGAACCGATGATAAGAAATCGAAGATAAAGACGGTGGTCGAAGACCGGAGATCTTCACCTCGTTTGGATGGTAACCGAGGTCCTGATTGGGAGGCATCCCGAAATATGGATAATGAGTGGTGGTCGTCCAGACGTACGTGGTGATCGATGGGTTTGCGAGGTATTTAGTGCCTCCGGTTTCGTTCAGACCCAGAATGGACTAGCAAATGGACAGTGTGTTTGACATTGGAATTTATTCTGTGTGATTGATAGCCATCAGTTGCACGGTGTGAATTGCCTGTGTAGCATGCTAAGATGCAGTGATCAGGGCTTCTGTTGAAAAGCAAAGTCATGTGGTGATGATCAAAGCACCGCCTGTGTGGCGTAGCTTTGTGTATAACGTAAAATCGCGAGCCTCACACCCCGGTATGAACCAAAAACGGGAGAAAGGACCTTAGGGAGGGCCTGCATTTCCTCCTAGCTAGAAGTGGCGTCAGTGGTTTTACACGCCCTGACGAGTTTGACTTATGTGGTTGTTGCAGTTGCGAGGCGCCTCGGTTAGATCGGACTATCCGGGTCTGATGGAGCCATTCGTTGGTTCGCTTACGCCCCAAAGGGCGGGGAAACGTAGTGTTCAGGCATTTTAATCCACTCCGTGTGGACCGGCCCTGACGATCCAAGGGTCGATGCGTTCTGATCCTGAGACTCGGGCTGGGCAGTCTCGAATTCGGTAAGGACTATCTTTTGCCTTGGTTCATGATGGAAATCCAATTTCCAAATACGTGACTTTGCGGTTTTGATTGTATACCTATATATGGCGACATAGTGGTATGGGGCATTAATGCCGTATATGATTGATAGTTATGATTTGAAATTGTTTTCAAAACACATAAACACTAGCAATAATATCAAATGCCTTTGTTTTATTCGTATCAAGCATATTTTGGCCGTTATAAGGTAAAAACTCTATCCTCCGGTTTGCGTTGCATTGTGTGATGGGAACTGAGTCTTATAATGGCTTCATTTTTATAAAAAGCATAGCGATGTTTAAAAGAATGATTTGTTTAAAAGCATTGGCAATCCAATGGAGTAAACCCGTTCCACGAAAGTGGCGTGGTCCTGTGATTTGCCATATATTAAATGTGTTGAGTAGATTTCTCATACCCGTCCCATGACTGACTCGTAGTTTGTTTCACTTTCAAACTCGGGTGCCCCTTTTTCTACACGGGCAGCCTTGTATTCAGGTTTTGCTGGCTTTCTCTGGATAGATGGAGCTGAAGATGGATTCTATCATTTATCTCTTTTTATGTTGTTCAGCTCCTATTGTTCATATTTTGTTTGTTTTCTGCTGTAGACATTTATGTATAGCTGAACTGTATTTGTACTAAGTAAGATCCTGTATACTATGTAACTTTGATGATTACTTTTATCCAGTATATTCTATTGTTCATTATCTGGTGTATGTATTCTAATTCTGTTCTGCTGTTATCTGTTTCTGTGTTATATTCCATTGATTACCCTCGCCGCCGTGAGTACGGGGTTTGGGGTCGTCACATCCTCCTCTTTTCCGTTCAACGCCGAGCTCCTCCCCCCGCTGCGCCATCAACCACCGCTGACCCCTTCCTCGTGGCACGCACCCCCTCCAGCGCGAGACCCTAACCGCGCTCGAATGGAATGTTGCCCCTTTGCAGACCCCCACCGCGACTTCGAGCCACCACCAGACTCCGGCGCCGCACCCAGCCACCTTTGGCTCCACCTTAGCCACCTCCCACGTCCGCCTGCCCTTCTCGAGTCCCTAGGAATAAGGTGAGTCTTCCGATTAAAACTTCTTGCTTTTAAAGTATATGATTTCTTGCTTATGAAATCATATGATTTTAGAAAGAAAAAGTTAGATTTTTAAATGATAAAAATCTGAATTTTAATATGAAGTAGACGAGATAAAAATCCAATTTTTAATCTGGAATTGAAGCTATAGAAATTCGATATATATATATATATATGAAGTAGTAATAAAAATTCGATTTTTATAGATATGGATAGCAAATAAAAATGTGAATTTTATATCATAGAAAGAATAAAAATGTGATTTTTATATTATAGAAAGAATTAAAATGTGATTTTTATATTATAGAAAGAATTAAAATATGATTTTTATTTATTGGAATGAAGCAATAAAAATATAATTTTTATTATGAACAGCGTGGTAAGGACTACATTGGAATTTCAAACAAATCTAAACGGTTTAGAAGTTCAGATGTAGAACGGCGGAGTGGAACCCAAAGGTGAGAACTCCTCACTTTTATTTTAATTTCTAGTTTGAAATATATACTAGGATGCAGACGGTGCTTAGCAGCACCCGACACCCGTCATCTACAGACCATGGATGACTTGTTTGTTTGATTGATGTGTTGTGAAATATTGATTGAGTGATGTGGAATGAATAAATATTTTATAGTTAAAAATATAATTTTTAACGTGTATATAAAATAAATATTTATAAACAAATCGGACGGTTTGTTTGTGTACACCCATTTGACTAATATTGATCGGGACGATAAATTTTACACATCGCCCAACTGCATAAACAAAAATCTGTGTTTGTTGATTTGAAACCCCACACGGGTGTTGGGATGATATTTGGCGTACACTAATCCCAAATAATTAGTTGTATGTCAATCGATTGATTGACAGGCTGTTATAAGCTATAAATATTTATATTTGATGCTTATGCAGTGTAGAATGCACTCTAGATGATGGTTGATTATTTATCGTTGCTATTATATACATGTGTTATATGGAATCCATATAATTAACATTATATGGTAATTGATTGGGCCTCATTCCAAGTTGGAAACAAAAGAAAATTCATGTGTTGAATAAAATATATATTCATGTGTTGAATAAAAGAAAATTCATGTGTCGAAATAAATTATTTATCATTAAAAATATAAATTTAACGTGTACGTGAATAAATAAATATTCATTTACAAATCTCATGTGTTGAATAAAATATATATTCGTGTGTTGAATAAAAGAAAATTCATGTGTTGAAGAAAATATTCATTTGTTGAATAGAATAACGAAGTTATTGAAATATAAAAAGTCGTGTTGATTAGATATGTGCCATTTTGACGTGAACGATATCTATATTGATTTTATTCATTTTTATAATGAATATCGAAAAGGAATCGACGTCAAAATATAATATTTTGAAAATACTATCATTTATATATCGATGATCAGGAATATTCAATTTTGATTTGAAATTGAATTTGAAGTTGAAATCGTTTTGAAAACGAATTTAAAACGATTTATAAAATATGTTTTAAAAGGAAATCGACGAAATATATATAATATATTATATATATATATATAATGGCCTGAATAGAACGCGCCACGCTGCGGCAGTTCGCGAATTTCGACCATTGACTTCGAATGGACATTTCGGGAGATCCGACCTTCGGATTCTCCTAAAACCGGAACCTTTGGGTTTGTATCAAAAAGATCTTTCTAACGAATATTAGAGATTTGAAATCTAATGGCTGGATTTGGAATTATGTCCAAATAAAATTTGGAAAAGGTCGTTGTAATTGCAATTCGATGGCCGTTGATGGAAATCGACTATACGTGCCTTGATAAAATTATAAAAAATATCAATAATTAGTGTAGAATCATAAGAAAAGATTTGGGAAGAACTAGGATGAAAAATTCCAAATTTGAAAAGATAAAAATAGATTTTTATCGAAATGAACTAGTTTTGAACTAGAATTATAATCCCATTTATTTTTAAAATAAATAAAGTGGATTTGAAATGGCTTTGAAAATAACCAGAATTTCCAATATATAAATTGGAAATGGATTTAAATCGAAATTGTCTTTGGAATATTTCGATGTTGGATTTCATCATTATACAGATATTGTTATGGAAATTTGAAAGATATATTTATATCGTTATTTCCAATACGATATTTTTTGGTCATAGAATTTGATATTGAATATAAGCCGATATATTTTCTATTCAGAGCCTTGTATTTAATATCAAATGGGATTGGCGTTTGTCGTGAATGGTGTCTTCATTAACACTGTTCTTAAACCCAGTTGAGAAAAATATTAAATCTTTTTATTTAGATTTAGTGAAGTATATCAATTAAATGGTATTTAATTGGAATTTAATTTGAATTGATTTTTGGGTTTATCGTGAACGGTGTTTTAAATAACACTTTTTCTTTAACCCGATAATTAATCGAATGTGAACTGGGCTTATCGTGAACTGTGTTTTAACGACATTCGTTCTTTAACCCGATTTACAGTGAAATGTGATTTGGAATTTATAAATCTTTTGTTAAGATTTAAAGGAGATTTTCCAAAGTAAAGTTTTCTAATTTAATAAAATAAATTGGAATGGAATGGAATTCGATTTGGTAATAATCGAAGTGAATTTCAGTGGAGGAAGACAACTAATATATCTGGAATTTAATAGGCTTTGTCGTTATTCCATTTATATCATTAGTCGGATATGGAAGTTTATATCGATTATATATATATATATATGTCGATTTGTTTTCCATGAAGATTCCATTGTAAATGAAATGTGATTTTGGGTTGTCGTGAACGGTTTCTTTAATAATACTGTTCTTAGACCCAACGGAGTTAAGAAAATCAGAAACTAACTAAAGATTAGTTAAGTTGAATGGTTTCCTAGGTATTGATCTAATGTTGGTTTCGGCCTTCTGGGTTATTACTTAGGGAATTGTTCATTTGCTAATTTACGGTTAAAGGCTAATGGAATGGAATGTGATTTTAGGTTTATAGTGAACCATGTTTTAAATGACATTGGTTCTTTAACCCAGTTAAAAACAGGATATGATTTCCCAAGTTAAATAATCATTAATATTGATTTTTAGGAAGATTAAAACCAAGTGAAGTTTTAATGAATCTTTAATTAGATTGAAATGATCGAGAATGGAGTATCACCAGTTTTGCTCCAGGCGATAGTTAAATCTTTAATTAGAATTGAACGTGAAATGGTAATTGAATTTACCGATAACACCATGGTGTTAGATATGAAGTATGACCAGTTTTACTTCATGGGATGAATAGGTTGGGGTTGGGAAATTTAACAAGTGATTACTTCGGTAAGGTTCGCTAATCCCGACTAGTTTGGATAAACCATAATTTGGTTTGAATTGATATTCAAAAGAAGATTAAAGAATAGATTTAAAGAATTTATCTTTGATAAAATTAATGGGAACCTTTCCCAAAGTATAAGAATATTTGAATAAAAGAATATTCTGAATTGGAATGAGACATATGTTGTGTTTGTGTAACACTTGTTGATTATATACACGAGTTATTCAGAAAGGCCGGGTTTATCCCATTCTGAATAACTGATTCGACGATGTGTCAAGGATGAAGATGGTGGCCGAAGACCGGAGGTCTTCACATTTTTTTGGATAATTACTGATGATCTTGATTGGGTTGTACACCCAAGAGGAGGGAATCAGTTGGTGATCGTCCAGACGTACTTGGAGATCGATGGATATGCAAGGTACAATATGCCTCTGGTTTCGTTCAGACCCAGAACGGACTCGTAAATGGACTATGTGTCTGACATTGGATATCATTCTGTGTGATTGATGGATATCGGTTGCATGGAGTGGTTTGCCTGTATGGCTTGCTAAGATGCAAATGATCAAGGCTTTTGTTGAAAAGCAAAGTCTTGTGGTTGATGATCAAAGCACCTCCTGTGTGGCGTAGCTTTGTGTAGCTTTAATTCACGAGCCTCACACCCCGGTTATGTACCAGAAATGGGAGAGGACATCAGGGAGGGCATGCGTCTCCTTCTAGCTAGGTAGGTGTCAATGACCTACCAGCCCTGACATTTATATTTTCACCTGTGTGGTTGTTGGATTGCGAGGCGCCTCGGATATATCGATGACTATGTGGAGTCGGTGGAGTCATTTGGCTCATTGACGCCCCCAAGGGCGGGGAAACACAGTGTTCAGGCATTATAATCCATATCGAGTGGACCAGCTCTGATGATCCAAGGGGAAGTTGCGGCTGTTCCTGAGGGGCGGGCTAGAGCGTCTCGAATTCGGTGAGGATGATTCCTTGCCTCAGTTCACAGATGAAAATCCAACTTCCGATACGTGACATTTGCGGTTTTGATTGTACAGCTTAGTATTGGTGACATGATATGTGGTACCCATACCGTCTAGGATTGATACATTTCTATTTGAAGTTGTTTTATACACTATGCACTTATAATAGTATCAAGTGATTTGTTTTTAACGTACCAAGCATGTTTGGCTATTGTAAGGGAAAACCCTATCCTCTGGCTTGTGTTGCATTGTGTGATGGGACCTGGGTCTTGGCTTCATTTTTCCAAAAAGCATTGTGTTGTTTTGTTATATGCACTGGTATTCTTGGGAGGAAACCCGTTCCGTGTTATACGGCGTGGTCCCTTGATATATCTGATTCAAAGTAAAGTTTTAAATAACTGTTTTAGTTCTCACACCAGTCACATGACTGACTTGGAGTTTATTGTTTTAAGTTAAACTCTGGGTGCCCTTATTTTGACACAGGCAGCTAGTAGTTTTGGTTTTGCAGATTTATATTCACGGGATCCTGATTTACAGCTGGAATGATATTCGGAAAGCTTTGTATCCACATATTCCTTTCAGTTGTGTTTTGTATTATTTTCCGCTGCTATGTAATGTAATTTAAATCTATGATATTTTATGATGTATAATATTTATGCGTACTCTGTATATTCTTGTATTCTGATAAGAAATGAAATGTTCTTCTGTTTGTGTTCTGATTTGTTTTGTCCTCAAAGCAATCCGTGCTTTCCTTCACGGGGAAGTTTGGGTCGTTTCAAATGGAATTAGAAAATAATAACAGAAATGGAGTTGTAATTGAATTAATAACCGAATAATGAAAAATCGATGATTAAAGATAATCAAAAATGTTAAGTTGGATTTGAAAACTGGATTTAATATATATTAAAATATATATTAGAATGGGATTGAAATTTTAATTAAATGAAGTTTAAACGATTATCTTTAATATATAATTAAAGCGAACTCGCCGTAGCGCGGCAGTTCGTAAATTAGTGTTTCGAACTTCAATTGATTATATAGAACTGAATTTATGTCGAAATTCTGTGAAACAAGAATTATCATGATCGATTAAATAATTGTTTTCTAATGGAATAGGCAATTCTGAATTTCGTCTTGTAGATTTTAAGTTGTGTCAAAATTAAATTTCCAAAAATGTAGCGCCATAACCATTATAAAACCATGACGGTTTATTAATTAAAATCGAAGTATTTTAAGTTAATAAAATATGGATTTTTAAATTTAAAATTCCAGATGTGAGTTGAAAAAAATACGAACTCAAGTTGTGTAAATGAAATGATTTTTGAAACAAAAATCAGATTTTTTATTATTGAATAGGATTAACTAATTTTGAAGAATAATTTGTTAATCGAGTTTTGAATTGAGATTGGGCATTGGATAAGTGATTGTGATTTATAAATTTATATTCAAAATCAAATATAAAACTTAAATTAAAAATGGATTTCGATTTGTTATAAGCAAGTGAAAAATATATTTGAACGTGATATATTCAAATAAAAAGTGAAATAGGCAAAAGAGCCAATTAAAGAATAAATTAGCAAATTAAGTTAAAAACGATTAGATTGAGTTGGAACAAATCGGTAATGAATGTATATGAGTTAGACAGGTATGGAATGAAGTGTATGAAGATTATAATTCGAGTGTCCGACATAAAGGTACACATTTAAATTCCATATGAGTTTTTATGCGTCGAATCGGCAAGCGCTTGGCCTTTTGATTTTCTTTTTAAATGAAAAGGGCCTAGAGAGGCGAGTTGGAGTTTGAACTATCTACCGGTACAAAGGAGGTGCTGGCGAAATTTTCCGAAAACTTAAGGAGTTAGAATATTTTTAAGAAATTTTGATAGTTAGAAATCAATGTATCGATATATATAGAATTCGATAAAGTGACAAACTTAGAAATAGAGTATTATAAACAAAAGGAAAATCTATAATTAAATCTGGTAAAACTAGTAAGAGAAACGTATACGGGTTTAAAAATGAATAATTGGTTTTTGTGACATTGATTATTCGAGGTAAGTGGTCTTGTCTGTTTTGGAGTTAAGGATGTTTTCAGTCAAAGTCTGAGAGGTAGTTATAACCCAACTTGATTGATTTCGTTTTTAACTGATAAATAGCAAGATCCAGTCTCAAAGAGAAATGCTTGAATAACAGTTAGTTGAATGCAGTGTTTTGGGTTGTTGTAATGAAGTTTTACACAACATTCGTTTTAACCTAAATAAGTGGAAATTTGGAAATAAAACAAAAAATATTTCCTGAGTATAGAAATAAATGAATGGTCGTGGAATAGAAGTAATTGGAATGTTTTCCAATTATAAATAGAATATATTTTCTAAGTACAGAAAATAAAAGAAGGCGATATATGTTATGTTTTCCAAATAGCGTAAGAGACCAAGATGATTATCGAAAATATCATGTTAACGAATATGGATAAGGAAATGGAGAAGTGTTTTAATTAATTATATATTAATTAAAAGCCCAATGATTTGTTTGATGCTTTGAATGAATGTTTTTTTTTCTTTGATAGTTAAATAACCAACTATCGAAATGTTTTCTAATATCATTGTTAATATGGAGAGACCGGTTGGATTATTATCCGAGAACGACTCTGTATTGGCAGTAGCGTTGCGAATCAGATAATATGAAGATAATTGAAGATAGAGTAAAGTGCAAGGGCTTTTTCTATTAATAGAAACTATGCCTTCAGTTTCGTTCAATCCCAGAGCGAACGTATATGGACGAATGTCTGACAGAGCATTTCCAATGATCGCATACGTTGTTTTGTACAAATATATATTGTGGCGGAGAATTTTTTTCTCTTAGCATAAGATCCAGAATGTATTTGTGCAAACCAATTAATGATTAATGGATCTGACAATGTGGCATTCAAAGTGATTGTGCTATCAACGAATTGTAAGAATCATAGCCTCAGGCCTCAACAACCGGGAAATGACAAAAATCGGGCAGGCAGAATGGCTAAGTGGGTAGCTCCCAATTAGGGTGTATTATCACCTATTTAGAGAAATTCAATTCATTCTTTATTCTATTCGATGTTGTCCCATTCAGGAAACGGTTGTTGATCCCAACCGTTGGTGATATACATTCGATACACTCAAGCGAAATGAGTGGTCGGTCATGTGTCGCTGGGTTACAAGATGTTCTTGTTGAACCCAGTGTATTCTCCTCTAGAGACACATTATCAGAAGGTGGTTCCATACGTTGTCATATTTGGAAATTCATTACCCGATAAGTGCTAGCGGTTTTGATTGTATATTATGTATGTGGAGTATGAGATGAAAGTATTCCACTAGATTGTTATTTATTTGATTTAGACACTATTATAATATCAAAAGAGTTTTGATATAAATATTTTCAATTCTTTCAAAAGGATTTTTAAAGTTAAATCAAATGTTTGGATTCTCATAAGTGAAAAATCCGTTCCATATTATACGACGCGGTCTTATGAGATATCATTTATTTTCTCATACTGGTTTTAAATTGTTTACTCATACCAGTCCCACGACTGACCTAGAGTTTATTTTATTTTGTTTTATCTAAATTCTTGGGTGCCCAAATTTGTATGGGTAGTCAAGTAGTTCTGGATTTTACAGATCCATCTAAAGGAGCTTGGAGCAGGAGGCTTCGTTGTTAGATACATAGTATTTTTATTTCCACTGTGTTATAAGTGTTGTACCCCTATAATTGTATGTTATACAGTTAAAATTTTGTATTTCAAAAGTTATGATATAACATATTTTTTTCTGCTACGATGTGAGATTCTGTGTTATTATTTCTGTTCTGTTTTTATCTTTTTCTTCAAAAAAATGATTCATATTTCTATGATATTTGGGTTGGATGTGTGATGAATGTAGTCAACTCAGATAGTACGGAGTTGCAGGCCATTACACCATCTAATGTTAGTAAGACTGAATGGTTAAACATCTTCAAATCTACACGTTGGAAACCAGGAAAAAGCAGGGTGCTACTTAGTATTCTCAGGTTGTTTATTTATGGCATTTGGGCTGAGCATAATAGAAGGGTTTTCTCTGGAGTTGCTTTGAATGCAAATGAATTATATGTGGCAATTCAAATAAATATTTTGAAGAAATTGAAGTTCAGTGGAGATGAAAAGAACTGATATGATAATTAGTATATGTGAGGCAAACAACTGGTTATTAATATAGGAGGACATTCTCAGCTGACAATTTGAATTTTTTTTTGGAGTTCTTTGCTTATTTTATAGTTTTCTTTTCTCATTTCTGTCTTGCTGAGAGATTGAGTGATTTTACTTGTCTGTTGTCATTCTGGAATCGTAATAATCTATAACTTGTTGTATTTGTTTCTTTGAGTTAATAATAGTTTGCTTGCTTTAAAAAATATATTACGATTATCAAAATATATGCATTTACAACAATCATCTGTTCACTTAATTTTTATTAGATTTTATTAAAATACATCCTAAGAAAACATGTTAAGAGTAGTAGTTATTTGTTAGATAGTAAAAATAATTATTTTGAGCATCCTCCTTATCCTTAAATAATTAAAAAAAATGTGAAATTCAATTGGGTATGTTGATAATTTACTAATATTAACACATGTCTTTTTTATTAAACAAAAAGTAAGTACGCACATATTTGCGTTTTATACTGATTACTAATATATAGCTTGGCACAAAAAGCCACGAGATTAAAACATGCATATAGTAACTAGTAATAAGTTGTATATTATCTAAGACTTGTAGTATTGATATGTACTATCTTCTAAGTATTCAATTTATTAAATAGAAAATCCAACAAATAGGATTCCTATAGTGTTAGTTTTTCTAAATACTGAAAATATCCCTATAATATCCATATCTATCAACAGAACTCATAATTTTATTTGCAATCTCCACTACTATCACTTTTTGATTGCCCATAAAAGGAATTTACTACAAATTTGCTACCTACTACTAGTAATAGCTATAAAATAACTAGAAATAAAAGTGGTGTTATCATCAAAACATTATACATACAATCCATATTTGTCCACTTTTTATTTATTAAATGAAAAGTAAATGTACCTGAATATTAGATACACCTACGTATGATTTATGCAAGTATAAAATTTGTTAGTCCTTTTCTGTTTGCCTTCTTTAGCCATTTTCCATGGTAAAAATTTCAAAATATTAGAAATCTTATTTGGTTTGTGATTTTGCAAAACACATTTTGAGAGTCACTTATTTTTGAAAAATGGACTTTACAAGTAAAAGTAAAGTTATTTTATTGTTGTTTTCACTTTATTTCTTCAAACGCAACAAAAGCACAATAGAAAATACGATATTATTTTTCTTTCTTCTCTTATCACATGTTCATACTTCCTCATTAAGAGTGTGCTCCTGGAAATTACCAAAATGTTAGGAAATTCATTCTTTGATTCCGATGAAGACAACTACACAATGGAAACCATATATATATATATATATGTATGCATGTATGTATCATTAATTTATGTAGTAAAATGCCAAAGATTGACCCAACATAAAGCATAAAACAGAGCTCGACAAAGATACAAGAAGAAAGAAGATAATGCAAAAAGAAAACGAAAAAAGAAGTCAAGACATGCATAACTTATGCATGTGTGTCAGACGTCTGGATATATCAGCATTCTGTTACTTTTAAACTCTACCAACGAGCAAGCGAATCAATCACTCACAACCATCTACTATACTATATATCTGCTTTTCAAAGCAATTATTAATCAAGAATATTCTGGAAGACCGTGTACTGATTAGTCAACATTCGTGTTATATAAGAACACACATTTGACAAGAAATTCTTCTATAATTAAGCCTATTCCTCCAGGCGAAGCGAGGGTTTGTGATAGTAGAATATAAAAGTGGGGCTTCATGACTAGACGTTGGAGGGGAGGTCTGAACTAGTATAAAAATCACTTTCTTATATTACTCTAGCATATACATTCATACTTGCCTACACCTGTTCCACTCATGTAGACATTCAATTGATATCAGAGCAAGGTTTGATAAAATTACAGTAACGTGTATTTACATCACTTGATATGGCAAGTATAAGTATATTTAAAGAAGGTATGTCCACACAACATCCTCCACTTTTCAATGGGTCGTATTATACATATTAGTATACTCGTATGAGGATTCTTATTGAAGCGAATGGTTTGGATAATTGGTCTACTACTCAAAACTAATATGAAGCACCAATTACTGAATTTAGTGCATGAACTATTGCTAAAAAACCGGTAGCTTTTAACAATTCAAAAGCTACGAATGTTTTATTTTGTGCATTAGATAAAAATGAAATTTCACGTATCATGATGTGCACTATAGCTTACGATATATGATATAACGTACAAATCAAGGTACGAAAAAAGTTAAGCAAACAAAAATCTTAATTTTACAAAATCAATTTTCATCTTTTAAAATGAAAGAAAATGAGTCCATTAGTGATATGTACATTTGGTTTCAAACTATACAACATGATCTTATGGAACTCAAAGTAAAATGCATTGATTTTGATTTAGTTACATGAATCTTAAATTCTTCGAAAAATGATTGGGAAAGGAAATTGTTAGCCATAGAAGAGACAAACGACCTTTCTCAACTCAAAATTGACAAATTAATTTTAAATTTGTTATTTATGAAGCTAACCTACAGTCTAGAAAAGAACAAAATACTGAAAAGAGAAATATAACATTTCAAGCAAACAAAGAATTCCATCTTAGATGAAGAAGAGAATTTCTTCATAGCAAAAAACTATAACAAGTTCAAGAAATTCAGGAAAATGACAAAGTTTCAAAAGGATGGGAAATCAAATTCAACAAATCAAACATCTACCAAATGCTTCGAATGTGACGAATTTAGTCATATGAAAAAAGATTGTCCAAAGATTCTTAATGAGAAGAAGAAAAATAAAAATGAAAAATTCAAAAAGAACAGAAGAGATTTTCAAGTTATTTGGGATGATCTTTATTCTTTCTCATTAGAAAGTGAGAGTGATAGTGATATGGAACAAGCAAATGCATGCTTTATGGTTGATACTGATGAGTTATGCCCGAACTAACTTAGAATGAAATTCTAGAAATTAGTATGGGATTCGATGATAAATATAGAAAGCAAAAAAATTGAACAAGGATCATATCGCTAGAATAAATAGATTGGAAATTGAGATAGGATTATTAAAAGATGAAAAGGTCATCTTAAAAGAAGAATTAGAAAATGCTCAAAATTATCATAAAAATTTGATTTCTAAAAATGATTTATTATCAAAAGAGTTAGGAAAAGTTAAACTAGAAAATAATGAAATTTTCAATATAATATTAGTTTAAGCAGTAAACAAGAAGTTTCATTTTCTGAAATCTCAAAACTCGAAAAGGAGTTAGAGAAGATTACTACAAATGTTTCAAAATTCAACACAGGAAGACAAAATTTGGAAAGTATTATCAAAAGATCACAAAATTTGGAAAGTATTATCAAAAGATCCAATCCATTTGGCAATATAAATGGATTAGGTTTTAAAAAGAATTTAAAATCTAAAAACAATAGTTTTCTTTATAAAAAGGTTAAAAGAAAACTTTTAATAAAAAAGTGTTAAAACGTAAAGAGGTAAAAATGGATTCCAAAACTAATAACAAATTAATTGGACAAAAATATGTCTAAAACTTTCTACAAGATGTAGTTTATAACGATAATTATATTTTTAAAGGCCCCAAACCCACTTGGGTATGGATGCCCTCTCCACATACCATATAAGACCCTAATGGAGGAACTGGGTACCAATTAAATTTTGTTATCTTGCAGGTACCCAGAAAAAACAAAAAAAGAAATGGATCTTAGATAGTGGATGCTCCAAGCACATGACGGGAAACAAAAGCATGTTATCAAATATCACATACATGGATGACGGCACAGTAACATTTGGCGATAACTAAAAAGGATACGTCATTGTCATTGGTGAAGTCATTAATATCGGTATATCAAATTCTCTCATTATTTCTAATGTTTTATTAGTTAAAAACCAAAAGAATAAATTTTTAAGTATTGGTCAATTATGCGATAAAGGGTTTCAAATTTTTTGATAAATGCAACATACAGGATAATAACAAAAAATTATTTTTCGAAGGATTTAGAAATAAAAACTTATAGATCCTAAATATTAAACTTAAAAAAATTATGATTTATACGTAATCGTAAACCATGATGATCCTTGGTTATAACATAAACAATTTTGTCATGTTAATTTCAAAAACATTAATAAATTAGAAAAAAATATGAACTAGTCAAAGGATTACCTAAAATAAATTATAAATTCAATAACTTATGTAATGCTTGTCAATTTGGCAAATTAAAAAGAAGTTCATTTAAATCTAAGAAAATTACTTCTTCAAAACAAACATTAAAATATATACATTTAGATTTATTTGGTCCAACTCAAGTACGATCAATAAATCATAGTAAGTATATTTTTGTAATAGTTGATGATTTTCTAGATATACATGGACATTATTCTTAAAACATAAAAGTGATATTTTTAGTATGTTTAAAATCTTTTCCAAATGAATTAAAACTCAAATGGATTTGAAAATAAAAAATATTAGGAGTGGTTACGGCGGCAAATTCAAAAATGATTTATTCACTAATTTTTGTGAAAAGAAAGGAACAAGTCATAATGTAACAGCCCGCATTTTACGTATCAGAAGATCGTAAAATATTTTTATTTTATTCCCTGAGGGTTGGATCATTCTCATCTTTTAATATGTTGCTTATGGGGATGTGGGACATGTCCGTAATTTTTACCGATTTTGTTTGTGACCATTTTTCCCCTGTTAGTCTTGTACATGGCATAACTTTTGACTCAGGTCGAATCAGAGGGCGAGCCTTGTGCCAGTGGAAATGAATTGATGACTGCCTTTCCGTAGAGTAGTTACATTAAATATTTGGCTCAACAGTTTGGGAGGAACCGCTGTTTTAAGGTTTATAGTTGGCCATTTAGGTTTTTGGAGCTTAACGGGTTGATTTGGGAAGGCCCATTAGTGGGCTGGTGGAATCCTATAAATAGGGGGTGAGAGTGGAGGGAAAAAGTTTACTTTCACATTCTCTCATTTGGAGGCATTGATCTTCTTCTTCCTCTAACACCTTTCCACCATTAAAAATCCAAATCTAAGGAGGGAAATCATAGATCTACACCAGTGAAGGCTAGATCTACATCATTTCAAAGGTGTATTCATCAGATCAAGGTGTTTGGATTGAACTCGTTGTTTGGATCCATAATTCTATCATTTTAGCTTGTATTGGACAATCGGTGAGTGATTTACATCTCTCACATGAATTCAAAGAAGTATATGAGTGTTTGTGCATGTTTGTCATCAATTTCAAGTGCTTTGCCATAGATCTATATCGTTATATGGCTATTTTCATATGAATCGCCCTATGATCTAATTTAGCAAGTTTAACCACTGATTTCATACCTTTTCATATGTTAATGCAAGTTAAATCTCTCATTTTGATCATATGTTCATTTTAATGGTTTTTGGTGAAATTTACATCATTTTTGTGATAATCATCATATTCATGTTGATTAGTAATGCTATGACATGTTTATGATTGTGTTTGATGATTTGGTTTTCGTCAGATTCATCGTTTAGCGAAGATTTGGTCGAAATCGGAGTTGGATTGCAATATGCATGTTTTGGGTCGGTCATAAGTTGGATCGGCCATAAGTGGGTCCGCCTAGTTAAAAAAATTGGATCGGCCATAAGTGGGTCGGCCTAGTCAGAAAAAGTGGATCGGCTATAAGTGGGTCGGCCTAGTTAGGAAGAGTGGATCGGCCATAAGTGGGTCGACGTAGTCAGAAAAAATGGATTGGCCATAAGTGGGTCGGCCTAGTCAGAATAAGTGGATTTGCCTAGTCAGAGGAAGTTGGGTCGGACCGAAGTTGGGTCGGACCAAAGTGGGTCATCCTATTCTGGTGAGCCATTTCTAGTCAAACATTTTTGCCATTTATGGTCGGCTATTTCTGGTCAGACATTTCCGGTGATGATGTGACTTCAAAGTGAATTCAATTGGGATGTTTGGAAGTGTTGAAAAGTGTTTGTTGTTTGTTGTATGCAACAAATGGGGAGACAACTCAAGGATGTATTGAGTTCATGTGAAGTGATAACTTTAAAGTGTTCTGAGCTAATTAATAGTCGTAATTGATAACGATAGAGAGACGAAGGCCAAGGAATCATCATCATCATAGGTTCTAGCAGACTCAAAGAAAAGGTACAGTTGAAGACCAATTGTAGGTCGAGTGCCTTGGGCGTCGTGTATGGCCTAGACACGTGTTGTGTATAGCGTGTAGCATGTGATGAGTATAGCATGTGGAGTTTTGCTAGAACCAGGGCGTCGTGTGTGGTCCTTGACAATTGATGACAAATTGTTTGCCAGTCATACGATAATGAGGGTTCTAAAGCAAGGTTGGCGGTGATAACTAGAGTCAGTCATGGACGTTTGAACGCGTGTTGTGATCGTGATTGAGTTGCTTTGCCATATATGAATGGATGCTTTAATTTCCGTGATTGAATTGTTATTCCTTTGGGTGTATGGATTGTAAAGGCTATCACTGTCATGTAATAGGGAAGGAAATTGAGAGTTCTTCTTTGAAGATGGGTAGATTAGTCGATTATTTACCCATTCTCATATACTTTATTGATGAAGTTTGTTAGCTGTTTTATCGCTTACTATGATTGTTGTCTGACTCAAGGTTTTATGTTTCCTCTTATTACCTTGGGTTGTTCATCCGGTTATGAATGGGCAAACTGAGTAACATGTGGCAGATATTGCTGTAGTGAGGACGACGATGCTGGTCGATGGCGAGCAGGAGGCTCACATACTAGCTTATTACTATCTAGTATTTTTTTTCGTTGTTTGCTATTTCTCTGAGTGTTGTAGTGAGGCAAATTATACAAACACTATTGTTGTTATCCACGTGTATGGGAAATACTTTCTAGTTGCCATGAAAGTTTAGTGTTTCAGCTTCACTATTACTACCTGTTGTATATGTTCTATTATATTTTATCCTTGCGTTGTGAGATTACAACAGGTTTCTCTTATATATCATACCTTGATGATTGTCCATAGCTGCCTGGCACATCGTTCAGCGCATTATTTCTCTTGTATAGTGTGGGGATTATGGGCAGTCGTCACATTTGGTATCAGAGCTCTAGTTAATGAGTTTAGCCAAAGTTCAAGGATGTAATTACGTATGAGAGACGCACTTGTGGATTTCAGATTGATGCTTACTATATATATATTAGCATATATAGTGGTAGCGGTTGTTTTCCTTTAGCAGTTTTTCTTGTAAGTAGCTAATCATTCTAATTTGTAGATTTAGAATAAGTAGATGACCACCAAGACATGTTGCTAGGGAAGCTGGTACTGGAGGGGGTAATGGCGGGGAACATGACTACCCGGCCATGTTTAAAGTTATGATGGAAACATGCCTTCGAAAGAACCCTCCAGCGGCAGCTACGGTTGAGGTTGGAATCCCAGTTCCTAGAGCTATAGAATTTGCAAAGTTATGAAAGGACATTTCTTCAATGGGAGGAAAACATTTCAAGGGCACTGAAGCAATTGAGGAAGTCTAGAGGTGGATGGATACTTGTGTTTGAATTTTCAAGGACATGGGCCTTGATGATGCAACAAAGAGGAAGCTTGCATCAAGGCAGTTAGTGGGCAGACCAATGGGCTAGTGGAACTCTATCACACTTGAGACCCCTAAAGAGGATATTTCATGGGAGTTGTTCCAAGCTAAGTTTGAAGCAAAATTTATCTCCATCATGCAGAAGTCTGTTCTGTTTAAGAGACGTGGAGCTTAAGCAGAATAGTCACCCGATTCTTTACTATATTTCTGACTTCGAGGCTCTGTTGAAGTATACTCGTACATATGTGGATACTCCTTATCAAAGGAACGAGAAGTTTGTCTTAGGATTGGATGAATATCTTAGGAATCAGCTTGTGGATCACCTCGATGATAGCTTTGAGAAGATCGTCAAGAAGGCTCTGAGGCATGAAAGTTTGTTCCCAAAGAAGATGTCTGTTGTTGCACCTAAGGAGGAACAGAAGCTACAGCAGGGTGGTAACAATAAGAAAAGGAAGCAACAACAACAGAAAGGAAAGGATGGCCAAAAGAAGTAGAAGGGATAAGTGACTTGATTCAATTGTCGGCAGAAGAGCCATTTTGCTAATGAATGCACGAATCCTAAAGCTGAGAAGAAGTGCTTCAAGTGTGGGAACCAGGACATGAGAAGAAAGATTGTCCAGAATCAGCCAAAGGGAAGCAAGTCGTTAAGGCTTATGCTTTAGGGGCAGTTCCATCATCTTTGGGCTCCTACTGCAAAGGAGAAGGGAAAGGGTGTCATGGTGCAAGGTACTCTTTCTGTTCAAGGTGTTCCATTTTGAGTTTTGTTTGATACTGGAGCATCGCATTTTGTAATGAGCTTGTGTGTCGCTTAGGTTTCGAACCCGAAATTTGTGATAGACCACTAATCGTGACAAATCCAGTTGGCAGTTCATCCATTTTGTGCATGTTGTGTCGTGGTCTAGTGTTGTCGAGTCATGGTTTCTCTTTTGTGTGCGATTGCATTGTTCTTAACTTTTTTGGGTTTGGGATCATCTTGGGCATGGATTGGCTCAAGAGGTATGTGGCAAGGGTGAATTACGAGAAGCTAGAGGTGAGAGTCGGGGATGTGGAAGGGCAAAAGGTGTTGATAAAGTGTAAGCACGAAGAGGGTGTCTTTGTTAGCTATCTATATTCGCTTTTGATTCCATAAGAAAACTTTTCATCTATGCTGATCGCTAATGAATGTGAGGATGTCTTTGATGAGGTCAAAGGGTTGTCGCCGCATCGAGAGATCAAGTTTAGGATCGATTTGGTTGAGGGTGTTAGACCAATCGTTATGCCTCTTAGGCGGATGGCGCCTAAGGAACAGCGAGAGATGGAGGTGCAAGTTCGTGACCTTCTACGGAAGGGATTCATTTGGAGAAGTGTTTCTAAAAGGGGTGCACCGATTGTGTTTGCAACCAAGGCAGATGGCTCGTTAAGATTATGTGTGGACTATCGTGAGCTGAACAAGGTAATTAAAAAGAAAAAGTATCCATTGCGAAGGATTGATGACTTGTTCGATCAGCTTCACGAAGCTACTGTGTTTTCTCAGATGGATTTGGCAATGGAATTTCACCAATTGAGGGTGGCCAAGGATAGTGTACCAAAGACTGATTTTAGGACACCATCCGGATTCTTCGAGTGGTTGGTGATGCTATTCGGGTTGACTAACGTGCCAGCGTACTTTGTGGATCTTATAAATAGAGTGTTCAGAGATCAGTTGAACAAGTTCGTGCTTGTGTTCGTGGATGATATTCTAGTTTATTCCAGGAATGAGGAAGAACACAAGACACACTTGAGAGTTGTGTTAGAGATCTTGTGAAAGCATCAGTTGAAAGCTAAGTTCTCGAAGTGTCACTTCTGAAAGGATGTGGTGAGATTCTTTGGCCATGTAGTTTCTGGAAAAGGGATAGCAGTTGACCTCGCTAAAGTTGCAGTAATCCAGGACTGGGATCGACCTAAGAATGCAACGGATGTTCGGAGTTTCCTTGGGTTGATAGGATATTACCAATGAATTTCTCCAAGATAGATGCACCATTGATAGGATTAACGAAGAAGAGTCAAGTGTTCACATGGGATGCGAAGTGTGAACATGTGTTCGAAATCTTGAAGGAGAGATTGACAAGTGCTCATGTGCTGACCATTCCAAGTGGGAATGAAGAGATGGTGGTATACACTGATTCATATGGTACTGGGCTTCGAGCAGTGCTAATGAAAAAGGATAGGGTTGTGGCCTATGCGAGTCGACAGCTGAAGTCGCACGAGAAGAATTACCCAACTCATGATTTGAAGTTGTCAGCGATTGTGTTTGCTCTGAAGATGTGGAGACATTACCTTTTGGGAGTCTGGTTCGAGTTGTTTACGGATCACAAGTTGTTTTAGTATATTTTCTCCCAAAAGAATTTGAATCTTCGACATCAACGATGGTTAGAGTTTTTGACATCGTATGATTTTGATATAGCCTATGCTCCCAGTAAAGGTAATGCAGTTGCAGATGCATTGAGTCAAAGACACGCAAGTTTGGGAGCGATGTTTTCGGAATGGAAGAGCCTTGAGTATTTGGCAAGGTTTGATTTCAAGCCAAAGTGTGAGTTGGAACCTGAAACGTTGGCAAGCTTATCGATAAGACCTAATCTAATCGAAATGATTGGCAAGAGCCAAAATCGAGATCCAAAGCTTGTCGAGTCTATCCAGAGACTGGAACTAGATGATAAAGAGTTCAAAGTCGATCAAGAAGGTTGGCTTCGGAAGCAAGGGCAGTTAGTTGTTCCTGATATCGATGGATTAAGAGATGAGGTTCTGAGAGAATGTCATCACTCGAAGTTGACGATTCATCCCGGTGGTAATAAGATGTATAAGGACATGAAGGGAGTTTACTACTGGAAGGAGATGAAGCGAGATATTGGAAAGTTCATTTCCAAGTGCATGAACTGTCAGTTGGTGAAAGCTGAACAGAAGAAGCCAAGTGGTTTGCTTCAGCCATTGGAAGTTCCTACGAGGAAGTGGGAGAAAATATCAATGGATTTTATTGATGGACTACCTAGAACCAGGGCATAAAATGAAGGAATTTGGGTCATTGTGGAACGTTTGACCAAAAGTGCGAGATTCATTCCTGTCAAGTCGACTAGGACGACATCGAAATTGGCTGAACTTTATGTGAAATGGATTGTTCGATTCCATGGTGTACCAAAGAGTATAGTGAGTGATCGAGGTCCACTATTCACGAGTGGATTTTGGAAAAGTTTGTAAGAAGCTTTGGGAGTCGATTTGTGCTTGAGTACGCATATCATCCCCAATCTGATGGTCAAACCTAGAGAGTCAATCGAGTTTTGGAAGATCTCCTGAGGGCTTGTGTGTTAGACTTCAGAGGATCATGGGAAGACCATCTACATCTGGTAGAGTTTGCATATAATAATAACTACCAGTCTAGCATTGGGATGGCACCATATAAGGCATTGTATGGGAAACCGTGCAATTCTCCAACATGTTGGTTAGAAACTAGAGATAAGTTAGTACTCGGGCCAGAGATAATTAGAGAGACCTCAGATTGTATCGAGATCGTTCCGCAACGAACGAAGGCGGCCCAAGATCGCCAAAAGAGATATGCTGATAAGCGTCGAAAAGATTTTGAATTCGAAGTTGGTAACATGGCTTTCGTGAAGATTCCGTCATTAAAGCATGTGGTTTGATTTGGGAGTAAAGGAAAGTTGGCTCTTACATCCGTTGGACAATTTCTGATAATCGAGCGAATTGAAAATCTTGCATATAGATTGGAGTTACCCAAGAAGATGTCGAGCGTGCATAATGTGTTCCATGTGTCGTTTCTGCAGAAGTTCGTGCATGATTCAAATATGGTGGTATCTCCAAAGCAGTACAAAGACCTAGAAGTAAAATCAAGAAACCTCGTAAGCCACTACGTGTTGTGGGGAATGACACGAAACAACTTAGGAGGAAGACGGTTAAGCTGGTTAAGGTAAAATGGAGTAAAGATGATAATGATTGTACGTGGGAGACGGAAGAGAGCATGATTTCGACTCATCCAGAAATCTTCTTTAGCAGCACCCTTTGATATCGTACCATCGTTATATAGTTGTATCTTGTTGATTGTTTGATAGAATTTCGCGTGCAAGGACTAGGTTGTGGATGCATGGCTTGAAGGTTGCTAGTTCAGATGATAGAATTGGCTTTTCATGGATGACAAGCATGCAGAATTAATTGTTGTGTTTACTTGTGTTTGCTTGGAATTTCGGGGGCGAAATTCTAAAGGGGGGAAGAATGTAACAGCCCGCATTTTACGTATCGGAAGATCGTAAAATATTTTTATTTCATTCCCTGAGGGTTGGATCACTCTCATCTTTTAATATGTTGCTTATGGGGATGTGGAACATGTCCATAATTTTTACCAATTTTGTTTGTGACCATTTTGCCCTACCAGTCTTGTACATGGCATAACTTTTGACTCAAGTCGAACCAAAGGGTGAGACCTGTTCCATTGGAAAGGAATTGATGATTGCCTTTCTGTAGAGTGGTTACACTAAAGATTTGGCTCAGTGGTTTGGGAGGAATCGTTGTTTTAAAAAATTTCAGTTGGCTATTGAGGTTTTTGGAGCTTAATGGGTGATTTGGGAAGGCCCATTAGTGGGCTGGTGGAATCCTATAAATAGGGGGTGAGAGTGGAGGGAAAAAGGTTTACTTTCCCATTCCCTCATTTGGAGGAATTGATCTCCTTCTTCCTCTAACACCTTTCCACAATTAAAAATCCAAATCTAAGGAGGGAAATCATAGATCTACACTAGCGGAGGCTAGATCTACAACATTTCAAAGGTGAATTCATCGGATCGAAGAGTTTGGCTTGAATTGCTCGATGTCCGGATCCATAATTCTATCATTTTAGCTTGTATTGGAGAATCGGTGAGTGATTTACATCTCTTACATGAATGCAATGAAGTATATGGTGTTTGTGCATGTTTTTTATCAATTGCAAGTGCTTTACCATATGTCTATATCGTTATATGGCCATTTTCATATGAATCACCCTATGGTCTAATTTAGCAAGTTTAACCTATTGATTTCATAACCTTTCACATGTTTGTGCAAGTTAAATCTCTCATTTTGATCATATGTTCATTTTAACGGTTTTTGGTGAAATTTACATTATTTTTGTGATAATCGTCATATTCATGTTGATTAGCAATGCTATGACATGTTTATGATTGTGTTTGATGATTTGGTTGAGTTGGTTTCATCGGATTCGTCGTTTGGTGAAGATTTGGTCGAAATCGGAGTTGGATTGCAATATGCAGGTTTTGGATCGGCCATAAGTTGGATCGGCCATAAGTGGATTGGCCTAGTCAAAAAAAGTGGATCAGCCATAAGTGGGTCGGCCTAGTCAGAAAAAGGGGACCGGCCATAAGTGAGTCGGCCTAGTCAGGAAGGGTGGATCGGCCATACGTGGGTCGGCCTAGTCAGAAAAAGTGAATCGGCCATAAGTGGGTCGGTCGAGTCAGAATAAGTGGATCAACCTAGTAAGAAGAAGTTGGGTCAGACCAAAGTCGGGTCGGACAAAAGTGGGTAGGCCTATTCTCGTCAGCCATTTCTAGTCAGCCATTTTTTCCATTTCTAGTCGGCTATTCTGGTCGGTCATTTCCGGCGATGATGTGACTTCAAAGTGAATTCAATTGGGAAGTTTGGAAGTGTTGAAAAGTGTTTGTTGTTCGTTGTATGCAACAAATGGGGAGACAACTCAAGGAATGTACTAAGTTTGTGTGATGTGATAGCTCTAAAGTGTTCTGAGCTAATTAATAGTCGTAATTGATAACGACTAGTGATACAAAGGTCGAGGAATTATCATTGTTGTTGGTTCTAGCAGTCTCAAAGCAGAGGTGCAATTGAAGAACAATTGTAGGTCGAGTGCCTTGGGCATCGTGTATGGCCTAGACATGTGTTGAGTATAACATGTATATGTGTTGAGTGTAGCGTGTGGAGTTTTGCTAGAACCGGGGCGTCGTGTGTGGTCCTTGATAATTGACGGCAAATTGTTAGCCAATCATTCAATAACGAGGGTTCTAAAGCAAGGTTGGCAGTAATAGCCAGAGTCAGTCATGGATGTTTGAATGCATGTTGTGATCATGATTGAGTTGCTTTGCCATATATGAATGGATGCTTTAATTATCGTGACTGAAATGTTATTCCTTTGGGTGTATGGATTGTAAAGGCTATCACTGTCATGCAATGGGGAAGGAAATTGAGAGTTCTTCTTCGGAGCTAGGTAGATTAGTTGATTATTTACCCATTCTCATATACTTTATTGATGAAATTTGTTAGTTGTTTTATCGCTCACTAAGACTTTTGTTTGACTCAAGGTTTTATGTTTCCTATTATTACCTTAGGTTTTTCCTTCGATTGTGGATGGGCAGACTGAGTAACAGGTGGCAGATATTGCTTTAGTGAGGACGACGATGTTGATCGATGGCGAGCAGGATGCTCACGTACCAGTTTATTACCATCTAGTATTTATTTCCACTGTTTGCTATTTCTCTGAGTGTTGTAGTGAGGCAAATTATACAAACACTATTGTTGTTATCCACATGTAAGGGAAATACTTTCTAGTTGCCACGAAAGTTTAGTGTTTCAGCGTCACTATTACTACCTGTTGTATATGTTCTATTATATTTTATCCTTGCGCTGTGAGATCACGACAAGTTTCGCTTATATACCATACCTTGATGATCGTCCATAATTGTCTGGCACATCTTTTAGCGCATTATTTCTCTTGTATATTGCAGGGCTGTGGGAGGCCGTCACACACAATTTTACTTTTCGTTGCACACCACAACAAAATTGTGTAGTATAAAGGAAAAATCGTACATTACAAAAATGTGCTCGTAAGTTTTAAGTAGCAGTAATGTGACACCCAACATCTGTAACACCCCGTATTTTCGGTAAACATTAAAGTTACGAATTAAAGAATAATTAATTTTAAATGTAAGAACTAAGGGAAACGGGTTATGCCACTGCATTCATCTCAGAATTCTGCTTGAGATAGAGTCCGAGTTTGCGTAAATTGGACTCCGTATGAAGGAGTTATGGCCTTCAGAAGTTTCACAATTAAATTAAAAATTCAAACAGCTCAGTTCATAAGCATTCAAAAGTCAAAATTCAAATTCTATGTTGATCTGATGGCTCTATATTAATCAGACTTCTGTGTAAGCAACATAAATCTAAACCCTAAGACACACAAAAATATTCCTAGAGCCGTCATGCCGCCAATGGTGAACCTAGAATAGCCGTCATCTCTTTCAACTCAAAGGCAAGATAGAAGCTACATCAAAATCAAATCAAATCTAATCTAATTCAACTAAGAAAATTCAACGATCTACATCAAAGGCGAGCAATTCAGTTTCAGAATACAGATCCCAAAATTCAAGATTTTTCTTTTTTGTTTGTAAGTTTAGTTATCTTTCAGATGTGAATAAATTAAAGACATGATTCGCAATGAATTATAAAATAGAATTGTACCAAGTTGTATGTGATGCCGATTCATGTCTATTCTATCATGTATGCCTATGAACTATTGTGGTTTATCGAACCTATCATTTTATGTAGAAATTGGTGAATGAATCTATTGATATTGTATAGGAATTTAGGAATGAGAAACTATCATGTTATATGCAAGTTTGGCGATGCTATTATATTATGAACACATGCAAGTTTATAAGCTAAAACATGATTATGTAATCCTATATTTTTAGATCTACAACCTTATAAGTCTAGATCCATATGCCTTTATGTTAGATGTATGTTAACTTGATTCAACCCCTATGCAAGTTCACAACTACATGCTAAGTTTAATTTGTGTAGTTTTATGTAGAATCCACATGCTTATGATCCATGTTGTGTAGATCTAATTTGCAAGTTCATAATTAAAAATATATCGTTTTATGCCAAATTCATGTGACACATGTATAGTTAGATCCATATTTTCGTATAATGTTGGAATGTTGCAAGTTCCTCTTTTTCCCCTTTTTGTTTTATAAGTTAGGCTAAAATATCGAACCTAACATTCTATGAAATTTTGCGAACGTACAACAGGGGTGACGTTGGGGAAAACATGAAATTACATGTAATTGGCATGTCTGGCACATAAGCATGACAAGTGGCATGAAAATGGTATAATCTATATACCTAAAATTATGAATTTGATTTAGAGAGAAAGTGGGCCATGACAATAAATTGTTGAAAATTTACATAAAAGGATAAATATGTAAATTTAGTAAAAGACAAATATGCCTAACCCAACGTTAGATTGAGTTACGGTATAAGACTGCCCGGAACTGCCCCACAAATCCAGCAATCGTAACAATATAGATATAATGTGGGAGGTTAGCGCATTGAGCCCAAAAGAACCCGAGGTTAGACTGAGTTGCGGTGTAAAACTGCCCGGAACCGACCGACACATCTAGTGACCGCAACAATACTTGTCAAATGTGAGTGGTTGGTGCTTTAATGAATGAATTAAAGCTAAGAAAAGAATGGTACAGTTAAGTTAATTAAGGTAACACTTAACCAATACACCATGTTAATTAGACAAGTGGGTGAGCTTAAGTAAATTTAGAACACTTAACCGTTATAACATGTTAGTTAGACAAGTGGGTGAGGATAAGTAAATTTAGAACACTTAACCGTTATAACATGTTAATTAGAAAAGTGGGTGAGGTTAAGTAAATTTAGAACACTTAACCATTATAACATGTTAATTAGACAAGTGGGAGAGGTTAAGTAAATTTAGAAACACTTAACCAATATAACAAGATGAATGATTAGGGTTAAGTTAATAGGAAATACTTAACCAGTATTGCATGATGAATAGGTAGGGTTAAGTAATAAGAAACACTTAACCAATATAACTTGATTTATGGAAAGGGCAACACTTAACCAATATAACTTGATTTATGGAAAGGTTAAGTTAAAATAAGAGGGCAACACTTAACCACTATGTTATACCCTAAAAAACCATACACACATTGGGCAGAGGGGTACGAGGCGGGTCCTACCAACGTCGGTCGTACATGACACGGCCGCACTAAGCAGGATGATCAAGCCCAATGCAGATCAAGTCTATCAGTGCGACCGGGCCATGAGAAGCGCGACTCGACAAAAATGAAGGCTGCACATCAAGAGAACCGCTCAGGCGCTAAAATAAGATAGGTCACCCACTTTGCATGAGCTAGAGTAACCTCGTAGTATAACCATGAAGCCAAGCAGCATCATGCAAAGGCAACAAGAAGACGAGCATCCTTGGTTTAAGAAGGGCGATCGTGCAAGGAACAAAGGAGGATCGATCTCAGCTCCACACTCCGCTCTTATGAAATCTCCCAAAGCATCCGCGCCCGCACTTAAGGACTCGCTCAGCTATTCGAGACACTCAGCAAGTCGTCTGCGCATAACACTGAATATGATATAGCCAAATGGCTACATCTGTCCAGTGGCATGGTTGTAATTAGTAGAGTGAACGACCCATAGTCAGGATAAACAGATTCCAGATCATTTACCAAGAGGAGTTCACCTATAAATACACGATGGCTAACCATGTTTAAAGGGGGCTTTTTGGAAAAACCACGAAGTACTACTAAACTTCAAACTCAACCACAGATCTGGCCATGGCGTCAAGTACCATTTTAGAGGGAAGGCATCTGCTCACTCAAACTCTATTATTCTCTTGTATAATTCTCTAGATCAAAACATATAAACAAGGGTATATTGAGTAGATATAGAGATGTATGAGGTCAAAGAATTGATGTACTTTGTAATTCTTATTATATGACAGGAAACCGCCTTCATAGTGGACGTAGGACTCGTTAACGGCTGAACCACTCTAAATCTCGTCTCTACTTTACGTCTTCTTGCATTTTTTACTGTTTATTGCTAACCGAACAAGGTTCCATTTATTTCATACCGAATTGGTGAAGTACAGTTTAGTACCTTGGGTGTTTAGACCATTTTTGGTGTAAACATTTTGGCGCCCACCGTGGGGCCGTGTTTTGCCTTTTCCATTTCAGATCTAACAAGATTTTCTGAGAGACGCCGTGCTTACAATCATGAGCATGCTAAGCAGAATCACCAATGAAGCCAACAACCCCAGCAGCGGCATCAACACCGTCATGCCACCGTATGTCGACTCCGATGAAGGGGAGCCACCTGAAATCAAAGAGATTGTAACCAGGGAAAAGTTGGAGGAAGCGGTGACAGGATTAACGAGTAAGATAACTATCGCAAGCAGCGCGATGATGAAGAAGCTCGAGTCGATACTCACTATCCAAGCCGCTACCGCAAAAGCCTCTCTAAGCGCCACTTGTTCCTTGCTGACTCGGACGAATCACGGATCAGAAACAGAATTCCTCGCTTCACACTCAAGACAGCGGGATTCCATTCCAAGAGTTGCGCGTCGCATCAATCCGAACTACAAGGGGGCGAAGCACCTGCGAACGATTACTTTGATGATGCAATCGTGGAGCAGGAAGAAAGTCCGGCTGCCATCAAGACGTCCCTGCCCGAAGGATGCCTAGATTCCTTATCCCCAGTCCATGAAGGCGCATCTAGATCGAGGGTTGATGGTGAAAAAGGTGGTCAACTCATGGATCTGACCAACAAGCGAGAGTACATCTCAGAAATGGTGCAAGAAATTGTGGAGGAAAGCCTGAGGAGAATGGATGACCAGAAAGAATGGGAATCTTTCCCAGCTAACACCCCACTCACTGAGAGGATTAAAAAAACTGTATACCGACGAAGGTTCGAACCTCCATCGTTGTAGCCTTACGATAGGACAACTGACCCCGATATATTTCTATGTAAATATGACCAGTACATGAATGGAGCATGCGCTACTGACGAAATCAAATGCCTATATTTTCCAACTTACCAAGAAGGAGTGGCTTATCTTTGGTTCACAAAGCTGTCACCGCGGTCTGTGGACAATTTCGTCATGTTGGCTAGGCTATTTAATGAGCAGTTCATATCCCAGGCGTTAGAAGCTCAACATGGTATGGAGCTAAATGAACTACAACAAAGACCAGGAGAGCCCATCAGAGTTTTTCTCACTCGCTTTGATGTTGCATTGGCTAAATTCAGGGTTCCCGAACCCAACATGATCTTAATGGCCCTCAAAAAGGGCATATGCAAGAAAACCAAGTTAGGACGATGGATCAAGAAGAAGAAACCAAGTACACTCGAATGGTTGCTTAGCAAGGCCGAAAAATATGCAAGTACTGAAGAGAGAAACACACATGCAGAGAAAAATGGAAAGGTCCAAGGCAACTCGGATAATCAAAAAGGAGCAGCGAAGAAGAAGACCGTCGAGCAAGGAAGAAGATACGCTTTTTCAAGAACTCTGAATTCACCCCCCTTAACGATTCCATGGGAAATATATTCATGGAAACTAGAGGCACCGAAAGATATCCCGTCTTGAAACAAAGACCCGTCAGAAATGCCGCCATGAAGTCAGGAAAATTTTGTTATTTCCACGAACAGCCGGGACATGATACCAATGAATGCAGGCACTTAAAATCGGTAATCGAGGGGTTGATTAGGAAGGGACGGTTGCAACAATATGTACGATATCACAAGAGCTATCCCGACTCTTCTCAGACAAGGGGCAGCACACCTTAGAAAGGAAAGGACCTAGACCAATTCAAGGAGGATGCTCATCAGAGGGACCAACTGCTAATAACTAAACAATGGAGCGTTAAACTAAAGCTCTCATTATCTTACCTCATTTCCCTAATTTTATCTTGTTATCGAAACTTTTTTAACTTGCTTTATTGATCACTATGTCCGTGTTGAGCAATGGTTTACCTACAAAAATTGTATGCATCAGAAATTAATTATGTGCCTATTTGAATGACATACATATTGATCTGTGCTAAAGGAAGAATAATTCCTCGAAATGTAGGTGAAGTAGGAGCAATCTGCCACAAACAGCGGGGTTGTAGCACAAAATCCTGGGTCATGCACTAAACGAAGCAGTTCGGGAATCACAAACGTCAAGCAAAGTCAAACAAGAGGAATATGTGCATTGCCTCAAAGGGATGTAATCATTCTGAGACAAACAGCCAAACGAAGGAATGCGCCTCTTATTATGGAATATGCTGAATATTTGGAAAATTCTCATTCAAAGGTCTGCCACCAGACCTCTCTGAAGATACCGAAAAATCACCAAATCTGTCCCTCGGATGAAGTTGCTAATCCCAAAGAGGTTTTCTCCTAGGAACAGGACATGAATTCCTTAAAACCGGAGTTAAATCCAGTAGCAAGGATTGATGCCCATCTCCTAGGAATCAACACTAAAGGGGGAGCAACTCAAAAAGTCCCGCAGTTAAAATTGCTAAGCCCACCGAAGAAGCACCTTGTTAGGTGACCTTCCTAGGTGTTAGACACGAGTTTCCAACTTGAGAAAATAAAATCAATGAGGTAAACCAATGTCTGTGTCCTAAGGTAAGGCAAAAAGTCGGAACAACCGACATGTCCTGAAACGGAAAAATTGCTGATTTCAAAGGGCGCCTACCTTTGTAGGTAAAAAAACGAATTCTTCCCTCCGAGTCGAAAGCTTGATGAGATGAATTAGTGTCCGTTACCTGAATGAAGCATAAAATGGGGAAGGACTAAAACATGCTGGAAGGACCAGCACAAAACAAAAACCTGACCGAAAGGATGGTGGCCATCCTTGTTCTTTGTTCATTAACCAAGTCAAACAAGGCCAAGGATGGACTACAAAACAGAAATCCTAGCCGAAAGGGGGCATCAGAAATCCTAGCCATGCGGGGGTATCCTTTCTAGGACCCATTTGAATAACTAAAACAATCAAATGGGGCCTAAAATGAATCGAATTTTTTTAACCCAAGCCCTACCCGGGGGCACGTATTCAAAACCAATCTCGGGATTGAATACTAATGAATAAAAGACACCAAACGCGCTTATAATAACACAAATGCGTAACGGCCTTCGATAAGCGACAAACCTAAAAAGATAAATAAATCTAAACCGTAATAATAACAATAGAAAATCGGGTGCAACCAAACGATTAACAAAGCGCCCGGGCGAATGTGTAAATCAGAAAACAAAGGTGCAACGTACGACGCACCCGCATGCAAGATAAACAAATTCCATAGCAGAAAACCATAGTACGATAAAGTCCTAAAAAAGAGAGTCACGAACTAAAACGTACGAGAATTAGCGAGGCTGGTTCCCGCATATGCAAGCCAGACTAAAAAGTATCATCTTAAAATCAAAATCAAAACAGGTGAAGCATTGGCATGCCTCAAATTCTCAGATAAGATAAGAAATAATCCTATCTCAAGACTCCAGGGCCTCGACAAGTCTGTGCCTATCTTCCTCCAAAGCATGAAGTCGTTGAAGATTCTCCCTATTTGACTGCTGAAGGTCTTCGACCAGGGAGTGCCAACCACCCCTTTGCTCCACAATGTAGTCTCTAACTTTCATGATGAGACCTTCAACCAGATGTGGACGTGGTTCCAACTGATTGAATTCGGCCAATATGGTATCCTTTATGACATCCATCTTACTTGAAATAATCCATCTGTCAATGGGGTCTATGTACACACCAGGGCACGAATTAGCTGGACGCTGGGCCACAAAGTCCTCTGCAAGATCAGGATGACAAGGGTTGGGAACAGGAAGAGGCTCTGGTACAGATGCAGGATCTAACGTGATGGATGAAGAGACCATGCAACAAACAGCAGTCTGCATATCTGAGTCAGAAAGTCCGTTCAGCGAACAATAACTATGAGCACCATTCGCACTAAAGATCCCCTTACCCAGGGCTGTCATTTTGCTACCAGCCCTCCTCGCCATTTTCTTCCTGAGCTTTGTAGACATAAGAAATCCCATCCTTGGGCGACCTGCTTCAGAAAAGTCAGTACGAATACAAAAAACAGCTACGGAAAGTGAAACAACTTGGTAAGACTCAAGCATAGATGAAATGTTTCAACTAGAGGAACCTGGGGCATTTTGCCAAACAATTTATGAACAAATACCAAGTGTCGATATTCCAAAGAAAAGCGCCGGATGGCCCTTGTCTTTTAAAGATAGGCACAGAAAGGGTATTCGCGTTTTATAAATTTTTAACTAGAAGGATCATGGCTTCTCGGAGAAGATCACTCAAGATAAACAGATGCTACTGCAGGCAAAGAGCAAAATGGTAAAATGAGAAAGCTAAAGCCTTTTGAGGAAGAATCAAGGCAGAAATGTCAGGCATAGATTACCTGATTGAAAACCCTCATGGATGCGCAGCCGTGATCAAAGATTTCTTTTGAGATGCAAAAATGAAATAAAGCAAGTTAAAGGTGAATAAGGGAGACCTAAGGGCATTCTCCAGAGAATTTACGCTACATCCGCCTAGTATCTGCTACATGAAAGTGTCTCATCAAATCCCAATTGGCATCCCAAGATTCAGTCATTTGCACAGTAATCAAGAGAGCACAACGAGCCTCTCGCCCGTAGGGAAAGACAATGCCAGTCAGCTACAACAAAGCGGCCCCAGCCCTTGCACGAACGACTTGAATAAACCTACCACCCAATGTGCGATCAAATATATCGAAGCTTGTAATTCCTTACCAAAAAGAAATCACGGACTTCGAGGGGCAAGTTTTAATCCCTAAAAAACCATACACACATTGAGCAAAAGGGTACAAGGCGGGTCCTACCAGCGTCGGCCGTACATGACAAAACCGCACTAAGCCTAATCCAAATATCAAGACCAATGCAGATCAAGTCTATCAGTGCGACCGATCCATGAGAAGCGCGACTCGACAAAAATTAAGGTTTCACATCAAGAGAACCACTCAGGCACTAAAATAAGACAGGTCACCCGCTTTGCATGAGCTAGAGTAACCTCGAAGTATAACCATGAAGCCAAGCGACACCATGCAAAGGCAACAAGAAGACGAGCGTCCTTGGTTCAAGAAGGGCGATCGCGCAAGGAACAAAGGAGGATCGATCTCATCTCCACACTTCGCTCTTACGAAATCTCCCGAAGCATCTGCGCCCGCACTTAAGGACCTGCTCAACTATTCGAGGCACTCAGCAAGTTATCCGCGCATAACACTGAATATGATATAGCCAGCTAGCTATAGTTGTCCAGTGGCATGGTTGTAATTAGCAGAATGAACGACCCATAGTCAGGATAAATGGATTCCAGATCATTTACCAAGAGGAGTGCACCTATAAATACATGATGGCTACCCACGTTTAAAGGGGGCTTTTTGGAAAAACCACGAAGTACTGCTAAACTTCAAACTCGACCACAGATTTGGCCATGGCGTCAAGTACCATTTTAGAGGGAAGGCATATGCTCTCTCAATCATTTATCTATCCTTCTTCTCCTCAAACTCTATTATTCTCCTGTATAATTCTCTAGATTAAAACATATGAACGACGGTATATTGAGTAGATATAGAGATGTATGAGGTCAGAGAATTGATGTACTTTGTAATTCTTATTATAAGACAGGAAATCACCTTCATAGTGGACGTAGGCCTCATTAACGGCTGAACTACTCTAAATATCGTCTCTACTTTACTTCTTCTTGCATTTTTTACTATTTATTACTAACCGGACACGGTCTGTTTATTTCTTACCGAATTGGTGAAGTACAGTTTAGTACATAGGGTTTTTAGACCGTTTTTAGTGTAAAAACAATATAACTTGATTTGTAGTAGGGTTAAGTTAACACAAGAAGGCAACACTTAACCAATGTAACATGACACGTAGTTGGGTTAAGTTAACTTGAATTGATTGATGACACTTAACCAATACAACAGGATGAATACATGGGGTTAAGTTAACACTTGACAAATATAACTTGATGAACGAACGGGGTTAAGTTAATGGGAAAAACTTAACTGATCCAACATGATAAGTAAGGAGGGTCAAGTTAATAAGAAACGCTTAACCAACATGACATGATGAATGAGTGGTTTAAGTTAACATGAACGGACATCATTTAACCAATATGATGTTACGTGTGGGAGGGTTAAGTACATATCGGGTTGGTGGGTAATATTAGTACATATAGGCCCACAGACTTAACCATTAAACAAACCTGCTTGAATCGGTGGGAAGGGTTAAGTACATATCGGGTTGGTGGGTAATATTAGTAAATATAGGCTCACAGACTTAACTAATAAGTAAACATGATAGAATCGGTGGGAGGGTTAAGTACATCTCGTATAGGTGGGTAATATTTGTATATATAGGCCCACTAACTTAGCCAATAAGAAACCCTAGTAACGGGGACCCATTTTAGCAGTAACCCACATAGATGTATCATGGCACCCTGAAACTAGGCAGGGTGGGGCACGATTACTAGGCTGATTGTAAGCGGTCAAAGCAGCAGCAGGGGGTACGTCAGTGTAGGTTCTGATGGTTTACGGGCGTGCACGTACTCTGGAGTGGGAAAAAGCAAACACTGGGTACCAGTAGTTATATACTGTGCATCTTGAATCGTGTTGGGTTGCTATCATAAGGATTGATACACCTTATGGTGGGACCAGCATAGGGTATCTACACGCAAGAGAGGGCCGATTGACACAGACACATGAAACATGAATACAAGTAGGGAGCCGATCGATAGGGTATTAAAGGTACATCTAACATGTTCATGGCAATTAGGCTAGTTGAGGTGGAATCCTCACGATAGATGTACACCTGAAGGCTTCCACAATTACAGGGATTGGGATAACATTGTAATTTTACCATTTTATACAGATTACTGGTTGGGACACTAGTTAGGCGGTGCAGAGATATAGAAATCACATTAATAGAGTAGTAGCAAAGCAGAGAAAAAGTAGGAGCGCATTCAGTTCACCTTGCACTTATCTTGTCTTTAGTTACCTTATTTTTATGTTATTGTCCAACTTTCAGTTTATTCATGTCACGATCCTTTATCTTGTTTGCATGCTGAAAGATCACTGGACTTACTAGACTTATGTCTAACCTAGTTTGTTTTTTGCCTCCTTTCTTCCGTTCCCCCCAGGTAGCCAAGGAGCGGATAGATCAGCTTAGCCTGGACCGCTTCTCTTTCCCAGTGTGAAGATTAATTGGTGTATTGCTCTGAACTCTCTTTCCCACTGCTACGGTTGGCTTATGCTTTATTGGCGAATATCATTGTTATTTTGTGCTTCTTTTACACTTGGAAGTGATTAAATCAAGATAGAAGTTCTATGTATTACTTTTAAGTATGATTTGAGAAAATTGTTGTAAAATCTTGACTGATTTAAGTTGTTAGTAAAATGACTTTATTTTCCCCTGCTTTATTTGTCTATCTTGTAATTTATCTGTATCTTTTATCTAAAATGCTCCACCAAAGTTAAGGCATTCCCTTTGTGAGTGACCTTAATAGAGGTGGGGTGTTTCACTTGGTATCAGAGCTGAAGGGTTACCAGATTAGATAAAAGATTTGAAAAACTATTTTCAAAACGGTTTTAAAAGAAGCATTTTCAAAAGAAAAGTTTTAAAGGCATATTCCCCAAAGCCATATGCACTATCTTTTGATCCTCTGTTAGAATCCATGTTTCGTTCTTTCCTGAGTCTCCGGGGCTCCTAGCTTTTTACGAGGTAACCTCATCGTGGCATAGTTACATAGGCTCGACGAGACTACGACACTTGTCCAAGGGCAAACATGTGCCCAACTTCCATCTTTAGCCGTAGTAGTTTCACCTGTGGCTAATTTTCTTTTGAGCTTTGTAGGATTCTCCATGCAATGGAGGCAGCTTTTGAGAGACCTGTCAAAAGTTACACAAGGATAGAAAATATGAGAATGAGGGAGTTTGGCTAAGGAGCACAACACAAGGATGAAGAACTCATGGATATGGAATTGTTTCACAAAGGAGGGGAGGAAAGAATAGTAAAACCTAAAACAAGAGGAAGTATCTTTATTTTGGTATAATGGGTCATATAATTAAGGGCAAGGGCAAGAACAAATGACAGGATATTCTGGAAGGCAAGTGCATGCTCTCACTGCCAGCATACCTGAGAGAGAGGCAGCAAGATTTATGTTGAAAGAGTTTTTCCCTTTGATCATCCTGTTAGTACTCCTTCCGATTTTAGCACTTCACATTCGTATATATCTGTTTCCATAGGTTGCCTGCACCTTAGTACTTGTATAATAGAGGATCCCATTATTGTCTCAAATCCAATTTGTGGTTCGGCTCATTTATCTTTTGTTTGTAAGGATTTGAGATGCTTATGTTTCCGGGTTTCATGGGCTATGGGTTGATTCTAGGCATGGATTGGATAGCTAGTAATCGTGAAACGAGGGTAGTTAGACTTTCGACTTGCCTCGGGAATACCCTCGAAATTTCGTATGATCCTAAGGGATAAGTTTGTCTTAGCTACTTAGAAACACTTTATGTATTTATCGATGATTTTCGATCCATTGGAGTAGTCCATGAGTACGAAGATGTTTTTGATTATGTTAGGGGTTTTTCCCCCTAAAACTTGAAATAGATTTCCGCATATATCTAGTTGACAATGCAAATCCAGTTATGTGATCAACGATAGTTTTGGAACAAGATTGGCGAGGATAGCCAGAGTCGGGTAAGTGCTCAATTGTTTGATTGTTTTGCTAGTATCATCTCACATATATCGTCCAAATTCAGAGGAGATATTCCTTGGGTGCTTGTCTGATATTGGTTTAGGCCTTTGGGGCTTGTACTTGAGGGATGTAGAGTTCGACTAGGATGTTTTGTGTGAGAAATAAATGGTTGTGGAAGGCGCCCAAAGTAAGACTGAACTTAAGAGTACATAACAACCTTAAGCTTTAGACCCTCAGACTTGTGACATGATGGATAAGCTAATTATCTTAGTATATACACTTGGTATCATGGTTAACATATGTTTATCTTGGAAAGATAGTTCGACAACATTGGATACCCTATAGCATAGTAAGTAATCGAGGTCCTATCTTTACTAGTGTGGTTTTGGAAATGTAGGTCAAGAAGCTTCGCAATCGTGAAGTTAAAATAGATAAGGTATAGTGGAGTGAAGCCCAAGAAGATGCAACTTAGAAGACTGAAGAGTAGATACGTGCATCATACCCTTTTTAAGGGTATACACTTGATTCCTCTTTTTCTGCAAAGTTTATTTGCATGCTAGTCTTTATCTTTTAAGTATATCCACTTGGTCCCATTCTCGATCCTAAGGTAGAAGCCAATGGATGTAAATTGTGTTTGGTACAATTTATGTTTGGTGGATGCAAGTGGTTGCAAGTGTTTGCTAGTGGTTGCTCGTGGATGCATATACACACATTAGGCACTAGATCGACTCAGTCACTTTCATATTGCATATGCATGAGTGAACTTTTATATATATGGATTGAAACTTGATGTGTTATCATGTGGATGTTGCATTTGTATGAATGATTGTGCACTCATGTTGAAATTATTATTAGGGGTGATTGCATACATAATGGACTCATGGCACCGACATGAATTGCATTAAGGAGGTCAACTGAATCAGTAAACCGTCTGATTTTGCATTAGATAAGGACATGTACACACCCTATGCATATGATCATTAAGCATTAGAAGTCTTTTAAGGACAATGGACACCTGTGTTTGATGGTTGAGTAGAAGGACGATTGGATGGTAGGATATACGTTCTTCTTGACTTGAAGATTTCGGGGATGAAATCCTTTAAGGAGGGGAGAATGTAACACCCCGTATTTTCGGTAAACATTAAAGTTACGAATTAAAGAACAATTAATTACAAATGTAAGAATTAAGCGAAACGAGTTACTCCATTGCGTTCGTCTCGGAATTCTTCTTGAGATAGAGTCCGAGTTTGCGTAAATCGGACTCCTTATGAAGGAGTTATGGCCTTTAGATGTTTTAGAATTAAATTAAAAATTCAAACAGCTCGGTTCAGAATTCAAAATTCAAAATTTGAAGTAGAAGCGGGTTGGGCGGAAAACTTCCTGCCCAAGGCAAGGTCGGCTAGGAGGTCGACCAGGGGGTCGACCTCCCCCCATACAGGTCGACCTGGGTGTCGACCTACCCCTCGGGCAGATCTGAAAACTGACGTGTTCTGACTTCCTGTTAAGTCATTAGGGCTGATTTGGCTATTCTATCTCTGGATGGTCTTAATCGCTTCTAGGTTGAGCTGACAGCTCTAAATTAATCAAACTTCTATATAAGCAACCTAAATCTAAACCCTAAGCCACACAAAAATATTCCTAAAGCCGTCATGCTGCCAATGGTGAACCTAGAATAGCCGTCATCTCTTTCAACTCAAAGGCAAGATAGAAGCTACATCAAAATCAAATCAAATCTAATATAATTCAACTAAAAGAATTCAACGATCTACATCAAAGACGAGCAATTCAGTTTCAGAATACAGATCCCAGAAATCAAGATTTTCCTTTTTTGTTTGTAAGTGTAGTTATCTTTCAGATGTGAATAAATTAAAGACATCATTTACAATGAATTATAAAATAGAATTGTACCAAGTTGTATGTGATGCTGATTCATGTCTATTCATGTCTATTCTATAATGTATGCCCATGAACTATTGTGGTTTATCAAACCTATCATGTCATGTAGAAATTGGTGAATGAATCCATTGATGTTGTATAAGAATTTGGGAATGAGAAACTATCATGTTATATGCAAATTTGGCGATGTTATCATGCTATGAATGCATGCAAGTTTATAGGCTAAAACATGATTATGTAAACCTATATGTTTAGATCTACAACCTTATACTTTTAGATCCATATGCCTTTATGTTAGATCTATGTTAACTTGATTCAACCCCTATGCAAGTTCATAACTACATGCCAAGTTTAATTTGTGTAGTTTTATGTAGAATCTGTATGCTTATGATCCATGTTGCGTAGATCTAGTTTGCAAGTTCATAATTAAAAATATATTGTTCTATGCCAAATTCATGTGACACATGTATAGTGAGATCCATATTTTTGTATGATTTTGGAATGTTGCAAGTTCCTCTTTTTCCACTTTTTGTTTTATAAGTTAGGCTAAAATATCGAACCTAACATTCTATGAAATTTTGCAAACGTACAACGGGGGTGACATTGGGGAAAACATGAAATTACATGTAATTGGCTTGTCTGGCACATAAGCATGATAAGTGGCATGAAAATGGTATAATCTATATACATAAAATTATGAATTTGATTTAGAGGGAAAGTGGGCCATGACAATAAATTGTTGAAAATTTACATAAAAGGATAAATATGTAAATTTAGTAAAAGACGAATATGCCTAACCCGAGGTTAGATTGAGTTACGGTATAAGACTGCCCGGAACTGCCCAGCAAATCCAGCAACCATAACAACATAGATCTAATGTGAGAGGTTAGCGCATTGAGCCCAAAAGGACCCAAGGTTAGACTGAGTTGCGGTGTAAAACAGCTCGGAACCGACCGGCACATCCAGTGACCGCAACAATACCTGTCTAATGTGAGTGGTTGGTGCTTTATTGAATGAATTAAAGCTAAGACAGGAATGGTAGGGTTAAGTTAATTAAGGTAACACTTAACCAATACACTATGTTAATTAGACAAGTGGGTGAGGTTAAGTAAATTTAGAACACTTAACCATTATAACATGTTAATTAGACAAGTTTGTGAGGTTAAGTAAATTTAGAACACTTAACCGTTATAACATGTTAATTTGACAGGTGGGTGAGGTTAAGTAAATGTAGAACACTTAACCGTTATAACATGTTAATTAGACAAGTGAGAGAGGTTAAGTAAATTTAGAAACACTTAACCAATATAACAAGATGAATGATTAGGGTTAAGTTAATAGGAAGCACTTAACCAGTATAGCATGATGAATGGGTCGAGTTAAGTAATAAGAAATACTTAACCAATATAACTTGATTTATGGAAAGGTTAAGTTAAAATAAGAGGGCAACACTTAACCAATATGAATTAATTTATGGAAAGGTTAAGTTAAAATAAGAGGGCAACACTTAACCAATATAAATTAATTTATGGAAAGGTTAAGTTAAAATAAGAGGGCAACACTTAAACAATATAATTTGATTTGTAGTAGGATTAAGTTAACACAAGAAGGCAACACTTAAGCAAAGTAACATGACATGTAGGTGGGTTAATTAACTTGAACTGATTGATGACACTTAACCAATACAACAGGATGAATACGTGGGGTTAAGTTAACACTTGACTAATATAACTTGATGAACGAATGGGGTTAAGTTAATGGGAAACACTTAACCGATCCAACATGATAAGTAAGGGGGTCAAGTTAATAAGAAACGCTTAACCAACATGACATGATGAATGAGTGGGTTAAGTTAACATGAACGGACAACACTTAATCAATATGACGTAACATGTGGGAGGGTTAAGTACTTATCGTGTTGGTGGGTAATATTAGTACATATAGGCCCACAAACTTAACCATTAAATAAACCTGCTTGAATCGGTGGAGGGGTTAAGTACATATCGGGTTGGTGGCTAATATTAGTAAACATATGCCCACAAACTTAACTGTTAAGTAAACATGCTAGAATCGGTGGGAGGGTTAAGTTCATCTCGTATAGGTGGGTAATATTTGTATATATAGGCCTACAAACTTAACCAATAAGAAACCCTAGTAACGGGGACCCATTTCAGCAGTAACCCACGTAGATGTATCATGGTACCCTGAAACTTGGCAGGGTGGGGCACAATTACTAGGCTGATTGTAAGCGGTCAAAGCAGCGGCATGGTGTACGTCAGTGTAGGTTCCGACGGTTTACGGACATGCACGTACTCCGGAGTGGGAAAAAGCAGACACTGGGTACCAGCAGTTATACACTGTGCATCTTGAATCGTGTCGGGTCGCTATCATAAGGATTGATAAACCTTATGGTGGGACCAGTACAGGGTATCTACATGCAAGAGAGGGCCGATTGACACAAACACATGGAACATGAATACTAGTAGGGAGCCGATCGATAGGGTAGTAAGGGTACATCCAACATGTTCATGGAAATTAGGCTGGTTGAGGTGGAATCCTCACGATAGATGTACACCTGAAGGCTGCCACAATTACGGGGATTGTGATCACATTGTAATATTACCATTTTATAAAGATTACTAGTTGGGACAATAGTTAGGCGGTGCAGAGATATAGAAATCACATTAATAGAGTAGTAGCAAAGCAGAGAAAAAGTAGGAGCGCACTCAGTTCACCTTGCACTTATCTTGTCTTTTGTTACCTTATTTTTATGGTATTGTCCTATTTTCTATTTATTCTTGTCACAATCCTTTATCTTGTTTTCATGATGAAAGATCACTGGACTTACCAGACTTATGTCTGACCTAGTTTGTTTTTTTCCTATTTTCTTCCGTTCCCCCCCAGAGGTAGTCAGGGAGGGAATAGCTTAGCCTAGACCGCTTCTCTTTCCGAGTTTGGAGATTAGTTGGTGTATTGCTCTGAACTCTCTTTCCCACTGCTATGGTTGGCTTGTGCTTTATTAGGGAATATCATTGTTATTATGTGCTTCTTTTGCACTTGGAAGTGATTAAATCAAGACAGAAGTTCTGTGCATTAATTTTAAGTATGATTTGAGAAAATTGTTGTAAAAGCTTGACTGATTTAAGTTGTTAATAAAATGACTTTATTTTCCATTGCTTTATTTGTCTATCTTGTAATTTATCCGCATCTTTTACCTAAAATGCTCCACCAAAGTTAAGGCATTCCCTTTGTGAGTGACCTTAACAGTGGTAGGGTGTTTCAACATCCATCAATGTTAAACTAATGAGAATGCATTATGTTTTGTGAAGCGCAATTGGAAAATAGTAATTAAATGTACAAGAAAAATATAAATAATGCAGCGGTAAAACTTTAACTTTTTATTAATTAGGAAAACAATGTTTCAAACCCAAAGTTACAACATCATGTTTTCTCAAATATTAAAAGCAATTTGTCTCATAATTAGAGTACAAGAAACATAACAATTCCCTCAAGTTTCTTTACAATAGGCATGAATAAACTGAAGAAAATATTTGAAAAAGGAGAGTTATCCAAGTCCAAGCAGAATCACGATCTCAACTATTGACCACTCCCACTTCGAGAACCTTAGGTGGGGAAAGGAAGGGAGAGCTGGAAAACAAAAAGGGTCAGACATAAAGTGTGGCAAATTCTAGTAATTTTAATTATATGTACATGAAAACGTGTCAAGACAGATCAACAATACTAGAAGAGAAAGTATAGTAAAACAGGTATATACATGATTGGTAAATAAGATGTCAAAACAAGATAAAGGTAGATTAAACTTCTCATTCATATCCCAAGAATCAAACTAAATGCACCAATTTACTAGTATTAACAAGATTAGGTGTTATACTAATTACTACTAATGCGATCAGCTCCCTATTACCCAAATATTCTATGTTAGCCCTGGTAGTATGGTGTATTACTCCCTAACCCAGCAACTTATAGAACACAACTATATTTGTAGGTGTTACTTGCAGCTTAGTTTCCTATAGTCAGACCCATGCACGCTCATGACTCTACCAAAACGAACCCTGTACACCTCATAAACCTTGAATGTCTTATAATAAAGTTCTGTAAATTGTGCCCTGACCCCTACCTAGTGTGGTGTCCCTACCAAGATACCAATATGGATACTAACTGATATGGTTTCCATACAACCTGACACAAGCCACCCCAAGGCTTGTGTCCCCATGTACCTAGGATTTAAGAGTCTTGACAACCTGATAAAATAACTAGACTTGGGACCTCTTTAGCTTATTATTTAATAGGTGTAACTTAGCAGGTTTAAGTTCAATAATAAGTCTACTTGTAAAATTATATTTATCCTAATGTCAATAGTTTATAACCCTCTTCCCTAACAAACACCTGCCCAGACGTGTAATTATACATATAGTAATTTAATCAGTTTTCACATCTGGTATGTGTCATATTTAATATCATATTAAGTCCATTTTAACTAATTATCATGTCGCATGTACTTCCTAACATGTAAATAACCCAATTTTAAAAGAATAACATATAATTATCCCAATTCTGTTATATTAATATGTAATTATCTCAATCTAAAGACTAACATGTAATTATCTCAATCCAATAGATTAACATGTAATTATTTCAATTCTTACAATCAAGGGTTTCTGTACATAATATGCCCTATTTTCCCCATTCATATGTCATTATCTAATCATTGCAATTTATGTCCTTTATACGCAATTAACATAATCGCCTAGGCTTGAGTAGCCTAGGTTTCGCGTAGAATAAAAAGGAAAAAGGGAGAAAACAGATCTTAGACTGAGTAAAAGGTATATAGAAAGACTGTAAACAAATGAACGACATAATAGGGACATGAAAGATTGAAGTACATAATATAACTTGTGGATCTAAGTAGAAAAACATGTATAAACGTATATAAGGATTACTTTGGGCACTATTTATACCGGATCCAATCTTATTCACAGTGGGACTTGGTGAAGAGCATGAATATGCTACTGAAGAAAATGCCCACTTTAATCTTGTATTGGTGTAGAGCAGTCTGAATTGTCCTTGCTAATATATGTTTAGGCAGCACCTCGATAGTTCTATGCACATATTTATCATATAAAAAATTTGGAGGAAGGAGGAAGAATGGCTTTGTGTAGTTTAAAACAAATGAGGTTATATGCCTTTATATAGACTACCTAGGACAATCTGTCACCATCAGACATTAGGGATTTAATCTAGTACGTACACTCAATGTTGAGCCAGTAACGAATATAGTATGCAAAACAGCCGAGTTTTGTCATTTAGAACACGCCCAGATCTAGGGTGGGTCGACCCACCTACCACCTGGGTCGACCCAGACCCCTTGGGTTGTCCTATGGGTCGACCTGGGCTGAGCGTAGGTTGCCTCATACAGGCCTTGTTCCCGCTTGCTTCATTCGAAAATTCTGTAATTAATTTTAATGTTGTGTTTATGTATAAGCTCTTTACACGTATACGAACTTCTAATGCCCATAGCTTCTTCATATGTTGTCCGTTTTATGAAAACGTGGGATCTATCTGAATCAAAATTCTGAGACGAACATAACTGTAATGCTAATTTCACTTAATTCTTGATATTTAATTAAGTTATCCCCAATTTATTATCTTAATGCATGGTTTATAGTATTATAATTTAAGGGTGTTACATCCTCCCTTCTTAAAGGATTTCATCCCCTAAATCTCTAAGTTAAGAAGAATGTTATAGCCCTTAACAATCATCTAATCATCCATCATCCATAGGCATCTATTGTCCTTAATTATTCCTAATTCTTTGTATGAACATAAGCAAAAGTGTTTTGTGTGTGTCTTCTTACACTAATGCGAAAATCGGGCGGTCGACTGATTCAATTGACCTCCTTATTGCAATATATGTTTGTGCCATGTATCCAATATGTATGTAAATAATCCTAATAATACCTAATAATACATATAAGTTCTATATATGCGCTCATCCATTCATCAAAATGCAACATCCATATGATGATCCATCCATTTCCATCCATAGAAAATTTATACGCACATATACCCATATGCAATATATAAGTGATTGAGTCGATCTAGTGCCTAGTGTGTGTACATGCATCTAAGCGCAACCGCTAGTAAACACTTGCGTCCATTTGCAACCATCAACCATAACATGTTTCATACACATGTTTCCAACCATGGGATTTTACCTAAGGGTCGAAAGGTTTGAACGATGGGATAAACTCAAATGATAGAAACAAATGCAAAGAAAAAGAGTTAGGATTGAATTCAAGAAATTACTCTCAAAAAGAAAAGGGTAAGAAGCGCGAATCCTATCTTTGGGTTCCCATGTCGCTTCTTCGTGGTCTTCTCCCCATTGCACTTTCACTAATCTGATCTTCTTATTATGTTGCTTCTTGATTTCTGATCCAGGGATATGAGTAGGAACTCTTCCCACCGATGCTTCCTACTCAACTTTTACGCCTTCAAGTGTGCTCGACTCTACTTCCTCTGCCGTATTGTGGAGGCATTTCCTCACATAGGAAACGTGAAATACATCTTGCACACCTGCCATTCTATCCGGTAGCTTGATCATATAAGTCATCTAATCTATTCTCTCTACTATAAGAATGGCCCTACGAATCTCGGTTCCAACTTCCCTACTGAGCTAAAGTGAACTACATTCCTTAGAGTTGAAACTTAGATGAAGTCCATATCTCCCACTTCAAATTCCAAGTCGTTCCTCCTTTTATCGGCATAAGGTTTTTGTTGATCTTGAGCACCTTTTATCCTTCTTCGAACGAGGTTTATCTTTTCTAAAGTCTCTCTTATCATGTCAAGCCCCAGTAGAATTCTGTCAGTAGACTTCCATCAACAAGTCGGTGATTTGTTGGTGGTCCATATAATGCTTTGTAGAGTGGCATGCCTATGCTCGACTAATAACTATTATTATATGCAAACTTAACCAATGGGAGATGCTCTTCCTAAGTCCCTTTGAAGTCTAGTATACACAGTCTTAGTAGGTCCTCAAGGACTTTATTAACCCTATCAGTTTTCCCATCGGTCTGAGGGTGATAAGTTGCGCTAAGTCTTAACTGTGTACCAGAGCTTCTTGCAAGTTCCTTCAAAATTCACAAGTGAATGTAGGGTCACGATCACTTACTATACTGGAAGGTACCCCATGTAGTCGGACGATCTCCTTGTGGAAAACTGAAGCTAGCCAAGATTTTGTCCTCTTTCTCTTGATTGGGATGAAATGGGCCCTCTTTGTATGCCTATCCACTATCACCCATATTCTAGTGTTGCCCTTCCTTCATCTGGGAAGTCCATCAATGAAATCCATAGAGACACTCACCCACTTCCATTGTGGAATATCTAAGGGCTAAAGTAATCCACAATGTTTTGTTGTTAAGCCTTGACTTGTGGACAAGTCAAGCAATGGGCCATGAATTCTGCTACATCTTTCTTTATGCCCGTCTGAAGGAAAACACTCTTCATGTCTCGATACATCTTTTCACTACCTGGATGGATATTCATCCGAGAGTGATGAGCTTCCTCTCACACTGCCTTTAGTAATTCCTTAATTTTAGGGACACATAGCCTTCCATCTTGTCTTAGCCAGCCTTTTCCGTCCATAGTATATCTGGCATGCTGACTGCAAGTTTCCTCTTAACCAAGTCTATCCAAGATGTCCATCAACTGCTCGTCCTCTTCTTGCAAAGATCCAGGTTACTCCAATAGAGTAGGTCGCAACTCTAATGATGCCAACAAACCATGTGTGAAATCCGTAGATGGCTTAAAATTAAAGGTTGAGATGTACTCCGAGCTCTGCCTTTCTATGAATAGAGGACACAAGAACATCCTTTGCCTACGCAATGCGCCTGCCAACAGATTACCCTTGCCTGGGTATAAGCTATCTCAAAGTCGTAGGAGGCTAGAAAATCCATCCACCTTTGTTGTCTTAGATTGAGGTCCTTCTGTGAGAATAAGTGCTTGAGTGACTTATGATCCGTATATAGCTCAAATATATCTCCAAGGGGCCGCTAAGACATAAGTGCGAACACTATTGCTGCTAACTTCAAGTCGTGGGTGGGGTAGTTCTTCTCATGAACCCTTAATTGCCAACTTCCATAGCATACTAGCCTACCCTCTTGCATCAGTACGATGCCAAATCCTATTCCGCAAGCATCTTTGTAAACTGCGTGTAACACCTCAAATTTTTGAATGATTGAATTAACTAAATTCAAGAGTAATTAATATCAGACATGAGAATTAAGGGAAATGGGTTGCGCCAATGTGTTCGCCTCAGAATTCTGGTTGAGATAGAGTCTGAATTTGCGTAAAATGGATACCGGATGAAGGAGATATGGACGAACGAAGTTAGGCGGAAGAATCAGAAGAAAAAAATATTTGCACTGGCGCACTTGGGAAGTGCGCCACTACAAAAGTGGCACTGGCGCACCTGCCAAGTGTGCGCAGGCCGAGCAGAAAGACTGCACAGCTTTTTAGTGCAATTTGATCCATATTGCGACCTATTGCTGAGTCCTTTCTGACTCCTTGCTGAGTCATTAGGGCTGAGGTGTCACCCTATCCTGGCTGAGTGGTTTTGATTAACCTTAAGATCATTCGACAACTATAATTAAATTGAAATTCTATATAAACATGGATAGACTCAAACCCTAAAATCGAATAAAAATCTGAATCATGGCCGTCATGATGTCATCTTGTAACCTAGAGTAGTCGCCACCAACTAAAGGGAAAACGAAGCTAATCAACTCAGTTCTATTCAACTCTAATCTAAACAATAATGAATCTACTACAAAGACGAGCTAAATCAATTTCAGAACTTAGATTTCAGAACACATGACCTTCTTTTTGTGAGTTCGATTTCTTTAATAAGATAATTAGCAGTTTAATTGGATTGAGCTATGATTTGGATTATATGGTTATGTTGTGAATCATTGACCGTATGTTATTATCTATGATGTAAATCTATGATGTTATAATCTATGTAGTAAAGTTGTGATGTTATCATCTATGTTGTAAATTTATGTTAATTGTTGGCTTATGTACAATCAATTCATAATGATGTTTCATATGCTAGTTTGGTTATGTTGTTGGAACTAATTCATATGTTAAATCATATGTATGTATGCAAGTTTAGATGTTAATTTAGATATGAATTATATGCAAGTTAGTGAGAATCATATACAACCTTACATGTTTCATGACATCTATTTTATGTGTAAATCGGATCTAAAGTTAGGCTATGACATGTGTGAGTTAGATGCAAGTTTACATCATAGTGTATGTTGTATAAATCACATATGCAAGTATATATATATTGGAGTATGAATCATGTAATGTAAGTTTGTGACTATTGCCAATTGCAAGTTTACACCTTATGATTTGATCTATGAGATCCATAGTTTATGCAAGTTTGTAACTTCGGCCTATGCAGGTTTTAGGTGAAAAACCTTATTCACACATGCAAGTTCACCCCTTATGTTTAGATCTAATTTTTATTCTATGCATGTTGTGATGTTTTCTCTTTATTCCATAAGTAAGCCTATTCGAATCTAACGTATATTTTACACTAAACAAACGAACGTACAACATGGAGCAATAGGATAATATTAAAAGATTTAATATTGAGAATTGGCATAAGCGCCTTAAATGTGATGTTAATTGGTATAATTTTATATACCATAAATAGATTGACATAATTGAGTCAATTATGGACATAGTTAAATTTATAATTGATTGACAATTTGAATAGGGAAATTAATTCAAATTGGGGGTAACTAATTATGTGTAATTAATCGCTTAAGACATGAGGTTAGACTCTTTTGTGGTGTAAGACTGCCCGGACCCGCCCGGCAAATCCAGCTTCCACAAATGCCAGTCTAATCTGGGAGGTCTTAGGCATAAATTAAATGCGTAATAGTTGTAAAGACATGAGGTTAGGCTCATTTGTGGTGTAAGACTGCCCGGACCCGCCCAGCAAATCCAACTGCCACAAATGTTAGTCTAATGTGGGAGGTCTTTACAAGGTTATGGTCTTAATGAATTAAGAAACTCTTAACCAGATAAACATGTAGTGGGACATGAGGGGGTTAAGTGGGTGCCGTGGGTGGCATGTGGAATTAAGTAGGTTCCTTCGGTGGCTTTTTGAAATACGATTAGATGCACTTAACCAAGATTGAAACACGTAAAAAGACATGATTAAGAATGGGGTTAAGTGGGGAAAAACCTTAGAGAGGACCAAGCGTAGGTGGAAAGCTTGTGTCATGCATGGGGGGCCTTTTTAAACCAGTAACCCATTAAGTATCTTTGTGGGCTCTACCCAAGTCGAGGACGGGACACGCGTACTGGATTTGATTATAAGAGGTCAAAACGGATCAGCGGTGGCAACGCAAGTCCAACGGGTTCATATGCGTGTGTGGGCCCGGGCTGGTAGGTAAGACGTTGTTGCATCGTGTAGATATAAGCCGTACATTTTGGTTGTATCGGGTTGCCACTTTGGGGAGTGATACACCCCACTATGGGGCCAACATGGGTATCTACGAGTTAGGGAGCCGATCAAATGGGGGTAGTGGGTACACCTAGTGGAGATAGGGGCGGACGGCACCTATGAAGGTAGCTAGGGGTACGCTAAACTACCATTATCATTATTAAGTTTTGTAGGCGGGATCAACCTTTAGGGTGACTAGTGGTGGTGCAGTGTAGTAATTATCTTATAGTGATTAGGGGCGCCTTTAATGATATCTTGGTTCATCCTATTTCCTCGTTTTGTTCTGTCATACCCAATTGTTCACAGTCATTTCCTTATTTTCAAGCTTATGCCTTAGCCTAGTTATTTTGATAATTATATTGTTAAAGTTATCGCACTCACTAAACTTTATGTCTTACCCCTTTTCTTTCTACATCTTTTCTTCCTCCCCCCGCCCCCCAGTTTGCAAGGAGGGAATACTACAGCTTAGTGCTGATTTCTTTCAATTGCTTGAAGAGAGTAGACGTATCGCTTGGGACTCTCTCATCTTTATGGATTTGCTTATGCTCAGTGGGGATTTATGCATTTATGTTATTTAAGTATTTGCTTCTTTATGTATTTTGAAGTTTTTGGAAAAGACTACTGATCCTGCTGTAATGGTTTTGGAAACTACTTATATAAACTCGTTTTGAGTTATGATGAAATAAAATAAGTTTTTCACTTCCGCTGTGTTGTTTTATTTATTTATTCTTGTAATTTATCTGTTCTATACAACAATAACGCTCCATGGACATTGATGCATTCCCTTTGTGAGTGACATTAATGGACGTGGGGTGTTACATGTGGTATTAGAGCTATGGTTACAAGAACAGATAAAAAGTTTTGAAAAGTGTTTTCAAAAGTATTATTTTCCTAGAAAGTATTTTCAAAAACTTGTTTTAAAGAAGCTATTTTCAAGGAAAGTTTACTTAAAAGAGCATAATCCCCGCAAGCCATACATCTCTCTTTCGCTTCCCTTGTTTTAAACTCTTTCTTTTTATTTTCAACATGTCTGGAGAATCTGAGATACCAGAGGGTATTCATGTACTCGGTTGGTTTCGTCAATATCTCGAGGCTAGGGCCGCTGCCGCGGGACAGGCCAATTTTCCTCCTCCTCCTCCCCCAGCTCCAGTCATTCCTCCGCGTGGAGATACTTTCTCCAAGATATGTAAATAATTTCATTCAATGGGTGGAAAATCTTTTAGTGGAACTGAAACGTTCATTGAAGCTAGAAATTGGTTGAAAGAAGTGGAGGATCTGTTTGGCATCTTCGATTTGGACGATTGTAAGAAGGTCCAATTGGCTGCTTGGTTGATGAAGGACGAAGCTTTGTTTTGGTGGGAAGTCACTAATGGAGAGCGTCCAGTTGATTCATGGCCGGATTTCAGGTGTAGGTTTGAGGCAAAGTTTCTCTCACGGGCTGAAGAGAATTTATATATGGAAAGATTTTTGGCATTAAAGTAAGGGAAACTATCAGTGAAAGAATACGTCAACAAGTTCAATCAGTTGGCGAGATTTGGCTTGGAATTGGTGAATACACCCGAAAAGAAGGCCCTGAGATTTGTTAAGGGTTTGAACGAGCCGCTACATCGGTTAGCTATGACCCACATCCCTATGGGGGCCACCTTTGAGAGGCTAGTTGATATGGCGCTTATGCATGAAGACGAGAAGGGCACCAATGCTAAGAAGGCACCCGAGAAGAAAGGGGATCAAAAGAAACTGCAGCAACAACAACAAAACAAGAAAGGCGGGAAGAACAATAATGGCAAAGGAAAGAAGAAGTGCTTTAATTGTGGGACACCAGGCCATCTGAGTAAAGACTGTAGGAAAAAGAAGAAGACTGGCTGTTTCCACTGTGGAGAGACAGGTCATCTAGTTAAGGACTGCCCAAGGAAACATGGGCAAAGAACTTCTGGAGGGCACCTTCAGGCTCTCGTGGCACCAGGGCAGGCAAGAAAGCAGATCCAGGCTCTCGCGGTCCCACCGCTGCAAGAATGAGGTAGAAACTTTTCCGTTGAGAGTTTAGTTTTTCTGTTTGATCATCCTGTCCGTACTTTATTCGATTCTGGCGCATCACATTCGTTTATCTCTACATCATTAGTTGAAACACTGCACTTAGATACTAGTCTTGTTGTGGATCCCATTGTAGTCTCAAATCCTATTGGTGGGTTGGCTCATTTATCCATGGTTTGTACGGATTTGAGATTGTCTATCTTAGGCGTTGGTTTTGAATGTAATGCTTTTGTGCTTGGTTTCATGGGCTATGGGTTCATTCTAGGGATGGATTGGCTAGCCCGATATGGCGCCATCCTAGATTGTGAACGAAGGGTAGTAAAATTGTTGACTCATAGTGGAAAGACCCTTGAAATTTCTTGTGACCCTAGAGGATCGGTGATGCTTAGTTATCTTGAGTCACTTGACGCATCCAATGATGATTTACATTCTGTTTGTATAGTCCATGAATATGTTGATGTTTTCAATGAGGTGAGGGGTCTACCCCCAAAACGTGAGATAGACTTTTGTATTTATCTTGTAGGCAATGCAAAACCAGTATCTCTACCAGTACGCCACATGGCTCCTCGTGAGAGGAGGGAACTCAATAAGCAAGTAGGGGAGCTGCTTGAGAAGGGGTTCATAAGACGTAGTATATCGGAGTGGGGTGCTCCAGTAGTATTTGCCACGAAGGCGGATGGGTCCCTTAGACTTTGTGTAGACAATAGAGAGCTTAATAAACTTACTAAGAAGAATAGGCAACCACAACTTAGGATTGACGATCTCTTCAATCAGTTAGTTGGCGCCTCAGTGTTTTCACAGTTGGACTTAGCCACTGGTTTCCTTCAGTCGAGAGTGGCTGAGGATAGCATAGACAAGACTGCCTTTAGAACTCTGAGACGACCCGAATTCCCGTTCAGACGGAAACAGGGCTATCTTTGGAATATAACACAGAAATAGAAAATAGCAGAACAGAATTAAATAAATACACCAGATAATGAACAATAGAATATACTGGATAAAAGTAATCATCAGAGTTACACAGTATACAGGATCTTACTTAGTACAAATACAGTTCAGCTATACATAAATGTCTACAGCGGAAATAAACAAAATATGTACAATAGGAGCTGAACAGCATAAAAAGAAATAAGTGATAGAATCCATCTTCAGCTCCAGCTGTCCAGAAAGAACCAGCTAAACCTGAATACAAGGCTGCCCGTGTGGAAAAAGGGGCACCCGAGTTTGAGAGTGAAACAAACTACGAGTCAGTCATGGGACTGGTATGAGAAATCCACTCAACACATATATAATTGGCTAATCACAGGACCACGCCACTTTCGTGGAACGGGTTTACTCCATTGGATTGCCAGTGCTTTAAAACAAATCTTTCTTTTCAACATCGCTATGCTTTTTATAAAAATGAAGCCGTTATAAGACTCAGTTCCCATCACACAATGCAACGCAAACCGGAGGATAGAGTTTTACCTTATAACGGCCAAAATATGCTTGATACGAATAAAACAAAGGCATTTGATATTATTGCTAGTGTCTATATGTTTTGAAAACAATTTCAAATCATAACTATCAATCATAGACGACATGGGTACCATATATCACGTCGCCTTATATATATACAATCAAAACCGCACGATGTCGTATTTGGAAATTGGATTTCCGTCATGAACCAAGGCAAAAGATAGTCCTTACCGAATTCGAGACGCTCTAGCCCGTGTCTCAGGTACAGCCGCGACCATACCCTGGATCGTCAAGGCCGGTCCACACGAAGTGGATTATAATGCCTGAACAATGCGTTTCTCCACCCTTTGGGGTGTAAATGAGCCACCGAATGACTCCATCGGACCCGGATCGTCCGATCAAACCGAGGCGCCTCGCAACAGCAACAACCACATAGGTGAAAAGTATATAAATGTCAGGGGTGGTAGGTCACTGACACCACCCTAGCTAGAAAGGAAACGCATGTCCCCCCTGAGGTCCTGCTCCCGTTTCTGGTTCATACCGGGGTGTGAGGCTCGCGAATTCACGTTATACACAAAGCTATGCCACACAGGCGGTGCTTTGATCATCACCACAAGACTTTGCTTTTCAACAGAAGCCCTGATCACTGCATCTTAGCATGCCACACAGGCAATTCATGCCATGCGACTGATGTCCATCGATATACAACCCCTGAGCTCGTGCGTCTCAGAGAAGGGCGTTAAGCAAAAGAATAAATTCTTCGCCGCCAAACAGATGTATATTTAACAGAAATCAATCAACACAGAATAAACTCCAATGTCAGACACACAGTCCATTTACAAGTCCGTTCTGGGTCTGAACGAAACCGGAGGCACTAAATACCTCGCAAACCCCTCGATCACCACGTACGTCTGGACGATCACCACTCATTATCCATATTTCGGGATGCCTCCCAATCAGGACCTCGGTTACCATCCAAACGAGGTGAAGATCTCCGGTCTTCGACCATCGTCTTTATCTTCGACTTTCAATCGTCGGTCAATTATTTGAAATGAGAATTAACTCGGCCTTCTCAAATAATTCACGTATATTTAGAATTTCAATTCAATTTATTTCAATGGTTAAATTATTCGACAACACCAAATTTGTTCTTTAATGTAATTTTCACACCAAACACATTCAACCATCAAACATCACATAAATCAAGCAAATTCAGTTTATTTCCATTCCATATCGCTTATGATATTTTATAACTATTTATCGCTTTTTTTATTTATTTTAAAATAGCCATTTTATTCAAAACGACGCTTCGGGCCATAAAGCGGCCGTGGCGCTGTTTTTCTCCAGATTTGATTTACACATATCTGAAAATCAAACCGTTGGATCTTCATAAAATTTACATCATTAGAAAGATCTTTTCAAAACGAATCCAACGGTTCCAGTTTCGGGAAAATCCGATGGTCGGATCTCCCGGTACAATCGTTTGAAATTTCGATTTCAAAATACGAACTGCAGCGTCGTTATTCGATTAAATATAATTATATTTATATATATATATAAATATAATCGTTTCTGGCGCTGTTTTTCTTCAGATTTGAAGTAAACATTCCAGACAATCCAACCGTTGGATTTTTACAAAGCTGGTGCCGTTGGGAAGATATTTCCAAGGCGAACCCGACGGTTGGGGTTTCGGGAAAATCCAATGGTCGGATTTCCCGCACTAGTCGTTTGAAATTACGGTTTCAAAATACGAACTGCACGGCCTCGTTTCGTTTTAATTTTATTTATATTTATATATTCATATAAATATAGTTCATTCAATGATTTCCATATCGTTTTAACTTCAAATATTTTTCTAACGCCTTAAATTTTGGAAAAATTTCGCCATAACCTCCCCTGCACTGGGAGCATCGGGAAATTGCAAATAGCTTTCCCGGTCCTTCTAATCTCAAAAAGAAAAAGAAAAAGCCAAGCGGCTAGCCAACAGGCTCAAAATCATCACCCAAACAAATCAGTAAATGTGTACCTATTTGTCGGGCACAAAATTTTATTCCTCTTCTCTAGCCCCTTTGCTATAACCTGTTCAATGAATATTGCATGTACATATATATACAGTTCTTATCATTTATCAATTTCTATTCGACTTCATATTTGATTTCTATTTGGTTTAAAAACTCCATTCATTCTAATGTTACATAAATAGGTGCAAATCATTTCATTAGCTAATTAATGAATATTTCAACTCATATATGTTTATTTTGAACAAGTGGCTATTTTTAACACTTCACATTTCAACGATTTATGCATACAATAAAAATGTGATTTTTTATTGTAAAACGATTCATTTCAAAACACTATTTTTCTATATAGTTCATATAGTCGATAAAAGGTGATTTTTATTATCAAACAATTTATTTCAAAATATGAATACCATTCAACACATGAATTTCTAATCAACGAATGAATATCAATTCAACACATGAATGTTTTCTATGGTTTTTATATATAGATAAAAATGTGATTTTTATTATCGAACAATTTATTTCAAAATATGAATACCATTCAACACATGAATTTCTAAACAACGAATGAATATCAATTCAACACATGAATGTTTTCTATAGTTTCTATATATAGATAAAAATGTGATTTTTATTATCGAACAATTTATTTCAAAATATGAATACCATTCAACACATGAATTTCTAAACAACGAATGAATATCAATTCAACACATGAATGTTTTCTATGGTTTTTATATATAGATAAAAATGTGATTTTTATATTTCAAAACGCGAATACCATTCAACACATGAATTTCTAAACAACGAATGAATATCAATTCAACACATGAATGTTTTCTATGGTTTTTATATATAGATAAAAATGTGATTTTTATTATCGAACAATTTATTTCAAAATATGAATACCATTCAACACATGAATTTCTAAACAACGAATGAATATCAATTCAACACATGAATGTTTTCTATGGTTTTTATTTATAGATAAAAATGTGATTTTTATATTTCAAAACGCGAATACCATTCAACACATGAATTTCTAAACAACGAATGAATATCAATTCAACACATGAATGTTTTCTATAGTTTTTATATATAGATAAAAATGTGATTTTTATATTTCAAAACGCGAATACCATTCAACACATGAATTTCTAAACAACGAATGAATATCAATTCAACACATGAATGTTTTCTATTCAATGAATAAATATAGTTTAAGCATATGAAAATAATTCAAACACACGAATACTATTCAAAATTTCGACAGCATAACGGCAGGGTAGTTACACCGGCACCGTCCCTAGTACGGCTCCTCGCTCTACCTTAAAACCTCGCGGTTTTTGACAATGGGGATCATGCATCTAGTTCGCACGCAGGCGGCATGTATATATTTATTTCATTTCCACAAACTAATCCTATGTGGTTTCAACCAAATATTTTCCAATCACAAACGGGTATTTTTCAACCACAATCAAATCAATATCAATCACAAACAATCCCAAACAACCATTCGCTATCAATCAATTCTCACAACAATTTCAACCAATAAATATCGTCCATGGTTTGTGGACGAGGGGCGTATGTATATATATATATATATATTTATATATAGCAATTCACTTTTATTTTCACACATATATATTTATTTAAATCAGAAATCTCACCAATAGCTATCCAACTTCACTTAGAGAAATCTTCGCCTTTCTGTCGCTTTCGCCCGTATTCTCTACATATGTAAAAATCGAATTTTTTCGATGTTATTCAATATATAAAAATCGAATTTTTACCACGCTATTCAATATATAAAAATATGATTTTTACTTCGACTTTCAATATATAAAAATCTGATTTTTACTTCAACTTTCAATATATAAAAATCTGATTTTTCTTTCGACTTTCAATATATAAAAATCTGATTTTTCTTTCTTTCTTTTTAAATTTCTAATCTCCTTCTATTTTAAATCTTAAAATAAATTAGTTTTTAATACTTTTAAAAATCAGTTTTTAATACTTTTTAAAATCAGTTTTTACTTTTATAAAAAAAATCAGTTTTTACTCTATTTTAAAATCAGTTTTTACTCTATTTATAAAAATCATTTTTATCCTAAAAAGAAAATCAGTTTTAAACTAATTAAAATTCAGTTTTGAAATCATAACTAAAATCAGTTTTTACTTTTAATTAAAATCAGTTTAAAATTCTTTAGAAAAATCTGTTTTAAAACTTTTTTTTTCTCTAAAATAAACAGTTTTTAAATCCTTAAAAATAAAATAATAAAACAACAAAAAACTTACGGGGGGGGGGGGGGGGGGGTTCTGTAGTTCGTCGGAGGGGAGGCTTCGAGGTGGCGGCTCGGGTCTCGAACGGTGGTGGCAGGCGGTCGTCAGACGGGGAGGGGGCTGCTCGAATCACTCGCGATGGCTGCTGGAGGACGGGGTCTTCGATCGATGGAGGGGGAGGCGAGGTCTTCGTCGGCGGCGTTCGCTCGAGGAGGGGCTAGCGATAGCGCTAGGGTTTTTTTTTTCCGATTTGAAACTGAAATGAACCGGGGGGGGGGGGGGGCAGGAAGAAAGGTAAAGGAGGGAAATTATATTATATTATTTTTTTTTTAATTATTTAATTTTGCAAAAAGGTTGACTTTTACATACGACCTCGAAACGAGGCCTACCGCCTGTCGTCCATAGCGTTTTACCCCCATTCCGAACACAATGGGATATGTATCGCAAGCTGATTTGATCGTTACAACCAGTTTCCTTTTGAATTTTCATTTAAATCATTATATTGAATTTTAAACGCACATTTCAAATAACCGGGGCCACGTATTAACTAGAAAAATTCCAAAAAAATATTTTCTAGCTTCGTATTGACGATACGGTCCTAACAAAACTAGTTTCGTCGAATTCTGAGACCGTTTGAAAAATGGCCAATTTCCAGTCGATTAAAATCAACTGAAACCGGTCAAACGCGTTTTCCTTTGCCACGCTCACTTATTGATTCGAAAAATTATGAAATTTGAAACCTAGCAATAACTTCACATCCCGGACCCAACAAAAGTGGTTTCGTCGAAATCCGAGGTCGTTTGCAAAATGTCCATTTTTAAGGGCCTGAATTCCATAGCGACTATTCAGAATTTTCAACTGGACATATCTTTTGATTCCTTCTATCAAATTTCGATTGGTCAGATTCGTTGGAAAGATATCATCAATTAGATCCTATTGTTTTTGGTTTCACTAAAATCCGGATTGTTTTGCACCCGGTACATTCAATTGAAATTTGAAATCGAATTATCGAACTACCGCGCCATTTTCAATTCTATATATAATTATAATGAATTATATTCGTTTTCAAATGTTGATTCAAACTCAGTTTTCATCGCCGATATTTAAAATATTTATTTTAAATATTTAAAATCCATTATTTTAGCCAATTTAAAAATTTTAAAATGGTTCAGATTTTCTGGGTCGTTACAATCTCCCCCACTTAAAACTTTTCGTCCCCGAAAAGGAATAAAGTCGAAAGTGGTTTGATAAATCTACAATCACAAAATACAACAACCAATTTGTTTTTAATATTCAGAGTATAGAATAAATAGTGCACATCCATGGGAAGAAAATAGCAACAGAATAGAGAATTAAAAGGTAATGCAAAGTAGGTTAAATGTACCTTGCACCGGAGTCAATCAGAGACATCTACTCGGCATCTGGGATAAGCTTTCTGAATGCTCTCCTCAGTTTCCCAAGTACAATCTCGCGGATCTCCACTCCATTGCACTTTGACTAAGCGAACCTTCTTGGTCCTCAGCTCTTTGGTTTCTTTGCCGATAATCTTTAGCGGCTCTCGCCTCACAGCTAATTCTGGAGTAATTTCAATATCCTGCTGATCTGCTTCTTCCACGATCAAGTCTGGATCATGAACGTGCTTTCGAAGTTGAGATATATGAAATACATCATGCACTCCAGGCAACCAGTCTGGCAATTTAACTTTATATGCGAGAGTTCCAATCCGTTCCAGAATAGGAAACGGACCAATGAATTTGGGTGCCAACTTTCCAGTTTTACCGAACCGGATAACTCCTCTCATCGGCGATACTTTCAAATATACATAGTCGCCAACTTCGAAGGATATATCTCTTCTTCTTTTATCGGCATAGCTCTTTTGTCGGCTTTGAGCGGTGAGTAATCGTTTCTTAATAAAATCGACTTTGTCGGCAGCTTCTCGAATCATATCAGGACCCAACACAAGTCTATTTCCAGGCTCGACCCAACAAGCAGGAGATCGGCAAGGTCTACCATATAATGCTTCGAATGGCGACATTGTCAGGCTTGCCTGATAGCTGTTGTTATAAGAGAATTCGGCCAAATGCAGATGGTCTTCCCATGATCCACCGAAATCTATAACACAAGCCCGCAATAGATCTTCTAAAATGCGATTCACCCTCTCAGTCTGACCGTCCGTCTGAGGATGATAAGCGGTGCTCAAGTTTAACTTCGTTCCCAGCTCGACCTGAAATGCTTCCCAGAATTTGCTAGTGAATATTGTATCTCTATCACTGACTATACTGAGCGGCACTCCATGTAGTCTAACTATTTCCCTGAAGTATATCTGCGCCAGACTCTGAGTAGTTCTGTTTGATTTGACAGGTATGAAATGGGCGGTCTTCGTGAAGCGATCTACGATCACCCAAATACTGTCATTTCCTTTTCTGGTTCTGGGCAGACCATCAATGAAATCCATAGAAATATGTTCCCACTTCCAGCCAGGAACTTCTAGCGGTTGTAATAATCCAGCCAATTTCTGTTGGTCACTCTTGACTAGCTGGCAAGTAGGGCATCGGCTGACATATAAAGAAATGTCCCTTTTCATCGACTTCCACCAGAAAGTGCGTTTAATGTCATTATACATTTTGCTTACTCCCGGATGGATACTGAGTTTTGACTTGTGGCATTCATCCAATACTTCCTTTCGAAGTTCAGGAATGTTAGGAACGCATATTCGACCTTTGAGCCTTAGAATCCCCTCATTATCAACTTGAAAACTCGAGGGTTCGCCTTGTTGAATTATCCCTCTGATCTTCTGAATGAAGTGATCATCCTCCTGAAGAGCGGATATCTTATCTAGCAATGAAGTCGTGATAATAAAACTGGCGATCATTACATTCTTTCTTCTTAACGCATCGGCCACGACATTGGCTTTTCCTGGAGTATATATAATTTCGAAGTCATATGTTGCAAGAAACTCCAGCCAACGTTGCTGTCTCAGATTTAAGTCCTTCTGAGTGAACAGATACTTTAACGACTGGTGATCTGTAAACAGTTCAAATCTCTCGCCCAAAAGATAGTGTCTCCAGATTTTCAAAGAGAATATGATAGCCAATAACTCAAGATCATGAGTTACGTAGTTCTTCTCGTGCGGCTTCAGTTGACGGCTAGCATAGGCAATCACTTGGCCTCTTTGCATTAACACTGCCCCAAGGCCTTCTCTAGAAGCATCAGTCCATACTTTTAAATCTTGGTTGCCATCAATGATGGTTAACACTGGAGCTGTCGTTAATCTTAACTTTAGCCCTTCGAAAGCTTCCTCACTTTCTTGAGTCCATTTGAATTTAGAATGCTTCTTTGTAAGCTTCGTTAAGTGACCAGATATCTTCGAAAAGTCTTTAACGAACTTTCGGTAATAGCTAGCCAATCCGAGAAAACTGCGGACTTCAGTGGGAGTACTGGGCTGTTTCCAATTTTGAATAGCCGTGATTTTACTCGGATCCACAGCGATTCCTTCTTTCGATACAACATGGCCCAGAAATTTCACTTCATCTTGCCAGAATATACATTTGGAAAACTTGGCTTTTAATACATTCCGTCTGAGAATTTCTAACACTTGTTCTAGATGCTTTTCATGTTCGGCCTTTGATTTAGAGAAGATTAGAATATCATCAATAAAAACCAGAACAAATTTATTCAATACTCCTCTGAATACTCTGTTCATCAGATCGACGAAGTAAGCTGGAGCGTTACATAAGCCGAACGGCATTCCTAACCACTCGTAGAATAAGTCGGGGCCTCTGAACGCTGTCATTGGAACACACTCTTCGGCAATTCGAAGTTGATGGAATCCTATAGCTAGGTCCATTCGTGAGAATACCTGTGCTCCATTCAATCGATCTAACAAGTCATCTATCCGCGGCAATGGATATTTTTTCTTTATTGTCTGTTTGTTCAGATCACGGTAATCCACACATAACCGCAAAGTACCGTCAGATTTTGGGACAAACACCACTGCTGCTCCCCAATCAGAGAAACTAGGCCTTATCAGACCTTTCCATACTAACTGTCGTGTTTGATTGTCTAATTCCTCCTTCTCTTTCAAGGACATTTTTCGAATTGCGTGAACTACTGGCCTTGCATTGGGAATTAAAGCAATCTTGAAATCTATTTCTCTTTGCGGAGGTAAGCGAACAACTTCCTCGAACACATCCGCATAATTCTTGACGACAGGAATGTCTTTGATGAGGTCAGGAATATTCTCCGTGACTTCAGGGACATTTTCAATTTGGGCTGGAGAAACATCCAAAGCTGCCCAGAAGTCTTTTCTATTAGCATTCTGACCTTCACAGGGAATGGTTATATAATCACCTGATTTAATCTTCGCCTTTACGACTCTATCGGCGCATTTAACTTCAGCTTCGTATTTGGTCAACCAGTCTAACCCCAAGATAAGATCAAACTCTTTAAAATTCATAACGGCTGCGATTGTAGGAAATCGATAACGAGAAAAAGAAACCGGTACTCTACAAATCCAACTGAGATCTATGGAACCCCCAACCGGATTCTGGACAGTCATTGGTTCCTTAAGCTTTTTCAAATTCAAATCCAGCTTCTTAGCTGCATCTTTCGAAATGAAGCTTCGTGACGCGCCAGTGTCAAATAGTACCTTAACTGGGATGTCTTTGACAGTTAACGTGCCTTCTAAAACATCTGGCCTTTCTTGAATAGCTGAGGGCCCAGAAGTTTCTGCTACTTCATTTACCTGGGCTTCTTTGGTTGTCTTTAACAACCGGCATTCTTGTTTTACATGACCAAACTGATGACATTGATTACACCTTTTCTTCCCTTGAAAATCCTTCTTGGATTGAAGCCCACTTTTTAATCGCTTCTTCAAGGGTCCGCAGTTTATTGACAAATGCCCCTTTTGATGGCAGTTACTGCATACGGTGGTCGTGGCAGGTTCCTTTTCAGATCTAGCCCTTTTTCCCTTGGCACTGGGCTTCTTACTGGCTTCAGGAATATCAGTTTCCGACTCTGCTTTGTCACTACCACAAACTTCTTCTTCGTCGCGCAACATTCCTTTCTTATGGAGGTCTTCATACTGATAAGCCATGTAAATCATTTCTGGAAAAGGGAGCTTCACATGCCCCAATACTTTATTCTGGTATTTCCTTTGAAGTCCGTGAATAAATCTCACATTTTTCCTCTTCGGATTTTGAATTAGATGAGGGGAAAAGTGAGAAAGTTCATTGAATTTCTTATGATATTCGGGAATGGTCATGTCACCTTGTATCAGATAAGAAAATTCATCGCATAAGCGCTCAGTTGCTTCGGGAGGAGTAAATCTTTCTAAGAAAATCACTTTGAATCTGTCCCAGGTGATATCACCTTCTGGATTATCTTTAATTACAGAATCCCACCAAAACAAAGCTTCTTCTTTGAGTGCCCAGGTGGCCAGTAATCTTTTCTGGTCATCCCTCAGCTTTAATGCTTCGAAGATTTTCTCAGCCGAACGAATCCAAGCTTGTGTTTTCATAATTGCTTCTTCACCCGAAAAGGGTTTTCCACCCAGATTCCTATATTTCATGAATAGAGCTTCTATATCCGGGTCAGTATTACTTCTTCTGTTTCTGGCACTCATTTTCTAGTTCTTCTGCAAATAGCAGATCAAGTGTCAGGTCAACAGAAAAGATTTTTCAAAATATAGAGACAAATACTTGAATGTAAATGTGTCTATCGAGGTGTTATTTCATTCTGCTACTCATACTAGGATATTACTGATCCTTTCTATATGGAGTTACCCGTCCTAGAACACTACTGGTTCTATTTCTGACGAGTTCGTTCGAATGTTATATTCCAGAACTAAGCTTAACCAAAGCTCTGATACCACGTTGAGACGACCCGAATTCCCGTTCAGACGGAAACAGGGCTATCTTTGGAATATAACACAGAAACAGAAAATAGCAGAACAGAATTAAATAAATACACCAGATAATGAACAATAGAATATACTGGATAAAAGTAATCATCAGAGTTACACAGTATACAGGATCTTACTTAGTACAAATACAGTTCAGCTATACATAAATGTCTACAGCGGAAATAAACAAAATATGTACAATAGGAGCTGAATAGCATAAAAAGAAATAAGTGATAGAATCCATCTTCAGCTCCAGCTATCCAGAAAGAACCAGCTAAACCTGAATACAAGGCTGCCCGTGTGGAAAAAGGGGCACCCGAGTTTGAGAGTGAAACAAACTACGAGTCAGTCATGGGACTGGTATGAGAAATCCACTCACCACATATATAATTGGCTAATCACAGGACCACGCCACTTTCGTGGAACGGGTTTACTCCATTGGATTGCCAGTGCTTTAAAACAAATCTTTCTTTTAAACATCGCTATGCTTTTTATAAAAATGAAGCCGTTATAAGACTCAGTTCCCATCACACAATGCAACGCAAACCGGAGGATAGAGTTTTACCTTATAACGGCCAAAATATGCTTGATACGAATAAAACAAAGGCATTTGATATTATTGCTAGTGTCTATATGTTTTGAAAACAATTTCAAATCATAACTATCAATCATAGACGACATGGGTACCATATATCATGTTGCCTTATATATATATACAATCAAAACCGCACGATGTCGTATTTGGAAATTGGATTTCCGTCATGAACCAAGGCAAAAGATAGTCCTTACCGAATTCGAGACGCTCTAGCCCGTGTCTCAGGTACAGCCGCGACCATACCTTGGATCGTCAGGGCCGGTCCACACGAAGTGGATTATAATGCCTGAACAATGCGTTTCTCCACCCTTTGGGGTGTAAATGAGCCACCGAATGACTCCATCGGACCCGGATCGTCCGATCAAACCGAGGCGCCTCGCAACAGCAACAACCACATAGGTGAAAAGTATATAAATGTCAGGGCTGGTAGGTCACTGACACCACCCTAGCTAGAAAGAAAACGCACGTCCCCCCTGAGGTCCTGCTCCCGTTTCTGGTTCATACCGGGGTGTGAGGCTCGCGAATTCACGTTATACACAAAGCTATGCCACACAGGCGGTGCTTTGATCATCACCACAAGACTTTGCTTTTCAACAGAAGCCCTGATCACTGCATCTTAGCATGCCACACAGGCAATTCATGCCATGCGACTGATGTCCATCGATATACAACCCCTGAGCTCGTGCGTCTCAGAGAAGGGCGTTAAGCAAAAGAATAAATTCTTCGCCGCCAAACAGATGTATATTTAACAGAAATCAATCAACACAGAATAAACTCCAATGTCAGACACACAGTCCATTTACAAGTCCGTTCTGGGTCTGAACGAAACCGGAGGCACTAAATACCTCGCAAACCCCTCGATCACCACGTACGTCTGGACGATCACTACTCATTATCCATATTTCGGGATGCCTCCCAATCAGGACCTCGGTTACCATCCAAACGAGGTGAAGATCTCCGGTCTTCGACCATCGTCTTTATCTTCGACTTTCAATCGTCGGTCAATTATTTGAAATGAGAATTAACTCGGCCTTCTCAAATAATTCACGTATATTTAGAATTTCAATTCAATTTATTTCAATGGTTAAATTATTCGACAACACCAAATTTGTTCTTTAATGTAATTTTCACACCAAACACATTCAACCATCAAACATCACATAAATCAAGTAAATTCAGTTTATTTCCATTCCATATCACTTATGATATTTTATAACTATTTATCGCTATTTTTATTTATTTTAAAATGGCCATTTTATTCAAAACGACGCTTCGGGCCATAAAGCGGCCGTGGCGCTGTTTTTCTCCAGATTTGATTTACACATATCTGAAAATCAAACCGTTGGATCTTCATAAAATTTACATCATTAGAAAGATCTTTTCAAAACGAATCCAACGGTTCCAGTTTCGGGAAAATCCGACGGTCGGATCTCCCGGTACAATCGTTTGAAATTTCGATTTCAAAATACGAACTGCAGCGTCGTTATTCGATTAAATATAATTATATTTATATATATATAAATAAATATAATCGTTTCTGGCGCTGTTTTTCTTCAGATTTGAAGTAAACATTCCAGACAATCCAACCGTTGGATTTTTACAAAGCTGGTGCCGTTGGGAAGATATTTCCAAGGCGAACCCGACGGTTGGGGTTTCGGGAAAATCCAATGGTCGGATTTCCCGCACTAGTCGTTTGAAATCACGGTTTCAAAATACGAACTGCACGGCCTCGTTTCGTTTTAATTTTATTTATATTTATATATTCATATAAATATAGTTCATTCAATGATTTCCATATCGTTTTAACTTCAAATATTTTTCTAACGCCTTAAATTTTGGAAAAATTTCGCCATAACCTCCCCTGCACCGGGATCATCGGGAAATCGCAAATAGCTTTCCCGGTCCTTCTAATCTCAAAAAGAAAAAGAAAAAGCCAAGCGGCTAGCCAACAGGCTCAAAATCATCACCCAAACAAATCAGTAAATGTGTACCTATTTGTCGGGCACAAAATTTTATTCCTCTTCTCTAGCCCCTTTGCTATAACCTGTTCAATGAATATTGCATGTACATATATATACAGTTCTTATCATTTATCAATTTCTATTCGACTTCATATTTGATTTCTATTTGGTTTAAAAACTCCATTCATTCTAATGTTACATAAATAGGTGCAAATCATTTCATTAGCTAATTAATGAATATTTCAACTCATATATGTTTATTTTGAACAAGTGGCTATTTTTAACACTTCACATTTCAACGATTTATGCATACAATCAAAATGTGATTTTTTATTGTAAAACGATTCATTTCAAAACACTATTTTTCTATATAGTTCACATAGTCGATAAAAGGTGATTTTTATTATCAAACAATTTATTTCAAAATATGAATACCATTCAACACATGAATTTCTAATCAACGAATGAATATCAATTCAACACATGAATGTTTTCTATGGTTTTTATATATAGATAAAAATGTGATTTTTATTATCGAACAATTTATTTCAAAATATGAATACCATTCAACACATGAATTTCTAAACAACGAATGAATATCAATTCAACACATGAATGTTTTCTATAGTTTCTATATATAGATAAAAATGTGATTTTTATTATCGAACAATTTATTTCAAAATATGAATACCATTCAACACATGAATTTCTAAACAACGAATGAATATCAATTCAACACATGAATGTTTTCTATGGTTTTTATATATAGATAAAAATGTGATTTTTATATTTCAAAACGCGAATACCATTCAACACATGAATTTCTAAACAACGAATGAATATCAATTCAACACATGAATGTTTTCTATGGTTTTTATATATAGATAAAAATGTGATTTTTATTATCGAACAATTTATTTCAAAATATGAATACCATTCAACACATGAATTTCTAAACAACGAATGAATATCAATTCAACACATGAATGTTTTCTATGGTTTTTATATATAGATAAAAATGTGATTTTTATATTTCAAAACGCGAATACCATTCAACACATGAATTTCTAAACAACGAATGAATATCTATTCAACACATGAATGTTTTCTATAGTTTTTATATATAGATAAAAATGTGATTTTTATATTTCAAAACGCGAATACCATTCAACACATGAATTTCTAAACAACGAATGAATATCAATTCAACACATGAATGTTTTCTATTCAATGAATAAATATAGTTTAAGCATATGAAAATAATTCAAACACACGAATATTATTCAAAATTTCGGCAGCATAACGGCAGGGTAGTTACACCGGCACCGTCCCTAGTACGGCTCCTCGCTCTACCTTAAAACCTCGCGGTTTTTGACAATGGGGATCATGCATCTAGTTCGCACGCAGGCGGCATGTATATATTTATTTCATTTCCACAAACTAATCCTATGTTGTTTCAACCAAATATTTTCCAATCACAAACGGGTATTTTTCAACCACAATCAAATCAATATCAATCACAAACAATCCCAAACAACCATTCGCTATCAATCAATTCTCACAATAATTTCAACCAATAAATATCGTCCATGGTTTGTGGACGAGGGGCGTATGTATATATATATATATTTATATATAGCAATTCACTTTTATTTTCACACATATATATATTTATTTAAATCAGAAATCTCACCAATAGCTATCCAACTTCACTTAGAGAAATCTTCGCCTTTCTGTCGCTTTCGCCCGTATTCTCTACATATGTAAAAATCGAATTTTTTCGATGTTATTCAATATATAAAAATCGAATTTTTACCATGCTATTCAATATATAAAAATATGATTTTTACTTCGACTTTCAATATATAAAAATCTGATTTTTACTTCGACTTTCAATATATAAAAATCTGATTTTTCTTTCGACTTTCAATATATAAAAATCTGATTTTTCTTTCTTTCTTTTTAAATTTCTAATCTCCTTCTATTTTAAATCTTAAAATAAATTAGTTTTTAATACTTTTAAAAATCAGTTTTTAATACTTTTTAAAATCAGTTTTTACTTTTATAAAAAAATCAGTTTTTACTCTATTTTAAAATCAGTTTTTACTCTATTTATAAAAATCATTTTTATCCTAAAAAGAAAATCAGTTTTAAACTAATTAAAATTCAGTTTTGAAATCATAACTAAAATCAGTTTTTACTTTTAATTAAAATCAGTTTTTAATTTTAATTAAAATCAGTTTAAAATTCTTTAGAAAAATCTGTTTTAAAACTTTTTTTTTCTCTAAAATAAACGGTTTTTAAATCCTTAAAAATAAAATAATAAAACAACAAAAAACTTACGGGGGGGGGGGGTTCTGTAGTTCGTCGGAGGGGAGGCTTCGAGGTGGCGGCTCGGGTCTCGAACGGTGGTGGCAGGCGGTCGTCAGACGGGGAAGGGGCTGCTCGAATCACTCGCGATGGCTGCTGGAGGACGGGGTCTTCGATCGATGGAGGGGGAGGCAAGGTCTTCGTCGGCGGCGTTCGCTCGAGGGGGGGCTGGCGATAGCGCTAGGGTTTTCTTTTTTTTTTTCGATTTGAAACTGAAATGAACGGGGGGGGCCAGGAAGAAAGGTAAAGGAGGGAAATTATATTATATTATTTTTTTTATTTTTTTAATTATTTAATTTTGCAAAAAGGTTGACTTTTTACATACGACCTCGAAACGAGGCCTACCGCCTGTCGTCCATAGCGTTCTACCCCCATTCCGAACACAATGGGATATGTATCGCAAGCTGATTTGATCGTTACAACCAGTTTCCTTTTGAATTTTCATTTAAATCTTTATATTGAATTTTAAACGCACATTTCAAATAACCGGGGCCACATATTAACTAGAAAAATTCCAGAAAAATACTTTCTAGCTTCGTATTGACGATACGGTCCTAACAAAACTAGTTTCGTCGAATTCTGAGACCGTTTGAAAAATGGCCAATTTCCAGTCGATTAAAATCAACTAAAACCGGTCAAACGCGTTTTCCTTTGCCACGCTCACTTATTGATTCGAAAAATTATGAAATTTGAAACCTAGCAATAACTTCACATCCCGGACCCAACAAAAGTGGTTTCGTCGAAATCCGAGGTCGTTTGCAAAATGTCCATTTTTAAGGGCCTGAATTCCATAGCGACTATTCAGAATTTTCAACTGGACATATCTTTTGATTCCTTCTATCAAATTTTGATTGGTCAGATTCGTTGGAAAGATATCATCAATTAGATCCTATTGTTTTTGGTTTCACTAAAATCCGGATTGTTTTGCACCCGGTACATTCAATTGAAGTTTGAAATCGAATTATCGAACTACCGCGCCATTTTCAATTCTATATATAATTATAATTAATTATATTCGTTTTCAAATGTTGATTCAAACTCAGTTTTCATCGCCGATATTTAAAATATTTATTTTAAATATTTAAAATCCATTATTTTAGCCAATTTAAATTTTTTAAATTGGTTCAGATTTTCTGGGTCGTTACAAACTCCGGGCAGTTTCTATGAATGGCTTGTGATGCCCTTCGGTTTGACAAACGCACCCGCATACTTTGTTGACTTGATGAGTAGGGTGTTTAGGGAGTACCTTAATAAATTCATGGTGGTCTTTTTGGATGACATCTTGCTCTTTTCTAAGAGCGAGGAAGAGAATGCCTTACATCTTAGGGAAGTGTTGGAGACCCTTCGAGTGCATAACCTTAAAGCTAAATTTTCTAAATGTCACTTTTGGAGGAAGGAAGTGCAATTCTTAGGGCATGTGGTTTCCATATAAGGGATAGTTGTGGATCCCACGAAGGTGGTGGCCATCCAAGATTAGAAGGTCCCTAAAAATGCTACCGAGGTGAGGAGTTTCTTGGGGTTGGCCGGCTACTATAGGAAGTCTATCAAGAACTTCGCAAAGATATCATCCCCATTGACACGCTAGACGAAGAAGAACCTAGTTTTTACGTGGGACGTAGATTGTGATGATGCGTTCCAATGTTTAAAAAGAGCTTTGACCACAGCCCCAGTCTTAGTGTTGCCAGATGGGAGTAAGCCATTTACTGTTTATACCGATGCTTGTGGGACAGGACTAGGTGCAGTCTTAATGCAAGAGGGAAGGGTGATAGCCTATGGAGGAAGGCAGTTGAGAGTGCATGAGATAAATTACCCTACGCATGACCTAGAGTTGGCCGCTATTGTTTTCGCGCTTAAGTCTTAGCGCCATTATCTTCTTGGAGAGAAATTTGAATTGTTCACTGACCACAAATCGCTAAAATATTTGTTCTCTCAAAAGGACTTGAACTTAAGGCAGCAAAGATGGATGGAATTCTTAGCGTCCTACGATTTCGAGATATCATATACCCCTGGCAAGAGTAACGTGGGGGTAGACGCCTTAAGTAGGAAAAGATTGTCCTTGAGTCCATTGTTTGTTGAACGGCGAAGCTTAGAGTTCATCTCTACGTTTGACTTTAGACCTTCCATTGACTTTGTACTCGGTTTGCTAGCATCCTTAGAGGTCAGACCTACGCTTTTGGGACGGATTGGTGAGGCGCAGCGAGATTACCCACAGTTGGTTGAGTTAGTAGAGAAGTTCATAAGGGGGAGTCATCGAGCCATCTCAGTAGATATACCCTAAATGATAAGGGTTGGTTACGTAGGGACGGTAGACTTTGTGTACCACGAGACGAGGACTTGAGGAAGAACATTCTTGATGATGCACATCGTTCGAAGATGACCATTCATCCCGGCAGGGATAAGATGTACATGGACATGAGATGAGTTTACTTTTGGGCCGGTATGAAGAAGGATGTGGCCAGTTTGTCGCTAGATTCTTGGTGTGCCAACAAGTAAAAGCATGGCAAAAGAAGCCCGGTGGGTTGCTTCACCCATTGGAGATCCCACAATGGAAGTGGGAGAGTGTCTCGATGGACTTTGTTGATGGGTTACCGAGATCGAGGAAGGGTAATACGGGGATTTGGGTCGTGGTAGACAGACTTACTAAGAGCGCCCATATCATTCCCGTGAAGAGTAAGAGGACTGCTCCATGGTTAGCCTCTGTATACATTCGAGAGATAGTTCGTTTGCATGGTGTTCCTTCTAGCATAGTGAGCGATCGCGATCCTATCTTCACTAGTGAATTTTGGAAGAGCTTACAAGAGGCGGTAGGGACTCAGTTATGTTTGAGCACCGCATATCATCCTCAGACAGACGACTAGACCGAGAGGGTGAAACTTATTCTAGAGGACCTATTAAGGCTATGTGTTTTAGACTTCGAAGGTACATGGGAGGAGCATCTTCCTTTGGTGGAGTTCACATATAATAATAGCTTCCAACCTAGCATTGGCATGGCACCTTTCGAGGCTCTTTACGGACGACCATGTCGTTCGCCTACATGTTGGTGGGAATCTATGGATAAGATCTTACTTGGGACTGATATGATTAGTGAGACTTTGGAAAAGATCGATTTGATTTGAAGGAGGATAAAAACGGCGCAAGATAGGCAGAAATCTTATGCGGACAAGAGGAGGACAGATCTTGAGTTTGATATTGGGGACATGGTCTTTATCAAGGTGTCTCCATTACAGAATGTTGTTCGCTTTGGGTCCGTTGGGAAGTTAGCACCAAGGTTCGTAGGGTCGTTTCCTATTAAGAAGAGGATTGGACAGATGGCGTATAGAGTGGAGTTGCCCGAGAGACTTAGTGGTGTACACGACGTATTCCATGTATCACATTTGAGGAAATGCTTACACGAGACCGCGGAAGTGGTAGAGCCGAGCTTGCTTAGAGAGGTGGAGATAGAGTGTGACGCGACGATTCAACGAGCTCCTACGTGCATTCTTGGGTCGGAGATTAAGAAGTTGAGGAATCGAGAAGTCAAGCTAGTCAAAGTGTAATGGGGAGATGATGAGAGCGACGCTACTTGGGAGACGGAAGAGAAGATGCGTTCATTATACCCTTTTCTTTTTGAGGGTATATCTTTTAATTTCTCCTTTATCGCTTAGCTTGTACTTGTTTTATCCTTAGTATGTCCTCTTGCTAGTATCTTTGACCTTTAGATAGGGTAGTCCTATGGTTGAAACATGTGTTTGAGACATTTTATGTATGATGGATGCATGTGGATGCAAGTGTTTGCTAGTGGTTGCTCATGGATGCATATACACACACTTTAGGCACTAGATCGGCTCAGTCACTTTCATATTGCATATAAATGGATGTATATAGAAAAATGAATGTACATTGAATGTGTGTATCATATGGATGTTGAATTTAAATGGATGGTTGTGCACACATGTAGTAATGATATGTACAGGATTCCTTGCATACATGATGGATACATGGCACTATCATTATTTGCATTAAGGAGGTCGACATGAATAGTGGCCCGCCTGATTTAGCATTAGTATACGGACATATGCACACACTATGCATATGTACATGAAAAGCATTAGAAATCTTTTAAGGACCGTGGTTGCTAGTGGTCGATGGTTGAGTAGATGGATGATTGGATGGTAGGATACGTTCTTCTTGACTTAGAGATTTCGAGGACGAAATCCTTTAAGTAGGGGAGAATGTAACACCCCGAATTTTTGAATGATCGAATTAACTAAATTCAAGAATAATTAATCTCAGACGTGAGAATTAAGGTAAATGGGTTTCGCCATTATGTTCATCTCGGAATTCTGGTTGAGACAGAGTCCGAGTTTGCGTAAAACGGATATCGGATGAAGGAGATATGGATGAACGAAGTTAGGCAAAAGAATCAGAAAAAATTGCACTGGCGCACTTGGGAAGTGCGCCAGTACAAAAGTGGCACTGGCGCACCAGCCAAGTGCGCCCAGGCCGAGCAGAAAGCCTGCACAGCTTTCTGGTGCAATCTGATCCATATTGTGACTCATTGCTGAGTCCTTTCTGACTCCTTGCTGAGTCATTTGGGCTGAGGTGTCACCCTATCCTGACTGAGTGGTTTTGATTAACCCTAAGATCATCCGATGGCTATAATTAAATTGAAATTCTATATAAACATGGATAGACTCAAACCCTAAAATCGAATAAAAATCTGAATCATGGTCGTCATGCTGTCATCTTATAACCTAGAGTAGCCACCACCAACTAGAGGGAAAACGAAGCTAGTCAAATCAGTTCTATTCAACTCTAATCTAAACAATAACGAATCTACTACAAAGGCGAGCTAAATCAATTTCAGAACTCAGATTTCAGAACGCAAGACCTTCTTTTTGTGAGTTCGATTTCTTTAATAAGATAATTAATAGTTTTATTGGATTGAGCTATGATTTGGATTATATGGTTATGTTGTGAATCGTTGACCGTATGTTATTATCTATGTTGTAAATCTATGATGTTATTATCTATGTAGTAAAGCTGTGATGTTATCATCTATGTTGTAAATCAATGTTAATTGTTGGCTTACGTACAATCAATTCATAATGATGTTTCATATGCTAGTTTGGTTATGTTGTTGGAACTAATTCATATGTTAAATCATATGTATGTATGCAAGTTTAGATGTTAATTTAGATATGAATTATATGCAAGTTAGTGAGAATCATATACAACCTTACATGTTTCATGACATCTATTTTATGTGTAAATTGGATCTAAAGTTAGGCTATGACATGTGTGAGTTAGATGCAAGTTTACATCATAGTCTATGTTATATAAATCACATATGCAAGTGTGTGTATATATATATATATATATATATATATATATATATATTGGAGTACGAATCATGTAATGTAAGATTGTTACTATTGCCTACGCAAGTTTACACCTTATGATTAGATCTATGACATCCATAGTTTAAGCAAGTTTGTAACTTCAGCCTATGCAAGTTTTAGATGAAAAACCTTACTCACACATGCAAGTTCACCCCTTATGTTTAGATCTAATTTTTATTCTATGCATGTTGTGATGTTTTTCTTTATTCCATAAGTTAGACTATTCGAGTTTAACGTATATTTTACGTTAAACGAATGAACGTACAACGTAGGGCAATGGGATAATATTAAAAGATTTAATAATGAGAATTGGCATAAATGCCTTGAATGTGATGTTAATTGGTATAATTATATATACCATAAATAGACGGACATAATTGAGTCAATTATGGACATAGTTAAATTTGTAATTGATTGACAATTTGAATAGGGAAATTAATTCAAATTGGGCGTAATTCATTATGTGTAACTAATCACCTAAGACACGAGGTTAGACTCTTTTGTGGTGTAAGACTGCCCAGAACCGCCCGGCAAATCCAGCTGCCACAAATGCCAGTCTAATGTAGGAGGTCCCAAGCATAAATTAAATGCATAACAGTTGTAAAACACGAGGTTAGGCTCGTTTGTGGTGTAAGACTGCCCGGACCCGCCCAGAAAATCCAGCAGCCACAAATGCCAGTCCAATGTGGGAGGTCTTTACAAGGTTACGATCTTAATGAATTAAGAAACACTTAACCAGATAAACATGTAGTGGGACATGAGGGGGTTAAGTGGGTGCCTTGGGTGGCATGTGGAATTAAGTAGGTGCCTTGGGTGACATTTTGAAATATAATTAGATGCACTTAACCAAGATTGAAACATGTAAAAAGACATGATTAAGAATGGCGTTAAGTGGGGAAAAACCTTAGAGGGGACCAAGCGTAGGTGGAAAGCTTGTGTCATGCATGGGGGCCTTTTTCAAACCAGTAACCCATTAAGTATCTTTGTGGGCTCGACCCAAGCCAAGGACGCGACACGCGTACTGTATTTGATTGTAAGAGGTCAAAATGGGTCAGCGGTTGCAACGCAAGTCCAACGGGTTCATATGCGTGTGTGGGCCCGGGCTGGTAGGTAAGACGTTGTTGCATCATGTATATATAAGCCGTGCATTTTTGTTGTATCGGGTTGCCACTTTGGGGAGTGATACACCCCACTGTGGCGCTAGCACGGGTATCTACGAGTTAGGGAGCCAATCGAATGGGGGTAGTGGGTACATCTAGTGGAGATAGGGGCAGACAACACCTATGAAGGTAGCTAGGGGTACACTAAACTACCATATCATTATTAAGTTTTGTAGGCGGGATTAACCTTTAGGGTGACTAGTGGTGATGCAGTGTAGTAATTATCTTATAATGATTAGGGGCGCCTTTAACGATATCTTGGTTCATCCTATTTCCTCGTTTTGTTCTGTCATACCCAATTGTTCACAGTCATTTCCTTATTTTCCATCTTACGCCTTAGCCTAGTTATTTTGATAATTATATTATTAAAGTTATCGCACTCGCTAGACTTTATGTCTGACCCCTTTTCTTCCTCCCCCCCTAAGGTTTGCAAGGAGGGAATACTACAGCTTAGTGCCGATTTCTTTCAGTTGCTTGAAGAGAGTAGATGTATCGCTTGGGACTCTCTCATCTTTATAGCTTTGCTTATGCTCAGTGGGGATTTATGCATTTATGTTATTTAAGTATTTGCTTCTTTATGTACTTTGAAGTTTTCGGAAAAGACTACTGATCTTGTTGTAATTGTTTTGGAAACTCTCATCTTTATAGCTTTGCTTATGCTCAGTGGGGATTTATCCATTTATGTTATTTAAGTATTTGCTTCTTTATGTACTTTGAAGTTTTCGGAAAAGACTAATGATCCTGTTGTAATTGTTTTGGAAACTACTTATGTAAACTCGTTTTGAGTTATGATGAAATAAAATAAGTTTTTCTCTTCCACTGTGTTGTTTTATTTATTTATTCTTGTAATTTATCTGTTCTATACAACAATAACGCTCCATGTACATAGATGCATTTCCTTTGTGAGTGACATTAATGGACGTGAGGTGTTACACTGCGAACATCTTGCTTCCATCTGGGAGAGTCAGAATTGGGGCTGTTGTCAGATTCCATCTCAACCTCTAGAAAGCATCCTCAACATCTATGCTTCGAGCAAAAGTCAAGTTCTTTTTTGTCAGATGGGTAAGCGGAGCTGAGACCCACACAAAGTCTTTTAATAAACTTCCCATAACAGCCCACCAATCCAAGGAAACTTCTTACCTCCATTGCATTCTTCGAAGCTTTCCCATCTTGAACGGCGACCACCTCGCTATCCCTTCCTTGGAGACTACATGCCCTAGGAACCTCAGTTCCTCCCTCCATAAATTACACTTAGAAAATTTTTCTTTAAGTTGGTGTGCTCTAAGTGAACTTAGAACCTCTTATAAGTGTTGGACATATTCTTCTTTGCTCTTTTAGTAGATCAGAATGTCATTTACAAACACTTCCACGAACTTGTTAAGATACTTCCTAAACACCCGACTCATCAAGTCCACGAAGTATGCGGGTGCATTGGTTAACCCAAAAGGCATAACCATCCACTCAAAGAAATCATCTGGAGTTCTGAAAGTTGTCTAGTCGATAGTATCATCCGCCACTCCTAGCTGATGAAATCCCGTGGCCAGATCCAATTGTGAGAAGACTGAAGCGCCATAAGTTGGTTAAAAAATCATCATTCCATGATAGTGGGTGCCTATTCTTCTTGGTAAGTTTTTTCAATTCCCTGTAGTCTACATATAGACGGATCCTTAGTTGCGAAGACGACCGGAGTACCCCATTCCAAAATACTCCGCCTAATGAATCCTTTTTCCAACAACTCACAAACACTTGTTTGTTTAGCTCTGTCCTCTCCTTTGGAGCCATGTGACGCACTGGTAATGCGATTGGCTTCGCATTTTCCACCAAGTATATTCAGAAGCCTATCTTCCGCCTTAGAGGTAGCCCCCTAACCTCATAGAACACATTTGGAAATTTGCCAACTATCGGTACTGATCGAAGATCATCAACGGAAGCATACAGAGATTCTAGGAAACTGAGCATCAACGACCCCCATGGGTCACGAGAAATCTCAACAGTTCTACCGTCGCAAGTAAGAAGTCTAACTACTCCCTTTTCACAATCAAGGATGGACCATATATGGCTAGCCAATTCTTTCCTAGAATTAATTCGTAACCCATGAAACTATGAACATATGCGTCACATTCAAATTCAACGCCTAGAACGTAAGTCCTCAAACACCTAAATATCATGGATAAATGAGTTGTTCTTCCTATGGGGTTTGAGATTATAACGGGATCAGAAACAATACTAGTACTTAGGTGCAGATTTTTTTCCATAAAATTGGATATGAATGTGTGAGAAGCACCATAATCAAAAAGAGTTTTAATAGGATAGTCTAAAAGAGAAATCAAACTTTTAACTATGACTTTCCTACCTAGCCTGGTTCGTAATCCTCTAAAGTATTAACCTGCCCTTCAGACATTCCAGCCATCGGTCCTTGTCTCTGAGGGAACTGTGCCTTGAAATTCCCCCACTTGGCTATAATTAAAGCAAGCATCCTTTGTTTTTCTACAGTCTTTCACAAAGTGTCCTAAAGCTCCATACCCACGACATTTCACTTATGTCTTGATCTGAGATTTTTCGAGCTTTCCCCCTTTCTTGTTCTTATTAGGCCACCATTTTTTTTCTTCGCCTTGGGCTTCTCTTACTCTTTCTTTTCTTCTTTCTTTCCTTCTATGCCCTCCTCGTGCATTAAGGCCATGTCCACTAGTTTTTCAAAGTTTTCTCCCATTAGTACATGCGTTACTACTAATCCTTGGAATAGTTGGTTTAATCCTTAGCAAACCTCAAGGACTTATTTGTGATGAGTATTTACTAACTCCAATCCAAATCATGCCAGTTGGTTAAAAGTGTTGAAATACTCCTTTATATTCATGCTCCTTTATTTCAAGTTCATAAACTTCTCCACTTGCATTACTTATTATTTTTGTGGTAAGAATCTTGCCTCAAAGATAACTTTAAATTTATCCTAAGTAGCAACTTATGGTCCGGCTTGAACTATTTCCCACAAGTATGATGCTTCATCCTTTAGCTAAAAAGCTGATAACTGGACTTCCCTCCTATCATCGGGCTCTAACAAGTTGAACACGTGCTCCATTTCTCTTAACCAATTTCGCGCTTCTATAAAACTTTCAGTACTACGAAAAAGGTTTTCCTCCAATTGCGCTTAAGTCTTTGCAAACCTTAGAAAAATTGATTATAGGATGAGGAGGGGGAGGAGGAGAAGGCGCTACTGCGGCTGCAAGTAAGGGAGCGACATACTCTTGTACCCCAACAGGTGTCATAGCCTCTATGTATCTACCAAACCATGTTGGTATGAGAATGCACTCAGGAAAGTTAGGGGCCTCAGACATGCTGAAAAAGGATGAAACAAGAATTCAGAAAGAGAATAGAAGGAATATTGTAAATAACTTAACGGGATATTGTAAAAAACTGGGATTTTCGACCCAGAAAATCAACATAAAACCCATGTTAATTATTCAGGTATCGAATATTCCAGATCATTAATAGAAAGAAGTTAGAGGGTGAGACTAGATAAGATAGAAAATTAGAATAGAAGAAGAAGAACACAATCAGAGTAAACACGAAATCTCACAGCAGAACGAATAAAATATATTATACAACATAACTTTGAAATAAAAAGTATAATAAAATTATCAGAGTACAGCACTTACACACAGCGGAAATAATAATAGCTATATAATCCTGAAGCCTCCTGCTTCAAGCTCCTCCAAGTATAACTGTAAAGACTCGAACTACTTGATTGCCCGTACAAATTTGGGCAACCAAGAGTTTAGGGAAAAACAAAACAAAAATAAACTCTGGGTCAGTCATGGGACTGGTGTGAGTAAACTCAAATCATTTGGTTTAACTTTTGAAAATCCTTTTCAAAAGAAATGATAATTGTAAGAACGATCCACACATAAACACGGATGGTTTTTACCTTACGATAAGCCAAAACACTTTCGAAACCAATACTTCTCTTGATATTATAATAATGTCTAATCACAAGTATTAACAATCTAGCAGAACGCTTACATCTCACGTTCTACATATAGTATACAAACAAACCGCGGGAGCCTATTGGAGATTGGATTCCAACTAGGACAAGGTATGGGACCACCTGCCGATAGTGTATCTCTAGAGGCGAATACACTGGGTTCAACAAGAACATCTTGCAACCCGGCCCACAGATGACCGACCACTCATTTCGCTTGAGTGTATCGAATGTATATCACCAACGGTTGGGAGCTACCCACCGTCTTCCCAAAAAGGGACATCATCGATCATAGATAAAAGAATGAATTAGATTTTCTCTAGATAGGTGATATACACCCTAGTGGGAGCGACCCACTTAGCCATGCTGCCTGCCCGATTTCTGTCATGTCCCGATTGATGAGGCTTGAGGTCATTACGAATCTTTTGAAACACTTGACCACCATTCACTTTGAATGCCACATCGTCATACCCGTCAAATCACAAATTTATTTCCTCAAAAATACCACGGGTATAAAGCTAAGAGAAACGAATTCCTCTGCCACCAAACGTAAGTACGTTTGAAGAGATCAACTTACATGATCCGTTAGATATACTCTGTCAGACATTCGTCCATTCACATTTGTCCTGGGACTGGACAAACCGAAGGCAGTATTCTGTAAACAGGATAGCCCTTGCATAACTCCGTCTTCATTATCTCCATCATATTTGATCATAATGCTCACATCCATACAGTGTGGTTTTTAGATAATATATCTGATCCCGGCCTCTCCGTATTGACGACGGAAAAATGGTCAAAAACTTCGATAGTCGGTGATTTAATTATCAAAGAAAAATAGGTGTACAACCAACGATATTATTTCCAGATGGAAACTCTATCGATTAATCAACATTTCACATTTATCTCTTTCTAAAAATTATCTTAAATTAATCCATTTCCCCATTTCTATATATTTGTAAATTCTTATTTTCTAAATTTAGAAAATATATATCATCAATCATTGGAAAACATTTCCATCTCTGTTTCACGTATTACTGACATTCCAGTATTCTTTCTCATTAACATTTCATTTTCTATGATTAGAAAATATCTCTGCTAATATTTGGAAAATGTTTCCAAAATTTATTCACTTGATTTAAACAGATGTTTAAATAAAACATCACTAAGCCAATTTAAACCATTACCCTCATTAACTAAATTCACTTAATCAAACTTTACTATCGAACTTTACCCATCTCTTAGTTAAAAACGAAGTCAATCAAGTTGGAGTATAATTACCTCTTAGACCTTAACTGAACAACATTTCCGACTTCGAAATAGACAAAGTTCACCTTTCAAATTCTTTAACAACTTCCTTACGTAACTCTCTTTCAAACAAATCTCTATTCGATAACTCTTTCCTTCGAATAAACTATATTCGATTAACTCTATTCCATTACACTATTCAGTTAACTATATTCTATTAACTCTATTTGATTAACTCTATTAAATTAACCTTAAACAATTAACTCTTATCAATTAACTCCTATCAACTTACTTCCTTCGAATAACTATATTCGATTAATTCCTCTAACTCTATTCGAATAAACTATATTCGATTTGCTCCTTTCGAATAACTAATATTCGATAACTTCTTTTGATTAATACATTTTGATTAACACATTTTGATTAATACATTTCGATTACACATTTTGATTTATACATTTTGATTACACATTTTGATTTATACATTTTGATTAACTCCTATCGGATAACTAATATTTGATTAATTTCTATTCGAATAACTATGTCTATTTCAACTTTATTCCAAATGACTAATATTCGATTTAACTCCATTTGCTTGACTCTAGATCGTAGCGATCACAATGGTTACGCCTGATTCCCTCAGGAAACATCCGACCGCCGTAGGCTATCTGCAGCCCTGCGAATTACGCTAGCAGTCGTACGAAATGGCAACACATCCTAATTAACTATGTTTGACTAACTCTATCTCAAATAACTATATTCGATCAACTCTAATTTGATTAAATCTAACTGATTAACTCCTTTGATTGACTCTACATTTATTCAGTTTAAATATCGATGTTGAAATCGATTCTTACTTCTCTATATAAGCCCTGACTTATATATTATATTTATCCAATGATAAATATTTCATTTGATTTATAAAATATTATTTGTAAATTTATCTTCTCAATCTATTGGTCAAAATTGATTTTATTTTCCTTCAATTCTATCTGTTTGATTAACAAATAAATATCCCTTTTTAATCTATTTATTTTCTAAATAAATAGTTTTCTTTTTATAAAATCTTTGAATTTATAAATATTTCTTTTTCAATATAACATTGAAAATTTTCTTTTTAACAATCCAATATTCCTTATAGTGTCTAACATATCATATAACAATGACCAGTATCATTCAACCATACAAAATCAACAAAGATTTCATATCACACCATATAACACAATATATGAAAAAAAGTAAAATAAATGTTGAGGAACCCAGTTGGGTCCCTCCAACCTGTTTTCCCTGCATCCACAAATGTTAAACAATAAAATTAACATCAATTTCATTTCACTATGAAATATTCTGCTAAACAGAATCAATATTTGATTAACGATGTATATCTATATCGTTATCAATATTTTCAATCAACTGACTAGCAGTTCAACCAAACAGCCAACACACAGCAAACAACCATCATTTAACAGTTGTAAAAATACGTTATGAAAATATAACTGAGAAGAGTTAGTGAGTTTTACTCACATTGGACGGTGATCGTTAAATAACGATAATTGGTCATTGATTCGATTCAGGCGTTTAATTTCACCATAAATCCAAACGAGCCCCAATTCACTCCCGGTCAGTTCCATGGTGTAGTCACCGTCCATACGATCCTAATGGATCTGACCGCTCAGAATTCTGATTAAGTATGACGAAGGTATTAAATTTACAACTGTTAAATGATGGTTGTTTGCTGTGTGTTGGCTGTTTGGTTGAACTGCTAGTCAGTTGATTGAAAATATTGATAACGATATAGATATACATCGTTAATCAAATATTGATTCTGTTTAGCAGAATATTTCGTAGTGAAATGAAATCGATGTTTTTAAATAAAGTACTAACTTGTAAATTTAATACCTTCGTCATACTTAATCAGAATTCTGAGCGGTCAGATCCATTAGGATCGTATGGACGGTGACTACACCATGGAACTGACCGGGAGTGAATTGGGGCTCATTTGGATTTATGGTGAAATTAAACGCCTGAATCGAATCAATGACCAATTATCGTTATTTAACGATCACCGTCCAATGTGAGTAAAACTCCCTAACTCTTCTCAGTTATATTTTCATAACGTATTTTTACAACTGTTAAATGATGGTTGTTTGCTGTGCGTTGGCTGTTTGGTTGAACTGCTAGTCAGTTGATTGAAAATATTGATAACGATATAGATATACATCGTTAATCAAATATTGATTCTGTTTAGCAGAACATTTCATAGTGAAAATGAAATTGATGTTAATTTTATTGTTTAACATTTGTGGATGCAGGGAAAACAGGTTGGAGGGACCCAACTGGGTTCCTCAACATTTATTTTACTTTTTTTCATATATTGTGTTATATGGTGTGATATGAAATCTTTGTTGATTTTGTATGGTTGAATGATACTGGTCATTGTTATATGGTATGTTAGACACTATAAGGAATATTGGATTGTTAAAAAGAAAATTTTCAATGTTATATTGAAAAAGAAATATTTATAAATTCAAAGATTTTATAAAAAGAAAACTATTTATTTAGAAAATAAATAGATTAAAAAGGGATATTTATTTGTTAATCAAACAGATAGAATAAATAGATCACTACTCACTTCCTCGTCACAATCCGCACCCTACCCTACCAATTCCACATAACTCGATCCACTCCCTGTCGGTCGCGACTCCAGCTCTCTCTGTAGCCCACCACGCAACTCGCGAATCAACCATCGTCGAAATCCCTGAATTTGGTCACATGAACTCCAAATCGTCTCCTCCTTTCATTTTCAACATCGAAAACATGAATCGATGTTTATATACCCCGAATCTTCCAACCCTAGCTCGAAAAGTACCCGCTGTAAAATATAACAACGAATAAAAGATCTTCCGAACCCCACAAAAGTCATAGAGGATTGAAGAAGATGATAGCACCAATTCAGCAACATATATTATGAGATTTTTAGTTTTTTTTTGAATTTCTTTTGATTTTTGGAAGATCTTGTTTTTGCTGTGTTTCTACATTTTTGTGGCGGCGTGGTTGATTGACCAACGAAATGAAGTCAGTAGGGTTAAGGGATGGAAGTTAGATATTTATAGTGTAAAATATTATTTTAATATTCGATTATTCTATTTTATTTTAAGCAAACGTAATTTGGATTCGTCCTCTAAAATTCCTGTGATCACATACGATACCCAAAAATCATGAAAATTGACATGCCACTAGAGTTTGCCATTACGAACCCAATGAAACTGGTTTCGTCGAATTCCGACTCCGTATGCCCACGCTACGTATTTTTAACCGTCAAAATATCGATTGTTTCTCACATTAAAAATCGGTACGGCCACATACTGACTCTAAAAATCACGAAACTTGACATCTAACAATAATTTTACATTGTGGATCCAACAAAATTAATTTCATTAAAAACCGAGGTCGTTTGCAAAACAGGCTATTTTTAAATCTCTAAATAACCCATTTAAATATATGAATATATATAAAAACATTTAAATTTAATATATAAAAATAAATATTATCGTATATATTCACAACATAATATCATACTGTTCCACTTGGATTTATAACTCGATTTATATTTAAAAATCAGTATTTAAATATAAATAAATCAATATAAATTAAAAAGGAATTCCATAGCGACTTTTTGAAATTTTGATCTGGACATAACTAAAAATCTACACGATGAAACCTCGATTTTTCTCTTCCACTATAAAAATATCCTTCACCAGCTCCCAACGTTTCTTGTTTCACAGAAATTCGATTTAAAATGGACCCTGTACGTTCAATTGAAGTTCAAATCGCCAAATAGCGAACTGCCGCGCCATTTCGAGCTCGATTATAATTATACGTTCAAAATGCCGTTTATATAATATAGTCGTTATTCTAATTCAATTGTAAACTGAATTAAATATCACAGATGATCCAATTCACACTATTTTGTGAATTCCACTATTTCTGACTATTTCAGAAATTAAATATATTATTATATTATTTATTTTAATTAAATATTCAATATTATTTAATTATGGTCATTTTAAATAATCAAAACATTATTTAAATGATTAAATAAATTATTTATATCGCTGAAAAATGCGGGTCGTTTCAGATATGCTTAAAAACATCACTTTTTATTTGAAAATCCTACATTATGAAAGCAGTTTTCGAAAACTTTTTCTTTGATCTTGTAAACTTAGGCTCTGATACCGAATGTGTCACCCTATATCCTTAATGAGAATACATTAATTTTTGTGAAGCATAATAGGTAAATAGTAACTAAATGTACAATACATATATAAATAATGCAGCGGAAAAACTTAAACTTTTTATTAATCGGGGAAACAATGTTTCAAACACAAAGTTATAGCATCATGTTTTCTCAAATACCAAAAGCAATCTATCTCATAATCAGAGTACAAGAAACATAACAATATCCCTCAAGTGTCATTACAATAAGCATGAATAAACTGAAGAAAATACTTGAAAAAGAAGAGCTATCCAAGTCTAAGTAGAATCACGATCTAAACTATTGACCACTCCTACTCTAAGAACCTAAGGGGTAAAGGAAGGGAGAGAAGAAAAACAGAAAGGGTTAGAAATAAAGTCCGGTGAGTTCTAGTAATTTCCAGCATATGTATATGAAAAGGTGTCAAGGCAGATCAATAATACTGGAAGAGAAAGTATAGTAAAATATGTATATACGTAAGAGGTAGATGAGATTTCAAAACAAGATAAAGGTAGATTAAATTTTTCACTTATTTCCCAAGAATCAAACTAACTGCACCAATTTTACTAGTATTAACAAGATTAGGTGTTACCCTAATTACTAACCATATGATCGGCTCCCTATTACCCGAATATTTGGTGTTAGCCTCTGCAATAGAGTGTACCTGTCCCTAACCCAACAACTTATAGAACACAGCCATATCTGTAGGTGTTACTTACAACATAGTTTCCTATAGTCAGACCCATGCATGCTCATGACTCTGCTGGAACGCTCCCTGTACACTCCCTAAACCACCTCTTATAGTCAAGTTCAGTAAAGCGTTCCCTGGCCTCTATGTAGTGTGGGGTCCCTACCGAGATACCAACAGGGATACTATCTGATATGGGTTCCACACAACTTGACACAAGCCACCTCCTCGGCTTTTGTCCCCGTGTACCTAGTTTGACACTCCGCGTCCGTTAATGTCACTCGTTAAGAGAATGCAGTAAGCTTCGTGAAGCTCTATAGGTAAACAGAAACAGAAACATTACAAGACAGATATAAAATGATGGCGGAAGTAAAAACTTTTATTAAGCAGAAAACATCGTGGTTCAAAACATAGTTACATCACAAGTCTGAAATGCACAAAACCCAGTACGTCAATTTTAAACTTCTGTCTTGTACTTAAATCATCAGAGTACAATAATAAAAGAAGCATAATCCCCAAAACATAGCCATAGTAGAGAGATATGAAATCAAGTAGTACATCTAAGCAGCTCCAAGCAGTATGAAAGCACAATCTAGATCATGTTTGAGCATTCCCACCTTGAGAATCTAGGCGGAGAAAGGAAGAGAAAGAAGAGGAAAAAAATTAGGTCAGACATAAATTCTGGCTAGTCCAGTTAATTTTAGCATATAAGTAAGTGAAAGTATTATGATAGGCATATAAACAGAAGAGATAGACAACAACATATAAGGCAGGTATGACAAGTTAACATGATAAACAGGATAAAATAAGTAGTGCTTCCCTAGCACTTTTCTTTCTTTGTCTCTCTCAATCTCTCTGCACCAATACTACTGTCATATGAACAAGATGATCCCCAACAAGTATAAGATGGTAGACTTAGGCGTACTTCTAGTGAGAGGTTTTACCCCATATAGTAACAAGCAGCCTAAATGAACATACCAGAGTTACCATTAAGGATAATAACGGGCTCCTAAACATACAGAAGTCTAGATGTACCCTAATTACCACAACAATCGATCATCTCCCTACTCTGTAGATACTCTGTGTTGGCCGCACAGTAGGATGTATCATTTCCTAAAGTGACAACCTTCTATTTTCAGGATGTGCACAACTATATCTACTGGTATCACGGTGTCTTAATCCTCCCCTATCTAGACCTATGCACGCACATGACCCCAACGGAAGGTGCCGCCTACACAGCTCATTTGTTTGGATCACTTACAATCAGCCCAGTAAGTGTTCCCCGACACCAACCTAGTTTGAAGTACTTGTTACTAGGTTTTCCACGAGTTATGCCCAACCAGTGTAACAAGATTGCATAAACCCACTGGTTGAGTTTGTGGGACTATATATAAATATTACCCACCACCCCAAGATATTATTAACTCTCCACTGTTTCAATCAAGTTTACATAAACCCTAATCAAGTTAACATGTTCATGTAATCCTTATGGACTCAAACAAGTTAAGTATTACAAGTTAACAAGTTATCCCCATTCACATTCACTTCATTTCAAATTACCAAGTCCCACTTGCTTATTAATTTCATATATATACAACTTAATCCATTTTAGCTTATTAATAAGCCCATCACATGTTGTTCTCTAGATTAGTGTCCATGATTTGTAATCTATGATATATTATTCGTGGATTTTAATTAACAAAAGTAATCCAGAATTATTCATTGTTTGCAAACATGTAATTAAGTTTACTTCATCTCAATTCACACATTTTCTGTCTAACATGTCACTACAACTTGTTGTTGTTTACTTATTAGCTTAGTTCTCTTAACTATGGTTTGCTGATAAGTTTTCTTCTTTTTATTATAACTTATGTTATAATTTCCACTTGTTCCTAGGACAAGTCTATCTATTATATAACATTCTCATTAATGTAATTAACTACAATGGGTTATTCTCATTCCTCGTTTATTCCAATTCATTTCCATTAATTACAATTAGTGCCATTTATTTCTATATACATATATTCATATATATATATATATATATATATATATATATATATATGTTTATGCATTAGACTTCTCACATTAAGTCTACAACTTGTGGATACTGGATATGTCGGGTGGGTCCGGGCAGACTTCTTCCACAAGTCGGACTTAACCTCGTGTCTCAGCACGTTACGTGTTTATGCACTTAGACCCCTCACATTAAATTCACCACTAGTGGTTGCTGGATATGTCGGGCAGATCCGGGCATACTTCTACCACAAGTGTAATCCAACTTCGTGCCTAAGCGCGGTTACAGTTTCTAATTACTGTAAATCTAGGCATGTCCATTCTTTAACATTTATTCCTATTTCATTATAGGTTTTCATTCCCCTTTTCCAAGCCATGTTCATTATTAATAAATTTTCATGTTTATCATTCCCCAAATTAAGATCCTTAATCACAACTTTGATTTATGCCCCTAAATCCATATTCATGTTTTCAATTGAAGTTATGCCTAAATTTCCCAATACAAGTTATGCTCGACTAAGATTTAGATCAACATATAAATTATGCCCCAAATCCCATGTCTTGGCTCAAGGTATGAATTATACCAATATTCCCAATCATGTTTTACAATATGAATTATACCCCAAATTAATTATTCCAATCATTCCCAATTTCGTACGTTCGTGTATTTCAGCGGTATGCCTAGGCTTGAATCTAGCCTGGCTATAAAATAAAAAGGGAAAGGAAGAAGAGAAGAGAACAGAAATAAACATAATAAGAAGATTGACATATGATGGCAGAAATAGGCATAGCAATTAATAAGCATATAGTGACAAAATTGGGAATAATGACAAGATATGCATATAGGAGCAGATCTGATGAACATGTGATAATAGAACTGATTCTTATGTAATAAGGACATCATAAATAGGCACGATGAGATATAAACAGTGAATTAGATCTACAAATAATGGAAGACCTGACATGATAAATAGGCATAGGCTTAGATCCAATTCAGAATCATGTCAAAATAACTTAGGTACACATGTTATGGTAGATCTGATATGATTTAATTAGTCACAGGCTTAGATAAAATTTATAAACATGTTAAGGTTATCATTTAAGTATTCATATCTAAAAATAACGTAGATTCGTTGTGACTGGATCTAAGAAACGGAAGAATGATAGCAGATGTAGAAGTATAGATCTCTGAATTTGTTCAACTCTAGTTGTTGAAGAAGAATAAACTATTTTAATCTAGGCAGAGGCAGCATCTAGTTCGCTATTGTTTTTGTCTGAATAAAACAATGAGAATAGGGTATTATTTATAATCATCAGCCAAATAATCTAGACCGGGAATCAGTCCATGTTCACGCATAAGAATCTGCCCAGATCTGCGGAGGGTTCGCCCCCGGGGTCGACCCCCCTGTTGCTGGGTCGACCCCTATGTCGATCCCCAACGGTCTATTTTCGTGCTCCCACTTATTGCTTCTAGTTTTAGAATTGTTTTGAATTCTGGACTTATTATATATACACACACACACATATGTATTCTTCCTATGCGTATACAAACTTCAAACCTTAATATCTTTTTCATACGATGTCCGTTTTACGTAAAATAGGTATCTATTTTAACTAGAATTCCAAGACGAACGCAACGACGCAGTCTATTACACTTAATTCTAAATATTTAGTTAAGTGTTCCTTAGTTTATCATTTTAATGTGTTTCCAAAATTAATGGTGTTACACTCTCCCCTACTTCAAGGATTTCGTCCACGAAATCTCCATGCTTAGAAGAATGTATATCCTAACATCCATCATGCATCTACTATCCATCAATCTTAGGCATCCACGTCTTTAAAGGCTTCTAATGCTTATATGAACATAAGCAAAGGTGTGTGTATATATCCCTACACTAATGCGAAAGATCAGGCAGTTTGCTGATTCAGTCGACCTCCTTAATGCAATATATGTTAGTGCCATGAATCCAACATGTATGCAAATAATCCTATTATAACACATGTAAGTTCTATATGTGTGCACAATCATTCATCCAAATGCAACATCCATATGATGATACACCCACTTTCACCCATTAAAAGTAGAAAATTGCACACACATCCATATGCAGTATGAGAGTGATTGAGCCGATCTAGTGTCTAATGTGTGTGTATATGCATCCACGAGCAACCAATAACAAACACTTGCATCCGTCAAACATAACATGTCTCAAAAGACATGTTTACATCCATGGGATACCTATCTAAGGGTCGAAGATTCAATCGATAGGATATACTTTAAATGATAGAAATAAGCATGAATAAAAGCCTTGGAAAAAGAAGTTTACAACATACCCATGAAAATAAAAGTGTACAAAGCGCGAATCTTGTGTTCAGTCTCCCAAGTTGCATCATCTTGGTTATCTTCCCACTGAACTTTCATCATCTTGACTTCTCTATTGCGTAGCTTCTTAACCTCTGATACAAGAATACAGATAGGAACTCGTCTAACTGTCGCTTCCCATTCCACCTCTACTTCCTCAAGCATAATCAGCTCAACTACTTTTACGGTATCATGCAAGCACTTATACGAATGAACATCCAACAATCTCTTTGGTAGCTTTACCCTATAAGCTATTTGAATTCTTTTCATTATGGGAAATGGTCCTACAAACCATGGTGCCAGTTTCCCTACAGATCCAAAGCGAAACACATCCCTCCGAGGTGATACATTGATGAAACCATGCCTTCTGCGTCAACTCAATATCGGTTCTTCCTTTATCTGCGTATGACTTCTGCTTGTCCTAAGCTATCTTAATGCATCTGTGGATAAGATCAATCTTTTCTGAAATTTCTCTAATCGGCTCAGGTCCAAGTAGAAGCCTATCTCTGCTGCCTCAGTTTGAGATCCTTCTGCAAGAACATATACTTGTGCGACATATGCTCCATGTATAACTCGAACCTCTCTCCAAGAAGATATTGCCACTAAGTCTTTAGCGCGAATATATTGGTGGCTAATTCCAAAAAATGGGTAGGGTAGTTCTTCTCGTGAACCCTTAGCTGTCTACCTCCATAACATACTACCCTTCCTCTTGCATCAATACTGCACCAAGCCCTGTACCACATGCATCAGTGTATACTATGAAATCTTTGTTCCCATTGGGCAAGGTCAGGGCTGGGGCTGTTGTCAGAGCCCTCTTTAATTACTGGAAAGCATCATCACAATCTACATCCTAAGAAAATGTCAGATTCTTCCTTGCTAATTTGGTGAGTGGGGATGATATCTTTGTGAAGTCCTTAATGAACTTCCTATAATAGCCCACTAAACCATGAAACTTCTCACCTTCATTGCATTCTTTATGATCTGCCAATCTTGAACTGCAACTACCTTTGCGGGATCTACTACTGTCGCATCTTTGGAGACCACATGCCCTAGATATCTCACTTCTTTTATTTATAGAATTTCTTCTTAAGCTTGGGTGCATAGAGAGTTTTCAAAACCTCCTTTAAATGTAGTTCATGCTCTTCCTCGCTCTTTGAGAAAAAAAATCAAGATGTTATCAACAAAGACCACAACGAACTTATTTAGAAACTCCCAAAACACCCTACTCATAAGATCAACAAAATAGGCAGGTGCATTCGTCAATTCAAAAGGCATAACGAGCCACTCCAAGAAACCATCTGGAGGTCTAAAAGCGGTCTTATCTATACTGTCCTCGGCCACCCTCAACTGATGATACCCCACGGCCAAGTCTGACTGAGAGAAAACAGATGTACCAATGAGCTGGTCAAACAGATCATCTATACTTGGAAGTGAGTGCCTATTCTTTTTAGTGAGTTTATTCAGCTCTCTATAATCCATGCATAAGCAAAGCGAACCATTCGCCTTAGTTGCGAATACCATCGGAGCACCCCATTTATAACACCCCACCTCCGTTAAGGTCACTCACAAAGGGAATGCCTTAACTTCAGTGGAGCGTTTTAGGTAAAAGATGTAGATAAATTACAAGACAGACAAATAAAGCAGCGGAAAATAAAGTCATTTTATAAACAATGTGATTCAGTCAAGCTTTTACAACAATTATCTCAATCATACTTAAAAATAATACATGGAACTTCTGTCTTGATTCAAAAACTTCCAATTATAAAAGAAGCATAAAATAACAATGAGATTCCCTAATAAAGCATGAAAAAGCCATAGTAGTGGAAGAGAGAGTCTAAAGCAATACATCGACTATCTTCGAGCTTGGAAAGAAAACTGAGCTAATTGGTAACATTTCTTCCCTATGAACCTGGGAGGGGGGAAGAAAAGAGGCGAAACAAACTAGATCAGACATAAGTCTGGTAAGTTCAGTTACTTTCAGCGTGAAAATAGGCAAAAGCATCATGACATGAATAAACTAAAAATAAGATAATACAGTGATAACATGGATAACAAGATAACATACAATTTGCATAGATATGATAAGGCAAGATAAACTAAATGCGCTTCTACTCCTTCTCTGCTTCGCTACTTCCTTGTTATTCTGATTTTTATATCTCTGCACCGCCTAACTAGTGTCTCAACTAGTAATCTGTGTAAAATGATAATATGATAACGTGATCCCAATCCCCGAAATTGTGGTAGCCTTCAGGTGTACATCTATTGTGAGGATTCCACCTAAATCTGCCTAATTGCCATGAATATGTTAGAAGTACCCTTACTAACCTATCGATCGGATCACTATTTGTATTAATGTTCCATGTATCTTTGTCAATCGGTCCTCTCTTGCATGTAGATACCCTGTGCTGGTCCCACCACAAGGTGTATCAATCCTTATGATAGCAACTCGACACGATTCAAGATGAACAGTGTATAACCACTGGTACCCAGTGCCTGCTTTTTTCCCACTCCGGAGTACGTGCATGCTCGTAATCTGTCGAAACCTACACTGACGTACCCCCTGCCGCTATTTTGACCACTTATAATCAGCCCGGTAATTGTGCCCCACCCTGCCTAGTTCTGGGTACCATAATATATCTATGTGGGTTAATGCTGAAATGGGTCCCCGTTACTAGGGTTTCCTACTGGTTAAGTTTTGTGGGCCTATATACATGGATATTACTTACCAACCTGCTATGTACTTAACCCTCCCACTGATTCAAGCACGTTTATTTAATGGTTAAGTTTGTGGGCCTATATTTACTAATATTACCCACCAACCCGATATGTACTTAACCCTCCCACTGATTCAAACATGTTTACTTAATGGTTAAGTTTACGGGCCTATATTTACTAACATTACCCACCAAACCGATATGTACTTAACCCTCTCACACATTATGTCATATTGGTTAAGTGTTGTCCGTTCATGTTAACTTAACCCACCCACTCATCATTTCATGTTGGTTAAGTGTTTCTTATTAACCCTTCCCACTCGTCATGTTGGACTGGTTAAGTGTCTCCTTTTAACTTAATCTCATTCATTCATCATGTTATATTGGTTAAATATTTCCCATTAACTTAACCTCATTCGTTCATTAAATTACATTGGTTAAGTGTATCTTATTAACTTAACCCCACGCGTTCATCACGCTATATTGGTTAAATGTCATCAATCAATTCAAGTTAACTTAACCCACCCACTTGTCGTGTTACTTTGGTTAAGTGTTGCCTTCTTGTGATAACTTAACCCTTCCCATTCATCATGTTATATTGGTTAAGTGTTGCTCTCTTGTTTTAACTTAACCCTTCCAAGCATCATGTTATATTGGTTAAGTGTTGCTCTCTTGTTTTAACTTAACCCTTCCACGCACCATGTTATAATGGTTAAGTGTTGCTCTCTTGTTTCAACTTAACCCTACCCATTCATCATGTCATATTGGTTAAGTGTTTCTTATTAACTTAACCCTACTCACCTGTCTAATTAACACGTTGTATTGGTTAAGTGTTGCCTAAATTAACTTAACGCTACCATTCAGTTATTAGCACGTCTTGCTTATTAGCATTAATTCATTCATTAACGCCTTAACCTCTCACATTAGAACTGTTGTTTGCGGTTGCTGGATGTGCCGGGCAGTTCCGGGAAGACTTCTACCGCAAACTCATTCTAACCTCGAGTTTTTGGGCTAAATGCGCTAATCTCTCACATTAGATCTGTGTGTTGCGGTTACAAGATGAGTCGGGCGGTTCAGGGCAGTTTTACACCGCAACTCAATCTAACCTCGGGTTAGGCATGTTTATCTTTTAGCATATTTACCGTACATGTCCAAGTCTAGATTTTATATGCTAAATTCTAAAATTCACAAAACTAGTCATGTTCCAATTCTCAAGTTATACCACCAACAAAGCTGATTGCAAGTTATGCCCCACAAATTCAAATTCAAGTTATTACTCAAAATAGGTTACACCCAATTTTCCCAAATTTTCAATAATAGTCATGCGCCAAAAATCACAATATAGCACATACCCTAAGGTTGAGTCATATTGCACCGTACAAAATATTCTCCAAAAACCCCCAATCATGATTCATGGTATAAAATATGCCAAATTATAGCCTTTAATTACTATGCATGCCAATTACCCAAAATCCCAATTTAGGCGTGTTCACATTTAATAGTTATCTCTATCTTACTATAGGTTTTCATGCCTAAGCCATATATCATTTTACACAATAATCTCCTTCTTCCAAGTCATAAACTATCATACATAATATGCCCCAAATTTCAGGTCTTAAACCACAAAATGTACTATGCCTTACATGTTTACAGTTCAATTTACGCCCCAAATCCCAAGTCATATGTCCAATATACTTTATGCCTCAAATCTCAAGTTATATGTTCGATACACTTTATGTTTTAAATACAACATGTGTTATGTCCTCAAATCCGTTACAAATCAGTTATGCCCAATTATACATAATTTAATACTTTTTCCCAATTTTAGCGCCGGCCATGACCAAATCATATATTATGTCCAATTTTTCCCAACGTACATTCATCTCTTATGAGATTTGGCTCAAGCTCGCAGTAGCCTGGCTATAAAAACAAAAAGGGAAGATAGAAAGAAGAGACAAAGAATGGAAATAATAATATCAATGAGATAGATCCAATGGATATAGAAAGATAGATAGAAATTGGCATAATCTCAGATTCAGATTTATTACGATGTCAGAATCACAATTAGATTTTATTTCTGAAAGTAACATGAACTTACAAATTACAGAACGGTCTTGAATTCTAGGATCTGATTTCTGGATTTGATTAGCTATTCCTTTGATGTAGACTTTGATTGTTAAATTGAAAACTCTAATTTGATTAGTTAAGGTGGAGGCTCGGTCACTTCAGGTTTTAGTAGCATATAAACGCCTATGAATTCGTATGGAGAAAACAATAGGTTTAGGGGTATTTCTATAGGTTTATAGGGAGATTTAGAGCCTTCAGATCTGTCTAGAAATCATCAGAATCGTCCAGAGCAAAGTACCACGTCACACAACGAATCAGAAAGCGACACGTGTCGAAACGTGTTATCGGCCAGATCTAGGCCGACAGTGGTCGACACCTATGTTGACACCCCTATAAGGGGGTCGACACCTATGTCGACACCCTCAAAGGGGGGGTCAATACCCTTGAGCGGGAAATTTCCCGCTCATCCTGCTTTGACCCAAATTGGAGATTTGAACCCTGTTTTGACTTCTGGAATTATTTTATATGTATATATATACACTTCCTTGGGCGTAAACAAACTTCTAAGGCTTATAACTTCTTCATACGGTGTCCGATTTATACAAACTAGGACTCTATACAAGCAGAATTCCGAGACGAACGCAATGGCATAACCCGTTTCCCTTAATTCCTAATTTTAAAATTAAGTATTCTTTAATTCGTTACTTTAATATTCTCAGAAAATTTGGGGTGTTACATTCTCCCCTCCTTAAAGGATTTTGTCCCTGAGATCTCTAAGTTAAGAAGAATGCATATCCTACCATCCAACATCCACCTACTCAACCATCAATCACAGGCATCCATTGTCCTTAAAATGTATCTAATGCATTTCATGAACATATGCATAGTGTGTGTATATGTCCTTATCTAATGCAAAATCAGGAGGTCTACTGATTCTGTTGACCTCCTTAATGTGAATTATTTCAGTGCCATGAGTCCATCATGTATACAATCATTCCTAATCATACTGTATAACTTTTACATGAGCGCACAGTCATTCATACAAATGCATCATCCATATGATAACACATCAAGTTTCAATTCATATACAAATAAATATATGGATATGCAATATGAAAGTGACTGAGCCGATCTAGTACCTAATGTGTGTGTATGCATCAACGAGCAACCACTAGCAAACACTTGCAACCATCAATCATAGCATGTTTCAAACACATGTTTACATCCATTGGCTTCTACCTAAGGATCGAGGATAGAACTGATAGGATATACTAAAAGGATAAGGACTAGAATGCAAATAAACTTTACAGAAAAAGAGAGATCAAGGATATACCCTCAAAAAGGGTATGATGTGCATATCTAGTCTTCAGTCTTCTAAGTCGCATCTTCTTGAGCTTCACTCCATATTGCTCTGACTGTCTTAAATTCACGATTGCGTAGCTTCTTAATTCTGTTTCCATAATATGCATTGGAACTCATTTCACTGTCGCCTCTCGTTCCACCTTTTCTTCTTATAGTATACTTGGCACTATAACTTCTACTGTGCCATGCTAACATTCCTAAAACTATCTCTTAAAAATAATCAGATGCTAACCATGTTACCAAGTGTATATACTAAGATGGTTAGATTCTTCTTTGTCAATCTAGTAAGTGGGGCCGATGCCTTAATAAAGTCCTTAATTAACTTCCTATATTAGCCCGCTAGTCCAAGAAAGCTTCTTACTTCTGTTGCATTCCTTGGGACCTTCCAGTCTTGCACCGCAACTATTTTTGCGGGATCTACTGTTATCCCTTCTTTGGACGCCACATGTCCTAGAAACCTTACTTCTTCTCTCCAAAAATGGCCTTTTTGGAGAACTTCGCCTTAAGTTGATGCACTTGGAGGGTATCAAAGACTTCCCTTAGATGGAAAGCATGTTCTTGATCATTCCAAAATATCATCTATGCACAAGCGAAGTGAACCATTCGCCTTGTTAACAAAGATGACTGGAGCACCCCATTCAGAAATACTTTGCCTTATGAACCCTTTTTCAAGTAACTCTTTTACTTGTTTACTGAGCCTTTCCTTTCCCTTGGATTCATTTGTCGTACAGGTAATGCAACTGGTTTTGCATTGTCAAATAGATATATGCGGAAGTCTATCTTGCGTTTTAGGGGAAAAACACCTAACCTAATCAAAAACATCTGCGTACTCATGGACTACTCCAACGGATCGTAAATCGTCGATAGATGCATCAAGTGATTCTAGGTAGCCAAGACAAACTGATCCCTTAGGATCGCACGAAATCTCGAGGGTATTCCCGAGGCAAGTCAAAAGTCTAACTACCCTCCTTTCACAATTACTAGCTAACCAATCCATGCTTAGAATCAACCCATAGCCCATGAAACCTGGAAACATAAGCATACACTTAAACTCAACACTTAATATAGCTATTCTCAATGTAACAACTCATATTGTACGGATAATAATTAATTTAGTTAATTATTTAAATAGTGAAAATGGTTGTTTAATTAAATTATATTGAATATTTAATTAATGTAAATAATAGAATAATATGTTTAATTTCTGAAATAATCAGAAATAGTGAATTGACAGTATAATGTGAACTGGACAATTCAAAATATATATAATTCAGCTTAGAATTGAATTAGAATAACGTATATATTATTTTAACGATAGTTTGAATGTATAATTATGTTATAATTATAATCGGGCTTGAAATGGCACAGCAGTTCGCTATTTGGCGATTCGAACTTCAACTGGATATATAGGGTCCGTTTTAAATCAGATTTCTATGAAACAAGAAACGTACGGAGCTGATGAAGTATATTTTTATAATGGAAGAGAAAAATCAGGATTTCATTGTATAGATTTTGATTTATGTCCAAATAAAATTTAGAAAAGTCACTATGGAATTCCTTTCTAATTTATAACGATTTATTAATATTTTTAAAAGGGTTTTTCAATATAAATTGAATATCGATTCAACCGGGATTTGAATATCAAGTTGTAAATCCCAGTAGAGCTGTTTGATATTCTATTGTGAATATATACGATAATATTTATTTTTAATATTAAATTTAATTATTTTTAAATATATTTATATATTTAAATGGGTTATTTAGAGCTTTAAAAATAGCCAGTTTTGCAAACGACCTCCAAATTCGACGAAACCAATTTTGTTGGACTCGTAATGTCGAATTATTGTTAGATTTCAATTTCCATGATTCTTGAAGTCAGTATGTGGCCTTATGGGATTTTAATGTGAAAAACAATCGATAAATTGATGTTTAAAAATACGTTGTGTGAGCAAACGAAGTCGGAATTCGACGAAACCAGTTTCGTTGGGTCCGTAATGGCGAACTGAAGGTGTATGTCCATTTTCATGATTTTTGGATATCATGTTTAATCATAGGAATTTTTAGAAGACTTATACAAGTAGCGATTGATTAAAATTAATGTAATAATCGAATATTAAAATATAAATCTATCCTATAAATATATCCTAAAGCTCTCTAACCCTAGACAAATTTCCTTTGGTCAAAAAGCATGGCCGTCGGTTTCTTATAGCAGTAAAGAATTTCATTCCTCATAAAATCAAAGGAAATTCAAAATAAAATCTATAAATCATTATAGATACATATATGGATTTGTTAAACCATCCTCTTCAAATTGATAATCATTTCATTGAGATCGACAATGTCTTCTAAGGACTACCGTGACCTAGGGTTCCAATAAATAGGTAATCGAAGCATCAATACTCATTTTGATTTTGATATTTGGAGTGAGGGAGTAAAACCAAAATTGTATACAATTTTCAGAGAACTTCCATGAGGAAAGATGTCGGTGTCTTTCTTGTAACCAAGCTTTGAGCTCGATGTAGAAATGGTATAGGCATGTTCGAGTTCCATTGGACGTGTATAGGATAGAAGAGAATTTAAAGGAGAGAAAAATGGTAAAACTTATCTACGATTTCATGATGAGAAGTGCCGCTCGAAACTAGGATGAGCTCGACATGAAACCATCAACGCGATGTGTGAAGCCTGTTCGAGCTAAGCATGGAGATGATGGAAGGATGTAGTTTTGGATGAGAAGAGGTTTGGTACAATCATTTTTGGATTTAATGGGGTATTGGAGAAGGAACAGGAGCTTGAATATCACGAAATGGCCATTTTTGGTGGAATACTGGTTCGTGGGTTTTCTTGGTAGGAGGAAGAGGATGAGTGGTTGGTTAAAGGTAGTGACGTGGATTAGATATGATTAAGGTTATATAATAAATATTTAAATTAAGTTAATGACCAAATTGTGTATCCAAACTTCTAAAATATATAACTTTATACAATCTCAGAATCTGACGAAACAGGATCCGTTGGGATCGTATGGACAGTGGCTTCACAATGGAACTAACTGGGAGCGAATCGGAGCTCGTTACAATTTATAGCAAAATAAATTGTCCGTCTGAATCAAGCGATGGTTATCATTATTAACGATGATCGTCCAATGTGAGTAAAACTCACCAACTCTGAACAGTTATATTTCTATAACGTATTCTTAGAACTGATAATTATCAATTGATTCCTGTGTGTTAACTGTTTGGTCGAATTGCTTATGTATTGGTTGAAATTATAGATAACGACATATATACATATATATATATATATATAAATCGTTAATCTAATATTGATTTTGTTTAGTAGAATATTTCATAGTGAAATGAAATCGATGTTAATTATATTGTTTAACATCTGTGATGCAGGGACCCAACTGGGTTCCTCAATACATAAAATACTATTTTATTTCATATATTGTGATATATGATGTGATATATAATCTATTGTTTATTATGTGTGTTTAAATGATATCGATAACTGTTGTTTGGTATTTTAAATACCGTAAGGAAAACACTGGGATGAAAAAGAAAAATTTCAATAACTTTATTAAAATAAAATATTATATAAAATCGAAAGATTTTATATAGAAAGAAGATTTCAAACTGCATATTGAAATAGAATATTTATAAAATCAAAGGATTTTATATGAAGGAATACTTATAAAATAAAGGGTTTTATAAAGGAAATTATTCGTAAAACGAATATAAAAGGGAAATATTTGTAAAACAAATATAAAAGGGAAATATTTTTAAAACGAATATAAAAGGGAAATATTTGTAAAATAAACAGAAAGAGAAATATTTGTAAGACATTTACAAATAAAAAAACCAGAAATATTGGTAAAACATTTATAAATATAGTTATAAACGAGAAATGTTTATTCAGAAAATGTAATGACCCGCATTGGCGGAGGTATTATGATTAATTTATTTTATTATATAAATGGTGGTTTAGTGAATCTAATGGTCGTGGAATAAAATAATGATAAATATTTAATTAAAATAATAAATTAAATAATATATTTAATTCTGAAATAATCAGAATTGACTGAAATGACGATATGGTGTGAACCGGATCATCGGTGATATTTAATTTAGTTTATAATTGAATGTGAATAACGAATACATTATTTGAACGATAGTTTGAACGTATAATTATATTATAATTAAAATCGAGCTTGAAATGGCGCTGCAGTTCGTAAATTGGCGATTCGAACTTCAACTGAATGTACAGGATTCGTTTTAAGCTGGATTTCAGTGAAACAAGAAACGTGTGGAGCTGGTGGAGTATATCTTTCTAGTGAAAGAGAAAAATCGGGATTTCGTCGTGTAGATTTTGATTTATGTCCAAATCAAATTTCAGAATAGTCGCTATAGAATCGTTTGTCGGCCATAATGGTTATTTCGAAATAACTAGTTATCAGATTCGAATTTTGACAAGGTTCTTTTGGGAAGTAGTGATAATTTAATTTTTAGAATTTTATAGAAATTTTTAATTAATTTAATAAGCGACTTTTTATTTGAAGTATTTCGCACCCTGTAATCAACATTTTGAGGTTTCAAAATATGAGTCAATCTACCGGTATTATTATATTTTTGGGATCGTGGAACATTGTTCGTCTCACCAGTGTTTTTATTTCTGTTCCTAGCAACTCGTATATGGACATAATTATATAAAATGGGGTACGTTAAATTTTATAAATTTAACCTAAATATCGCCCCATCTTTCTCTGATCAAAACTAAAGCCAGGTTTACTCATTTCACGCGTGGAAATAAAAGGGACACGATCTTTTCTCTCTTCCACTAAATTTCCTTACCCCGTGTCACACCACACTTCTTTCGTTCCTTGCATTTAAAACATTATATAACCTCACCACTATTATAACCTAACTTCGGTTTTTGGTCTTCTGAGAATCAAAAAAAAAAAGAGAAGCCGCCATCTTCATTAAAACTAAATACACAGACCTTCTTAGTCTCTTTTGAAAAGTCGAACTTCTAAGCAACAAACTACAGTGCTGTCGCGATGGTTGTAGGGTGGAATGAGGAGATGGATTTGATCGACAAAGGAGGGAACGCACTGTTCATGTTAGTATTGGGTAAATTAGTGGTTTCGGTTTGTTTTTCTTCTATGAAGCGTTGAGTTCAAGTTGAGAAGGGAAGGATGGAACATCGGGTGGGAGCATCATAAAATATGCGACTATGGTGGACAGAAAAATGCGGAGCAGTTGATGGTTGGTTTCATGGTATGGACGTGAGAGCAGGGAGGGTTAAATGCATGGGTGTTGTGTACAAATGGAGGACGTGGGATCAAATAAGGGGAGTAGCAAGGGTTGTTGCGAACTAATGGTTGGGTACAGCAGTGGTCATTGTCAGTGGAAGGAGCACGCTGGGTATTTGTTGGTTGAGGGAGAGAAGGCATGAGGTTGAGAAGATCTAGAGTGGTCAGCACGTTCGAAAGGGAGAAGAGGAAGTTGTGTGTACATGGAATTTTGAAGATGCGTGGGCTTGGTTCAGTATCAGGAAGTGAAGTCGAGGTCTGAAAGCTCAAACAACGTAGTTATGGAAAGAAGAAAACGGGTTTGGCTACTAAAGAGGGACTGGGCCGGATATTTTTGGTAAAGCCCAAATTAATTATATATTTGAGTTTTAATTAATTTAAAATAGTACATTTATATGTTAACCAAATAATTCATTCTCAAGATGTCAGAACTGCGGGAATTTGGTACCGTGGAAATCATAACAACAAGATCCAAATTATAGCACTAAGGTAGCGGAAAACGGAGTTTCTGGAATTTCAAGGAAAAGGTTTTAACGACTGTCCGTTCGAAATGAAAACAACGCAGAACCGTTAACTGCAAACAAGGTGAGTAAATCTCACTAACTCTGAACAGTTTATAATTTCATGTTGTATTTTTAGAACTGTTAGATATTGGTTGATTTACTGTATGTTGACTGTTTGATTGAACTGCTAGTCAGTTGATTTAATTTCTATATTGATTCTGTTTAACAGAATATATCATATGGAACTGAAAGTGATGTTATCTATATTGTTTAACATCTGTGATGCAGGGAAACAGGTTGGAGGAATCCGACTGGATTCCTCAACATTTATTTTACTGTTTTCATATATTGTGATATATGATGTGTTATATAATCTGTTATGGATTATGTGTGTTGGAATGATGTTGATCATTGTTATTCGATATTGTAAATATCATAAAAGACCCTGGGATGTAAAAAGAAGTATTTCAATGTATATTGAAATAAAGGAATTTTATAAAATCACAGGATTTTATAAAAGGAATTATTTATAAAACGAACACGGTTTTATAAGAAGGATATTTATTTAGAAAATAAATAGAAATAGAAAAGGAATATTTATTTAGAAAATAAATAGAAGTTATAAATAGGAAATATTTGTAACGGTAAATAGAAGTTTTAAATAGGAAATATTTGTAACAGTAAATAGAAGTTATAAATAGGAAATATTTGTAACGGTAAATAGAAGTTATAAATAGGAAATATTTGTAACGGTAAATAGAAGTTATAAATGGGAAATAGTTGTAACGGAAAACGTAGTTTATCAAAAGGAGCTAATCGATGTTAGTTTAATCGATTAGTGTTAAAGTAAAAGGGAGTTAATCGATGTTAGTTAATCGATTAGAGTAAAAGTTAAAAGGAGCTAAATCGATGTTAGTTTAATCGATTTGAGTTAAAGCAAATGAGTTAATCGAATATAGTTATTCGAATAGAAGCAAATGAGTTAATCGAATATAGTTATTCGAATAGAAGCAAATGAGTTAATCGAATATAGTTATTCGAATAGAAGCAAAGGAGTTAATCGAATATAGTTTATTCAAAGAAAGTAAAAGGAGTCATCGAATATAGTTATTCGAAAGGAGTTAAGTGAAATGGATAAATAAATAGCGTTAGTCAAATAGTGTTAGTCCAATAGAGTTAATTGATAGGGGTTAGTCCAATAGAGTTAATTGATAAGAGTCAATCGAATATAGTTATTCGAAGGAGGGTTAAGTAAGGAAGTTTGTTAAAGAAATATAAAGTGAACTTTGCCTATTTCAAAGTTAGAAATGTTGTTCAGTTAAGGTCTGAGAGGTAGTTCTACCCCAACTTGATTAGCTTCGTTTTTAACTAAGGAATAGTTAAGGTTCGTTAGTAAAGAAATGGTTTGAATTGGCATCGCGATGGTTTGTTTAAACATCTGTCTAAGTCCAATGAAGAAGCTTTGGAAATGTTTTCCAAATAAGAAACCAGAAATGTTTTCTAATAAAGAAAACAAGAAATGGAAATGTTTTCCATTGTTAATAACGTATATTTTTCCCAATTTAGAAAATAAGGAATATTGAATATAGGGAAAACATGAGATAAGTAGATTAATGAACTAAAGAGATGAATGTTGAATGATGTTTGATCGATATAATTTCCATTTGGAAATAATATCATTGTTTGCACACCTATTTTTATTCGATAGTTAAATCACAGACTATCGAAGTTTTGACCATTTTAACGTTGTTAATATGGAGAGACCGGTTGGATTATTATCCAAAGAACCACTCTGTATTGGCATAAACGTTGCGAATCATATATGCCAAAGGAAATTGAAGATGGAGTTATGCAAGGACTATCCTGTTTACAGAATAGTGCCTTCGGTTCATCCTGTTCCTGGGTGACTTGTATGGACTGATGTTTGACAGAGTAATTCCAGACGATCGCGTATATTGATTTCTCCAACCGTACCAAGAGTGGAAGCGGAGGAGGAAACTTCTTTTAGCTAACACATAATGTATTGTTGTAGACGTCAATCGGTGATTTGATGGATTTGATGATGTGACATTCAAAGTGAATCTGATGTGATGATAAAGCGTAGCTTCTAGCCTCATCATCCGGTAAATGACAGAAATCGGGCAGGCAGCATGGCTAAGTCGGTCGCACCGAAGTAGGGTGTATAATCACCTGATCTAGAGTTTCATTTACTTCTAAAAATCTATTGTTGATGCTGTCCCATTCGGGAAACGGTTGCTGATCCTAGCCGTTGGTGATATACATTCGATACGCTCAAGCGAAATGAGTGGTCGGTCATGTGTGGCCGGGTTGCAAGATGTTCTTGTTGAACCCAGTGTATTCCTCTCTAGAGGTACACGAGCGAAAGGTGGTTCCATACCTTGTCATAGTTGGAAATCCATTACCCAATACGTGCTTGCGGTTTTGATTTGTATACTATATATGTAGAACGTGAGATGAAAGCGTTCTGCTAGATGATTATTATACTGTGGTTGATAGGCATTATTATAATATCAAAAAGGTTTTTGATATAAAAATATTTGGATTCTCATAAGGGAAAAACCCGTTCCGTTATACGGCGTGGTCTTATGAGATATCGATTACCTGTTTGAACTGTTTTAAAATGTTTTACTCACACCAGTCCCATGACTGACCCGGAGTTTACTTTGTTGTTTTACCTAAACTCTTGGGTGCCTAAATTTGTACGGGCAGTCAAGTAGTCTGGATTTTACAGATACACTTGAAGAGTTGGAGCAGGAGGCTTCAGGATCATATAGCTATTATTATTTCCGCTGTGTTGTAAGTGCTGTACTTTGATAATGATATGTATATGCAAGTACAGATTTGTATTTCAAAGTTATGTTATGAAATATATTTATTCGTTCCGCTGTGAGATTCGTGTTACTCTGATGTTGTGTTCTTCTTCTTCTTCTATTCTAAGTTTCTATCTTATCTTTCCTCACCCTCTAATTTCTTTCACTAATTACCAGGATTTTTTGGTCGTTTTGGTTATCGACATCGTGCTTATGTCGATAACCAAAGTCGCTCAAAATCCGGGTCGTTACAGTTGGTATCAGAGCTGAAGTTAAGAATTACTTGGCTCTGTGGCGTGACTCGGTAGAGATAGGGTTAGTAATACCCTAGACTGAGATTGAGTGTATATATACGAGTGAACGTATTTGCTATTGATATAAAAATTTGTTTTATATTGTGGAGATTCATTGGTTGAGTTGTTTATGGGTTCTGGTCGATCAGTTTGATCCACTGTATCGGTAGGAGTTACTAAACACTTGAATACGATGAACCATCATGGTATGTTTTGAAAGAAGGTAAACGAAATAGTTTACCCAACGTATATTTTGAATATATTGGATATATTGGTTGTTATTATAATCGAGTAAGATTATAAATTAAATGGTTATGGAAATAACCAATCAGAATGCATATAAGTGAAATACGTGAAATCAGATGAGTTAAATCTGAAATTTAAACCAGGAATTGAATTTAAACTCTAGAGAATGGGATAAGTGTTTGTAAATGGATTTGGATTAAAAATAAGGAAAATTTAAGATCCTGGGAGATTTTAAAGTGTTTTACAAACAGTGTGAATTATATTTTGAAATGAATTTCAAAGTGGAAATGTTTAGAAATGGTTTTATAGTATTGAACTCACTTCGATCGCTGGAAAATAGATTCTGATGATGACAGCTGCATCATCAGTATTCATTTTCGAGTTGTAAGTGACGAATTACTACCAAAGATACTGTCTTGAAATTGTTTTGGGAAAGACAAGTTGTGTTGAATTTCAAAATGGGATTTATAATATAGGTTTGAAATATTAACTTGTTTAAAAAAAATAAAACGAGAAGTTCCTTTATAAACGAAGTTTATAAATAGTTCTTTTATAAACGAAGTTTATAAATGAAGTGAAGAGAATTATCATTGGATAAATCAGAAATAAAAATACGAGTGTGAAGTTGAAAGGGAAACCTATTTTCCAAAGGTAGAAATATCGATTTCAAAAGGAATTGAAATCGAGGCTTATTTAAATAATAAATAAAGAAAGTTGAAAGGGAATTTGAATAAAGAAAATTCAAACATAGAATGTAAATAAGAAAATTCAAGGGGGGATTTGAATATAGAAATTCAAATGAGATTTGAATAAAGAAGATTTAAATAATAGAAATTGAATATAGAAATTCAAAAGGAGTTTGAATATATGAATTTCAATGGAATTGAAATAGAGTTTCAATATATCAATTCAGATATAGAATTTGAAAAGAGGAAATTCGAATATAGGAATCGAATAGAATTTGACATATGAGAAATCGAATAGAATTTGACATATGAAAAAAATCGAATATAAATTGAATAAGAGAAGTGACATAGAAATTGAATAAAGGATTTAAAAAGGAATTTGAATATTTGTAATTCAAATTGAATATAGAAATTTAAAGGAGTTTAAATATATGAAATTCAGATAGAATTTGAATTAGGAAAATTCAAATAGAAGTGAAAATGAAATTTGAATAAAGCAGATTCAAATAGAATTGGATTTGAAATTTGAATATAGAAGATTCAAATAGAATTGAAATGAAATTCAAATATAGAATTTGAATAAGGAAATTGAAGCGAAATTCAAATATAGAAATTGAATAGAATTAACTAAGTCGAGAGGAATTAGTAAATCGAGTTTTGAAGTTGAAGTTGAACTTTGAAAGGTGGATTGGATCTGTAAATGGATATTCGAAATCGAATATAGAATATAAAATTGAAATGGAATTCAATTAGTGGATAAACAAGTTGAACCTATATTTGAACATGTTATACTCAATTATGAAAGTGAAATGGGCAAACCAGTAATTTGAAAATCACTTAACGAACTAAGTAAAAATGATTGGATTAAGTGGGAATGAATTAGAAATGTATAAATATACATGAGATAGGTATGTATAAGGTATGAAGGTTTATAAATAGAATGCTCGACGATAAGGTATGTATTTAATTCATATGATTTTATGCGCCGTATCGGCTAGCCGCTTGGCTTTTTCTTTTTCTTTGGATTGGTGAGGGCCATGGGAGGCTATTTGAAATTTCCCGATGCTCCCGGTACAAAGGAGGTTATGGCGAATTTTTCTGGGAATTTAAGGAGATAGAATATTTCTAAGATAATTTGATAGTTAGGAAATCAACGTATAGATATATATAGAAGTCGATAAAGGAACGAACTTAGAAATAGAATAGTATAATCACAAGGGAAGTATAAGAATAAAATCTCGAAAGAATAGAAAGAGAGAGTATATATGTGTTTAAAAGTGAATAAGTAGTTGTAGGGTGTTGATTTTTCAAGTAAGTAGTCATATCTGTTTTGAAGTTATAAATGTTATTCAGTCAAGGTCTGAGAGGTAGTTATACCCCAACTTGATTGATTCCATTACTAACAAACAAACAGTAAGATTTCAGGCTTGAAGATCGATGTTGAATAAGAGTTAGTTGAATATAGTATTTCGGTTGTCGTAACGATGTTTTACACAACATCCGTTTTAACCCAAATAAGTGTAAACTTGGAAATAGAAATAAAGGATATTTCCTAAGTATAGAAATAAACAGGATTGGAAAAAGAGATAAGTAATTGGAATATTTTCCAATTATAAATAGCATATATTTTCTAAAGTTTAGAAAATGAAGGAAGGCGATATTCGGAAATGTTTTCCAAATAACATAAAAGGCCAATATGGATATTGAAAATATTTGGTTAACAAATATGGATAAAGAAATAGAGGAGTGATTTAACTAATGGAATATTGATTATGGGCTTAGTTGAATTTCAAAAGGAATTTTTTTTGAAAAAGTAAACTGTTTAAAATTCCCAGGAAGAGATTATTTGAATTAAGAACAAATTTAAATAGAAGTTTGCGAAAGTAAGCTGAAATTGAATTGAAACAGTTAAGTGAAAACTGAATGGAAATAGAACGATATCAGGAAAAATTTGTTCTTGAATAAAATTGGATTGTCGAGATAAGAATTTGAAATGAAAATCGGATTGGGAAGTTAAGAGTTTGAAATCGAGAATGGAACTCGAATTTGAAATAAAATTCGACTTAGGATATAAGCGAATGGTTATGTTGGAGATAAAAGTGATTCTAGAATTTGATTGGGATAATATTGGTATATGCTGAGTTGATAGCATATGGAAGTGACAGAATTGATATGCCCGACAAAAAGGCACAAGTTTATATTTCTATTGGATATAAGATTTATGAGCCGAATTGGCAAGCCGCTTGGCTGTTTGATTTTCTTTTGGGTTGGAGATGGCCCAGAGAGGCGAGTTGGAGTTTGACCGATTGACCAGTACAAAGGAGGTACTGGCGAAATTTTTCGAACAGTTAAGGCGTTAGAAAATTTTCAGGATTTTTGGAAATTTTCGTTGATAAGAATTAATTAATAATTTAATCGAAATTAAATTGGTTCAGTTGAAACTGAAGTTAAGAAGTGAACAAATATGTTCTAACCAGTCAATAGGGTCGTCCTCTACCTTCTAGCAATTTCGAGGACGAAATTATTTTAAGTGGGGAAGATTGTAATGACCCTCATTGGCGGAGGTATTATGATTAATTTATTTTATTATATAAATGGTGGTTTAGTGAATCTAATGGTCGTGGAATAAAATAATGATAAATATTTAATTAAAATAATAAATTAAATAATATATTTAATTCTGAAATAATCAGAATTGACTGAAATGACGATATGGTGTGAACCGGATCATCGGTGATATTTAATTTAGTTTGTAATTGAATGTGAATAACGAATACATTATTTGAACGATAGTTTGAACGTATAATTATATTATAATTAAAATCGAGCTTGAAATGGCGCTGCAGTTCGTAAATTGGCGATTCGAACTTCAACTGAATGTACAGGATTCGTTTTAAGCCGGATTTCAGTGAAACAAGAAACGTGTGGAGCTGGTGGAGTATATCTTTCTAGTGAAAGAGAAAAATCGGGATTTCGTCGTGTAGATTTTGATTTATGTCCAAATCAAATTTCAGAATAGTCGCTATAGAATCGTTTGTCGGCCATAATGGTTATTTCGAAATAACTAGTTATCAGATTCGAATTTTGACAAGGTTCTTTTGGGAAGTAGTGATAATTTAATTTTTAGAATTTTATAGAAATTTTTAATTAATTTAATAAGCGACTTTTTATTTGAAGTATTTCGCACCCTGTAAACAACATTTTGAGGTTTCAAAATATGAGTCAATCTACCGGTATTATTATATTTTTGGGATCGTGGAACATTGTTCGTCTCACCAGTGTTTTTATTTCTGTTCCTAGCAACTCGTATATGGACATAATTATATAAAATGGGGTACGTTAAATTTTATAACTTTAACCTAAATATCGCCCCATCTTTCTCTGATCAAAACTAAAGCCAGGTTTACTCATTTCACGCGTGGAAATAAAAGGGACACGATCTTTTCTCTCTTCCACTAAATTTCCTTACCCCGTGTCACACCACACTTCTTTCGTTCCTTGCATTTAAAACATTATATAACCTCACCACTATTATAACCTAACTTCGGTTTTTGGTCTTCTGAGAATCAAAAAAAAAAAGAGAAGCCGCCATCTTCATTAAAACTAAATACACAGACCTTCTTAGTCTCTTTTGAAAAGTCGAACTTCTAAGCAACAAACTACAGTGCTGTCGCGATGGTTGTAGGGTGGAATGAGGAGATGGATTTGATCGACAAAGGAGGGAACGCACTGTTCATGTTAGTATTGGGTAAATTAGTGGTTTCGGTTTGTTTTTCTTCTATGAAGCGTTGAGTTCAAGTTGAGAAGGGAAGGATGGAACATCAGGTGGGAGCATCATAAAATATGCGACTATGGTGGACAGAAAAATGCGGAGCAGTTGATGGTTGGTATCATGGTATGGACGTGAGAGCAGGGAGGGTTAAATGCATGGGTGTTGTGTACAAATGGAGGACGTGGGATCAAATAAGGGGAGTAGCAAGGGTTGTTGCGAACTAGTGGTTGGGTACAGCAGTGGTCATTGTCAGTGGAAGGAGCACGCTGGGTATTTGTTGGTTGAGGGAGAGAAGGCATGAGGTTGAGAAGATCTGGAGTGGTCAGCACATTCGAAAGGTAGAAGAGGAAGTTGTGTGTACATGGAATTTTGAAGATGCGTGGGCTTGGTTCAGTATCAGGAAGTGAAGTCGAGGTCTGAAAGCTCAAACAACGTAGTTATGGAAAGAAGAAAACGAGTTTGGCTACTAAAGAGGGACTGGGCCGGATATTTTTGGTAAAGCCCAAATTAATTATATATTTGAGTTTTAATTAATTTAAAATAGTACATTTATATGTTAACCAAATAATTCATTCTCAAGATGTCAGAACTGCGGGAATTTGGTACCGTGGAAATCATAACAACAAGATCCAAATTATAGCACTAAGGTAGCGGGAAACGGAGTTTCTGGAATTTCAAGGAAAAGTTTTTAACGACTGTCCGTTCGAAATGAAAACAACGCAGAACCGTTAACTACAAACAAGGTGAGTAAATATCACTAACTCTGAACAGTTTATAATTTCATGTTGTATTTTTAGAAATGTTAGATATTGGTTGATTTACTGTATGTTGACTGTTTGATTGAACTGCTAGTCAGTTGATTTAATTTCTATATTGATTCTGTTTAACAGAATATATCATATGGAACTGAAAGTGATGTTATCTATATTGTTTAACATCTGTGATGCAGGGAAACAGGTTGGAGGAATCCGACTGGATTCCTCAACATTTATTTTACTGTTTTCATATATTGTGATATATGATGTGTTATATAATCTGTTATGGATTATGTGTGTTGGAATGATGTTGATCATTGTTATTCGATATTGTAAATATCATAAAAGACCCTGGGATGTAAAAAGAAGTATTTCAATGTATATTGAAATAAAGGAATTTTATAAAATCACAGGATTTTATAAAAGGAATTATTTATAAAACGAACACGGTTTTATAAGAAGGATATTTATTTAGAAAATAAATAGAAATAGAAAAGGAATATTTATTTAGAAAATAAATAGAAGTTATAAATAGGAAATATTTGTAACGGTAAATAGAAGTTTTAAATAGGAAATATTTGTAACGGTAAATAGAAGTTATAAATAGGAAATATTTGTAACGGTAAATAGAAGTTATAAATAGGAAATATTTGTAACGGTAAATAGAAGTTATAAATGGGAAATAGTTGTAACGGAAAACGTAGTTTATCAAAAGGAGCTAATCGATGTTAGTTTAATCGATTAGTGTTAAAGTAAAAGGGAGTTAATCGATGTTAGTTAATCGATTAGAGTAAAAGTTAAAAGGAGCTAAATCGATGTTAGTTTAATCGATTTGAGTTAAAGCAAATGAGTTAATCGAATATAGTTATTCGAATAGAAGCAAATGAGTTAATCGAATATAGTTATTCGAATAGAAGCAAATGAGTTAATCGAATATAGTTATTCGAATAGAAGCAAAGGAGTTAATCGAATATAGTTTATTCAAAGAAAGTAAAAGGAGTCATCGAATATAGTTATTCGAAAGGAGTTAAGTGAAATGGATAAATAAATAGCGTTAGTCAAATAGTGTTAGTCCAATAGAGTTAATTGATAGGGGTTAGTCCAATAGAGTTAATTGATAAGAGTCAATCGAATATAGTTATTCGAAGGAGGGTTAAGTAAGGAAGTTTGTTAAAGAAATATAAAGTGAACTTTGCCTATTTCAAAGTTAGAAATGTTGTTCAGTTAAGGTCTGAGAGGTAGTTCTACCCCAACTTGATTAGCTTCGTTTTTAACTAAGGAATAGTTAAGGTTCGTTAGTAAAGAAATGGTTTGAATTGGCATCGCGATGGTTTGTTTAAACATCTGTCTAAGTCCAATGAAGAAGCTTTGGAAATGTTTTCCAAATAAGAAACCAGAAATGTTTTCTAATAAAGAAAACAAGAAATGGAAATGTTTTCCATTGTTAATAACGTATATTTTTCCCAATTTAGAAAATAAGGAATATTGAATATAGGGAAAACATGAGATAAGTAGATTAATGAACTAAAGAGATGAATGTTGAATGATGTTTGATCGATATAATTTCCATTTGGAAATAATATCATTGTTTGCACACCTATTTTTATTCGATAGTTAAATCACAGACTATCGAAGTTTTGACCATTTTAACGTTGTTAATATGGAGAGACCGGTTGGATTATTATCCAAAGAACCACTCTGTATTGGCATAAACGTTGCGAATCATATATGCCAAAGGAAATTGAAGATGGAGTTATGCAAGGACTATCCTGTTTACAGAATAGTGCCTTCGGTTCATCCTGTTCCTGGGTGACTTGTATGGACTGATGTTTGACAGAGTAATTCCAGACGATCGCGTATATTGATTTCTCCAACCGTACCAAGAGTGGAAGCGGAGGAGGAAACTTCTTTTAGCTAACACATAATGTATTGTTGTAGACGTCAATCGGTGATTTGATGGATTTGATGATGTGACATTCAAAGTGAATCTGATGTGATGATAAAGCGTAGCTTCTAGCCTCATCATCCGGTAAATGACAGAAATCGGGCAGGCAGCATGGCTAAGTCGGTCGCACCGAAGTAGGGTGTATAATCACCTGATCTAGAGTTTCATTTACTTCTAAAAATCTATTGTTGATGCTGTCCCATTCGGGAAACGGTTGCTGATCCTAGCCGTTGGTGATATACATTCGATACGCTCAAGCGAAATGAGTGGTCGGTCATGTGTGGCCGGGTTGCAAGATGTTCTTGTTGAACCCAGTGTATTCCTCTCTAGAGGTACACGAGCGAAAGGTGGTTCCATACCTTGTCATAGTTGGAAATCCATTACCCAATACGTGCTTGCGGTTTTGATTTGTATACTATATATGTAGAACGTGAGATGAAAGCGTTCTGCTAGATGATTATTATACTGTGGTTGATAGGCATTATTATAATATCAAAAAGGTTTTTGATATAAAAATATTTGGATTCTCATAAGGGAAAAACCCGTTCCGTTATACGGCGTGGTCTTATGAGATATCGATTACCTGTTTGAACTGTTTTAAAATGTTTTACTCACACCAGTCCCATGACTGACCCGGAGTTTACTTTGTTGTTTTCCCTAAACTCTTGGGTGCCTAAATTTGTACGGGCAGTCAAGTAGTCGGGATTTTACAGATACACTTGAAGAGTTGGAGCAGGAGGCTTCAGGATCATATAGCTATTATTATTTCCGCTGTGTTGTAAGTGCTGTACTTTGATAATGATATGTATATGCAAGTACAGATTTGTATTTCAAAGTTATGTTATGAAATATATTTATTCGTTCCGCTGTGAGATTCGTGTTACTCTGATGTTGTGTTCTTCTTCTTCTTCTATTCTAAGTTTCTATCTTATCTTTCCTCACCCTCTAATTTCTTTCACTAATTACCAGGATTTTTCGGTCGTTTTGGTTATCGACATCGTGCTTATGTCGATAACCAAAGTCGCTCAAAATCCGGGTCGTTACAGAAAATAAATAGAGTTATAAAAGGAATATATTGGGAAATGAAAAGAATATCATATAAGTAAATATTTGGAAAATGAATAGAATTTTACGTCAGGAAAGTTTTTCGCACACGGGTAAACATGATATGGATTTGAAGCAAAGATTTTAAATAGAATCTGTTGTAACCAATAGATTGAGAAGATTAATTTATAAATAATATTTTATAAATAAAATAAAATATTTATCATTGGATAATTAGAATATATAAGTCGGGACTTATATAGAGAAGTTAGAATCGATTTCAACATCGATATTTGAAACTGAATATAAACGTAGGACTTAACCAGTTAGAGTTAATTAGTTAGAGTTAATAAGTTAGAGTTAATAAGTTAGAGTTAATCAGTTAGAGTTAATCAGTTAGAGTTAATTAGTTAGAGTTAGCCAGTTAGAGTTAATCAATTAAGTTAATCAGTTAGAGTTAATCGGTTAGAGTTAACCAGTTAGAGTTAACCAGTTAGAGATAATCGAATTTGAGTTGATCGAATATTAGTTATTCGAATAGAGTAAAAGGAGTTAGTCGAATAGAGTTATTCGAAAAGTAATTAATCGATTATAGTTTAATCGAAAGGAATTATCGAATATAGTTTATTCGAAGATAGGTGTTAGTCGAATATAGTTTATTCGAAAGAAGATTATCGAATATTAGTTATTCGAAGAGAGTTAACCGAATATAGTTTATTCGAAAAGGAGTTATCGATTATAGTTTAATCGAAAGGAGTTATCGATATAGTTTATTCGAAAAGGAGTTATCGATTATAGTTTAATCGAAAGGAGTTAAATTGATTATAGTTTAATCGAAACGAGTTAAATCAAATATAGTTTATTCGAAAGGAGTTATCAAATATTAGTTATTCGAAAGGAGTTAAATCGATAATAGTTTATTCAAAAAGGAGTTAAATCGATTGTAGTTTAATCGAAAGGAGTTAAATCGAATATAGTTTATTCGAAAGTAGTTATCGAATATCAGTTATTCGAAAGAAATAATTGAATATAGTTTATTCGAAAGGAGTTATCGAATATTAATTATTCAAAAGAAATAATCAAATATAGTTTATTCAAAAGGAATTATCGAATATTAGTTATTCGAAAGGAGTGAATTGAATATTAGTTATTCGAAAGGAGTTATTAGAATATTAGTTATTCGAAAGAAATTATCGAATATTAGTTATTCGAAAGGAGTCAATCGAATATTAGTTATTCGAAAGGAGTTAATCGAATATTAGTTATTCAGAAGGAGTTAATCGACTATTAGTTATTTGAAAGGAGTTAATCGAATATAGTTTATTCGAAAGGAGTTAACTGATAAGAGTAAATTAGTTAGAGTTAATCCAGTAGGGTAAATCAAATAGAGTTAATAGAATTGAGTTAATCAAATATAGCTAATTGATAAGAGTAAACCGATTAGAGTTAATCAAATAGTGTTAATTGAATAGAGTTAATTGAACAGGGCTGTTCAAAGAGAGATTATCGAATATAGTTTATTCGAAGGAAAGAGTTATCGAATAGAGATTTATTCGAAAGAGAGTCACTTAAGGAAGTTTATTAAAGATTTAAAAGATAAACTTTGACTATTTCAAAGTTAAAACGTTGTTCAGTTAAGGTCTGAGAGGTAATTATACCCCCAACTGATTGACTTCCTTCTTAACTAAGGAATGGTAAGGTTTAATAGTGAATGATGGTTAAGTGAATTTAGTTAATGAGTGAAATGGTTTGAGTTGGCATGGCGATGTTTGATTTAAACATCAGTTTAAATCCAGTGAAGGAGTTTTGGAAATGTTTTACAAATAAGAATCAGAAATATTTTCTAATAATAGAAAATAAGAATTTAGAATATATGAAAATAGGAGATAAGTAAATTAATGAACTAAAGAGATAAATGTTAAATGATGATTGATCGATAAAATTTCCACCTGGAAATAATATCGTTGTTTACACACGTGTTTTTCTTTAATAGTTAAATCACAGACTATCAAAGTTTTGACCATTTTTCCATCGTCAATACGGAGGGACCGGTTGGATTCTTATCCAAAGAACCACTCCTTATGGGCGTTAGCGTTTCGAATCAAATAGATCGAAGACAAATTGAAGACGAAGTAAAGTGCAAGGGCTGTTGTATAAGTCCTAGGTAGAGATTGCCTAGGATGGATGTACGGAATAGTGCCTTCGGTTTGTCCAGTCCCAGGACTACTAGAATGGACGAATGTCTGACAGAGTATATCTCGTAGATCGCGTAAGTTGATCGTTTCAAACGTATTTACATTGGTGGCGGAGGAATCCATTTCCATTAGCTTATACCCGTGGTATTTTTAGGGAAATCAATTAGTGAGTTGACGGGTATGATGATGTGGCATTCGAAGTAAATGGAAGAGTGATCTGTTAAAAGATACGTTTTGACCTCAAGCCTTATCAACTGGGAAATGACAAAAATCGGGCAGGCAGCATGGCTAAGTGGTCCGCAACCAAGTAGGGTATATTGCCACCATTTAGAGAATATTCATATTTGTTAGTACTTTCAATTCTGTATATCCCGGGAATGGTTATGTTGGTTTACCAACTGTAGATGACAATATATTCGATACACTCAAGCGAAATGAGTGGTCGGTCATGTGTGGCCGAGTTGCAAGATTTTCTTGTTGAACTCCAGTGTATCGCTTCTAGAGTACACAGATCGGAAGGTGGATCCATACCTTGTCATAGTTGGAATCTATTCCCCAAATAAGAGCCCGCTGTTTTGATTGTATATTATGTATGTAGAACGTTAGATGCAAGCGTTTCTACTAGATTGATATTACTTGTGTTAGACATTATTATAATATCAGAATAATATTGTTTCACTAATGATTTGGGTTATCGTAAGGTAAAAACCATCCGTATTTATGTGTGGATCGGTCTTGTGATTATCCTTTGTTTCAAAAGGATTTTGAAAGTTAAATCAAATCATTTGAATTTACTCAAACAAGTCACATGACTGATCCGGAGTTTATTTTGTTTTGATTTCCCTAAACTCTTGGATGGCCAATTTTGTACAGGCAGTCAAGTAGTCGGGATTTACAAATACTTGAAGAGCTGGAGTAGGAGGCTTCAGAATTATATAGCTATGGTTTTTCCGCTATGTTGTAAGTGATGTACATTGGAAATGATATGTATATTCAAGTATAGATTTATGTTTCAAAGTAATGTTATGAAATATATTTATTTGTTCTGCTGTTAGATTCGTGTTTACTCTGATGTTATATGTTCTTCTTCTTCTTCTATTCTAAGTTTCTATCTTATCTATCCTCACCCTCTAATTTCTTTCTATTAGTTTTCTGGTTTTCCAGTGTAATATGGGTTGGACTTGTGTTATTTGGTCAGCTCAAATTGGACCAGAATTTCGGGACACTACAGTTGGTATCAGAGCTTAAGGTTAAGTAATTACCTTAGCTCTGTGGCATGACATATGATGTGATATATAATCTGTTGTTTATTATGTGTGTTTGAATGATATCGATCACTGTTGTTTGGTATTTTAAATACCGTAAGAAAAACCCTGGGATGAAAAAGGAAAATTTCAATAACTATATTGAAATAAAATATTATATAAAATCGAAAGATTTTATATAGAATGAAGATTTCAAACTGCATATTGAAATAGAATATTTATAAAATCAAAGGATTTTATATAAAGGAATATTTATAAAATCAAGGGGTTTTATAAAGGAAATTATTTGTAAAACGAATATAAAAGGGAAATATTTGTAAAACAAATATAAAAGGGAAATATTTGTAAAACAAATATAAAAGGGAAATATTTGTAAAACAAACAGAAAGAGAAATATTTGTAAGACATTTACAAAAAAACCAGAAACGGAAATATTGGTAAAACTTTTATAAATAGAGTTATAAAAGGGAAATGTTTATTCAGAAAACAAATAGAGTTATAAAAGGAATGTATTGGGGAATGAAAAGAATGTCGTATAAGGAAATATTTGGCAAATGAATAGAAGTTTACATCAGGAAAGTTTAGACCCGTGCTTCGCACACGGGTATAACATGATATGGATTTAAAGCAAAGATTTTAAATAGAATCTGTTGTAACCAATAGATTGAGAAGATTAATTTATAAATAATATTTTATAAATAAAATAAAATATATATCATTGGATAAATAGAATATATAAGTTGGGACTTATATAGAGAAGTAAGAATCGATTTCAACATTGATATTTGAAACTGAATATAAACGTAGGAGTTAACCAGTTAGAGCTAATCAGTTAGAGTTAATCAGTTAGAGTTAATCAGTTAGAGTTAATCAGTTAGAGTTAACCATTTAGAGTTAACCATTTAGAGTTAATCAGTTAGAGTTAACCAGTTAGAGTTAACCAGTAAGACTTAACCGGTTAGAGTTAACCGGTTAGAGTTAACCAGTTAGAGTTAACCAGTTAGAGTTAACCAGTTAAAGATAATCGAATTTCAGTTGATCGAATATTAGTTATTTGAATAGAATAAAAAGAGTTTGTCGAATAGAGTTATTCGAAAAGGAATTAATCGATTATAGTTTAATCTAAAGGAATTATCGAATATAGTTTATTCGAAGAAAGGTGTTGGTCGAATATAGTTTATCCAAAAGAAGATTATCGAATATTAGTTATTCGAAGAGAGTTAATCGAATATAGTTTATTAGAAAAGGAGTTATCGATTATAGTTTAATCGAAAGGAGTTATCGATATAGTTTATTCAAAATGGAGTTATCGATTGTAGTTTAATCGAAAGGAGCTAAATCGATTATAGTTTAATCGAAAAGAGTTAAATAGAATATAGTTTATTCGAAAGGAGTTATCGAATATTAGTTATTCGAAAGGAGTTAAATCGATTATATTTTATTTGAAAAGGAGTTGAATTGATTATAGTATAATCGAAAGGAGTTAAATCGAATATAGTTTATTCCAAAGGAGTTATCGAATATTAGTTATTCGAAAGAAATAATCGAATATAGTTTATTCAAAAGGAGTTATCGAATATTAGTTATTCGAAAGAAATAATCGAATATGGTTTATTCGAAAGGAGTTATCGAATATTAGTTATTTGAATATTAGTTATTCGAAAGGAGTTAATCGAATATTAGTTATTCGAAAGTAGTTAATCGAATATTAGTTATTCGAAAGGAGTTAATCGAATATTAGTTATTCGAAAGGAGTTAATCGAATATAATTTATTCGAAAGGTGTTAATTGATAAGAGTAAATTAGTTAGAGTTAATTGAATAGAGTTAATCCAGTAGGGTAAATCAAATAGAGTTAATAGAATTGAGTTAATAAAATAGAGCTAACTGATAAGAGTAACTCGATTAAAGTTAATCGAATAGTGTTAATTGAATAGAGTTAATCAAATAGGGCTATTCGAAGAGAGATTATCGAATATAGTTTATTCGAAGGAAAGAGTTAACGAACAGAGATTTATTCAAAAGAGAGTTACGTAAGGAAGTTTGTTAAAGATTTAAAAGATAAACTTTGACCATTTCGAAGTTAAAACGTTGTTCAGTTAAGGTCTGAGAGTTAATTATACCCCAACTTGATTGACTTCCTTCTTAACTAAGGAATGGTTAGGTTTGATAGTGAATGATGGTTAAGTGAATTTAGTTAATGAGTGAAATGGTTTGAGTTGGAATGGCGATGTTTGATTTAAACATCAGTTTAAATCCAGTGAAGGAGTTTTGGAAATGTTTTACAAATAAGAATCAGAAATATTTTTTGATAATAGGAAATAAGAATTTAGAATATATGGAAACAAAAGATAAGTAAATTAATGAACTAAAGAGATAAATGTTAAATGATGATTGATCGATAAAATTTCTATCTGGAAATAATATCGTTGTTTGCACACGTGTTTTTCTTTGATAGTTAAATCACAGACTATCATAGTTTTGACCATTTTTCCGTCGTCAATACGGAGATACCGGTTGGATTCTTATCCAAAGAACCGCTCTGTATGGGCGTTAGTGTTTCGAATCAAATTGATCGAAGACAAATTGAAGACGGAGTAAAGTGCAAGGGTTGTTGTATAAATCCTAGGTAGAGATTTCCTAGGATGGATGTACGGAATAGAGCCTTCGGTTTGTCCAGCCCCAGGACAACGTGAACAGACGAATGTCTGACAGAGTACGTCTGGTAGATCGCGTAAGTTGATCGTTTCAAACGTATTTACGTTGGTGGCGGAGGAATTCGTTTCTCTTAGCTTATACCCGTGGTATTTTTGGGGAAATCAATTTGTGATTTGACGGGTATGACGATGTGGCATTCGAAGTAAATGGGGGAGTGATCTGTTAAAAGATACGTTTTGACCTCAAGCCTCATCAACTGGGAAATGGCAGAAATCGTGCAGGCAACATGGCTAAGTGGTTCGCAACCAAGTACGGTATATTGTCACCATCAAGAGAATATTCATATTTGTTACTTCTTTCAATTCTGTATCTCCCAGGAATGGTTATGTTGGTTTACCAACTGTAAGGTGACAAAGTATTCGATACACTCAAGCGAAATGAGTGGTCGGTCATGTGTGGACGAGTTGCAAGATGTTCTTGCTGAACTCCAGTGTATCGCTTCTAGAGTACACTGAGCGGAAGGTGGATCCATACCTTGTCATAGTTGGAATCCATTCCCCAAATAAGTGTCCACGGTTTTGATTGTATATTATATATGTAGAACGTTAGATGCAAGTGTTTCTACTAGATTGATATTACATGTGTTAGACATTATTATAATATTAGAATAATATTGTTTAGCTAATGATTTGGGTTATCGTAAGGTAAAAACCATCAGTGTTTATGTGTGGATCGGTCTTATGATTATCCTTTGTTTCAAAAAGATTTTGAAAGTTAAATCAAATAATTTGAGTTTAGTCACACCAGTCACATGACTAACCCGGAGTTTATTTTGTTTTGTTTCCCCTAAACTCTTGGTTGCCCAATTTTGTATGGGCAGTCAAGTAGTCGGGATTTACAGATACTTGAAGAGCTGGAGCAGGAGGCTTCAGAATTATATAGCTATGGTTTTTCCGCTGTGTTGTAAGTGTTGTGCTTTGGAAATGATATGTATATTCAAGTACAGATTTATATTTCAAAGTTATGTTATGAAATATATTTATTCGTTGCACTGTGAGATTCGTGTTTACTCTGATGTTGTATGTTCTTCTTCTTCTTCTATTCTAAGTTTCTATCTTATCTATCCTTACCCTCTAATTTGTTTCTATTAGTTTTATGATTTTCCAGTGTAGTATGGGTTGGACTTGTGTTATTTGTTCAGCTCAAATTGGACCAGCATTTCGGGACACTACACTCAAATCCTTACAAACCAAAGATAAACGAGCCGAACCACCAACCGGATTTGAGACAATAATGGGATCTTCTATTATACAAGTATTAAGGTGCAGAGACTCAACTATGGAAGAAGATATAAATGAATGTGAGGTGCTAAAATCAAAAAGAGTACTAACAGGATGATCAAAAAGAAAAACTAAACTTTACTATCTCTCTCAGGTACACTAGTGGTGAAAGCATGCACTTGCCTTCCTGAAAATCCTGCCCTTTTTCCTTGTCCTTCGGGCAATCCCTGATAAGATGCCCTGCCCCACCATGGTGAAAATAACCACTTGCCTTTTTCTTCCTAAAATTAAATGACCCTCTATACCACAGAAAAGACACTTTCTCTTGTTGCGGGATCTATTATTTCTTCCGCTCATCTTATATTCCAATCCCTTGTTTGTGATTCTTCCTCTTTGGCCTCTTTCTCTTTACCTCCTTTGTGAACCATGTTGACAAGTCTCTCGAAGGTTGTCTCTATCGCACGGAAAACCCTACAAAGTTTGGAAGAGAATTAGCCGTAGGTGAAACTATTGTGACTATGGATGGAGGTTGGGAACTTTTTCGCCATTTTGACAAGTGTCGTTGTCTCATCAAGCCTACGGAACGATGCCACGATGAGGTTACCTCCCGGAAAGGCAGGAGCCACGGAGACTCAGGAAAGAAGGAAACAAGGATTCAAACAAAGGATCAAAAGATAGTGCATATGGCTTTGGGGAATATGCCTTTAGAACAAAACTTTTCTTTAGAAAATGCTTCTTTTAAAACCATTTTGAAAATAATTTTTCAAATCTTTTACCAGATCCAGTAACCATCAGCTCTGATACCACGTGTAACACCCCACCTCCGTTAAGGTCACTGAAAAAGGGAATTCCTTAACTTCGGTGGAGCATTTTAGGTAAAAGATGCAGATAAATTACAAGACAGACAAATAAAGCAGCAAAAAATAAAGTCATTTTATAAACAATGTGGTTTAGTCAAGATTTTACAACAATTGTCTCAATCATACTTAAAAATAATACATAGAACTTATGCCTTGATTCAAAAACTTGCAAGTATAAAAGAAGCATAGAAATAACAATGAGATTCCCCAATAAAGCCTGAACTAGCCATAGCAGTGGAAGAGAGAGTCCAAAGCAATACGTCGACTATCTTCGAGCTTGTAAAGAAAACAGAGCTAAGTGGTAACATTTCCCCTCTGTGGACCGGGAGGGAACAGAAGAAAAGAGACGAAACAAACTAGATCAGACAAAAGTCTGATAAGTCCAGTGACTTTCAGCATGAAAATAGGCAAAAGCATCATGACATGAATAAACTGAATATAAGACAATACCGTGATAACAAGGATAACATACGATTAGCATAGATATGATAAGGTAAGATAAACTAAAAGCGCTTCCACTCTTTCTCTACTTCGATACTGCCTTGTTATTCTGATTTTTATATCTCTGCACCACCTAACTAGTGTCCCAACTAGTAATCTGTGTAAAATGATAATATGATAAAGTGATCCCAATCCTCGAAATTGTGGTAGCCTTCAGGTGTACATCTATTATGAGGATTCCACCTAAATCTGCCTAATTGCCATGAATATGTTAAGATGTACCATTACTACCATATCGATCGGCTCCCTACTTGTATTAATGTTCCATGTGTCTGTGTCAATCGGCCCTCTCTTATGTGGAGATACCCTGTGTTGGTCCCACCATAAGGTATATCAATCCTTACGATAGCAACCTGACACAATTCAAGATGCACAGTGTATAACTACTGGTACCCAGTGACTGCTTTTTTCCACTTCGGAGTACGTGCATGCCCGTAATCCGTCGGAACCTACACTGACGTACCCCCGCCGCTATTTTGACCGCTAATAATCAGCCCAATAATCGTGCCCCACTCTGCCTAGTTCAGGGTACCATGATACATCTATGTGGGTTACTCCTGAAATGAGTCCCCGTTACTAGGGTTTCCTACTGGTTAAGTTTTGTGGGCCTATATACACGGATATTACCCACAAACCTGTTATGTACTTAACCCTCCCACTGATTCAAGCATGTTTATATAATGTTTAAGTTTGTGGGCCTATATTTACTAATATTACCCACCAACCCGATATGTACTTAACCCTCCCACGGATTCGAACATGTTTACTTAATGGTTAAGTTTGCGGACCTATATTTACTAATATTACCCACCAACCTGATATGTACTTAACCCTCCCACACATTATGTCATATTGGTTAAGTATTGTCCATTCATGTTAACTTAACCCACCCACTCATCATGTCATGTTGGTTAAGTATTTCTTATTAACCCTTCCCACTCGTCATGTTGGATTGGTTAAGTGTCTCCTATTAACTTAACCCTGTTCATTCATCATGTTATATTGTTTAAGTATTTCCCATTAACTTAACCCCATTCGTTCATCAAGTTACATTGTTTAAGTGTATCTTATTAACTTAACCCCACGTGTTCATCATGTTGTATTGGTTAAGTGTCATCAATCAATTCAAGTTAACTTAACCCACCCACTTGTTGTGTTATATTGGTTAAGTGTCGACTTCTTATGTTAACTTAACCCTTCCCATTCATCATGTTATATTGGTTAAGTGTTGCTCTCTTGTTTTAACTTAACCCTTCCATGCATCATGTTATATTGGTTAAGTGTTGCTCTCTTGTTTTAACTTAACCCTTGCATGCATCATGTTATAATGGTTAAGTGTTGCTCTCTTGTTTTAACTTAACCCACCCATTCATCATGTCATAGTGGTTAAGTATTTCTTATTAACTTAACCCTACTCACCTATTTAATTAATATGCTGTATTGGTTGAGTGTTGCCTAAATTAACTTAACCCTACCATTCAGTTATTAGCATGTCTTGCTTATTAGCATTAATTCATTCATTAACGCCTTAACCTCTCACAAAAGAACTACTGTTTACGGGTGCTGGATGTGCCGGGCGGTTCCGGGCAGACTTTTACTGCAAACTCATTCTAACCTCGGGATTTTGGGCTAAATGCGCTAGCCTCTCACATTAGATCTGTGTTGTAGCGGTTACTGGATGTGCTGGGCGGTTCCGGGCAGTTTTACACTGCAACTCAATCTAACCTCGGGTTAGGCATGTTTATCTTTTAGCATATTTACCGTACATGTCCAAGTCTATATTTTATATGCTAATTATCTCAAATTCACAAAACTAGTCATGTTCCAATTCTCAAGTTATACCCCAACAAAGCTGATTGCAAGTTATGGCCCACAAATTCAAATTCAAGTTATTACTCAAAATAGGTTACACCCAATTTTCCCAAATTTGCAATAATAGTCATGCCCCAAAAATCACAATATAGCACATGCCCTAAGGTTAAGTCATATTGCACCATACAAAGTATTCTCCAAAAACACCCAATCATGATTCATGGTATAAACTATGCCAAATTATAGCCTTTAATTACAGTGCATGCCAATTACCCAAAATCCCAATTTAGGCATGTTCAAATTTAACAGTTATCCCTATCTTACTATAGGTTTTCATGTCTAAGCCATATATCACTATGCACAATAATCTCCTTCTTCCAAGTCATAAACTATCATATGTAATATGACCCAAATTTTAGGTCTTAAACCACAACATTTACTATGCCTTACATGTTTACAGTTCAATTTACGCCCCAAATCCCAAGTCATATGTCCAATATACTTTATGCCTCAAATCTCAAGTCATATGTTAGATACACTTTATGTTTTAAATACAACATGTGTTATGTCCTCAAATCCATTACAAATCAGTTATGCCCAATTATACATAATTTAATACTTTTTCCCAATTTTAGCGCTGGTCATGTCCAAATCATATATTATGTCCAATTTTTTCCAACGTACGTTCATCTCTTATGAGATTTAGCTCAGGCTCGCAGTAGCCTGGCTATAAAAACAAAGAGGGAAGAAGGAAAGAAGAGACAAAGAATGGACATAATAATATATATGAGATAGATCCAATGGATATAGAAAGATAGATAGAAATAGGCATAATCCCAGATTCAGATTTATTACAATGTCAGAATCACAATTAAATTTTATTTCTGAAAGTAACATGAACTTACAAATTACAGAACGGTCTTGAATTCTAGGATCTGATTTCTGAATTTGATTAGCAATTCCTTTGATGTAGACTTTGATTGTTAACTTGAAAACTCTAATTTGATTGATTAAGGTAGAGGCTTGGTCACTTCAGGTTTTAACAGCATATAAACGCCTATGAATTCTTGTGGAGAAAACAATAGTTTAGGTGTCTTTTTGTAGGTGTATAGGGATATTAGAGCCTTCAGATCAGTTTAGAAGTCATCAGAATCATCCAGAGCAGAATACCACGTCACAAAGTGAATCAGAAAGCGACACGTGGCGAAACGCATCATCGGCCAGATCTGGGCCGAAAGGGGTCGACTCCCCTATAGGGGGTCGACACCTATGTCGATACCCCTATAGGGGGTTCGACACCTTTGTCGACTCCCCCTGCGGGGGTTCAACACCCCTGAGAGGGAAATTTCCCGCTCAGCCCGCTTTGACCCAAATTCGAGATTTGAACCCTGTTTTGACTTCTGGAATTATTTTATATGTATATATATATTTCCTTGGGCGTATACAAACTACTAAGGCTTATAACTTCTTCATACGGTGTCTGATTTATGCAAATTCGGACTCTATCCCAAGCAGAATTCCGAGACGAATGCAAAGGCATAACCCGTTTCCCTTACTTCCTACTTTTAAAATTAAGTATTCTTTAATTCGTTACTTTAATATTCTCAAAAAATACGGGGTGTTACACCATTCAGATATGCATCGCTTAATAAACCCTTCCTCTAGTAGCTCCCCTACTTGCTTGCTAAGCTCCCTCTTTTCTCTCGGAGCCATATGGCGCACAGGCAATGCAACTGGCTTTGCATTGTCCACCAAGTATATATGGAAGTCAATCTCGCGCCTTAGAGGTAATCCCCGAACCCCCTTAAAAACATCAGTATACTCACAAACTACTGGTACAGATCGCCAGTCATCGATAAATGCATCAAGTGACTCTAGGAAACTAAGCATGACAGACCCTTTTGGGTCGTAAGAAATCTCGAGGGTCCTCCCATGGCAAGTCGAAAGTCTAATGACCCTCCTCTCATAATCCAGAATGGCACAATACATAGCTAGCCAATCCATCCCTAGAATCAAACCATAGCCCGTGAAATAAGATATGCGTCACACTCAAACTCGACACCTAACATGGATATTCTCAAACCCCGACAAATCAAAGACAGATGAGCCGTACCCATAATGGGGTTTGTGACAACTACAGGATCTACAACCATACTAGTACTAAGGTGCAGAGACTCAACCACAGAATCATATATAAAAGAATGCGAAGCGCTAGAATCAAAATGAGTTTTAACTAGATGATTGGAAAGAGAAATAAAACCTACAACAAAAACTTTTCTACCTCTATCAGGTACACTGACCACAAGAAAATATTCCTGCCCTTTAAAAGATCCTGCCTTTTGGTCCTGTCCTTTTTTCATTGGGGATTCCCTCTTGTAATGTTCGACCTCACCACAGTTGAAGCAAGTGTTTTTCCTTCTTCGATAATCTTTGACTAGATGACCCAAGCGCTTACAGCCACAACATTTCTTAGAGGATTTACCTACCCATGGTGGTGGAGAAACAACAGCTGCAGCTGGGGGTGGGACATCTCCTTGTCTCCCGGTAGGTGACGTAGCATTGAGATACCTACGGAACCAATCCGGTACTTGAACGCCCTCGGAAATATTAGGTTCCCCAGACATGCTGAAATGGAAAAAGGGATTCAAACAGAGAATCGAAAGATATTTCCTATGGATTTGAGGAATATGTTTTTCAAAGTAGACTTTTCTTTTGAAAATGATTCCTTTTAAAACCTTTTTGAAAACAATTTTCAAAATCTTTTATTCGATTTGGTCACCTTCAATTATGGTACCAAGTGTGATACCCTACATCTGTTAATGTCATTCGTTAAGAGAATGCATTAATTTTCCTGAAGCGTTATAGGTAAACATAAATGGAAACATTACAAGACAGATATAAAATGGCAATGGAATTTAAAACTTTTATTAAGCAGAAAACATCGTGGTTCAAAACATAGATACATCACAAGTCTGAAATGCATAAAACCTAGTACATCAATTTTAAACTTCTGTCTTTTACTTAAATCATCAGAGTACAATAATAAAAGAAGCATAATCCCCAAAACATAGCCATAATAAACAGATATGAAATCAAGTAGTACATCTAAGTAGCTCCATGTAGGATGAAAGCAGAATCCTAATCAAGCTTGAGTATTCCCACCCTGAGAACTTGGGGGGAGAACGGAAGAGAAAGAAGAGGAAACAAAATAGGTCAAACATAAAGTCTGGCAAGTCTAATTACTTTTAGCATATAAATAATTAAAAGTATCATGATAGGCATATAAACTGGAGAGATAAATAACAGCATATAAGGCAGGCATGACAAGGTAATAGGATATAATAAGTAGCGCTTCCCTAACACTTTTCTTTCTATGTCTCTCTCTGCACCAATACTACTGTCATATGAACAAGATGATCCCCAACAAGTATAAGATGGCAGACTTAGTTGTACTTCTAGTGAGAGGTTTTACCCTATAAAATAACTGGCAACCCAACTGAACATACTAGAGTTACCCTTAAGGATAATACTGGGCTCCTAAACATACCAAAATCTATATGTACCCCAATTGCTACCCCAATCGATCAACTCCTTACTCCGTAGATACCCTGTGTTGGCCTCATAGTAGGATGTATCACTTCCTAAAGTGGCAACCCTTTATTTTCAGGATATGCACAACTATATCAACAATTGTCACGACGTCTTAATCCTCCCCTGTCCGGACCCATGCACGCACATGACCCCATCGGAATGCACCGCCCACATCGTCCCTTCTTTTGGATCTCTTACAATCAGCCCAGTAAGCATGCCCCGACTCAAATCTAGTTCAGAGTACTCGTTTGTTGCCTATATAATGGTTACTGACTGAAACGAGTCCCACACACAAGATGATACAAGCTTCCACCTATGCTTGCATCCCCACTTCTACGATTTCCATAGGTCATGCCCTACTAGTGTAACAAGATTGCATAACCCCACAGGTTAAATTTGTGGGCATATATATAAATATTATCCAGCACCCTAAGATATACTTAACCCTCCCACTATTTCAATCAAGTTTACTTAACCCCTACCCAAGTTAACGTGTTCATGTAATCCGCATGGATTCAAACAGGTTATGTATTATAGGTTAACAGGCTATCCCCATTCACATTGACTTCTTTTCAAAATACCATGTTCCAGTTGCTTATTAATTTCATATATATACAGCTTAATCCATTTAAGATTACTAATAAGCCCATCACATGTTATTCTCTAGATTGTAGTCCAAGATTTGTAATCTATGATCTTCGTTACCTAGATTTTAATTAACAAAAGTAATCCACAATTATTCATTGTCTACAACCATGTAATTAAGTATACTTCATCTCAATTAACCCGTTTTCTATCTAATATGTCACTACAATTTGTTGTTGTTTACTTATTAGCTTAGTTCTCCTAACTAAGGTTTACTGATTAGTTTTCTTCCTTTTATTATAACTTATGTTTAATTTCCACTTGTCCCAAGGATAAGCCTACCTATTATATAACACTCTCATTAATGAAATTAACTACAATAGGTTATTCTCATTCCCCGTTTATTCTAATTCATTTTAATTAATTACAATTAGTATCATTTATTTCTATCCTTTAATATACATATATTCATATATATGTTTATGCACTAGAGCTCTCACATTAAATCTACAACTTGTGGATGTTGGATATGTCGGGCGGGTCCGGGCAGACTTCTTCCACAAGTCGGACTTAACCTCGTGTCTCAGCACGTTACATGTTTATGCACTTAGATCCCTCACATTAGATTCACCACTTGTGGTTGCTGGATATGCCGGGCGGATCCGGGCAGACTTCTACCACAAGTGTAATCTAACCTCGTGTCTAAGCCGTTACAGTTTCTAATTACTGCAAATCTAGGCATGTTCATTCTTTAACAATTACTTCAACTTCATTATAGGTTTTCATGCCCCTTTCCCAAGCCATGTTCATTATTAACAAATGTTCATGTTTATCATGCCCCAAATTAAGGTTTTTAATCACAACTTTGATTTATGCCCTCAAATCCATATTCATGTTTTCAATTCAAGTTATGCCCAAATTTCCCAATACAAGTTATGCCCAATTAAGATTTAGATCAACATATAAATTATGCTCCAAATCCCAAGTCCTGGCTCAAGGTACGAATTATGCCCAATATTCCCAATACGTTTTAAAATATGAATTATGCCCCCAAATTAATTATTTCCATCATTCCCAATTTCGTGCATTCGCATATTTCTATGGTATGCCTAGGCTCGAAGGTAGCCTGGCTATAAAATAATAAGGGAAAGGAAGAAGGGAATAAAACAGAAATAAACATAATAACAAGAATGATATATGATGGCAGAAATAGGCATAGCAACTAATAAGCATATTGTGACAAAATCGGGCATAATGACAAGATAGGCATATAGGAACAGATCTGAAGAACATGTGATAATAGAATTGATTTTAATATAATTGGGACATCATAAACAAGCATGATGACATCTAACAGTGAATTGGATCTACAAATAATGGCAGATCTGACATGATAAATAGGCATAGGCATAGATCCATTGCAATGTCATGTCAAAATAACTTAGACACACAGGTTATGGCAAATTTGATATGATTCAATTAGTCGTAGGCTTAAATCCAATTTATAAACATGTTAAGATTGTCTTTTAGTTATTCATATCTAAAGATAACGTAGACTCACTGTGACTGAATCTAAGAAACAGAGGAATAATTGTAGATGTAGTAGGACAGATCTCTGAATTTGTCTAACTCTAGTTGTTGAAGAAGAATAAACTATTTTAATCTAGGTAGAGGCAGCATCTAGTTCTCCATTGTTTTTGTATGAATAAAACAATGAGGATGCGGTCTTATTTATAGTCATCAACCAAAGAATCTAGACCAGAAATCAGTCCATGTTCACACACAAGAATCTGCCCAGATCTGCGGTGTGGTCGACCCCCTTTGGGTGGGTCGACCCATGGGTCGACCCCCCTGCTGGTGGGTCGATCCCTATGTCGACCCCCAATGGTCTATTTTCCCGCTCCCACTCCCCTCTTCTAGTTTTAGAATTGTTTTGAATTCTGGACTTATTATATATATATATATATATATGTATGTATGTACGTATTCTTCCTATGCATATATAAACTTCAAACCTTAATATCTTTTTCATACGATGTCCGTTTTACACAAACTAGGTGTCTATTTTAACCAAAATTCCTAGACGAACGAAATGACGCTGTCCATTTCACTTAATTTTGAAAATTTAATTAATTATTCCATAGTTTATCATTTTAATGTGTTGCCAAAATTACGGGGTCTTACACCTAGGATTTAAGTGTGCCTACAACCTGATACATCAACTAGACTTGGGACCTCTTTAGATTATTATTTAACAGTGTAACTTAGCAGGTTTAAGTTCAATAGTAAGACCGGTTATAAAATTACATTAACTAAATTTTATTAGTGTACATCCCTCTTCACCAATAAGCACCTACCAAGATGTGTAATTAGACTTACAGTAATTTACTCAGTTTTCACATCTGGTACATGCCATACTTAATATCATATTAAGTCCATTTTAACTGATTATCATGTTACATGTTCTTCCTAACAGGTAATTAACCCAATTTTAAAAGAATAACATGTAATTATCCCAATTCCAATAGATCAACATGTAATTATCTCAATCTAATAGATTAACATGTAATTATCCCAATCTAATGGATTAACATGTAATTATTCCACTTCTTACTGTCAAGGGTTTCAGTACATAATATGCCGAATTTTCGCTATTCATATGTCATTATCTAATCTTTATGATTTATGTCCTTTATATGAAATTAACGTACTAGCCTAGGCTTGAGTAGCCTAGGTTTCACGTAGAATAAAAAGGAAAAAGGGAGAATACAGATCTTAGATTGAGTAAATGGCACATAGAAAGAATGTAAATAAATGAAAGGCGTAATAGGGACAAGAAAGATTAAAGTACATAACATAACTTATGAATCTGAATAGAAAAACATGTATAAACATATATAGGGATTACTTTAGGCACTGTTTATATCAAATCCATTCTTATTCACTATCCAAAATCTTTTTAAATAAAAATCTAAAAATCACATAGAACTCACAGTGAGACTTGGTGAAGATTATGTATATGCAACTGAAGAAAATGTCCGCTTAATCTTGTATTGGTGTAGAGCAGTCCGAATTGTCCTTGCTAATATATGTTTAGGCAGCACCTCGATAGTTCTATGCACGTATTTATCTTAGAAAATATTTGGAGGAAGAAATGGTTTTGTGTAGTGATAACCAATGAGGTTACATGCCATTATATAGACTACCTAAGAGCATCCATCACCATCAGATATTAGTGTTTTATTCAAGCCAGTACACTCAGTGTTGAGTTAGTAATGAATACAGTCCGCAAAACAGTCCAAGTTCATCATTCGAAACCCGCCCGGATCTGGGGTTAGTCGACCCACCTACCCCCTAGGTCGACCCAGCCCCCCTGGGTTGACCCGGGCTGAGGGTGGGTATCCCCATAACGGGCCTAGTTCCCGTTTACTTTTCCTGCTTGCTTCATTCGAAAATTTTGGAATTTATTTTAATATTATATTTACATATAAGCTCTTTACATGTGTACAAACTTCTAGTGCTCATAACTTCTTCATACATTGTCTGTTTTATGCAAACTTGGGGTATATCAAAATCAGAATTCCGAGACGAACGTAACAGTAATGTCAATTTCACTTAATTCTTAATATTTTATTTAGTTATTCCCGATTTATTATCTTAGTGCATGGTTTATAATACTAAATTTTTGGGGTGTTACATGCAACTTACCAAAATATTTTTGGTTGAAGCCATTGTAATAGCTTTATATATTTTAAGTCGAATAACAATACGACCCATGACCAAAAATACTTTTTATGAACTATTTTTTGGAAGAAAACCTAATGTTTCATACTTTAGAATTTTTGGATCTAAATGTTTTACATTAAAAACTAAAGATAATTTAGGAATATTTGATCCTAAGGTTGATGAAGGATTATTTATTGGATTTTCGGATCATAGTAAAGCACATAGAATTTTTAATAAAATAACCAACATTATACAGGAAAGTTTACATGTTTCTTTTAATGCAAACTTTTTGACCAACAAGAATAATGATTAAGAAGAAGTTATGATACAATCCACTGAAAATAATACAACTTCTAATAATGAATCAACAAATTTATTAAAATCCTCTCCTCGTATTTTAAAAGATCATCCTTCAAATAATATTATTGGAGATTTAAATACAAGAGTATCAACACGACATCAATTTAATCAAATGAGTCATATTGCATTTCTTTCAACTTTTGAACCCAAAAATTATAAAGAAGTCGCTAATGATGATTTTTGGATATTAGCAATGCAAGAAGAGTTAAATCAATTTGAACGTAATAACATACAAGGATTAGTTCCACGACTGGATACCATTATTTGAACAAAGTGGGTATATGAAAATAAGTAAGATGAAAATGGAAACATAGTTAGAAATAAAGCACGCTTAGTAGCTTAGGGGTATAACCAAGAAGAGGGGATTGATTACGATGAAACATTTGCACATGTAGCTAGATTAGAAGCTTTACGAACTTTATTAGCTTTTTTGTGTCATCCTGAATTTAAATTATATCAAATGGATGTTAAAAGATCAGTCAAATGGTTTTATTAAAGAAAATGTATATGTTTGTTCATGAAAAGTATCCTAAGCATGTTTTTAACTTAACAATGCTCTTTATGGGTTAAAACAAACTCCCCAAGCTTGGTATAAAAGACATAAGAATCATTTAATATCATCCAGTTTTCAAATAAGTAAAATAAACACTACTCTCTTTATTAAACGAGAAAACAATGATATTTTGGTTGTATAAATATACGTTAACGACATTATTTTTGGATCTAATATGAAAAACTGTGTATCGAATTTTCAAATATAATGAAAAAAAAATTGAAATGTCACACATGGCTGAATTAAACTTTTTCTTAGGATTACAAATAAAATAACTTGAAAATGGAATTTTTATTCGTCAAGAAAAATATTATAACAATTTATTGCAACATTTTGGTATAAAGAAATAAACCAACACCTATGAGCACTAGTGTTCATTTAGAAAATGAAAAAAAATTGATGAAAAACTATATCAAAGTATGTTAGGCTCCCTGTTATACTTAACAGCTTGTATACCCGATATTATAATGAGTGTATGCTTATGTGCAAGATTTCAAGAAAAACCAAAGGAATCTCATCAACGTGAGGTTAAAAGAATTGTAGGATATTTTTCTAATACAAGATGCTATGGTTTGTTTTATCCCAAAGGTTCGTCTTTTGAATTAGTATCCTATGCTGATTTCAGGGATGTAACAAATCATTAAAGTATTAGCGGTATGTGTCATTTTATACGACAAGAGTTAATATCACGGTTTAGTAAAAAAACAAAATAGTGTATCATTATCAACATGCAAAGCCGTGCCCTAGCATGTGCACAAGTAATGTATCTGCAACAAATGTTTACAAATTACGAAAAGAACATTGATAAATCACTAATTTATTATGACAATACCAGTGCCATTAACTTGTCTAAAAATCCGGTTAACCATCATAGAACTAAACACATAGATTATGACACCACTTTTTAAGAGACAATGTAGAAAAAGATACTATAACTCTAGAATATGTAATTTTAGATCAAAAATTGGCTCTAACACCCAAACTAGTAAAGATTCTAATTAAATGAAAATTAAAATGAAGTAAACACACAATTTATAGTGGTTCGGCGTTAAATAGCCTACGTCCACTTTTCTCTTTTTTGATTGATGTCTTGAATGCGAGTACAATAATGATTTTCACTCAATTCTCACTTATTTTATACATTGATTCTCTCAATTTCCTTCACAATATGACTTGAAAGATGATTGGAGGCTGAATGAGTTGATAAAATTCGGGTTGCAAAGGAGTTTCAATCCTGAAAGTGCCAAAATATCCTTCCAAATGGCTCTTGATGGGGTATTTATAGGTGTAAAATTCTCCTTGAACAGGATCGGTTTGGGTCCACGTGTCCTTCATCCCGTCACTTTCGGGTTCGGATGGATTCTGGTGAGGACAACACATCTGGTTAGTGGCCATCGTGGGTAGAACGTGTGTGTAACCGCCCCGACTCTTGAGGAGAACATGTGAGTGAAGCTGCTGGCATCCTAGGCTCGGATCGGATGGGTTATTAAATGGGGTTCGGATCGGCCTTGCTACTTCCGATCCGACCTGGCTCTCTCTTTCCTCTACAGCTTTGTGAGCCCGATCTGATCCGGTTGTCTGGTAAGGTGTTCTTCATTATTTGATCTTCTAGCTTTGTGTAGCCTATTTCACAAAGTAGGTTAACATTGTGCCCCCTCAAGGGATGCTTCTACCGAAGATGGAGCGTGCCTTGACATCATCTATTCATTGGTCTTTGAATTTGAATTGTTGAAAAGTCGTTTCCATTGACGTATAGGGATATGCTGCTTCAGAAAGTCGTATCTCTCGCTGTCTATATATACATCACGAAGCGTGTGGATTACTTTCTTCATTTTTAACAAATTTAAGAACTCTTCTTGATTTCCAACGGTCCCTCCAGGTAATCTTTTTCTTTATTTTCCTTTGAATTTAATTTGCATGCCAAGTTATTGTGCTTAATCCCATTCGGATCGGACCCCGATCCGAACAGCCTTCCCTCTTTTATCGCTCGATACTGGGTTTGTAGGCCAGAATGGGTTGGTGGGCTTGTTCCCCGGTCCGAGCAGGAAAAAAGGATGGGAATACGAGTGGTCACCATCGACATGTATATAAATCCGCCACCTACCTCGTTCCTCCTTCTTCCTTTTGTTGCCCCATTTATTATTCTCTACACCGAAACCCTAGCTTTCAAAAAACTTCACAAAACTTCAAAATTCTTCTCGTTGGTCTCCAAATCAAACCTGTAAGTAGGTTAAAACTTCAATTTGCCTTCGTAATAACTGATTTTAGTTATGACTTGTAGTTAATTTTAAATAATTTGAGCATGGAGCCTTCCCGGCTTTAACACCGTGACCCTCACTTCTCTCGCCGTCGTCATTTGAGGCTCCGCCATCACCTCGAGGCGTTGTGAGATGGGATCAAGCTTTATCGTTGGATTTTTGAGCACATAGGGGGCTCGGCCTTAATTGGGTTTTTGACATGAAATTGGGTTCAGTACTGACTGAGTTAGAAGGAAGATGGAGAAGATGAAGAAGAGGAGAGGATCTGGGATAGGTTCGGATGGAGAAACGTTAGAGTGAAAGGAAAAAAGGGAGAGAGGTTCATATGACCGGGTCGGGTCGGAGTAAAAAGCAAAGAGGGGAAACAAAGCTCACTCGATTGCATCGGGTCGGAGTGAGAAACAAGAAGGAAGAGAGGCATGGATACTCAAGTCACTCCGGACCGCTCCGGACCCCTACTTCCGAACCGATCCAGTTTTGCTTGCTGGGTGTGAATGTTTGCTTCAGGCCAAAACATGGCTTTGCCTCCTGATCCGATCCTAACACATACACCCGAACTGAACCGAAGCAGTCCATCTTAATGCAAAATAATTTGTCCAATTGGCTAAATCAATGTTTGACATAACCTTCAATTTAAAGAACAGTTAGGATAGTGCCTTACGAACATAAACGAACATCAAGGACTATTCTGGACATTACTGCTTTATCGAACCTTTGCATCATGCTCTCATGTGTTTACTTTGCATCTTTTGCACACATAGCACACACTTTAATTCGCACACACACACACATGGGGGGATACGGGCTATCTTACTCTAACTTATGTTATTGCTTCTTCAGTAGTTTAGTGATCATGGCAGAGAGACGTTCATCTAGGTTAGCAGAGAAGATAGAAGTTGCAGAAACTTCCGAGAAATTTACTCTTGATGACATATCCTCTCCCTCCGACCCTGAATGGGATGATGAGGGCCCAGATTATGAAGTAGAAGCACACAATAGTGAAATACTTTCTGATAGTGAAGTTTCTCTTGGCGATGAAGAGGAAGGAGGGATAGAAGATAATCGGGCTCCTGATGAGTTTGTGTCTACCGTTATATTGGGGTTACCCAAAGATTCTGTTGAATCGACGATTGATGATGACGGACTTGTTCGAATATGTCTAAAGCATGGGATACTGAAAAGAGATACCCTGGTGCCATCGAAAGCAGATCATCCCCACAATCCTCCGGAAGGATTTATGGCAGTTACCCAATTGATGTGTATGGTTGGTGCTATTCCACCGTTTCCGCCTTTTGTTATCGACTTTCTGAGACAGATACAGATTGCCCCCATGCAGTTACATCCCAACTCTTATGCTTAGTTATACACCTTATATATAGCGTAGAAAGAGGTTTTAGGTATAGAGCCTACCTTCGATGACGTCCACTTTTTTTATAATTTCAAGCATCGGACTCAAGAGACTCCTTCCTTCTCATATTTTGAATCAGTCCCAAAAAGGAAAATTATTACAGCTCCGTTTAGCAGCAAGGCTGGCGATTCTAAGCTCGAATGGTTTTATATTAGGCAGCAGCCAGGGTGTGCCAGAAGATGGACCAATCTGATTTTCTAGATCTCAATTTTAAATGTTCATGCCAACACATTAAACTGCTTTCTTTTTTATTTGCAGTTGATAACCCAAAGCAGATATCGGATCAATTGTACTTTGATCGTTTGCATCGGCTTCTCAACGGCGATCAAAAATTTCTAACCATCGACGAAGTTCTTGAGGATGAGTATCTCCATCATCATGGGTTACTATCCATTACCCGTAGCATAGGTCATGGGATGGGTCCATAACCTCGGTAGACATTATTTCTGAGACGGACGAGGGCTCGAAAGGCTCAACAGTACCTCTTAGGACTTCACCTTCTCCATCTTCAACTCAGGACGACGAGTTAGCCAACATAGCTGAAAAGCACAGAGAAGGGTATACCGTCCCTGATGACGCTATTTCTCCTGAGAAGTAAACATCTCCTAAAGAGCTGCCAACAGATGCTTCCCAAGGAGATGCCCGTACTACCGACGATTCCACATTTAAGGGTTTAGGAGATCTCCCCTTGCCTGAAACCATCTATACTTCAGAAGAGTTTGGCACAAATCCTTTAACCTTTACTTCTTCAGAGGAGACTACTCCCGTGAAGGCCAAAGAGCCCACTCACGCTAGTCTGGCTTCAGATTCGGGTTTGTCGGGGGGAACACCACTTAGGATGCACTCAATACATTAACACCACACATCATAGCACTCACTTCTTATGTGAACACTGATTCTGAATTCCACTTACATTGTTGCGCAGGTACAATGTCTCGCCCTTACTATGATGTCAGAAAAATGTGTCGTAGCATGTCTAGACCTCCTTTCAATATCGAGCATGATCATCGTGAGAGCCGGGGCAGAGATGACAGAAGGCCTCATGATTCTTATCGACCACATACCTCGCGCTCTCGTTCCCCCATCCGGTCGGATCCTGACAGATATAAGAGCTACTAGAGTCGTCGAGGAGAAGATACTTCGCAGCCCAAAGACCGAACTTCTCCTCAAGACAAACACAATCGGGAAAAGTCCACCGAAACATACCGATTCACGAGACAAACACAAGGTTTCTGAGAAGCGATCTGGAAAGGGTGATACAGCCATCGTCCCGACTAAGCGAAAAGACACTAAACTAACATACTGCAAACCTCCACCACTGGATGCTAAGTCCAAAGTTAAGATGGAATATCTGGAGAAGCATTTCCCAGATCATTACTTTGAGAAAATGATTTTTTTACTGGCACTCAAGCCTATTTCCTCAAAGTGGAAAGACGAGGCTAAAGCAAAGATTGACGCAGTTGAGAAGCAATACTCGGAGATGTTCAAATATTCACGCAATCTCTCCATAATTATTCAAAATTTAATTACAGATGTTAATTCAATGAAAAAGACTGCGGATTCTGATGAAAAGGCCTTGAAAAATTTGTAGAAGGACCTAGAAGACGCACAGGCTCAACTCGTCATCGCTCAATGAGACGCCAACAACTTCAAACAGTAATTTGAGGAGTTACAGAAGCGTTATCATGACTTGCTGGAATCTCATAATCAACAGCGTTTGGAGTTGAAGAAACAAGCGGAAGACGCTAAGTCGGACAATGTCAAAACGCAACTGGCTCATAATACTGTTGAGCAAGAAAAAGCCGAGTTAGCGAGAAAAAATGCTGAACTGGAGAAACGAAACGCTGACTTGGAGTCCAAGTTAACGGAAGCCGAGAATAAGGCCGCCCTAGCTGAGGGGAATGTGGAAAATGTCATTAAGTCTGTTGAAGAGACCCGTAAACAGCTATCAGAGGATCAGGAAGAAGTGCATGGTTTTGGAGAATTACTGATTGAATTCATTGCGCACATAATTCGTCGCAGAAACATCTCTTGGATTGAAGACTATCCAACTACATTAGTTCACGTATGGAGTCAAATCATCGAATGGGAGAAAGAGGAACTTAAGGTAGACTTCGTTGATGAAGATAAACTTATGGAGAAGTATCTGATAGATGATGAAACGGCACACCTGGCCAAGGGGCGTCGCCTCATTGCCGCTGCTATGGAGGAGGAGAAGCGGCTGGCCAAACAAAAGAATATCCTTGAGGCTGGTTCTTCTTCCGCTACTGCTGAAGCTACTGAAGTCAAGGGATATGATCCCGAGAACCCGGGAATTCCTAAGGCGTCTCTTTTATCTCCTACACCCGAATCAGCGTCAGAGATAGTAGTCACTCCAATTGAGAGACCATCGGAAGGTATTTCTACCTTTTCACCTCAATTTGTCAAGGCTGTCTCCACCTTTCATTACATATTTGGGCAATTAATGGAGGATCCTTTATTTTCTCCTGAGTTAATAACTCTTGCTTCTCATTTTGTAGGTGCTAGATGAGCCGGGAAGATCGATGAGCCTCAAGGATTCTCTATTAGACAGGAATCCGTGAAAAAGGCTCAGAGAGGACAGGATAAGGCTACCACCGCCGAATCCGGAGGAGGCACTGAACTATCTAAGGCCGACACTTCTCATGATGACGAGATGATAGATGCCTTAAAAGACGATGGTGGTAATGAGGGGCATGAAGAAGATCCTGATGTGGCTATAATTGGGGACTCAAAAAGTGCTGATGACATTAATTTGGCTGAAATGAAAGTCGATCAAGAAAAATGCATGCAGCTAAAAACTGAAGACTAGAAACCTGAAAGCCTTAAGACCCTTGCAGTGGTTGATCCTGGATCAAGGTTAGTCGTTAAGCTTTCAACTAGATTTATTACAGAAGAGCTTGCTAAAAAATCTTCTCTTGATTCCAGCATTCCGACTCCTGGGAAGAAATCCACCGATTCTGGTACTTCAACTGCAGAGAAGAAGAAGCCAAAGCGTCTTATGACTAACATTGAAAAACAGGCTAGGGCTACTCATAAAGCTACCAAAAAATCCAAGTCCGCTGCAAAGCCCAAGTGATGAAGTGCTTTGTTTTATTTTGATATTCAATTAGTCCGCAATTGTTGCAGCGAGTGCAGCCCTCGCAACTTTTGCTTTATTTCCCTATACAAACTCACGTGTTTGTAAATAATAATAGTTTATTACCTGCAATGTTTGATAGTTGTTAGTTTAGTACTTAAGTAAAAATGCAAAATCATGTCATATTACAGTTATATAATAAAGTCATTGTTGAGGGTAATATGTGTACACATTTTTGCCCCTAATCAATCTTGGGTAACTGAGCAAGAATTATTCAAGATTGATTAAATTCAAAATCCAATTGCCTCTGATTCTCCGACGGTGCCATTTTCCTTTCGTCATTAATGCCTATTCTTTCTAGCATCTTTATACTCTCCTGTCCCATAACTAGGTTAGAGTATTGTTGGGGTGATCTCTCATCTGGGTGCACCTTCACGCCCCAAGGGACGTCGTCTTCCCGTCCTTTATACTCTCCCTCGATTCATGAGAGTTAGAGTTAAGAATGTCATCTTCCCATTCTTTTGCATTCTATCATGCAAGCGGTCATTTTGTTCGCTCCTGCACATAGGTTATTTCCAATTTTATAGATTTAATTTAATGTTTCGTATTTCATGGCCATGATAAAATGATTGTCAAATATGTAGATAATGCAGGAAAATAAATGACATGCGATATTTTTATAGTAGTTCAGCTAAGTTGTCGCCTACATCCACTTCATAATCCTTTGTTCATATAAACAAACTTTTTAAGGGAAGTCGTGCCTTTTTACATAGCTTATAAAAACAAAAGGGAAGACATTTCATATTTAGCTCAGATATCGTCGTAAGTGCTGAGCATTCCAAGCTCTGGGAATCTCTTCACCATCCACGGTCGTTAGCTTGAATGCTCCTGTATCAAGCTTCCGTTGGATAGTGTATGGCCCTTCCATTTTGGACCCAATTGGGTCGAAGGTGGGAAGACTCGTTTCAATACTAGATCTCCTGGTTCAAAAGTTTTGAAGCGAACTTTCTGGTCATAATAACGTGCTACTTGATGTCGATGTCTCGAGGCACGTAAGTCTACTTCGTCTCTATTTTCTTCAATCATACCAAGAGACTCTAAGAGGAGTGTCCTATTTGTCATTGGGTCATAATACGCGACTCGATGAGAAGGGACTTCCAATTCTACCGGAATCACTGCTTCTGGCCCAAAGGAAAGTGCATAGGGAGTATGGCTGGTAGCCATCTTAAAGTTTGTCCTGTAGGCCCATAAAACTAGTGGCAACTCGTCTACCCATTTGGCTTTGGCCTGCTCCAACCGCTTCTTCAAAATATATTTAATGACTTTTTTATGGCTTCGACTTGGCCATTTGACTGCGGGTGAGCTACTGCAGTGTATCGTTTATCAATCTTGTACATCTGGTAGAAGTTCCTGAATTCGATGTTGTCAAACTGTGTCCTATTATCGGTTATGATGGTCTTCGGTATCCCAAATCGACAAATAATGTTTCTAACCAAAAAACTGATTACCTTCCTCGCCGTGATGGTTGTTAAAGGTTCAGCTTCTATCCATTTTGTGAAATAGTCCACGGTGACGATCGCGTACTTAGCTCCTCCTCTGGCAATAGGTAACACTCCAATAATGTCAATTCCCCACATGGAAAACGGCCATGGGCTTACCATCGACTTGAGCTTAGTCGGAGACGCTCTGGGAATTTTGGCAAATTTTTGACATCTATCGCAGCGTCGTGAATAATCAGCCGCGTCTTTATTCAAGGTAGGCCAGAAATATCCACACTGTAATACTTTCTTTGCTAGGGTTTGGCCCCCAGTGTGGTCTCCACACTCACCTTCATGTACTTCTTGCAGTACACGTTTAATGTCGTTGTGTGCGATACACCGTAATAGGGGCATTGAAAACCCTTGGCGATAAAGGACGTCGTCCTGTAAAACGTATCTTGCAGACTTGCGTCTTACAGCTCGCCTTTCGCTCTTTTTCAACTGGAGGATTCCGTTCTTGAGAAAATTCTTTATTGACATCATCCAGGATTCTCTCTCTGGGTCAACTTCCAGGGCTAGCTCTGCTTCCATTAGGTCGAAACTCAGTGATTCCAAAACCTCTGTCGGAACCATTTCAGTTTCTTTAGGATTATCAGAACTTGCCAGCTTCGCTAGTCGATCTGCTTTCTGGTTTTCCATTCTTGGAATATGCGTTATGCTGTAATGCTCCAAACTTCCCAACAACTCCTTTACCTTTTTGAGATAAGTAATGAGTCGAGGTCCTTTAGCAGTAAATTCTTCCCGAACCTGGCATACAACTATATTGGAATCGCTATATATATATAGAGAGAGAGAGAGAGTGTGTGTGTGTGTCTTCACTCCCAATTCTTTGGCGAGTCTCAGCCCAGCAATCAGGGCTTCATACTCGGAATCGTTGTTAGTAGCAGCAAACTCTAATCGTAATGCTTAGTAAATAGATCGTCCTTCAGGAGTTATTAAAACAACTCCAGCGCCGGACTTTTGATCATTTTTGGCTCCGTCCGTATATAGCTTCCACGGACTAAGCTCTAACTCTTGGTCCAAAGTAACTGCCTTGTCACCTACCGTTTCCTCTTCGGGAATTGTAAATTTAGCTATAAAGTCAGCCAATGCCTGCCCCCTTATTGATCTTCGTGGCTGAAAATTCAAATCAAATTGACTCAGCTCGATGTTCCATTTAAGTAACCACCCTGATGCTTCGGGTTTTTGCAAAACTTGTCTCAAAGGTTGATCGGTATATACAACTATTGGGTAAGCCTGAAAATAATGACGAAGTTTGCGGGAAGCAATCAGGAGCTATAAGCAAGCTTTTCTATCTTTGGATAATTACGTTCCGCAGCAGCTAGCTTCATGCTCGCGTAATATACAGGCTTCTGCACTTTATCCTCTTCATGTACTAATGCCGTACTGACGGTGTGGGATGATACTGCTAAGTATACAAATAAATCCTCATGTTCCACGGGTTTTGTTAATACTGGAGGCTTTTCTAATAAGTCTAATAGATTCTGGAACGCCTCTACACAATCGGGGGTCCACTCAAAATTTCGCTTTCCTCGTTTTATGAGATTGAAGGAAGGTACACATCTATTTGTAGCTTTGGAAATAAACCTACTCAATGCAGCCACTTTTCCGGCCAAGCTTTGAACGTCTTTGATCTTGCGTGGTTCTTCAATATCCCTTATTGCTGCTATTTGGCTAGGATTTATCTCAATTCCACGAGAACTCACAATAAACCCAAGGAATTTTCCAGATGCGACCCCAAACGAACATTTTAGGGTGTTTAACATCATCCCATACCTTTGAAGAATATCAAACATTTCAGCTAAGTCCCTTGTATGGTAGGATGATTGTTTACATTTCACAAGCATTTCATCCACGTAAACCTCCATGGTTTTCCCGATTTGATTATAAAACATGCGGTTGACCAGGCGCAGATACGTGGCTCCTGCATTCTTTAACCCAAATGGCATTACCACGTAACAATATAACCCCAAGTCTGTGATGAAGCTTGTATGCTCTTGATCTGGTATGTGCATGGGAATTTGATTGTACCAAGAATAGGCGTCCATAAAGGATAAAAGCTCATGCCCGGCTGTCGAATCTACTAGCTGATCAATTCTGAGGAGAGAAAAGCTATGCTTCGGGCAAGCCTTGTTCTAATCAGAAAAGTCGATACATGTTCGCCACTTCCCGTTTGACCCTTTGACCAGGACCGGATTCAATATCCAGTCGGGATATTTCGAATCCTTAATGAATCCATTATCTTTTAATTTCTCTACCTCTTCTTTTAGAGCTGTTGGCCGCTCTGGGCTAACATCTATCTCTTCTGTTTGACTGGTGGGTGCTTTGGATTAATACAAAAAGAGTGGCTCATGTTGGCACGCGAAATCCCATACATGTCAGCGTGAGTCCAGGAAAACACATCCAGATTTTCCTTTAAAAAATCAGCCAACTCTTTTGCTCAAACTGTTTCTAGTTGCAAGCCGATCTTTAGTACTTTTGTCAAATTTGTCTCATCAATAGTTATGTCTACTGTTATTTCGTTGGGAGTCGCCTTCCTATCCTCGGGTTCTCTATCCTCTCTAGGATCTACATCCTCGAGCACATCTGAGGGCGACTCTCTTGGGGCAGGACCCCTTAATTGCTATGATGAGTTCTACTTTGGAGGGGCAGAATCGTCCTTAGTTTCTATATTCAACCACTTCATTAGCATCTTTAACTCCATCATGTAACAAGCTCGTCCCATAGCTTGGTCGCCCCTCATCACCCCAATTCCTGAGTCGGTTGGAAATTGAAGCAGCAAGCACCAAGGTGCAATACATGCCCTAAACTCGGCAAGGGTCGGTTGGCCTAGGAAGGAATTGTAGGGTGACTCCACATCCAAAAATACAAACGGCATGATCCTCACTCTCTGGTGATCTCCCTTCCCTAATGTGACTGGTAATTCCACATAGCCCATAGGAGTCGTCGACACTCCGTTGAAGCCACGTATCCATCCTTCGTAGGCTTTAGATCTTTTGCTTCGAGTCTCATTTGTTCGAAAGCTTTCTTGAAGAGGATTTTGACCAAGCTCCCGTTGTCCACTAACACTTTATGGATATGGCAGGGCCAATTGTCGTGGTAATCACTAGTGGATCGTAAGTTGAGATGGAACTCCGGAATCATCTCTACTGCGAAATACGACGTTGTCTGACATCGTCTTTTGTTGTTTTACTGGAGTAATGTCTTCGAGGCTACTGCATTCTCCTACCTCAAAATGCTTGGTGGCGTTGACGTACTGATCCATTGCTTTAAAACTATGACCAACTAGGTGATGTCCGCCTATAATAGTATTAATAACGATCCCTTTACCTTTCTGCTGGGCTGTGGGTTTTGAAGTAGGCTGGTTTTGGTTCGGGGCTTGTCCCCCTTGCCCTCTGTCCCTTGGGGCAACCTTGTACTCGTCTAACCTCCCTTCCCGCAGCGATCTTTCAACTATATCTCTCAAATGACGGCATTCATTGGTGGAATGACCGTGGGTTCCATGGAACAAACAAAACTTTCCCGTTTCGATCTCTTTCTCAGTGGAGTCTCTGGGTGGTGGTTTTTTGTAATGCAATATGCTATATGTATCCAAGTTTCTCCAACGTATCATTTAACGGTGTATAATTTTCAAAAGTCTGGAATCTGGGTCTTTTACTAAAGCTATTCCCTCGGTTTCTGTTCCTTCTGTTGTCGTTCCCATTTCTGTTGCTATTACCCCCACTCTGGTTGCCAATGTTTACTTCAACCTTCCCTGAACTGTCACCAGATTGTTTCATAGCAACATTACTCTGGACACCTTCCCTCGAGACCCCTTCGGACTTTCTCTTCCTATTTGCAAGAGCTTCTTCTCGCCTTAAGCGGATATTAGCTTTTTCATAGAACAATTCTCTAGCGGGAGGCGGTTTCCCAGACAAGTAATCCCCGAATTCTATGTCAGGTTCTACCCCTTCTATCAAGGCCATCAGGATAGTGGGCTCATGAGGATCACTAACTTCAGTGACGGCCAGGTTGAAGCGATCTAAATATGACTTCAAAGATTCCCCTGGGGCCTGTTTAATCCGTGACAACTCTATGACGCTCTTGGACTTCCGGGCATGAAGTCGAAACTGATTCATGAAGCGCTCACTCATTTCTGTGAAATATGACATCGACCGAGGGAGGAGTCGGGTGAACCACATTAACGACATGTCTTCAAGATAAATTGGAAAGACTTTGCATTTTACAGCATTTGGAGCTGCTGTCACATTCATGAACCATGCATGCCTCATCCGATGCTGCCCTGGATCCGTTCTTCCTGAATATCGATCCATCTGAGGCAAGTTGAATCGCCGAGGGAACTAGAAGTCCAATATATCATCTGTGAAGGGGGTATGACTTCGCTCAATGCCCCAATCTTCATTAGTATGCCACCGGCTCTCAGACATAATCTGGCGCACCATCGCCTATACATTGGCATTTGTTAATGTCTGCACAGGTTCTCTAGGTTTGATGTTCGGATTACCCCTGGGTTCCTGATTAGGGGATAACCTCCTGTTTCTAGCGGTAGCTGCTCTACACTACTCTTTGTGCTCCCGGTCGATCTCAGGAGGTAGAGGTTGGAGAAGCTGTTGTTGCATAGGGTTGGTAATATTAGGATCCCTGGGTAGGATGTGGGATCCACGCATAGGTAGCAACATAGCTGTTGCAAGCTTGGGTTATCAGGCCCTAATACATGAGCGGCGTCTTCTCGGGATCCTAAAGATCCAAAAGTTAACTGATCGAGGTTCTGAGGTCGTTCAAGCGGCCTTCTCTCACAAGGGCGTCCCTCGTTTGAAGAAGATGAATCATCTGTAGCAAGGCGGCGTGTTGGGGAAGGAGTCTTCTACCTTCGGTGCTCTTGGAGTTCTCTACCCATAGTGATCATGTTTTCCTGCATGCGAAGGCTGTCACGCCATTGGGCTTCTAATGCCTTCTTAGTACTATGGAGCATGTCAAGAAAGCGTGAAAAATCCCCCTATGTGACGGGTGCAGATGGATCAAGCTGAACATTAGTCATCGTGGCTGGAATCGGAGCATTGGTGGGAGCTCAAGTAGAAGTTCCAGCTTCATTCTGGTTCGGATCGGAGTGCAGTGGCCTGGCCAGAGCGGTTCAGAAGGGTAGAATGAGTGCCTTCAACTTCATTGGACTGGCTCGGATCGGGGTCTTCCATCCGGTTCGGACCTTCCTGACTGGAGTGGCCTGCTCCAGAGTCTTGAGCACATGACCTCGTTAGCACGATGGCTTGTTGGTCTTCTCTAGCATCGTTTCCCCTAGCGCCTTGCACTTCTTTTCCTTTTGTCTTGGCCAAAATATTCGATTCTTCAACAGTTTGTCAACAAGTACTTAAAGGTGTCAGAAACAGAGGATTAACTTCTTTGAACTTGAGGGTCTAAATAGTAGAATGATAATCCCAAAAAGCTAAAAATTCGAAGATCTCTCAATGAAAGCACGAAAATGTTAGATCCAAAATTGGCTCTAACACCCAAACTAGTAAATATTCTAATGAAATGAAAATTAAAACAAAGAAAACACACAATTTATAGTGGTTCGGCGTTAAATAGCCTACGTCCACTTTTCTTATTTTTTGATTGATGTCTTGAATGCGAGTACAATAATGATTTTCACTCAGTTCTCACTCATTTTATACATTGATTCTCTCAGTTTCCTTCACGATATGACTTGAAAGATGATTGAAGGCTAAATGAGTTGATAAAATTCGGGTTGCAAAGGATTTTCAATCCTGAAAGTGCCAAAAGATCCTTCCAAATGCCTCTTGATGGGGTATTTATAGGTGTAAAATCCTCCTGGAACCGGATCGGTTCGGGTCCACGTGGCCTTCATCTCGTCACTTTCGGGTTCGGATGGATTCTGGTGAGGGCAACACATCTTATTAGTGGCCATCGTGGGTAGAACGTGTGTGCAACCACCCCGACTCTTAAGGAGAATGTGTGAGTGAAGCTGCTGACATCCTGGGCTCGGATCGGATGGGTTATTAAATGGGGTTCGGTTCGGCCTTGCTACTTCCGATCCGACCTGGCTCTCTCTTTCCTTTACAGCTTTGTGAGCCCGATCAGATCTGGTTGTCTGGTAAGGTGTTCTTCATTATTTGATCTTGTAGCTTTGTGTAGCCTATTTCACAAAGTAGGCTAACATGTAAATACTAGGGGTGGGCATAATCCGCACCGCAATGCGGAGACAACCCAGACCGAACTGCAAAATTGGTGCGGAAAACCGCATCGGATTCTCTCTTTAAAGCAAGCAGCCAAAACCGAACCGACTCGGAATGATATGGTTCAGTTGCGATTTGAACTTTTACCAAACCATGTTAAACCGAACCGAACCGCATAGCACCGACAATGTTATGATAAAAAATTAATAAATTCCTATCTAACTTTTAATTTAACGATATATATTCTATTTTCAATGTATGTTGTAGTTGCATTAATTAAAGATAACATGATGTGTTTTAATCTTCAGATGACACAACATTATGCAATCGTAAATTGATTGTTGATGGAAGTAATTTTCTTGTTTCATATTTAATATGGGTTCAAACCAGACCTTATTGGATCGAAACCGAAACCAAACCATTTGAACAGTTAGTATAATGGTCCGTATTTTTGATCAACCGTTCGATGCGGTGCGGAAGGCATTTGAGCTTCAAACCGTACCGAATCGAACCGCGCCCACCCTTAGTAAATACTGAAAATCAAATAGCAGATATATTTACTAAACCCTTATATGAACAAACATTCGTTAAATTACGTCGTGACTTAGGATTTGCTCCTACTTTGAATTGATATTACAAAGATTAATTACCTAAAATATGAACACCATTTTTCATGAATAAATAAATTCTAATAACCGTTCAATATTCCAAGAAATTCTACTCCACAAAACTCTAACAAATTTATATGCTATAAGTAGCAAAAAAATACAAAGTAATTAATCCTCCTAAATATCATGAATACTAAGCAAATTATAACACCCAACTCAATCGCAATAAGAACTCCATCTCCTCCACGATTTCTTCCAACTTCATATTTTCCAAAACAAAAATAGGGTCTGTCTCCACTACTCAAACGATTAAAAAGAAATGAGAAACCAACAATTGATGAGAAGCTAGATGAAATATCCCACTATCAACGCGAAATGATGGATGTACAAGGAGAAATGTACTACAAGCAAGAAGGAACTATGCAACATCTAAATTTCCTTGAATGAGCGCTTTACGCTATGTGGAATCATTCTCTAACAAAAAGATGCTTGCATATGAAATCTCCTCATTTTTGTGAAACTCCCAAAAAGGAGCATACTTTCGAGAAAATATGGGAAGACGGTCCATTATCTACTTCTTGGAAGCGACCATCATGGTCACCAATTAAGAATTTAATACATAGAGATTATTTTATGTTTAATTAAATAAGTGATATCATGAATATGTTTTTATTTATATAAGTGATAAAATATATGAGTTCTAAAATTCCTAAAATATTCAAACAACAACAAACTTCAGAACCAGACATCTGAATTTGTAAAGAAGACAACTGAAAATTGATTCAGTTAAAGTAAAAATGGGGAAAACTAAAACCAGATGTTTGAAAAATGGGCCCAACATCTGAAAATACTCTCGGGTTTTAAAAACCTCTAAAACAAACATTAGAAATTCCCAAAATATTTCTAAAAAATAATTCAGGAATTCACCCGGTATCCAAAATAGACGTCTGAATTATCGGCCAAACATCTGAAAATTCTCTCGGTTTTCATCTGCTCTTAAATCAGACGTCCGATTTTTAATCCATACATCTGAAATACGAAATGTTAGTTTTAATATATGAATAATGCTATTTTCCTTCCCACACTTCTTCATTTCAACGATCAAAATCAAAAATCCCTAACCCTAAAAATTTGAATTCAGTCCAACTCACGGCCCCCAAGCCAAAATTTTCAACTAAACGAAAGAGAGAAGAAGGAGAAGCATCAAATCCTCCTCCAATTGCTAAAGGAACACCTCGAATAGTTTCACTATCAAGAACTGAAAAATGGATAAACAAAGCAACTTGGCAATTGAAAGATATCAATTAATTCAGAAAAAGGGTCTTCATATCGGTCAGTTCTATAACTTTCTTGATTTTCCTATATATCAATTACATAGTTTATGCCAAGATGCTAGACTTATGTCACTCGTCTCATTCACCTCATTCTCTTCTAATAATTTATACATAGATCAATTATCCATATTTCTATTCTATACGAATTTGGATAGTACTGGTTTTTGGAATCCTCCAGTCGAAAATGATTGGATTTGGTCAAGTGTTTGCGGAGTTACAATTAGATTCACCACTAAATATATATGAGATATAATGAAATGATCTAATGCCAGTACAAACATCAATTATATCCTCAACATGCGATATAAGCCATAAGATAATATTACACATAATATTTGGGAAGGTCATATGCCCAAATTTTCTACTAAGTACTTTAAGTCGAAAGAAAGACTTTTTAATCGAGTCCTTATCAATACAATTTTTCCCCGTCTTTGGTAGTCATGAGAAAATTCTGGATTTAGAACATAGAGTAATATATGATATATTTGTTGGTATTCAAGATAATTAGACTCAATTTATCTTTGATGAGCTAAAAGATTTTTGGAATCGGTATCGACAATCGATCATATATGCTTCTTTTATTATGCCCTTATTAAAAGCAAAAGAAGTTCCAACTTATCTATCAACAATTGAGGAAATTCCAGTTAAGGAGGCAGCTAAAAAGTTCTTTTCTTTGATGTAACTTCCACAAGAACCACCTACTTTTTTCACTTTCAAAGAATGGAGAGAAAGGCATCAAGGACAACAAGTTCCACCGCAAGAGCATCATCACGAAGAATGTATTCGGAATATGCCGAAATACTCATCACACCAACATCAAACATTCAAAGGTATGACTTTTTCCAAGATGCAAATACTTCAAAATGAATCATTACGTGAAGTTGTTATTCATAATTAACAAATTTCATATTAAAATTGATTTGCTTTGGTAAATCAAATTGCGAATATGGAATTTGGCTTAGCGTCTCGTCTAGCAATGGTAGAGAAGACGATGATTACGTTTGCGCTTTTTTAAAGAAACTCTTACGATGCACTCGACCTCCAATGTTATCTCCACCATCATCTTTGCCCCCACCAGAAAAAGAATCTAAACAAGAGCACTCTAAAGAATCTAATGATGAAGAAGAGGAAGTGGAAGATAGAGAGGTGGAAAGCAAACCTAAAGAAGCAGAAAGCGATCCAAAAGACACTGATGCCTAATTAACATATTATAAAAAAAATACGTAAATATTAAAGCTTATATTTTGTGACATGGTTGTAGTATTGTTATGTAATGTGTTTGTGACTTAATGTATGAAACACTTTGTGATAACATATTGGTATGTGTTGTGAATATGATGCTTTAATCTTGGTTATATTTGTTGTATCTCCTTTATATGCACAGTTATATTCTCTTATATTGGTGTGTACATGCTATCTAAACCATGGAAATTTTTTACTACTATTTTTAGGAAAATAGTGTGTACATGCTATCAAATAATATCGTATTTTATTCCTTTTTTACAATGACAAAGTGGGTGAATACCTTCAGGGGAGATCATATATTAAAAGGGAGTTAAAAAATTTATTCTTAAGTACACTTTGTTATTGTCATCATCGTAAAGGGGGAGAATATTAGGAAATTCATTCTTTAATTCCGATGAAGACAACTACACAATCCGAACCATATAATATCGTTAGTTTATGAAGGAAAATGCCCAAGATGGACTCAACTTAAAGCATAAAACATAGATCGATAAAGATACAAGAAGAAAGAAGAGCATGTACAAAGAAAGGAGAAAAAGAAGTCAATACATGCACAGCTGACACAAGTTTGTCAGGCGTCTAGATATATTGCTAGATGTCTGATATCAGAATCAAAAAATAATCTGCATAATGGTCAAACGTCTGAAATTTTATCCAGATGTTTGGGTTTCCTCTCAGGCTAAAAAATATATGTCTAAAGAAGCATTCAGACGTTTGGAATAAAAATCAGATGTCTGACCTGGAGTTCGTCCTAAAAAATAATTGGCAACTGCCATATTTCGAATAACCACTTTCACTCCTCTTCACCATAACTTTTCAATACCAATCAAAACAACTCTTGGATGATACTAATGGCTACTACTCTCCAACTACCACTCTTCAACACTATTTAAGGCATCAACACTCAAGGAGAACATCACCTTTACACACAATTTGCATTTTATTACTTCTATACTCTATTATTAATACTCAAGCAATTCAAATCACTCATAACCATCTACTACTCTTCTATGTATATCTGCACTTCAAAGAAATTTTCACTCAAGAATATTTTGGAAGATTGTAATGATTAATCAACATTCCTATTATATAAGAACAAACATTTGACAAGAAATTCTATTGTAATTCAGCCTATTCCTCCGGGCGAAGCGAGGGTTTGTGATAGTAGAATACCGAAGGAGAGCTTCGGGACTGCACGTAGGATGGTAGGTCCGAACTAGTATAAAAAATCTGGTGTGTATTTACCTTAGTAGCATTTACTTTCCTATATTACTTTAGCATATACATTCATACTTGCCTATACATGATCCACTCATTAAGACTTTCACAAAGGATCTCATGAAAAGAGAACAAGAAGGGGCGCGAAAGAGGAGTGTTGAAAGGAAGAGGAATGTAACAACCCGTATTTCCCATGGATATTAAACTAACGAATTAAAGAACAATTAATCTTTAAAAGAAGAATTAAGGGAAACAAGTTGCGCCACTGCATTCGTCTCGTAATTCTACTCAAGATAAAGTCCGAGTTTGCGTAAATCAAACACCTTATGAAGAAGTTATAAGCCTTATAAGTTTGTATACGCTCAAGGAAGTATATATATATATACATATAAAATAATTCCAGAAGTCAAAACAGGTCTAAAATTTGAAATCAGCCAAAGGGAAGTGGGCGGAAAAATTCTCGCTCAACAGGTGTCGACCCATCCGGGGGTGTCGACATAGGTATCGACCCCCCTTAAGGGGAGTCAACATAGGAATCGACCCCTCTATAAGGGAGTCGACATAGGTGTCGACCCCCCCATAGGATGTCAACCCCTTTTCCAGATCTGGACAAAATTTCTAGACGACGTGTTTTGGCTGATGTGTCGCTCCCTGATTCGTTGTGTGATGTATTTTTCTGCTATGAACGATTTTGATGACTTCTAGACTAATCTGAAGGCTCTAAATCTCCCTATACACCTATAAAAAGACCGTTAAATATATTGTTTTCTCCACATGAGTTCATAAGAGTTTATATGATCCTAAAACCTGAAGTGACCTAGCCTCCATTCATCCTCTCCTAACTAGAAAATCATATCAAAACTAGTAATCGATTAAGAAGAACATCAAATCAAACGTCTACACCAAAGGATAGCTAATCAAATTCAGAAATCAGCTCCCAGAATTCAAGACCATTTTGTAATTTGTAAGTTCATGTTACTTTCAGAAATAAAAGTTAATTGTAATTCTGACATTGTACTAAATATGAATCTGAGATTATGCCTATTTCTATCTGTCTTTCTATATCCATTGGATCTTTCTCATTGATAATATTATATCCATTCTTTGTCTCTTCTTTCCTTCTTCCCTTTTTGTTTTTATAGCCAGGCTACTGCGAGCCTGAGCCAAATCTCATAAGAGATGAACGTACGTTGGAAATAAAATTGGGCATAATATATGATTTGAACATGACCAACGCTAAAATTGGGCACAATATAAGATTTTGACTTGACCAGTGCTAAAATAGGACATAATATATGATTTGGATATGACCAGCGCTAAAATTTGGAAAAGTATTAAATTATGTATAATTGAGCATAACTGATTTGAGGACATAACACATGTTGTATTTAAAACATAAAGTGTATCGAACATATGATTTGCGGCATAAAGTATATTGGACATATGACTTGGGTTATGGGGCGTAAATTGAACTATAAACATGTAAGTCATAGTACATGTTGTGGTTTAAGACCTAAAATTTGGCGCTAATATATATATGATAGTTTATGACTTGGAAGAAGGAGATTATTGTGTATAGTGATATATGGCTTAGGCATGAAAACCTATAGTAAGATAGGGATAACTGTCAAATGTGAACACGCCTAAATTGAGATTTTGGGTAATTGGCATGCACTGTAATTAGAGGCTATAATTTGGCATAGTTTATACTGTGAATCATGATTGGGGGTTTTTGGGAGAATATTTTTTACGGTGCAATATGACTAAAACCTTAGGGCGCGTGCTACATTGTGATTTTTGAAACATGACTAGATTTGTGAATTTGGGATAATTAGCATATAAAATCTAAACCTGGACATGTATGGTAAATATGCTAAAATATAAACATGTCTAACCCGAGGTTAGATTGAGTTGCGGTGTAAAACTGCCCGAAACCGCCCGACACATCTAGTAACCGCAACAGCACCTATCTAGTGTGAGAGGTTAATGCATCGTGCCCAAGAAAAACCCGAGGTTAGATAAAGTTGTGGTGTAAAACTGCCCGGAACCGCCCGGCACATCTAGTAACCAATATGACATGATGAATGGGTAGGGTTAAGTTAAAACAAGAGAGAAACACTTAACCAGTATAACAGGATGTGTGGTAGGGTTAAGTTAGCACAAGAAGGCAACACTTAAACAATGTAACACGACAAGTGGGTAGGTTAAGTTAACTTGAATTGATTGATGACACTTAACCAATACAGCATGATGACCGCGAGGGGTTAAGTTAATAAGATACACATAACCAATGTAACCTGATGAATGAATGGAGTTAAGTTAATGGGGAATACTTAACCAATATAGCATAATGAATGAACGGGGTTAAGTTAATAGGAAACACTTAACCAATCCAACATGACGAGTGAGAATGGTTAATAAGAAACACTTAACCAATTTGACATGTTGAGTGGGTGGGTTAAGTTAACATGAATAGACAACACTTAACCATTAAATAAACATGTTTGAATCAGTGGGAGGGTTAAGTACATATCGGGTTGGTGGGTAATATTAGTAAATACTGGCCCACAAACTTAACCATTAAGTAAACATGTTTGAACCAGTGGGAGGGTTAAGTACATATCGGGTTGGTGGGTAATATATGTAAATATAGGCCCACAAACTTAACCAGTAAGAAACCCTAGTAACAGGGGCCCATTTCGGAAGTAACCCACATAGATGTATCAAGGTACCCTTAAACTAGGCAGGATGGGGCACGATTACTAGGCTGATTATAACCGGTCAAAATAGCGGCAGAGGGTACGTCAGTGTAGGTTCCGATGGATTAAAGACGTGCACGTTCTCCAGAGTGGGAAAAAGCAGGCGCTGGGTACTAGAAGTCATACACTATGCATCTTGAATCGTGTCAAGTTGCTATCATAAGGATTGACACACCTTATGGTCGGACCAGCACAGGGTATCTACACGCAAGAGAGGGCCGATTGACACAGACACATGGCACATTAATACAAGTAGGGATCCGATCGATAAGGTAGTAAGGGTACATCTAACATCTTCATGGCAATTAGGTTAATTAAGGTAAAATCCTCATATTGGATGTACACCTGAAGGCTACCACAATTGCGGGGATTGGGATAACGTTGTAATATTATCATTTTACACAGATTACTAGTTGGGATACTAGCTAGGCGGTGCAGAGATATAAAAATCATAATAACAAGGTAGTAGCAAAGTAGAGAAAGAGTAGAAGCGCATTCAGTTTATCTTGCCCTATCATATCTATGCTAATCGTATGTTATCTTGTTATCCTTGTTATCATGGTATTGTCTTATATTCAGTTTATTCTTGTCATAATGCTTTTTCCTATTTATATGTTGAAAGTCACTGGACTTACCAGACTTATGTCTGACCTAGTTTGTTTCGCCTCTTTTCTTCCGTTCCCCCCCTAAGGATCACAGGGAAGAAATGGTACCACTTAGCTCAGTTTTCTTTCCAAGCTCGAAGATAGTCGATGTATTGCTTTGGACTCTCTCTTCCACTTCTATGGCTGGTTCATGCTTTATTGGGGAATATCATTGTTATATTTTTATGCTTCTTTTGTACTTGGAAGTTTTTGAATCAAGACAGAAGTTCTATGTATTTTTTTTAAGTATGATTGAGACAATTGTTGTAAAAGATTGACTGAACCACCTTGTTTATAAAATGAATTTATTTTCCACTGCTTTCTTTGTCTGTCTTGTAATTTATCTGCATCTTTTACCTAAAACGCTCCACCAAAGTTAAGACATTCCCTTTGTAAGTGACCATAACGGAGGTGGGGTGTTACACTTGGTATCAGAGCTGAAGGTTACTAGATCAGATAAAAGATTTGAAAAATTAATTTCAAAATGGTTTTAAAAGAAGAATTTTCAAAAGAAAAGTTTTGTTTGAAAGGCATATTCCCCAAATCCATATGCACTATCTTCTGATCCTCTGTTTGAATCCTTGTTTCCTTCTTTCCTGAGTCTCCGGGGCTCCTGGCTTTCTGGGATGTAACCTCATCGCGGCACGGTTTCGTAGGCTTGATGAGACTACGACACCTGTCGAAGGGCGAAGAAGTGCCCAACCTCCATCCATAGTCGCAGTAGTTTCACTTGCGGCTAATTCTGTTCCAAGCTTTGTAGGGTTTTCCGTGCGATGGAGGCAGCTTTCAAAGACTTGTCAACAAGTTACACAAGGATGGCAAAGAAGAGAATGAGGGAGTTTGGCTAAGGAACACAACCCAAGGATGAGGAACTCATGGATATAGACTTGGTTCACAAAGGAGGTAAAAAGAAAGTGGTGTAAGTGGAAGAACCGCGGGAGAAGAAGGGAAGGAAGAATAGGAAAACCTAAGACAAGAGGAAGCGTATTTATAACGGGTCATAGAATTAAGGAGAAGGGCAAGAACTAAGGACTGGATTTTCAGGGGGCCAAGTGCATGCTCTCGCCGCCAACGTACCTGAGAGAGAGGTAGAAAATTTTCTGCTGAAAAAGTCTAGTTTTTCTTTTTGATCATCCTGCTAGTACTCTTTTGATTTTAGCGCTTCACATTCGTTTATATCTGCTTCCATAGTTGAGTCTCTGCACCCTAGATCTTGTATAGTAGAGGATCTTGTTATTGTCTCAAATCCAATTGGTGGTTCGGCTCATTTATCTTTGGTTTGTAAGGATTAGAGAATAGCTATATTAAGTATTGAGTTTAAGTGTAATGCTTATGTTTTCGGGTTTCATGGGCTTTGGGTTGATTCTAGACATGGATTGGTTAGCTAGTAATTGTGAAAGGAGGGTAGTTAGATTTTCGACTTGCCTCTGGAATACCCTCGAAATTTCATGCGATCCTAAATGATCAGTTTGTCCTAGCTACCCAGAATCACTTGATGCATCTATCAACGATTTGAAATCCGTTAGAGTAGTCCATGAGTACACAGATGTTTTTGATCAGGTCAGGGGTTTATCCACTAAAACTCGAGAAATACTTCCTTATATATCTAGTTGACAATGCAAAACTAGTTGCATTACCTGTACGACACATGAATCCAAGGGAAAGGAAGGGCTCAGTAAACAAGTAAAAGAGTTACTTGAAAAGGGGTTCATAAGGCGAAATATTTCTGAATGTGGTGCTCCAGTCGTTTTCGTTACAAAGGTGGATGGTTCGCTTCGCTTGTGCATAGATGATATTTTGGAATGAGGAAGAACATGCTTTGCATCTAAGGGAAGTCTCGGATACCCTCCAAGCGCATCAACTTAAGTCGAAGTTCTCCAAAAAATGTCATTTTTGGAGAGAAGAAGTAAGGTTTCTAGGACATGTGGCGCCCAAAGAAGGGATAGCAATAAATCCCGCAAAAGTAGTTGTGGTGCCAGATTGGAATGTCCCAAGGAATGCAACAAAAGTAAGAAGCTTTCTTGGACTAGCGGGCTAATATAGGAAGTTAATTAAGGACTTTGCGAAGGTATTAGCCCCACTTACAAGATTGACGGAGATGAATCTAATCATCTTAGTATATACACTTGGTAACATGGTTAGCATTTGTTTATTTTCAAGAGATAGTTCTGGGTGTGTTAGCATGACATGGCAGAAGTTGTAGTGCCAAATATACTATAAGAAGAAAAGGTGGAATGAGAGGCGATAGTGAAATGAGTTCCAACACACATTCTGGAAACAGAAATTAAGAAGCTACGCAGTTGTGAAGTTAAGACAGTCAGAGCAATATGGAATGGAGCTCAAGAAGATGCGACTTAGAAGACTGAAGACTAGATATGCGCGTCATACCCTTTTTGAGGGTATATCCTTGCTTCCTCTTTTTCTGTAAAGTTTATTTGCATGCTAGTCTTTATCTTTTAAGTACATCCTCTCAATCCTATCCTCGATCCTTAGGTAGATGCCAATGGATGTAAACATGTGTTTGAAATATGTTATGATTGGTGGATGCAAGTGGATGTAAATGTTTGCTAGTGGTTGCTCGTGGATGCATATACACAGATTAGGCACTAGATCGGCTCACTCACTTTCATATTGCATATGCATGAGTGAATTTTTATATATATGAATTGAAACTTGATGTGTTATCATATGGATGTTGCATTTGTATGAATGATTATGCACTCATGTAGAAGCTATAAAGTACGATTAGGAATAATTGCATACATGATGGACTCATGGCACTAACATGATTCGCATTAAGGAGGTCAACTAAAATAGTAGACTGCCTGATTTTGCATTAGATAAGGACATCTAAACACACTATGCATGTGATCATGAAAGCATTAGAAATCTTTTAAGGACAATGGACGCCTATGATTGAATGGTTGAGTAGATAGATGTTGGATGTTAGGATACATTCTCCTTGACTTGGAGATTTCGAGGAAGAAATCCTTTAAAGCAGGGGAGAATGTAACACCCCGTATTTCCTGTGGATATTAAAGTAACAAATTAAAGAATAACTAATCTTTAAAAGAAGAATTAAGGGAAACAGGTTGCACCATTGCGTTCGTTTCGTAATTCTTCTTGAGATAGAGTCCGAGTTTGCGTAAATCGAACATTGTATAAAGAAGTTACAAGCCTTAGAAGTTTGTATACGCCCAAGGAAGTATATATATACATATAAAATAATTCCAAAAGTCAAAACAGGTCTAAAATTTGAAATTAGCGAAAGGGAAGTGGGCGGGAAAATTCCCGCTCAACAGGTGTCGACCCCCCTAGGGGGAGAAGACTTATGTGTCGGGCCCCCCTTAATGGGAGTCGACATAGGAGTCGACCCCTCTTTAGGGGAGTCGACATAGGTGTCGACCCCACCTACAGGGTGTCGACCCCTTTTCCAGATCTGGACGAAATTTCTGGACGACATGTTTTGGCTGATGTATCGCTCCTTGATTCGCTGTGGTATGTATTTTTCTTCTATGAACGATTCTGATGACTTCTAGACTGATCTGAAGGCTCTAAATCTCCCTATACACCTATAAAAAGACCACTAAACCTATTGTTTTCTCCACACGAATTCATAAGCGTTTATATGCTGCTAAAATCTGAAGTGACCTAGCCTCCATTCATCCTCTCCTAACTAGAAAATCATATCCAAACTAGTAATCGATTAAGAAGAACATCAAATCAAACGTCTACACCAAAGGACAGCTAATCAAATTCAGAAATCAGATCCCAGAATTCAAGATCATTCTGTAATTTGTAAGTTCATGTTATTTCAGAAATAAAAGTTAATTGTGATTCTGACATTGTAATAAATCTGAATCTAAGATTATGCCTATTTCTATTTGTCTTTCTATATCCATTGGATCTATCTCATTGATAATATTATGTCCATTCTTTGTCTCTTCTTTCCTTCTTCCCTTTTTTTTATAGCCAGGCTACTGCGAGCCTGAGCCAAATCTCAAAAGAGATGAACGTATGTTGGAAATAAAATTGGGCATAATATATGATTTGAACATGACCAGCACTAAAATTGGGCATAATATATGATTTGGACTTGGCCAGCGCTAAAATTGGACATAATATATGATTTGGACAGGACCAACGCTAAAATTTGGAAAAGTATTAAATTATGTATAATTGGGCATAACTGATTTGTAACTGATTTGAGGACATAACACATGTTGTATTTAAAACATAAAGTGTATCGAACATATGATTTGCGGCATAAAGTATATTGGACATATGACTTGGGTTATGGGGCGTAAATTGAACTATAAACATGTAAGGCATAGTACATGTTGTGGTTTAAGACCTAAAATTTGGCACTAATATATATGATAGTTTATGACTTGGAAGAAGGAGATTATTGTGTATAGTGATATATGGCTTAGGCATGAAAACCTATAGTAAGATAGGGATAACTGTCAATTGTGAACACGCCTAAATTGAGATTTTGGGTCATTGGCATGCACTGTAATTAGAGGCTATAATTTGGCATAGTTTATACTGTGAATCATGATTAGGGCTTTTTGGGAGAATATTTTTTACGGTGCAATATGACTAAAACCTTAGGGCGCGTGCTACATTGTGATTTTTGAAACATGACTAGATTTGTGAATTTGGGATAATTAGAATATAAAATCTAAACCTGGACATGTATGGTAAATATGCTAAAATATAAACATGTCTAACCCGAGTTTAGATTGAGTTGCGGGGTAAAACTGCCCGGAACCGCCTGGCACATCCAGTAACCGGAACAGCACATATCTAATGTGAGAGGTTAGTGCATCATGCCCAAGAAAAACCCGAGGTTAGATTGAGTTGTGGTGTAAAACTGCCCAGAATCGCCCGGCACATCTAGTAACCAATATAACATGATGAATGGGTAACGTTAAGTTAAAACAAGAGAGCAACACTTGACCAATATAACAGGATGCGTGGAAGGTTTAAGTTAACACAAGAAGGCAACACTTAAACAATGTAACACGACAAATGGGTGGGTTAAGTTAACTTGAATTGATTAATGACACTTAACCAATACTGAATGATGAATGCATGGGGTTAAGTTAATAAGATACACTTAACCAATGTAACCTGGTGAACGAATAGGGTTAAGTTAATGGGAAATACTTAACCAATATAACATGATGAATGAATGGGGTTAAGTTAATAGGAAACACTTAACCATACCAATATGACGAGTGAGAATAGTTAATAAGAAACACTTAACCAAAATGACATGATGAGTGGGTGAGTTAAGTTAGCATGAATGGACAACACTTAACCATTAAATATACATGCTTGAATCAGTGGGATGTTTAAGTGCATATCGGGTTGGTGGGTAATATTAGTAAATATAGGCCCACAAGCTTAACCATTAAGTAGCATTTTCGAATCAGTGGGAGGGTTAAGTACATATCGGGTTGGTGGGTAATATTAGTAAATATAGGCCCATAAACTTAACCAATAAGAAACCCTAGTAACGGGGACCCATTTCAGTAGTAACCCACATAGATGTATCAAGGTACCCTGAAACTAGGTAAGGTAGGGCACGATTACTGGGCTGATTATAAGCGGTTAAAACAGCGGCAGGGGGTATGTCAGTGTAGGTTCCGGCGGATTACGGACGTGCACGTTCTCCAGAGTGGGAAAAAGAAGGCACTAGGTACCAGTAGTTATACACTGTGCATCTTGAATCGTGTCGGGTTGCTATCATAAGGATTGATACACCTTATGGTGGGACCAGCATAGGGTATCTACATGCAAGAGAGTGCAAATTGACACAGACATATCGAACTTTAATACATGTAGGGAGTCGTTCGATAGGGTAGTAAGGGTACATCTAATATCTTCATGGAAATTTGGCTGACTGAGGTAAAATCCTCATACTAGATGTACACCTGAAGGCTACCACAATTGCGGGGATTGGGATCACATTGTAATATTATCATTTTACACAGATTACTAGTTGGGACACAAGTTAGGCAGTGCAGAGATATAAAAATCAGAATAGCAAGGTAGTAGCGAAGTAAAGAAAGAGTAGAAGCACATTCAGTTTATCCTGCCTTATCATACCTATGCTAATCGTATGTTGTCTTATTATCCTTGTTATCAATGTATTGTCTTATATTTAGTTTATTCTTGTCATAATGATTTTGCCTATTTATATGCTGAAAGTCACTGGACTTACCAGACTTATGTCTGACCTAGTTTGTTTCGCCTCTTTTCTTCCGTTCCCCCCCAAGGATCACAGGGAGGAAATGGTACCACTTAGCTCAATTTTCTTTCCAAGCTCGAAGATAGTCGATGTATTGCTTTGGACTCTCTCTTCCGCTACTATGACTGGTTCATGATTTATTAGGGAATATCATTGTTATATTTTTATGCTTCTTTTATACTTGGAAGTTTTTGAATCAAGACAGAAGTTCTATGTATTGTTTTTAAGTATGATTGAGACAATTGTTGTAAAAGCTTGACTGAACCACCTTGTTTATAAAATGACTTTATTTTCTGTTGCTTTATTTGTCTGTCTTGTAATTTATCTGCATCTCTTACCTAAAACGCTCCAATAAAGTTAAGGCATTCCCTTTGTGGGTGACCATAACGGAGGTGGGGTGTTACAATGAACGAATTTTTTGTTGCTAAAGAAACATTTGAAATAGAACAGTAAATAAAGACGTAAGTCTTTAAAATCAAACTTAATATGCGAATTTTTTTCCAAAAAAAGGATTATAAAGCAAGTGCATAGAATTTAGTTATTGAATAATTGCATACAACTATGTGAAAATTCAATGTATAATTGCAGAGGCTTATGCAATTACATCCAAAAATTACATAAATGTCTACAAGTATTCAGTAAATAAATGCAGATATTTCTGCAATTTTTTGAAAATATTATGGAAATTTAAGCTATTTTTCAATGAATAATTGTAGAAATATCTGAATTTTAGGGTACAACTTTATGAATATCTTTAATTATAGGGACTTAATTTACATAATTTTTTTTGTCAAGCATAATTATTTTATTTTAAAATTTAATAGGGACATTGGCCAAATTATGCTTTTGACATAAGCATTTTAATTGAGTTGTTACAAATAATTACTTTTGTATTATTTATTTTGTAACTAAATTATTAAGTAACATAACTAAAAGGGCAATTTTATTTAATCACAATGAATTTAATAAAAAATAATATTAAAAAAATAGAAAGATAATGGAAGAAAATGATAATGAGTCTCGAAATTAAAATATATGAATATGCTGAAATAAAATAGAAATCAAATGGCGGTTAGATTGTTGGGAAAGGTGGTAGGTAAGATGATGGGTAGGCAGGTGGGTAGACACGTGGACGGGTCGCTAGAACTATTGGTAATCTATCATGTGTTAAAAATATTATATCTCCACTACATGGGTGTTAATAGGACATGACAGTCTGTTGTACGACTTGGCCCATACGAAAATAAGTTCCTTTGAAAATGTTCGACATTTTCTTTTGTTTGATCAGTTGTTTGGCTTATACGGATAATGTCTGAGCCTACTTCTCATTCGGTCCATGTACGTCTAAGGACAGTACATGTACACCATTCTATCTAGTATGGTCCACTCGGTTAACACCCTATCAACCGTACTTATCCCAAGTGTTGTCATATTCCATAAAACTGGATTATTTTTTCCCATAAATCTTGAGTAGTGATGTACTTCAATAATTTGAAAGTTTGTAAATTACTTCACATAGGAAGTCAGATCCTTGAAGGTTATAGACGTGCAAGCATACTATACACTTTTATCAGAGGCGAGACTATGACTAGCACAATGGCCGTTTGAGTCAGCGTAGAATTTCTTCAAATTCATGGATATATTATATCAACAATTTATTATCTTCTCATAAGTTTTTGTTCTCCTAGGAACTTTAGGAGATAAAGATGAAGGTGGAGGTTTCAGTATGGCCTGTTTTGGCGATTTCATGTTGACATCTTTAAGTGGAGTATAAATATATCATATCCCAATGTTGTATCGAATGGTGTATTGATGAATTGTTCTTAAGTAGGAGAAAAGAACTGTTTCCCTCTAAGTCTCGATCTATTCTTATTCTTCTACGTCGTCAGTCTGAAAGCTCTATTTAGAACTGTAAATGGATGCAAGACGATATAGATACTACTATATCCATTTCCGAAAATAAAAATCTATATTCGTTTCTGACATCTGCGGATACCAGTTTAAAATATTTGTACCCATCTTAAAGAATACGGATATCTGAAAATATACGTATTTGAAAAAGTACCAAAAATAGCCAAAAATAAAACAATAAAAATTTACAAATGCATTACTCACATGTAAATTTGACTCATATTTTGTTTTAAAGTGAATATTTCTAATTAAAAGTTACAAGTTCCTAACACTGAAGTGTAACTCAAACCAGAACCTTTTGTAGCATTTCTGAAACGTTGTCTTTTCTCTGAATTTTTCATGAAGCTCTCTAACAAGCCCATAACTTTTCATAACGCACCAGAAATGATGCAATAGGTGTTTTGTGCCTAAAACCATTATGAGCTATCATAGATCTTTCCATAATGCACCAGAAACGCTGCAATACCTGTTTTGAGTCTAAAACCAATATAAACTACCATAGATCTTTTCGTAACGCTTTATAAATGCTGCATTTTTTGTTTTAACATTCGTATTGATGTTGTGATAGCCCGTTACTTCCCCGGTAAGGAAAGCACCGATTACCTTGAGAACAACACACAAACGAACGCAGACAGAAGAACATTTCATTGTATATTACAACAATTCCATCAGAATACAAGAATATACAGAGTATAAATTAATAAATATTACACAAAAAATATCAGAGATTACAATACATTACATAGCAGCGGAAAAATAATACAAAACACAACCAGAAGTAATAAACGGATACAGAGCTTTCCGAGTATCGTTCCAGCTGTAAATCAGGATCCTGTGAATATAAATCTGCAAAACCCAAAACTACTAGCTGCCCGTGCGGAAAACAGGGGCACCCAGAGTTTAGGTTAAAACAATAAACTCCAGGTCAGTCATGGGACTAGTGTGAGAACTAAAACAGTTATTAATCTTTATTTTTAAAGTTAGGTAAATTAAGGGACCACGCCGTATAACACGGAATGGGTTTCCTCCCAAGAATACCAGTGCATAAAACAACAGGGCAATGCTAAATAAAGAACAATGAAGCTGTTATAAGACCCAGGTCCCATCACATAATGCAACGCAAGTCGGAGGATAGGGTTATACCTTATAACAGCCAAAGAATGATTGATACGTGAAATTTTATCTTTTGATTCTTAATCAGACTCCAACCATAAATTAGTAAGAGAACGATTCCCTAAGTATTAACCCCGAAGGCCGAAACCAACATCAGACCAATACCCAGGAAACCACCCATCTTAACTAGTTTCCAGTTAGTTTCTAATTTTATATACAATCATAAATATCAATCGTAGACGGCATGGGTACCATATATCACGTCGCCATACTAGGCTCTACAATCAAAACCGGAAATGTCACGTACTTGGAAGTTGGATTTCCATCTGTGAACCGAGGAAAAAGATAGTCCTCTACAGATTCGAGACGCTCTAGCCGTGTCTCAGGTCAGAGCTCGAGTGACCTTTGGATCGTCAGGGCCGGTCCACCGATGTGGATTAAAATGCCTGAACACTGTGTTTCCCCACCCTTTGGGGTGTCAATGAGTCAACAAATGACTCCATCGGCTTCACATAGTCACCGGTATGTAACACCCCACGTCCATTAATGTCACTAACAAAGGGAATGCATTAACTTCCATGGAGGTTATAGGTGAATATAGAACAGAAAAATTACAACAAGACAGATAGTACATAGTACTTGGAAATCTAAAACTTCATTTTATTGTAGCGGAAATTAAACATGTTTGTTACATCATAAAACCATAGATCATAACCAAGTACAATATCCATCTTCATAAAAACAAAATACATAATCCCATTACATAAATAGCCATTAAAAAGATAACAAGTTGGACTTTACTTCAACGGTCCAAGCTTTCCAAAGAGAGATGAAGCAATTCAATCAAACTCCACTAGAGCTGGGCCCAACCTGAGGACCTGGAGGGGGAAAAAGGATAGAAATAGAGGGGGTCAGACATAAAGTCTGGCGAGTATGATAATTCTAACAATACTATTATCAAAATAACTAGACTAAGGCTTAAGCTGGAAGACAAGTAAATGTCTATGAACTCTTAGGAAGATAAAGATAGCGTTTAAGATAACGTTAAAGATAAGGGTAAAGGCACACCTAATTACTAACGAATGATTACTACACTGCACCGCACATTACTACACTGCACCGCACCAGTCACCCTATTGTTTGATCCCACTTGCTTCACACAGAAACTTTATAAATAGCCTTACGTACCCCTAGCTGATTACATAGGTGACGTCTGCCCCTATCTCCACTAGGTGTACCCCACTACCCACTTTCGATCGGCTCCCTACTCGTAGATACACGTGCTGGCCCCACAGTGGGGTGTATCACTCCCCTAAAGTGGCAACCCGACACAACTTGAGAATGCACGGCTTATACCTACACGATGCAACAACGTCTTATCTACCAGCCCGGGTCCACACACGCATATGAAACCCGTTGGACTTGCGTTGCCACCGCTCCCCGTTTTGGCCTCTTACAGTCGAACCCAGCATGCGTGTCCCGTCCTCGACTTGGGTCGAGCCCACAAAGATACGTTTGGGATACTAGTCGAAATGGGCCCCCACAAGCTACCCACCTAAGCTTGTCACTAGTATATCCCACTTAACCCTCTTAGTCATGTTCATTTACATGTGTGTTTGGTTAAGTCTTACTAATCGTATTTCACATGCCACTAAGGGCACCCCCTAGATTCCTCATGCCACACAAGGCACCTACTTAACCCCCATGTCCCACCTTACATGTTTATCTGGTTAAGTATTTCTTAATTCATTCAGGCCATAACCTCATAAAGACCTCTCACATTAGACTGGCATTTATGGCAGCTGGATTTGCTGGGCGGGTCCGGCAGTCTTACACCATAAAAGAGTCTAACCTCGTGTCTTTACAACCGTTATGCTTTAGTTTAGGCCTAGGACTTCTCACATTGGGCTGACATTTGTGACCACTGGATTTGCCGGGCGGGTCCGGGCAGGTTTACGTCACAAACGAGTCCAACCTCGTGTCCTAAGCATTGATTAACACTTAAAATCTTTTACCCCAGTTTTAATAATTCCCTATTCAAATTATTAATTAAGTCAACTTTTAATGATGTCCATAATTGACTCAATTATGGCCATCCACTTATGGCATGCAAAATCATATCAATTGCACCCCAACTTTTTAATATTAAATCCTTAATATTACCCCTACCCCACGTTTATACGTTCGCTTATTCAACGCATAATATAGGCTAGACTTGTATAGTCTAACACCTAGCACAAAGTTAAATTATCACAACATATAGACAATTAAAATAAATCTAATCATAATAGGGGTGAAACTTGCATAAACTACACATGTTAAGGATCAAAAAGTGCCAACTTGTTAAATGTCTCAATTTATATGATATGATCATAGCCCAAATCTATACATAAACTTGCATATGGGGTTTTTAGGCAACATAATGATGGTGTGAACTAGCATAGGATATCACATATGTCATAGCATAATTCTAGATGTCATAATAGATGTCTTGGCATATGTTCATAACTTTTCTAATCAATCTAACTTGCATATGTGACTTGTCATATAGATCAACATAACCCAAACATGATGATTTAATTAATATGAACTAACTAGCATAGATGGTAACATCATGGCCTTTTTAACATGTATGATTCATCACAACTTAGCATAGAAACTTTCAACATACATAACATCATCATAGCATGATTTACAACATATAAGATATCATCATCACATAACATTGGATTTACAATATACATGATAGCAAAAAGGGTTTACAACAACATATATGATAATTCACATCATCTACTCATAATCCATTCATAACTCAACCTAATTAAAATGATAATAATCTTGTTAAGATCATCATACTCACTATTTAGAGAAGAAAAGAGAGAGTTTTGCTTTGCTTTAGAATTAGAATTGAATTTGCTTTTCTTCTTTCTTAGTTGGCGGCGACTCCATTGATTTCCATGGCGACGGTAACTATTCTATTTTAATTAGGTTTAGGGTTAGCATTAGGATGTATTTATAGGTGTAGGAAGTTATTTAGGACCATTAGATTAACCCTGAACCATGAGAACCAATCAAATGCAAAATCTGCATTTGAGCGAATCGGCCCACGGGTTGACAGCCAAACACCCTGGATTAACCCCTAGTCGACCCAGCGAGGCTCGGGTCGACCTCAAAAATGGGCCGGTTCGGTTATTCCCCCTCCCAATTCGCTGTTTTGAACTTTTTCACATATTTATTTATTTATTTTTTAATTTATATATATATATATATATATATTTCTCTGCGCAACCCATTTCACTTAATTCTTTTCTAAAAATTAAGTATACTTTAATTTGTGAATTTTAATGTTATAAAATTACGGGGTGTTACATTCTCCCCTCCTTAAAGGATTTTGTCCCCGAAATCTCCAAGTCCAGAAGAATGTATATCCTACCATCTAATCGTCCATCTACTCAACCATCAAACACCAACATCCATTGTCCTTAAAAGACTTCTAATGCTTTAATGTTTATATGCACAGTGTGTGTATATGTCCATATCTAATGCAAAATTAGGCGGTCTACTGATTCAGTCGACCTCCTTAGTGCAATTCATGATAGTGCCATGCGTCCAATATGTATGCAAAAGATTCCTAATGATACATATTAATTCTATGTGCGTGCACAACCATCCACCCGAATGCAGCAACTATATGATAATACAACCATTATACATCCATTTTATTAAATACATCCATATATATGCAATATGCAATATTAAGTGACTGAGCCGATCTGGTGCCTAATAGTGTGTGTATATGCATCCACGAGCAACCACTAGCAAACACTTGCATCCACTTTGCATCCACCATACATAACATGTCTCAAACACATGTTTCAACCATAGGATTATCCTAACTAAATGTCAAAGATACTAGCGAGAGGATATACTGAAGATAAGATAAGTACAAGCTAAGCGATAAAGGAGAAATTAAAGAACATACCCTCAAAAAGAAAAGGGTATCGTGAACGCATCTTCTCTTCCGTCTCCCAAGTAGCGTTGCTCTCATCATCTCCCCATTGCACTTTGACTAGTCTGACCTCTCGATTCCTCAACCTCTTGATCTCCGACCCAAGAATGCGCGTAGGAGCTCGTCGAATTGTCGCATCACGCTCTATCTCCACCTCTCTAAGCAAGCTCGGCTCTACCACTTCCGCAGTCTCGTGCAATCACTTCCTCAAATGTGACACATGGAATACGTCATGTACACCACTAAGTCTCTCGGGCAACTCCACTCTATACGCCATCCGTCCAATCCTCTCCTTAATAGGAAACGGCCCTACAAACCTTGGTGCTAATTTCCCAACGGACCCAAAGCGAACAACGTTTCGTAATGGATACAATTTGACAAAGACCATGTCCCCAACTTCAAACTCGAGATCTGTCCTCCTCTTATCCGCATAAGATTTCTGCCTATCTTGCGCTGCTTTCATCCTCCTTCGAATCAAGTCGATCTTCTCCGAAGTCTCCCTAATCATATCGGGCCCAAGTAAGATCTTATCCGTAGATTCCCACCAACATGTAGGTGAACGACAAGGTCGTCCATAAAGAGCTTCGAATGGTGCCATACCAATGTTGGACTGAAAGCTGTTATTATATGCGAACTCCACCAATGGAAGATGCTCTTCCCACGTACCCCCAAAGTCTAGGATATATAGCCTCAACAGATCCTCTAGAATGCGATTCACCCTCTCGGTCTGGCCGTCCGTCTGAGGATGATATGCGGTGCTCAAACATAACTGAGTCCCTACCGCCTCTTGTAAGCTTCTCCAAAATTCGCTAGTGAAAATAGGATCGCGGTCGCTCACTATGCTAGAAGGAACACCGTGCAAACGAACTATTTCTCGAACGTGTACGGAGGCTAACCATGGAGCAGTCCTCTTACTCTTTACGGGAATGAAATGGGCGCTTTTAGTAAGTCTATCTACTATAACCCAAATTCCCGTATTACCCTTCCTTGATCGCGGTAACCCATCCACAAAATCCATCGAGACACTTTCCCACTTCCATAGTGGAACCTCCAATGGGTGAAGCAACCTACCGGGTTTCTTTTGCTCCGCTTTTACTTGTTGGCACACCAAGCATCTAGCGACATACTCGGCCACATCTTTCTTCATGCCGGCCAAAAAGTAAACTCTCTTCATGTCTTTGTACATCTTGTCCCCGTCGGGATGAATGGTCATCTTCGAATGATGTGCTTCGTAAAGAATAGTCTTCCTTAGGTCATCGTCTTTTGGTACACAGAGTCTACCGTCCCTACGTAACCAACCCTTATCGTCTAGGGTATACCTACGGAGATGGCTTGATGACTCCCCTCCTTTGAGTTTTTCTACTAACTCAACCAACCGCGGGTCGTCTTGCTGTGCCTCGCCAATCCATCCCAAAAGCGTAGGTATGACCTCCAAGGATGCTAGCAAACCGGGTACGAAGTCAACGGAAGGTCTAAAGTCAAACATCGAAATGAATTCTAAACTTCGCCGCTCAACAAACAAAGGACTTAAGGATAATCTTTTTCTACTTAAGGCGTCTGCCACCACATTACCCTTGCCAGGGGTATAGGCTATTTCGAAGTCGTAGGACGCTAAGAACTCCATCCACCTTTGTTGCCTTAAGTTCAAGTCCTTTTGAGAGAATAGGTATTTTAAAGATTTGTGGTCAGTGAATAGTTCGAATTTCTCGCCAAGAAGATAATGACGCCAAGACTTAAGCGCGAAAACGATAGCGGCCAATTCTAGGTCATGTGTAGGATAAATTTTCTCATGCGCTCTCAACTGCCTTCCACCATAGGCTATTACCCTACCCTCTTGCATTAAGACTGCGCCTAGTCCTGTCCCACAAGCATCAGTATAAACGGTAAACGGCTTACTCCCGTCTGGCAATACTAAGACTGGGGCTGAAGTCAAAGCTCTCTTCAAACGTTGGAATGCATCATCACAATCTACGTCCCATGTGAAAACCAGGTTCTTCTTCGTCAAGCGTGTCAATGGAGCTGATATCTTTGCGAAGTCTTTGATAAACTTCCTATAGTAGCCAGCCAACCCCCAAAAACTTCTCACTTCGGTAGCATTTTTGGGAACCTTCCAATCTTGGATGGCCACCACCTTCGCGGGATCTATAGCTATCCCTTCTTTGGAAACCACGTGTCCTAAGAACCGTACTTCCTTCCTCCAAAAGTGACACTTAGAAAATTTAGCTTAAGCTTATGCGCTCGAAGAGTCTCCAACACTTCCCTAAGATGTAGGGCATGCTCTTCTTCATCCTTAGAAAAGATCAAGATGTCATCTACAAAGACTACCACAAATTTGTTAAGGCACTCCCTAAACACCCTACTCATCAAATCAACAAAATATGCTGGGGCGTTTGTCAAACCGAAGGGCATCCCTAGCCATTCATAGAAACCGTCCGGAGTCCTAAAGGCAGTCTTGTCTATGCTATCCTCAGCCACTCTCAACTGATGGAAACCAGTGGCTAAGTCCAACTACGAAAACACTGAGGCGCCAACTAACTGATCGAAGAGATCGTCAATCCTCGGCAGTGGGTGTCTGTTCTTCTTAGTAAGTTTATTAAGTTCTCTATAGTCCACACAAAGTCTAAAGGACCCATCCGCCTTCGTGGCAAATACTACTGGAGCACCCCACTCCGATATACTTCGTCTTATGAACCCCTTCTTAAGCAACTCCTTCACTTGCTTACCGAGTTCCCTCCTTTCACGTGGAGCCATGTGGCGTACTGGCAAAGATACTGGTTTCGCATTATCCACAAGATATATTCGAAAATCTATCTCCCGCTTCGGAGGCAAGCCCTTCACCTCCTCAAACACATCCGAATATTCTCGGACCACTCTAACAGATCGTAGATTTTCCTCAAACGCGTCAAGCGATTCTAGATAACTTAGCATAACCGAATTTATAGGATTACAAAAGATTTCGAGAGTGTTGCCAAGGAGAGTCACGAGCCTAACTACTCTCCTTTCACAATCAAGAATGGCCCCATTTCTGGATAACCAATCCATTCCTAAAATTAGCCCATAGCCCGTGAAGCCCAACACATAAGCATCACATCTAAATTCAACGCTAAGTATGGAAATTTTCAAATCCAAACGCATCATAGACAAATAAGCTAAGCCCCCAATTGGATTCGAAACAACTAAGGGATCCTCTATTAAACTGGTGTTTAAGTGCAGTGATTCAACTAATGATGTAGAGATAAACGAATGTGATGCGCCCGAATCGAATAAGGTACGGACAGGATGATCAAACAGAAAAACTAAGCTTTCAACAGAAATGGTTCTACCTCGTTCTTGTAGCGGTGGGACCGCGAGAGCCTGAACTTGTCCCCTTGCCTGCCCTGGTGCCATAAGAGCCTGCACCTGTCCTCCCGAGGTAGCTCCTGCCCTCTGCCCCTTCTTTGGGCAGTCCTTCACTAAATGCCCCGCATCGCCACAATGAAAATAGCCTGTCTTCTTTTTCTTTCGGCAATCCTTGCTGAGATGGCCTGGGGTTTCACAGTTAAAGCACTTCTTCTTTCCCTTGCCATTATTGCCTTTTCCACCCTTCTTGTTTTGCTGTTGTGGTTTCTTCTGATCCCCCTTCTTCTCGGGTGCCTTATCAGCTTTAGCGCTTTTCTCCTCATGCGTGAGCGCCGTTTCTACTAACTTCTCAAAGGTGGCCCCCATCGGGATGTGGGTCATAGCCAACCCTTGCAATGGTTCATTCAAGCCATTCATGAACCTCAGCGCCTTCTTCTCCGGCGTGTTCACTAAGTCCAAGACAAACCTTGCTAACTGATTAAATTTATTGATATATTCTTTCACTGATGAGCTTCCTTGCTTCAATGTCAAAAACCTTTCCATATATAGATTTTCTTCCGCCCTTGAGAGAAACTTCGCCTCGAACCTACGTCTGAAATCCGCCAAAGAGTCAACAGGACGCTCCCCATTAGTGACCTCCCACCAAAACGAGGCCTCTCCCTTCATCAACCAAGCTGCTAAACGAACTCTCTTCCCTTCTTCTACTTCAAAGATTTCTAGCAATTCTTCCACCTCCTTAAGCCAATCTCTAGCTTCCACAAACGTTTCTAACCCTTGAAATGGTTTTCTACCCATAGCCTTGAATTCCTTGCACGTCTTTGCAAAAGTATCTACGCGAGGAGGAGGAGGAGGAACGGGTGCAACTGGTGGTGGAGGAACATTGGTTGGACCTGCAGCGGCCCTAGCCTCTAATAACCTCCTATACCATCCTGGTATCGTTACATCGTCGGGTAGATTAAGATCTTCAGCCATGCTGAAACGAAAAAGGAAAGATTCAGAATGGAGAATTCGAAAGATAAAGATATGGGCTATTGGGGATTATGTTTTTCTTAAAAACTTTTCTCTTTAAATTTCTCATCAAAACATGTTTTTGAAAGCACTTCTTCCAAAAATAACTATTTTTCTAAAGTATTTTTATCTGTTTTGGTAACCTTAAGCTCTGATACCACGTGTAACACCCCACGTCCATTAATGTCACTCACAAAGGGAATGCATTAACTTCCATGGAGGTTATAGGTGAATATAGAATAGAAAAATTACAACAAGACAGATAATAAATAGTACTTGGAAATGTAAAACTTCATTTTATTGCAGCGGAAATTAAACATGTTTGTTACATCATAAAACCATAGATCATAACCAAGTACAATATCCATCTTCATAAAAACAAAATACATAATCCCATTACATAAATAGCCATTAAAAAGATAACAAGTTGGACTTTACTTCAACGGTCCAAGCTTTCCAAAGAGATGAAGCAATTCAATCAAACTCCACTAGAGCTGGGCCCAACCTGAGGACCTGGAGGGGGAAAAAGGATAGAAATAGAGGGGGTCAGACATAAAGTCTGGCGAGTATGATAATTCTAACAATACTATTATCAAAATAACTAGATTAAGGCATAAGCTGGAAGAAAAGTAAATGTCTATGAACTCTTAGGAATATAAAGATAGCGTTTAAGATAACGTTAAAGATAACGGTAAAGGCACACCTAATTACTAACGAATGATTACTACACTGCACCGCACCAGTCACCCTATTGTTTGATCCCACTTGCTTCACACAGAAACTTTATAAATAGCCTTACGTACCCCTAGTTGACTACATAGGTGCCGTCTGCCCCTATCTCCACTAGGTGTACCCCACTACCCACTTTCGATCGGCTCCCTACTCGTAGATACCCGTGCTGGCCCCACAGTGGGGTGTATCACTCCCCTAAAGTGGCAACCCGATACAACTTGAGAATGCACGGCTTATACCTACACGATGCAACAACGTCTTATCTACCAGCCCGGGTCCACACACGCATATGAAACCCGTTGGACTTGCGTTGCCACCGCTCCCCGTTTTGGCCTCTTACAGTCGAACCCAGCATGCGTGTCCCGTCCTCGACTTGGGTCGAGCCCACAAAGATACGTTTGGGATACTGGTCGAAATGGGCCCCCACAAGCTACCCACCTAAGCTTGTCACTAGTATATCCCACTTAACCCTATTAGTCATGTTCATTTACATGTGTGTTTGGTTAAGTCTTACTAATCGTATTTCACATGCCACTAAGGGCACCCCCTAGATTCCTCATGCCACACAAGGCACCTACTTAACCCCCATGTCCCACCTTACATGTTTATCTGGTTAAGTATTTCTTAATTCATTTAGGCCATAACCTCATAAAGACCTCTCACATTAGACTGGCATTTATGGCAGCTGGATTTGCCGGGCGGGTCCGGGCAGTCTTACACCATAAAAGAATCTAACCTCGTGTCTTTACAACCGTTATGCTTTAGTTTAGGCCTAGGACCTCTCTCATTGGGCTGACATTTGTGACCACTGGATTTGCCGGGCGGGTCCGGGCAGGTTTACGTCACAAACGAGTCCAACCTCGTGTCCTAAGCATTGATTAACACTTAAAATCTTTTACCGCAGTTTTAATAATTCCCTATTCAAATTATTAATTAAGTCAACTTTTAATGATGTCCATAATTGACTCAATTATGGCCATCCACTTATGGCATGCAAAATCATATCAATTGCACCCCAACTTTTTAATATTAAATCCTTAATATTACCCCTACCCCACGTTTATACGTTCGCATATTCAACGCATAATATAGGCTAGACTTGTATAGTCTAACACCTAGCACAAAGATAAATTATCACAACATATAGACAATTAAAATAAATCTAATCATAATAGGGGTGAAACTTGCATAAACTACACATGTTAAGGATCAAAAGGTGTCAACTTGTTAAATGTCTCAATTTATATGATATGATCATAGCCCAAATCTATACATAAACTTGCATATGGGGTTTTTAGGCGACATAATGATGGTGTGAACTAGCATAGGATATCACATATGTCATAGCATAATTCTAGATGTCATAATAGATGTCTTGGCATATGTTCATAACTTTTCTAATCAATCTAACTTGCATATGTGACTTGTCATATAGATCAACATAACCCAAACATGATGATTTAATTAATATGAACTAACTAGCATAGATGGTAACATCATGGCCTTTTTAACATGTATGATTCATCACAACTTAGCATAGAAACTTTCAACATACATAACATCATCATAGCATGATTTACAACATATAAGATATTATCATCACATAACATTGGATTTACAATATACATGATAGCAAAAAGGGTTTACAACAACATATACGATAATTCACATCATCTACTCATAATCCATTCATAACTCAACCTAATTAAAATGATAATAATCTTGTTAAGATCATCATACTCACTATTTAGAGAAGAAAAGAGAGAGTTTTGCTTTGCTTTAGGGTTGAGAGAATTAGAAATGAATTTGCTTTTCTTCTTTCTTAGTTGGCGGCGGCTCCATTGATTTCCATGGCGATGGTAACTATTCTATTTTAAGTTTAGGGTTAGCATTAGGATGTATTTATAGGTGTAGGAAGTTATTTAGGACCATTAGATTAACCCTGAACCATGAGAACCAATCAAATGCAAAATCTGCATTTGAGCGAATCGGCCCACGGGTTGACAGCCAAACACCCTGGATTAACCCCTAGTCGACCCAGCAAAGCTCGGGTCGACCTCAAAAATGGGCCGGTTCGGTTATTCCCCCTCCCAATTCGCTGTTTTGAACTTTTTCGCATATTTATTTATTTAATTTTTAATTTATATATATATATATCAATATATATATATTTCTCTGTGCAACCCATTTCACTTAATTCTTTTCTAAAAATTAAGTATACTTTAATTTGTGAATTTTAATGTTATAAAATTACGGGGTGTTACACGATATGTCCAAGGCACCGCGCAATAGCAACAACCACATAAGTCAAACTCGTCAGGGCGTGTAAAACCACTGAGGCCACTTCTAGCTAGAAGGAAACGCATTTCCTCCCTGAGGTCCTCTCCCGTTTCTGGTCCAGTATCGGGGTGTGAGGCTCGCGAATCAACGCTATACAAAGCTATGCCCCACAGGACGTGCTTTGATCATCAACCACAAGACTTTTCTTTTCAACAGTAGCCTTGATCAATTGCCACTTAGGCATGCCACACAGGCAATTCAAGCTATGCAAGCGATATCAATCACACAGAATGAAATCCGATGTCAGACACACATCCATTTACAAGTCCATTCTGGGTCTGAACGAAACCGGAGGCACCTAGTACACCACATATCCATCGATCTCCAAGTACGTTTGGACGACCGCTAACTAATTCCCTCCTCTTGGGTGTACGGCCCAATCTAGATCATCGGTAATCACCCAAACGACGTGAAGACTTCCGGTCTTCGACCACCATCTTTATCCTCGACACTACGTCGAATCAGTAATTCAGAATGGGGTAAACCCGGTATTTCTGAATAACTCGCGTATATAATAAACAAGTGTTACACAAACACAACATACGCCTCATTCCAATTCATCAGTCACTAACCGTAAATCAACGAGAGGATAATTCCCCAAATATTACCCCCGAAGGACAAAATCAAGATCAGATCAATATCCAAGAAACCATTATGCTTAGCTAACCTACAGTTAGTTCCTAAATTTCACATTCTTAGGGAAAGGTTCCCATTAATTTTATCAAAGATAAATTCTTTTAAATTTATTCTTTAATCCTCTTTTGAATATTAATTCAAACTAGTCGGGATTAGCGAACCATACCGAAGTAATCATTTATTCTCTTTCCCAATCCCAACCTATTCATCCCATGAAGTAAAACTGGTAATACTTCATATCTAACACCATAGTGTTATCGGTAAATTCAATTACCATTTCACGTTCAAATCTAATTAAAGATTTAACTATCACCTGGAGCAAAACTAGTGATACTCCATTCTCGATGTTTTCAATCTAATTAAAGATTCATTAAAACTCCACTTAGTTTTAATCTTTAACTCGGTTAAAGAACCAATGTCATTTAAAACATTATTCACGATAAACCCACCTCACATTCCATTCTATTAGTTTCTAACCGTAAATTAGTAAGAGAACAGTTCCCTAAATATTAACCCCAAAGGCCGAAACCAACATCAGATCAATACCCAAGAAACCATTCAACTTAACTAATCTCCAGTTAGTTTCTGATTTTCTTAACTCGGTTGGGTCTAAGAACAGTATTATTGAAGATAACGTTCACGACAACCCAAAATCACATTCCATTAATTATCGGGTTAAAGAATAAGTGTTATTTAAAACACCGTTCACGATATACCCAAAAATCAATTCAAATTCAATTCCAATTAAATACCATTTAATTGGTACACTTCATTAAATCTAAATAAAAAGATTTAATCTTTTTCTCAACTAGGTTCAAAAATAGTGTTAATGAAGACACCATTCACGACAAACCCAAATCCCATTTGATATTAAATACAAGGCTCTGAAGAGAAAATATATCGGCTTATATTCAATATCAAATTCTATGACCAACAAATATCGTATTGGAAATTACGATATAAATATATCTTTCAAATTTCCATAACAATATCTGTATAATCACGAAATCCAACATCGAAATATTCCAAAGACAATTTCGATTCAGATCCACTCCAATTCAATTATTGGAAATTCTGGTTACTTTTAAAACCATTTCAAATCCACTTTATTTATTTTAAACATAAATAGAATTATAATTCTAGTTCAAAACTAGTTCATTTCGATAAAAATCTATTTTTATCTTTTCAAATATGGAATTTTTCATCCCAATTCTTCACAAATCATTTCTTATGATTTTACACAAATTATTGATATTTTTATTAATTTTATCTAATCCCGTATAGTCGATTTCCATCAACGGCCATCGAACTGCACTTACAACGACCTTTTCCAAATTTGATTTGGACATAATTCCAAATCCAACCGTTAGATTTCAAATCTCTAATATTCATTAGAAAGCTCTTTTTGATACGAACCCAACGGTTCAGGTTTTAGGAGTATCCGACGGTCGGATCTCCCGTAATATCCGTTCGAAGTCAATGGTCGAAATTCGTGAACTACCGCGGCGCGACGCGTGCTATTCAGGCCATTATATTATATTTATAATATATACTTCATCGATTTCCTTTTAAAACGTATTTTATAAATCGTTTTAAATTCGTTTTCAAAACGATTTCAACTTCCTTTTCAAATTCAAATCAAGATTGAATTTTTCAATGTAAATTCGTTTTAATTTCATTTCAAATCGATTTCAATTCAATTTCAATTTAACTCGAATTTCAATTCATTTCAATTTAACTCGAATTTTAAAATCACTTCAATTTAATTCGAATTTCAAAATCACTTCAATTTAATTCGAATTTCAAAATCACTTTCAATATTCATTGAAAAATGAATAAAATCGACATAAATATCGTTCACGTCAAAATGGTGTCAATCTATCCAACACGGCTTTTATTCAACACACGAATATTTGTTCCAATTCAACACACGAATATTTTCCAATTCAACACATGAATTTATTTTCAATTCAACACATGAATGTTTATTCTGTCCAACACACAAATATTTTCCAATTCAACACATGAATTTATTTTCAATTCAACACATGAATTCATTTTCTATATTGGAATGAGACCCAATCAATTACCATATAATGTTAATTATTATGGATTTTCTACAACACATGTATATAATAGCAACGATAAATAATCAGCCATCATCCAGAGTGCACCACACAACTGCATAAGCATTAAATATAAATAATTAACGCTTACACAGTCTGTCCACCCATCGATTGACATACAACTAAACAATCGGGATTAGTGTATGTCAAATATCATCCCAATACCCGTGTGGGGTTTCAAATCAACAAACACATATTTTTATTTATGCAGTTGGGCGATGTGTAAAATTTATCGTTCCAATTAATATCAGTCAAATCAGTGTATATAAACAAATCGTCCAATTTGTTTATAAATATTTATTTTATATACACGTTAAAAATTATATTTTTAACTATAAAATATTTTCCCCTATAAAATATTTTATTTCATTTCACATCACATAATCAAATTTCACAACACAGCATCAAACAAACAAGTCATCCATGGTCTGTGGACGACGGGTGTCGGGTGCTGCTAAACACCGTCTGCATCCTAGTATATAATTCAACTAGAAATAAACTTAAAAGTGAGGAGTTCTCACCGACTAGCTAAACCAAACGCCACGACTCTTCATATGTAGGAAATCTTCGCCACTCGCCTTTTATCGCTTTCTTGACCGTAGCCACTACATATATAAAAATCACATTTTTATATTGCTGCCATGTATATAAAAATCACATTTTTATAATCACTCTATATGGATAAAAATCACTCTATATGGATAAAAATCACATTTTTATACCGCTACTATATAGATAAAAATTCAATTTTTATACCGCTACTATATGGATAAAAATTCTATTTCTCTTGCTATTCATAATAAAAATTATATTTTTATCTCAAAATCTTTCATATAAATGTCATATCTTTATATTGCTACATCTATAAAGATCTCATCTTTATATATATTAAAAATCAAATCTTTATTCATTTCAAAATCAAATCTTTCATCTAACTAAAAATGAAATCTTTTCATATATAAAAATCCATTCTTTTCTATTTCTAAATAAAAATCTATTCTTTATCTCTAAGATTATTTATAACAAAATCATATTTGTCTTCTAAACCATTTCATAACAAGATTATATTTTTCTTACCTAAAAACTGGATTTTCTTCAAACTAAGAATCGAATTTTTCTAAACTAAAAATCTCATCTTTATGATAAAAAAAATCATGTCATTTTATTTTGAAAAATCATGTCTTTCTTGTTTTGTTGTTTATATAAATAAAATCATAACTTTTAATACGATGTATAAATATTTTCAAAAACAACTCTAATTTCAGTTTTAATAACTAATCGACATCAGTTTTTATATATAACTAAAAGGAGAGAAGAACAAAGAAAAACGAAGAAAGAAAAAATAAATAAATAAATAAATAAAACAAATAATAAAAACTTATAGCGTGGGGGAGGTCATTGGCGTCGCGGTGGTCGAGGAGGCTGTTTGCCGACGGTGGTGGGCTCAGAGGGGGGGTGGATACGGCGGGGCTGGGGGCTTTTTCGAATTGGGGATTGGGGCTTGGCTGCCACCGGAGGGAGAAGAGGGCGGAGAGGAGAGAGAGGGCCGTCGGAGGGGGGTTTGCTGATGGCCAGCGGCGGCCTAGGGTTTCGGGTGGGCCTCGATTTTGGGTGTGGGGGGGTTTGGGCGAGTTGAAGAAGGAGGAGGTCGAGGTAGAAGGAGGGGGTTGTGCGGAGGAGCGGTGGGCCGAGGGAGGGGGTCTCCGGCGAAGGGCGCGATGGCGGTGGAAGGCTGGAGGAGGAGCACGGTCCTTCGATCGTTTTCCCTTTTTTCCCTCTTTTGAAAGTAACGACGGGGTGGGGGTAAGGGAGAGAAAAGGATTGACCAAAGTTATATTATATATATTTAATTTAATTTAATTTTTAAAAGGTTACTTTTTTATTTGAAATCCAAATCGAACCCAACGACTGTCGTTCCTAGCTAATTACACCCATTCTGAACCCAATGGGATATGTTGCGTAAGCCAATTCGGCCGTTACGATCAGTTTTCGTCCAAATCAAAATATAAATCTATATATTGAATTTGAACGCGTATTTCAATTTACCGGGGCCACATACGAACTCTAAAAATTCCCGAAAATATTTTCTAGCTTCATATTGACGATACGGTCCTAACAAAACTAATTTCATCGAATTCTGAGACCGTTTGGAAAATGGCCATTTTCCAGTCGATTAAAATCAACTAAAACTGGTGAAACGTGTTTTCCTTTGCCACGCTCATATATTGATTCGAAAAATTACGAATTTTGGAATCTAGCAATAACTTGACATAACAGTTCCAACAAAAGTGGTTTCGTCGAAAATAGAGGCCGTTTGCAAAATTTCCATTTTTAAGGGCCCGAATTCCATAACGACTATTCTGAATTTTCAACCGGACGTAACTTTTTATCCCCGCTATGAAATTTCAATTTTTCGGATTCGTTGGAAAGATATTCACAACTAGATTCAAATATTTTTTATTTCACTAAAATCCGGTTTATTTTCAATCCTGCACATTCATTTGAAATTTGAAATCGAATTTTCAAACTACCGCGCCATTTCAGGCTCGTTATATAATTAAAATAAAAATATTCGTTTTAACTTCGTCGAAATTAAATTTTCCGTCGTTATTATTTAAAATAATTCACTTTTAAAAAATCAAAATCCGTTAGATTTGCCAAAATAAAAAAAAATTAATTGGCTTAGATTTCCGGGTTATTACAGTTGTTAAAGCTTTTTATAGCACTTTTTGAAACGCTATCTTTTCTTTTTTATTCTTTTGGACTTTAAAACCTTTATGAAGTAATTATAAATGTAACCATTTACTTCAATAGTTTTGAGGCCATTATTAACATATATTGGAATATTTCAGAGGTGCTTTCGGGTTTGTCTTAAACATTGTGAATTTGAAAAAGTAATTTAAGATTGCTTTTGGGAAATATTTTTTTCATTATATTTCTTTGCGGGGCGGTATAAGACAATAAATCTTGTGTAGTGCACCATTACTCTATGTTGGTATTGAGCCAAGTAGAGTAACTCCTTACTTAGTGATGGGATGCCGACCGTAATAGGATGACAAATCCTAAATCGAAACTAAATCGAGGGTAAGGTTTAGATTCATAAATGTGTATTTTGAAAAAGCATGGGTTTTGATGGAATGAAGTTTATTATGAATTTGCTTGATTTAATATTTCGAATTCTTCCTTGTTTTAAACTTTGGATTGATGCAACCTCTAAAGAAGAAAATCATATGGAAATTATAATACAACTTATTAAGATATGACATGAAAACTATAACTTAAATAGATGTCTCACTAGGTTTGTGTTGCTCATGATGGTAGACTTAAAACATTTCAGTTTTAGATGGTTAGTTAGCAACTTTAAAGTGAAGACATTTATTATGTATGTTTTCTCTTTATGTACTCGTACGTATAGTTATTTAAGGATTAAACTCTTGGATCCTTGTAACCTTGTTATATGATGAGATGATTGTATAATAGCACGTCCGTTTAAAATCATGTACTTCAAATGATTTTATATTATGATATGCTTTTGATAAGTTGTGATACTATTCTATTAGCGCTATGGCTTATATGTAGCATCACCGCTTCTGGATAAGTGTACAAAACTAGGGGTATTGTTGTTTAAGGGGGTGCGGTATGAGAGAGATTTTGCTTCATGTTAGACATTTTTATAGCAAAATTTAGGTGTGCAATAAAACTATACAAGTATTCTCCTACTCTTTAAAACAATAATGTCTATGTGTGTGTGTTTTCATCCAAGTTTGATTTCAAAAACATTTCAAATATAAAAATATATTATTATTTTTTCTTGAAAATTGCAAAAAATTAGTAACGTTTATATAACAATGTGTCAATAGAATTAAAACTTGAATAAACATAAGGTTCAAGTTGATCTTCTGAAAATTACATTTCTTTCCATTTTTATATGTAATAATATATATTCAAGTTTTCTCATCGTAATTCGAAAACATTTCAAAAATAAAAAATAGAAGACTTTCTCTCTCTAGAAAATCATTCACTAACAGTAATATTTATACATGAAAATATTGTTAAGAACAAAATTGTAGGCTTTTTCAAGCCTAAGGACGACCCATCCAAAATTTATAGAGAAGGACAAAGTGTTTATAATTTTAAACGAGCCCTAATTTCCATGCGCTATTTCTCATCTTCCTCTTCATTATTCTAGCTTATTCTTTTTTGAACGCGCTATTTTTCACAAACCCCAATTTGAATGTGTTCGTTGAAATTGAATTTATACGCGTTCAAGATTAATCATTCTCCATTTCAGGTTGAACTGGGTTAGATTCAAGTTCAAATTTGTACACTTAAGCTTTTTTATTTCATTTTCATCGACATTTTAGATTTATATTGCATTCATTGAAATTGAAGTGCTACGTTTTGTTTTGTTTATTTTAGGTTTTGGCTATAGGTTATTGTTGACTGTTTAGTATAAGTTTCAATTAAATGAAGAATATAATTGTTTTTGAAAATTATTCTTCTATTTTTGGAATTGTAGTTAACACATAGTTCATATGGTTGCATTCATCATAATTATATCAATTGAATTACTGCCTTTTTTAATCAAAAATTCCAAGATCTTCGGTTATATGTCATTTTTATTTTGAAATTAGTATTAGTTATTGCATATCAGTTTTATATTATGTTGGTGTCAGTGTCATAACTTTCGGTATCAATACTTTTTACTAAGGGTTTCATGGTTTTATATTTTGAATCAATCTCACATTCAGTGGAACAAATATAGTATAAGTAAATCTTTATTGAGAATTTGAAATAATACTTACAATCATCAGAGTATATCAACACATCTAGATAGTTATAACAGTCTGTCCTCATATACAACAAACAATGGAATAAATACTAATATGTATCATACGTCTGAATTCCTCCATTTTATCTCTGGACTTCACAACATCCATTAACAAGAACCTGAAAAACTCAGTCTGACCCGAGCATTGCTAACGCCAGGATCAGTCTGGTGAACTAGAGTAAGAAAACTCACTAAGTTTATAGGTATTATCCAACTTGATTTTAAAGTCAAAACATTTCTTTTTTAAAGAAAAGCATAATCGTAAGACCAACCCACATATAAAAATGGATGGTTTTTACCTTATGATAACCCAAAACATTTTGAAATCATATCTATTTTGACATTATAATAAAGTCTAAATCAAATAAATAAACTTCTAGTAGAATGCTTATATCTCACACTCTACATTCATATATGTAATGAAAAAACGCGAGCGCTGATTAGAGACTAGATTCCGACTATGACAAGGAATGGAACCACCTTCCAATAGTGTATATCTAGAGAGGAATACACTGGGTTCAACAAGAACATCTTGCAACCCTACCACACATGACTGACCACTCATTTTGCCTGAGTGTATCAAATGTATATCACTAGCGGTTGGTATCAGCAGCCATTTCCCAAAAGGGACAACACCGGTAGAATAAAGAGGGAAATGGATTTCCGATAGATAGGTGATAAAACGCCTTAATCAGAGCGACCCGCATAGTCATGTTGCCCGCCCGATTTCGATCATTTCCTGCTTGCGAAGCTTGAGGTTATTATTACCTTTTTGGAATATCACGTCTTCATTCACTTTGAATGCCACATCATCAGATCCATCAAATCACTAATTGACGTCCACAAATATACTTTGAGTGTTATGCTAAAAGTAGTTTCCTACTCTGCCATTATACTTGGTATATTTGTAAAAATTAACATACGTGACTTTTAAGAAATACTCTGTTAAACATTCATCCATACAAGTTGTCCTAGGATTGGACAAACCGAAGGCACCCACCTTCTGCATCTTTGATTTACCTTATGGATTAGTAGCGAGTAGTCCTTGCTAATCCTTAAATTCTATGATGACCCTAAACTCTCGTAGTACGAAAGCAAGGATGTTCATTGGAATATAACACATTTATAACAACAGCAGATCTCGGATAACAGCATAACTTGGCTCTAAAGGAAACATTAGGGTAACTTGCATTGTGTTTTCACAAAGGTTGTACGTGATTTTTAGGTAGGGTGATATTTTGTTTTAGGCCTACGTGTTTTAAGTTTTAGGGTAGCTTGGAAAGGTGTATTACTTGGCTTGGAAGGAAATGTCTTATTATATACTTTTATTTTACTTCGATTTGGGTACGTTCGGGTTTATATGGTTATTAAATTCAACTGCTATTTAACGTTGAACGTTAAATATACGCACACCACACATGAACTTCAAACGCATCGAAAATAGGCACACCGCTATACATTGACGCTCCGGATCCAATGAAGTTAATTTGGTTGAAGTCCAACTCCCTTTGCACAATGAAGTTATTTAATTTTAATTTGTGTATTGGTTCACGTTTAAATATTGCCTATTCATAAAACAACTCTGATTTGCTCCAAACTGGAAATCTAGCAATAATTAGCTACACGTATTCCAATAAATTCGTTTTGTTGAAAACGGAGGTTATTAAAAAAATAACTATTTTTAAGGCTTATACAATATTGATAATATAATTAAATCCAAAATAATTCTCTTTAAATAATAATAAATTATTATTATCATATATCCCCAAATGAATTCTTATACATCTTCAGGATAAACCAATACAGATTTTAGACTCAACATTTAAAATTCTAGGTTAAACGATATTTAAATATATTCAAATCCCTTATAATTTATTAACTAAATTGTTGTAATTATAAACGATTCCATAACGACTATTTGAAAATTTGAATTGGACATAACTCACAATATATAATATGAAATCTCAACTTTTCTCTTACATTAGAAAATTACTATAAAATAGATTCAAACATTTCTTATTTCATAGAATTCTGACTTATATCGGATCCTGTACATTTAATTGAAGTTCAAAACATAATATTACGAACTACCACGACGTTACGAGCTCGATTTGTAATTAAATATAAATTTAACGTTCAAACTTTGTTATATAAACGAATTCTATAATATAAATCCATTTATAATTCCAAATCAATATTCAAAATAATAACATAACTTAAATACTTGACTACCAAAAATATAGGACGTTACAGTCTCTCCCCCCCCCCCACCCCATAAAAGAATTTCGTCCCCAAAATTACTAAGGTAGGAAAAATATTACAAACCATTATCTTTCAAAAATCAAATTTATTTCAAATTGAAAACTAGTTCAGTATTGTTAATAAAACTTTTCAAAAATATCAAAAAAAATTAATTCCTAGAAAAATTTGGCAGAGTCTTCCCTATACAAAGGGACTTCTACGATATCGCAGGAATAATAAATATATATACATCGACCCACACGGCCGGAAAACAAAATTTAAAACCCAAAATTTTTATATTTCACATTGGCGTACCTTATATAAGCGCTATTGAGCATACATTCTCAATTTATATGCGATCTATGCAAACAAAATCAAATTCCAATAGCCTTGTAGCACCTGTACTTAACTTAATTCAACAAGTAACAAAATACATGAAATTCTTATGAAATGTTCCATTAATCAACTGGAATCCATTTATTTAGTTTTAATTCATTTAACTCTTATTAAACCAGAGATGAATTATATTCAATCAATCTAACAGACAATCAACAATCAATTAACAACCAACTTAACCAAATCATTCAAATTATATTCAACATTCATATTTAATTGTTTATATTCACTTGGGTTTAACATATTTTAATATAAATCAATAAATATCAGATTGATTTCCTTTCAATTATTTTTTAATTTAATTTTTAAATCCCAAATATATTTCATTTAATTCTAATATCCATCCTTAACTCCACTTAACCAAGTTAAGTTCCAGTCCCATATTCAATTAACTAATTTATTTTCAAAATTAGTTTACTTCCATTTTAAAATCCAAATTCTGATTCATTTAATTCCAAATTAAATAAATCACCTTTTACAATATTATACCATTTCAAATATTTAATCCAACTGAATTCCATTCAAATCAACCAAACACACCAATATCTCAATAATTTGATAAAATTATTTCTTTTCTGTACAAAAATATAATCTGGGCAAAATTATTTTATTTACCCTCTTTACAAAACAATATCATGTCTATTGCTAGTTTAATATTAAACTGATCAAATAACACAATACAAAACATTTCACTACAAGAAAAAACGCAAATAGCTGCAGCTTTTAGCAGCGAAAAATTCCGTCGCAAATTGGCAATGGATTTTCGTGGAATCTGTAAGGTGTATTATCTAGGATTTTTTTATTTCAACTTATTTTAAAATATTACCATCGAGTTCTGATTTTCGTCACTGAACCGTAGAAAATTGCAACGCTTTAACATCATCATTTTTCCGTCGCTGAATTCCGTTACAATTTGAGACAATTTACCGTCATGTATTTTTTAAAGCTATTTTGCAGCATATTTTCAGGGGATTTGCAAGGGATTGGTTAAGCTAGTTGCAAAAAACATATTATTAAAAATTAAGTATCAACTTTTAGTGATTAACTTTTAATAATTAATTCGAAATAATTATTATTAAATGATTAACTACTAGTAATTATATAATAAGCAAGATTAGTATTTAATAATTATTAATAAAAAGTAAATTTTAAGTATTATAAAGTTATATTTATAATTGATAATTAAATAATAATAATTATTAACACATAATAATAATTAACATTTAAAATAATAATAAAACAAATAAATATTAAATAATAATACATTAACAATAAAAAAACTTATGGATAATAATTCATAATTAATTTGAAATATGAGTATGTTTAAATATTAAAATAATTAATAAATTCATAATAAATAAACAAATGATAATTGATATTACTACTAAGGAGTAATTAATAATAATTTCTTGTATGAATTAATTTATAATTTGTGTTTGATAGAGTGGTATTTTTATAAATTAATTAATAGTTTCTAGTTATCATTAATAATTATTTTCATATTTCTAATCTTACAAATAATTATAATTAATTTTTTTAATAGGTATTAGTACAAAAAAATAAAACTTTCATATTTTCTAAAATAAATCTAAAGTTTAAATATAAACTTTTGAAGTTTTTATAATTTTGAAATAAATATAAAATTTTGTAAAATGTTCAAATTTTAAAAATAAGAAATTTTGTAAACATTAGCAAACTCCAAAGTACTAAACTTCGGAAATTTTGTATTTTCTAAATAGTTGATTCCAGAATTTTTGGTTGTATATATTATGTTGCAAATTTTTATAATTTAATGATTAATATTCAAACTTTTTCAAATATTGTCCAATTTCAAAAGTATAAAACTCAATTTATTGGTCAATATTGTACAACTTTAGGAGACAATAAAAAAAACTAAAATTAGTTATAATAATGAATGATTATTAATAAATAATCTCTAATGACTAATTATTATATATAATTAGTATTTCATCAAGCTTAATCTTACTTCCCAAATGCTAATAAGTAACATCGAGTAATTAATATCAAACATAAAATAATGTATAATTAACAATAAATATTAAAAATTTATGATTAATAATTTTACTAATAATTCACTACATGAAAAATACCATTTTATAACATTGTATCTGCATTAAATCACCAAGTGTTGTAAAACACCTTGATCTTTCACGATATTTTAGAAAATATATATTCTAATAGGATTCCCATGATAATGTAACGTCACTTAAATTTTTATATTAAATTTATATTAAACTATTTAATTGTTTAAATTTTAATGGTATTCAAAAGTTTAGTTATGTTATAGCATTTCACAAAGTAAAACACAATCTTATTTCTCAACTATCTGCATCAACAATAAAAAATAAATAGAACCGTTGATCTGAAATCCAAGCATGGATATATCGTAACCCGTGGATTGCTCCAGCAATCAGATTTCCACCGCCCCTAGAATTCCTGGTGAAATCGAAACCAATCTCAGATCTTCTTAATTTTCTTCCAGCGCTAAACCTAATTTACTTTATCCAATCCTTCATCACGTCTATCCATCAAATTAATAACCAAAATTCAAAATTGTTCTGCCTCTTTCTCAAAGCAAGTAGATTCTGGTTAATCCAGTTTTCCAAAATCGTGGCTTCATATTTGTGGATCTAGAAACAGCAAGGTAGATGTGTCATGTTTGAGTTAGATGATACCGTAAATTAACAACTTTTTTTTTAATTCCCTTTATTACTTTTGATTTAGATTTTTGTATTGCACTAAATTTTATTGTTGTTCCCCATTTTGATTCGTTGCAAGGGAATCAATCCTTGTTCATATCATGATCGGTATCCACGAGTGGAATTCACGATTGAGGCTGGATATACAGAAGGCTTGGGTGTGCTCTATTTAGGTGGCTTCGAGTTGGTGAGGGTACCGGTTCTCTGCTTGGAGGCAAATTGGATTTTTCTTTGGTGTACCCAGTTTTGGAAGTGGTTGGTTGCGTGTGGATCGAACGTGGTTGAATGATTCCATAGGTTATCAAAAATGGATCTTGAAGCTGCTAGCACGGATATTACCAAACCCAGAAGAGTATTGTGCAAATCATTCTTCTTTCCTGTGTTGTTGTCTGAATCTACTTCAACTGGTGAGTACTCGTTTTATTGCATAATTTAATCTTTTGACATGTATTGTGGTAGTGTATTGAACTCAAGTTCACAAACTACATAGTTACTTCGATGTAGACGGAAGGATGACACGATAGAATACGTAGAATTTAACTAGTTAATTAATAAAAGATAGAAGTGTGAAGCTAATAGACTCAACAAGAAAAAAGTGATAATGCATACAAACAAACAAAACAATTCTTTATGAAGAAAGTAACTGCAATTAGAATGTGTTTTCCACTGCAATCAGAATGTGATAATGCATACAAACAAACAAAATGAAGAACACATTTTAATAGTTTTTTCTTATATATTTTAGTCATATAGCATATGCCAACTGGATTTATCAAAAAAAAAAAATCATTTAATGGTTAATCACTTATTATTGAAGTTGTTATCTTAAACTTATTCTCATATGGATTACTTTTCAAACTAAACGCATTTACATATATTTGTGATTCATAATATCTAAAATTGGAGTTTCAATTAAACTTGGGCATACATATGTGGTTGTTACATATTCAAACTCTTAAAACTAGATAACAGTGAATCTAGCTATGATACATATTTAATGAAACTAGTATTTCAAGGATTTGTTTTTCTATTCATCTAGGTGCGTAATTAATGTTTTTTTGTTTCTTTTTCCATCATATACATAAAAATGACTGATTTACTTTCAATTGAGTTTGTAAATGCATATCAGATACGTATAATTCAAGTTTTCTTAGTAGTTCTCCGTAATATGACTCAGTGGTCAGCTATTTGAATATCCATATTTTTTAACAAAGTTTCTCTTCGAGTGGATTCATTTTCTTGATGTATGATTACCATGTTCTTAATGTATGATTACCATGTTCTTTATTTTGTCTTATACTCTGTCTGTTATACATAAAGAAAATGGAGTTAACTGATTTATAAATGGGTCACTTTTGTTGTCTAGATGAATGTTATGACATTTGAGATTAAAAAGAGGATGTCATCTCACTTTTTTTTCCAGTAAATTCATTTTTTTTTACCAGAGATGATTTGTTACATTTAAATTTATCTTAGGTGCATTTTTCTTGATATATACCATTTTGACACAGAAGGATCAGCATTCCAATCTCTATGCAATCGTTTTGCGATAGAAGGATAAGTTGCTTCAAGAATGTCAGCAATTGTAAAATCATCTGTGGTTATGATGCCAATTGTAACACCCCACGTCCATTAATATCACTCTCAAAGGGAATGCATTAACTTTCATGTAGTATTATTAGTGTATAGAACAGAATATAACAAGACAGATACATATATTGGTACTTGAAAATTTTAAAATAAATATTATTGCAGCGGAGAAATGGTTTGATTATAACAACTTCATAAACCAAGTACACTTAATATCCATCTTGACAAATTGTTTTCAGAGTACATAAAGTAAAAAAGCACTACCCCAACATAAGTAGCCATAAAGGAGATGAGCTGAACTTTACTTTCAGCAATCCAAGCACTTCCAAAAGAGAGAGAAAGAGATCTATATCAAGCTCCACTAGTACTAGTCCCACCCTGAGAACCTTGGGGGGGAGGGGAGGAAGAAAAGAGGCAAAAACAAGGGGGTCAGACAAAAAGTCTGGCGAGTACAATAACTTTAACAATATAATTATTAAAGTAATTAGGATAAGGCATAAACTGGTAAAACAAGGAATGACTGTGAAACAAGTGGGCAAGTCAAAACAAACAAGAGGAATATTCTAGCGTTAATCTCGTTCCTAATCGCTATAGGATAATTACTATACTGCACCAATGCTAATTACACCGCACCATTACTAGTCCCATACTGGAAGTTGATCCCTCTTACTAATCATAATTATAATAATAGTAATTTCGTGTACTCCTAGCTGCTATCGTAGGTGCCGCCTGCTCCTACCTCCACTAGTTGTACCCACTACCCTCCCCAGTCTAGTTACAACATTTATTCATAATATGGTAGTTTCTTGTACTCCTAGATGCTACCATAGGTGCCGCCTGCCCCTATCTCCGCTAGTCATACCCACTACCTTCCTCATTCGATCGGCTCCCTAACTCGTTGATACCCCCACAGTACGGTGTATCACTTCCCAAAGTGGAAACCCGATACCACTAAAGATGCACGGCTCATACCTACAAGATGCAACAACATCTTACCTACCAGCCCAGGCCCACACACGCACATGACCCCGTTGGACTTACGTTGCCACCGCTAACCCGTTTTGACCTTTTACAATCAAACCCAGTAAGTGTGTCCTGTCCTCGATCTAGATCGAGCTCTTTAGATACTAAATGGGTTACTGCTTGAAAAGGGTCCCCACGCTTGACACAAGCTTTACACCTATGCTTGGTCCCCACTAGGATTTCCCACTTAACCCCATCTTATTCATGTCTTCTTACATGTTTCAACTTGGTTAAGTGTTTATAATTATTTCCCATATGTCACCCATGTTACCCACTTATCAAATCAACATGTGTTATTGGTTAAGCTTGTCTTAACCTTATCTGCTTATCATATCAATATATATATATGGTTAAGATGGTCTTAACCCTATCCACTTATATTATTGGTTAAGTTGGTCTTAACCCTATCCACTTATATTATTGGTTAAGTTGGTCCTAACCCTATCCGCTTATCAAATCAATATATATTATTGGTTAAGTTTGTCTTAACCCTATCAGATCAATAAATATTAATGGTTAAGTTTGTCTTAACCCTATCCACATATCGGTTAAGCTGGTCTTAACCCTATCCACTTATCATGTTTTACTTAATTTATGATTAAGTACATTTAAGTTCACTGATACATTGGTTAAGAGAATAACTCCCTAAGTATCAACCCCGAAGACCGAAATCAACATCAGATTGGTACTCAGAGAATTATTCACTCAATCAAACTTATGTTTGTCATTCATATTCGTCTTTGATCAGCATTAATTAATTATTAATGCACAGACTTCTCACATTAAGTCGATTGCTTGTGGCTGCCGGATATGCCGGGTGGTTCCGAGCAGACTTCTACCACAAGCCAGACTTAACCTCGTGTCTAAGCATCATTTTATTTATGCCTTTGACCTATCACATTAGACTACTGTCTGTGGTTGTTGGATTTGCCTAGCGGGTCCGGGCAGTCTTATACCACAAACGAGTCTAACCTCGTGTCTTAGGCTTTTATTACTCATTTAATTTATGCCTTTGACCTCTCACATTAGACTACCGTTTGTGGTTGCTGGATTTACCGGGCGGGTCCGGGTAGTCTTACACCACAAACGAGTCTAACCTCGTGTCTTAGGCATTTATTACGCATTATTATTATTGAACCCGAATTTGAACTAATATCCCTATTTGAAATTGCCAATAACTTCCAATTTTAATCCATATCCATAATTGTCACCTAAATTATGTCCATACTTTTTAGGTATATAAATTATACCAATTAATATCTCAATTTAATTATATGCCTTTAAAGACATTTTATGCCAATTCACAATTTTCCAAAATTAATATTTTCCCATTGTCCCCACGCTATTCGTTCGTTTTAATACGATATATGTTAGACTCGAAAATAGTCTAACTTATAAAAAGAAAAGCAACATCACAACTTTCATAACACATAAAATAGATCGTAACATAAGTTTGCATAGCCAAGAACTTGCATAGGCAATGGATATATATATAACATAAATTTGCATAAACTTTCAAGGATCTAAATATAGATCTAAACATGTAATCGTGAACTTGCATATATGGATATGGTTTTCCTATTGCTTGCACATAAATTTCATACAAGTTACATTCAAACTAGCATATGATTCACATACAAAACTAGCATATGATTCACATACAAAACTAGCATAGGCAATGGGCATATAGAACATAAATTTGCATAACTATGTACTGCCATGGATCTAAATATAGAACTAAACATAAAAATGTGAACTTGCATATGGATCTAAACATGTAAATTAATATCACATGTTTTGCATACAAACTAGCATATGTATATACTTGATTCACATATGAACTTATGTATAATCCACCTACAGACTTGCATAAGATTCATATATAATTTAACATCCCAAACTTACATAAGATTTGCATATGCTTTAACATCCTAAACTTGCATAAGATTCACCTATGTTTTAACATTCCAAACTTGCATAAGATTCATAAACTAGCATATGATTTAACATCCCCAATCCTGCATAAGATTCATATACAACCAGCGTATGATTTAACATCCCAAACTTGCATAGGATTCATATAAAAATTAGCATATGTAGAAACAAACTTGCATAAGATTCACATATGTTTTAACATCCCAAACTTACATAAGATTCGTATGATTTAGATCTACAAACATAAGTTAACAACACAATCATATATTCACAAACAAAATCAAGTAACGTCACATGATTCAACAGACATGTTCTCATAATCCAAGTCATGACCCATCATAATTAATTTATTAATTATTTTGTGAAAGAAATTATACTCACAAACAAAAGAACAGTCTTCTTTTTCTGGGATCTGTATTCTGAAACTAAATTGCTCGCCTTTGATGTAGACTAATTGTTATTCTAATTTGGATTAGATTTGGTTTGGATTCTTGCTTCTATCTTGCTTTTGAGTTGAAAGAGAACGGCGGCTACTCTAGGTTCACCATTGACAGCATGACGGCTCTTGGAATGAATAAGTGTGATTTTAGGTTGAGGCTTAGGTTGCTTATATAGAATTTTAATTAATTAAGAGCCGTCAGATTAACCTAGAAGAAATCAAGACCATCCAGACAAGATAGAATAACCACCTCATCCCTAACAACTCAGCAGTGAGTCAAAACATCGTCACATTTCAAATCATCCCAGGGGGGTAGGTCGACCCCCAGGTCGATCTGTATATAGGGAGATCGACCCCCTGGTCGACCCCCCAGTCGAACTGGCCTGGGGTAGGTCGACCCCTAAGTCGACCTGCCTTGGTATTTAATTTTCTGAATTGTTTTATATAAATTTCTGAAAGTTCTGAGGGCCATAACTTCTTCATACGGAGTCCAATTCACGCCCGTTTCCCTTAATTCTCATGTTTAAAATTAAGTATTCTTTAATTTGTTAATTTTAATATTTAAAATCACGGGGTGTTATATTCTCCCCTCCTCAAAGGGATTTCACCCCCGAAATCTCGAAGTTAAGGAGAATGTATATCCTAACATCCAATCATCCATCTACTCAACCATCAAACACAGGCATCCATTGTCCTTACAAGATTTCTAATGCCATATGAACATATGCAAAAAGTGTGTGTATATGTTCCTTATCTAATGCAAAATCAGGCGGTCTACTGATTCAGTTGACCTCCTTAATGCAAATCATGACAGTGTCATGCGTCCATTATGTATGCGAAAGAATCCTAACGATACATATTATTTCTACATGTGTGCACAACCATTCATCAAAATGCAGCATCCATATGATAACACAACCATTATACATCAATTAAATATGCACACATATTTATATGCAATATGAAAGTGACTGAGCCGATCTAGTGCCTAATGTGTGTGTACATGCATCCACGAGCAATCACTTGCATCCATTTGCATCCACCAAACATAGCATGTCTCACACACAAGTTTGCAACCATGGGGTTTTTCCTAACTAGAGATCGAAGATATAATCGCGAAGATAGGACAAGTATCGACAAAGCGGTAAAAAAAAGGGAAGTTAAAAATCATATCCTCAAAAAGAAAGGGTACAGCGTACGCATCTTGTCTTCCGTTTCCCAAGTCGCGTCTCCTTGATCATCTCCCTATTGCATTTTTACCAACTTGACCTCTTTGTTGTGTATCTTTTATACCGCCGACCCAAGGATGCATGTAGGAGCTCGTCTAATCGTGGCATCTCACTCTACTTCCACTTCTCTAAGCATGTCCGGCTCCAATACTTCTGCGGTATCTTGTAACACTTCCGCAAATGCGATACGTGAAACACGTCGTGAACACCACTAAGATTGTTGCCTCTTCTCATGTCCCTCCAAAATCTAGGATACATAACCTCAAAAGATCTTCAAGGATTTTATTCACCCCTTTCTGTTCGTCCATCCGTTTGTGGATGATACGCAATGCTCGTACTTGCCACCTTTTGCATATCACCTTTTCCTCTTGCATCAAAAACTGCTCCAAGCCCTGTCCCGCAAGCATCGGTATACACTGTGAATAGCTTACTTCCATCTGGCAAAACTAAAGTTGGAGCTGTCGTCAACGTCTCCTTCAAATGCTAGAAAGCATTGTCATAGTCAACATCCCAAGCAAAAGTCAAGTTCTTTTTCGTTAATCGAGTAAGTGGGGCTGATATCTTCGCGAAGTCCTTAATGAACTTCGTATAATAACCAGCTAGCCTTAAAAAGCTTCTTACTTCTGTTGCGTTCTTAGGAATTTTCCAATCTTGGATTGCCACCACCTTTGCGGGATCCACGGCTATCCCTTCCTTAGAGACCACATGTCCTAAGAACCTCACTTCTTTTCTCCAAAATTAGCACTTGGGGAACTTAGCTTTGAGTTGATGTGCTCGTAGGGTCTCTAAGACTTCCCTAAGATGTAGGGCATGCTCTTCCTCGCTTCTAGAGAAAACCAAGATATCGTCCACAAAGACTACCACAAACTTTTTTAGAAACTCCCTAAACACCCTACTCATTAAGTCAACGAAGTATGCGGGTGCATTCGTCAAACCAAAAGGCATGACGAGCCACTCGAAGAAACCGTCAGGAGTTCTATATGCAGTCTTATCTATGCTGTCTTCAGCCACCCTTAGCTGATGAAATCATGTAGCCAAATCCAGTTGCGAGAAAACCGAAGCACCTACCAACTGATCGAGTAAATCGTCTATTCCTCGGCAATGGGTGTATATTCTTCTTAGTGAGCTTATTCAGTTCTCTATAGTCCATGCACAGTCTCAGTGAACCATCAGCCTTCGTAGCAAAAACAACCGGAGAACTCCATTCTGAAATATTTCCTCTTATGAACCCCTGTTCAAGCAACTCCTTCGCTTGATGAGTTCTCTTTTCTTTCTCGGAGCCATGTGGTGCACCGGTAATGCAACTGGCTTTGCATTATTTACAAGGAATATACGAAAGTCTATCTCGTGCCTCGGGGTAAACCACGAACTTCATCGAAGACGTCATCCTATGCACGAACCACACGAACAAATTCCAAATCACTGTTGGATGTGTCAAGAGATTCAAGGTAGCTAAGAATCACTGGTCCTCTAGGGTCACAAGAAATATCAAGGGTCTTTCCACAACGAGTTACAAGTCTAACCACTCTCTTTTCACAATCGAGGATGGTGTAACAACCCATATTTTTATAACATGTTAAACAATAAATCAAGGCAGAATTAATTTTTAAAATAAGAATCAAGGGAAACGGGTTATGCCATTGCGTTCGTCTCAGAATTTTGCTTGAAATAGAGTCCGAATTTGCGTAAAACGGATACCGTATGAAGAAGATATAGAGGAACGAAGTTAGGCACAAAAACCGGAAACGGGCCAGAATGCACTGGCGCACTTGGGAAGTGCGCCAGAACAAAATTGCACCAGCGCACTTGGGAAGTGCGCCCATGTAATTTTGCATTGGCGCACTTGGCAGGTGCGCCCAGGCCGAGCAGAAACCTGCTTAGTCAGGCCCTGGCTGGCCTGGTCGGGTTCTGGTCGAATTTCTGAGCTCTGGTGTGTCACTAGGGTTGACTTGTCATTTTCTGATTGGCTTTCCTTGAGATGGATGGCCTTGATTACTTCTAGCTTCATCGATGGCTCTAATTAGTTTGAAACCCTATATAAACAGCCTCCTATCCTCATTCTCTTTACACCGTTCTTCTCTAACCTTATGCTGCTCAAACTCTTGATGATCATGGCTTCTTCTTCTTCCTCTAAAATAAATTAAATTAAAATAAATCGCGAAGATTATTCCTTGAAGACTATGGATACGAATTGCATATTTGGGGATTTGCTTCTACAATCAAATCAAGATTCAACGATTCAGCAATTCAACGACCAATTTCTAGACTTGACTTCTACATATAAATTTCTTAGACCCTGATCTGTAACTTCCAGTTACTTTTAGATAAAAACTATAAATCTAATATGGGCATGTTAAATTGGAATTGATCTATGTATGATTCATATCTATTCTTGTTTTCTTCTTGGATCTTGACTAATGGGAATATTGTCTACGACGTTGAAACTATTGTTAATGGCATAAGACTATGACTACGCCTATGACTGTGAACATAAGACTATGACTATGCCTATGACTGTGAACATAAGACTACGCTTATGACTGTGAACATAAGACTATGCCTATGCCTATGACCGTGAACATAGGACTATGCCTACGCATATGACTTTCTATTCAGACCTATTTTCTTTATTCTTGATTTTGGGATTTTTCTATTTAAGTTGGATCTATCAATGTTCTCGAACCTAGATTATCGTTCAAACCTTTTCATGTTCATAATGTTATTAGAGCTAATGCCTGCGATGTTTCAATCAATTTATTCAGTTATGTCAGGCCTTGGAAATAAATGGCTAATAGGACAATGTTTATTATGTTATATGTGGAATTGAATGATATTGATTTGTGCCTGTAGTTTTATTATCATGTTGAATTGGGAATTAATGAATAAGTCTGTTCATATGTATATGAACTTGGAATATAACCTATTATGACAAGTTGAGTAGTTTATCATGTTATGTGAGTTTTAGGTTGTGAAATCATATCAACATATGTGACCAAATGTTAGATCTACATGCTTATGTGTATATGTTAAACCTATGTCATATTTCAAGTTCACACTTATTTATATGTTCGTGATTGATTTGCAAGTTCACATATATGTAAGTTGATTTAGTCTATGTTGCAAATTTACATATATGTATGTTGGTTTAGTCTACGTTGCAAGTTCACACCTATGATATTCATGTTTATTGTTTTGCAAGTACAAACCTATGATGTTCATATTGACTATGCCAAAAAGATGCCAAGTTTACCCCTATTTCGTGTTTATGTTAATGAATCTCTTTATGCCAATTTTGTGTACGTTAAATTAGGCTAAGTTTTAGCCTAATATTGTATGCCAAAAATCATGTGAACGAAAAATTAGGCTAAGATTGTTAGCCTAATATTCAGACGGGGGTAACGTTCGGAAAAATTGGAAATTATAGGAGACATAGCATGAAACTTGCCTTGAAAACTTGACACGAACTCGACATGAAAACTTGAACATGGACATGACACTAGAATGAACTTGAAAATGGCCAACTCGAGGTTGGGTTGAGTTTGCAGTGTAAATCTGCCCGAAACCGCCCGGCGAATCCAGTGACTGCAAACAATAGGATCCAATGTGAGTAGTTGGTCATATCGCGCTTGAAACCCGAGGTTAGACTGAGTTGTGGTGTAAATCTACCCGGAACCGCCTGGCATATCCAGTGACCACACAACAACGGGTCTAATGTGAGAGGTTGGGGTGCATTAATGAATTAATGCCACATGATAGGGTTAAGTCATGAACATGGAAGACAACACTTAACCAACTTGAGACATGATTGGTAGGGTTAGGTCATGAACTTGAATGACAACACCTAACCAACTTGACATGTGAATTGTAGGGCTAAGTCACGAACTTAAATGACAACACTTAGCCAATTTGACATGCTAGACTGATAAGGTTTACGTCTCGAATTTAAATGACAACACTTAACCCGTTGGACGGAAACCCTAGTTACGCGGTCCATTTCAGTAGTAACCCACTAGATGTATCATGGTACCCTGGAACTAGGCAGGGTGGTGCACGATTACTGGGCTGATTGTAAGCGACCAGAACGACGGTTGTGTTGGTGCGCCAGTGTAGGTTCAGGCGGGCTATGGTCATGCACGTGGTCCGGAGTTGAAAAAGCAGGCATTGGGTATCAGTAGGTTTATCTGTTCATTCTTGATTCGTGTCGGTGGTTGGCACCATAGGGCTTGATACACCCTATGATGGACCTTGCACAGGTGACTACATTCATGATAGGGCCGTATGACACAGACACACGACGAGCTGGAACTTTTAGGGAGCCGATCGACTGGTGGATCGTTTCGTTGGACCTAGAAATGGGTCATTTCATGATATTGGGCCAAAGGATTATTTCATGATTTATATAAGACATGGGTTTGGGATTCTAGTACAGTTGATGCAGTGAGCCTTGAATATGTGATGCTATACTTGATTTATACTTGATTTATCATGTTATCTTAGTCTATCTTGCCCATCTTGACAGCCTCCTTATGTTTACTTTCAGTTTATACATGTCATGTTACATTTATCTGTTTTTATGCTGAAAGTCACTTGGACTTACTAGTCTTTTTGACTGACCCGTTTTCTTTTGCCTCTTTTTCTTCCGTTCCCCCCCCCCCTCAGGTTCTCAGGGAGGAAACTCGAGCACTTTGCTTATATTTCGCTTGCTTTTGATTCAGCTCATGTACGGTTTGATCTTGGGCTACGCTATGACTACATTTTATGCTACCTTTGGGGAATTAAGCTACTCTTGATGTTTTAAGTTTATGCTTCTTTGTTTATGCAAGGTAGAATTTATTGTAATGGAAAATAATGACTTTGGCTATTTGGTACTTTGAATGAAAAAGGCTTTGACTATTTTGAAAGTAATAAAATTTATCTTTTGATTCTTCCGCTGTTTTATTTATGTTCTGTCTTGTAATATTTATGTATTTGTTTACCTCGATAATGCTCCTCCAAAACTAGTGCATTCCCTTTGTGAGTGACCCTGGCGGAGGTGGGGTGTTACATTTGGTATCAGAGCAGAAGGTTACCAGACTAGGCAAAAGTTTTTAGAAAACCTTCTGAAATTATTTTCAAACACCGTTTACAAAGAAGAATTTTCAAGAAAATTCTTATTTTATTTAAAGGCTATTCCCCAAAAGCCATTAGCACTATCCTTTGTTTCCTTGTTTGAATCTCTTTTCCTTTCTTTTCTCCATCTGCAGTCGCAGTAGTTTTTACCTGCGGCTAATCTTCTTTCTAGCTTCGTAGAAGGTTTTCTGTATGATGGTGATAGTTTCTGTGAGGCTCGTTAACATGTTACATAGGAAAGGTATGAGTGATAAGTTAAGGCGGATGAGTCTCAGAACGAGAAGAAAGACTCCGAGAAAGGAGGCAAGAACAACAACAAGAAGAATGATAACAAGACACGCGAGAAAAGAAAATGCCACTTCTGTAGTATTGAGGGGCATATAGTCCAGGATTGTAGAAAGAAGAAGATGGGAGCATGCTTTCAGTGTGGTGATATTGGACATATCAGCAAGAACTGCCCTAAGAAGCAAGGGCAAGCCCCACAGGCAGGACCTTCTGGTGGTACATCTTTAACTTCTTCTCCTAGATGCTTTGTTTTATCTTGTTTATCTTCTCAATCCAATCTTGAGAACCTTAGGTAGAACCCTTTTAGATGTAAACATGTGATTGAAACATGTTATGGTTGATGTTTGCAAATGGTTGCAAGTGGTTGCTTGTGGTTGCATAACACACATTAGGCACTAGATCGGCTCAGACACATTTTCATATTGCATATGGATGAGTGTTTATACTAGTTTATGGATGAAATTGAATGTGTTATCATGTGAGTGTTGCATATGGATGGATGTTTGTGCACACATATAGTGTTTATGTGACTAGGACTATTTTCATACATGTTGGATTCATGGCACTAAACATATTTCGCATTAGGAAGATCAATCAGGCCTGATCATTTGCATTAGATAAGGAACATATACACACACTTTCTGCATATGTTCATATAGCATTAGAAATCGTTTAAGGACAATGGTAGCTTGTGGATGATGTTTTGAGTAGACGGATGATTGAATGATAGGATGCAATCTTCCTAACTTGAAGATTTCGGGGACGAAATCCTTTAAGGAGGGGAGAATGTAACAACCCGTATTTTTATAACATGTTAAAGTCATAAATCAAGACAGAATTAATTTTTAAATTAAGAATCAAGGGAAACGGGTTACGCAATTGCGTTCATCTCAGAATTCTGCTTGAAATAGAGTCCGAGTTTACGTAAAACAGATACCGTACGAAGAAGATATGGACGAACGAAGTTAGGCAGAAAAACCGGAAATGGGCCAGAATGCACCGGCGCACTTGGGAAGTGTGCCAGAACAAAATTGCACTGGCGCACTTGGGAAGTGCGCCCATGCAATTTTGTATTGGCACACTTGGCAGGTGCACCCAGGCCGAGCAGAAACCTGCTTGGTCAGGCCCTGGCTGGCCTGGTCGGGTTCTGGTCGAATTTCTGAGCTTTGGTGTGTCACTAGGGCTGACTTGTCATTTTCTGATTGGCTTTTCTTGAGATGGATGGCCTTGATTACTTCTAGCTTCATCGACGGCTCTAATTAGTTTGAAACCCTATATAAACAACCTCCTAGCCTCATTCTCTTTACACCATTCTTCTCTAACCTTATGCTGCTCAAACTCTTGATGATCATGGCTTCTTCTTCTTCCTCTAAAATAAATTAAATTAAAATAAATCGCGAAGATTATTCCTTGAAGACTATGGCTAGGAATTGCATATTTGGGGATTTGCTTCTACAATCAAATCAAGATTCAATGATTCAGCAATTCAACGACCAATTTCTAGACTTGACTTCTGCATCTAAATTTCTTAGACCACGATCTGTAAGTTCCAGTTACTTTTAGATAAAAGCTATAAATCTAATATGGGAATGTTAAATTGGAATTGATCTATGTATGATTCATATCTATTCTTGTTTTCTTCTTGTATCTTGAATATTGGGAATATTGTCTACGACATTGAAACTATTGTTAATGGAATAAGACTATGACTACGCCTATGACTGTGAACATAAGACTATGACTATGCCTATGACTGTGAACATAAGACTATGCCTATGACTGTGAACAAAAGACTATGCCTATGCCTATGACTGTGAACATAAGACTATGCCTATGACTGTGAATATAAGACTATTGCCTATAACTATGACAAGGACGATTGTGGCTAATCACCTATGAGGTTATTGCCTAGGATTAGGACTATGAAATTGGATCTAAGCTTGACTTTCTATTCAGACCTTTTTTCTTTATTCTTGATTTTGGGGTTTTTCTATTTAAGATGGATCTATCAATGTTCTCGAACCTAGATTATCATTCAAACCTTTTCATGTTCATAATGTTATCAGAGCTATATGCCTGCGATGTTTTGATCAATTTATTCAGTTATGTCATGCCTTGGAAATAAATGGATAATACGACAATGTTTATTATGTTATATGTGGAATTGAATGATATTGATTTGTGCCTGTAGTTTTATTATCATGTTGAATTGGGAATTAATGAATAAGTATATTCATATGTATATGAACTTTGAATATAACCTGTTATGACAAGTTGAGTAGTTTGTCATGTTATGCAAGTTTTAGGTTGTGAAATCATATCAACATATGTGACCAAATGTTAGATCTACATGTTTATGTGTATATGTTAAACCTATATCATATTTCAAGTTCACACTTATTCATATGTTCGTGATTGATTTGCAAGTTCACATATATGTAAGTTGATTTAGTCTATGTTGCAAATTCACATATATGTATGTTGGTTTAGTCTACGTTGCAAGTTCACACCTATGATATTCATGTTGATTATTTTGCAAGTACACACCTATGATGTTCATATTTACTATACCAAAAAGATGCCAAGTTTACCCCTATGTCATGTTTATGTTAATGAATCTCTTTATGCCAATTTTGCGTACGTTAAATTAGGCTAAGTTTTAGCCTAATATTGTATGCCAAAAATCATGCGAACGAAAAATTAGGCTAAGATTGTTAGCCTAATATTTGGACGGGGTAACGTTGGGAAAAATTGGAAATTATAGGAGACTTAGCATGAAACTTGCCTGGAAAACTTGACACGAACTCGACATGAAAACTTGAACATGGACATGACACTACAATGAACTTGAAAATGACCAACTCGAGGTTGGGTTGAGTTTGCAGTGTAAATCTGCCCGGAACCACCCGGCAAATCCAGGGACTGCAAACAATAGGATCCAATGTGAGTAGTTGGTCATATCGCGCTTGAAACCCGAGGTTAGACTGAGTTGTGGTGTAAATATGCCCGGAACCGCCCGACATATCCAGTGACCACAACAACAGGTCTAATGTGAGAAGTTGGGGTGCATTAATGAATTAATGCCACATGATAGGGTTAAGTCATGAACATGGAAGACAACATTTAACCAACTTGAGACATGATTGGTAGGGTTAGGTCATGAACTTGAATGACAACACCTAACTAACTTGACACGTGGATTGTTTGGCTAAGTCACGAACTTAAATGACAACACTTAGCCAATTTGACATGCTAGACTGATAAGGGTTGAGTCTTGAATTTAAATGACAAAACTTAACCCGCTGGACGGAAACCCTAGTTACGCGGTCCATTTCAGCAGTAACCCACTAGATGTATCATGGTACCTTGGAACTAGGCAGGGTGGGGCACGATTATTGGGCTGATTGTAAGCGACCAGAACGACGGCTGTGTTGGTGCGCCAGTGTAGGTTCAGACGGGCTATGGTCGTGCACGTGGTCCGGAGTTGAAAAAGCAGGCATTGGGTATCAGTAGGTTTATCTGTGCATTCTTGATTCGTGTCGGTGGTTGGCACCATAGGGCTTGATACACCCTATGGTGGACCTAGCACAGGTGACTACATTCGTGATAGGGCCGTATGACATAGATACACGACGAGCTAGAACTTGTAGGGAGCCGATCGACTAGTGGATCATTTCGTTGGACCTAGAAATGGGTCATTTCATGATATTGGGCCAAAGGATTATTTCATGATTTATATAAGACACGGGTTTGGGATTCTAGTTCAGTTGATGCAGCGAGACTTGAATATGTGATGTTATACTTGATTTATCATGTTATCTTAGTCTATCTTGCCCATCTTGACAGCATCCTTATGTTTACTTTCAGTTTATACATGTCATGTTACATTTATCTGTTTTTATGCTGAAAGTCACTTGGACTTACCAGTCTTTATGACTGACCCGTTTTCTTTCGCCTCTTTTTCTTCCGTTCCCCCCCCCCCCTCCCCTCAGGTTCTCAGGGAGGAAACTCTAGCACTTAGCTTGGATTTCGCTTGCTTTTGATTCAGCTCATGTACAGTTTGATCTTGGGCTATGCTATGACTGCATTTTCTGCTACCTTTGGGGAATTAAGCTACTCTTGATGTTTTAAGTTTATGCTTCTTTGTTTATGCAAGGCAGAATTTGTTGTAATGGAAAATAATGAATTTGGCTATTTGGTACTTTGAATGAAAAAGGCTTTGACTATTTTGAAAGTAATAAAATTTATCTTTTGATTCTTCCGCTGTTTTATTTATGTTCTGTCTTGTAATATTTCTGTATTTGTTTACCTCGATAACGCTCCTCCAAAACTAGTGCATTCCCTTTGTGAGTGACCCTAGCGGAGGTGGGGTGTTACAGATGGCACCATTACTGGATTACCAATCCATGCCTAGAATCAATCCATAGCCCGTGAAGCCAGGAACGAAGGCGTTGCATTCAAACTCAACGCTCAAGATAGATACTCTCAAATCCCGACAAATTATCGAAAGATGAGACGAACCATCAATAGGATTTGAGACTACTATGGGATCCATAACTAGACTAATATTTAGGTGCAGTGTTTTCAACTGACAAAGCAGATACAAACGAGTGTAAAGCGCCAGAATTCAAACAAGTTTCGAACAAGATGATCAAAAAAAAGAAAAACCAAACTTCCAACCAAGATATTTCTACCTCTATCAGGTATGCCAGCCGTGAGGGAACTTTTCTGCCCTCTAGAAGATCTTGTACATTGCCCTTACCTTTGCCTTTTGCTTCTTTGGACGATCCTAATAAGATGTCATGTTTCTCCGTAACAATAACAACTAGTCTTCTTCTTCTTTCTAACATCTTTATTTAAGTATTCATGTATTTCATAAGTGTGGCCCTTCCTTTTCTCTTGGCCCCTTGTTATCCTTACCGCCTTTCTTTGGATCTACTTTCTTATCGTGTGTACTATCCATGTCTCTCCTCCACATTCTCCATTCTTGACCTCCTGCCAAAATGAGGTTTCGTCCTTCATTAACTAAGCAGCTAATTGAACCTTCCTCCCGTCGCCTATCTTAAAGGTACCAAAAAGTCCTCCGCTTCCTTCTAGCTTTGACAAACGTCCCAGTCCCATGAAGTGGGTTTTCGCCCATCGTACGGAAGTTCTTACATATTTGAGAAAAAGCGTCTATACGTGGAGGAAGAAATTCAAAGAGGAAAGAGGAAGAGATTCAAAACGGAGAACCGAAGGAAAGATATATGGCTCTTAGGGGTTATGTTTTTTTAAACAAACTTTTCTCTTGAAAATACTTTCCTTAAAACATATTTTTGAAAGTATTTCTTTATAAAAACGCTTTTGAAAAATAGTTTTTCAAAATCCCTTATCTGTTCTGTTAACCTTCAGCTCTGATACAACGTGTAACACCCCACGTCTATTAATGTCACTCTCAAAGGGAATGCATTAACTTTCACGGAGTATTATTAGTGTATAGAACAGAATATAACAAGACGGATACATATATTGGTACTTGAAAATTTTAAAACAACTTTTATTGCAGCGGAGAAATAGTTTGATTACAACTACTTCATAAACCAAGTACACTTAATATCCATCTTGACAAATTGTTTTCAGAGTACATAAAGTAAAAAAGCATAACCCCAACATAAGTAGCCATAAAGGAGATGAGCTGAACTTTACTTTCAGCAATCCAAGAACTTCCAAAAGAGAGGGAAAGAGATCCAAATCAAGCTCCACCAGTACTAGTCCCACCCTGAGAACCTTGAGGGGAGGAAGAAAAGAGGCGAAAACAAGAGGGTCGGACATAAAGTCTGGCGAGTACAATAACTTTAACAATATAATTATTAAAGTAATTAGGATAAGGCATAAACTGGTAAAACAAGGAATGACTGTGAAACAAGTGGGAAAGTCAAAACAAACAAGAGGAATATTCTGGCGTTAATCTCGTTCCTAATCGCTATAGGATAATTTCTATACTTCACCAATGCTAATTACACCGCACCATTACTAGTCCCATACTGGAAGTTGATCCCTCTTACTAATCATAATTATAATAATAGTAGTTTCATGTACTCCTATCTGCTATCGTAGGTGCCGCCTGCTCCTACCTCCACTAGTTGTACCCACTACCCTCCCTAGTCTAGTTACAACATTTATTCATAATACGGTAGTTTCTTATACTCTTAGCTGCTGTCATAGGTGCCGCCTGTCACTATCTCCGCTAGTCGTACCCACTACCTTCCCCACTCAATCGGCTCCCTAACTCGTAGATACCCAAGCTGGTCCACATTGGGGTGTATCACTTCCCAAAGTGGCAACCCGATACCACTAAAGATGCATAGCTTATACCTACAGGATGCAACAACGTCTTACCTACCAGCCCGGGCCTACGCATGCACATGACCCCGTTGGACTTGCAATGCCACCGCTAACCCGTTTTGACCTCTTACATTTAAACCCAGTAAGCGTGTCCCGTCCTCGATCTAGATTGAACTCACTTAGATACTAAATGGGTTACTAGTTGAAAAGGGTCCCCACGATTGACACAAGCTTTCCACCTATGCTTGGTCCCCACTAGGATTTCCCACTTAACCCCCTCTTATTCATGTCTTCTTACATGTTTCATCTTGGTTAAGTGTTTATAATTATTTCCCACATGTCACCTATGTTACCTACTTATCAAATCAACATGTGTTATTGGTTAAGCTTGTCTTAACCTTATCTACTTATCAGATCAACATATATATATTTGGTTAAGCTGTTATTAACCCTGTCCACTTATATTATTGGTTAAGTTGGTCTTAACCCTGTCCACTTATATTATTAGTTAAGTTGGTCCTAACCCTATCCTCTTATCAAATCAATATATATTATTGGTTAAGTTTGTCTTAACCCTATCAGATCAATACAGATTATTGGTCAAGTTTGTCCTAACCCTATCCACTTATTGGTTAAGCTGGTCTTAACCCTATCCACTTATCATGTTTTACTTAATTTATGATTAATTACATCTAAGTTCACTAATACATTGGTTAAGAGAATAACTCCCTAAGTATAAACCCCGAAGACCGAAATCAACATTAGATTGGTACTCAGAGAATTATTCACTCAACCAAACTTCTGTTTGTCATTCATATTCGTCTTTGATCAGCATTAATTAATTATTAATGCAGAAACCTCTCACATTAAGTCGATTGCTTGTGGCTGCTGGATATGCCGGGCGGTTCCGGGCAGACTTCTACCACAAGCCAGACTTAACCTCGTGTCTAAGCATCATTTAATTTATGCCTTTGACCTCTCACATTAGACTACCATCTGTGGTTGCTGGATTTGCCGTGGGGTCCAGGCAGTCTTATACCACAAACGAGTCTAACCTCGTGTCTTAGGCCTTTATTACTCATTTAATTTATGCCTTTGACCTCTCACATTAGACTACCGTTTGTGGTTGCTGGATTTGTCGGGCGGGTCCGGGCAGTCTTACACCACAAACGAGTCTAACCTCGTGTCTTAGGCATTTATTATGCATTATTATTATTGAACCCCAATTTGAATTAATATCCCTATTTCAAATTGCCAATAACTTCCAATTTTAATCCATGTCCATAATTGTCACCTAAATTGTGTCCATACTTTTTAGATATATAAATTATACCAATTAATGTCTCAATTTAATTATATGCCCTTAAAGCGATTTTATGCCAATTCACAATTTTGCAAAATTAATATTTTCTCATTGTCCCTACGCTATTCATTCGTTTTAATACGATACATGTTAGAATCGAAAATAGTCTAACTTATAAACTGAAAGCAACATCACAACTTGCATAACGCATAAAATAGATCATAACATAAGTTTTCATAGCCAAGAACTTGCATAGGCAATGGATATATATACATATAACATAAATTTGTATAAACTATCATGGATCTCAATATAGATCTAAACATGTAATCATGAGCTTGCATATATGGATATGGTTTTCCTATAGCTTGCACATGAATTTCATACAAACTTACATTCAAACTAGCATATGATTCACATACAAAACTAGCATATGATTCACATACGAAACTAGCATATGCAATGGGCATATAGAACATAAATTTGCATAACTATGTACTGCCATAGATCTAAATATTGATCTAAACATAAAAATGTGAACTTGCATATGGATCTAAACATGTAAATAAATGCCACATGTTTTGCATATAAACTATCATATGTATATACTTGATTCACATTTGAACTTGTGTATAATCCACCTACAGACTTGCATAAGATTCATATATAATTTAACAGCCCAAACTTACCAAAGATTCACATATGCTTTAACATCCTAAACTTTCATAAGATTCACATATGTTTTAACATCCCAAACTTGCATAAGATTCATAAACTAGCATATGATTTAACATCCCCAATCTTTCATAAGATTCATATACAATGAGCGTATGATTTAACATCCCAAACTTGCATAGGATTCATATACAAATTAGCATATGTAGAAACAAACTTGCATAAGATTCACATATGTTTTAACATCCCAAACTTACATAAGTTTCGTATGATTTAGATCTACAAACATAAGTTAACAAAACAATCATATATTCACAAACAAAATCAAGTAACGTCACATGATTCAACAACATGTTCTCATAATCCAAGTCATGACCCATCATAATTAATTTGTTAATTATTTTGTGAAAGAAATTATACTCACAAACAAAAGAACAGTCTTGTTTTTCTGGGATTTGTATTCTGAAACTGAATTGCTCGCCTTTGATGTAGACTAATTGTTATTCTAATTTAGATTAGATTTGGGTTTGATTCTTGCTTCTATCTTGCTTTTGAGTTGAAATAGAACGACGGCTACTTTAGGTTCACCATTGACAGCATGATGGCTCTTGGTATGAATTATTGTGATTTTAGGTTGAGGGTTAGGTTGCTTATATAGAATTTTAATTAATTAAGAGCTATCAGATTAACCTAGAAAAAATCAAGACCATCCAGACAAGATAGAATAACCATCTCATCCCTAATGACTCAGCAGTGAGTCAAAACATCGTCACATTTCAGATCTGCCCGGGTGGGGGTCGGTCGACCCCCTGGTCAACCTGGCCTGGGGTAGGTCGACCTCCAGGTCGACCTGCCTTGGTATTTAATTTTATGAATTGTTTTATATAAATTTCTGAAAGTTCTGAGGGCCATAACTTCTTTATACGGATTCCAATTCACGCAAACTCGGACTCTATCTCAAGCAGAATTCCGAGGCGAACGCAATGGTGTAACCCGTTTCCCTTAATTCTCACATTTAAAATTAAGTATTCTTTAATTTGTTAATTTTAATATTTAAAATCACGGGGTGTTACACCAATATCGAAGGCATCATACTGTCCTGCTTTCGTACCAATCTTGTTCAAATAAGCTGCAAAAATCCTTGTCGACGTGCGCTCCCCATAAGAAGCTAAATGATCTCTGGTATGGAGTGTAAGCTCCTTTCTCATGGCAATGCCCTTTAAATGTTGCTCCAAATCAACTAGTAGATAAGAAATAACAGAACTTTCTAGCCCAAGTTCCTCAACTATCATGAGATGCAACCCTTTAATGGAAGTCATCCCATCAATATCTGAAGCTTTGGTCACACTACAGGACACAGCTTTCTCCCCAGCCAAGAGAAGGTTGTTAGTAGTTTTTCCCATGGCAGATAAAACAATAACCGGACTTTCATTAGGAAAACTTATAATCAAATCAACTACTTCTTTCATTGCTGCAACTATGGCTACTGAGGACCCACCAAATTTCATCACTATGCTTAGATGCTTCTCATTATTTATGCTATTTTCTTCAAACGTACAAAGTCTGTCAGTGCTCTCACAACGAATTTGTAAGACTCGCCTCTTCTTGTATTTTATTTATCTAATCTTAGTAGTAAGCTTTAGAATAGGCTTGCAATTGAATTGACCTGATGAGCTATGTAAATAAGCAAGAGTATTTGGAATATCTCTTGTTAGTCCAACACAATTAGCCCGAAAGCCAAAGTGAATTGCTGATGCCATCGATTAATCTTGACGCAAATCACTAGCACCAACAAACAGGTCCAGAAAAATACACTTTCACAGGATGGATATCCTATGATGGACACACTTTTTTAAATGCTAGGATTTGACTGCCGACGCTAGTGTAGCCAGAAAATCTAGGATCCTAGGGATTTAATTGCATGAAAATTAGAAGAAACCGTAAATTTGGAAGAGGAGAAACATAACCATCTTATTGTAACTATTCATAGTTTCCTAGAAAAATAACTTTATAACAAATATTTTGTCAACTAGATATTCATACATTTAAATAGTGCATCTTCTAAATTTGATATAGTATTGAGATCGTCTCTGAAATATCTGATTTTGAATTAATGTAGTACTTCCTTATTCTAACAGCCTGCACTTATATATTATACGTTCTACAATCCTCTTTATGTAACAAGGCTTTGCTTACTCCATAATTACACATGCCCCAGGCAATGAATTCATTGTTACAGGAGTTTTATTACTCAATGTGGCTTTTAGCAACAGTTACGTACTAAGAACTATACAGTACACATCGAAAAGGTACAATCTTAGACAGGAACCTAGTGGCGAAGAGTCGGCATTTGATGAGGTACGCAAAATCCCAACATTAAAAATGTTGTCAGTATCTATCTGAATTGATCAATATGATCAATTTTTTTTGAAATTTATACCATAATTTTGTTGTATACAATAGTATATATATTTATTTTCTATCTTTTAGGAAATGGCGAAAGATCCTCTATGTGTTGTCTATGCTTAAAAAAATGGTCAGGTGATTATAATTGTCATATTTACCTCATGGTATATCAATTTGAGCATGCATGTTTGTAAATGATAATGTATTGTTTATATTTATGATATGTATAGAATAAGATTAGAAAATATTCTATTTGAAAATATGTAATGTTGAATGTTGATTATGAGATGAGTGATTAATATAATACATTGATTACGAGATGTGTGATATTAATTGTGTTGTATTTACATTAGGATTGTGTACTGAATGGAACACAAATTGTGTGTGTGATGAGCATGTATGTATATGAATATGTGTGTGTGTATGTGTGTGTGTGTGTATATATAGACATACACATACACATAAACACACACACATATATATAGGCGGATCAAATGGGGAATAGTAGTGGATCTCCAACAAAAAAGGGAAGTTAAGTTTTCGTTAATTCAATTTTCATCGCTAATCCCTTAGCAATTAGTAAGGATTTACCAATGGTTTTTATAAATAATAATTTATTATAAATTAATTATCTGTCGGTAAATAGTCGGTATATAAATAAAATTAATAAATAAAATTTTATTTTTATAATGTAATTAGTAAAAGACGGAAAACTGTCGGAAAACTAATGCTGAATTCCGTAGATTCCAACAATGACCGAATTGCCATCAAATACCTCTTGTTGCAATTAGAGAAAATATCAAGTAGCCCTTCCGCTTATGAAGATCCACGGTCTTCAATTTCTCTATCTTCGTTCTGCATCTTCCACGATTTCGTATTTGCTGGTTCAGAATGGTTTTCGATTATAAATTTGATCCCGGTGTTCCCATATCAACAGTCGTATAGGTCAGATTTGATAGTCGGTTATTTAACTATCAAATAAAAAACCATGAAAATAAAATGAGTTCACTGATTTAGTACTCAGCATTACTTGGTCTTTTAATTAAAAGTAATCAATGAAGGTTAATCTAAAACTCCTAAATCTTTTAATATTACAAATATAGCTTTTCACTTCTTATTTTAATATAAGAGTATTTTCAAAATCATTAAATACATTAGAATTAAATTATATATATATCCAACTTTGGTTTCAAAAAAATTCTTGGAAAACATCATTATGAAATTTCTTTTGGTTTTATGGCTTGAAAACAATAACCAACTCCTATCCCCATTTAAATAAACATATTCATACTTATCTCTTTAATATATTTACCTCGAAAATAACGTATATTTCCACAGAATCCTTTTTATTTGTGTACGTTGGAAATATCATTTTATATCCCTAAATTCTTTTTATTAGTTGGACACATTCCTATTTCTTATTCGTGCATTTCTATATTTAACATTCATAAGTCCCTGGCCGTAAATTAGTAAGCAGATAACTCCCTAAGTATCAATCTCGAAGACCGAAATCAACATCAGATTAACAATCAGAAAATCACTCAACTCAACCAATCTCTGGCTAGGTTCCAATTCTATAAATTCCTTATCTTAACTTCTTATTAACCGATATTATTCCACTTCTAATTCATTCAATACATTTTCCACTTTGAAATTTTTGTTCAATTCCATTCATTTCACTTAATTTCATTATTAAGTATCCTCAATTTAAAATCAACGTTTTAACTTCACGCTCTTTCTGTAAACCTTATTTATAAACTTAGGTTTAATGTAAACCCCTTTTTATCTTGACTTCTTTTTACTTAATTCAAATGATAAGTAAACATTTATTTTAAACCATCGTATTCACTTAAAATCTCTTTATAACTTAGTTTTAAAAAACTCGGGTTAACATAAAATCCGTTCATAACTTCTTTACAAAATTCAACTAAATTTCATTCCAACGTTGATTTCTTTACTTCAGTGAATCTCATTTACAAAGTGATCACCTAAATTGTTAATTAAATTAAAATTTTACACACTCATTAACTGAAAATAAATATTGAATTCTTTTAAATTATTATTAAAGTTAAAACAATTATTCGCTAAACTATTTCATTAGATTAATTAAAAGTAAATTAATCAATTAACCCATTCCAATTAAAATAGTTGACTTAGTCAACTTAAAACACAGTTATTTCGTTAACCAATTGCAAATAGTTCTCCCTTTAAATTAATTAATTTAAATAATTTCATTTAATTGTTTATTAGAAACAATTAATCCAACTCATAACTATTGCGTTAATTTCTGCTCATTTGCTTATAAATCTTATTAACATAAGCATTTTCTTTTTAAAATCATTTAATAATTAGTTATAAACTTAAATAATATAAAATAAATATTCCTTTCCTTTTAATAAACTTTCATTCAAACTAACAAATTTAAAAATCTATTTTCAGTTATAAAATAAATTTTATACTCTACTTCTACCGATTTACTTGACGGTGAATCAATATTTATAAAACGAGTCACTTATAGGCCATATGCTGCCAACTACTCAACCAATACTGCCTATTTGTTAACACAAACAAACAATGAATTTCCAGTTATTGGTCAACAACCAAATCAATCATCTAATCAAAACAGTTCATATAATGAAAATATAAAAATAAATAACATTAAATATATTTGAGAAATCCAGTTGGATCCCTGTAACAACCCAGATTTTTGGATAGTCGGGAATTGTAGATTTACTGTGTTTTATGATTCTTAAGATAATATGTTGTTGATATGAGTTTGTGAGACCAACTCGTATAACATTTAAAGTAGAAATAAAGTTCTTGAGCATTTCTAAATCGGGTATTTAGAATAAACTATATTACTTTGTTGTAGTAGAAATTTATTCCAATTTATAATCTTAAGGTTATAATTAAATAATTAAGGGGATATTGGAAATATATATATATATATTGGTTGTGAATCAATATTTAAAAGGGGAAATATTTAATACCCCATGTCCATTAATGTCACTCACAAAGGAGATATACTCTAAACTCTGCCGCTCGACGAACAAAGGACTCAAAGTCAACTTCTTTCTACTCAAGGTGTCAGCTACAACGTTACCCTTGCCAGGGGTATATGCTATCTCAAAATCGTAGGATGCTAAGAACTCTATCCATCTCTATTGTCTTAAGTTTAGATCTTTTTGAGAGAACAAGTGTTTTAGTGACTTGTGGTCAGTATACAACTCAAACCTCTCTCCAAGAAAATAGTGACGCCAAGACTTAAGCGCAAAAACTATGGCAGCTAACTCTAAATCGTAGGTAGGGTAGTTCTTCTCATGGACTTTTAACTGCCTTCCACCATAGCATATCAACCTTCCCTCTTGCATCAAAACTGCGCCAAGCCCTGTCCCGCAAGCGTCGGTACACACTGTGAACGTTTTATTCCCATCGCACAAAACTAAAACTGGAGCTGTCGTCAATGCCCTCTTTAAACGTTGGAAAGCATCGTCATAGTCAACATCCCAAGAAAAGGTCAAATTCTTTTTCTTCAACCATGTAAGTGGGGTTGATATCTTTGCAAAGTCCTTGATGAACTTTCTGTAATAGCCCGCCAAACCAAGAAAACTTCTTACTTCCGTTGCATTACTAGGAATCTTCCAATCTTGGATTGCTACCACCTTCGCGGGATCCATTGCTATTCCTTCCTTAGAGACCACGTGCCCTAAGAATCTCACTTCCTTTCTCCAAAAATGACATTTGGAGAACTTAGCTTTGAGTTGATGTGCTCGAAGAGTCTCTAAGAGTTCCCTAAGATGTAGGGCATTCTCTTTCTCGCTTCTAGAGGATATCAAGATGTCATCCACAAAGACTACCACGAACTTGTTTAGAAACTCCCTAAACACCCTACTCATCAAATCTACGAAATAGGTGGGTGAATTCGTCAAACCAAAAGGCATGATGAGCCATTCGAAGAAACTGTCGGGAGTCCTAAAAGCAGTCTTATCTATACTATCCTCATCTACCCTCAACTGATGAAATCCTGTAGCTAAGTCCAACTGCGAGAAAACCGAAGCACCAACCAACTGATCGAACAAATCATCTATCCTTGGCAATGGGTGTCTGTTCTTCTTCGTAAGCTTATTCAGCTCCCTATAGTCCATGCACAATCTAAGAGAACCATCGGCCTTCGTGGCAAAAACAACAGGAGCACCCCACTCCGAGATACTTCTTCTTATGAAACCTTTCTCAAGCAACTCTTTCACTTGTTTACTAAGTTCCCTCCTTTCTCTAGGAGCCATGTGGCGCACAGGCAATGCAACTGTCTTTGCATTGTCCACCAAATATATACGGAAATCTATCTCGCATTTCGAAGGTAAGCCCCTAACCTCCTCAAAGACATCTACATACTCACGGACTACTCGAACAGATTGCAAATCATCAATAGAAGTGTCAAGAGATTCTAGGTAGCTAAGCATAACAGTACCCTTAGGATCACATAAGATATAGAGAGTATTACCCAAACTAGTTAACAGTCTAACTACCCACTTTTCACAGCCGAGAATGGCACCATACCTGGCTAGCCAATCCATTCCTAGAATCAACCCATAGCCCGTGAAGCCAAGCACAAAAGCGTTGCATTCGAACTCAATGCCATACACATATATTCTCAAATCCCAACATAACATAGAAAGATGAGTTGTACCCCCAATAGGATTTTGAGACAGCAACGGGATCCACTACTATACTAGTATCTAGGTGCAGAGACTCAACAACGGAAGCAGATATAAACGAATGTGAAGCGCCAGAATCAAACAAGGTACGTATAGGATGATCGAAAAGGAAAATTAAACTTTCAACAGAAGTATTTCTACCTCTCTCTTGTCTAAGTGCCATGAGAGCTTGAACTTGCCCTCCAGAAGTAGATCGTGTCCTTGCCCTTGTCCTTGCCTCCTTGGGCAGTCTTTAATCATATGTCCTGCCTCACCACATTGGAAGCAACCCGTCTTCTTCTTCTTCCTACGGTCCTTCTTCAAATGGCCAAGTATTCTACAATTGTGACACTTTCGTTTCTCTGAACCCTTGTTATCCTTGCCGCCCTTCTTTTGTTGTTATTGTGCCTTCTTTGGATCCCCTTTTTTATCCTGTGTCTTATCTACATTAGCACCTTTCTCCCCTTCATGCATCAACGCCATGTCAACAAGATTCTCGAAAGTAGCCTCCATAGGAATGTGGGACATAGCCAACCCATGTAAAGGTTCATTCAGACCCTTGGCAAATCTCAAGGCCTTCTTGTGCGGCGTATTAATTAATTCCATACCAAATCTTGCTAACTGGTTAAACTTGTTAACGTACTCCTTCACTGACAAACTCCCTTGTTTCAAAGCCAAGAACCTCCCCATGTATAAACTCTCCTCCGCTTGTGAAAGAAATTTCAACTTGAACCTTTGTCTAAAGTCCATCCACGTCTCCACTGCACGTTCTACATTAGTTACTTCCCACCAAAAGGGAGCTTCACCCTTCATTAACCAAGTAGCTAGCTAAACTTTCCTTCCTCTGTTATCTGTTCTGATGTGTTGTATGCCCAGAGTTGCATGTCGATTGATGCATTGCAGATCCATATGTTTATTTATGATTGATGTTTATGCATTGGCAATTCAATGGAGTAAACCCGTTCCGCGTTAGCGGCGTGGTCCTGTGATTGACCTTATTATTAAATAGGTTAAGTAAGATTTCTCATACCAGTCCCATGACTGACCTACAGTTTATTTCACTTGCAAACTTGGGTGCCCATATTTTTCACACGGGCAGTCGAGTAGCTTATTTTGCAGATATATTGTGCAGGATTCTGGATCGAAGCTTAAAGCTGTGTCCAGAGCATTGATACCCTTCTGCTACATTGTCTTACAAGTATTGTAATTTATTCTTCTGTTGTGGTATTTATATTCAATGTACTCTGATATTTTGTACTCTGATGTACCATTAATGTAATGTTTATAAAAGTCTTCTGTTATTTGTTCTAATGTGTTGTATGCCCAAAGTTAGCGTATTTGGGTTTTTGAACGGTCTTAGTCGATTTTGCGATCGATTTGGTCCAGGCAAAATTTGCATCATTACAGTCGACACCCATGTCGACACCCTTTGGGGGGGTCAACACCCACGAGCGGGAATTTTCCCGCTCATCCCTTTTCACTGATTTCGAATTTTGAATTCGTTTTTCATTTTTAATTATTATTTAAATAAATTATGTTTTAAACTGAAATCTTCTAAGCTTCATAACTTCTTCATATGATATCCGATTTACGCAAACTCAGACACTATTCCAAGTAGAATTCCAAGACGAACGCAATTGCGCAACCCGTTTCCCTTAGTTCTTCATATAAAAATTAAGTATTCTTTAATTATCTCTAATGTCATGTTTTAAAATTATGGGGTGTTACAAAATATATTTTCAATATCAAAGATAAACTGATTGGGTGAAATCATTAAATTATTATTGGGTTTTTAAATACAAGATCTATTTTAATAATAATATTAATAATGGAGTTATGTTTAAATTACAATAGTGAATTTAAACCATGCATGTGGCTTTTAAAATATTAATCAATGAACAAGTTGGTTTGTTGATAGTATGAGAAAATAAACTTTGATTGTAAATCAATATTTATCAAATTGGAGCATTTTATTATCGTTGATAACAAATTTAAATTGTTGAGCTAATGCAATGCACAACAACATTGTTGTATTAGTGAATTCGGAGATTTGTGTTTTAAATACCAATAATACATATAAAAATATGTGAGTGTTGTTGTATTGAAATAAAAAGGGTAAATGTGTTTTTTATGAAGAATTCAATAAGGAAAATAATAATAATCAATAATTATTTGTTGATAAATATTGTAATTTTTGGGTTTATTTATGTAATGTTGAATAAACATAAAGTTGAAGTTGTTGTGAATTAATGATAAGCGCAAATTATGTGTTTTGACATAATTTGTGATATATTAAGTTAGAAGTACGCAAATTAGGATATTTTGTTCATGGTATTTTAAAGAATGTAAAAACATAAGTGAAATATTTTAAAAAGGTGAAACTTAGGTACATTTGTCATTAATTATAAATTTGTGTAAACAAAGGTTAATTAAAGATAATAAGCTTAAAATTAATTTTAAAATGATGCTTACAAACTTATTTAACTTAGTTGGTTATTAATCTTTGATTGTGTATGATCAACAATGTAAAATGTGATGAAAAACATAGTGGTAATGTGTTAAACATAGATTAATTAGCTGAATTTTGCGTTAAATGAGGGTTAATGATCAATTAGTGCCTTAATAAAGAAGGTTAAGGGGTTAATTACATTTTTAACTTAGGATAATTCTGGAAAAATGAGAGGAACGTACTTCTTCATTCCTCTTCTTTCTCTAGTAAAAGATAATAAGAAAACTAAGTACTGTGAACTCCATCCCTCCTTAAATCACTTATAAATTGAAGATTTTAGTTTCTATAACATTCCAACAACAGTTAATTCACTAAGACCTCAAGTCTAAACCCTAATTCCTAGTTGTTTGTTGAGATTTGTTAATTTATAGTGTAAACTATCTTGCATGCTACATATAGTAAAAATTCAGGTGAAAAAAGCAGTGTTCTCAACCTTGAAGCTTCAAATTGTATCTAAACCTTGCTAAATTCGTTGTAATCACTACTAAGGTGAGTTGTGCAACTCAAGCTTTCTATTTTGCAATTTTCTAAGTTTATTTATGCTCGAATTGTTAAAATACGCAAGAAAATTTGTAGCTTTTCTTCTATTTTCTGAATTGCTGAAATCACAACAAAACCACATCTTTGAGATGCTATAACGTTCTGGACTTATGTGTTTTAGGGTAAATCTTTTTGCGTGTTGTAGTAGAGGGTTTTGTGTGCTTGCATGTCAAGTTTCATTGAATTCTGATCATTAGAAGTTGGTGAAATCAGTCATCAAAGTGGGGTTTTCGTTGGGATTTCAACCTGGAGTGAATCCTGTGAAGTGGATCGAGCCACTATGCATTTGTGTCAACCCATGGGTCGACCCACCTTAGGAAATCACTTCTATGGCTTCCTGTGACCGTAGTTTTGTTTCTGGGTAAAAACATCACCAAGACCCATCTTTGGGTGTTGTATCTCCTTCATTGTCTATCTGTTTTGAGTGATTCTTTTTTTGTTATAAAGTTTGGGATCTTATCTATAAGTTGCAAAGATTTTATGCCAATCCAAGGCCATTTTCTCATTCAAACCTTGTCCCAAAGTTGGATATAGAAGTGATTTCAGCCAAGGCTAAAATTCTATCTAGAGTTCAAGATTGGAGCCCTATAACTTTTTCATGCGATGCTAGAATGTAGTGGATCCTTTTTCATATGAAAGCTAGGTCTTTCTGGTTTTTGATATCAAATCTTAGACCAATTGGAGGTCGTTTGTTCATTCGAAACTACCTTGAAAGTGGCAACCCGGATTGATTTCTAGGTGTATTTTTATGCCTTAATGTAAATTTAGGTATCTTTCCTTAAGAGTTTTCATGCTTCTCTTAGTATAGTTTAAGCCATGCTTTTTGTTTTATATTTTGGCTTACTTTATTAATGGAGAAGCCTAAATTATCACTAATGCATTTTTGGGTTTTATGAATTTAGTGATGAGTTTTGACGAGTTTTGATGAGTTTTGAACACGCATTGCACGATTAAAACTAGTTGTCTGATATACGTATAAATTATGCTTTCGTTATAGTTTTAAGGCAAATGAGTTTTATAAATTTATTTTTTAACACTAAGTGGCCTCGAAACAATAGTAGAAAAACCTATTTTAAATTCTGTAGCTTTCCAAGAAAGGAAACTATTGGTTTCGTAAAACGTTTCATAACTTGTTTGGAAATCAAGTATTTCTTATATATAAACTGTAACAACCCAGAATTCTAAACCAATTTAAAATTTTATTTTTAATCGATTTAATGGATTTTAAGAATTTTGTAATGACCCGCATGCTAAGCATCGCAGGATTGTAGAATATTTATTTCATTCACATATGAAGTCGTATGGTCATGTAACTTTGGGGAACGACTATTGGGGTCATTTCCTATGATCATGATTTTTGCCGAATTTTAAATGACCGTTTTGCCCCTAGAGAATCTTGTTTCGCCTATAACTTTTGATTGATAAGGAGTGTTGACCTGAAACCACTTCCATTGGAATCGGGTGATGGTTTACCTTTCCGTAGAGTGGTCACATTAATCAAACGGACTTACCGTTTGGGAGATATAGCTGAAACAAGGTTTGGGATGTGAAAAGCTACTTAAGCGGGCTTAATAGGATAATTAGTGTATGAGACCATAACCCATTTCGGGATTAGGGTTATGAGGAGGCAGAAATGAGTTAGGAAGCCATCTCATTTCATTTTCTCAGCCACCACTTTCATTTCTTCAAACCTAGCAATGGCCTCCACCTTTTAAACTACCTCGTTATCACATTATAGTCCAATATTAAGCTAATCAACATCAAATCAAGGCAAATTAACATAATATTGGAGGTAGGTCTACTGTGTTGCATTGGGATTTGAACCAAATCAGACAAATTTTTAGATCTGAGATTTGTTTGTGGATAAGGTGAGTGATTAACATGTTTTTACACTAATTACGGCTAATTAGGGGTGATTTGTGACGGCCCGCCCCGCACCAGCCGGCATTTCCTCCGAAAGTGCGTTGTACACATGCCCAACTAGCACAGAACGATTGCCAAAGAAAGGAAATAAGAGAATGAACTAATCAAAAACCTGTAGGGTGTCTCACAGCGCATGGAACAAAATATAATAATAATGTACTTGACATAAAACAGGCGAGACAGTGCATAAGCTGATAACTAAAACCAACATCAACATCAAAGTAGCAGAAGTCTAAATACAGCTTATTACAACTTTAAACTATCTCTAAAGCAAAAGAAAGCTAAAGTAGAAGATGCACTACTAATGCCCAAGCAGTGATCTTCAACAACACAGGGAGAATATCTATATGCATCATACGTGGAAGTCTCCTGCTCGTCTCCGGATCGGCTACTCGTGCATACCCAGCTAACCTATCGCTAGTCTACTCGTGAGAGCACCCAGAGTAATAAGAAGAGACATAAAACTCTGGGTCAGACAAAAAAAGTCTGGTATGAGTGATAGGCAGCTAAACAAAACAATGATAGGTATACTAAACTATACTTGAACCTGGACCTACAACCAAAGAGTTAGCACTACGTACCATACAATACACTAAGGTGCCGCTGAATAGATGGTGTAAAGATAACGGGGGTGGGATGTGCATGTCATAATGATGGCAAACAAATCAAGCATAGCAACCATCCTCACATCTCTCACTCAGTGCGTAAAGTATACGATGTCCGCCACTGTCAATCGCTAGACCCGTCGAAGTAGTGACGGAGTTTGACTTGTACAACTACTGCTACTACCAAGCTTACCACATGGAGTCATGATCAAATCTTTACAAATGAACCTACTTCATTGGTCTATAGCTCTTTAGTCGTAGCTAGGCCACTGTGGCCCTGAATCCGTTCACGTACTCCCTACACATAGTGATTCAAAGTTACAGACATCGTCAACCTCTTAGCACACGTCCCGCAGCAAAGCCCAACTCATGAGGTCGAATCATTGGTTCCCAACTGGATCCTGAGTGCAAACTTCCCATTGGACTACCTTTGCATCTCGGGTTCTGGTTGTCACCTTCTTTTCCGGATCGGTCTCCATTTCTTTGCTTCACTTTGCTTCAAGTTGTGGTCCTCAGCTCCTCGGTTCGGATCGTGAGTCAGCCCCCATCGGTTCGGTTCGGTGCCCAAGTTCCATCGGGTCATGCTCCCTCACCTGGGTTGGTTCGTTACAATGCTCCAGGCTCGTGCTCGTCATGTCAGGTGGAAGGCTCCTTGGTCGGATCGGGTCGGGCCTTCATTTCCAATTCGAATCGAGGATCCTCAGATGCGAGCGGATCGGTCTTGGTCACCCCTGACGGATCGGGTCGGGTTCCTCAAGCTTCTCCATGGTGCATCGGTTCGAGTCGGAGTGGAACACGAGAGGCGGATCGGGTCGGAAGCTCCTAGTGTGGGTGGTTCGGTTCGTGCTTCTATCCGATCCGATCGGTTCGGGTACTTTCCCGCACTTTGTCCAGCAAGCTATTTACGCCATTCGACGGTGTTTTCGACCAATCTAACACTTCTTGACAATAAAAAATCATACCATACAGTCATAGCAACATGTATAATCATCCACAAACGGCAAAACAACAATCATAGCATGTAAAATGAATCAAACATACCCAAACCCCCATATTCCCCTTAAACATGTTTAGGCAAAACTAATGAAATGATTAGTAAAACTTAGCCAAATCAAACCAAATTTCTAACATAGGTCTAAAACATTATTTTCGAATTTATAAATATTTTTCCAGAATTTAATCATGTCAAATTTCGTTAATCTTCACTAATTACCCTTAATTAATGAGGAACTATGCAAATAACTCACCTTGGCCACAAATAAAACCTTTAGAACTGAAACTCTACTATTTGGGCGCGAATACCAGTGCAACACAGCAGCTCTACCTCGATTCTTGTGCTAATCCGCCTTGATTTGATGTTGCTAAGCTTAATCCTTGATTAGAAAGTGATTTGGAGGTGTTTTAGAGGTTGGAGGCCATTGTTAGGTTGAAGAGAGGGTTTGTGGCGGCTAGAAAATGAGTGAAAAACTGAAATCCTAACCCTAGCAGCCCTCAAATACCTCTAATCCGGAAAACCCCCATTGGGCCTAGCTGTTAATCACCCGATTAAGCCCAATTAAGCTGTTTTTCACTATCAAAAACTTGTTCCAGCCATATCTCCCAAATGGTAAGTCCGTTTGGCTATTGTGACCACTCTACGGAATTGTAAACCATCATCCGGAGCCAATGGAAGTGGTTTCAGGTCAAAACTCCTTTCCAATCAAAAGTTAGGGCCAAAACAAGATTAGCTAGGGGTAAAACGGTCATTTAAAATTCGGGAAAAATCATGAACATGGGAAATGACCTCAATAGCCGTCTCCCAAAGTTACATGACCATACGACTTCGAATGTGAAAGAAATAAATATTCTATGATCCTTCGATGCGTAGAATGCGGGTCATTACACTCTCCCCCCTTAAGAAATTTCATCCCCGAAATTCCTTAACCCAAAACATACAAAGGACCCCGCATACCTACCAGCCACAAACTACAATCAAACATGCAAAACAAACAAAACAAATCTATCCTAGCATGCGGAAAGGCTAAATCGAAACTGAAATCTTACCAGGCGAAGAGTTCTGGATACGTCTTCCTAATGCTCTCCTCTGTCTCCCAAGTATAGTCATTCTCATTCTCGCCCTACTGAACTTTGACCAATTTCACCGTGTTCCATTGAAGTTGCTTCGTATCGTTCCCAATAATACGCATAGGCTTGCGGTTCCCAACCGCCTCGGGTTCAACTTCGATATTATCCAACTGATCAGGTGAAATAGTCACATCTGGGTCGTGCACGAACTTCCTTAACTGGTAAACATGAAATACATTGTGAACTCCTGCCATCTTCCCTAGTAATTCAACTTTGTATGCCAAATTCCCAATTTGCTCAAGAACTGGGAATGGACCAACAAATCTTGGTGTTAACTTGCCTCTCCTGCTAAACCGTATCACGTTCTTCAACGGAGAAATCTTGATAAACACCAAGTCGCCAGTGGAGAACTTTAATTTTCTTCTCCTCTTATCAGCATAACTCTTCTGTCTATCTTGGGGAGCCTTCATTCGATGTTGGATAATCTTAATCTTAGCTGAAGTTTCTCTTATCACATTGGGTCCATGCACAAATTTATCACCAGTTTCTACCCAACATGACGGTGAGTTGCACGGTCTTCTGTACAAAGCTTCAAACGGAGCCATACCAATACTGGATTGATAAGTATTATTATATGAAAACTCTACTAGATGCAAATGGTCATCCCATGATCCACCAAAATCCAATACACAGGCTCTCAAGAGGTCTTTTAATACTCGATTCACCCTCTCTGTCTGTCCGTCGGTTTGAGGATGATACGTGGTACTGAGATGTAATTATGTTCCTAACGCCTCTTGTAAGCTCTTCCAAAATCGACTAGTGAACAACGGATCTCGGTCACTCACAATGCCTTTGGGTATTCCATGAAATCTCACTACCCACTTTATATATAGTTCAGCTAACTTAGCTGCTGTCCTGTTCGATTTGATGGGTAAAATCTTGCACTCTTAGTCAATTGGTCCACAATCACCCAAATGCTATCATGGCCCGATCTAGTCCTTGGTAACCCATCAATGAAATCCACTGACACTTGTTCTCATTTCCATTCTGGAATTTTTAATGGTTGTAACAAACCACTAGGCTTCTTTTGCTCAGGTTTAACTAGCTGGAAGTTCATGCATTTGGATATAAACTTCCCAATGTCTTTTTTCATCCCTTCCCAGTAGTAGGTCTGCTTCATGTCTCGGTACATCTTGTTACCACCGGGGTGTATAGTCAGTTTTGAGTGATGACATTCTCTAAGCACTTCATCTCTCAATCCATTGACATTGGGTACAACTAGTCTTCCATTCTTTCTAAGTCATCCATCTCGATCAAGCCCATACTTATTCATCTCTTTGTCGATTCCCATCTCTAACTTTTAGATGATTTCCAATAGGTTAGGATTGTCCCTCTGACTGGAACCAATCCGCTCAATCAAAGTATGTCCAATCGTCAAACTTGCTAACATTTCTGGATCCAATTCGCACTTTGGTCTGAAATCATACCCAGCGATGTACTCCAGTTGCTTCCATTCTAGAAACATAGCCCCTAAACTGGCATGTCTTCTACTCAATGCATAAGCTAACGCATTGCCCTTTCCTGGTGTATATGCGATGTCGAAATCGTAGGAAGATAAGAATTCTAACCATCTTTGCTGTCGGAGATTTAGATCCTTTTGGGAGAAGAGATACTTTAACGATTTATGATCGGTAAACAGCTCAAACCTTTCTCCCAAGAGATAACGTCTCCATATCTTCAACGCGAACACGATCGCAGCTAATTCCAAATCATGGGTAGGGTATCTTCTCTCGTGCGGTTTCAATTGCCGACTTGCATAAGCTACAACCCTACCTCCTTGCATCAATACAACACCTAGCCCCGTTCCACATGCCTATGTATATACTGTCATCTCTTCATTCCCCTTAGGAATGACTAACACTGGTGCACATGTCAATTTTTCTTTTAGGCTCTTGAATGCATTCTCGCACCTTTCGTCCCAGACGAAGGCTTGATTCTTCTTGGCCAACTGAGTCAACGGTGCTGCTATCTTGGAGAAGTCTTGGATAAACTTACGATAATACCTAGCTAAACCCAAGAAACTTCTTATGTTCGTTGCATTCTTTTGCGTAGACCAATCTTGTACCGTAGCTACCTTCGCAGGATCCACGGCAATACCATTCTCTGAAACAATATGGCCCAAGAATCTCACTTCTCTCCTCCAGAAGTGACACTTAGAAAACTTTGCTTTCAATTAGTGTTTTCTCAACACCTCCATCACTATTCTTAAATGTTCCTTGTGTTCTTCCTCTGTCCTCGAATAGACCAAAATATCATCCACGAACATAAGGACAAACTTATTCAACTGATCTCTGAATACCCTATTCATAAGATCCACAAAGTATGCTGGGGCATTGGTCAGCCCGAATGGCATGACCAACCACTCATAAAATCCAGACGGCGTCCGGAATGTCGTTTTAGCTATACTCTCAGCTTCCACTCTAAGCTGATGAAAACCTGTCGCGAGACCCAACTGAGAGAATACTCTCGCGCCATTCAACTGATCAAACAAATCATCTATCCACGGTAGAGGATACTTATTCTTCCTTATCACTTTGTTCAACTCGCGGTAGTCTACACACAAACGAAGGGAACCATCCGCCTTGGTAGCAAACACAACTGGTGCTCCCCATTCAGAAACACTGCTTCTGATAAATCCCTTCTTCAAAAGATCGCTGACTTGCACCCCGAGCTCTCGCTGCTCCCTTGGTGCCATACGACGAAGTGGCATCACTATAGGTCTGGCATCTTTCACTAAATCAATACGGAACTCAATCTCTCTTTGTGGTGGAAGCCCGATCACTTCCTCGAAAACGTCTGGATACTGGCCAACCACGGGCAAACCTGACAACTCACTATGCGGAATGTCGAGGGAATTCAGAAAACTAGCCATTACCCCATCACCGGGTAGACCACCAAACACTACCCTCTGCCCCTCATCCGCTCTAGCTGTCCTCAAAAAGCCCTCACAGTCTACCACCACCCCGTATCTTTGGAGCCAATCGACTCCCAAAATAATGCCAAACCCAGTAAAGCCCAAAACAAAGCAATCAGAAACAAACATGCATCCATGACTCGATAGGACCACATTACGATAGATCATGCTAAGGTTAGTTGAACCACCAATCGGGTTCGTCACTACTGAAGGCCTATCGACAATCTCGGGCTCCAATCCCAAACTATCTACCAGGTCACTAGATATGAAAGAACTGGAAGCCCCGGTATCAAACAAAACTCTAACAGGAACATCATAAATAGAAAGCATAGCTTGAGTAACAACATTCTTTCCTTTCTCCGCCGCAGTTGGGGCATTCGACAAATAAGGAATAGCATTAAGGGCATATGCTTTCACCACCTGCTTTTCTTTAGGGGGTTGCGGACATTTGTCCTTGTGATGTCCCACTTGGCCACAGTTGAAGCACTTCCTATCCGCTAGCTTGGCCCGACACTCTTTGGCATAGTGGCCCTTCTTACCACAGCTGAAGCACTCAACATCTTGCTTATTCTTTTTCTTCTGGCCATCCTTGGTCTGATTCTGCTTTCTCTTATTCTGAGAACCATTCTTGCCTCCACCGCTTGCTTGCGGCTTTGGCTCCTCTGCAGGTGCAACCTCAGTCTTCGACTTAGGTTAAAGACTCTCGGACCTCAATGCATTCCCTACAATCGATTCAAACGTCTCATCAATGTGGTTAATAAGCCTTTCCCCCAAGTACTGGTCCAATCCAGTTATGAACATCTCGTTCTCCTTCTCGGCAATATCAATAAGAGATAACCCATATGTAATACCCCACGTCCACTAATGTCACTCACAAAGGGAATGCATTAACTTCTATGGAGCGTTTTAAGTAAGTATAGAACAGAAACTTAACAACAAGACAGATATAAAAAGTACTCAAAGATTTAAAACTTTATTTCATTGCAGCGGAAAACACATATGTTTGCTTACATCATCAGAAACCGGAGTCAAAGTACATAATATCCATCTTGACTACCAAAAGTACATAAATTAAAAGACATAATCCCCAATACAAAATAGCCATAAATAAAGAGGAGCTGAACTTTACTTCAGCGATCTAAGCAATCTTCTAAAAGCAGTCCAAAATCAAGCTCCACTGGTGCTAGTTCCAACCTGAGCACCTGGGGGGGAAGGAAGAAAAGAGGAGGAAACAAAGGGGGTTAGACATAAAGTCTGGAGAGTACGATAACTTTAACAATATAATTAACAAAGTAACTAGGCCAAGGCATAAGTTGGAAAATAAGGAAATGACCATGAACCATTGAATATGGCAGAGTAAATAAGGAAACAAGTTGAACAACGATATCGTTAAAGCACCCCTAAACCACTATAAGATAATTACTAAACTACACCAACACAATAGGATAATTGCTATACTGCACCACCACTAGTCCCCCTAAGGTTGATCCCACCTACAGACTTAATAATGATATTGGTAGTTTCGTGCACCCCTAGCCGCCTTCATAGGTGTTGCCTGCCCCTATCTCCACTAGGTGTACCCACTACCCCCAAGTGATCAGCTCCCTAACTCGTGGATACCCGTGCTGGCCCCACAGTGGGGTGTATCACTCCCGAAAGTGGCAACCCGATACAACCAACAGTGCATGGCTTATACCTACACGATGCAACAACATCTTACCTACCAGCCCGGGCCTACACACGCATATGAACCCGTTGGACTTGCGTTGGCACCGCTAACCCGTTTTGGCCTCTTACAGTCAAGCCCAGTATGTGTGTCCCGTCCTCGACTTGGGTCGAGCCCATAAAGATATGTATGGGTTACTGGTTGAAATGGGCCCCCATTACGTGACACAAGCTATCCACCTAAGCTTGGTCCCCTCTAGTGCATCCCACTTAACCCACTTCTTATTCATGTTTCAATTACATGTTTCAATTTTAGTTAAGTTATTCTAATCGTATTTCCAAATGCCACCCAAGGCACCCACTAGATTCCACATGCCACCCAAGGCACCCAATAGATCCCCCTCATGTCCCACTACATGTTTATCTGGTTAAGTGTTTCTTAATTCATTAAGACCGTAACCTCATAAAGACCTCTCACATTAGACTAGCATTTGTGGTAGCTGGATTTGTCGGGCGGGTCCGGGCAGTCTTACACCACAAAAGAGCCTAACCTCGTGTCTTTACAACTGTTACGTATTTAATTTATGCCTAAGACCTCTCACATTAGACTGGCATTTGTGGCAGCTGGATTTGCCAGGCGGGTCCGGGCAGTCTTACACCACAAAAGAGCCTAACCTCGTGTCTTAGATGATTAATTACTCCTAATTAATCATTCCCCAATTTGAATTACTTTCCCTATTCAAATTATCAATCAATTCCAAATTTAACGATGTCCATAATTGACTCAATTATGTCCATCCATTTATGGTATGTAAAATCATACAAATTTTCACCACAACTTATTTTATGCCCTTTAAGGAATTTATGCCAATTAAATCTTTTAATATTATCCCCTTTACCCCACGTTGTACGTTTGTTCGTTTAACGTAAAATATACTTTAGACTTTAATAGTCTAACTCATGGAATAAAGAGAGAACATCACAATATACACATAATTAAAACATAGATCTAAACCTAGGGGTGAACTTTCATATGTGAATGATGTTCTACATCTAAAACTTGCATAGGCCAAAGTTACAACCTGCATAAACAACATATGTCATGGATCCAAATCTAAAGGTGTGAACTTGCATAAATCATGTATGTCATAGATCGACATCTAAAGGTGTAAACTTGCATAGGCAATAACCCTAAACTTGCATAACATGATTCATATCCTAAACTCATATATTTATATAAACTTGCATATATGATTTATGCATCATAACAATGGTGTAAACTTGCATCTAACATGTAAATTATCATGTAGAATTTATCATATAACTCACACATGTCTTAGCCTAACTTTAGATCTAAAATTGATGTCATGAAACATGTAAGGTTATACTAACTTGCCTACGATTCTTGTCTAAATCAATATCAAAACTTGCATACAAACTTGTGATCCATCATATGAATCAACATAACCAAAATAGCATATGAACAACATGATAATTCAACTAGACATAAGCTAATCATAGAATTACAACATGGGTGATAGCATCATAACTTTACATCGTAAATGATAGCATCATAACATAACATCATAGAAATTACAACACAATTCTACAACATAATTACAACATGCAGTCAATAATTCACATCATATCCAAATTATCCGCATCATAACTCAATCCAATTAATTTACTAATTATTTTATTAAAACTATCGAACTCACAACTCAAACGCGGTCTTGAGTTCTGAATTCTGATTTCTGAAGTTGAATTAGATTTCCTTTGAAGAAGATTCGTTGTTAGGGTTGAATATAACTGATTTGATTTGTTGTTCTTCCTCTTTAATTGGTGGCGGCTACTCTAGGGTTCAAGATGACAGCATGACGGCCATAATTTTAGTTTTCATTCTGATTTAGGGTTTGAGTCTATGGCTCTTTTTATGGAGTTTTGAATTAATTTAAGCCATCGTATGATCTTAGGGTTAATCAAAATCATTCAGTTGGTATAGGGCGACACCTCAGCCCTAATGACTCGGCAAGGAGTCAGAAAGGACTCAGCAACATGGGTCAGACTGAACCAGAAAGCTGTGCAGGCCTGCTGCCTCGGCCTGGGCGCACTTGGCAGGTGCGCCAGTGCAAATTTGTACTGGCGCACTTCCCAAGTGCGCCAGTGCAAATATTTTTTTTTCTTGTTTTGCCACCAAACTTCGTTTGTCCATAACTCCTTCAGCCGGTACCCGTTTCCCGCAAACTCGGACTCTATTTCAACCAGAATTCCAAGACGAACATGATGGCGCAACCCCATTCCCTTAATTCTCACATCTGAGATTTATTATTCTTTAATCTATTTAATTCGATTATTCAAAAATCTGGGGTGTTACTTTCTCCCCTCCTTAAAGTATTTCGCCCCCGAAATCTCCAAGTTAAGGAGAATGCATATCCTACCATCCAAACAACCATCTACTCAACCATCAATCACGGGCATCCATTGTCCTTATAAAATTTCTAATGCTGTATGAACATATGCAAGAAGTGAAGTGTGTGTATATGTTTCTTATCTGATGCAAAATCAGGCGGTCTACTGATTTAGTTGACCTCCTTAATGCAAACCATGATAGTGCCATGCGTCCATTATGGATGCAAAAGAACCCTATGGATGTTAGAGTTTATGCCCTAGAGACAATCCATTTGATGAGATTGATAACACTGTTGATGTTATTATTTTATTTCGAATAAAATAATATTCTATTATGTTATATTTACTGCGTAATATAAATAATAATTTAATAGAAGTCCTAAGAATAATAATACGGAATTATATAGTTCGAGTAAGACTGAACTTGAGATTATATGATGTGATAAGTATTATAATTCCTAAATGTCCCTAGTCGAGTTTTATTGTTTATATAGGACAACAATAAAGCGTTGAGACTAGTATATTGATTGACTGATGATCACATCTCATTGATCATTAATATACATGGTATTAAAGTCAAGATATAAATACATATTAGAGAATAGCGTATTGGGCTGACCCGCCGTGAGATAACTCCATGGAATATAATTAACAATATCATAAGTTATTCTCATAGTGACAGTGATGTAATGGTCCTCAGACCTGAAATCATTATAATTTTATTCGAGGATATTTGTGTTTTGATATCATCTAAAGTTATTCGTAACAGAGTAATGATAATGGTGATTGTTGGATACATCTCGAATCGAATATAAATTATGAATGATCTAGATGGAATTTAACCCTGCAATATATTTGTGGTGATATCCATGGGCCTCTTGTTTGAGTGAGACTGTAAAATGCATGGCTGTGCTCAAATATTGATTTGTTTTGAACAATCTACTCATCGATCAAGAAAACGGATTAAATTATAATGAGGATGATACGATCCATGCCTCTAGCTTAATCCTAGATATTTTGGTTAAAAGGATTATATTACATTGAGACACTGGTCACAGAACAGGATGTATCGAATTATCGATCTTATTATAATTCGGGTAACAGCGACGCATTGCTAGATGCCAATCACTGTTTATGATTTTAAATTCGATTTAAAAACATTGCCAACGTTGTAATAACCTATAGGGTCGCACTCTTAGAACATTGCAAGGAGGATACTGTTTTAATTTTGGGTAAAATAAATTAAATATCAACCGTTGATATTTTTCGGTTGAAATAGTAAAAGGAATTGTTCCTTGTTTAAATGAGCACATGTGTTTAAATAAAAGGATATACTTCTTTTATAAAAACAGGGGTATTCATTTTATAATCAACCGACTTTTAGAAAGAAAACCCTAGGTCAAAAACTTAAGAATGGCGGCTAGCACCGTTGAGTTTCCCCTTTCTTCGTTCTGTTCGACAATTCGATGATGATGTTCGCGTGGATAACTATAGAGACCAGGGCGATTATGTCACGGTTTGATTCGATCCAATCTCCAGCGAGGATCTTCAATTGAATAAATTTAGGGATAATCGATCCCCTAAATCTAAGGTACGATTTTATTCGATCTGTTATATCGTAATAGATCTTGTTAGGGTTATTTTCCGCTGCAATATCGTCTTGTAAACCCTAATTGAACCTTCAATGGTATCAGAGCTATGGATTTACGATATTAATAGATTGAGTTTAACTGGAATCATGCGTGAATCACTTGCTTATTAAATCTGGGTTGGTGATTAAGGACTTTCGATTTTGAATTTAAGCTTTAGTGAATGCCCCTTTGATTACTCATCTTATACTGTTATAGTATTGACCGTGATATTGAAATTTCAATGCTTTGTTTTAAGATGTGTTAGACACACTTATATGATTTAGTAAAAGACATAAAACAAAGTATAGTTCTGACTTGAAATTTGTCATCCAGAATAAGATTTGTTTATGGTTTAAATTTGAAAACCTTTCAAGATTGATATCTGATATCAATACCATTTCTAATGTCTATCTGCTAATTTTTCAAAAAGTATTAATTGTTTTAATAAAATTGGTTTAGTGGGTTTAATTTTGAATTGAACCTCTTGTAGTTGAATACTGTTATATAATCATCTCTGTTATGATTGAATCTGGAATTATTAGCAATGTCACAATATGGATCAATTTGTTTTATTGCTGATTAGGAGAGTGGTTTAAAACCATTTAAATTATATGAAATGTTCATTCAAATCAGAATTTAAAATTTGATCTTGATTCTATTTGAACTGTACTGGTATTAATACTATTAAATTCTGTATACACTGATTTTGATTAATATAGTATATTGGACTGTTTATACGTACTAAAATCACAATCAAAGTGTTTGATTAATTAGTTTATACGTCCAGATATTATTATATTTTTCTTTTCTTTGATAAAATTGGTTTCACTGATTAATGAATCAGTAAGAATGAATTTTCATATAATGAAATCATCCAAATAGAGATTTGTTAAGACAAATTTTAGATTTGATATTGATATTTGGAAATGAAACCAAAACCAGTTTGGTTTTTGAGCATTATGATCCTAATTATGTTATATATATATATTTTGATCTTAAGAGGTAAATAATTGATAATAGATTTGATTGAATAGTAGATTCAAAATCAAATATTCTGACTTTGAAATTTCATGATATTGATCATGGATACTTAGTGTACCTCAGTGATAAAATTTTATATTTACCTTTTTGGTCCTTTATTTGATATATATATATATATATATGGATATTAAAACTGAACGATTAACTAGGAATTAGTTCATTGTTAATCTGAAATCTTTTCACTATCAACATGAAATTGTTTCATTATTTATCTGTGAAAAATATTTCACTGTTATAAGTCAATTTGTATTTGATACATATACAAAATTGTTTTGTAATAATTCAGATTAGAGATACTAGCTTAGTTAGTATTTCTAATTGATGAACCTTGTAATCAGGTAGTATAATCAAAATCTAGTTTTGATTTTTTCAGGCAAACCATATCCTTTTAAATCATATTTAATGATACATTTAAAACTATTAATTTATATATTTACATTATAAAATGGATCTAATGTATTTTATATGAACAGACAAATTTGATTGGATTTGTGTAGTTGTATGAATCTTGACATTTGTAAATACAGGCTTGTAACATCTTTTGAATGTCAAACATGTTATAGTTTTGCCAACTTTGTTAGACGAGCATTGTGTATATATATATATATATATATATATATATATATATATATATGGGTGCACATACAATTGAATATGTCCTGGTTTCGAAACAGATTCAAAACAGATTACATGAATTTGTTGTATTATGAAACGACATATATGTATAAAATAAAATGGTGATTGAATATCACAAATCTGATTTGTTAACTCTTCTTCCATGTACACTGTATAACAACTATTGTTTACAAATCCTAGTGATAAAACATATTTATATTTTAAAGTATCTGAATACATAATGGAATAGACTTGCCTGATCAAATTTAAAACCTCTTAAATATGATTTAAGATTCATATTTAAAACAATGTGCAGATCTGAAACATGATTGTTTAAAACTCAGCAATGACTGTTTGATATTTAGGATGAGATCCAATACACGATTTTGAAATTAATTGAATAATTACCAAAGTATTTGCTAAGTTAAAATAGTTTAATCTAGCATATCCACTGGTATAAGTATACATATACATATGCATGTATATTTATATATGTAACTCGGCAAATATGATCTGCCATAACCATAGGTATATACATTCTCAAAATCTGGACAGGGATTAACTATAATTTGATACTTGATCTATATTATGCAATTTAGTTACACAGCAATAAGCATGATACATATATCTTGATATGTAATTTGAGCATATATGTTAGTGGACCAAAATATACAAATTATACAGTATATGATACTGTCATTGTTTATGATATAGATGTAAAACTCTGAGCTATGTACGGACCTTATGTGATTAGCATCAAAAAGTTGCAAATGGTGTTCATACTTGTTATGATACCTACCACAGTGTTTGGAAATGAATGAATGGGTTTGAACCTGTCTTGAATACATATATTTGATATATGTTGTTGACTGCCTTATTTTATGGATGAAATGTCATCATTTAAAACGGATAAAATGGATCCCCTTTTGATCATAAGGTTAAGTATGGGCTGTGTGTATATATATATACAATATATATATACACACACACAAACACTTTGATACAAATATGATTTGCATTATCGACCCCTCAAGTTTTGAAATACACTGTGTATATACATCATAAATAAATCTATTTGGATAAATTAGGTAAGTCGGTTTGAAAGAAACGGTATAAGATATTGTTTCCTTAATCCTGATGGGCTGTAATTTGCCAAATACAGGCATTTGATGTCTGCAATCATGATAATGGTGGCAAAGAGGTGGCATTGGTCAAGTTGAAGACAACTTTTTCCAATACTAGTGAGACCAGTGTTCGATGTAGAGCACTGAAAATTGTTTTCAGATTTTGCTCACATCTTCTTGCCTTCAGATTAGCCAAGAGCATGAATACAACGCAGCTGCTTGAACACATGTAAATTTAAATGAATTATATATGACTAGTCTTTTGTTCAAATATTATGTACAAATGTTTGTATATATACTTTTGAATGTAATAAACCGAAAGTACTGACTGTTATAAAGTATAAGTATGTGAATGCATGTGTATGTTAATCTTTGATTGCGAACTGTTTGCAGAATATATATATTTATAATGCATGACACATGGGTATTGATTAACATGTTTTTTAGTGGGTCTGTGTATTCATTTATACGCTACTAGATTATTATATGGGATCAATTTTATTTAAAATGGGTCTTAATTTCATATGGATTGAATGTTGTAGAAATTTAGATATTGAATTGATTAATTGAAATTTCATATTTGAATATGATCTCTCAATATGATCTCTCATGCTAGATTTAACATTATCAATCGTTTTGAAATGTTCAAAAGAAGTTGGTATGATTTATATAATTACATATTGTTGAATTTAAATAAATAGGGTTTATATAATTTTATTTAAATCCAATTTATATTATGAATATAAAAATACATATATTTGATATGTAAATGACTCTAATAATGTTCGCCACTATGAATTATAAATTCCCTTTAAAGAAAATTATTTTGTTATATTAAGTCATGGTGAAGTCTTCCAATAATATACTTATCACTGTCCAAAATCACTAGATGTTACTAACGCCAAAGCGTTGTGCACCTTTTATTGTGGTTATATGCGATGGAGTAAAATGTGGTGCTCCAACCTATTATTGGGTCTGACTTAACTAGGCTGCATAATACGATTATGGCCTTAGAGACAATAGCGTGAATTATTCTATATTTGAGCAAACGAATAATACTGAACAAAATGTTCATCATGCGATCTAGGAATTATATACATGATATAATCGATATGAGATGTCTACCTAAAAGGTTGTGTTTTGGGGATTTGCCAAAGCAGAGTCAAAACATGATTAGATATGGATCTTGGAACACCATTATATATATATATATATACTGATATATGTATATAAATAAAGGGATGTTAATTTGAGTGGGAGCATATTTTAGTTTAAATTATACGTATGTTAGTATACAATTTTGATTGTCAAAATTTATATTAAATAAATATTAAAGAATCAATTATTATTTATTATCTACTGTAGATATTGAATAATAAATAAATCCGATAATTTAAATTAATCCTTTAGAAGGATAAATTGAATTGAATCAAATTTCTTGACTAGCATTGAAATTGGGGGATTGTCCTCAAACAATTTAAACGTAATTGTTTTAGAAATAAAGAGAGGATCTAAAATAAGTTAAAGTATGACTTCAAACAATTAAGATATAAATGTTATAAAATCTACTTATACATCTCTAGTATTAGATACTAGATATGAATCACATAAATGTATGTGAATTTACAGAAATTGCAAAATAAGTTGAAATCTGATAAAAGAACAAGTGGACTTACAATTGGAAATGAAGCAAATGTTGATAGATTATCCATGGTAAGTTGATTCTTGTTGAACATACTGGCTTAATTAAATAAATAAAATAATTGTTATTACGAAATTCCACTAAAAAAAATAAATGTTATAATATACCTTGTTTAGACAAGTTTGAATTTCATTTGTAATAAAAGAATAATTGTTATTCATTTTATTTAAATGAAATATCTTATGGAATTTCAGAAATAGTTAATGATATTTGTAAATCCTTAACTATAATGTACTTGACATTAATAATGACTGGATTAAATTTAGTGATTTAAATCCAATGTACCTTTAGAATTACCAGTTAGCACAGTAAACAAGAAAGTATTTAAAAACTCCGTAATGATGGAATTTTGAAATCAATTGACTTCGAATCATATGAAGAATACAGATCTTGTTTATTAGGCAAAATAACCGAATCACCTTTCACTTGACGCAGTGAATGAGTGATAAGTATTGGGTCTCATACATAATGATGTATATGGAGCAATGGATACATAAACTAGAGACAGGTTTTATTACTTCATTATATTTACTGATGATATCAGTAGATACAGATATGTGTATCTTATGAAACAAATATCAGGATCCTTTGAAAAGTTCAAAGAATTCAAAGTGGAGATAGAAACCAATCTTTAAAAAAAAATCGAAAAGATCGAAAAGAATATTTAAGCCAATTAATTAATGACTGTCTATATAAGTTTGAAATTGTTTCATAACTTACTCCACCTAGAATACCATATTGAAATGGTATGTCTGAAAAGAGTAATCACACCATATAAGATATGGTACGACCAAGATAAGTCATATAGATCTTCCAATAAATTAAATTTAGAACAATTGCATTTAAATCCCACTAAAACGATTTTAAAGAAGCTATATAATATATGGACTAGGAAATGTCCTAGTGTGTCTAATTTAAAGATTTGGGATGTAAGGCGTTTGTTAAAAGTCCCTCCTCTGATAAGATCGAACCCAAATCAAATAACTATTTTGTTTAATATCCACAAGAAACAAATGGATATTATTTCTATAAATCCTCTAAGAATAAAATGTTTTATTGCTCGAATTGTTATTCATTTTAATGGAGATCCAGTCTCTAAGATACCGATGGGAATGAAATAGAAATCGAAATGTCTCGAAAACTACATAATGTCATTGAATCTTGTATAGACAAGAAATTGAGTGGGAGTGACACAATAATTCTCACTACAAGAAAAATACCCTATTACAACTAGCTATTTGCAACAGGCCTCAAATGTCAGTTGCAGTAAATGATATTTAGCAACGGACCTTTCGTAGCTGTTGCAATAGATAAGATTTAACAACAGGCTTTTCCTTCCTGTTGCGAAATGCATATTTTTTGCAACAGCGCTTTCGTGCCTGTTGCGAAAACATACTTTTGGCAACTGCACTTTCATTCCTGTTGCAATAGACATATTATTTGCAACCACACTTTCAAACCAGTTGCAAAAATTATATATTTAGCAACTGTTTTCACCAGTTGCGATAACTGTAATTTTTTGCAACAGGTAAAGCCACTTGCGAAAAACGTACTTTTGAATAATTAATACTTACTTAATAATACATACTTCTGCATACTTAACTAATTTATTGATAGTTTTTCGCAAGTAATGAATTATTAAAAGTAGATATTGATTAATGGTTCCTAAGAATTAAATAAATATCAAAAGCTAATTACTAAATTGTACTATCAAATATTAGTCTTAATTAATTACAAATCATTATATAATAAAAAGTTAATTTAAAACTGTTAATAATTATTTCTAAATTAAATTTGTTAATAATTACAATCCCATGTTATACAGGCCGAAATATAAGTGAAATCTGCGTCCCTTACTTCCGCTTCCATTTTTCCCCACGAGTCCACAAAATTACCGATCCCGCTTCCATTTTTCATTTCCCGCTTCATAATTGACATCGCTTATCTCTAAAACAAAAACCCTTATCTCTAGAACGCCCCAAAATCAAATACCCGATTCGCTTATCTTCCAATCTCAGCATGGCAAACCCCAGAATCGCTCCCAATTCACAAAATTCATAAGTCGAACTCCAATTTTTAGATCTGAGAGAAGCAATAATAAGAACTGCCGCAAGACGGCGACCTGCGTCAGCCAACATCCAACTAGAAGGCTCCATCTCCAAGTAGCCTTCATCCCGGCGATGGCTCCGCCTAGGACACGAGCTTCAAATTCATCTCAGCAACAACAGCTACTAGCTAGGGGTGGCTTCGTTCGGCTCCATCTATTGATTCAGGTGCTGATAATTTAGGTTTTATATGTTTTAAACTTCAAATCATTATTTGTTGAGTTAGTTTAGTATTTTATTGTAATTTACATTATTCGGTAATTAGTAAAATGATTCAATGAACAATTGTTCAGAACAGTCCAATTTTTTTCTTTTTAAACTTTACAATGATTCTTTGTTTGGTCTGACATTGATGAATATTTTAAAATAACTTATATCTTAGTTCGAACCCAGAAATATTAGATTCATTTATGACTGTTTTAAGAGTAAGACGTGCAGTCAGTCTCCAGCCAATCTAAATTTGGACATATAGTTGCCAAAAAGTATTAAGATTGAAAAAGATAACTGTTGCGTTTCAGCAAGTGAAAATTGAAAAAGAAATGGTCCTCTATTACCTGCTTGCTTCATACTGATCTTTAAGAAAATTTAAGGTATTTTGTTTGAACTCGAGCCTGTTGCAGACTAGCATTTACATAGCATAAATATTAGGGAAATAGCACCTTTGGAAGATTTTTCGCCTGTTTATTTGTCACATCATGTTAGTATCTCCTGCTCTAGTTTAATCGAACCACACCTGCTTAATGCTGAGCGTCATGCTTTTGTGTCGGAGACCATGCTTCATAGGTCCATTTGTCAATGGGGTAACTCATTAGTCTTGGTTGTCCTTGGCTCGCGCCTGTATTATGTTCATCTGACTGCCTACATTCGCCGTGTCTAGAAGCCAGTCGGTGGCTTCAAACTTTTTGCCAGAAAGAATGACCATTTATTAATCAATTTCAACTGTGTTATTGATTTAGAGAGGATCTGTCTTAATCGGCCATATTTTCTTGATTCTAGGCTGATATTGTTAAAGAAATGGTATCCAGGTTTTTGTTATGCCAAAGATGTGTTCAACTATCTAGATTTAGCATTCTTAATCAATGAAGTATTGTGAATTACAGGACAATGGGTCATATCATGTTACAACTTTATAAGCTTGTATTGTTTTACTCTCTAGATTTAGCATTCTTAAATAGATTTTAGCTTTCGACAGTGTTGTGAACCATGGATCATGCTCAGCTTGTGACTATGTCCTTAACCATGGTTTTTTAATGAATATATTTGGAATTATTACTACAGGGATCACTCAAATTTTGTTAACTGTGTAAGATATTCCCCTTGTGGTAATAAATTCATCACGGTGAGTTCAAATAAGAAAGGGCTAATATATGATGGGAAAACTGGAGAAAAGATTGGAGAGTTATCTGGTGAAGATGGACATGAAGGGAGCATATATGCTGTTAGTTGGAGTCCTGATGGTAAGCAGGTATGCATATTAGTAGCATTCATGTAATTTCATTTTGCGATTCTATTTTTTTCACAGGAGCATCTCATACATATATTTAATAAATCCTTGGTAAAATGAACCATATAAATAAATATTTCACAGGGGGATTTTTGGGAAGCACCATGTTTATGCGCTTTTTGAGTTCGAGAATTTGCAGCAGTAAAGTATTTTGAAAATAACATTCTGTAATTAGAAGTCATTATATTCGTATATTACATTAGTATCAAATAGTTGCTTATAACTTGTATGCAACCTGTATAGGAAACTATATGATTCAGTTTTAGAGAAATTGATCAAATACAAATATTGAATGACTATTTGCAATTTTTTTATGAAGATTTGTTCATTCACAAGCTAGAAACAACATTATATTTCAATCGAATGATTATACCAACATGATGTGAGTGCACGTCTTTCATCACCACATCCATCTTTTCATATCGTAGTTTTTTCCTTTGAATATGTCAAATTGGTGTGCTATGCTAATGTCAATGGTGATTGTCGGATGACGTCTTATAAAAGTTAGTTTGCAGTTTATGTCAAAATTTATTATAGGTTACATCCCAGCTTATAGAGGAAAAAGGGTGAATTCGGGTGGTATTAGTTTACAGGTGTATCATCTTGTTGTTTTTGGGATCACTGAAGGTATTCCTGCTGCAATTGCTTTTCTTGGTTTGTTTTGGACGTTGGAGCAAAAAATTTAGGTGTTGTTTTGGGTGTTGGCATTTTAAGTATGTGCTGTTGATCTTCTAGTTCAGATCTTTCAGGTGAGTTTACTTTATTATAATTGATTTCTTTTATTTGGTTATCACTCAGTGCCTTATACATGTCGTTGATACGAACATCTATTCATTTTCTATTTTCTGCTTCTTAAGGAAAAAGCAGTCTCTTCCTTCATTCGAGACTTCTCAGGCTTAGAGTTATTTCCAGATTTTGGTGAGAGATTTTTGATAGTGTAAACTAATTTTCATCATTTCATGAACTGCAGATTTTGGCATGTGTCCGTTCATGAGCGACAACAAACTTGGAGCATGAACTGCAGATTTGTTCTAGTGAGATGATGATATTTATTCTCTTGTAATAGTATATGTATGCTAGAGTAGAAATATGACTAGAGAATACTCTATTTGAAAACAATGTGTTGTGTGAGAGAAGAAATTGTTATATATGAATAATGTATGAAAATTATAGAATTTTTTGCTGTAATTGTTTGCACTGTAAAAACTTTGTTAAAATAAAATTTTAATTTTTTTATTTCATTCTATGATATAACAATTATTAAAATAAATACATTTAATAAGTAATATTTATAAGCTATAATATTTTTTTACAGATTTATGAATCTATTGCAACAGGCATATACTGTTGCAAAAGGATCTGTTGCAACAGTAAAAGCCTGTTGCAAAAAAGTCTACCGCAACATCATTTTGCAACGAGCGAAAACTGTTGCAGACCTTTGGCAACTTCGGCTACGCAAACGGGCGCTGGCCTGTTGCGATAGGCCTACTGCAACAGATTTTGCCTGTTGCGAAAAGTGTTTTTTGTTGTAGTGTCTAATGTTATTTGATAACACATTAATTATTGTGAATCATAATAGTTTTAAAACAAGAAATAAATACTAATTCTAAGGAAGAAAATGTTTGGATTAGAAAGTTCATGATCGAACTTAATTCATTATTGATCCAATGATATATGTTGCGATAACAATGTGGCTGATGCTCAGGCCTAAAACCTTAAAATCACTATTAATCCAAACATATATTTAAGAAATATAATTCCTATGTGAAGTTTTTCACAAAGGAAATGAACATATCTACAAAGTTACAAATGTTGTAATGTTGCAGACCTACTGAATTAAACTCTATTGCAGCAGAAGTTTAATAGTCACACTAGTTTCATGAGTATACGATACGTGAATGATTGACTCTAGTGCAAGTGGGAGATTGTTAGAGTTTATGCCCTAGAGACAATCCATTTGATGAGATTGATAACACTGTTGATGTTATTATTTTATTTCGAATAAAATAATATTCTATTATGTTAAATTTACTGCGTAATATAAATAATAATTTAATAGGAGTCCTAAGAATAATAATACGGAATTATATAGTTCGAGTAAGACTGAACTTGAGATTATATGATGTGATAAGTATTATAATTCCTAAGTGTCCCCAGTCGAGTTTTATTGTTTATATAGGACAACAATAAAGCGTTGAGACTAGTATATTGATTAACTGATGATCACATCTCATTGATCATTAATATACATGGTATTAAAGTCAAGATATAAATACATATTAGAGAATAGCGTATTGGGCTGACCTGCCATGAGATAACTCCATGGAATATAATTAACAGTATCATAAGTTATTCTCATAGTGACAGTGATGTAATGGTCCTCAGACCTGAAATCATTATAATTTTATTCGAGGATATTTGTGTTTTGATATCATCTAAAGTTATTCGTAACAAAGTAATGATAACGGTGATTGTTGGATACATCTCGAATCGAATATAAATTATGAATGAGCTAGATGGAATTTAACCCTGCAATATATTTGTGGTGATATCCATGGGCCTCTTGTTTGAGTGAGACTGTAAAATGCATGGTCGTGCTCAAATATTGATTTGTTTTGAACAGTCTACTCATCAATCAAGAAAACGGAGTAAATTATAACGAGGATGATATGATCCATGCCTCTAGCTTAATCCTGGATATTTTGGTTAAAAGGATTATATTACATTGAGCCACTGGTCACAGAACAGGCTGTATCGAATTATTGATCATATTATAACTTGGGTAACAGCGACGCATTGCTAGATGTCAATCACTGTTTATGATTTTAAATTCGATTTAAAAACATTGCCAACGTTGTAATAACCTATAGGGTCACACGCTTAGAACATTGCAAGGAGAATACTATTTTGATTTTGGGTAAAATAAATTAAATATCAACCGTTGATATTTTTCGGTTGAAATAGTAAAAGGAATTGTTCCTTGTTTAAATGAGCACATGTCTTTAAATAAAAGGATATACTTCTTTTATAAAAACAGGGGTATTCATTTTATAATCAACCGACTTTTAGAAAGAAAACCCTAGGTCAAAAACTTAAGAATGGCGGCTAACACTGTTGAGTTTCCCCTTTCTTCGATCTGTTCGACAATTCGATGATGATGTTCGCGTAAACAACTATAGAGACCAGGGCGATTACGTCACGGTTTGATTCGATCCAATCTCCAGCGAGGATCTTCAATTGAATAAATTTGGGGATAATCGATCTCCTAAATCTAAAGTACGATTTTATTCGATCTGTTATATCGTAATAGATCTTGTTAGGGTTATTTTCCGCTGCAATATCGTCTTGTAAACCCTAATTGAACCTTCAATGGATACATATTATTTCTACATGTGTGCACAACCATTCACCAAAATGCAACATCCATATGATGGTACAATCATTATACATCCATTACTTAAATATGTACACACATTTATATGCAATATGCAATATGAAGTGACTGAGCCGATCTAGTTCCTAAAGTGTGTGTATATGCATCCACGAGCAACCACGAGCAAACACTTGCATCCACATGCATCCACCATACATAACATGTCTCAAACACATGTTTCAACCATAGGACAACCCTGTCTAAAGGTCAAAGATACTAACGAGAGGACATACAAAAGATAAGATAAGTACAAGGTAAGCGATAAAGGAGAAATTAAAAGACATACCCTCGAAAAGAAAAGGGTACAATGAACGCATCTTCGCTTCCGTCTCCCAAGTAGCGTTGCTCTCATCATCTCCCTATTGCACTTTAACTAGTTTGACCTCTCGATTCCTTAACTTCTTAATCTCCGACCCAAGAATGCACGTAGGAGATCGTCGAATCGTCGCATCATGCTCGATCTCCACCTCTCTAAGCAAGCTCGACTCTACGACTTCCGCGGTCTCGTGCAAGCACTTCCTCAAATGTGATACATGGAATACGTCGTGTACACCACTAAGTCTCTCGGGCAACTCCACTCTATACGCCATCTGCCCAATCCTCTCCTTAATAGGAAACGGCCCTACGAACCTTGGTGCTAACTTCCCAACAGATCCAAAGCGAACGACGTTCCGTATTGGAGACACCTTGAAAAGACCATGTCCCCAATATCGAACTCAAAATCTGTCCTCCTCTTGTCAGCATAAGATTTTTTCCTATCTTGCGCCGTCTTCATCCTCCTTCGAATCAAATTGATCTTTTCCGAAGTCTCTCTAATCATATCGAGCCCAAGTAAGATCTTATCTATAGACTCCCACCAACATGTAGGTGAACGACACGGCCGTCCATAAAGAGCCTCGAACGGTGCCATGCCAATGCTAGACTGAAAGCTGTTATTATATGCGAACTCCACCAACGGAAGATGTTCCTCCCATGTACCTCCGAAATCTAAGACACACAACCTCAATAAGTCCTCTAGAATATGATTCACCCTCTCGGTCTGGCCGTCCGTCTGAGGATGATATGCGGTGCTCAAACATAACTGAGTCCCTACCGCCTCTTGCAAGCTCTTCCAAAACTCGCTAGTGAAGATAGGATCGCGGTCGCTCACTATGCTAGAAGGAACACTGTGCAAACGAACTATATCTCGAATGTATACGGAGGCTAACCATGGAGCAGTCCCGCTCTTAGTAAATCTGTCTACCACGACCCAAATCCCCGTATTACCCTTCCTAGATCTTGGTAATCCGTCAACAAAGTCCATCGAAACACTTTCCCACTTCCATTGTGGGACCTCCAATGGGTGAAGCAATCCACCGGGCTTCTTTTGCTCTGCTTTTACTTGTTGGCACACCAAGCATCTAGCAACAAACTCTGCCACGTCCTTCTTCATACCGGCCCAAAAGTAAACTCGTCTCATGTCCATGTACATCTTGTCCCCGCCGGGATGGATGGTCATCTTCGAATGATGTGCATCATCAAGAATGGTCTTCCTCAAGTTCTCGTCCTAGGGTACACAAAGTCTATCAACCCTACGTAACCAACCCTTATCATCTAGGGTATACCTACGGAGATGCCTTGATGACTCCCCTCTTTTGAGCTTTTCTACTAACTCAACCAACTGTGGATCGTCTCGCTGTGCCTCACCAATCCGTCCCAAAAGCGTAGGTCTGACCTCTAAGGACGCTAGCAAATCGGGTACAAAATCAACGGAAGGTTTAAAGTCAAACGTAGAGATGAACTCTAAGCTTCGCCGCTCAACAAACAACGGACTCAAGGACAACCTTTTTCTACTTAAGGCGTCTGCCACCACGTTACAGTTGCCAGGGGTATATGCTATCTCGAAGTCGTAGGATGCTAAGAATTCCATCCACCTTTGCTGCGTTAAGTTCAAGTCCTTCTGAGAGAATAAGTATTTTAGCGATTTGTGGCTAGTGAATAATTCGAATTTTTCGCCAAGATGATAATGACGCCAAGACTTAAGCGCGAAGACAATAACGGCCAACTCTAGGTCATGTGTAGGGTAATTTCTTTCATGTACTCTCAATTGCCTTCCACAACAGGCTATTACCCTTCCCTCTTGCATTAAGACAGCGCCTAGTCCTGTCCCACAAGCATCAGTATAAACGGTAAATGGCTTACTCCCATCTGGCAACACTAAGACTGGGGCTGTGGTCAAAGCTCTCTTTAAACGTTGGAACGCATCGTCACAATCTACGTCCCACGTGAAAACTAAGTTATTCTTCGTCAAGCGTGTTAATGGGGCTGATATTTTTGCGAAGTCTTTGATGAACTTCCTATAGTAGCCAGCCAACCCTAAGAAACTCCTCACCTCGGTAGCATTTTTAGGATCCTTCCAATCTTGGATGGCCACTATCTTCGCGGGATCCACAGCTATACCTTCTTTGGAAACCACATGCCCTAAGAATCGCACTTCCTTCCTCCAAAAGTGACATTTAGAAAATTTAGCTTTAAGGCTATGCGCTTGAAGAGTCTCCAACACTTCCCTAAGATTTAGAGCATGCTCTTCCTCGCTTTTAGAAAAGATCAAGATGTCGTCCACAAAGACTACCACGAATGTATTAAGGTACTCCCTAAACACCCTACTCATTATTTCAACAAAGTATGCGGGGGCGTTTGTCAAACCGAAGGGCATCACAAGCCACTCGAAGAAACCGTCTGGAGTCCTAAAGGCAGTCTGTTCTATGATATCCTCAGCCACTCTCAACTGATGGAAACTAGTGGCTAAGTCCAACTGCGAAAACCCTGAGGCGCCAACTAACTGATCGAAGAGATCGTCAATCCTCGGCAGTGGGTGTCTATTCTTCTTAGTAAGCTTATTAAGTTCTCTATAGTCCACACAAAGTCTAAGGGACCCACCCTCCTTCGTGGGAAACACTACTGGAGCACCCCACTCCGATATACTACGTCTGATGAACCCCTTCTCAAGCAATTCCTTCACTTGCTTACTGAGTTCTCTTCTTTATCTTGGAGCCATGTAGCGCACTGGTAATGCAACTGGCTTTGTATTATCTACTAGATATATCTGAAAGTCTATCTCACATTTTGGGGGTAAACCCCTCACCTCATCGAAGACATCAGCATATTCACGGACTATGGGAACAGAATGTAAATCATCATCGGATGCGTCAAGGGATTCTAGGTAGCAAAGCATTACTGGACCTCTAGGGTCATAATAAATATCAAGGGTCTTTCCAAAACGAGTCAACAATCTAACTGCCCTCCTTTCACAATCTAGGATGGCCCCATATCTAGTTAGCCAATCCATACCTAGAATTAAACCGTAGCCCAAAAGCGTTGCACTCAAACTCAACGCCCAAGATAAACACTCTCAAATCCCGACAAATCATAGAAAGATGAGCCGAACCACCGATAGGATTTGAGACTACTAAGGGATCAGTAACTAGACTAGTATCAAGGTGCAGTGTTTCAACTAATGATGTAGAAATAAACGAATGTGATGCGCCAGAATCGAATAAAGTACGGACAGGATAATCAAACAGAAAAACTAAACTTTCAACGGAAATTGCTCTACCTCGTTCTTGTAGTGGTGGGACCATGAGAGCCTGAACTTGTCCCCTTGCCTGCCCTGGTGCCATAAGACCCTGCACCTGTCTTCCCGAGGTAGACCCTGCCCTCTGCCCTATCTTTGGGCAGTCCTTAATAAGATGTCCCGCCTCGCCACAGTGGTAACAACTAGTCTTCTTTTTCTTCCTACAATCTTTGCTTAGATGGCCGGGTGTCCCACAGTTAAAGCATCTTTTCTTTCCCTTAGCATTGTTGCCTTTGCCTCCTTTCTTGTTCTGTTGTTGCTATTGCGGCTTCTTTTGATACCCTTTCTTCTCGGGTGTCTTATTAGCATTGGCGCCCTTCTCCTCTTCACGCATGAGCTCCATGTCAACTAGTCTCTCGAAGGTAGCCCCCATGGGAATATGGGTCATAGCTAACCCATGAAGCGGCTCGTTTAAGCCCTTAACAAATTTTAGAGCCTTCTTTTCTGGAGTATTCACCAAGTCCAAGCCAAATCTTGCCAATTGGTTGAATTTGTTGACATACTCTTTCACCGACAAATTCCCTTGCTTTAATGCTAGAAACTTTTCCATGTATAGATTCTCTTCAGCCCATGAGAGAAACTTCGCCTCAAACCTCTACCTAAAATCTGGCCATGTATCGACTAGACGTCCCCCATTAGTGACCCCCCACCAAAACGAGGCCTCATCCTTCATTAGCTAGGCAGCTAGCTGGACTTTTTTTCCATCATCCACTTCAAAGATTCCAAACACCCTCTAGTATCTCAGATGCTTCAGACATGCTGAAACGAAAAAGGAAAGATTCAATATAAAAGAACCGAGGGAAAGATATATGGCTCTTGGGGTTATGCTTTCTAAAATAAGCTTTTCTCTTGAAAACACTTTCCTTAAAACATACTTTTGAAGGTACTTCTTTATAAAGATGGTTTTGAAAAATAACTTTTTCAAAATTCGTATCTGTTCTGGTAACCTTCAGCTCTGATACCACGTGTAACACCCCACGTCCATCAATGTCACTCACAAAGGGAATGCATTAACTTCTATGGAGCGTTTTAAGTAAGTATAGAAAAGAAACTTAACAAAAAGATAGATATAAACAGTACTCAAAGATTTAAACTTTCTTTCATTGCAGCGGAAAACACATATGTTTGCTTACATCATCAGAAACCAGAGTCAAAGTACATAATATCCATCTTGACTACCAAAAGTACATAAATTAAAAGACATAGTCCCCAATACAAAATAGTCATAAATAAAGAGGAGCTGAACTTTACTTCAGCGATCCAAGCAATCTTCTAAAAGCAGTCCAAAATCAAGCTCCACTGGTGCTAGTTCCAACCTGAGCACCTGGGGGGGAAAGGAAGAAAAGAGGAGGAAACAAAGTGGGTCAGATATAAAGTCTGGCGAGTGCGATAACTTTAACAATATAATTAGCAAAGTAACTAGGCCAAGGCATAAGTTGGAAAATAAGGAAATGACCATGAACCATTGAATATGGAAGAGTAAATAAGGAAACAAGATGAACAACGATATCGTTAAAGCACCCCTAAACCACTATAAGATAAGTACTAAACTACACCAACACTATAGGATAATTACTATACTGCACCACCACTAGTCACCCTAAGGTTGATCCCGCCTACAGACTTAATAATGATATTGGTTGTTTCGTATATCCCTAGCTGCCTTCATAGGTGATGCCTGCCCCTATCTCCACTAGGTGTGCCCACTACCCCCAAGCGATCGGCTCCCTAACTCGTAGATACCCATGCTGGCCCCACAGTGGGGTGTATCACTCCCCAAAGTGACAACCCAATACAACCAATAATGCACGGCTTATATCTACACGATGCAACAACGTCTTACCTACCAGCCCGGGCCCACACACGCATATGAACCCGTTGGACTTGCGTTGCCACCGCTAACCCGTTTTGGCCTCTTACAGTCAAGCCTAGTATGCGTGTCCTATCCTCGACTTGGGTCGAGCCCACAAAGATACGTATTGGTTACTGGTTGAAATGGGCCCCCATTACTTGACACAAGCTATCCACCTAAGCTTGGTCCCCTCTAGTGCATCCCACTTAACCCACTTCTTATTCATGTTTCAATTACATGTTTCAATTTTGGTTAAGTGTTTCTAATCGTATTTCCAAATGCCACCCAAGGCACCCACTAGATTCCACATGCTACCCAAGGCACCCACTTACCCCCCCCCCTCATGTCACACTACATGTTTATCTGTTTAAGTGTTTCTTAATTCATTAAGACCGTAACCTCATAAAGACCTCTCACATTAGACTGCCATTTGTGGCAGTTGGATTTGCCAGGCGGGTCCGGACAGTCTTACACCACAAAAGAGCCTAACCTTGTGTCTTTACAACTGTTACATATTTAGTTTATGCCTAAGACCTCTCACGTTAGATTAGCATTTGTGGCAGTTGAATTTGTCGGGCGGGTCAGGGCAGTCTTACACCACAAAAGAGCCTAACCTCGTGTCTTAGACGATTAATTACTCCTAATTAATCATTCTCCAATTTGAATTACTTTCCCTGTTCAAATTATCAATCAATTCCAAATTTAACGATGTCCATAATTGACTCAATTATGTCCATTCATTTATGGTATGTAAAATCATACCAATTTTCACCACAACTTATTTTATGCCTTTTAAGGCATTTATGCCAATTAAATCTTTTAATATTATCCGTTTTACCCTACGTTGTACGTTTATTCGTTTAACGTAAAATATACGTTAGACTCGAATAATCCAACTCTTGGAATAAAGAGAAAACATCACAATATACACATAATTAAAACATAGATTTAAACATAGGGGTGAACTTGCATATGTGAATGATGTTCTACATCTAAAACTTGCATAGGCCAAAGTTACAACTTGCATAAACAACATATGTCGTGGATCCAAATCTAAAGGTCTGAACTTGCATAAATCATGTGTGTCATAGATCTACATCTAAAGGTGTAAACTTGCATAGGCAATAACCCTAAACTTGCATAACATGATTCATATCCCAAACTCATATATTTATATAAACTTGCATATGTGATTTATGCATCATAACAAAGGTGTAAACTTGCATCTAACATGTAAATTATCTTGTAGAATTTATCATATAACTCACACATGTCATAGCCTAACTTTAGATCTAAAATTGATGTCATGAAACATGTAAGGTTATACTAACTTGCCTATAATTCTTGTCTAAATCAATATCTAAACTTGCATACAAACTTGTGATCCATCATATGAATCAACATAACCAAACTAGCATATGAACAACATGATAATTCAACTAGACATAAGTTAATCATAGAATTACAACATGGGTGATAGCTTCATAACTTTACATCGTAAATGATAGCATCATAACATAACATCATAGAAATTACAACACAATTCTACAACATAATTACAACATGCAGTCAATAATTCACATCATATCCAAATTATCTGCATCATAACTCAATCCAATTAATTTACTAATTATTTTATTAAAACTATCGAACTCACAACTCAAACGCGGTCTTGAGTTCTGAATTCTAATTTCTGAAGTTGAATTAGTTTTCCTTTGAAGAAGATTCGTTGTTAGGGTTGAATAGAACTGATTTGATTTGCTATTCTTCCTCTTTAATTGGTGGCGGCTACTCTAGGGTTCAAGATGACAGCATGACGGTCAATGTTTTAGTTTTAATTCTGATTTAGGGTTTGAGTTTATGGGTATTTTTATAGACTTTTGAATTAATTTAAGCCGTCGGATGATCATAGGGTTAATCAAAACCATTCAGTCGGGATAGGGTGACACCTCAGCCCTAATGACTCAGCAAGGAGTCAGAAAGGACTCAGTAACATGGGTCATACTGAACCAGAAAGCTGTGCAGGCCTGCTGCCTCGGCCTGGGCGCACTTGGCAGGTGAGCCAGTGCAAATTTGTACTGGCGCACTTCCCAAGTGCGACAGTGCAAATATTTTTTTCCTTGTTTTGCCACCAAACTTCGTTCGTCCATAACTCCTTCATCCGGTACCCGTTTCCCGCAAACTCGGACTCTATTTCAACCAGAAATCCGAGATGACCACGATGGCGCAACCCTATTCCCTTAATTCTCGCGTCTGAGATTTATTATTCTTTAATCTAGTTAATTCAATTATTCAAAAATCCGGGGTGTTACACCATACTTCGACAAAGTGTCGAATTCGGTAATATACTCCGAGATAGCTCTGCCATTCTGCTTGAGTTCCAAGAATTTCTAAAACAACACTGACTTCTGAGCAGCTGGAATGAACTTATCGCTAAAGCAAACCTTAAAATTCTCCCAAGTAATCTGATCCTCGGGAGTAGCTGCCTTTATAGCATTCCACCAATTCATTGCCGGTCCTTGTAGCTGACGGGATGCTAGCCTTCTCTTCATCGCGTCCTCGATACCCAAATCTTTGAAGATATGCTCGCAGCTATCCAACCAATCCTGAACATCCGTAGCCGACTCCGTTCCGTGGAACGGCTTCCCACCAAGACTAGTACAGTCCTTATTCAGCTTGGCGAAATCAGCCCTAGGCGCCTGCACTATTGGACCACCACCATTTCCATTATTGGGAGCTGCCCTCTGCACATCCCTCAGCATCTCTCTCATGAGGTCAGTAAACATTGTCCTTATGTCAGCAAAATTCCCATTATTGGGTCCTCTACTGGCATCTCTTGCGTATCGGCTCATCGTTCAAATTGCAAAGAGAAAACAATAAACCATCTCCATAGTGGTGTTAGTGCAGTGCGACTCCATCCTTAACTATACTAATAGTATATATATATAGCTTTTGAAAACCAAAATAATCACAAATACGCGCTCTCGTATACGTATACTATCTCTCCCTGATGACTTCCCTAGGTTAACTATGCAGCCTAGAGCTCTGATACCAAGTGTGACGGCCCGCTCCACACCAGCCGGCATTTCCTCCGAAAGTGCGTTGTACACATGCCCAACTAACACAGAACGGTCGCCAAAAATAGGAAAGAAGAGAATGAACTAATCAAAAACCTGTAGAGTGTCTCACAGCGCATGGAACAAAATATAATAATAATGTACTTGACATAAAACAGGCGAGATAGTGCATAAGCTGATAACTAAAACCAACATCAACATCAGAGTAGCGGAAGTCTAATTACAACTTATTACAACTTTAAACTGTCTCTAAAGCAAAAGAAAGCTAAAGTAGAAGATGCACTACTAATTCCTAAGCAGTGATCTTCAACAACAAAGGGAGAATATCTATATGCATCATACGTGGAAGCCTCCTGCTCGTCTCCGGATCAGCTACTCGTGCATACCCAGCTAACCTATCTCTAGTCTGCTCTTGAGAGCACCCAGAGTAATAAGAAGAGACATAAAACTCTGGGTCAGACAAAAAAAGTCTGGTATGAGCGATAAGTAGCTAAACAGAATAATGATAGGTATACTAAACCATACTTGAACCTGGACCTGCAACCAAAGAGTTAGCACTACATACCGTGCAATACTCTAAGGTGCCGATGAACAGATGGTGTAAAGATAACGGGGGTGGGGTGTGCATGTCATAATAATGGCAAACAAATCAAGCATAGCAACCATCCTCACATCTCTCACTCAGTGCGTAAAGTATACGATGTATGCCACTGTCAATCACTAGACCCATCGAAGTAGTGACGGAGTTCGACTTGTACAACTACCGCTACTACCAAGCTTACCACATGGAGTCATGACCAAATCTTTACAAATGACCCCACTTGATTGATCTATAGCTCTTTAGTCGTACCTTGGCCACTGTGGCCATGAATCTGTTCACGTACTCCCTACACATAGTGATTCAAAGTTACATACATCGTTAACCCCTTAGCACACGTCCAGCAGCAAAGCCCAACTCATGAGGTCGACTCGTTGGTTCCCAACTGGATCCTGAGTACAAACTTCCCATTGGGCTACCTTTGCATCTCGGGTTATGGTCGTCACTTTCTTTTCCGGATCGGTCTCCATTTCTTTGCTTTATTTGGCTTCAAGTCGTAGTCCTCGGCTCCTCGGTTCGGATCATGAGTAAGCCCCCATCGGTTCGGTTCGGTGCCCAAGTTCCACCAGTTCGTGCTCCCACACCTGGGTCGGTTCGTGACAATGCTCCAGGCTCGTGCTCGTCATGTCAGGTGGAAGGCTTCCAAGTCGGATCGGGTCGGGCCTTCATTTCCAATTCGGATTGGGGATCCTCAGATGCGAGCGGATCGGTCTTGGCCACCCGTGGCGGATCGGGTCGGGTTACTCATGCTTCTCCATGGTGCATCGGTTCGAGTCGGAGTGGCACACGAGAGGCGGATCGGGTCGGAAGCTCCTAGTGTGGGCAGTTCGGTTCGTGCTTCTATCCGATCCGATCAGTTCGGGTACTTTCCTGCACTTTGTCCAGCAAGCTGTTTACGCCATTCGACGGCGTTTTCGACCAATCTAACACTTCTAGACAATCAAAAATCATACCATACAGTCATAGCAACATGTATAATCATCCACAAACAGCAAAACAACAATCATAGCATGTAAAATGAATCAAACATACCCAAAACCCCATATTTCCCTTAAACATGTTTAGGCAAAACTAATGATATGATTAGTAAAACTTAGCCAAATCAAACCAAATTTCTAACAGACGTCTAAAGCATTATTTTCGAATTTATAAATATTTTTCCAGAATTTAATCATGTCTAATTTCGTTAATCTTCACTAATTACCCTTAATTAACCATAATTAGTGAGGAACTATGCAAATAACTCACCTTGGCCACAAATAAAACCTTTGGAACTGAAACTCTACTGTTTGCGCGTGAATACCAGTGCAACATAGTAGCTCTACCTCGACTCTTGTGCTAATCCGCCTTGATTTGATGTTGCTAAGCTTAATCCTTGATTAGAAAGTGATTTGGAGGTGTTTTAGAGGTTGGAGGCCATTGTTAGTTTGAAGAGAGGGTTTGTGGCGGTTGGAAAATGAGTGAAAAACTGAAATCCTAACCCTAGCAGCCCTCAAATACCTCTAATCCTGAAATCCCCTATTGGGGCTAGCTGTTAATCACCCGTTTAAGCCCAATTAAGCTGTTTTTCACTATCTAAAACTTATTTCAGCCATATCTCCCAAACGTAAGTCCGTTTGGCTAATGTGACCACTCTACAGAATTGTAAACCATCATCTGAAGCCAATGGAAGTGGTTTCAAGTCAAAACTCCTTTCCAATCGAAAGTTAAGGCCAAAACAAGATTAGCTAGCGGCAAAACGGTCATTTAAAAATCGGGAAAAATCATGAACATGGGAAATGACCTCAATAGCCGTCTCCCAAAGTTACATGACCATACGACTTCGTATGTGAAAGAAATAAATATTCTATGATCCTTCGATGCGTAGAATGCGGGTCGTTACATGATTAGTGATAATTAGCGAAATTATGACTCAGAAAAATATGAAAAAATATGAATAAATTCTAAAATATTATTTTATGCCTCTGATATAAATTTGGGTTAATTTGGATTAAGTTTGTTAATCCTATTGTTAAAACATGCTTAAGGGGATTAAGTGGAAAATCATGCTTTTGGGTATGTTTGATCTAAATAACACATATTATTGATGTTTTAGTGTTTTTGATTAATTACACATATTATTACTACTGTTTGGTATGCTTTGTGGTTGCATAGGAAAGTTAGAATGGTTGATAACGTCGTCATGTGGTGTAAATAGCTTGTTGGAAACAATGCAGGACTTCAGATCGGATCAGTGGTGGAGGACCGGGTCAGGTCGTATAACCCACCCACGAACCGCCTCATGCACCCGAGACGAAGCTTGCACCACGAAGTGCAATCTCCGAACCCACTCTTGAAGCACCCCTCGAGAAGATGCCAGGGCCCCGAACCGTGAAGCACCCACGACCGAAACGATGGCCACGAACCACGCTGAGAGCCACGAGCCGATGCCAGGGGATGGACTACGAACCAGAGCACCCCGAACCAATGGTAACGAACTGACCCACTACTCCGAACCCTAATCGAATGATGTCACAAACCGGTCTCGTATGAGTACCACGAACCGTGTATATCCGAATTGAAGAGCGAGCATGAATGGACATTTCGAGTCATGAACCGAGCAGAGGACTTGAACACCAATTCGACTAAAAACCTGAGATGTGGAGGAAGTCCAAATAGAGAGTTATTAATCAGGATCCAGATGGGAACCAATGAGTTAACTTCTAGAGTTGGGATTTGCTGCGGGACGTGTGCAAAGGGGTTATCAATATCTATAGCTTTGGTTCACCACTGGGAGACGGATTAATGGCTATGGATCAGCGCAATGGGTTCATTCAGACTTCCAAGGGCAAAGTGATCGTAGCATAGCTATGGATCAGTGCAATGGGACCATTAGGACTCCCAAGGGAAAAGTTATCGTAACAAAGGATTGGTGGCTATGGACCAGCGCAATGGGATCATTAAGACTCCCAAGGGTAAGTGGTCGTAGCAAAGGATTTGGTGATCAAAGTGGTGGATATCGTATGCTTTACGCACTAAGTGAGAGATGTGAGGTTGATTGCTATATTTGATATTTTCTATCACCATGATATGCAAACTTCCACCCACTTTATGTTAGTGTTACCTTAGAGTACTGTACATCTTGTTGTGCTAACTCTTTGGTTGCAGGTCCAGGTTCAGGCATGATTATTTATACCTGTTATTGTTCAATTTGCTGCTATTGCTCATGCCAGATTTTTGTCACACCTAGAGTTTTATGTCTCTTCTTATTACTCTAGGTGCTCCTAAACGAGTAGACTAGAGACGAGTTAGGTGGCTATGCATGAGTAGCTGTCCAGAGACAAGCAGAAGCTTCCACGTACTATTTACATATATTCTCCCTGTGTTGTTGCTGGTCGCTACTTTGGGCATTAGTAGTGTACCTTTTCTATTTTGCTTTACAGACAGTATTTTAAAGTTGTAATAATGATGGTTTGGATCATAAGCTGTATTTTGGATTTCGCTGCTATGATGGTTTAGTTTTCAGCTTATGCATTATCTCGCCTGTTTTATGTCAAGTTATGTTATTATTATATTTTACTCCATGCGCTATGAGATATACTACAGGTTCTTGATGATTCATCATTTCAAAACCCTTTTCTTTTGACGATCGTCTCATGCTAGTTAGACATTGGCATAGCCAAGGTTTTAAATCTCGGATATCGGTCGCGTTTCGTCTCGGGGATTTTATAGACTCGGTCTCGTATCGGGGGAGATCTCGGACGAGTTGAGTCTATCTCAGGAGTTCATCTCGGATTTTCATCTCGGGTCTGAAAGTTCATATCGGAACAATCTCGGGGTACATGATATGTTAAAAATGATATTTTAACAAAATGATTTTTATGAATGCCATCAAAAACATAATAACTTAAACTTGAAATGCAAAATAACTTTATTATTCTTTATTTTGCGAGAGATCATTCATACTCTAAATCGTAATATGCTTAAAACAGGAATATTATTAGACAGGAAACATTAAAAGGATCCAAAAAATTAAAAAAATTCAACATAAATAGACCATAAAATACATAATTTAATAAGTAACATGTATGTAAAAAGACGAATATGAAAATCATAAGCATTGTAAAGCATATACGAACATACAATATAGTCAATTAACATGCAAAATGTAAAATAACAAAAGATTGATATGGCTAGATTTGAGTTTTTTAATTATAGTTCTAGTTTAGGCACAAATTTAAATTTTAACCAAAAAAATTAAGATCTCGGACGATGTTCCAATATTTCGTCTCGATCGATGTATCGTTCGATATTGCAATATCTCGGGTGATATATTCGAAGGGAGATTTAGAGTGATATTTGCTGTTTCGTTTCAGAAGGTGCCCAAAACGAGATCTCGGAGGAGATCTCGGGCGATATTTGCGAGATTTGAAACAGTGGGCACAGCGCATTTCGGAGAAATGTCGGCTGGTGCGGGGCGGGTCGTCACACTTGGTATCATAGCCTAGGTTGCATAGTTAACCTAGGGGAAGACATCACAGAGAGATAGTATATGTATATGAGAGCGCATATTTGTGATATTTTGGTTTTCAGAAACTATATGCATATACTATTATTATACCTAAGGAAGAAGTCGCACTACACTAGCACCACTAAGAAGATGGTTTATCGTTTTCTCTTTACAGACTAAACGATGAGCCGATATACGAGGAGTACAGGTTTAGGGGCCAATGATAGGAATGTCCCTGATATGAAGACGATGTTTACTACTTTATGCGAGAGATTCTTAGGGATGTTCAGGGAGTAGTTTCTAATGCTGCTAATGGTAGTGGTGCGGTAGCACAGGCGCCTAGAACCAATTTTGCCATGCTCTGCAAAGATTATACTAGTCTTGATGGGAAGCCGTTCCACGGAACGAAGTCGGCTACCGAGGTTCAGGATTGGCTTAATAGTTGTGAATGCATCTTTGAGGATTTGGGGATCGATGATGCAATGAAGAGAAAGTTAGCACCGTGTCAGCTTCAAGGACGGGCTATGAATTGGTGGAATGCAATTAAAGTGGCTACTCCCGAGGATCAAGTTACCTGGAATCAGTTTAAGACCCGTTTCAGTGCCAAGTTTATTCCAGCTGCTCAGAAATCGGAATTGTTTAGGAAGTTTTTGGAACTTAAGCAGAATGGTATGGCAGCCTTGGAATATATTGATGAGTTCGATACTTTATCGAAATATGGATTATCTCTCGTCAACACTGCCGAGATGAAGAACGAGAAGTTCATAACTGGCTTAGATGAGTACTTGGGGGAAAGACTTAGAAACCACATCGATGAGACCTTCGAATCTATAATGGGAAAGGCATTGAGGTCGGAGAGCCTTTACCTTAAGTCAAAGGCCAAGGTTGCTATTACATCTGCAGGGGATCCAAAGTCGCAGGCAAGCGGTGGAGGCAAGATAATTCACAGAATAAGAGGAAACAGAACCAAGCCAAGGATGGTCAGAAGAAGAATAAGAAAGATGTTGAGTGCTATAGCTATGGAAAGAAGGGCCATTATGCCAAAGATTGTCAAGTAAAGCCAGCGGACAGGAAGTGCTTCAGCTGTGGCCAAGTGGGACATCACAAGGATAAATGTCTACAACCCCCTAAAGAGAAGTAGATTGTGAAAGCATATGCTATCAACACAGTTCCTTCTTCGTCGAATGCCCCAACTGCGGGGCAGAAGGGAAAAGCTGTCGTTATTCAAGGTATGCTTTTAATTTATGATGTTCCAGTTCGAGTATTGTTTGATACCGAGGCATACCATTCCATCATATCTAGTGACCTGATAGATAAGTTGGGTGGAACCTGAGATTGTCGATAGACCTTTAATTGTGATGAACCCGATCGGTGGTTCGACTAGCCTTAGAATGATTTGTCGTAATTTGGTCTTATCGAGTCATGGATGCATGTTATTTTGTGATAGCTTTGTTTTGGGCTTTACTGGGTTTGGCATTATTTTGGGAGTCGATTGGCACCAAAGGTACGGGGTGGTGGTAGACTATGAGGGGTCTTCGGTGGCCATTAGAGCGGATGATGGGCATAGGGTATTGTTTGGTTGCCTACCTATTGATAGGGTGATGGATAGTTTTATAATTTCCCTCGACATCCCGCATGATGAGTTGTCAGATGTGCCTATTGCTGGCAAGTATTCAGACATCTTCAGGGAAGTGACCGGACTTCCACCACACCGAAAGATTAGGTTTCGAATTGATTTAGTGAAACATGCCAGACCTATAGTGATGCCACTTCATCGTATGGCACCAAGGGAGTAGCGAGAGCTCGAGCTGCAAGTTGGAGATCTTTTGAAGAAGGGATTTATCAGAAGTAGTGTTACCGAGTGGGAAGCGCCAGTTGTTTTTGCCACTAAGGCCGATGGTTCCCTTCACTTATGTGTGGACTAACACGAGTTGAATAAGGTGACTAGGAAGAATAAGTATCCTCTTCTACAAATAGACGATTTGCTTGATCAGTTGAATGGAGCGAGAGTGTTCTTCCAGTTAGATCTCGTGACAGGTTTCATCAGCTCCAATTAGCAGCTGAGAGTATACCTAAAATGGCATTTCGAACGCCGTCTGGATTCTATGAGTGGTTGGTCATGCCATTCAGTTTGACCAATGCACCAGCGTATTTTGTGGATCTTATGAATAGGGTATTCAAGGATCAATTGAATAAGTTTGTTCTTGTGTTCATGGACGATATTTTGGTTTACTCGAGGACAGAGGAAGAACACAAGGAACATTTGAGGACAGTGATGTAGGTGTTAAGGAAACACCAATTGAAAGCAAAATTTTCTAAGTGTCACTTCTGGAGGAGGGAAGTGAGGTTCTAGGGCCATGTTGTTTTAGAGAGTGGTATTATCGTGGATCCTGCGAAGTGGCTAGGTACAATATTGGTCTATGCCCAAGAATGCAACGGATGTGAGGAGTTTCTTGGGGTTAGCTGTATATTATCGTAAGTTTATCCAAGAGAAGATAGTAGCACCGTTAAGTCAGTTGACCAAGAAAAATCAAGTTTTTGTTTGGGATGAAAAGTGTGAGAATGCATTTAAGAGCCTAAAGGAAAAGTTAACGTGCACACCAGTGTTAGTTATTCCTTAGGCGAACGAAAAGATGATGGTATACACGGATGCCAGTGGTACTGGACTAGGTGTTGCACTGATGCAAGGAGGTAGGGTTGTAGCTTATGCTAGTCGGCAACTGAAACCGCATGAGAAAAGATATGTTACCCATGAGTTGGAATTGGCAGCGATCATGTTCGCATTAAAGATGTGGAGACATTATCTCTTGGGAGAAAGATTTGAGTTGTTTACCGATCATAAGTCGTTGAAGTATCTTTTCTCTCAAAAGGATTTAATCTTCATTAGCAAAGATGGTTAGAGTTCTTAGCTTCATATTATTTCAATATTGCATACACACCTGGGAAGGGCAATGTTGTAGTTGATGCATTGAGTAGGAGACATGCCAGTTTAGTGGCTATGTTTCTTGAATGGAAGCAACTGGAGTATATCGCAGGATAAGATTTTAGACCTAAGTGTGAGTTGGATCCAGAGATGTTAGCAAGCTTGACGATTAGACCGACTTTGATTGAGCGGATCGGTTCCAGTCAAAGGGACGATCCAAACCTATTGGAAATCATCTCCAAGTTAGAGATGGGCATCGACGTTGAGGAGATAAACAACTATGGGCTTGATCGAGAAGGATGGCTTCAAAAGAGTGGAAGGCTAGTTGTACCCAACGTTAATGGATTGAGAGATGAAGTGCTTAGAGAGTATCATCACTTGAAACTGACTATACATCCCGATGGTAACAAAATGTACCGAGACATGAAGCAGACCTACTACTGGGAAAGGATGAAGAGAGAGATTGGAAAGTTTATATCTAAGTGCATGAACTGCCAGCTAGTTAAAGCGGAACAAAAGAAGCCTAGTGGTTTGTTACAACCGTTGGAAATTCACGAATGAAAATGGGAATAAGTTTCAATGGATTTTATTGATGGTTTACCAAGGACTAGTCATGATAGTATTTGGGTGATTGTGGATTGATTAACCAAAAGTGCAAGGTTTATACCGGTCAAGTCGAATAGAACGACAGCTAAGTTAGCAGAACATTATATGAAGTGGGTAGTGAGATTTCATGGAGTACCTAGAGGTATTGTGAGTGAGCGAGATCCATTATTTACTAGTGGGTTTTGGAAGAGCTTGCAAGAGACTTTAGGATCAGAATTACAACTCAGTACCGCGTATCATCCTCAAATCAACAGTCAAACAGAGAGAGAGTGAATCGTGTATTAGAGGATCTCTTAAGGGCTTTTATATTGAACTTTGGAGAATCATGGGATGACCATTTACATCCAGTTGAATTCACATATAATAATAGCTATCAGTTCAGTATTGGTATGGCTCTATTTGAAGCTTTGTACAGAAGACCGTGCAACTCACCATCATGTTGGTTGGAAACCGGTGGGAAATTTATGCTTGGCTTGATTGTAACAAGAGAAAGATAAGATTAAGGTTATTCAACAATGAATGAAGGCTGCCCAAGTTAAGAAGAAGAGTTATGCTGATAAAAGATGAAGAGAATTGAAATTCTCTATTGCTGACTTGGTATTCGTCAAAATTTCTCCGTTAAAGAGTGTGATCCGATTTAGTAGGAGAGGTAAATTAGCACCAAGGTATGTTGGTCCATTTCCAGTTCCCGAACAAGTTAGGAATTTAGCGTATAAAGTTAGATTGCTTGACAAGATAGCGGGAGTGCACAACGTATTTCATGTTTCTCAGCTAAGGAAGTTCGTGCACGACTCTAATATGATAATTTCACTAGATCAGTTGGATGATATCGAAGTGGAATCGGAGGCAGTTGGGAGCCATAAAAAGATTTGTATTGTCTGACACGATACGAAGCAACTTCGAAGGAAGACGGTGAAACTGGTTAAGGTTCAGTGGGGGCGATAATGAGAATGACTGTACTTGGGAAACAGAGGAGAATATAAGTAAGTCGCATCCAGAACTCTTTGCCAGGTAAGGTTTTAATAGCAATATAGTTATTCCATATGCTAAGATAGTTTGTTGTGTTTGTCATGTATGTTTGATTGATTGTAAATGGTCGATAGGCATGCGGGACCTTTTGATTGTTTTCTTAATTAAGGAATTTCGGGGGAGAAATTACTTAAGGGGGAAAGAGTGTAACGACCCGCATTCTACGCATCGTAGGATCGTAGAATATTTATTTCATTCACATACGAAGTCGTATGTAGTGTAACTTTGGGGAACAACTATTGGGGTTATTTCCCATGATCACGATTTTTGCCGAATTTTAAATGACCATTTTCCCCCTAGAAAATCTTATTTCGCCTATAACTTTTGATTGTTAAGGAGTTTTGACCTAAAACCGCTTCTACTAGATTTATACGATGGTTTACCTTTCTGTAGAGTGGTCACATTAATCAAACGGACTTACCGTTTGGGGGACATGGCTAAAACAAGGTTTAGGAGGTGAAAAACTACTTAAGCGGGCTTAATAGGGTAATTAGTGGACAGGCCCATAACACATTTCAGGATTAGGGTTATGGGGAGGCTGAAATGAGTTAGGAAACCATCTCATTTCATTTTCACAGCCGCCACTTTCATTTCTTCAAACCTAGCAATGGCCTTTACCTTCTAAACTACCTCCTAATCACATTCTAATCCAATATTAAGCTAATCAACATCAAATCAAGACAAATTAACATCAAATTAGAGGTAGGGATGCTGTGTTGCATTGGGATTTGAACCAAATCATAGATATTTTCAGATATGAGAATTGTTTGCGGCTAAGGTGAGCGATTAGCATGTTTTTACACTAATTATGGCTAATTAGGGGTGATTAGTGATAATTAGCGAAATTATGACTCAGAAAAATATGGAAAAATATGCATAAATTCTAAAATATTATTTTATGCCTCTGATATAAATTTGGGTTAATTTGGATTAAGTTTGTTAATCCTATTGTTAAAACATGCTTAAGGGGATTAAGGGGAAAATCATACTTTTAGGGTATGTTTGATCTAAATAACACATATTATTGATGTTTTAGTGTTTTAGATCGATTATACATGTTATCACTACTCTTTGGTATGCTTTGTGATTGCATAGAAAAGTTAGAATGGTTGAAAACACCGTTGTGTAGCGTAAGTAGCTTGCTGGAAATAGTGCAGGAATTTGGATCGGATCGGTGGTGGAGGACCGGGTCGATTCGTATAACCCACCCACGAACCACCTCATGCACTTGAACCGAAGCTTGCACCACGAAGTGCAATCCCCGAACCCACTTGTGAAGCACCCCTCAAGCCTGTGCCAGGACCCCGAAACGTGAAGCACCCACAAGCCGAACTTATGGCCACGAACCACGATGAGAGCCATGAGCCGATGTCGAGGGTGAACTACGAACCGAAGCACCTCGAACTAATGGTCACGAACCGACCCACTACTCGGAACCCTAACCGAATGATGTCACGAACCGGTCACATATGAGGACCATGAACCATGCATATCCGAACTAAAGTGTGAGCATGAATGGAAACTTGGGGTCACGAACCGAGCAGAGGACTTGAACACCAATTCGATTAAAACCCCGAGATGTAGAGGAAGTCCAAGTAGGGAGTTATTACTCAGGATCCAGATGGGAACCAACGAGTTAACTTCTAGAGTTGGGCTTTGCTGTGGGACATGTCCAAAGGGGTTATCGATATCTATAACTTTGGTTCACCACTGAGAGATGGATTAGTGGCTATGGATCAGTGCAATGGGGTCATTCAGACTTCCAAAGGAAAAGTGATCGTAGCATGGCTATGGATCAGTGCAATGTGGCTATTAGGACTCCCAAGGGAAAAGTGATCGTAGAAAAGGATTAGTGGTTATGGACAAACGCAATGGGGTCATTAAGATTCCTAAAGGCAAGTGGTCGTAGCAAAGGATTTGGTGATAAAAGTGGTGGATATCGTATGCTTTACGCACTGAGTGAGAGATGTGAGGTTGATAGCTATGTTTGATATTTGTTATAACCATGACATGCACACTTCCACCTTACACTTTATGTTGGTGTTACCTCAAAGTACTGTACATCTTGTTGTGCTAACTCTTTGGTTGCGGGTTCAGGTTCAGGTATGATTATTTATAACTGTTATTGTTCTATTTGCTGCTAACGCTCATATCAAACTTTTGTTTGACCCATAGTTTTATGTCTCTTCTTATTACTTTGAGTACTCCTTAACGAGCAAACTAGAGACATGTTAGGTGGTTATGCATGCGTAGCTGTCCGAAGACGAGCAGGAGGCTTCCACGTAATATTTACATATATTCTCCATATGTTGTTGTTGGTCACTAGTTTTGGCACTAGTAGTGTACCTTTTCTATTTTGCTTTAGAGACAGTATTTTGAAGTTGTAATAATGATGATTTGGATCATAAGCTGTATTTTGGATTCCGCTGCTATGATGGTTTAGTTTTCAGCTTATACACTATCTCGCCTGTTTTATGTCAAGTTATGTTATTATTATATTTTACTCCATGCGCTATGAGATATAGTACAGGTTCTTGATGATTCATCGTTTCAAAACCCTTTTCTTTTGACGACTATCCCATGCTAGTTGGACATTGGCGCAGTGCATTTCGGAGAAATGTCGGCCGGTGCGGGGCGGGCCATCACAAATTTAAAATGATTTATTTTGAAAATTAACGATTTAAAATTTATTTAAATCGAAGTTAGAGCGTATAAATTTATTTTAGTTATAAAACGAGCCAGTAATGGCGTGGTAGTTTGAAAATTTGATTTTAAACTTCAATTAACTATACAAAATTCAATATAAATCGGATTTCAGTCAAACAAGAAATGTTGGAATATTTTGAGCTATAACTTTCTAACGAATGTAAGAAACTGAAATTTTGTTTTATAGATAGTAAGTTATGTCCAATTTAAAATTTAGAATAGTCGCTTTGGAATTTATATATATTTTAAATATATTATAGCCCTTAAAAATAGCTATTATGCAAACGACCTTCGTTTTCGATGAAACAACTTTTGTTAGATCGGGAATGTCAAATTATTATTATGTTTAAAATTTCTTAATTTTTGGAATTAATATGTGAGCGCAGTGAATTTAAATGTGTTTGGTAATTTTAGTTTGAATTTAATCGACTGGAAAATGGCCATTTTTTTCAAACGGTCTCCAAATTTGACGAAATTAGTTTTGTTAGGACCATGTCATCAAATTATAACTAGATTAATTTTCCTATAATTTTTGGAATCATTATGTAGCCCTGGTAAATTAAAATGTATGTTTGAATTCAATATATATTGATTTATATTTTAATTTTGACAAAAACTGATCGAAACAGTCGAATTAACTTACGAAACATATCCCATTGTGTCTGGAATGGGCGTATTTTGTTGAGGGCGACGGTCGTTGGGTTCGATTTTGAGTTCGGGACGATATACATATTATAATTGAATTAAATAATATAATAATTTATATAAATAACCCCAAAATAAACCCTAACCCACCCAAACACACAGCCGTTGCCATTCTAATTTGGATGGCCCGAATTCTCAAATCTTCTCCACTTAAAATCCCCAAATCTAACGCGAATTACATAGGGGTTTCGACGCAAAAGTAGAAGAGGATTTTTTGATCTTTAAATTGATCCGAGTGTGATGGGGTTTCGTGAAGCATCATGTTCGAATCCTGGGCTCTAAGAGCCACCGTTTGCAGCCGATTTCCAACACCATGGGAGGTCGAGTTGGCTTTCGTCCTGGCCGTAGGTAGAGCAAGTGGCGGCGCTTATGGTAGGGTACTCCGATCAATCTCCGGTCGAGCGAAGGTGCGGCAGTTTGGAACCCTAGGCGGCACGGTTTTGTTTGTCGTGACCAAGGCCTAAAAGAGCAACAACAAAGAAGAAGGATGCGTGGCCCAATTTTTTTTCCCAATGTATTTAATGTTAATTAATTATATAATTATTCTATTATGTAATCGAATGTATAAAAAAATCAATATTTTCTTCATGCGAAGCCAGAATCCGACGATTTCAGATCTATTTGAATTGCCTCGATGAACTCTACAACGTGAAATTGACCAGAATGGAAATGGAGCAAATTAGAATTTAAGGCGAATTTAAATCAAAACAAACTGAAATCTTCAAATAAAGAATGATGAAGTGGAAACCAAGGTGAGAACTCTCTCACTAAAATATTTGTATAGTTATTTATTTATTTTATAACTGTAAATATATAGAATTGTCAGTTTGATTTTCATATGTTGTATGTGACATTGCTTGAGTTCAACACATGAACTATTCACGACTCATCTGCACAAGAAGCATTGTTTAAATATACGGCACTCGTATTTCTAATAAAGTGGATACACTTTGTGGTTGTTGAAGTGAGATTTCTAAATTCACATGAAATGGAAAATAAAAATACATATGCATTGTGAAAAATATATATACGATGTATAAAATATATATGCGTTGTGAAAAATATATATGTGTTGTACAAAATATATATGTGTTGTAAATATATATGCGTTGTGAAAATATATATGTTGTATAAAATATATATGCATTGTGAAAAATATATATGTGTTGTGAAAAATATATACGATGTATAAAATATATATGCGTTGTATGTATATATATGCGATGTGAAAGATATATAAAATGGTCATGTATTGAAATAAATATTGGTTGGCTAAAAATATTATTTTTAGCTTATATATGAGATGTATAAAATTCTCATGTAAAGGAATATTCAATTTTGATTTAAAATTGAAATGGAAGTTGGAAATCGTTTAAAAATGAATTTATAAACGATTTATAAAATATGTTTTGAATGAAAATCGACGATATATATATATGTATACATATATATATATACACACACACACATATATATATATATATATATATTATTTAATCGCTTGAATAGAACGCGTCGCGCAACGACCGTTCACGAATTTCAACCATTAACTTCAAATTGATGTAACGGGAGATCCGACCGTCGGATCCACCTAAAACGGGAAATGTTGGGTTCATATCGAAAAGATCATTCCAATGAATATAAGAGATTTAGATTCGAATGGTTGGATTTTAAATTATGTCCAAATCAGTTTTGGAAAAGGTCGCTATGAGTGTAGTTCTGTGGCCGTTATTGGCATACTTGTTTCTATGAATTGTGATGTTTTGAATTCATACTTCCAAGATTTTGGTTTGAGATCCCGAAGTGAAATCTACTTTGATATAAAAGCTAGATATGTATTTGAAATGATTTGAAATAAGAATTCGGGAATAAAGTCCAAAGAAATAATTTATGTAAAGTGAATTGGAATTCGAAAAATCTAAATTTGGGTTTAAGCCTAAATGGGTAGATCAGAAAATTGCATGTTGTATGATGCATTGTAGATCTATATGTCTATTATTGGCGTAGTTTGTTTATGGTATTCTTGGGAGGAAACCCGTTCCGTATTATACGGCGTGGTCCCATGATTTCCCAACTTTTAAAGTAAAGATTTAATAACTGTTTTTAGTTCTCACACCAATCCCATGACTGACTCGAAGTTTATTGTTTCTACCTAAACTCTGGGTGTCAATATTTTCCACATGGGCAGCTGGTAGTTTTGATTTTGCAGATTTCTATTTAACAGGATCCTAGTTTACAACTAGAGCTATATTTGGAACGCTTCGTATCCGTGTATTTCATTCAGTTGTGTTAGTTGATGTATTTCTGTTGTGCTTTGTATTTATACATTTTTATTTCCACTGCTATGTAATTTAGTCTATGATATTATTTTTCCGTTGTGTAATATTTATTCGTACTATGATATTCTTTTACTATGATGTAAATTGTTGTAATAGCAATGAAATGTTCTACTATTTGTGTTCTGATGCGTCATGTTCTCAAAGAAATCCGGTGTTTCCCATCTCCTCAGAGACCAGGGGATTTCGGATCGTTAAAGGTGGTATTAGAGCTTTGGTTTACAAAGCTTGAGAACAAGACACATTAGAACCGAACGAAAGAATTCATCAGAGATAGGATTAGTAACATCCTATGAGAATGACTCATTAGAGATAGGGTTAGTAATACCCCAAAATGAATTTGAAGAGTATTATTTATTAAAAAAAATTTACTTTTGAAATTTTATATCTTGTTATACGTATTTGAGTATTTTATTTTATATTTATTTTGGACTGTCGGGTATAAGGAGATTTTGCATATACATTTGATCTACGTGTACGAAGTCTCAAATATATTAGATAGATATAGAATCACACTCTATTTGCTCCAAGATGATTCTGATGATCGTTATAGCATCATCAACATTTATGTTCGAGTTTCGAAAGTGGGATTCTGATGATCGTTATAGCATCATCAACGTTGATATTCGAGTTTCGAAAGTGTGATGTGGCTGATGGTTTTGTTGTATGATTATTAATTTGATTAATAAAATATTGGAATGATAAAACCAATAAAAGAATAAATGATAAGTAAAGCCAAGACAAATATAAAGTAGAACTGAATTGAAAATTTATTGGAGTTGCATACATAGACATGTACATATATATATATGTTGAATAGGTTAGTAGATTCGCTGTTGAGTAAAGAAATATATTGGGTGCCCGATAAACAGGTGCACCTCAATGAATTGGTTGTGCAATTTTATTTATTATATCAACTCCTGTGAATGAATTAGGATGCGCTGTGATGGTTGTTCTATGTGAGATTATAAACCACGCCATAGGATAACAACAAATAAATTATGAACTACACCGCATGGCATACTATATGAAGACAGCATATCATATCATATTCCATATAAGCATTTGGCGCTTCATATGACGAGGTTTGATTTACCATATGGGCGAGATGCTTGTATAGCGATGACTATATTACAGGTTGAACAGAAGACTGATTATGGACATAATTAAGGAATACATGTAACGGTGCTTGGGGCAGGATTTAATAAAAACCCTGCATAGGTTTGGAGATGACAAAAACTCACGTCTCTTTTGTTTTTAGATATGGCACATAGATTATTTTGTTTCCAACACTGGGGAAAGGTTTGAGATTTTGACTTTTTACACGTTCTCCCTTGGGCACAGATAGGTCACAAAAATTGTGTATGCTTTTTATTGATTTATTGGGTGCCTAATACGGCCCAATAAATTTTTCAAACCCTCCCCGTACAAAGGAGGTTATGGCGAAATTTTTCGAAAATTTAGGGTGTTAGCCAAATTTTTGAGAAATTAGAAAATTCTTATAAACTGAAAAGTTGAAGAATGAAAGCCAGAATGAAAGTTGAGTTTGTTAGTTAAACAACTTTCAGCTCTGTTCCTTTACGAGGACGAAAAGATTTTAAGTGGTGGAGATTGTAACAACACGGAATTTTTGAACCAATTTATAATTTTATTTTTAATTGATTTAATGAATTTGAAGAATTTAAAATGATTTATTTTAAAAATTAACGATTTAAAATTTATTTAAATCGAAGTTAGAACATATTAATTTATTTTAATTATAAAACGGGCCTGTAATGGCGTGGTAGTTTGAAAATTCGATTTTAAACTTATTGAATATACAAAATTCAATATAAATCGGATTTCAGTAAAACAAGAAACGTTGGAATATTTTGAACTGTAATTTTCTAACGAATGTAAGAAACTGAGATTTCGTTTTATAAATAGTAAGTTATATTCAGTTTAAAATTTAGAATATTCGCTACGGGATTTATACATATATTAAATATATTATAGCCCTTAAAAATAGCCATTTTGCAAACAGCCTCCGTTTTTAACGAAACCACTTTTGTTGGATCCGGAATGTCAAATTATTGTTATGTGTAAAATTTCAAAATTTTTGGAAGTAATATGTGAGCGCAGTGAATATAAATGCGTTTGGTAATTTCAGTTTGAATTTAATCGACTGGAAAAGGGCCATTTTTTCAAATGGTCTCCAAATTGACGAAATTAGTTTTGTTAGGATCATATCGTCAAATTATAGCCAGATTAATTTTTTTGTAATTTTTGGAGTCAGTATATAGCCCCGGTAAATTAAAATGTACATTTGAATTCAATATATATTGATTTATATTTTAATTTTGACAAAAACTGATCGAAACAGTTGAATTGGCTTATGAAACATGTCGCATTGTGTTCGGAATGGGGGTATTTGGTTATGGGCGACAGTCATTGGGTTCGATCTGGAGTTCGGGACGATAAACACGTTATAATTGAATTAAATAATATAATAATTTATATAAGTAGCCCCAAAATAAACCCTAACCCTCTCAAACATACAGCCGCCATCGTTCTAATTTGAATGGCCCAAATTCTTAAATCTTCTCCTCCTAAAATCTCCAAATCTAACGCGAATTACCACGGGGTTTCAACGAAAAAGTGGAAGAGGATTTTCTGATCTTTAGATTGATCCGAGTGTGATGGGGCTTCATGAAGCATCGTGTTCGAATCTAGGGTTCAAAACGCCACCGTTTGCAGCCGGTTTCCGACACCATGGGAGGTGCGAGTTGGCTGTCATCCTGGCCGTAGGTGGAGCAAGTGGTGGTGCATATGGTGGGGTACTCCGATCAATCTCCGGTCGAGCAAAGGCGTGGCAGTTTGGAACCCTAGGTAGCGCGGTTTTATTTGTCGACGAGGCCTGAAAGTGCAAGAACGAAGAAGAAGAATGCGTGGCCCAAATTTTTCCCCCCCAATGTATGTAGTGTTAATTAATTATATAACTATTCTATTATGTAATCGAATGTATAAAAAATCAATATCTTCTTCATACAAGGTTGGAATCCGACGATTTCAGATCCGTTGGAATCGTCTCGACAAACTCTATAACATGAAACTGACCAGAACGAAAATGGAGCAAATTAGAATTTGTGGCGAATTTAAATCAAAACAAACTGAAATCTTCAAATAAAGAATGACGGAGTGGAAACTAAGGAGAGAAATCTCTCACTAGAAATGTTTGTACAGTTATTTTTATTCATTTTATAACTATAAATATGTAGAAATTGCCCATGTTGATTTTTATCTGTTGTATGTGACATTGCTTGAGCTCAACACATGAACTATTCATGATTCATATGCACAAGGAGCGTTGTTTGAATATACGAGACTCGTATTTCAAACAATGTCGATACTCTTTGTATTTGTTGAAGTGAGATTTCTAAATTCACATGAAATGGAAAATATATATATGCGTTGTATAAAATACATATGCATTGTGAAAAATATATATACGATGTATAGAATATATATGCATTGTGAAAAATATATATGCGTTGTATAAAATATATATGCGTTGTGAAAAATATATATGCATTGTGAAAAATATATATGCGTTGTATAAAATATATATGTGTTGTGAAAAATATATATACGATGTATAAAATATATATGCATTACAAAAACTATATGTGTATTGTATGAAATTTATATGCGATGTGAAAGATATATAAAATGGTTATGTGTTTAAATAAATATTGGTTGGCTAAAAATATTGTTTTTAGCTTATATATGAGATGTATAAAATTGTCATGTGATGGAATATTCAATTTTGATTTTAAATTGATATGGAAGTTGGAAATCATTTAAAATGAATTTAGAAGCTTTTTACAAAATATGTTTTAAATGGAAATCGACGATATATATATATTTAATGGCTTGAATAGAATGTGTCGCGCAGCGACCATTCGCGAATTTCAACCATTAACTTCAAATTGATGTAACGGGAGATCCGACCGTCGGATTCTCCTAATACTGGAACCATTGGGTTCATATCGAAAAGATCTTTCCAATGAATATAAGAGAATTAGATTTGAATGGTTGGATTTTAAATTATGTTCAAATAAATTTTGGAAAATATCGCTATGAATGCAGTTCGGTGGCCGTTATTGGAAACCGACTGTAAGGGACTTATTAAAATCATTAAAAATATGGAAAATTTGTGTAAAATCATAACAAATGATTTGAGGGATTTTGGATGAAAAATTCCATGTTTGAAAAGATAAAATTATATTTTTATCAAAATGAACTATTTATTAACTAGAATAATAATCCAATATTTTTAAATAAATAAATTGATTTTGTAAATGGGTTTTGAAATAACCAGAATTTTCCAATGGATAAATTGGAATGGATTTGAATGGAAATAATCTTTGGATATTTCCATATTGGATTCTGTGATTATACAGATATTGTTGAGGAATTTGAAAGATATATATATATATATATATCGTTATTTCCAATGCGATATTTGTTGGTTTCAGAATTTGATGTTGAATATAAGCCGATATTATTTCTATTCAGAGCCTTATATTTAATATCAAATTGGATTTTGGGGTTTATAGTGAACAATGTTTTAAATAACAGTCGTTCTTTAACCCAATTAACAGTAAAGGTATGATTTGGAATTTATAATCTTTTAAATAAGATTTAATGGAAATTTTCCAAAGTAAAATTTTCCAATTTAATATATTAAATTGGAATTGAATGGAATTCGATTTGGTAATAATCGAGATGAGCTTCTGTAAAGGAAGACCGTTACTATATATGGAATTTAAAAGGCTTTGTCGTTATTCCATTTATAGTATTAGTTTGATACGGGAATTTATATTGATTATGATTTATCATATTTCCGTGAAGGTTCCATTTTGATGGAAAATGATTTTGGGTTTATCGTGAATTGTGTTTTAAATGACATTGGTTCTTTAACCTAGTTAAAAGCAGGATTAATTTCCAGAAAGTTGAACAATCATTAAGTAATAAATTTTAGTGATTAAAACTAAGACGAGTTTTAATAAATCTTTAATTAGATTTGAATGAATGAATGGTGATTAAATTTACCAAAACATGAGATGTGGTATAAACCAAATACACTTGGTTGCTGATATTATTGATTGTGATTGATTGATTGTTTGGATTGTGCTCAACCAGTTTATAAGCAAAATATGCTTTTACACTTAGCATTGGGTTGGGTAGAAATATTTGTATGCTAACATCTTGTGAAACACTTCACGATTTGACTATGACATGTTTAGCGACGTTGTTGAGTTCATTTCAAATTTAAAGAATGATTTTGAAATGATATTTTCTTAAGTGAAAAGAAATGTATTCTCGATCTTGGGTAGGGAATGTTTTATAAAACAGAAAGGATTTCGAGGGCTAAACCCGATGTTTCTAAAATGATTTAGAAATGTATTTTGGTTTGACATTGTGGTTCATCACGTAACCGATTAGTTGCTATTGATGATGTATCTATTTGGTGGCAGAGAATTTATTCTCTTGCTTAACACCCATCTTTGAAACGTGTGAGCTCAAAGGTTATGTGATTAATAGTAACCGATCATATGTGTGAATTGCTAATGTAAAGTACTATATTTTGAAAAGTACTTGTGATTATTATGTTGTGAACTGATTTTTCCTACTTTCGAATATAAAAATGATTTAGTATGTGGCTAAAGATTCTGGTATCCCGGATGACTAAAAGTATGGGTGAGATGGCGATGTAGTCCCTGAGGGTGTGACACCCCACGTCTGTTAATGTCACTCACTAAGGGAATGCATTAAGTTTCGTGAAGCATTATAGGTAAACAGAAACAGAAATATTACAAGACTGATATTAACGCAGCAGCGGAATTTAAAATTTGATTTCAAACATAAATCATAACATCGTCTTTGATTTCAAACATAAATCATAACATCATCGTCGAAAATACCATAAGTCCGAGGCTACATAAAACCCATTATAATAATACAAAACTTCTGTCTTGTACCTTCAGAGTACAAAAAATACATAAAAAAGCATAATTCCCCAAAAGAGACAAAGCCATAGTAGTTAAAGATGGAAACTGAGCAGTACTTCAAAAGTCGCTCCAAGCAAGATGATAACCGAGTCCTGACTAAGCCTGATAATTCCCACCCTACGAACCGAGGGGAGGGGGAACGGAAGAAAGAAAAGGAAACAAAAAGGGTCAGACATAAAGTCTGGTGAGTCCAGTTATATTTAGCAAGTAAATAAGTAAAAGTATCATGATAGGCATATAATATGGACCAGAAAGATAGCATCAAGTATGACAAGGTAAACATGATACAGTATATTGCGCTTCTAGAGATTTCCCTACACTAATACTAGTATAACAGATATGTAATAGGATTACATACTTCCTAATTGCTTAACAGAAACAGGATGATCCCAACAGAAATATAATGGTAGTTTTAGGTGTACTCTAGTAATGGGTTTTAACCCAAATGAAATTAGCTGGTACCTAATAAAAAATAATGGGTGTTAGCCCAGACAGAAACACAGGTACCCCACAGAAATAGACAGGACCAGATGTACCCTATTTACAACCCCCCAAATGATCTGCTCCCTATTCCGTAAATACCCTGTGTCGGCCCCACGGTAGGGTGTAAAACTTCCTAAAGTGGCAACCTACAGAAGGACACAGACCTATTTACTGGTGCTACAATGGATTATTTTCCAAAATGCAGGCTGTACTCATGCGCGCATATGAGTTCGTTGGAACGCGCCAGTACGCACCTTCTCTCGGATGAACCTCTTATAATCAGTTCAGTAAGCGTGCCCTGACCCCTACCTAGTACGGGGCCCCCTTTAATACCAGAACGGGTTACTGACTAATATGGGTCCCACACAACAGATGACACAAGCCAACCCTTACAGATCTTGTGTCCCCAACTAACTAGGATTTTGACAGGTTATGCCTAACAGATTTAACATATTCACATAACCCCCTACAGATATACAGGTTAAACTTTATAAGTTAATGGGTCAATATGACCCCAACATATTCAATAGGTTAAGTTTTCTAAATTAACAAGTTCATATAACCCTTACAGATTTAACAGGTTTACTCAACTCCACAGATTTAACAGGTCTACTTAACCCCACATATTTAACAGGCTTACTTAACCCCACATACTTAATAGGTTTACTTAACCCCACGGATTTAGCAGGTCTGCTTAACCCCACCGATTTAACAGGTTTACTAAACCCCACAGATTTAAAAGGCTCATACAATCCTTATGGATTCAACTAGGTTAAGTTTTCATCTTTATTATCATATTCAATTATGGTTAAAATGTGCAGGACCTCCCACATTAGGCCTACAACTTGTGGACGCTGGATATGTCGGTCAGTTCCGGGAAGACTTCTTCTACAAATCGGGCTTAACCTCGTGTCATAGCACGTCTTGTATTTGTGCACTTAGACCTCTCACATTATATTCACCACTTGCGATTGATATGTCGGTCGGTTCTGGGTAAACTTCCACCGCAAGTGCAATCTAACCCCGTGTCATAAATGCCATTACAGTTTCTAATTACTGTAATCCTAGGCATTTCAATTATTAATTAATTATACCTACGTCTTTATAGGTGTCCGTGCCTCTTTTTCTCCAGTTATGTTCATAATTAATTATATGCCCAAATTCATGTTTATAAACATTAAGTTATGCCAAACTTTCCGTTTACAAATTGTGCCCAATTTATACCTTTTTCCCCTCGTTCCCATTTTAATATATTCGCATAATTTAACAACATGCTTTGGCTAGAAATTAGCCAGGCTAAAATAAAAGGGACTGGGTGACAGAAATGATTATTCTAACAAGATTGACGTAAACATGTAGTGGCATAATCATATAACGACATAATGATAAGATGGACATATATGAACGGATCTAGTGAACATGTGATATTAGAATCAATCTTAACATAATAGGGATGTCATAACTGGCATGATAAGATCTAAATAATAATTTAGATGTCAAACTAATAATAGATCCTAATTAACCGCAATATGATAGGAACAAGGTAATCCAAACAGTGAAACTAAGGTAGACTTGTCATGACAATTAGGTGAAAGTTAAGATCTAAATCTAAAAAATGTCCAACTAATGACAGATCTAGAATAACTACAACATGATAAGTACCAAATGATCTAAAAAGTGAATTAGATATATAATCAAAACTAGATCTGACATAAATAAGGTTAAGATCCAAAATAACCACAACATGATAGGTAGAAAATGATCGAAAAAGAATTAGGTCCATAATCAAAAGTAGATTTGACATGATAACGGTTAAGATCCAAGTCAAATACAACATGATAGCACAAAATGATCAAAATAGAATTAGATCTATAATCAAAAAGTCGATCTAACATGATAACGGTTAAGATCCAAATCAACTACAACATGACAGGTACAAAATGATCTAAATAGAATTAGATCTATAATCAAAAAGTAGATCAACATGATATCGGTTAAGATCCAAATCAACTATAACATGATAGGTACAAACTGATCTAAATAGAATTAGATCTATAATCAAAAAGTAGATCTAACATGATAATGGTTAAATCAACTACAACATAATAGTTACAAAATGATCTAAATAGAATTAGATCTATAATCAAAAAGTGGATGTAACATGATTCATTCTTAAGCATATACCCAAATCACAGTCATATCATGTCTTACTTTTATTTATTCAATTCTAAAGGTAACTTGAACTCACAATGATCGGATCTATAAGAATAGAAGGAGAATAGTGAAGTTCAAATCTTAGATCTACACTTTAAACACTTGAATCTTTAAACTTGATTTGTAGTAGAAGAAAGGATTAGATTCAGTTTATGCACTGACAACATTTGGCCTCCATTGTTTTCAGTATGAGAAAACAAGAGAAATTAGGGTATATTTATAGCTGCCAGCCTCCAGAATTCGACTGCCACATCAGCCCTAGGGGAATCGGGCCATGGGTCGACACCCACTTGGGTTCGGATGCCAAAAATTAACATGGGCGCACTTTACAGGTGCGCCAGTGCAAAGATACCTTGGTGCACTTGTCAAGTGCACCGGTTTTTCCCGCTCTTTTTGCCAAACTTCTACCGTCCATAACTTCTTCATACAATATCCATTTTACGCAAACCGGGTGTCTATCTTTAAGACGGACGCAATGACGTAATCTATTTCCCTTAATTTTGAATGTTAAATTAATTATTCTTTAATTTATCTTCTTTAGTGTAGTTGAAATACAGGGTGTTACATTCTCCCCTACTCAAAGGATTTCATCCCCGAAATCTCCAAGTTAAGATGAATGTATCCTACCATCCATCATCTATCTACTCATCCACCAATCGCATGCAACCATTGTACTTAAAATTTTCTAATGCTTATATGAGCATATGCAAAGGTGTGTGTGTATGTCCCAACACTAATGCAAAAGATCAGGCGGTCCACTGATTCATTTGACCTCCTTAATGCAATGAATGTCTGTGTCATAAGTCCAACATGTATGCAACAATCCTAGTATAACATGTAGGTTCTCTATGGGTGCACAATCATCCGTCCAAATGCAACATCCATATGATGATATATTCAATTTCATCCATTAAAAGAAGAAAAATGCACATACATTCATATGTAGTATGACAGTGATTGAGCCGATCTAGTGACTAATGTGTGTGTATATGCATCCACGAGCAACCACTAGTAAACACTTGCATCCACTTGCATCCATCAAACATAACATGTTTCAAACACAGTTTACAATCATGGGACTCCTATCTAAAGGTCGAAGATTCGATCGATAGGTTATGATAGAAGCAAGCACGAATAAAAGTTTCTGGAAGAGAGGTTTAGAACATTCCCTTGAAAAGAAAAGGGTTTGAAGCGCAAAATCTTGTCTTTGATCTCCCAAGTTGCATCCTCTTGGTTACATAGCTTCTTAACTTCTAATCTAAGAATATGGAAAGGAACTCGTCTAATTGTCACCTTCCATTCTACCTCATCTTCTTCAAGCATGCCCGGCATAACTACCTCTGTTGTATCGTGCAGACACTTCCGTAAATAAGAAATGTGAAAAAACATGATGAATATCCACAAATAAGCGAAGAGAGTTATATGCCTTAGTTGCAAAGACAACCGAAGCACCCTATTCTGATACGCTTCACTTAACCAACACCTTTTTCAAGTAGCTCCCCTACTTGTTTGCTGAGCTCCCTCCTTTCCCTTAGAGCCATATGGCACACAGGTAATGCAACTGGCTTTGCATTGTCCAACAGGTATATACAAAAGTCGATCACGCGCCTTGGAGGTAAGACCTGAACCCCCTCAAAGCATCTTAATACTCACGAACTACTGGTACAGATTGCAAATCATCAATAGTTGCATCAAGAGATCTAGGAAACTAAGCATGACAGACCCCTTTAGGGTCACAAGAAATCTCGAGTGTGTTCCTATGGCAATTCAGAAATTTAACGACCCTCTTATAACAATCTAGAATGGCACCATACATGGCTAGCCAATCCATCCTTAGAATCAGACAGTATCCTATAAAACCAAGTACATATGCATTGTATTCAAATTCGATGTCTAACACAGATATTCTCAAACCCCGACAAATCATAGACAGATGAGCCATACCCCCAATGGGGTTTGAGACGACAACGGGATCCAAAACCATACTAGTACTGAGGTGCAAAGATTAAATTAGAAAATCATATATAAAAGAATGCGAAGCACCTGAATTAAAAAGTTCTTATAGGATGATTGGAAAGAGAAAATCAAACCTTCAACAGAAGCTTTCCTACCTCTATCCAGCACATCGGCGACGAGAGCATGCACCTGCCCTCTAGAAGATCCTGCCCTTTGGTCCTGCCCTTGCTTCTTCGGGCACTCCCTAGTATAGTGTCCAATTTCACCACAGTTGAAGCAAGCATTCTTCCTTTTTCTACAATCTTTGACCAAATGACCCACGTTCCTGCAACCATGCCATTTCTTTTTACCTTGAGCCTTGTCGTGCTTTCCGGTCCCTTGTTGTTGTTCTTTCTTAGGCCATACTTTCTTGTTTTGTGTTTCCTTAACTTCCTTCTTTTCAGCTTTATCTTCCTCATGCATTAAGGACATATCAACGAGCCTCTCAAAAGTCGCTCCTATTGGAATATGGGACATAGCTAACCCATCAAGGGGCTCGTTTAGTCCTTTAACAAACCGCAAGGCCTTCTTATGTGGAGTATCTACTAGTTCCAGACTGGATCTAGCTAGCTTGTTGAATTTGTTCACATATTCTTTAATAGTCATGTCTCCTTGTTTGAGCACCAAGAATCGCTCAATTTGCATGCTTTTCTTAGCTTAAGAAAGAAACTTCATTTCAAACCTCTGCCTAAAGTCATCCCAAGTTTCCACCGGACGCCCAGCTTGGGTTACTTCCCACCAGAATGCAGCTTCATCCTTCAGTACCCAGATGGCTAGCTGAATCTTCCTATGATCGTCCACATCGAAGATTCCAAACAAGTCCTTTGTCTCCTTGAGCCAATTCCTTACCTCTACGAATGTCTCTGTTCCATGGAATGGTCGTCCTCCCAAAGCATGAAAATCTTTGCAGATATTAGAGAAGTTATCTACTCGCTGAGGGGGAGGAGGAACGATGGGTGCAGCTGGGGGAGGAACATCAGCTTGACCACTAGCAGGCACCGTAGCCTCTAGATACCTATGGAACCAACCTCTTATCGTAATGCCCTCAGGAATATAGGGTTCCTCAGACATGCAGAAAAGAAAGGGGAAAGGAATTCAAATAGAGAATCGAAAGATATTACATATGGATTTGGGGAATAAGATTTTCAAAGCAGACTTTTCTTTTGGAAATGCTTTCTTCTAAAATCTTTTTGAAAATAATTTTCAAATTCTTTTATCCAATCTGGTAACCTTCAGCTCTAATACTAAGTGTGACACCCCACGTCCGTTAATGACACTCACTAAGGGAAAGCATTAAGTTTTGTTAAGCGTTATAGGTAAATAGAAACGTAAATATTACAAGACAGATAAAAAAACAACAGCGGAATTTAAAATTTTATTTCAAACATAATTCGTAACATCGTGGTCCAAAATACCATAAGTCTGAAACTACATAAAACCCATTACAATAATATAAAACTTATGTCTTGTACCATCAGAGTACAGAAAATACATAAAAAGCATAATTCCCCAAAAGAGAAAAAGCCATAATAGTTAAAGATAGAAACTAAGCAGTACTTCAAAAGCTGCTTCAAGCAAGATGGTAACCGAGTCCTGACTAAGCCTGAGAATTCCCACCCTGCGAACCTAGGGGAAACGGAAGAAAGAAGAGGAAACAAAAAGGGTCATACATAAAGTCTGGCGAGTCCAGTTACTTTTAGCAAGTAAATAAGTAAAAGTATCATGACAGGCATATAAGATGGACAAGAAAGATAACATCAAGTATGATGAGGTAAACATGATAGAGTATATTCCGCTTCAAGAGATTTCCCTGAACCAATACTCGTATAACAGATATGTAATAGGATTACATACTTCCTAATTTCTTAACAGAAATAGGATGATCCCAACAAAAATACAATGGTGGTTTTAGGTGTACTCCAGTAACGGGTTTTAACACAAATGAAATTAGCCAGTACCTAATAAAAAATAACGGTTGTTAGCCCAGACAAAAACACAAGTACCCCACAGAAATAGACAGGATCATATGTACCCTATTTACTACCCCCCCCCCCCCCCAATCGATCGGCTCCCTATTTCGTAGATACCATGTGTCATCCCCACAGTAGGGTGTATTACTTCCTAAAGTGGAAATCTATAGAAGGACACAGACCTATTTATTGGTGCTACAATGGATTATTTTCCCAGATGTAGGTCCTACTCATGCACGCACATGAGTCCGTTGGAACGCGCCAGTACACACCTCCTCTCAGTTGAACCTCTTATAATCAGTTCAGTAAGCGTGCCCTAACCCTACCTAGTACGGGGTCCCCCTTTAATACCAGAACGGGTTACTGATTAAGATGGGTCCCACATAACAGATGACACAAGCCAACCCTTACAGATCTTTTGTACCCAACTAACTAGGATTTTGATATATTATGCCTAACAGATTTAATATATTCACATAACCCCCTACAGATTTACGGGTTAAACTTTACAAGTTAACGGGTTAATGTAACCCCAACATATTCAACAATTTAACTTTTCTAAATTAACAGGTTTGTATAACCCTTACAAATTTAACAGGTTTAATCAACCCCACAGATTTAATAGGTTTACTTAACCCCACAGATTCAACAGGCTTACTTAACCCTGCATACTTAATAGGTTTACTAAACCCCACATATTTAATAGGTTTGCTTAACCCCACCAATTTAACAGGTTTACTTAACCCCATAGATTTAACAGGCTCATACAATCCTTATGGATTCAATTAGGTTAAGTTTTCATCTTTTTTACCATATTCAATTATGGTTAAAATGTGCTAAACCTCCCACATTAGGCCTACAACTTGTGGACGCTGGATATGCAGGTTGGTTCCGGACAGACTTCTTCCACATTCGGGCTTAACCTCATATCATAGCACATTTCATATTTGTGCAGTTAGACCTCTCACATTAGATTCACCACTTGTAGTCGCTGGATATGCCGGTCGGTTCCGGGCAGACTTCTACCGCAAGTGCAGTCTAACCTCGTGTCATAAGTGCCATTACAGTTTCTAATTACTGTAATCCTAGGCAATTCAATTATTAATTAATTATACCTATGTCTTTATAGGCGTCCATGCCTCTTTTTCCCCAAATTTTGTTCATAATTAGTTATATGTTCAAATTAATGTTTATAAACATTAAGTTATGCCAAACTTTTCATTCACAAATTATGCCCAATTTATACCATTTTTCCCTCTCGTTCACATTTTAACGTATTCGCATAATTTAACGTCATGCCTAGGCTAGAAAGTAGCCAGGCTAAAATAAAAGGGACAGGATGATAGAAATGGTTATTCTAACAAGACTTACATAAACATGCGGTGGCATAATCATATAATGACATATGATAAGATGGACATATATGAACGGATCTAGTATGTGATATTAGAATAAATCTTAACATAACAGGGATGTCATAACTGGCATGATAAGATCTAAATAATAATTTAGATGTCAAACTAATAATAGGTCCTATTTAACCGCAATATGATAGGAACAAGGTAATCTAAACAATGAAACCAAGATAAACTAGTCGTGACAATTAGGTGAAAGTTTAGTTCTAAATCTAAAACATGTCCAACTAATGACAGATCCAGAACAAACATAACATGATAAGTACCAAATGATCTAAAAAGGGAATTAGATCTACAATCAAAACTAGATCTGACGTAAATAAGGTTAAGATCCAAAATAACCAGAACGTGATAAGTACAAAATGATCTAAAAAGAAATAAATCCATAATCAAAAGTAGATTTGACATGATAACGTTTAAGATCCAAATCAACTACAACATGATAGGTACAAAATGATCTAAGTAGAATTAGATCTATAATCAAAAAGTAGATCCAACATGATAACGGTTAAGATCCAAATCAACTACAACATGAGGTACAAAATGATCTAAATAGAATTAGAACTATAAAAAAAAGATGTAGATCTAACATGATAACGGTTCAGATCCAAATAACTACAACACGATAGGTACAAAATGTTCTAAATAGAATTATATCTATAATAAAAAAGTAGATCTAACATGATAATGGTTAAGATCCAAATCAACTACAACATGACAGGTTTAAAACGATCTAAATAGAATTAGATCTATAATCAAAAAGTAGATCTAACATGATTCAATCATAAGCATATACCCAAATCACAGTCATATCATGTCTTACTTTTAATTATTCAATTCTAAAGGTAACTTGAACTCACAGTGATTGGATCTATAAGAATAGAAGGAGAAAAGTGAAGTTCGGATCTCAGTTCTACACTTAAAACACTTGAATCTTTAAACTTGATTTGTAGAAGAAGAAAGCATTAGATTTAGTTCAGGCACTAACAGCATTTGACCTATATTATTTTCAGTATGAGAAAACAAGAGAAATAAGAGTACATTTATAACTGCCATCCTCCAGAATTCGACTTCCACATCCACCCTAGGGGGAATCGGGCCAGGAGTTGACACCCACTTGGGTCCGGATGCCGAAAATTAACATGGGCACACTTTATAGGTGCGCCAGTGCAGAAATACCTTGGCGCAGTCGTCAAGTGAGCCGGTTTTTCCTACTCTTTTCACCAAACTTCTACCATCCATAACTTCTTCATACATTATCCATTTTACGCAAACTAGGTGTCTATCCTGACCAGAATTTCGAGATGGACGCAATGACATAGTCCGTTTCCCTTAATTCTAGATATTAAGTTAATTATTCTTTAATTTATCCTCTTTATTAGTTGAAATACATGGTGTTACAGAGGTCGTGGGATTGTGCATCGTCAGTGTAGCCTGCTCCATCATGGTAGGTGTATATATATATATATATATATATCGAGTTGGTGAGGTGCGTACCCTTTTCCTTGTCTGGGGGGGAGCCCGATATTTGGTTGCATACTTGTTTATATGCATTCTGATGTTTTGGAATTCATATTTCCAAAGATTTTGGTTTGAGATCCCGAAGTGAAATCTACTTTGATATAAAATCTAGATATATATTTCAAATGATTTGAAATAAGAATTCGGAAATAAAGACCAAAGAAATAATTTATGTAAGTGAATTGGATTTCGAAAAGTCTAAATTTGGGTTTAAGCCTAAATGGGTAGATTGGAAAATTTGCATGTTGTATGATGCATTGTAGATCTATATGTCTATTATTGGCATAGTTTGTTTATGGTATTCTTGGGAGGAAACCCGTTCCATGTTATATGGCGTGGTCCCATGATTTACCAACTTATAAAGTAAAGATTTAATAACTTTTTTTAGTTCTCACATCAGTCCCATGACTGAATTGGAGTTTATTGTTTCTACCTAAACTCTGGGTGCCCATATTTTTCACACGGGCAGTTAGTAGTTTTGGTCTTGTAGATTTCTATTTAACAGGATCCTAGTTTATAGCTGGAGCTATATTAGAAAAGCTTTATATCCATGTATTTCATTCAGTTGAGATAGTTGATGTATTTCCGCTATGCTTTGTATTTATACATTTTTATTTTCGCTACTTTCTAATTTAATCTCTGATATTATTTTTCCGCTGTGTAATATTTATTCGTACTCTGATATTCTTGTACGCTGATGTAAATTGTTGTAATTGCAACGAAATGTTCTACTGTTTGTGTTCTGACGCGTCATGTTCTCAATGCAATCTGGTGTTTCCCTTCTCCTTGGAGACCAGGGGATTTTGGATCGTTAAATAAACTACACAATCTTGCACCCTTCAAGATAGCGTACTGGATGTTAAATGACATCATACACTCCGTGGTATGGACATGGAATTTACACGAAGTCGGTCAATTCCAATATCGTTAGAATGAAGCTGATGTCTTATTAATGATGATTTAGTCTTTTATATGTTTTCTAATGCGGAGTTAACGAGCGACAAGTAAACCAAACAGTGAGAATATGTGGTATAGGACGCACTGTTATCGCTATTTGGGTTACTGACTGGGATTTAATGACGCATTCATGTTAAGAGATGCCAATACTCGGCTTCGAGGAAGCTATGACCTGGGGAGTCATCTATATGTGTTCACTCGATTAGGGAGTCAAGATACACTCGACCGGGGTCACAATGTTGGGAGACTATTATTAAATACTTTTAAGTACTTGGCAAACTGCTCGGGGAGCAGTATATAGCTTGGGGAGCTACACACGTTGGAACGTGCATTTTTTGTGTTAAATCCATAATTTTCATGTTGTTTGAGATTTGAGAATTTTATCTTTATGATCATATCTTGAGATTTGAGTTTTCATGTTGGATTTAATTGGATCGAGATAATCCTACATTTGAGATGAGTTTTGGATCTATGATCCATATATTCGAGATTTCGAGGTTTTGGGTTACGAAACTCCTTTTGACAGTTGATTCTAATCTCATGAGTTTCCTATGTTGATTTTGGAGATTTTTGCGGATTGTGTGTTTACTTGTTTTCGGGAATTGAGATGTACTTAACCGAGGGCTTCATACTGGGGCTAATGAAGTAATCTTATATTGTCTGAAGTGTGAGTTTAACTTAACATATCTTTACATGTTGATTTTTCACAACTCTTGAGTAAAGAGTTGCATATGTTGTGCTTATTTATCTATTATACTGATTTGTAAACTATACTGACCCATGTGTGTATTCCTCGGGTCAGACCGAGATGTTTCAGGTGTAGTCGATGTGCTTGGGGTTAGTAGTAATTCTTCTGGGATGTCCTTTCTATAACAGCTTCCAGTCGAGTTCAAGTAGTATATACATCTTTTATTTCATTGTATCATTTTGTCTAACCGAGTGAGGTTGAGTATCTATTCTTTGTGTGGCACATGTATTTTTTGTACTCTGATGATGTAATATTGTGTAACTGTTCTATGATCTGTGATGGTATATTTATATGTACAGTGTTCTGAGATGATTCTGGAGCTATCGTAGAATTGTATTGCATAAAGTATTAAGTATGACAATCCCCTTGAAAAAAATAGCAATCACTTTATCAACATACTTAAGAGTTGCTAATGAAAATCTATGAGTGGTCGCCTCTAACAGCCATATTCTCCGCTCTAATAGGCAACATTACTCAATAATGCCCTTTATTAGGGTGGGTCTCGGGGTGGGGTGTTACAAACCCACCAACCTGTTTTTTCTCTATATCCAAATAGGATGCCTCAAATAAAATCATTCGATTCAATATATAGGTATAATTTCTAACAATCAACAAACAACAGTAATTTAAACATCCAATTTTAGTTTTATACATTTATATTATTATAAACGTGACCAAAAAGGTAAGTTACCTCAATTGGTTACAATCGTTAGAGATAATGATTGATTTCAATTAAATTAAACAAACGTTTAATTTAATCAGTTCAGTCGATATAAAATAGTATATTAAGTAAACATCCAACAATAAACAACCATAGCACACAAATATTAAACACAACTTATATAAAATATCAATGGTCTAAAACTGAGTGAGTTGTACTCACCTTGATTCCATTCGTTGTCAAACAATTTGCTTTAATTAAATTAAACAAGTGTTTAATTTAATTAAAACTTCCAGCTGTGTCCAGCTCTGTCCAGAGCAGTTCCAAAATGCTACACTCGTCTACACGATTCCAACGTTTCCGTTTTTGTTTGATTGCGTTAATATATGAGAACATTATACATATTATACACGTACGATTTAATTAAACAAATTAATAACTTAATTAAATAATTAATTATTATTATTAATATGTAAATTTAATCGGTAATAAAAGTCTTGGTTAGTCATAGTTAATACTACTTACACATAGAAATACATCACGTTATATTTAAATATTAGCCACGGCATTATATAATTAGGCAATGTAATATAGTGTTAGGCAGTTTTATATAAATAATTTAGCTCATAAAAAAGATAAGGTGCTTTAATATATAATCTGGCCACATTATACACAGTGGGTTTTATATATTTATATATAAGCCACGTTAATACATATTATTAGGCACACAAAAATAGGTTCGGGCATGTTAAAAGGTGATTATGCATTATATATATGGATCGGGGGATATGTAGATTTATAATCAGGCTTCGTATATTATTCCCTTCCTTTCCCACCTTCTATTTGAAACCTATCTACTGCGCTTGCTTCTCACCACTGCCTACCCACATCAAAACCACTGGTGATTCATCGCCTTGACCTCCACGCCACCCTCTCCCTCCGACCTGACCTCTACATTCCTAGACCCACGCTTCAGTATGTCGCCACCAACTACTTTTGAACAAGCTTTACACTCACGCATTACACCATGCACGAGTCCCCCAACCCCCCGCCATCGCAGCTCCGACTGCCTCCTCCTCTCTCTGGCCCCGTTTCCAAACTCGTCTACTTTCCTTTTTTTTTGATCTTCTTCTCGTCTGTTGGCATTGTTATTTTAATACGTGAATAGGCTGGCGTTCGATCTTGTTTTCGTGGGAAGAGGGTTGGATTTAATATATAGAAGGTTTCTTTATAATGGCAGGAGGAAGGTTTTTGTGTACTACATTTTATATTCTGGAATCAAAATGAGAAGCAAAAGCCCATGTATTTATAGATGGTATACACATGCGAGCCACATCTTATATATATTTTTTAATATCCATAGGTCTGCGAGCTTGATTTATGGTAGGCATAGTTTGTAGCATGTGCGATTAAAATTTTGTAATGTTGTGCAATATAGGTCTGTCGGTATAATTTTTAGTCTTAGGGTATAGCTGTGGTACTTGATAATTGCTTAGCACTTAAGCTTGCACGTAACTTGGCTCTAAAGGAAATATTAGGGTAGCCTGGATTGTGTTTTCACCAAGGTTGTACGTGATTTTTAGTTAGGGTGATATTTTTTTTAGGCCTACGTGTTTTAAGTTTTATGGTAGCTTGGAAAGATATGTTACTTGGCTTGGAAGGAAAGATTTTATTATATACTTTTATTTTACTTTGATTTGGCGACATTCGGGTTTACATAGTTATTAAATTCTACCGCTATTTAACGTTGAACGTTAAATATATGCACACCACATATGAACTTTAAATGCATCGAAAATAGACACATTGTTATATGTTGATGCTCTGAATCAAATGAAAATAATTCCATTTAAATCCGACTCCGTTGCACAATAGCGTTATTTAAATTTCAATTCATGTATCGATTCACGTTTAAATATCACCAGCTCATAAAACAACACCGATTTGCTCCAAACTGGAAATTTAGCAATAATTAGTTATATGTATTCCAACAAAATTCGTTTTGCCGAAAACGGGGATTGTTAAAAAATAAGTATTTTTAAGGCCTACATAATATCGCTATAATATAATTAAATCCGAAACAATTCTATTTAAATAATAATAAGTTACCATTATCTTATATCTCCAAATGAATTCTTACATAACTTCAACATAAACTAATATAGATTTTAAACTCAACGTTTAAAATTTTGGGTTAAACGATATTCAAATTATATGCAAATCCTTTATAATTTATTCAATAAATCGTTATAATTTATAAACGATTCGATAGCGACTATTTGAAAATTTGGATTGAACATAACTCAAAATCTATAATATGAAATCTCCATTTTTCTTTTACATTAGAAAAATATTATCAAATAGATTCAAACATCTCTTGTTTCACAGAATTCCGACTAATATCGAATCTTGTATATTCAATTGAAGTTTAAAACATAATATTACGAACTCCAATGATGTTACGAGCTCGATTTATAATTAAATATAAATTTAACATTCAAACTTCGTTATATAAACAAATTTATATTATAAATCCATTTATAATTCCAAATCGGCATTTAAAATAAAAAAATAACTTAAATACTTAACTACAAAAAATAAGCGATGTTACAGTGGACTTTTCTATAAAATGAAAAGGAGGGTTTGCATTCTTTCAAAATAAACAAAATAAATGTGGTGTGTGCTAACCATATGGCCATAACAAACGTTGTTGTCAACCTATGAAGAGAGAATGTGAATAATTTTTTTGATTTGTATTTATAAGTATTTTTTATATTTTAAGCAATCAAATTTGGAAATGTAACTACTTTGATATAAGGTATATTAGAAATGTACATTAATTTTTTCTTTGTAATTGAATTTTGTTGTATAGTATCATTTTTGTTGATTGTTGTGTGTTGAATATTTGTATGCTTTGCTTTTTGGTATCATTTATTAATAATAATGATATCAGTCATGTAATATTGTTGTATTGTTTTTGCTAACATGGTATCAGTTTTGTACCAATATCGGTATCAGTTTTGTTATATTATTGTGTTGTTTACAGTAAGTGGGTATCAGTTTTGTACCCATATAGGTATTAGTTCTGAAAAAATAGTTAACTATATATGGTGATAGTATACCATTTTGAATATATTTAGGTATCAATTTTGCAGTATCTTGGTATTATTTTTGTCATAAACGACAGTGAGTTAAATAATTAAGTTTAGAAAGTATTATATTATATTGAACTACTGAGTATTATTTTCACATATATGTTGGTATCGGTTTTGTTGTAAATAACGTTTAAAATAATTTGTAAAATAACCAATCATGAATTTGAATGAAACACCTACTATGTATGAACTAGTACTGTTTTGGTATCACTTTTGTCATATAAGATAATAAACTAAACAATTGAAATTTAAAAGCAATATATTATATAAAATAGTTGTTAGGTATCATTTCTGCATATATGTAGATATTATTTTTGTTAAAGCATCAAAAACAACTGCTGGGTATTATTTCTACAAGTACATAGGTATCAATTTTTGTGAAAGCATCATATAACAGCTACTGGGTATCATTTCTGCATATACTTAGTCAACAGTTTTGTAAAAGTATCTACGAAACAACTATTTGGTATCATTTTTTCATACTTGTAGGTATTATTTTTGTGGGAGTAGCATATTATACGAAGTAATTATTGGGTGTCGTTTCTGCATATACATATGTATCATTTTTGTGATAACTTCATATTATACAAAGTGATACTACATATCATTCACACATAAATGACACTGAAATAACATGGCATGGAAAATGATAATGAAGAAATAGTGGTTGTAAGATTCAAACAAAATGTGGATGAAGGAGTTGAACATGAATTTGATAGGGCGATGGGAGTGGAAGAAGAAAGAAAAATATTGCAGAGATTTGAAAGTGGAGAACGGAGTAAAAGCATTTTCGTCTTCTTTTTATTTTTCAATCTCTTTACTAACTCCATACGGTAATGAAGAATGAGCAGAAGCCGAGAAAAACATTAACCCTAATTTTTGCATGTCATTCTTTTCTCTTTCTCGATCTCTTCACCAATTCCATTTGGGAGATGAAAAAGAGGAGAAAAAATTGACGAATATAGATTGAGGGATTATGTAATAACCAGTATTTTTAAACTATTTAAATTATTGAATTTAATATGATTTTTGAATATTTATGATTATAAATAAGATTTAATTATGTAATTCTATGATGTAAACTTAATGAAGCTAATTAAGTAATGAAATTCAACTTGTTAGAAAACAAATAACTTGCATTGATTGCAAGTGAAACTATGATTTGGTTTGTACTATTAAATATTGAGATTTTGAATTTAATATTAAATTATTTGAATTAAATTGAGTTAATAAATTTATAATTACAATTTAATGATTTAATTATGAGAATTTATGGTGCAAACTTTATATAATTATTTAAATAATGAAACCCAACTTATTACGACAGTTGTTACATTTGTGTTGATTGCAAATAAAGTTACGATTTAGTTTATATTTATAAAAATTGAAAGTTGAAATTTAATATTGAAATATTTTAATGAAATGGATTTGATTAATTTATAATTGAAATCTGTAACAACCGGAAAATCAGAATCAATTTAAAGTTTTTATTTTGGCAATTTTAATGAATTTTGAATATTTAAAATGATTATTTTAAATAATTACAATGAGAAATTTATTTCAATAGAATTTTAACGTATATGTTTACTTGAATCGAGATTAGAATATTAATATATATTTTAATTATAAAAGGAATTAAAAATGGTGTCGTAGTTTGAAAATTCGATTTCAAATGAATGTACAGGATTCAAAATAAACCGGATTTTAGTGAAACCAAAAATATTATAATCTATTTGAAAATATCTTTCCAACGAATCCAAAAAATTGAAATTTCATAGCGGTGATAAAAAGTTATGCCCAGTAGAAAATTCAGAATAGTCGTTATGGAAATATAGCCATTTTGCAAACGACTTTCGTTTTCGACGAAACCACTTTTGTTGGATCCGGAATGTCAAAATATTGCTAGATTCCAATTTTCATAATTTTTGGGATCAATATGTGACACGACCCGAACTTCCCCGTGAAGGAAAGCACGGATGGCGTTGAGGACAAGACAAAACAGAACGCAAACGGAAGAACATTTCATTGTTATTACAACAATTCCATCAGATACAAGAATATACAGAGTATAAATGAATAAATTACATTCAACAAATATCAGAGATTACAATAAATTACATAGCAGCGGAAAAATATACAAAACACAACTGAAAGTGATACACGGATACAGAGCTTTCCGAGCATCGTTCCAGCTGTAAATCAGGATCCTGTGAATATAAATCTGCAAAACCAAAACTACTAGCTGCCCGTGTCGAAAATACGGGCACCTAGAGTTTAGGTTAAAACAATAAACTCCAGGTCAGTCATGTGACTGGTGTGAGAACTAAAACAGTTATTAATCTTTATTTTTAAAGTTAGGTAAATCAAGGGACCACGTCGTATAACACGGAACGGGTTTCCTCCCAAGAATACCAGTGCATAAAACAAACAGCGCAATGCTAAATAAAGTAAAATGAATCTGTTATAAGACCCAGGTCCCATCACACAATGCAACGTAAGCCGGAGGATAGGGTTTTTACCTTATAACAGCCAAAGCATGCTTGATACGTTAAAAACACGTTATTTGATACTATTATAGGTGTATAGTGCCAAAACAATTTCAATCATAAATATCAATCATAGGCGGCATGAATGACTCATACCACTATGTCGCCATACTAGGTTCTACAAATAAAACCACACTATCACGTATTGGAAATTGGATTTCCGTCATGAGTCGAGGCAAGGGGCAAGCTCCTCTCCGCGTTCGAGATAATCTAACAAATGTCCCAGGACCCCACTATGATCCTTGGATCTTCAGGGCCGATCCTCTCTTACTTTTGAGGATTAATTATTCATGAACACATGTTTCCCGGTCCTTACAGACCTATATCCGAGGTGCCTCGTATCCAACAACCACACAGGTGAAAAGTATATAAATGTCAGGGCTGGTAGGTCACTGACACCACCCTAGCTAGAAAGAAACGTCGTGCTCTCCCTGCAGTCACTATCCCGTTTTTGACTCATACAGAGGTGTAAGGCTCGCGAATTCATGTTATACACAAAGCTACGCCACACAGGCCATGCTTTGATCATCAACCACAAGACTTTTCTTTTCAACAGAAGCCCTGATCAATTGCCACTTAGGCATGCCACACTGGCAATTCACTCCATGCGACTGATGTCCATCGATATACAACCTCTGAGCTCGTACGTCTTAGAGAAGGGCGTTAAGCAAGAGAATAAATTCTCCGCCGCCAAACAGATGTATATTTAATAGAGATCAATCAACACAGAATAAAATCCAATGTCAGACACATAATCCATTTACAAGTTCGTTCTGGGTCTGAACGAAACCGGAGGCACTTTCCTCGAATATCCATCCATCTCCAAGTACGTCTGGACGATCACCAACTGTTTCCCTCATCTCGGGTGTACAGCCCAATCAAGATCATCAGTAATCACCTTAATGATGTGAAGACTTCCAGTCTTCAACCACCATCTTCATCTTCGACATCTTGTCGAATCGGCTATTCAGAATGGGTATAAACCCGGCCTTTCTAAATAACCCACGTATATAGTAAACAAATGTTACACAAAAACAACGAACGCCTCATTCCAATTAAGAATATTCTTTTATTCACAAAATCACATTTTTAGGGAAAGGTTCCTATTAATTTTATCCAAGATAAATTCTTCTAAATTTATTCTATAATCTTCCTTTGGATATCATTTCTAATTAGTCGGGATTAGCGAACCACACCGAAGTCATTATTTATTTCCCAATCCCAACCTATTCATCCCATGGAGAAAAACTGGTAATACTCCATATCTAACACCATGGTGTTATCGGTGAAATTAATTACCATTTCATGTTCAAATCTAATTAAAGATTTAACTATCTCTTTGGAGCAAAACTGGTGGTACTCCACTCTCGATCACCTTTCAGATTTGATAATTTAAATTATCAATTCACCTTTTAATCTAATTAAAGATTCATTAAAACTCTACTTAGTTTTAATCTTTTCAAAAATCAGCATCTTGTCTTTAACTGGGTTAAAGAACCAATGTCATCTATAACACGATTCACGACAAACCCAAATCACATTTGATATTAAATACAATGCTTTGAATAGAAAATATACCGGCTTATATTCAATATAAAATTCTGAAACCAACAAATATCGTATTGGAAATAACGATATAAAATATATCTTTCAAATTCCTATATCAATATCTGCATAGCCACGAAATCCAACATCGAAATATTCCGAAGATAATTTCGATTCAACTCCAGTCCAATCCACGTATTGGGAATATTGATTATTTTTAAAATCACTTTCAAATTCAATTTATTTATTTCAAAAATAAATTGATTTTAATTCTAGTTCAAAACTAATTCATTTCGATAAAAATCTATTTTTATCTTTCCAAATATGGAATTTTTCAGCCCAATTTTTCCCAAATCATTTCTTATGATTTTACACAAATTATAGATATTTTTAATAATTTTATCAAGGCCCGTACAGTCGATTTCCATCAACGGCCATCGAACTGCACTTACAGCGACCTTTTCTAAATTTGATTTGGACATAATTCCAAATCCATCTATTAGATTTCAAGTTTCTAATATTCATTGGGAAGCTCTTTTCGATACGAACCCAACGGTTCCGGTTTTAGGAGAATCCGACGGTCGGATCTCCCGCAATGTCAATTCGAAGTCAATGGTCGAAATTCACGAACTGCCGCGGCGCGGCGCGTTCTATTCAGGCCATTATATATATATATATTTTATATATTATATATATTTCATCGATTTCCTTTTTAAAACGAATTTTATAAATAGTTCTAAATTCGTTTCAAAAACAATTTCAACTTTATCTTCAATTTCAAATCGATTTGATTTCAATTTAATTCGAATTCACTTCAATTTTATTTAATTCGAATTCAAATTCGTTTCAATTCAATTCAAATTCTAATTCATTTCAATTCAATTCAATTTGAATTTACCTTCTATTTAATTCAATTCGAATTCATTTCAAATTGATTTCAATTCAATTTCAGTTCGTTTTAAATTTCATTCAAAACGATTTCAATTCGTTTTTAATTCAATTTAATTCAATTTGAATTCATTTTTATTCAATTCAAATTCACTTTCTATTCAATTCGAATTCAAATTCGTTTTCTATTCAATTCGAATTCAAATTCGTTTTCTATTCAATTCGAATCGAATTCATTTTCTATTCGATTCGAATTCATTTCAAATTGATCCAATAAAATTTCAATTTGAATTTTTATCTAATTTAATTTGAATTTCATTTCAAAATATTTAATTTTGAAATCACTTTTCAATATTCATTATAAAATGAATAAAATCGATATAAATACCGTTCGCGTCAAAATAACGCATCTCTAATCAACACGGCTTTATATTTTTCAAAAAAACTTCTTTATTCTATTCAACAAATGAATATATATATTCCATTCAACACATGAATCTATATTTCTTTCCATACACGACCCATCTCAACACATGAGTACTGTCAACACACGACTATTTTTATATTCAACACATGAATTTTCTTTTATAATATTCATTATTTTCCCGATTGGAATGAGGCCCAATCAATCACCATATAATGTCAATTATATGGATTCCATACACCACATGTATATAATAGCAATGATAAACAATCAACCATCATCCAAGGTGCACCGCACAACTGCACAAGCATCAAATATAAATAATTAACGCTTACACGGCCTGTCGACCAACCGATCGCCATACAATTAAATAATTGGGATTAGTGTACGCTAAATTTCATCCCAACACCCGTGTGGGGTTTCAAATCAACAAACACAGATTTTTATTTGTGCAGTTGGGTGATGTGTAAAATTTATCATCCCAATCAATATCAGTCAAATCAGTGTATATAAACAAATCGGCCGATTTGTTTATAAATATTTATTTATTCGCATTCACGTTAAAAATTATATTTTTAACGATAAAATATTTTTAACTATATAAATATTTTATTTCCTTTCAATACAAGAATATTTTATTATTCAATCATTCCACAACACAATCAATTTTCACAACACATCAATCAACCAAACAAGCCGTCCATGGTTTGTGGACGACGGGTGTCGGGTGCTGCTAAGCACCGTCTGCATCCTAGTATATATATATAACTAGAAAAAGGAATTTAGAGTGAGAAGTTCTCACAGATAGCTAATCCAATCGCCATGACTCTTCATATGTAGAAAATCTTGTCGTTCTCGCCTTTTTCACTTTCGTTGCCCGTAGCCACTACATACATAAAAATCACATTTTTACTTTGCTATTCAATATATAAAAATCAAATTTTTACTTCGCTATTCAATATATAAAAATCGAATTTTTACTTCGCTATTATATAGGTAAAAATTCTATTTTTACATTGCTACTATATAGATAAAAATTCCATTTTTACATTGCTACTATATAGATAAAAATTCTATTTTTATCAAGCTATTCTTCATATAAAGATTTTGCCTTTTCAAATATAAAAATTATATTTTTATATTCTCTATTATATAGAAATTTTATTTTCAATACACTACTTATATAAAAATAGTATTTTTACATCTTCTATTATATAAAGATCATATTTTTAATACTCTACACAAGTAAAAATCATATTTTCAATTCACTACATATATAAAAATTATATTTTTAACCATTGTATATTATATAAAAAGATCGCCTTTCTCCTAATAAAAATTTCATCTTTCTCCTTATAAAAATATATTCTTTCTCCTTATAAAAATTTCATCTTTCTCCTTATAAAAATATATTCTTTCTATAAACTATAATATATAAAAAAACTATATCCTAACCCTATGTTATTTTATATAAAAACAAATTTAAAACTAAATGCTTTTTAATTAAATTAAATTAAAACTATAGAAAAAAAACTCACTTGTTTTCTTTCAGTCGAAGGAGGGGACTGCGGTCGGGTTTTCAATCGGAGAAAGAAGCGAGAGGCGGAGGGGTGTTTGGAGGAGGGCGCGGCGCAGGGCTGAGGAGGGGTTTGGGTTCGAGGAGGGAGACTGGAGGGGGTCTGCGATTTGGGAGGGGGGAGGCAGCGGTGGTGCGATGGGTGTCTGGGCGGCGCGTGTGGGGGTCTCCAGGAGGGCGGAGCGAGGAGGAAGAATAGAGGAGGAGAGGGAACGATCGACGGTGGAGGGAGGCTAGGGGGACGGCGTCACGCGCGCGACGCCGCTGCTGGGAGGAGTGGCGGCTCCTCCCCCTTCTCCGTCTTCCTTTTCCTTTTTTTTCTGTTGATTTGAAAAAGTGAACCGGGGGGGGGGGGGGGCTGAGAGAAGATAAGGGGAGGAGAGAGGTTTTATTTTATTTTTTTCAAAAAGTTGACTTTTACATACGACCTCTAAACGAGGCCCACCACCTGTCGTCTATAGCGTTTCACCCCTATTCCGAACACAATGGGATATGTACCGTAAGCTGATTCGATCGTTTCGATCCGTTTTCGTCAAAATCAACATATAACTCTATATATTGAATTTGAACGCGCATTTCAATTTACCGGGGTCACATACGAACTCTAAAAATTCCATAAAAATATTTTCTAGCTTCGTATTGACGACACGGTCCTAACAAAACTAATTTCGTCGAATTCTGAGACCGTTGGAAAAATGGCCATTTTCCAGTCGATTAAAATCAACTGAAACTGGTCAAATGCGTTTTCCTTTGCCACGCTCACATATTGATTCGAAAAATTATGAAATTTAAAACCTAGCAATAACTTGACATCACGGATCCAACAAAAGTGGTTTCGTCGAATTCCGAGGTCGTTTGCAAAATTCCTATTTTTAAGGTCCTGAATTCCATAGCGACTATTCAGAATTTTCAACTGGACATATCTTTTGAGTCCCGCTATGAAATCTTGATTTTTCGGATTCGTTGGAAAGATATTCCCAAATAGATCCTAATATTTTTTGTTTCACTAAAATCCGGTTTGTTTTGCACCCGGTACATTCAATTGAAGTTTGAAATCGAATTATCGAACTACCGCGCCATTTCCAATTCTATTTATAATTATATATAATTATTTATATTCTAACGACGATGTATATAATATATACGTCCGAATTCTATTCAAAATAAATTTTCTCATTGATATTATTTAAAATAATCTATTTTAAATGTTCAAAATTCGCTAAAATTGCCAAAATAAAAATTTTAAACTAGCCCAGATTTTCCGGTTGTTACAATCTCCCCCACATAAAACTTTTCGTCCCCGAAAAGGAACCAAGTCGAAAGTGGTTTGATTAATCAACTCTACGTTCGATCTGGCTTCCATTCTCCAACTTTTCAGTTTCTGAGAATTTTCAAATTCTTAAAAAATTTGGCTAACACCCGGAATTTTCGAAAAATTTCGCCATAACCTCCTTTGTACGGGGAGAGGTTTGGAAATTTATTGGGCCGTATTAGGTACCCAATAAATCCTAATAAGCATACACATATTTATAGTGATATATTCTGGTGTTTACAGGGGAGCGTGTATTGATAATAACTCCAGAGAATAAATTCTCGTCACCCTGTCAAAGCCTGAGGGAGTGTGTATTTTAAATGCTCCAAAGGATAAATCCTCGTCACCTCATCCCGTGTGGGAAATAAATAGTCCATGTGTCATATCTAATAACTAGAGAGACGTGATTATTATCAACTCTAGACCCGTGTGGGGTTTTTATTAATCTAGCCATTTTATCGTTACAATTTAAATAGTCCATAACAGTCATCAGTTCAACCTGTAAAATATAGTCCATATCTGTCATCAATTCAACCTGTAATATATAGTCATCGCCATACAAGCCTCTCGCTCGTATGGTAAATCTTCCACCTCGTCACACAAGCTCCAAATGCTTATGTGGTATATGATGAAGTATGCTATGTAATGTAGTTCAAAATTAATTGTTGCTATCCTATGGCGACATTTATTAATTACACACAGAATAACCACACTCCGCATCCAATGGCATTCACAGGAGTTGATATAATAATATTTCGCATCCAACTTATTAAGGTTTACCTATTTGTCGGGCATGCAAATAAAATCTTTACTCAACAGCTATCCAATTTCCTGTTCAAACATATATAATGCACAAGTATATATTTCTAACTATTTTCTAATCGGTTCAATGTGTGATTTAATTGAATAAATTTGTTCTGGTTCTTATTGATGATATTCTAATCTTCTCTAATTCAAAGGCCGAAAAGGAACATAACAATGGAAGCCGAAAAGGAACGAAGCCGAAAGTTGTTTAACAAATCAACTCAACTTCCATTATTTTGACTACGGCTTAAGTTCTTCAACTTTTCAGTTTCTAAGAACTTTTCAAATTTTTCAAAAATTTGGCTAACACCCTAAATTTTCGAAAAATTTCGCCGTAACCTCCCCTGCACCGGGAGCCACGGGAAAATCCCGAAATTGCCATATAGGCCTTCTGATCTCAAAAAGAAAAAGAAAAAGCCAAGCGGCTCATAAAATCATCATCACCCAAACAAAACAGTAAATTATAGTAAATATGTACCTATTTGTCGGGCAAACAAATTTTTATTCTCTGCTCTAGCCTCCTTGCTATGACCTGTTCAATGTAAGTACTTGTATATGCAAGCAAATGCGACCAATTTTCAATACAATTCAATATTTGATTCAATTAGGCTAAATGGCTAAAAATTAGCAAACAAATAAACAAACAACACAAACATCAATCAATTAGTGAATTAGAGTTTCAAATTCATAATTTTGATATATATATATATACAGAAAATCATGTTTTTGATGCCAATTCACAACAATAAATCTATCTATATTAGTTTTGGTTCTCACACCAGTCTAATGGGATATATAGAAATCACACCTTCGAAACTCGAATATGAATACTGATGATGATGCACCATCATCAGAATCATCCCCGGATGTCTAGAATGTGACTCTATATCTATCCAGTATATTAAAACTTCGACTATACGTTCATGACGCGTATACGCGAAATCTTTATATACTCGATTGTCCATATTCAAAATAAATAAATATTCAAATACGTATAAAGCGATTTAAAATTTTAAAACTATATTGTTTTAATTTGAAAAATATACTCTTCACACTCATTCTAGGATACTACTGATCCTATCTCTAACGAGTCATTCTAATTGGATATTTCTAATCCAATATCTGAACAATTCTTTCGTATGGTTCTAATGTGTCTTGTTCTCGAGCTCTGTAAACCAAAGCTCTGATACCAAACTGACACGACCCCTTCCCCGTGAAGGAAAGCACGGATGGCGTTGAGGACAAGACAAAACAGAACGCAAACGAAGAACATTTCATTGTTATTACAACAATTCCATCAGATACAAGAATATACAGAGTATAAATGAATAAATTACATTCAACAAATATCAGAGATTACAATAAATTACATAGCAGCAGAAAAATATACAAAACACAACTGAAAGTGATACACGGATACAGAGCTTTCCGAGCATCGTTCCAGTTGTAAATCAGGATCCTATGAATATAAATCTGCAAAACCAAAACTACTAGCTGCCCGTGTCGAAAATAAGGGCACCCAGAGTTTAGGTTAAAACAATAAACTCCAGGTCAGCCATGTGACTGGTGTGAGAACTAAAACAGCTATTAATCTTTATTTTTAAAGTTAGGTAAATCAAGGGACCACGCCGTATAACACGGAACGAGTTTCCTCCCAAGAATACCAGTGCATAAAACAAACAGCGCAATGCTAAATAAAGGAAAATGAAGCTGTTATAAGCCCCAGGTCCCATCACACAATGCAACGCAAGCCGGAGGATAGGGTTTTTACCTTATAACAGCCAAAGCATGCTTGATACGTTAAAAACACGTTATTTGATACTATTATAGGTGTATAGTGCCAAAACAATTTCAATCATAAATATCAATCATAGGCGGCATGAATGACCCATACCACTATGTCGCCATACTAGGTTCTACAAATAAAACCGCACTATCACGTATTAGAAATTGGATTTCCGTCATGAGTCGAGGCAAGGGGCAAGCTCCTCTCCGCATTCGAGACACTCTAGCAAATGTCCCAGGACCCCACTATGATCCTTGGATCTTCAGGGCCGGTCCTCTCTTACTTTTGAGGATTAATTATTCCTGAACACATGTTTCCCGGTCCTTACAGACCTATATCCGAGGCGCCTCGTATCCAACAACCACACAGGTGAAAAGTATATAAATGTCAGGGCTGGTAGGTCACTGACACCACCCTAGCTAGAAAGAAACGTCGTGCTCTCCCTGCAGTCACTATCCCGTTTTTGACTCATACCGAGGTGTGAGGCTCGCGAATTCACGTTATACACAAAGCTACGCCACACAGGCCGTGCTTTGATCATCAACCACAAGACTTTGCTTTTCAACAGAAGCACTGATCAATTGCCACTTAGGCGTGCCACACTGGCAATTCACTCCAGGCGACTGATGTCCATCGATATACAACCTCTGAGCTCGTACGTCTCAGAGAAGGGCGTTAAGAAAGAGAATAAATTCTCCGCCGCCAAACAGATGTATATTTAATAGAGATCAATCAACACAGAATAAAATCCAATGTCAGACACACAATCCATTTACAAGTTCGTTCTGGGTCTGAACGAAACCGGAGGCACTTTCCTCGAATATCCATCCATCTCCAAGTACGTCTGGACGATCACCAACTGTTTCCCTCATCTTGGGTGTACAGCCCAATCAAGATCATCAGTAATCACCCAAAAGATGTGAAGACTTCCGGTCTTTAACCACCGTCTTCATCTTCGACATCTCGTCGAATCGGTTATTCAGAATGGGTATAAACCCGGCCTTTCTGAATAACCCACGTATATAGTAAACAAATGTTACACAAACACAACGAACGCCTCACTCCAATTCAGAATATTCTTTTATTCACAAAATCACATTTTTAGGGAAAGGTTTCCATTAATTTTATCCAAGATAAATTCTTCAAAATTTATTCTATAATCTTCCTTTGGATATCATTTCTAATTAGTCGGGATTAGCGAACCACACCGAAGTCATTATTTATTTCCCAATCCCAACCTATTCATCCCATAGAGCAAAACTGGTAATACTCCATATCTAACACCACGGTGTTATCAGTAAAATTAATTACCATTTCACGTTCAAATCTAATTAAAGATTTAACTATCGCTTTGGAGCAAAACTGGTGGTACTCCACTCTCGATCACCTTTCAGATTTGATAATTTAAATTATCAATTCACCTTTTAATCTAATTAAAGATTCATTAAAACTCTACTTAGTTTTAATCTTTTCAAAAATCAACATCTTGTCTTTAACTGGGTTAAAGAACCAATGTCATCTATAACACGATTCACGACAAACCCAAATCACATTTGATATTAAATACAAGGCTCTGAATAGAAAATATACCGGCTTATATTCAATATCAAATTCTGAAACCAACAAATATCGTATTGGAAATAACGATATAAAATATATCTTTCAAATTCCCATATCAACATCTGCATAGCCACGAAATCCAACATCGAAATATTCCGAAGATTATTTCGATTCAACTACAGTCCAATCCACGTATTGGGAATATTGATTATTTTTAAAATCACTTTCAAATTCAATTTATTTATTTCAAAAATAAATTGATTTTAATTCTAGTTCAAAACTAGTTCATTTCGATGAAAATCTATTTTTATCTTTCCAAATATGGAATTTTTCAGCCCAATTTTTCCCAAATCATTTATTATGATTTTACACAAATTATAGATATTTTTAATAATTTTATCAAGGCCCGTACAGTCGATTTCCATAAACGGCCATCGAACTGCACTTACAGCGACCTTTTCTAATTTTGATTTGGACATAATTCCAAATCCAACCATTATATTTCAAATTTCTAATATTCATTGGGAAGCTCTTTTCGATACGAACCCAACGGTTCCAATTTTAGGAGAATCCGACGGTCGGATCTCGCGCAACGTCAATTCAAAGTCAATGGTCGAAATTCACGAACTGTCGCGGCGCAGCGCGTTCTATTCCAGCCATTATATATATATATTATATATATTTCGTCGATTTCCTTTTTAAAACGAATTTTATAAATAATTCTAAATTCATTTCAAAAACAATTTCAACTTTATCTTCAATTTCAAATCGATTTGATCTCAATTCAATTCGAATTCACTTCAATTTTATTTAATTCGAATTCAAATTCGTTTCAATTCAAATTCAAATTCTAATTCGTTTCAATTCAATTCAATTTGAATTTACCTTCTATTTAATTCAATTCGAATACATTTCAAATTGATTTCAATTCAATTTCAGTTCGTTTTAAATTTCATTCAAAACGATTTCAATTCGTTTTTAATTCAATTTCAATTTAATTCAATTTGAAATCATTTTTATTCAATTCGAATTCAAATGCACTTTCTATTCAATTCGAATTCAAATTTGTTTTCTATTCAATTCGAATTCAAATTAGTTTTCTATTCAATTCGAATCGAATTCATTTTCTATTCGATTCGAATTCATTTCAAATTGATCCAATAAAATTTCAATTTGAATTTTTATCTAATTTAATTTGAATTTCATTTCAAAATATTAAATTTTGAAATCACTTTTCAATATTCATTATAAAATGAATAAAATCGATATAAATATCTTTCGCGTCAAAATAACGCATCTCTAATCAACACGGCTTTATATTTTTCAAAAAAGCTTCTTTATTGTGACGGCCCGCCCCGCACCAGTCGACATTTCACTGAGATGCGTTGTACTGATGTCCAACCAGCACGGAACGGTCGCCAAAAGAAAGGAAAAGGAAAGGGATTTGAAGAATTGAATTAGCACAGAACCTGTAACATATCTCACAGCGCATGGAATAAAATATAATAATAATATACTTGACATAAACATGCGAGACAGTGCATAAGCTGAAAACTGAATCAGAACCATTATAGCAGCGGAAATCCAAAATACAGCTTATTACAACTTAAAAATACTGTCTCTAAAGCAAAAAGGAAAGGTACACTACTAATGCCCAAAGTAGTGACCAGCTACGACACAGGGAGAATATCTATATATCATACGTAGAAGCCTCCTACTCGTCTCCAGATCAGCTACTCGTGCATACCACCTAACCTGTCTCTAGTCTGCTCGTGTGAGCACCCAGAGTAATAAGAAGAGACATAAAACTCTGGGTCAGACAAAAGTCTGGTATGAGCGATAAGCAACTAAACAGAACAATAACAGGTATACTAAACCATACCTGAACCTGGACCTGCAACCAAAGAGTTAGCACTACATACTGTACAATACTCTAAGGTGCCTCAAAACAAGTGGTGCAAAGATACGGGGGTGGGGGTGTGCATGTCATAATGATAGCAAACAAATCAATCATAGCAACCATCCTCACATCTCTCACTCAGTGCGTAAAGCATACGATGTCCACCACTGTAAATCACTAGACCCATCGAAGTAGTGACGGAGTTCGACTCTGTACAACTACTGCTACAACCAAGCTTACCCACATGGAATCATGACCAAACCTTTTCAATGATCCCACTTCATTGGTCCATAGCTACTTTTAGTCGTACCTAGGTCACTACATACTGTGACCCTGAATCCGTTCACATACTTCCCATACATAGTGATCCAAAGATAAAGACATCGACAACTCCTTAGCACACGTCCCGCAGCAAAGCCCAATCATGAAGTGAACTCATTGGTTCCCAACTGGGTCCGGGATCCTGAGCTCTAACTTCCATTTGGACTACCTTTGCATCTCGGGTTATTGGTTTCCTCCTGTTCGGGTCGGTCGGTCAGGAACCTTTCATTCTGGTCGGTTTTCATCATCTCTACCCTGGTCGGTCGGTATTGCCCCCTGGTCGGTCGAACACTTCACCATTCCTAGTCGGTCGTACTTCACCATCCCTGGTCGGTCGAACACTTCACCATTCCTGGTCGGTCGTACTTCACCATTCCTGGTCGGTCGTACTTCACCATCCCTGGTCGATCGAACACCTTCACCATTCCTGGTCGGTCGTACTTCACCATTCCTGGTCGGTCGTACTTCACCATCCCTGGTCGGTCGAACACTTCACCATTCCTGGTCGGTCGTACTTCACCATCCCTGGTCGGTCGAACACCTTCACCATTCGTGGTCGGTCGTACTTCACCATCCCTGGTCGGTCGAACACCTTCACCATTCCTGGTCGGTCGTACTTCACCATTCCTGGTCGGTCGTACTTCACCATCCCTGGTCGGTCGAACACTTCACCATTCCTGGTCGGTCGTACTTCACCATCCCTGGTCGGTCGGTATTTCATCATCGTATAGGGACGGTCGAACATCGCATAGTGGTCGGTCTTTCCCAACCTGATCGGTCTCCCCTAGTCGGTCGAACCCTTCATACAGGGTCGGTCGTGGTGTCCTCCTTCTATTGGGGTCGGTCGTGAGCTCGGGTCGGTCGGTCAAAACCCTCCTCTGGTCGGTCTAACTCGACCCGAAGGAAAACCTGCACCATTTCAGCAAGCTATTTTCGCCTCTCGACGGCGTTTTCAACCATTCTAACTTTATAATGCAATCATAAATCATGTCAAACAGTCATAGCAACATATGGGATAGACCACAAACACCAAAACATAAATCATAGCATGTGAAATAGATCAAACATACCCAAAAACCATATTTTTCCCTTAAGCATGTTCAAGCAAACTTAATGATAGAATTAACAAAATTTAACCGAATTAGCCAATTTTTCTAACAGAGGTCTAAAATAATATTTTAGAATTTATAAATATTTTTCCAGATTTTTAACATGCATAAATTCGCTAATTTCCACTAATCACCCCTTAATCCCCCAAATTCCGGGATTTGCAAAATTAGTCGAAATTAACCCAAATTCATATCAGAGGCATAAAATGATGTTTTAGAATTTTAGGAATTTTTCTAGATTTTTCTGAGTTATAATTTCGCTAATCTTCGCTAATTACCCTAATTAGCCGTAATTAGTGTAAAACAAAGCAAATCACTCACCTTTGCCACAATTTAACTTTCAGAACTGAAACTCCTCTGATATAGATCCAATCTCTATGTGTTCCAGCAGCTCTATTCCAAATCATATGCTAATTGCCTTGATTTGATGTAGTTTTGCTTAATCTTTGATTAGAAAGTGATTAGAGGTGATTTGGAATGATTCTAGATGTTGGAGGCCATGACTAGGGTTGAAGAAAATAAGTGGCGGCTGGAAAAATGAAGTAAAAACCGAAATCCTAACCCTAGCAGCCCTTAAATACCACTAATCCCGAAATCCCCCAATGGGCCTAATTACTAACTACCCGGTTAAGCCCAATTAGCTGAAAATAACCCTTTAAACCTTAATTCAGCCATATCTCCCAAACGGTAAGTCTGTTTGACTATTATGACCACTCTACGGAAAGAGAACCCATCATCTGGAGCTAATGGAAGTGGTTTCAGGTCAAAATTCCTTTTCTGTCAAGTGTTATGGCCAAAAAAGTGCCAACTAGGGGTAAAATGGTCATTTAAAAATCGGGAAAAATCATGAACGTGGGAAATGACCCCAATAGTCGTCTCCCAAAGTTACATGACCATACGACTTCGTATGTGAAAGAAATAAATATTCTACGGTCCTACGATGCGTAGAATACGGGTCGTTCCACTCTCCCCCCCTTAAGAAATTTCGTCCCCGAAATTCCTTAACCCAAAACATACAAAGGATCCCGCATGCCTAACAACCACATACATCAATCAAACATGCAAAACAAGCAAAACAAATCTATCCTAGCATGCGGAAAACTAAATCGAAGTCAAAATCTTACCAGGCAAAGAGTTCTGGGTGCGTCTTCCTAATGTTATCCTCTGTCTCCCAAGTACAATCATTCTCGTCCTCGCCCCACTGAACCTTGACTAGCTTCACCGCCTTCCTTCGAAGTTGTTTCATGTCGTGCTCGACAATACGGGCCGGCTTGCGGTTCCCAACCGCCACGGGTTCTACTTCGAAGTCCTCTAACTGATCAGGTGAAATTGTTATATCTGGGTCGTGAACAAACTTCCTTAGTTGGGAAACATGAAATACATTGTGAACTCCCGCCATTTTCTCTGGTAAGTCAACTCTATATGCCAAATTCCCAACTAGTTCGAGAACAGGGAGTGGGCCAACGAATCTTGGTGCCAACTTGCCTCTCCTGCCAAATCGTATTACGCTCTTCAACGGAGAAATCTTGACAAACACCAAGTCACCAACGGAGAATTTTAAATCTCTTCGTCTCTTATCAGTATAACTCCTCTACCTATCTTGATTGGTCTTCTAATACTCGATTCACCCTATCTGTTTGACCGTCGATACCCACCTCCCTCCTAGAGATGATTTCCAATAGGTTAGGATCGTTCCTCTGACTGGAACCAATCCACTCAACCAAAATCGATCTAATCGTCAAGCTTACTAGCGTTTCTGAATCCAATTCGCTCTTAGGTCTAAAATCATATTCCGTGATATACTCTAGTTGCTTCCAACCTAGAAACACAACCCTTAGACTGACATGTCTCCAACTCAATGCACTCGATGAAAAATCGCCACAACTATTTATCTCTCACGTAAACCATCCTTGTCGGACTCGACATTCCCAAAGCACAAGCCCCAAAGGCCTAAACCAATATCAGACAAGCACCCAAGGAATATCTCCTCCGAATTCAGAAAATCTACGTGATATGATACTAGCAAAACAACCAAACAAAAGCTTGATTCTTCTTTGTCAACTGAGTCAACGGTGCTGCTATCTTGGAAAAACCTTGGATAAACTTACGATAATATCCAGCTAATCCCAAGAAACTTCTTACATCCGTTGCATTCTTGGGCATAGGCCAATCCTGTACCGTAGCCACCTTCGCCGGGTCCACGGCAATACCATTCTCTGATATAACATGGCCCAAGAACCTCACTTCCCTCTTCCAGAAGTGACACTTAGAAAACTTCGCCTTCAGTCGGTGTTTTCTTAACACCTCCATCACTACTCTTAAATGTTCCTTGTGTTCTTCCTCTGTCCTCGAATAGACCAAAATATCATCAACGAACACAAGGACAAACTTATTCAACTGATCTCTGAATACCCTATTCATAAGATCCACAAAATATGCTGGGGCATTGGTCAGCCCGAATGGCACGACCAACCATTCATAAAATCCAGACGGCGTTCGAAATGCCGTTTTAGCTATACTCTCAGCTTCCACTCTAAGCTGATTAAAACCTGTCGCGAGATCCAACTGAGAAAATACTCTCGCGCCACTCAACTGATCGAACAAATCATCTATCCGCGGTAGAGGATACTTATTCTTCCTCGTCACTTTATTCAACTCGCGGTAGTCTACACACAAACGAAGGGAACCATCCGCCTTGGTAGCAAACACAACTGGTGCTCCCCATTCAGAAACACTCCTTCTGATAAATCCCTTCTTAAAAAGATCGCTGACTTGCACCTCGAGCTCTCGCTGCTCTCTTGGTGCCATACGACGAAGTGGCATCACTATAGGTCTGGCATCTTTTACCAAATCAATACAGAACTCAATCTCTCGGTGTGGTGGAAGCCCGGTCACTTCTTCGAAAACATCCGGATACTGGCCAACCACGGGCAAACCTGACAACTCACTATGCGGAATGTCGAGGGAGTTTAGAAAACTAGCCAATACCCCCTTACTGGGTAGACCACCAAACACTATCCTCCGCCCATCATCCTCTCTAGTTGTCACTAAAAAGCCCTCACAGTCTACCACCACCCCGTATCTTTGGAGCCAATCTACTCCCAAAATAATGCCAAACCCAGTAAAGCCCAAAACAAAGCAATCACAAACAAACATGCATCCATGACTCGATAGGACCACATTACGACAAATCATGCTAAGGCTAGTCGAACCACCAATCAGGTTCGTCACTACTAAAGGTCTATCGACAATCTCGGGCTCCAATCCCAACCTATCTTCCAGGTCACTAGATATGAAAGAACTGGAAGCTCCGGTATCAAACAAAACTCTAACAGAAACATCATAAACAGAAAGCATACCTTGGATAACAACATTATTTCCCTCCTCCGCTGCAGTTGGGGCATTCGACGAAGAAGGAACAACACTGATAGTATATGCTTTCACGATCTTCTTCTCTTTCAAAGGTTGTGGACACTTATCCCTTTGATGTCCGACTTGTCCACAGTTAAAGCACTTCCTTTCCCCAGGTTTTTCTTGACAATCTCTGGCGTAATGGCCCTTCTTGCCACAACTAAAGCACTCGCCATCTTTCTTATTTTTCTTTTTCTGACCATCCTTAACCTGGTCTTGTTTCCTCTTGCTCTGAGAATTCTTCTTGCCTTCACCACTTGCTTGCGGCTTTGGCTCTTCTGTAGATGCAATAGCAACCTCAGTCTTCGACTTAGGGAAAAGGCTCTCAGACCTTAATGCTTTTCTTACAATAGACTCAAACGTCTCGTCGATATGGTTTACAAGTCTCTCCCCCAAGTACCCATCCAAGCCAAATATAAACTTCTTGTTCTTCTTCTCGACTGTATCGATAAGGGACAATCCATATTTCGATAAAGTGTTGAATTCAGCAATATACTCCGAGACTGCCCTGCCATTCTGCTTAAGCTCTAAGAACCTCCTGAACAATTCTGATCTATGGGCAGCTGGAATGAATTTTTCGCTGAAACGAGTCATAAACTGATTCCAAGTAACTTGATTCCCCGGAGTAGCTGCCTTAATAGCGTTCCACCAATTCATAGCTCGTCCTTGCAATTGACGGGATGCTAGCATTCTCTTCATCTCATCCTCGATTCCCAAATCTTCAAAGATGCGCTCACAACTATCAAGCCAATCTTGAACTTCTGTAGCCGACTCCGTTCCGTGGAACGGCTTCCCATCAAGACTAGTATAATCCTTGTTAAGCTTGGCGAAATCGGCCCTAGGCGCCTGCACCGCTGCACCACCACCATTAACAGCATTAGGGACTGCTCCTTGCACTTCCCTAAGCATCTCTCTCATGAGGTTAGTAAACATCGTCCTCATGTCAGCAGCATTCCCATTATTGGCTCCTCTACCGGTACCTCTAACATATCGGCTCATCGTCAATCTGAAAAAGGAAATGATTAACGATCCCATAGTGGTGCTAGTGCAGCACGACTTCATTCTTATACTACTAATAGTATATATATATAGTTTTTGAAAACCAAAATAATCACAAATACGCTCTCTCGTATACGTATACTATCTCTCCCTGATAACTTCCCTAGGTTAACTACGCAACCTAGAGCTCTGATACCAAGTGTGACGGCCCGCCCCGCACCAGTCGACATTTCACTGAGATGCGCTGTACTGATGTCCAACCAGCACGGAACGGTCGCCAAAAGAAAGGAAAAGGAAAGGGATTTGAAGAATTGAATTAACACAGAACCTGTAACATATCTCACAGCGCATGGAATAAAATATAATAATAATATACTTGACATAAACATGCGAGACAGTGCATAAGCTGAAAACTGAATCAGAACCATTATAGCAGCGGAAATCCAAAATACAGCTTATTACAACTTAAAAATACTGTCTCTAAAGCAAAAAGGAAAGGTACACTACTAATGCCCAAAGTAGTGACCAGCTACGACACAGGGAGAATATCTATATATCATACGTAGAAGCCTCCTACTCGTCTCCAGATCAGCTACTCGTGCATACCACCTAACCTGTCTCTAGTCTGCTCGTGTGAGCACCCAGAGTAATAAGAAGAGACATAAAACTCTGGGTCAGACAAAAGTCTGGTATGAGCGATAAGCAACTAAACAGAACAATAACAGGTATACTAAACCATACTTGAACCTGGACCTGCAACCAAAGAGTTAGCACTACATACTGTACAATACTCTAAGGTGCCTCAAAACAAGTGGTGTAAAGATACGGGGGTGGGGGTGTGCATGTCATAATGATAGCAAACAAATCAATCATAGCAACCATCCTCACATCTCTCACTCAGTGCGTAAAGCATACGATGTCCACCACTGTAAATCACTAGACCCATCGAAGTAGTGACGGAGTTCGACTCTGTACAACTACTGCTACAACCAAGCTTACCCACATGGAATCATGACCAAACCTTTTCAATGATCCCACTTCATTGGTCCATAGCTACTTTTAGTCGTACCTAGGTCACTACATACTGTGACCCTGAATCCGTTCACATACTTCCCATACATAGTGATCCAAAGATACAGACATCGACAACTCCTTAGCACACGTCCCGCAGCAAAGCCCAATCATGAAGTGAACTCATTGGTTCCCAACTGGGTCCGGGATCCTGAGCTCTAACTTCCATTTGGACTACCTTTGCATCTCGGGTTATTGGTTTCCTCCTGTTCGGGTCGGTCGGTCAGGAACCTTTCATTCTGGTCGGTTTTCATCATCTCTACCCTGGTCGGTCGGTATTGCCCCCTGGTCGGTCGAACACTTCACCATTCCTGGTCGGTCGTACTTCACCATCCCTGGTCGGTCGAACACTTCACCATTCCTGGTCGGTCGTACTTCACCATTCCTGGTCGGTCGTACTTCACCATCCCTGGTCGGTCGAACACTTCACCATTCCTGGTCGGTCGTACTTCACCATCCCTGGTCGGTCGTACTTCACCATCCCTGGTCGGTCGAACACTTCACCATTCCTGGTCGGTCGTACTTCACCATCCCTGGTCGGTCGAACACCTTCACCATTCGTGGTCGGTCGTACTTCACCATCCTTGGTCGGTCGAACACCTTCACCATTCCTGGTCGGTCGTACTTCACCATTCCTGATCGGTCGTACTTCACCATCCCTGGTCGGTCGAATACTTCACCATTCCTGGTCGGTCGTACTTCACCATCCCTGGTCGGTCGGTATTTCATCATCGTATGGGGACGGTCGAACATCGCATAGTGGTCGGTCTTTCCCAACCTGATCGGTCTCCCCTAGTCGGTCGAACCCTTCATACAGGGTCGGTCGTGGTGTCCTCCTTCTATTGGGGTCGGTCGTGAGCTCGGGTCGGTCGGTCAAAACCCTCCTCTGGTCGGTCTAACTCGACCCGAAGGAAAACCTGCACCATTTCAGCAAGCTATTTTCGCCTCTCGACGGCGTTTTCAACCATTCTAACTTTATAATGCAATCATAAATCATGTCAAACAGTCATAGCAACATATGGGATAGACCACAAACACCAAAACATAAATCATAGCATGTGAAATAGATCAAACATACCCAAAAACCATATTTTTCCCTTAAGCATGTTCAAGCAAACTTAATGATAGAATTAACAAAATTTAACCGAATTAGCCAATTTTTCTAACAAAGGTCTAAAATAATATTTTAGAATTTATAAATATTTTTCCAGATTTTTAACATGCATAAATTCGCTAATTTCCACTAATCACCCCTTAATCCCCCAAATTCCGGGATTTGCAAAATTAGTCGAAATTAACCCAAATTCATATCAGAGGCATAAAATGATGTTTTAGAATTTTAGGAATTTTTCTAGATTTTTCTGAGTTATAATTTCGCTAATCTTCGCTAATTACCCTAATTAGCCGTAATTAGTGTAAAACAAAGCAAATCACTCACCTTTGCCACAATTTAACTTTCAGAACTGAAACTCCTCTGATATAGATCCAATCTCTATGTGTTCCAGCAGCTCTATTCCAAATCATATGCTAATTGCCTTGATTTGATGTAGTTTTGCTTAATCTTTGATCAGAAAGTGATTAGAGGTGATTTGGAATGATTCTAGATGTTGGAGGCCATGACTAGGGTTGAAGAAAATAAGTGGCGGCTGGAAAAATGAAGTAAAAACCGAAATCCTAACCCTAGCAGCCCTTAAATACCACTAATCCCGAAATCCCCCAATGGGCCTAATTACTAACTACCCGGTTAAGCCCAATTAGCTGAAAATAACCCTTTAAACCTTAATTCAGCCATATCTCCCAAACGGTAAGTCTGTTTGACTATTATGACCACTCTACGGAAAGAGAACCCATCATCTGGAGCTAATGGAAGTGGTTTCAGGTCAAAATTCCTTTTCTGTCAAGTGTTATGGCCAAAAAAGTGCCAACTAGGGGTAAAATGGTCATTTAAAAATCGGGAAAAATCATGAACGTGGGAAATGACCCCAATAGTCGTCTCCCAAAGTTACATGACCATACGACTTCGTATGTGAAAGAAATAAATATTCTACGGTCCTACGATGCGTAGAATACGGGTCGTTACATTTATTCTATTCAACAAATGAATATATATATTCCATTCAACACATGAATCTATATTTCTTTCCACACACGACCCATCTCAACACATGAGTACTGTCAACACACGACTATTTTTATATTCAACACATGAATTTTCTTTTATAATATTCATTATTTTCCCGATTGGAATGAGGCCCAACCAATCACCATATAATGTCAATTATATGGATTCCATACACCACATGTATATAATAGCAATGATAAACAATCAACCATCATCCAAGGTGCACCACACAACTGCACAAGCATCAAATATAAATAATTAACGCTTACACAGCCTGTCGACCAACCGATCGACATACAATTAATAATTGGGATTAGTGTACGCTAAATTTCATCCCAACACCCGTGTGGGGTTTCAAATCAACAAACACAGATTTTTATTTACGCAGTTGGGTGATGTGTAAAATTTATCATCCCAATCAATATCAGTCAAATCAGTGTATATAAACAAATCGGCCGATTTGTTTATAAATATTTATTTATTCACATTCACGTTAAAAATTATATTTTTAACGATAAAATATTTTTAACTATATAAATATTTTATTTCCTTTCAATACAAGAATATTTTATTATTCAATCATTCCACAACACAATCAATTTTCACAACACATCAATCAACCAAACAAGCCGTCCATGGTCTGTGGACGACGGGTGTCGGGTGCTGCTAAGCACCGTCTGCATCCTAGTATATATATATAACTAGAAAAAGGAATTTAGAGTGAGAAGTTCTCACAGATAGCTAATCCAATCGCCACGACTCTTCATATGTAGAAAATCTTGTCGTTCTCGCCTTTTGTCACTTTCGTTGCCCGTAGCCACTACATACATAAAAATCACATTTTTACTTTGCTATTCAATATATAAAAATCGAATTTTTACTTCGCTATTCAATATATAAAAATCGAATTTTTACTTTGCTATTATATAGGTAAAAATTCTATTTTTACATTGCTACTATATAGATAAAAATTCCATTTTTACATTGCTACTATATAGATAAAAATTCTATTTTTATCAAGCTATTCTTCATATAAAGATTTCGCCTTTTCAAATATAAAAATTATATTTTTATATTCTCTATTATATAGAAATTTTATTTTCAATACACTACTTATATAAAAATAGTATTTTTACATCTTTTATTATATAAAGATCATATTTTTAATACTCTACACAAGTAAAAATCATATTTTTAATTCACTACATATATAAAAATTATATTTTTAACCATTGTATATTATATAAAAAAAAATCACCTTTCTCCTAATAAAAATTTCATCTTTCTCCTTATAAAAATATATTCTTTCTCCTTATAAAAATTTCATCTTTCTCCTTATAAAAATATATTCTTTCTATAAACTATAATATATAAAAAAAACTATATCCTAACCATATGTTATTTTATATAAAAACAAATTTAAAAATAAATGCATTTTAATTAAATTAAATTAAAACTATAGAAAAAAACTCACTTGTTTTCTTTCAATCGAAGGAGGGGACCGCGGTCGGGTTTTCCATCGGAGAAAGAAGCGAGAGGCGGAGGGGTGTTTGGAGGAGGGCGCGGCGCGGGGCTGAGGAGGGGTTTGGGTTCGAGGAGGGAGACCGGAGGGGGTCTGCGATTTGGGAGGGGGGAGGCGGCGGTGGTGCGGTGGGTGTCTGGGCGGCGCGTATGGGGGTCTCTTGGAGGGCGGAGCGAGGAGGAAGAATAGAGGAGGAGAGGGAACGATCGACGGAGGAGGGAGGCTAGGGGGACGGTGTCACGTGCGCGACGGCGCTGCTGGGAGGAGCGGCGGCTCCTCCCCCTTCTCCGTCTTCCTTTTCCTTTTTTTTTTTTTTTTTGATTTGAAAAAGTGAACCGGGGGGGGGGGGGGGCTGAGAGAAGATAAGGGGAGGAGAGAGGTTTTTTTTCTTCAAAAAGTTGACTTTTACATACGACCTCTAAACGAGGCACACCGCCTGTCGTCTATAGCGTTTCATCCCTATTCCGAACACAATGGGATATGTACCGTAAGCTGATTCGATCGTTTCGATCCGTTTTCATCAAAATCAACATATAACTCTATATATTGAATTTGAACGCGTATTTCAATTTACCGGGGTCACATACGAACTCTAAAAATTCCATAAAAATATTTTCTAGCTTCGTACTGACGACACGGTCCTAAAAAAACTAATTTCGTCGAATTCTGAGACCGTTGGAAAAATGGCCATTTTCCAGTCGATTAAAATCAACTGAAACTGGTCAAATGCGTTTTCCTTTGCCACGCTCACATATTGATTCGAAAAATTATGAAATTTGAAACCTAGCAATAACTTGACATCACGGATCCAACAAAAGTGGTTTCGTCGAATTCCGAGGTCGTTTGCAAAATTCCTATTTTTAAGGGCCTGAATTCCATAGCGACTATTCAGAATTTTCAACTGGACATATCTTTTGAGTCCCGCTATGAAATCTTGATTTTTCGGATTCGTTGGAAAGATATTCCCAAATAGATCCTAATATTTTTGGTTTCACTAAAATCCGGTTTGTTTTGCACCCGGTACATTCAATTGAAGTTTGAAATCGAATTATCGAACTACCGCGCCATTTCCAATTCTATTTATAATTATATATAATTATTTATATTCTAATGATGATGTATATAATATATACGTCCGAATTCTATTCAAAATAAATTTTCTCCTCGATATTATTTAAAATAATCTATTTTAAATGTTCAAAATTCGCTAAAATTGCCAAAATAAAAATTTTGAACTGGCCCAGATTTTTGGGTTGTTACAATATGGGAGTGTGGCGAATTTAAATGTGTTTGACTAATTTTAGTTGAATTTAATCGACTGTAAAATGACCATTTTCAAAAAGTCTCCAAATTCGACGAAATTAGTTTTGTTAGGACCGTATTGTCAATACGAAGCTAGATTTATTTTTGGGGATTTTTGGAGTCCGTATGTGGCCTTGGTAAATTGAAATGTACGTTTAAATTCAATATATACTAATTTATATTTTAATTTCAATGAAAACTGATCGAAACGATGGAATTAGCTTACGGAACATATCTCATTGTGTCCAGAATGGGGGTAATTAGCTGGGGCGACAGTCGTTGGGTTCGATTCGGGGTTCGAAAGAAAAGGTTACTTTTTGGATTTAAAATAAACATTTAAACTAGATGGCCCCCCTTCTCTCTCCTTTCTCCTTTCCTCCCCCCCCCCCTCCCGTTGACTTCGGTTATTAAAAGAAATGAAAAAAATGAAAATCGCGATCCACAACCCCCCCCCCCCAATCGACTATCGCTCTGCCCTCCGACCGCGACACTACGTCATCCAACGGGAAGCCGCTTCGCCCTCCATCGCAACACCAACGTTCACCCCCTCCCCCCCCCAACCTCCCCGCGCAAGACCGATGACGCCACCGCGACCTTCCTCCGACCCCAGACCCCCTGCGCAAGCCATCCCCTCTGGAAAAATCAATAGTAGTAAGTTTTTTTTCTTTAGTTTATTTTTATACTTTTCTCATTTTATTTTGATACAAAATGCTAGGATTTTAAATGACGAAGGGATTAGATTTTTATCGAATATAAAGAAGTGATTTTTGTTTATTAAAAAAATGTAATTTTTATTTATGTAGAGAGATAAAAATATAATTTTTATTTATGTAGAGAGATAAAAATATGGTTTTTATATTATAGAGATAATAAAAATATATATTTTATATTATAGAGACAACAAAAATATGATTTTTATATTGTAGAGATAATAAAAATAGGATTTTTTTATATTATAGAGATAATTAAAAAATGATTTTTATTATACAAATAGTGATTAAAATGCGATTTTTATTATGAACAGCGGGAAAAGATCGCATTGGAATTTTGGGCAAATCCAAACCGTTCAGAAATATAGAATGGAGGAGTGGATCCTAAAGGTGAGAAATTCTCACTTTAAAATTTATTTTCTAGTTAAAAATATATACTAGGATGCAGATGGTGCTTAGCAGCACCCGACACTCGTCGTCCACAAACCATGGACGACTTGTTTGTTTGATTTGATTGTGTTATGAAAATTGATTATGTGATGTGGAATGGAATAAATATTTTATAGTTAAAAATATAATTTTTAAAGTGTATATGAATAAAATAAATATCCACAAACAAATCGGACGATTTGTTGATGTACACCCATTTGACTGATATTGATTGGGACGATAAAGTTTACACATCGCCCAACTACACAAATAAAATTCATTATTTGTTGATTGAAACCCCGCACGGGTATTGGGATGAGACAAGACATACACTAGTCCCAATAATTAGCTGTATGTCGATCGATTGATTGACAGGATATTGTGAGCATTAAATATTTATATTTGATGCTTATGCAGTGTACAATGCACTCTGGATGATGGTTGACTGTGTTTGATTGTTGTTATATACATGTATGTATGAAATCCATATAAATCAAATTATATGGTAATTAACTGTGTCTGATTCCAGTTCAGAAAGAACAAACATTTTAAAATAACGAGTATTTTAAAATAATATTCATAAAAGATCAAAAATCTGATTTTAATGTCCGATTTGGGATGGGCGCAAATATATATATAAATATATAAAGCCGTGTTGATTAGATTATCGCCATTTTAACGTGAACGAAATTTATATCATTTTTATAATGAATATCGGAAAGGAATTGATTTCAAAATTTAATGTTTGAAAATATTATCATTTATATGTTAATGATATGGAATATTCAATTTTGATTAAAAATTGAATATGAAGTTGAAGTCGTTTTTAAAACGAATCTAAAACGATTTATAAAATACGTTTTAAATGGAAATCGACAAAATATATATTATATATATAATATAATGGCCTGAATAGAACGCGCCGCGCTGCGGTAGTTCGCGAATTTCGACCATTGACTTCGAATGGATATTACAAGAGATCTGACCATCGGATTTTTTAAAACCAGAACCGTTGGGTTCGTATCGAAAAGAGCTTTTTAACGAATATTAGATATTTGAAATCTAATGGTTGGATTTGGAATTATGTCTAAATCAAATTTGGAAAAGGTCGCTGTAGGTGCAATTCGATGGCCGTTTATGAAAATCGACTGTACGGGCCTTGATAAAACTATTAAAAATATTAATAATTAGTGTAAAATCATAAGAAATGATTTGGAAAGAATTAGGATGAAAAATTCCATATTTGAAAAGATAAAAATAGATTTTTATCGAAATGAACTAGTTATTAACTAGAATTATAATCCAATATTTTTAAATAAATAAATTGGATTTGAAATGGTTTTAAAAATAACCAGGATTTCCAGTATATAATTTGGAATGGATTTGAATCAAAACTGTCTTCGGAATATTTCGATGTCAGATTTCGTGATTATACAGATATTGTTAAGGAAATTTGAAAGATATATTTATATCATTATTTCCAATACGATATATGTTGGTTGTAGTATTTGATATTGAATATAAGCCGATATATTTTCTATTCAGAGCCTTGTATTTAATATCAAATGGGATTTTGGGTTTGTCGTGAACGGTGTCTTCATTAACACTGTTCTTGAACCCCATGTGAAAAGAATAAATCTTTTAATTAAGATTGTTAGAGTTTCCAATTATATTTAACAATTGGAATAATATGGAATGTGAATTGGGTTTATCGTAGACTGTGTTTTTAATGACATTCGTCCTTTAACCCGATTTATAGTGAAATGTGATTTGGAATTTTTAAATCTTTTGTTAAGATTTAAAGGAAATTTTCCAAAGGGAAGTTTTCCAATTTAATAGAATAAATTGGAATGGAATGGAATTCGATTTGGTAATAATTGAAGTGGACTTCTGTGGAGGAGGATTGTTATTATATATGGAATTTAAGAGGCTTTGCCGTTATTCCATTTATATTATCGGTTCGATATGGAAGTTCATATCGATTATATATATTGATCTGTTTTCCGTGAAGATTCCATTGTTAATGGAATGTGATTTTGGGTTTATCTTGAGCTGTGTTTTAAAATGACATTAGTTCTTTAACCCAGTTAAAGATGATTTATTTCTTAACTTTGAATAATCATTAAGTAATGATTTTTGGAAATTAAAAAAAAATTAGAGTTTTAATGAATCTTTAAATGGATTGAAAGGTGTATTTGATAACTAAAATTATCAAATCCAGGAAATGATCGAGAATGGAGTATCACCAGTTTTGCTCCAAGCGTTAGTTAAATCTTTAATTAGATTTGGACGTGAAATGGTAATTAATTTTACCGATAACACCATGGTGTTAGATATGAAGTATTACCAGTTCTTTTTGCAGTCATGATGGGAGGTTCTCACCATGTGGTATGGTAGCGAACAGTGGGCTCTTACCCCTACATGTCCATTGCGAGGGTTGGTAAGGCTGCGGCCGGGAGGCTCGAGAGGGTCGTCGTAAAACAAGTGAGACTGGGGGACCACTGGGACCCACGGTGGGTTTTACCTGCTGCTTTGGGGGATGAAGGGATGGTTGAAAATCCTACCGGATTTCGTCAGGCTATCTCGTTTGTATCATAGCTTTGGTTTACAGAGCTCGGAGAACAAGACACGTTAGAACCAAACGAAAGAATTCATCAGAGAATGGATTAGTAATATGCAATGAGAATGACTCGTTAGAGATGGGATCAGTAATATCCTGGAATGAATCGAAAGGGAGTTGTTTTCAAATAAAAATGAAAACAATTTTTGTTTTGAAAATTCAAAATCTGTTATACGTATTTGAATATTGTTTTTATATTGATTTGGACAATCAAGTATATAAAGATTTTGCGTATACGTCTGATCCACGTGTATTAGAAGTTTTAATATACTGGATAGATATAGAATCACACTCTAGTCGCCCGGAGATGATTTTGATGATAGCGATCGCATCATCAACATTTGTGTTCGAGTTTCGTAAGTGGGATATCTATATATTTTTAATTGACTGGTGTGAGAACCAAAATATAGTTAGAACACATTGTTGTAAATTGGCATCAAAACATGATTTTCTGTATATACATCAAAATTATGAATTTGAAACGTTAATTCACTAATTGATTGATGGTTGCTTTACATGATTATTTGTTATCTAATAAAACCATTATGTGAAAGAACGGTACATATAACCAAATTGTATCAAATATTGAACTGAATTGAAAATTGTTTGAAATTGCGTACATGTACATGCATATATATTGAACGGGTCATATCAGGGAAGCTAAGCAAAGGAATAAAATTGTATGCCGGACAAATAGGTACATGTTTACTAATTTATGGGATTTTTGATGATTTTATGAGCCGATTGGCTAGCCGCTTGGCTGTTTCTTTTTCTTTTTGATTGGAGAGGCCTGTGTGGTGGTCTAGGGATTTTCCTGGTGCTCCCGTACAAAGGAGGTTATGGCGAATTTTTTAAAAAATTTAGGGTGTTAGCCAAATTTTTGAAAAATTTGAAAAGTTTTTAAAAACTGAAAAGTTGAAGAACTTAAGCTATAATTAAAATAATGAATGTTGAGTTGACTAGTTAAACAACTTTCAGCTCCGTTTCTTTACGAGGACGAAAAGATTTTAAGTGGGGGAGATTGTAACAACCCGGAAAATCGGAATCAATTTAAAAATTTTATTTTGGCAATTTTAATGAATTTTGAATATTTAAAATGATTATTTTAAATGATTACGATGAGAAATTTATTTTGAATAGAATTAGAACGTATATGTTTATTTGAATCGAGATTAGAATATAAATATTTATTTTAATTACAAAAGGAATTGAAAATGGCGCGGTAGTTTGAAAATTCAATTTCAAATTTCAAATGAATGTACAGGATTCAAAATAAACCGGATTTTAGCAAAACAAAAAATATTAGAATCTATTTGAAAATATCTTTCCAACGAATCCAAAAAATTGAAATTTCATAGCGGGGATAAAAAGTTATGCCCAGTATAAAATTCAAAATAGTCGCTATGGAAATATAGCCCGTAAAAATAGCCATTTTGCAAAGGACCTCCGTTTTCAATGAAACCACTTTTATTGGATCCGGAATGTCAAATTATTTCTAGATTTCAATTTTCATAATTTTTGGGATTAATATGGGAGCGTGGCGAATTTAAACGTGTTTGACCAATTTTAGTTGAATTTAATCGGCTGGAAAATGACCATTTTTCAAACGGTATCCAAATTCATGAAATTAGTTTTGTTAGGACCGTATCATCAATACGAAGCTAGATTTATTTTTCGTGGATTTTTGGAGTTCGTATGTGGCCCCGGTAAACTGAAATGTATGTTTAAATTCAGTATATACTGATTTATATTTTAATTTCAATGAAAACTGATTGAAACGATGGAATTGGCTTACGAAACATATCCCATTGTGTCCGGAATGGGGTAATTAGCGAAGGGTGATAGTCATTGGGTTCGATTCGGGGTTCGAAAGAAAAAGTTACTTTTTGGATTTAAATAAAATAAATATTTAAATTAGATGGCCCTCCTTACTTCTCTCTCCCTTCTCCTTTCCTTACCCCCCCCCCATTGACTTCAGTTATTAAAAGAAATTAAAAAAAATGAAAATTGCGATCCATAGCCCGCCCCCTCATCGACCATCGCTCCACCCTCCGACCGTCGCCACCTCCACTGACCGGCGTGCCCCCTCTGATTGCTCCACCGCGACACTGCGTCATCCAACGGGAAGCTTCTCCGCCCTCCATCGCGACGCCAACGTTCACCCCCCACCCCCCCCCCCCCCCCCGGCAAGACCGATGATGCCACCGCCATCACCCCGACCACCACGACCTTCCCCAGTCCCCAAACCCCCTGCGCAAGCCATCCCTTTTGGAAAAATCATATTTCTGAACGGTTCTGATTTTATTATGATACGAAATGCTAGGATTTTTAATACGAAATGCTAGGATTTTTAATACAACATGCTAGGATTTTTAATACGGAATGCTAGGATTTTTAATATGGAATGCTAGGATTTTTAATGATGAAGGGATTAGATTTTTATCGAATATAAAGAAGTGATTTTTGTTTATGAAAAAAATATAATTTTTATTTATATAGAGAGATAAAAATATAATTTTTATTTATGTAGAGAGATAAAAATATGATTTTTATATTATAGAGATAATAAAATTATGATTTTTGTATTATAGAGATAATAAAAATATGATTTTTATTATACAAACAGCGATTAAAAATGCAATTTTTACTATGAACAGCGGGAAAAGATCACATTGGAATTTTAGGCAAATCCAAACCGTTCAGAAATAAAGAATGAAGGAGTGGATCCCAAAGGTGAGAACTTCTCACTTTAAAATTTATTTTCTAGTTAAAAATATATACTAGGATGCAGACGGTGCTTAACAGCACCCGACACCCGTCATCCACAAACCATGGACGACTTGTACGTTTGATTTGATTATGTTATGAAAATTGATTGTGTGATGTGGAATGGAATAAATATTTTATGGTTAAAAATATATTTTTTAACATGTATATGAATAAAATAAATATTCATAAACAAACCGGATGATTTGTTGATGTACACCCATTTAACCGGTATTGATAGGGACAATAAATTTTACACATCGCCCAACTACACAAATAAAATTCATTATTTGTTGATTGAAACCCCACACGGGTATTGGGATGAGATAAGACATACACTAGTCCTAATAATTAGTTGTATGTCGATCGATTGATTGACAAGCTGTTGTAAGCGTTAAATATTTATATTTGATGATTATGCATTGTAGAATGCACTCTGGATGATGGTTGACTGTGTTTGATTGTTGTTATACATGTGTGTATGAAATCCATATAAATCAAATTATATGATAATTGACTGTGTCAGATTCTAGTTCAGAAAGAACGAACATTTTAAAATAACGAATATTTTAAAATAATATTCAGAAAAGATCAAAATCTGATTTTGATGTCCGATTTGGGATGGACATGAATATACATAAATATATAAATCCATGTCGATTAGATTAATGCCATTTTAATGTGAACGATATTTATATCGATCTTATTCATTTTTATAATGAATATCGGAAAGGAACTGATTTCAAAGTCTAATGTTTGAAAATATTATCATTTATATGTTAATGGTATGGAATATTCAATTTTGATTTAAAATTGAATATGAAGTTGAAGCCATTTTTAAAACGAATTTAAAATGATTTATAAAATATGTTTTAAATGGAAATTGACGAAATATACATTATATATATATATATTATATATATAATATAATGGCCTGAATAGAACGCGCTGCAGCAGTTCGCGAATTTCGACCATTGACTTCGAATGGATATTACGGGAGATTCAACCGTCGGATTCTCCTAAAACCGGAACGTTGGGTTCGTATCGAAAAGAGCTTTCTAATGAATATTAGAGATTTGAAATCTAACGGTTGGATTTGGAATTATGTCCAAATCAAATTTGGAAAAGGTCGTTGTAAGTGCAGTTCGATGGTCGTTTATGGAAATCGGCTTTACGGGCCTTGATAAAATTATTAAAAATATCAATAATTAATGTAAATCATAAGAAATGATTTGGAAATGATTGGGATGAAAAATTCCATACTTGAAAAGATAAAAATAGATTTTTATCAAAATGAACTAGTTATTAACTAGAATTATAAGCCAATATTTTTAAATAAATAAATTGGATTTGAAATGGTTTCAAAAATAACCAAGATTTTCAATATATAAATTATATATAATTTGGAATGGATTCGAATTGAAATTGTCTTCGGAATATTTCGATGTCGGATTTCGTGATTATACAGATATTGTTAGGGAGATTTGAAAGATATATTTATATCGTTATTTCCAATACGATATTTGTTGGTTGTAGTATTTGATATTGAATATAAGCTGATATATTTTCTATTCAGAGCCTTGTATTTAATATCAAATGGGATTTTGGGTTTGTCATGAACGGTGTCTTCAGTAACACTGTTCTTGAACCCCATATGTAAAGAATAAATCTTTTAATTAAGATTGTTAGAGTTTCCTATTATATTTAATAATTGGAATAAAATGGAATGTAAATTGGGTTTATCGTGGACTATGTTTTTAACGACATTCGTTCTTTAACCCGATTTACAGTGAAATGTGATTTGGAATTTATAAATCTTATGTTAAGATTTAAAGGAAATTTTCCAAAGGGAAGTTTTCCAATTTAATAGAATAAATTGGAATGGAATTCGATTTGGTAATAATCGAAGTGGACTTCTGTGGAGGAAGACTGTTACTATATATGGAATTTAGGAGGCTTTGCCGTTATTCCATTTATATTATCGGTTGGATATGGAAGTTCATTTTGATTATATATATTGATCTGTTTTCCGTGAAGATTCCATTGTTAATGGAATGTGATTTTGGGTTTATCATGAGCTGTATTTTAAAATGACATTAGTTCTTTAACCCAGTTAAAGATAAGATTTATTTCTTAACTTTGAATAATCATTAAGTAATGATTTTTGGAAATTAAAACTGAATTAGAGTTTTAATGAATCTTTAAATAGATTGAAAGGTGAATTTGATAACTAAAATTATCAAATCTAAGAAATGATCGAGAATGGAGTATCACCAGTTTTCCTCCAAGCGTTAGTTAAATCTCTAATTAGATTTGAACATGAATTGGTAATTAATTTTACCGATAACACCGTGGTGTTAGATATGAAGTATTACCAGTTTTATTTCATGGGATGAATAGGTTGGGATTGGGAAATTAAACAAATGATTACTTCGCGCTAATCCCGACTAGTTTGGATAAACCATAATTTGGTTTGAATTGAAATCCAAAAGAAGATTAAAGAACAAATTTAAAGAATTTATCTTTGCTAAAATTAATGGGAACCTTTCCCAAAGTATAAGAATATTTGAATAAAGGAATATTCTTGATTGGAATGAGGCGTATGTTGTGTTTTTATAGCACTTATTTACTATATACGCGAATCATTCAGAAGGACCAGGTTTATCCCATTCTGAATAATTGATTCGATGGGATGAAGACGGTGGTTGAAGATTGGAGGTCTTCACATAGTTTGGATGATTGCTGATGCCTTGATTGGGCTGTACACCCAAGACAAGGTAATAAGTGGTGATCGTCCAGACGTACTTGGAGATCGACTGGATATGCGAGGACCTCTCTCCTGTATTGGACATACGGGATGAGGAATAAGGTGCCTTTGGTTTCGTTCAGACCTAGAACGAACTTGTAAATGGATGTGTGTCTGACATCGGATTTCATTCTGTGTGATTGATTGACATCGGTTGCATAGCGTGAATTGCCTGTGTGGCATGTTGAGATGCAAATGATCAAGGCTTCTGTTAAAAAGCAGAGTCTTGTGGTTTGTGATCAAAGCATAGCTTTAATATAGCATAGCTTTGTGTAGCGTTAATTTGCGAGCCTCGCACCCCGGTGTGAACCAGAAATGGGAGAGGACTTCAGGGAGGGCATGTGTTTCCTTCTAGCTAGGAGTAGTGTCTGGGTTTTGCATGCCCAGGCGTTTTACTTATGCGGATGATGGATAGCGAGGCGCCTCAGTTATTTCGGTCTCTGCGGAGACGATCTATGGTCTTTATACAGACCAGATTTACGCGCCAGAGGGCGAGGAAACATAGTGTTCAGGCATTTTAATCCACATCGGGTGGACCGGCCCTGACGATCCAAGGGCCCACCTGTGTCTGGGTCCTGAGACATGAGCTAGATTGTCTTGAAGCGGTAAGGACGATCCCTTGCCTTGGTTCACAGATAGAAATCCAACTTCCAGTACGTGACATTTGCGGTTTTGATTGTAGAGCCTAGTATTGGCGACATGATATATGGTACCCATGCCGTCTAGGATTGATACATTTATATTTGAAGTTGTTTTATATATTATGCACTTATAATAGTATCAAATGATTTATTTTAACGTACCAAGCATGTTTGGCTATTATAAGGGAAAACCCTATCCTCCGGCTTGCGTTGCATTGTTTGATGGGACCTGGGTCTTATAATAGCTTCATTTTTCTAAAAAGCATTGCGCTGTTTTGTTATATGCACTGGTATTCTTAGGAGGAAACCCTATCTATGTTATATGGCGTGGTCCCTTGATATATCTGATTTTAAAGTAAAGTTTTAAATAACTGTTTTAGTTCTCACACCAGTCACATGGCTGACATGGAGTTTATTGTTTCAACCTAAACTCTGGGTGCCCCTATTTTCCACATGGGCAGCTTGTAGTTTTGGTTTTGCAGATTTATATTCACAGGATCCTGGTTTACCGCTGGAATGATATTCGGAAAGCTCTGTATCTGTATATTCTTTTTAGTTGTGTTTTGTATTATTTTCCGCTGCATTGTAACTTGTAAATCTCTGATATTTAGTAAATGTGTAATATTTATTCATACTCTGTATATTCTTATATTCTGATGAAATTGTTGTAATAAGCAATGAAATGTTCTTCTGTTTGTGTTCTGATTTGTCGTGTTCTCAACTCAATCCGGGCTTTCCTTTACCGGGAAGTTCGGGTCGTGTCAAAATCCAAATTAAATTTGGTTAATAATCAAAAATTGCAATTGAACATAAATGAAATTTGATTTATAAAGTTAATTTGAACTCTATTTTGTTTTGAAACATAGTTAATAAACTTTTAAACTTAATTCGAAGAGAGTAAAAGAAAACTGGATATTTTAGTATATTAACGAACCTATTAAAATAGCATTTTGCAAACGATATCGGAATTCAATGAAATTAGTTTCATTGGATCTAAAATTTTAAATTATTGTTAGATTTCAAGTTTTGTGTCAATCAGAGTTGTTATGTGATCGTGTGCGATATAAACGTGTATATTGATTAACGATTTGAGATTTGAAATAGCCATTTCCCAAACGATTTACAAATGGTTTCGAAATAATATAATTATATTTTAAAAGTAGTTTCATATAGAAATCGTTTTCAAATTATTTAAAAAAAATAAGTGTACATTCCCTTCTTGTCTCTAGAAATGATTTTGGTGATGAGTGCATACATCAACGATGTTTATTTTCGAAAGTCTGAGTGGGGGAGACCACTTGGAACTTTTATAATTTGTTTTCAGAAAACTGAATTTATTTAAATCTAAAAGTATGGTTTGATATAAAAGGTATAAAATATATTATTTTAAAGTTGATTGGGAATGAACCTAAAGTTGAATTCTTAAATTCTCAAATAATTAATGAAAGGAATTGAAACTTTGAATTTTAGAAACTTCTAAATTGTGAAATAAGAAAGCGAACCTAAGAGAAATAATTTGAAGTAGAAACTCTTAGAATTATGAAAAGTGAATTTGAAACAAACTAGAAACTAGTGAACTTGTATAATAATTAACTTCTTTATATAGCATATATATATACTTACCGATTATATAAGAAGTTGAAATGTTATAGGTTTAAGCAAATGGGAATATATACAAGTAATGAGATGAATAATAAAAGGTGAAATTAAATTGGTAGTTTATAAATATTAAAAAAAACTTAAGTCGTGACTATAAGTGATATATATATATATATGTGTGTGTGTATATATAGTTTTGACATGAAATTGACTTCAGCTAAGTAAGATAATAAATTAAACCAATGAAATAAGCTTGTAAATGGGTTCTTAAATTTATCCAGCTTACAGAAGTTAATGAGCATGAATAAACAAATTGAAATGGTTGAATATTCTTATTCACTAAATTGAATAAGATTAAAATGCATAATACTTAATTGTATACCATAACTACATATAAAGCTTACCCATATCCAATAGTTAAATGTTATTATGTATATGTAGAATAATGTTACAAAATAAAACTCAAATAATAAGAATATGGAAAACCAATGAAAGGTAAACATGTTTAAATTATGAATTATTCACATTAAACATATTAGAATGAATAGAGTTGTATAGTACTAAATTTCATTGACAACATATATAAGACTTGCCTAAAGGTTTAAAAGTTAAATTGTCTTATGAGTGTGTAATAGGATATTATACAAATGAAATATAAGTAATGAAATGGTTCAAATGAAATTTTGGATCATGGAAGTGTTTATAAATATAAACTTAGAAATGAAATTGTACTTGTTATAAATAAATAATACTAATTGAAATAGATAAATTTGTGTGATACTCTATTAAATTCTAGAACATAAATAAGACTTACCAAATTGTTTAATAAATTAAAAATGTCAATATAAATAAGTAATAGAATATCCTACAAATCAATGAAATTTTAAGTAGTAATATTTGGACATTTGTTTAAATAAATTAGAGTGAAATGGAAATAAAACCAATACAAATTAAGTGAAACAACTAAGTAGAACTTTGAAATAGAAGTTAGACTAAGAAATGTAAAGTGAAATTGTTTGAAAATATAAATTTTATATGAAATTTAGCTAAAATCAATTGAATTTAAGTAATGGACACTTGGAATGAATTTTTGAATGTAAATGAATGTGATCTAAGTGGACATAAACAGGCCAAAGGGTAAATGAAAAATGAATAAAAGGAAAAACAATTCAATGTGAATCAATTAAAATAATTGGAAGTGAATAAGTGTATAAGAAATTCATTTGAAAATGAATTAACTTAGAAGTAGAAAGAAATTTAATGCATATTTATATTATTATTGATAAAAATGTATGTCGGTGAGTAAATGTAAACTAATTGAATAATGATAGAAATTATGATATAATAAACTCAAATGTTGACATTGGGAAATAAGAATTATATACAAATGGAATGAAACAAATGAAATTGTATAAATATTTACATCGCAAAACATGTAATTGTGTTTTATTGGATAAATATGATTGTTTGAATGTTTTTACTAGTCCCGTTGCCACTGACATTTGCGCAACTCTGGAGCTGCTTGCGCGTAAAATATTACTTTTTCTTGCTTAAAAATAAGCCTAATTTCTAATATCACTAATCAAAGGTACATATATCGGGATATATATATATATGTATGTATCGTATTTTAATGTTATATATTGTTCCCCGTTGTTTGGGATGTCTCATCACTGAGATGAGATGTATATTTATGGTTATATATACATTTTTGTTGTTCCGAGCCAAACTGTACAAAGGAGACTCAATCGAATTTTTTCGTGAATTTAAGACTTAGAGAAAATTTTGTGGAAATTAGGAGGTTTCAAACCTATATTAAAAAACATATGTAAATTAAATGTTTTCTAAGTTAAATAAGAAATTATATGGTTATATGTATATTAATTGACAACTTTCTTACTACGCCTTTTCAAGGACGAAAAGTTTTAAGTATGGAAGAGTGTAATAACCCGTATTTTCAAATATTAAAATTATTATGATTTTTGAATGTTTTATGGTTAAAATTAAAATTTAATTATGTACTTTTATGATGTAAACTTAATTAACTTGATTAAATAATGAAATTCAACCTGTTATAAAAATAATAACTTTGCATTGCTTGTAAATGAAACTATGATTTGGTTTGTACTGTTAAATATTGGGATTTGAAATTTAATATTAAGTTAACTCAATTAAATTGAGTTAGTAAATTTATATTTAAAATTTAATTGTGAGAATTTATGGTGTAAACTTTATATAATTGTTTAAATAATGAAACCCAACTTATTATGACAATTGTTACTTATATTTATTGCAAATAAAATTATGGTTTAGTTCATATTTATAAACAGTGAAAGTTGAAATTTAATACTAAAATGTTTGAGTGAAATGGATTCGATTAATTTATAATTAAAATCCAAATTGAATTTGGTTAATAATAGAAAATTGCAATTCAAAATAAATGAAATTTGATTTATAAAGTTAATTTGAATTCTATTTTGATTTGAAACAAAGCTAATAAACATTTGAACTTAATTTGAAGTGAATAAGTGAAAACTGAATATTTTAATATACTAATGAACCTGTTAAAATAGCCGTTTTACAAATGATCTCGGAGTTCGACGAAATCAGTTTCATTAGATCCGAAATTGTAAATTATTGTAAGATTTCAAGTTTCGTGTCAATCGGAGTTGTTATGTTATCGTGCGCAATATAAACACATATATTGATTAACGATTTGAGATATAAAATAACAATTTTTCAAATGATCTCGAATTTCGACGAAACCATTTTCATTGAATCCAAAATATTGAATTATTGCAAGGTTTCAAATTTCATAGCCATCGGACTTGTCGTTTGATCGAGTCAATTTAAAACATGTAGGAAATTTATGTGTGCAACTTAATTAGAATAATTTAATTTTAAGTGAATCGCTGTATACCTTCGAATAGGGCCTCGTTGCTCGTCCCATTGCTTTTAGAAAACCTTTAAACTTACAATTAGGATACAAGCTGGTATGATTTTGTAATAACCCAAGGAATTTCGACCTTGAAAATCGACATAAAACACAATGTCGACTATCAAGCATCGGAAACTACCAGATCATTAATAGAAAGAAGTTAAAGGGTGAGAAATAGAAAGAAAATTAGAATAGAAGAAGAAGAAGATCACAGCAGATGAAACACGAATCTCACAGCGGAACGAATAAAATATATTATAACAATACTTTGAAATACAAAACTGTATTTGTACTTCTATTCATCATCATTAGAGTACATCATATAAATATCACCGCGTAAATAACTCTCTTTATATATTATATGTATATATATACACACATATATATCCAAAACGGGAGCATCCTGCTCCAAGCTCCTTCAATGGTATCTGTAAAATCCTGACTACTTAACTGCCCGTACAAATTGGGCACCCAAGAGTTTAGGAAAAACAAAACAAAACAAACTCTGGGTCAGTCATATGACTGGTGTGAGTAAACTCTAATCAATTTGATTTAACTTTTCAAAATCCTTTTCAAGGAAATGATAATCGTAAGACCGATCCACACATAAACACAGATTGTTTTTACCTTATGATAACCCAAAATATTTCTTAAGATCAAAATTTTCTGATATAATATCTAAATCAAGTAAATAACAATCTATAGAACGCTTTCATCTCACGCTCTACATATATAACATACAATCAAAAACCGCGGGCTCTTATTGGATAATGAATTTCCAACTACGGCAAGGTATGGAACCACCTTCCGATCAGTGTACTCTAGAAGTGATACACTGGAGTTCAACAAGAACATCTTGTAACTCGGCCATACATGACCGACCATTCATTTCTCTTGAATGTTCCGAATATGTTATCACCTTACGTTTGGTATACCAACATAACCATTCCTGGGAGATATAGAAGCGAAAGAAGTAACAAATATGAATATTCTCTAAATGGTGACAATATACCCTAATTAGGTACGACCCACTTAGCCATGCTGCCTGCTCGATTTTTGTCATTTCTTAGTTGATGAGGCTTGAGGTCATAACGTATCTTGACAGATCACACCTTCATTTACTCTGAATGTCACATCGTCATACCCGCCAAATCACAAATTGATTTCCCTAAAAATAAAACAGGTATAAGCTAAGAGAAAGAATTTCTTTGCCATCAACGTAAATACATTTGAAACGATCAACTTACGCAATCTACTAGATATACTCTGTTAGACATTCGTCCATTCAAGTTGTCCTGGGACTGGATAACCTGAAGGAATTATTCTATAAATCCATCTTAAGCAATTTCTACCTAGGATCGCCAGAATAACCATTGCATAAACCTCGTCTTCAGTTGTCTTTGATCTATTTGATTCGAAACGATAATGCTCATATGGAGTGGTTTTTAGATAATAAATCAGATCCCGGTCTCTCCGTATTGACAACGGAAATGGTCAAAAACTTTGATAGTTGGTGATTTAACTATTAAAGGAAAACATGTGTACAAACAACGGTCGTATTCCCAAATGGAAATGTTACCGATCAATCATCAATTAACACTAATTCTCTTTCATTTATTTTATCATTAAATTATTCATTTCCCAATTTCCTTTCAATATCTTCACCCAAATATTTCTCTAACTCGTTTAGCTTCTCACGATTTCTTGGAAAACTTTTCCATATATTTTGAATTATTTATTTCTATATTTCAGAAAATATCTCTTTTAAACATCGGGAATTAATTCCATATATTCACTACTCTTATTTTCTATGTTTAGAAAATATACGTTATTATTAACACTGGAAAACATTTCCATATCTTATTCTCGCATCACTATTCTTTTAGTATCTAACCGTAAAGCAGTAAGTGAACAACTCCCTAGGTATTAACCCCGAAGGCCGAAACCAACATCAGATCAACACTCAGAGAGTCGTTCAACTAGTCTCCAGTCAGTTTCTAATTTCATTAACTCCTTTTAAATATTCAAAACGTTTGCTTTAAATCATTATTCACTTTAAACGTGAATATTTTTCTTCTATAGAAATCTGGACTCATTTCATTAAATCAAATCTTGATTTAAATAAGTTTATCATTACAGTTTAAAATCCCACCTCTCTGGTTATTTTATAAACACATACTTCATATTTCATTTCATAAACTCATTTTATAAGTTATAACTAGGACGAGAACCGTGCTTCGCACACGGGCGATTGGTGGTGGCTACCAACTTTAAGTTATAATTTAAATCTCGATTACCTATTTGCTAACACATCCAAATATTAATTATCTCGTCAAATCCTAAAGTTCGTTTTATATATTTATGAAATAAATTATTCTAGTAACATTCGACATCATCGAATTATAATTATAAATCCTTATCGATTTATTTCAATTATATTCATATTTCGAACATCGAAATAAGTTCATCGTTTTTCCTTCTAACTGATTTCCCTTTCTTTTTATGTAAATTCATTTCTTAAATTTATGTTTCCAAAATGTTTAATAAAAATAATTTTGCTTCATTTATAAATATCATTTATAAATCAAATTACTTGTTTTATATAATTGAACAAGTAAATATATTCTAACCAATCGAAATTTCATTTCTATTTTAAAATAGAAATTCCCTTTTAAAACCCCAGTTTATTTTCTGATATATTCATACATATTACAGTATTTAAATATCAATTATTTCTGGTCAATGTTGTTTAAACATCCCACAACACAATAATTAACACAAGATTATTTGTCACATCATATAATGCAGTATATAAAAAATCAACAGTATAATTATTGAGGAATCCAGTTGGATCCCTCCAACCTGTTTCCCTGCATCCACAGATGTTAATCAACATTTATTTCATATAGATATGAAATATTTTAATAAATGGAATCATTATTCAATTAACGGTTTATGTATAACTATATATATTATTTCAACCAATAAATTAGCGAATCATCCAAACAACCATCACACACAACATTCAATCATTTTTATCAATATTAAATAACATTTATAAAGTTATAAAACTGGATAGAGTTAGTGAGATTACTCACTTTGGTTCGTAATCGACTATTCTGCTTTTATTTCATTTAAAATCAAACATGTGTTTGATTTTATCATGAAATATTCGTAGCTCCATTCTCAGCGCAAACCATTCCACAGTGTAGCTCTTGTCACTACGATTCCATCTTGACCGACCGTTCATCAAACTATGTTCGTATGGATGAAATATCACATTAATAAGTCAATACGTTATTCTTATTAAACTTAAACTAAATATTTCATTTATAATTTGGACCTTACTGGTTAAAATCAGCCCATCCTCTTCTTAAAAACCTACCCTGCATGAGTTTTCTTTCCCAAAGTAACTGTTGTTTTCCAAAAATACTTTGAACACCCCATTTTCGAATTGTTGAAGATTCAAGACTTTTCCTCACGCTTCATTGGATCTCCATTCAGAACTCCACGTTCGTTTCTGACCTGCGCTGGTGATCATCATCGTGTACACCCTTGGATGCCGCGAACTCAACTACACTCGCATCCTCCAAATTGTCAAATGCGGCTCCTCCTGTATTGTACAAATCCACTGATTATAACTCCTTCACCCTGCTTCACAAACGCTCCATGTATAAACTTCATCTTCTCCTTCAATGTTTAACTTCTCAGTCCAGCTCTATAAAGACAACGTTGCATGCTCGTTACCTCCAACAGTCTGTGCGTGAAAAACCACCTCGCGTTGATCCCTAACGATGCATGCTATCTTCACGCCTATTAGTAAAAACACCACCCTTCCATACAAATTTCGAATTGCGGCTCTTAACATGCAGACCCGTCGCTCAGTCCTCCACTTCCCTTTCTCTCTACTTTCCATTTCCTTATTGTGCAACGTCCCAGTATTCCCCATCTCCAGTTTTCATTCTCCCCACCTCCATATCGTTTTACTCACTTGCTCTCATTCCAGCCTTTAAAACCCGCACCCTCCTGCTATTACTATACACGCATACCATGCTTCTCCCCATAGAAAATAAACAGCTCCTGCTTCCCTCTTACAAAATGTATACCCCAGTTTTACTGTGCGGTTTGAAAATAGCAGGCTTTGAACAGTGAATCCATCTGCATGCATTCTTCATGAGAACAAAAAGAACAAATGGCACATCGACACACTCCCATAGTTCCATGCGTACCATCTTCTTTCCTCCTGTTTTAAAACAACATCCTATTTTAAAACAATAGTAAACCATTCGCCATTTCCAACTTTGGAGATTCTCTTTCTCCTCAGTACACTTCACCGTGCTCTGACCTTAAACCCTCTGGCAAATGAACATCGCCCCTCATGCTGTGTATACCCGAAATAAGAGGAAGTTCCCAGCATGCCAGAAATACAAGTTTCGAGTTTCAAAACATTTTGTCGAGTATATGTTTTTTTTTAATTTCGAAAGCCATTAGAAAATATATCCCAAGTTGTTGAAGTAAATCGATGGAAAGTTTTGATGATGTATTTAAAGGATGTAGAAACTTAACTGCTAAGGAATGGAAGGACAAAAAGGTTGATGTGATAAGTCACGCATCATGACTGTACCCATTTTTTTGCTACTAAGGAAGCAAATATGTGTATTTTATATTTCTTATATTAAATGGCTTAGGACTTAAGTAATTTGTTCAGCCTAGGGTAGACGTTACTAGTATAAGGGTAGAAATAGAGTAGGCTTTATCTAAATGAAGAAACATTGGTCTTATTAATTCCCAAGGAAAAATTCTTTTAATATTTTGAATCCAAAGAACTATTGAATTCATGTTGAGATTCGAGTATGCTGCATTCTCCATTTGTATGGTAAAGCTATACCGTACACACAAGATGTTTTAAAATTGTTTTACAAAAAAGTTACAGTTTAAATGGTATAAAATTCCATTTATTTACGGATAGCTACAAACAAAAATAAAAATACAGTTGTGTTCAGCAATGTGCCGCGATTCCAAAACTATAATAAAATGGATAAGTTAGCTTATTTTGTGAAACCCCTCAATGCTGATATATGGTGTAAAACACTTCAAATAAAAAGTTGCTTATTTTACAAATTAAAAATTACAGTAAAATTCTAAAAATTAAATTGTAACTACGGCTCAGAAATCTTTTCCAAATTTGGAACCAATATTTAATTATATTAAATAAATTGTTATGGCTTATAAACGTTTCCATAGCGACTATTTGAAAATTCGATTTGGACATAACTCACAATCTATAAGCCGAAATCTCGAACTTTCACTTCCATTAGAAAAATACAGTTAATTAGATTCCAATGTTTCTTGTTTCAAAGAAATTCGACTTATAACGAATCATATACACTCAGTTGAAGTTCAAATTTCAATATTAAGAACTGCCGCGATGTTACGAGCTCGTTTATTAATTACATTACAATTAATATGTTCAACTATCATTTAAATAATATATTTGTTATTACAACTCGAATATAAACCCAATTAAATATCTTATATTATCCATTTTACACAATATTGCCAATCCAACTATTTCCGACCATTCCAGAAATAAATATTATGATTCGACTATTAATATTTATATAATATTCTAAATTATTTAAATTCATACCATTTAAATTATCAAATAACTATATTAAAATAATTGAATAAATTAATTATTAAATCAATAAAAAAATCGGGTTGTTACAGATTTGAACTCCGACCCGTCTTTTGCTTCAAAACATGCTAATCATGACAAATAATATTAAAATATTCTCTAAAACCTAATGCCGACTGTAAAATTTTAATGGCCACGAAAATTCGAAAGTTCATCTCTTAATATCCTCTAATCCATGCAACGCTTCGAAGAAGTTCCAATATCAAAGTAGAAGATCATCACATCCGTACGGTACTTTGTCTTAATTCGATCAGAAATCGCTAGAATTCTTCCTGTAGTTCTGCGCGATTTTGGGGTTTTTGGTGGCGATGGAGACCACCGATCGAATTGGACTGCGATCTTGCGGTGGGTACCCCTCTAGGTGGCGAACGTAGTGAAGGGATCGGATCATCGAACGGTGGCCTTAGATTGCGTGCGTGATTTGGGGATTGAACGTGTGTTGGGTTTCAGTCTTTTCATTGTAATGATGCGTAAGGAGATGAAGAGCGAGTGTCGCAATGGAGAGGCAGATGAGGCGACGAATTTTTATTGGTATATTGTTTTATGTTATTTTATATAATTTGAAATTCAAACGTTAAAACGTGTATAACTTCTTCATACGAACTCGGATTGACTTATGGTTTGTTCGTTATGATCGTATTGAAATTCCGGACGACATGGAGCTAGTTTGGTTGGATTTAGAGATTGTTAAATTTTGGACCTTCACTTGCATTTCAAATGCGTTCGAAATCAACAGGTGAGTGATGAAACCCACTCATGCTTAACTAAAATAGTCGATTGTTCTTTTGGCAGAACCGACCGGTTTTTATAGTGATTTGTTACACTGAAATATTCGATTGTTAGTTAAATTAAAATTGTGTTATGATATGATTGTATTGGTTACTGTTTGGTAGTCAAAATTGCATATTTATGTCAATTGACACCGATAATGTAATTTAATTTGACTGTTAGTTTAAATTTTACAGTTAGGTTAAATTTGACATTTAATTGCTATATTAAAACTCGATATTTGATAATTAGTAAATTGATGTGATATTGAGTTGTTTGGATGTACTGATTGCATGGGTGCCTTGGATTGATATATTGATGTTTTATTCATCCTGTTATCCACTTTATTATTTTATGATGGTTGTTTGTGTTGATTAATCCTAACCATTTGCCTTAGATGTTATGTCATCAAATAAACTGAGGATTAATAATTAAAATGAATTAAGAACGTAGGTTGAAATGATTAATATCTGTCACTCCGATTTCTATGGAGACGATATATATCCACCTCCTGAAATACTAAAAAATAAATTTTAAGTATCAATTGGCCATAGGATAGAAAATTATATGCGGACACCAGCTGGTTAAATAAAATTTGTTTTAACCTTGAATCTTGAAATATCGTTTTAAAGACAATATTGATGATGTTTTATAAATTGATTTTCTTTGAACATGAACCTTGAATTTTGAAATATAAAGCTAAAGGAAATTATTTAATGTTGTAAAACCGAAGTTAGAAAAAGGAAATTGAGTATGAATTAAATCTACCGAAATTGAATTGTTTTATCCATCTTTGAAATCTACTTCTAAACAACTTGATTCAAAAGTGATATTTGAATTGTGAACCCAAGATTTGTTATAAATTGAAATAATAAAAATGAGAATTCTAACTGGAAACTGTAAATATTTGAATTAGATTGACCCAAATGAATTGAATTTGAAATGGAAGTCGATTTGAATCGAAATATCAAAATTATGTCGATTTGATTGAAATTGAAAAGCGACTTCAAGTTGTTGAAATTGGGAAGAGACAATTCTAAATCAAACTTTTTTATAAACTATTTTATTTTAAATCATTATAGAAACTGTTGTTCTAAATAACTATTTTATTTTATAAACTATTTTATTTTAACTTACATATATTAACTATTTTTGTATAAACTACTTCAGAAATCAGCTATTTACTTTATAAACTACTTTAATGGTTAACTATATATATTTTACAAAATATGATAAATCCTATTTTTACTTAAACTACTTATATATAAACTATTTTAATTTTAACTTGTATATAAGTTAATTATTTTAACAATCAACTATCTATTTTAAAAGGTTTTTTTTATTTAAATATATATATCTAACTAAATTTTGATAAATCATATTTTCAAATTACAAAACTATTTGTATAAACTTTATTTCCTTAATTATTTATTTTCAAACTTTTTCAAATATATATCTAAACTATTTTCAACTATCTTAAATATTCAATTTGTTCAAATTGGAATTGTTTCAAGATTCTAGGTTTGGCTATAAAAAGAGATTTAATGTGAAAGCATATTCTATCGTAAAATGAAATGATTTTGAAGCAAAACCTGATATTTTGACATGAACATGATTCCTTTGAAATGTAAAGAACCAACTGGTGTTAAAATTTAAACGTTGTTTGTTAAAGAGACTAGAATCAGATATTGTCATATTCTCCGCCAATATTGAAAATCACTTTAACAACTATGTACGTGGAGGACAATCCAAAATGAAGTAGGTTGGTTTGGTGAACATTACTGGAATGAAGTAAGAGAGCGATGATGGATAGCCTTGACATTCAGGTCATCATTAAAATGACTAAAATAGGAGCTATAGCAAGGCCAATGTGAGTTAGCTCCTTTTAGCAGACATGTATCTTCGATACTATATCTCTTACTTTATTACTGATTGGGGGCGCCTTTGATTTTTAGGAATATTATCTAAGGTGAGCGGCAGTTGCGACTATGCGTTACCACGAGCTTGATTCCGCAATCCGGTAGAATTCTACTGATGTGTATTGCCTCGATGCCTTGCCATATTTATCCTGATCGAACCTCTATGATTGACTTGATGTTGTACCCATGGAGTACTCACTGATGCCACTAGTTTATGGTGGATTTATAGTACTATATTGACTATAACGTTTATAAACGGTGTAAAGGTAATAATGATAATTCCGTTTATGCTATTTTCAGTAGATATTTACCGTAGACATTATTATTATAATAGTGTATTGTATTATATAGTATTTAGTTTAACAAATCCTTAGGAGATGGAAATTCCCATACCGTCTCTTAAGTTATTGCACTCATGAACACATTGTATATGAGATGTGAATTATCGTAAGCATCTCTGATGCCGTGACACTCATATTATTACATGGTTTTAATTTGATTGGTATGAGAATATTTTAGTTCTGATCTGAATATTTTTGTTTTTTCATTTGTGCTCGGGTCAACCTGAGTTTTCAGTTAGTGGAGACCTCATTATGAATATGAAGATGGAGCTTGACAGACGTATTTATTAAGTATTATTCCGCTGCATATATGGATATGTTTTGTGATAGTTTAACTCTGATAATTCATGTAATTTATAAACAAATGTATAATTTAATAGTTTCATGAATTGTTATTTGATTATTATATTTTGTTATTTCATATGAGATTCTATGATTGTTTTTCTTCTTTCTTATTTTTCTTATATTAATTTTAATAACTATTTGTATTTTTAATTTGTTTGAGTCGACATTTGTGGATTTTTGTCGATTTGAACAGTAAAAAATCCAGGTCATTACAGATCAATTTGAAAAATTGATCGATTTCACGAATGAAGAAGATAAGCTTCTGTCGGATGTGCATTTGAACGAGAGAGGTGTTTGAATGATGCGTTTTGGCCTTATCCTTGAGAAAGAATAAAAAGAGGTGTGTTCTTTTGTCTAATATTTTAACCTATTTTGTCCTTGAGATTAATTGCTCTATATTTATATTACATTTTATCACTAGAATTGAAGCTTGAATTAACTTAAGCTTCTAAAAGCATATCCTACAGAACCACGATTCAACGTCTAAATTCTAAATAGGGAAAAAAAATGGCTCTCCAGTAGAAAATTTTCCCTTGAATATTCAGGGGAAAATTGAGATGGCAATTCAGTATTCTAAATTGATTCGAACGCTGATTTAATGGCGCTCTACTCTGAATGTTGATTTAATCAGCATCCAGCAACATAATAAAGTATTATTTTTGATATAATATATTGTTTATTATGCTACATAACAATGGACATCAAAACAACCATTCAATTTGTCCATTTTTCAGCATGTTACATTATGTTTATACTGTATAACAATGACGTGTCTTTATTATAATTTCTAGCAGTTTCTTTTTATGAATAAAAAATCTTAGGACGCTGATTAAATTAGTGCTATTTTGTTAGGCAAACCACATAATATTTAACATAATATTCAGATTGAATATTGTGTGCTGTAGGATTAAGTGTTGTAATTTGTTGGAGATGCTCTAAATGACCGTTTCAAAATTATTTCTTTTTCTTGTTTTTTATGTGATATTAGCCTAATATGTATATTCAAGTTTGTTAATGGCTATTCGAAAACATTTAAGAAAAAAAAAAGTTATATTGTTTTTCTTGATAAATAAATAAATAAAAGCAATAATATTTATATAAGTTTCATCAATAAAATTAAAACTTCAATAAACACGGGCTCCTTGATGAACTTTTGAAAATTGCTGTTAATGTGATGCGGCAGCTTTGTGCTGGGTGCCCTTTCCGGCTTTCCCTGATCAGCGGGCACCGTACAGGCTTCCGATCCAGTGCTCATAAAGACACGTTCTTCGATTTTGGATTGTTTTCCACACATGAGATCTCAATCTCCACCCAGCTAAAGGAAGGAATAGCATAGAGAGAAGAATGGCACTGTCTCTTTCGGCCACGGCAAAATCGGGCACTAAAAGCATTACAGTGCCAGCACTCGTCCTTCTCTCGTTCTCCTCCGCCGCACTCCTCCTCTTTGTCCTTCTCCCTTCTCTCTCTCCTTCTTCGTCTTCCTCTTCATCTTGTACTCAACAACCTCCATCCCCAGATGGTCGAATCTCAGCCATCCATTCCTCAAACACGAATATCAATCTTCAGACCTCTACCACTGAACAGGATATCCAATGGCTGAAATCGCAGATTCAGTTGAACTCGCTGCCGGATCCACCATCCACTCGGGAGGAGTGGTATAGGCTTAGGAAAGGAATTAATCCGAGGACTAGGGAACAACAGTTGGAGGATCTGAAGAAGTAAGCCTACCATTTTATTATAACTGTTATAAATTAGTAACCAGATTTCTGCATATTTTGAAATTCTAATTCCTTACTTTCAAGTGAAATTGTTCTATCTCTGCTCGCAAGCAGCAAGAAAACTGTGCTTCAACCCTTCATGGATGTCATATGCTAAGTAATTAATGTATACTGTTAGTTTAACTGTAAGGATATTTATGGCGTTATGTAGAATTCAAGGTAATAATAACATAGTAATGCTGTCATGTTTGTTAGTAAACAATTTTGCTGTAATATCAGATTTAATTATTCACTTTTTAGCAGTGTTATTACGGCGCTCGACTAGTCAGCGACTAGTCGATTAGTCGACATCGGAGCATCGACTGGAAGACTCGACTTTCCATTAGTCGAGCTAGAACCTAAATCACGAAGTCGCACTCGAACTGGAACCCTAAATCACGAAGTCGAAGTCAAATCACGAACTTGAACCCTAAATCACGAAGTCGAAATCGAGAAGAATTCACCTGAAACCACGAAGTTGAAGTCGAAATCGAGAAGAATTAATCTGAATCACGAAGTCGAATACGAACTAGAGAAGAATTAACCCGAAGTCGATTTATTTATACTTAGGATCTCATCTTAATTAACCCGAAATCGACCACAAATCACGAAGTGGAATACGACTTGGAGAAGAAGTAGTCCGTCGTGGAATACGAACTACAACTATCATGCATTAATATATAAGTACATATTTATTTATTTATCAACTAGTCTATGACTGGTCCGACTAGTCGACTAGTTGAACCTCAATCGACTCGACTCGACTTGCCGCTGTAATAACCTTGCCTTTTAGTATATTAAATAATTGTCAGATTGCATATACACATAAATATATTCACAACTAATTTTGTTAAAGTATGATATATTTATGTATATTTATGATAGAATGACATTTGATTATTTTTAGCAATATTTGCATTAAATATCGGTGTCATACGCTGCTGGTATATAGGAAAATTTCGGCGGTCTATCATAGATATTGATATTTTAATTGACAATTTTATAAACGTATATAGGTTATGTATTACCAGTTGTAATTGTTTTGGAATTGCAACCCCGAAAGATGTCAAATTTATCTGTAAATGTAAATAAAATATCTGACCAAGATGCCGTTACTTTACTTTGGCCTCCTTGTTCTTTTCTTAGTAGTGACTGAAATCTGGATAAAACAAAATCTATCTACACATTTTTGTGTGAAATTCTACATCTAAATGATGAAACCTGAAATGGAGTTTGGATTTACAAATTTTCATTGGTCCATTCTTAATGTATGTGCTAATCCATGACGTAAACCAACCTTACTGAAGTTGTTCAGTATACTCCTAAAAGCATGTAAGAATAGGAATCTGATAGGTATCTACTGCTAATTCCGATAGCAGAAAAGTCCTTCCAAAAATTATTATAACAATGACGCATGTCTTCATCATACACATATAATTATATTTTAAGTTTGCTGCTATTGGTATACAAAATTATGCTTCATGCTATGAAGAAATTTTTAAAAGATACTTCTTTTAATATGTTACTTAATATTGAATTCAATTTCTCATTCTGCCTAAACAACCACTCGTCCTTGATTTTCAACTGTCGTTCACTGTCGTATGACAATAAATATTTATTCAACTTTGATTTCCAATGGCTGTTCACCGTCGTACAGTGATAAACAACATAACATTACTTGGGTAGCTTCTTGATAAAGCAAAATAACTTATGGTAGTCATAAGCACTTAAACATAATTTATACGATGACCATTACTTATGATAGGCAATAGTGTAGGTTTTTGTTTGTTTGTTTGTTGTTTCTGTTTGAGGTGCCTTTGTTAGTAGTATACTATTTTAAAATTACACGAATAGTGACAAATAAACTGCCTCAAAGTCCCACTTTTATTATATTAAAAAGCCACGAAATTATCTTAAAATGTCTACAGGTTGTCGTTAAAGGCTTACAAATAATAAACCCTGCTTATTTTTAAAACCACAATTTGCAAATAGATCATAACAAATCTATTTCAAAACTTCAGTGAAATATTTAAAAATGAATGCATCACAGTTACACAGTTAATTACTGCACCACAGTTATGCAGTCAGTTGTTATGTCTTTCAAATGCCACTTTAATAATTGCTTAAAAATAACATAAAACTACTTATACCGACATCTATCCTATCCAATGCAGTAAAACCAAGGTTCTGAATCTCGGATTTCGATTACGTCTCATCTCAAGAAATTTACACACAATATCTCACATTGGAGAAGATGAGAGTATCTTGGAGATATCTCGGAGCAACTTAGGGTGCTTTTGGTTTCTATTTTTAATTTTGGGTTTTTGTACATGCAAAAGTACAAACAATGCACACATATCGTGGGAAACGATTGTTTTACAAAACGAAGTTAACACAAAAAACAAAAAGTATTTTTTTTATTTATAATTTTCCGTATTTTAAGAAACAACGGAAGTATGACGGCAAATTCATCCATCCACCTCTTCCATCATTCCCTCCGCCTTAAGTCCGTCACGTCCGTTATCCTTTAAATCTTCGCGTCTTTCGAAATTGACGTTGAAAACTCAAAACACAAAAGAAACCTAACACTACTTTAACTTTTTAACATGGACATTTTAAGGATTTTTATAATATTTGTTATATAATGCAATAATATTAGATTTTCTTTTCAGGGGGAGTGATAATATGATTAATTTATATTGATTGAACTAACTATACTCATCTGAATGTTAAAGTTAAATGATATAAATGGATCGCCTATATATGACAAAGAAGTAGACAACGTATAAACAAGAAGTTTGTTGTTTAAATATTTGGAGGACAATTTGTTTAATGGTAATTTGGGAAATATAAAGTTGGTCAAATTAAGAGAACATTTTTGAAGAAACTGATGTTGATGGTGAAGATTTTTTTTAATGATATGCCCATGCTTATCTTTTATATTTGTTTAGATGTATTCTTTTCTCGGACATAATCAGAAGTTGTGTTTCAACACACTTTTTAAGTTGCTTGGAGGATATAAGCATGGAAGATAGCTATCCATGGGGTGACGCCTTTTTTCCACATCTTGTGGTGACCGTTGATAGCTATGCTAGCGAGTTTTTTAAGGTCCGTCTTTCTTTTTAGTGGTAAATATAAAATTGGTTTTTTGTTTGTATACTACATTTTTGTAAGAACTTTTAATTCCACTAAATTATTATATGTTTTCTTTTGTGAGTGTGTTCTCATCATTGTTGTCGATATTTTTAAGTGGATTTGTCAACGGTGTGCCAATGCATGTACGTTTAATATTTGGATGAATAGACAAGATTTTCAAGACACGTCAAAATTAGCATTTGAATGTTAATATTGATTCAATTGTGCAAGTAACGTTCATGTGTTTTGTTATTTATAGATGTTCTTTTATATGTTTAAATGTGTGTGTATATATGGACCACTTTTTTTAATCCAAAAGTTCCACCCAACAAAAACCATCAGAATGATGGAGGGGGTGACACTATATAAATAAACAAAAGCGAACGGGGACAAAGCCCCCATCCTAACCAACTGGAAGAGTAAAAAACCAACAAAAGCAATCGAGAAAATAGGAGAAACTCCCATAAACAGGAGCCAAAAAAGCAGATAAAAACTGAAAGCTGCTGCTGGAACGAGTGATGAGACAGAATCGCGGCCAATCGAAGAGGAAGCCACAGACGGAGGACAGAGCTGCAGGACACCGAAGTGAGGTGCGGAGTGAACAATCTTCCAGAGAAAGACAACTGGGAGCTCCTACAGTCTTGCCAAAGCAAAAACAGAATAGCAGAAACCGGAACTAAAAAGTAAGTGTAAACTAATAAGAAGACATGAGAACACAGATAATCGGTTAAAAATATCATGAAAGTACATAGTTGAATGTCCGTGATGATGAGAATACGGACTTGAATGATGATGAAAATTTTGAAACGATGTTTTCTAAAATAGTTTGCACTTGTTACGACAAAGTTGGACTCTATACTCCTCAGTTAGCTTGAAAGCAGCATAGAGACAAATAAATTCCAAAGACAAGTATTCATTACCCATCTCGGTAAAATTAATCTTTAGCCCTTGCTCCTCGAGATGAAGGTTTGAGTAAACATATCCTAAATACTGAGATGGGTATGCATGCTCCGACGAAATATTTTAAAGTAATTTTACCGAGATGGATATGAATGCTTGTCTTTGGAATGTGTTTGTCTCTTTATTGCTTCCGAGCTGGTTGAGGAGTATGCGGTGCTACTTATTCATAACAAATGCAAATTGTTTTAGAAAACACTGTTTTGAAAGTCCCATTAGAAATCAAGTTCATATTTTTGCTTCAAAGTCTGTTATATGGTCGTGGTATTATTGTGTGTGTGTGTGTATATATATATAGGGAAAGTCTATCTAGACGCAAAATGGTGACGCAAATTTTGACACAACCAATCTCAACCACTAGATCTCTCCTTGAATTCCACCTTCCACATAAAGACAAACGAATCCTACGGTCCAGATTATGTGTCTCTGGTTATGTGTTTGATTTTGTATTCCAATAGCCGCCCCCATATGAACATATGTATATATATATATATACTCATATACATATACACATATATAAATATAAATATAAATAAATAAATATATATATATATATATATATACACATATACATAAACACACACACACTTAAAAATATAAAAGAATATGTGCAAATAACTAGGAACATGAACATTTCCTACGCAATTGAATTAGCATTAACATTTCAATGCTTATTTTGAAGTGTCATAAGAATCTTGTCTACCCATCCAAACAATTAGGGTATTTCCATTGACAAATCGTTGTTGACTCTACTTAAAAATGTCAACGTTGATAATGTTACACGCTCACAAAAGAAAATCTAAAAATAAATTGTAAGACTTAAAACTTAAAAGTTCTAAAAATGCTCTATACAAATATATTTTTTGCTTTATACATACCGCTAGAAAGATAAGACTTTTTTTTAAAAAAAAATCGCTATTATAATTATCAAGGACCACCATAAAATGTGCAAAAATGCTTCATTTCATCAGTATCTTTCAAGCAACACAAAAAGTGTGTCGAAACACAACTACTGGTTAAGTCCAGAAAAATAATACATCTGAATAAATATATATGATAAGCACGTGTTTATGTTGTCTTTGAAAGTTTTCTTCACTGTCAACGCCAGTTTCTTAAAAAATATTGTCTTGATTTGGCCAACTTTATATTCTTCGAATTATCATCACACAAATTGTCTTTAAATATTTAGACATCAAACTTCTACTTGATACGCCGGTAACAACTTTGCCATGCTATCATCTGTACATCTAAATTTCAGTTTTTTTATTTTTATCAAATGGAATATGTTCTCCTTCTACTTCAGAATTGTTTTGAAAAGGATTTAAAGGATAGTTTAATAAATCATGTGGAAGTTCCATATTTCCTGCAAGAAGGTGGTGCCTGGCGCAGCGGTAAGGTTACCCGGCTGGTAGTCTTAGAGCATTGAAAAATTCCTCGCCTTTTCATGAGCTTTACACTTGCAAAAAGTTAAATAATGAATGTTTTTACTTTTTAGCCTACAAAAAAATTAAATAATTTTAGAACATTGAAAATAATTTTTTACAATGTAAGTTAAAAAATATACGAACCATGACATCCTGGATCTGATAATGTCTTCAGATATCTAGCCCACTGAGAAATTTTGAGCAGTAGAAATAAAATAAGTTTGAGATTGTTGACCATTTATTTAAAAATCAAAAGTTTTTATTTATAGAACTGTTTCAAACTAAGGAATTGAACACAAAGTTCGTTATCTTATGATTAGCAATAACATTTTCGATGCATGTATAGTTCCCTATAGTTGGATATACACATGTGTTATGCAGTAAAATAATTAAAATAAGTACAGTTTTTTAAAGGTGAAAATCAACCACCATTATAATGTAATTAGCTGTAACAATGTTTATTACTATTTTAAAAAAAAAAAAAAGTTGCTTGCAACCAAGATGTTAAATCTCAAATATCAACCACGTTTCATCTCACAGAGATTTTAGTAACTTGATATTGTATTGGGGAGTTCTTGGATAAGACAAGTGCATCTCGAATGCCAATATCGGATTTGCGTCTCCGAGCTTAAAATTCATCTTGGGATTATCTCAAAGTTTATTTTATGTATAAAATTGATTTAATTACACAATAACATTTAAATATATTAAAAAATTAAGCTTGCTTGATTTGTAAAACCACACTATATATCGTTGATAGCTCAGAAGAACATCTACGCCATTTCTATTAGAGAACTAATTTCCATTAATAATTATAGTTCAAATCTGCTTCATATTTCTAATGTTAAATAGAAACCTAACATGCTTTTTCACTGAAAAATTACGATTAGATATTCCTTATTTTATATATCTTTCTTTATATTCCTTTTAGTAGTAATAGAAGTCCTGCAAAACCTTTGAAAACCCTGTAATAAAATCTAACAACACATTTCTGTGAAATTTCGTATCTGAATGATGAGCTCTTAAATGCAAAATTGATTCAAAAAACATGCATTTATCATTTTTTTTGCATGTGCAAAATCTCATCTATAGGTTGAGTGGTTGCTTGAGATAAGTTATTAGGAAATCTTAAATTTTTGGATGATAGTTCGAGATTTATTTTTATGTAGAAAGTTAGTTAAGTTCGATTAGGGATTGAGTGGTTTCTTGAAACGTTTTCTGGCTTCAAGCTGTCGGTAAAGATATATTTAGAACTATCAAATTTTTGGATGATGATTTGAGATTTATTTTTATGTGGAAATTTAGTTTAAGTTCAATTATTAGCTGCAAACATGGATAACCAAAGGTACAAGCACCTGTTTTACAATAGTCTGACCAAATATATCGATGTCCACTTTGGTGTGTTCTTATATCTTGCTTGTTACAATTATAGTTTAATCCAAATGAAAGCAATTGATTAAACAAAAAATTTAAGGGAAGAAAATAAGGACGGATCCGACGGAAGCACTAAATTAATTGTGAAAATGGCTAAACAACTAAGGGGCAAAATTACTTCTACCTAGTTAGCTGTACTCAAACTATTTAGTCTTGCGTTGGGATCAAAATTCAAGTGGCTCAAGCATGTAGATTCATATTGTGCTCCTTCTGCATGATTTATAATCCTATGTCGTTCTGAATCACCCGATCAAAGCGGACACAGTCAAGAATCTTTCTTTGTGGAGTCCAACTGCAAATGTGTATGAGATACTTGGATTTTATAGTGGATTTAGCGATCATCATTTTTCAAGTGGTTCCTTGGATCATACAATTATAGTTCGTTCAAAGTCGAACAACAATTTTCAGGTGATTCAATATACGATGCTTCGTGTCCCTTGGATCATACTTTAGACAATTTTCTTTCTTTTTTATTCCATTTGGACTTTTAACGTGTACTTCTGTGCAGTTGATACATTGTTTTTAAAAGAAATTGTCAGTCTTTTAGCTGTTCTTTATTTTATAGCATATAGTTAGTGTAGAAATTATCTATTACAGTTGACTAATTATCCACGCAAAAATATTATTGTAATAACCAAAGTTCAAATCATGGTTATCTGAATTTTCTGCATATCTAGTTTATACACTTGGATGTGATAAAACATCAATTTTCGTTTGTGTATCATTCAAAACTAATCTTGTCTTATATTAATATCTTGACTGAAATTTGAATCAAATTTCCAAAACGAGATCTTGCTTGAAACTATATGGTTTTGTGATTTTTTTTTTCTTCGCATTTTCTGTGGATCCAAACAAAATAATTCTACCAATAGTGATTTGCTAATTCCACAATCTAAATTTTTTCATATCCAAATAATTGCAGGGGAGACTTTCTTCTTTATCATTATTTAGATACAACGAATCATTCTAAGACAAATATTCACTCACTTCCAAATTAATTTGACCACAGTGCTAGTAGTATAACTACTGACAACAACAATAGCATCAATAACAATTAATTGACTCTATTTCTTGGGCATCAACTACCTTCCTATGCAAATAATATGTTGCAATTTGTCTTTTTTTTTTTTTTTTTTTTTTTTTTTTTTTTTTATAACAAGCATTGAAAAAAAATGTATATTTTAGACTCATACTCTACTGTGGGATAATTTCGAGTTGAACTTCATGATTCCAGACGCGCATCTGAGTTACATTCATCTCGACCGAGATTTCATCCGATATGAGGTATCGTGTATGAAAATCCTAAAACGAGACTTCGTCGAAAACTAGGGGTTGAAATGACACAAAGAAAATTTGTGCAGAAATTGTTGCATTCTCCTCACATCTCTTATTTTTGGCTTTTCACTATCCATGTCAGCATTAATTTCAGTAACCAAAACTAAAAGAATATTGATAAATTTACATGAATTGAGAAAGATTCATTAATATTTTAAATCAATTCACCAGTAAAATCAGCGTAAAAATAGTGGACATACCTTTACGTTTTGGGTCTAGGGTTTCAAAAGTAGAAAAATAATCCACCATGTCTTTTAGATGAGCAAAACTGTCGTGGAGCGGTAAACTCGAAGTTTTTTTATGTGCGCTCATTTTGACAAACAATTTTGCTAGATCAAACCGAAGGTGAATTAGTATGTTTTGAAAAATTGTAAATGTAGTCAAAGCAAAATGTAATTTGCTCTATGAAGATTGAATGAGTTGCACAAATTTGAAACATTTCTTCCTTGCACAATTTACATAAAAGAATATGTTGTAGCATCTTCGTGATTTTGTACCCATCTTATAGAACATTCAACCATGAAAGGATAAATATGCTTTTAAAGTGATACCATTTTTAATTTGAAAGATTTTAGGTCTATAGTTGTCAGAATATTGAATTTGTAACAACATCCATTACCTATAACAGAACTTCTAGAAATGATGTTGATACATGGGAGTAGATGCATACAAAGATTGAGAACTGGTCACTGGTGGGTTTGTTAATTCTTTTGCCTTTGTTCATTTGTTACTTGTTTGATGTAAACAAGGAAAGGAAAATTATGCTTATAAACATGTTACTCCTTCGTTATGTAGTATCCCTAAAACTTTGCTTCAGATTTAGCCTTAGTCTCTACATAGTTATATATCATAAGATAATACTGTATCTCCAGCTATTTCTTTCTTTTACCGCTGCTTGTTTACTGTATATTTGTAACATCATTTGCCGTCATATGTCACAACACCAGTTTAATCACTTTTAGCCTTTTAAGTTTTCCTTATGAACTCCTTTTTAATATATTGATATCCTAAACAAATTCGTATTCTCATTTTGAAAAATCAGATGGGAGAAAATTTAAGGGACCTAATCCCCATAGAAACTCTGGCGGTTAAATGAAAATATTTTATGTGCCCTATGAATTGTAGGGTTAAATCTATTAGATGCCATTCCACTTTTTTTGTCATCCCTTTAAGTGTAATTTTTTTTAAGTGCCCTATGAATTTCCTTTCACACAATGTGTTTTTTCATTTTTACCCTTTTTATTTTCTGATTATCGTATCTCGTCTCTCTTTAACATATTACTGATGCGCTATCTCAAACCCTAGATTTCATCATTTCACTATAACCAAATTCGTATTATTTTTTGGCTTAGACATTCGTATTAATATTGATTATGTTTAAAATTTTGATTTTGTTGTGTCAGTTTATTCAGTTATATGAATAAAGACAAAAAGTTGGACCGCTTGTATAATCTCAATTTATTCAGTTATAACAATAATAACAATATTAATTTATTCATATTAATATTCCTTATGAACTCCTTTTTAATTTACAAGGTGGACCACTTGTAGAATAACAATGATATTCAATGATTTCTTGGTCCTGGATGAAACCCTGCGCCTATTAAGTGTGGTTTTATATTTTCCTATGTCAGAGCCTAGCTTGTATTATTATATCAATTGTTGGGTCACATTATACTAGATTTGTACATATTCTCAGCTTGCACTATTGGGTTTCTATCCATTTCAAGATTGCACTGTACTAGTTTTTTTATAAGTTCGACCGTAATAGATTTCTGTTATTCCCATGCTTATATTTCACTGTGTTTCTTTTAACTCCTACTGCACATGACGATTGGTTAGACAAACAAAGGGGACTATTTATCTTTCATTTTTCTACTGGAATAAGCGAAGTGGAGAAACTAATTGACGAGTGAAGCAATGTCTACAAGAGGTAAACGATGGTCAAAAAACATCTGGGAATAAAAATCTTCTTCAGAATCAGAATCATTTTCTTTACTTTTTGGGAAATTCAGAGTCATCCTTCTTCTTCATATGTTTAATCGTTCAACTTTATTTTAATACGAACTGAAAAAATGAAAGGATGTTCGAGATTTGGGCTTATGTTTCCAGAGGGCAAAGTGGTAACATGAAAATTATTAAAATTCAATTGGGTGGTCAAAGAAAAAGGTAGGGTGTTTAGAATCAACCCTATTGTAATGTGTCATTTCAGGGAGCGAATACATAATGCTGGTGGTGTTATCTCAAAAATGGTTTAGATTCATGGTATTGAAATTGACTCCACATTTCTCCGATGTATTGGGAGTTTGAATAATGATATTTCAAGCAGTTGAAATATGGTTAGACTTAACAATCAAATGAAATATAATATGACATACTGATCAAAATCTTGGTTTTGAACGAATGCCTAAAAGCTTATGATATTATCCAAGGTTATTACGACTCCAAGTCGAGCCAAGTCGAGCCAAGTCGAGCCACTACCGTCTAGAAGACTAGTCGACAAGTCGTTCGACTAGTCGACAAGTCTTTTATATGCATATATTTATTAGACTTAAATATATAATATAATTAGATATAAAAATAACATAATAATAGGTTCAAATTCAACAAAGATAACATAATAATAGGTTCAAATTCAACAAACATAACATGATAGATCCTAGTCACAACAAAATAAAACCCATAATATCCATAATAGATCATAAAATGAGTATGAACTCAAGCTAAATCATCCATCTCAATGTCATCTCTATCTCCTTCAACGTTGACATTGCTTGGATCGGGTAATGGTACACCATAATCATCCTCCACTTCTTCATCATCAAGAGGAATGACTTCTTCATCGGATTCTTTATTAACTAATCCAAATGTTGAACTAGTGTTATGACGAGTGTAGACCAACATATCACTACTAGAACCAACATGAGATCTCCTTGGAAGATTGCGTCCCTCAAGCGCATGTGATGCACCTTGAGCTTCATCCATAGCACTCCAAAAAGTATCCTTTTCATTGCTAATCCACTCATTATTCCATTCGAAGTCTTTAAGTATAGGTGGATCAAAATTCCTTCCAAGTTCACGTCTTTTTTTGAATCTTGAATCTATTTTTCGGTTGTATTGGACATACACCAAGTTATTTAAAAGTTGATGTTCCAATCTATTCCTCTTTTTTGTATGAATCTAAAAATATGAAATGCAATTAGACCTAAAGTATAATAGTGTACATTTGAAAACAAATATCTTAAAAGATATGGGAACTTACAAACTCAAATGTACTCCAATTGCGTTCACAACCGGAAGATGAACAACAAAGACCAACAATACGCTTCGCAAATGATTGAAGCTCAAGTGCACGACCTCCATAAGCATCCCACCAATCAACTAACATAAATTAATAAATATAATTGTGTTTTAGTACTACTTGTGAGGATATACTTGTGCCATTAATACTATGCATCAAACATAAAAATATACAAAACTTACGAGGATTTTTTTGCTTTCTTTGCTCAAGTGTCATCTCTCTTGCAAATGCTTCCCTTGAATTTTTATAGTCACCAGCATAATTACTTATCTTGTTCCGTGTACCCCGATCTATGATCATCTTCTCAAGCACATTATTAAAGTCGTCTCTTAACCGAGAGGCATAAGCATGCTCATTTTCTAGTACATCAAAGTATTTACCGGGATTAAGAAATAAAGCAGCCCCGTATATTGGTTTTCCCATTTGGTTCTTCCAACGATCATCAATGATTTTAACCAATTTGCTCAACAATGCTCGTTTCTTCTCGAATGACGCTTTGATCTTATTTTTTGCAAAGTCCATAGCATATGCAATCTCTGTCAAAGCGGGTCTTTCATCCCCATCAACAATCGGTAACACCACAAGAAGAGGTTGTGATGCTTGAATGCACTCTTCAACACTACTCCAAAAAAGTGATAAAAACAGTGTCATAAACTTTCTTGCCATTTTCTGTTTTTGCTAACTTAGACCTATTCCAATCCTCGGCACAAAACAAAAAACGCAACGACTCCCGATTCTTGTACAAACTTTGCAATGTGAGAAAAGCAGTGGCAAACCTCATAGCTTCAGCCCTCACTAAATCCCTCCCATTAGTCTTGTCCCGCAATGCATCAAGTATACGCTCATGCCTATAAATAAATGCAGTACATCTTCTTGCTTGATTAATTGTTTTTTTAAAGCCCGGCAACTTGCCTATGTCCTCCAACATCGAATCAAGACAATGGGCAGCACATGGAGTCCAAAATAAAGTAGGAAATCTAGCCTTTAAGAGCTCATCTGCTGCCTTATAATTTGCACCATTATCTGTTACAACTTGTACAACATTTTTCTCACCCATTTCCTTGATCTTTCTACCAAGTAAATCAGCCAACATTGATGCATCGTGTGATTCACTAGAAGCATTAACCGAACCCAAGAAGAAAGTACCTTCGGGACTGTTGGCAAGAAAGTTTATAAGATGTCTTCGTCGTCTATCCGTCCACCCATCCGACATAAGCGTGCATCCGTATATTTTCCAAGATTTTTCATGCTTCTCCTTCTGCTTTTCTGTCTTTTCTTTTGCTTTTTTAAGTAGAGGAACCCTTAATTCATGAAATGTGGGGGGCTTCAAATCCGGTCCATGTTGGCCTGTGGACTCAACCATGACTTCATAACTCATAGAGTTGGCAGCATTAAAAGGTATTCCACACTCGTAGAAAAAGTTGGTAATGTGCATATGAACTTTTTCTTTCTCTTCTTGCGTTCTGAGGCGACTTTCCAAGGTTGTTTGACTCGTACATTTGGAATGTCTATCTTCAATAACTTGTTCCGGTGTCTTCATAAGCATCGAGCCAACTGATTTAGAAGCTTTAGGTTGGACTTTCTGAAATTCAAATGCCTTCTTTTTCTTTTTTGGAATAGTATTGGAGGCTGCAGTGGATTCGATTTCTTGAACCTCATCGTCATCATCATCAAGTTGCACCCGTTTATTCTTCTTTTCACTTTGCATAAAATCACTCATTTCTCTAGCAATCTCTCTAGTTGTCTTTGGACATTTATGAATATCCGGAAAACTGCCAATCAAATGTTGCTTGAAACTGTTAATGCCGGCATGATTTTCATCCCTTCAAAGAATGCATTTAACCACATCTTTATTGCTCAAGTTTGGTCAAAATGCATACTTCCAACCGGGATCATTTGATTTAGCTTTCCTCTTAGGATCTTTAGTCATCTCATGCCAAGTATTTTCTGTGTTATTCTCCATTTCAACCGCTGCGAATATAATTAAAAACTGATCAGTCGTTAATTAAAAATAATTCAGTCAAAAAAAAAAAAAAAAAAAAAAAAAAACTGATCATCAGTTATTTAAAAATATTTCAGTCAAAAAGGGAAAAAAACTTATCAGTTAACTAAAAACAAGTCAGGGCTAAGTCTTATGACCAAATCAGCTAATTAGAAACTGCTCAGTTAATTTAAAAAAAAAAAAAAAACTGCTACTGAAATAATTCTTTTCGATGGAAAAAAAAAACACAAATGGATTAACATACCTGGGCAGGCGGCGGACAAGGCAGCAGGGAGGCAGCGAGATGCAGTTGGTTTTTTTTTTTTTTTTTTTAATCGATGCTCGTTCAACTGATTAATGATTATACGAAGAGCAAAACCGAAGTCGACTTCAGCTCAACTAGGGGTTTTGGGCTCGAATTAGGGTTCTGGGCTCAATTTGGCTCACCATCATGAAATTGCACAAGTCGAGAGTCGTGAAATCCCTCCAGGCGACTTCTCGACTAGTCGACGACTAGTCGTCGATGTGATAACAATGATATTATCCCAAAAATGGTTTGGATTCATGTTTTGAAATTGATTCTACATTTCTCCACTGTGTTGAATAGTGGAAGCTCAGATGATTCATTGAGAGTGGTTTGCTAGTGTCAATCCACATACATGTTTAGTTTGAGAATGTATTATCTATTTCTGCTAATTTGGTTTTTCCTGCCAACTTTTTTTTTTTTTAATTTGTTAAAGAGCGGAACTTGAAGAAACTCTTCTCTATTTGAACGCTTCCATTAACCAGGATAAATTCCTCTCTAAAGATATCCCTTATGTACTCATTATTCCTTCATGCAAGTCAGTTAAAAGTTGTATTATTTTCCTTATATCTGATATATCTGTTATGTATATCAATTAGAAGCTGTATCACTCACATTAATACGAGTCACTTAGCAGTTGTATCATTATCCTCCTCCCACACAAGTCAATTATAGTTCATACAAGCCAGCTAAGAACACATTTTGTTAATATTAATTAGACTAATCATGTTCTACTTTAAGAATCTATTTTTTATAAAGATCCAAAATTGATGTACACTAAAATGTTTTTTTTTTTTTTTTTTTTTTTTTTTTTTTTTTTAATTGCATTTTTGATGGTTGTAGTTACAAAGGAATATCTCATTACGAAAATGAGTCAGAAGCCCATACACCACTTGCTTGCCCAGGAGAGCTTTTAGTTGAAGAACACCATAGCAATTACGGTGAGCCATGGGCAGGTGGAAGGGACATATTTGAGTTTCTTGCATCTGCAGTCAACCTGTCTCCTTCAAACCAAGTTCTTGAAATCGGGTGTGGCACCCTGCGAGTTGGGCTGCACTTTATTCGCTATCTTGAACCAGCCCGTTTCCACTGCCTTGAGCGAGATGAAATATCACTAATGGCCGCTCTTAGATACGAGCTTCCTTCTCAAGGCCTGTTACACAAAAGACCCCTAATTTTAAAAGGCGATGATATGGATTTCACTAGGTTCGGTGATGGGGTTATGTACGATTTGATATACGCAAGTGCAGTTTTTCTTCATATGCCTGGAGAGTTGGTTTGGACTGGGTTGGAGAGATTGGTGAAGCAGCTGAACCCGGTTAATGGAAGGATATTTGCATCGCATAACATGAAGTTTTGTACAAGGTTAAGAGATGAATGTCCCAAAAGGCTTGCTAAGATTGGACTGGAATTTGTAGGAAACCGTACACATGATAGTTTGTTGTTTAACCATTATGAGATTTGGTATGAATTTCGAAGAGTTAGATTATGAAATTGCAGAATGAGTTAGTATTATTTTCGTTATATTTAAAAAAAGAGTGGAGATGCTGCTGCAACTGCAGTCAACGATTAGTTTTGAGTTCGAACATTTTGCACAGAGGCTGAATGAAGAGCTTGAGACAATTTAATTAAAGCAAAACTGGAAGAGATTATTACATGGTAGGATTAGGATTAGGTTCAACTTGAAGATAGTCGAGTGTTGTAATATTATTATTATTACATAGTAAAACAGCTTTAGTAAATTCTTGTATTTTGTGTAAACCGACTAGCTTCATTGTAAAAGAATATTACTTATATTTTTGTTGGCATCATGTAACCATTTATGTCGAGATTATATTAATTTTGTTTCTTTCACTGACATCTTTTTAGGCATATCACCATCATAGGTACAGGTTTGAGCTTCTTCTGAGCGGTAGACTGTCTTACCATGGGTAACCTGTGTATACAAGTGTATAGGGTAGACTGATTGTGTATGAGTGGGACTTATCCACAATGTAATTGATATTAATCCTGTTTTTTTAAAACTGTCACCTCTAAGCTCATGCAGGTTTCCTGTTCAGCTGTTATGTGTTCAAAATAGAAAAGGCTTTATTGGGGGTTGGCTCAACCTTTTTTGTCTTCTTCCCTGTTTTCCACAAAATCCTCTTTTCCTTTGATCAACACATAAGCACGCTGATGGTCCTGGATATCATATGAGGCTAGAAGCAATGCGTGCTTTTAAGATGAGAATTTTCCTGCTGAAATGCTAGTTAAAAATAGGGCCGTTAAATCATGTTTGAGTTCTAGTAAGTTGGTAATATGTGTGTGTACAGCGTCGGTCCAACAACATATGTTGCCTCAGCCAAAAATTGATAAAATGAAGGAGCAAAAACATGAAGTCACTGAAATAGGGCTGCTGGAAGTAGAGCCTGTGTGGATAGGACATCGGTGGATAGGACATCGAATTACACAAAAACCACTATGCCGCATTATGCTTTGATTTATTTGTCGCCCTCACATTTTAACTACTCAATTTTTTTTCAAAAGTGACTAAATTTTTTGTTGCCCCTCCTAGATATGGTTGTGTTGCTCTAGGCGGAAGTCTCGCTCGACTCCTCCTTGGAATTGCGTTGCACCTGAACGGTGCATTATCCCTAAGTATTTTCTATTTTCATTAGACAAACCTCATTTTCTTTCGTTCCACTAACTCTTTTTACACCCACCAAATTATTTAAATATAAATATACGACATAAACTGGGATGTTGCAAAACAGAGGAGCTGTGGAACACGCGTGTGTGTATTTCTATATATTTATATATGCACGTTCTATGACATCGATATTTCTGAGCATCCCAATTGCCTCTAAATATGGGCCACTCATATTTAAATAAATTAGTAAAAAAAACATATGGCTAGTGAGAAGTGAGAGAAACATGAACGTGTGTTGGAAATCAATGAGTTATAGGAATATCATCCCTTTAGCACTGAGGCACCCCTTGTTTTGTATCACCCCTTTAGCACCCCTTGTTTTGGAGCACCCCTACCTGTTCGTGAGCTACAATAATTCAAATCCAACGAGAATTTGTAGATGTTCAATCCACATATATTATTCTACGAATGTCGGAACGAGCTCAAATTTTGGATAAATGATAATATGTATGTGGATTGAACATCTACAAATTCTCGTTCGATTTGGATTGGTATAGCTTACGAACGTTGGGATGTTAAAGGGGTGCTGCAAAAAACAAGGATGCCCTGAAATGCTCCTCACACACACACACACACACACACACACACACACACACACACACACACATATATATATATATATATATATATATATATATATATTGGGAACGACCATTGGGACACAAACTAAGACACACAAATCGTGAATTGTTGGGTTTGTTTGTCTTTATGTGGAAAGTGGAATTCATGGGAGGATCTAGCGATTGAGATTTGTTGTGTTCAATTTTGTATCATCTTTTTGTGTTCAAATAGAGTTTCCACACACACACATATATACACACACACACATACATACATACATACATACATACATATATATATATATATAGTGTAACGACCCTGTTTTTGGCGTTATAATTAAACACATAATAAGTAGAATGAACGGGTTTAAATTTGATTGATGACTATTTATTGTTTGAAAGAAATAGAGTATATAGATAAATGTGTTGTAATACAAAATAAACTTAGTGTATATATATATATATATATATTAAATAGTTGAATCAACAAGAATAATTTATTTTAATATTGAATTAACAAGATAAATCTAGAGACCGCGAATCAAATTATAACGGATATAAACTAATATGGGAAATGTTAAATAACTTCATATAAATAAAACAATTTATGTGTTGAACTTTGAATTAATGTATAAGGCAGGCGAGCATTGAAGACAATAAAATTGTTGATTGTTTCGTTGTAAATTACAAAATGAGTTGCGAATAGGTTTACACTAAGGTTGAAATTTTATTTACAATTGAACTTAAAGCTTAATTACAATAGAATGGGAAAAGAAATGAATAGTAAACATCAAGGGTCCGTCTATTAGCACCCTGCAATTTACTCTTTACACCCCGTTGATTAGAAAATAAAATGCACACCCCATCATTTTCTTTTCCCACCCTGTTTTCTTCTAAAAACGCCCTTACTTTATTTTCATTCCTATTTGTTTTTCTTTCTTTTTTCATTTCTTCTTTTCTCCAGCTTGCAAATTATTAATGTTGCTCTCTTTAAAATCATGATCAAATTAATTAACGTTTGTAGGCGACGTCATTGATTGCCTGATGTTGATTATGAAAATTAACGTTGCATACCACTGACTTTACAGTTTTCAAAATTTTAACCATTATTTGTAATTTTAATGGTTGTTTTATTCATTCTTAATCACTATTTGTAATTCTTGTCTTGACTTTTAAAAAAAAAAATCACGTATACTGTTTTTTATTTTAATTATTGCATGCAATTTAATCTCAAACACCCATAAATGTATATAGTTGATTTTATTATTATTTTTAATCGTCATTTAACATTAGACAAGTTATTAAATTAACTATTAAAGGGTATAAATGGAAATAAAATTTTAAAACTTTAACTGGGGTGTGAAGAGTAATTAACGGGGTGTCAATAGCCGGACCCAAACATCAAACCTATATTAGAGCCCAAGCCCGCTTAAACAGGTAGCCTTTACCATTCCTAAATCTTCTGAGGCATGCCGCAAACAATCTTGGAGGGAGGAGCCGAATTCATTTTCGAACGGATCCCTTTCGAAAAAAATGGAAGGAGGATCTAATTTGAAAGGAAAGGGTCCGCTCTCTATATCGCACGACGCCAGCCCCTGTGCTTCTATCTCTACGCGATGGCCTTCGTGACTGCCTCCTGCTCCTCCATGAGATCACGTCAACATAGCTGGATGCTGATTCAAGCACTGGAAAAAAAATTTAAAACAACGAACCGCTCTACCTTGGCTTCGAGAGCTCACGTCAGAAGGTGGAAGGGGCGCAAGGGCAGGCTTGACCTAAGGGGCAGAGGCGATTTGAAGATGCCGAAGTATCTGGACGTGATGATGATGGTAGGGCGCGATTTTGATGATGGTTCTCAGCCTGGTGCGGAAGTCGAGGTTGGAAGAGGTGATTTGATCGAGATGGCTGGCAAGTCGATTATGAATTTTTTTTGCGTTCACTGTGATAGCATCAACAGATTTCATTCGTTCAATTTGGTGAGTGATCCTCGCTCACATCTATGTCTTTTTCCATTCTAGTTATACATACATATGTGTTTTATCACTTTATGCTTGATTTATTTGGGTGATTGGATTACTGGAATTTTAATTTGTTTCTCATGCTTGAATTGGATGCTTGGTTGAAACAGTTTAGATATGTTAATAATTTGAGTGTTGTGCAATTATTAATGAATCCAATTAATTGTGGAATTTTGAATTTGTTGGATGTGTTAAAATACAAAAGAGACGCTGTCTATTTTGTTCCATTGTTATAACATTTTGTTGTTTGATTAGTTTTTAATTTAATTTTAAGTAAACTACTTATTCTTGAATATCGTCATATAGTTGAAATTATGCATTTATCATCCTAAATAGTATACCTAAGTAAATATAAGTAAATTAATTTATATTTCAATATTAAGTTGATGGCATGGATCTTTACTAAGTGTGTTCACTGTATTGCAAATTAACATTTTGAATAATTTTATTTGCCTTCACTAAATTGTATAAAGCCAAATTATAGCCTGTTTTAATCAAATTATTTGCTAAGTTTACATTATATTAGATTATGAAGTATTCTCAATGGAAAAATACCATAATTCAATTAAGAGATTTTATAGCAAAATGATTCCTTGTATAATTAAATGTGAATATTTATGTATTAAATACTCTTTTGGAGGTTTGATGAATATCATTATTATGATTTGGAAATTATTTTACAACCTGAACATGATTCTACGTCTATCATTTTATTTATTTTGTTTTGTTTTCTAGTTTATATATTTATTTCCATTTCCATAAATATAAATTTCTAGTTTATGAAATTCGTTGTTGATATTGATTTGATTTATGATTTGGAAATGATGCAGTGATGACATCTTTTATATGATTTATGTGATTTACATTCTATGTAATGAGAAATTTGAATAAACGGTTTGGTGAAACCGTCTGGTATGGGACTTTCGGTATCACCTTTCTGGTTATTCACAAGACTTATTATATAGGATACTGAATGGTAGGTGTATTACACGAGCTTGGTTAAATTCCATTCCCGTCTAATTGAAGCTATTTTGTGATATTTCTGTGTTTTCCATTGCGGAGTTGATAAGTAGCTAGTGAACCAGTAGTGAGAACGTGTGGTATGGGACACACTGTTACCGCTACTTGGTTTACTAAGTATGAGTCAATGGCGCATATTGTGTTTTGATAAGCCAGCACTTTGCTTCGGGGGGAAGCCGGGGACTTGGGGGGAGTCACATCTACGTATTCACTTGACCAGGGGGGGTCAACATACACTCGACCGGGGGGGGGGGGGGGTCGCAGTTATGGGCGCCTAACTTGAATACGTATAAATGCTGAGCTAAGCTCGGGGGGAGCTATATTATCATGTGATTGCACATGCATATTTATTTCTGCGAGATCCATATTGTGATGATAATTATATTCTGACTTGATCTTTACGATCGTACATTGAGGTGATTATTGGATCTTAAGTCCACATAAACATTTTGAAATTTTCTGTGTTGGAATTTGATGCTCCTTTCGTGATATTTGACTCATTTGAGTTATATGATGATTTTGGATGATTTTGGAGACTTTGATAACAATTATAATATGTGCACAATGAATCACTTAGCCTTGTGCTAGTAAGTAGGTCTATTATGTGTCCTACAATTGTGATCTATGAATGCAGTGTATTCCATTCCAATAGAGTTTCACCTTCTTAACACTTTGGTCAGAGAGTTCCTAATGATTAGGTATACGTCTTGGGTGATCTTTTAAGTTTAGAGCAACCAAACATTTTATATTAACTATAATGGATTTAAACATAGACTGATCCGTTTATTATTTATATAATACTCGGGTTAGACCGAGACATTACAAGTGCAGGGACCTTGAGACCAGCTTGCATTTATTGGGCTTATAAGAGTATAGTAACTTAGTGTATCATTTATTATCATGTATTATATGGATTGATGTATATATATTGATGTGTAATAGACAAATGTGTATAAAATGTTAAATATTATACATTATATTAATCGAACCGATTGACTCTGTGATCTTTGTATTTATACATATTCTGTATTGTTCTGTGCTGGAGGCATACGTGTAATTGTTTTGTACCGACATTGAGTACGTAGGAGTAAGGGATATTTCAGAAATTTTAATATGTACCAGTGTTAGTCCAAGAGAGTTTGCACGTGTGTGCCCCAACAGCCTCATTCTCCATATTATCTGACTGTATTACTTAGTAATGCTCTTGGATAATATGGGTAGAGAGGTGAGGCGTTACAAAATGGTATCAGAGCGAGGTTTAGAACAATACATTATATATATATGTATAAGAGACACGAGTCTAGACCTTAGAAAGACTTAGAGTCCTTGTCCCAGTGGGTGCGTAGTAGATTTTATTGCAATTAAAGGATAATAGAAGAATATGATGATTACGGGGATAATCATTTGCGGGCGTATTTGTTATTTTTCTATTAAGTAATAACAATACTGACTCACCTCCCCTATATTTTGGTGGTCATCTTTATTTGAAATTTGTGTAGCTTTGCTGTGAATTAACTGATCTTGTATGAATCAGAGTGCGCAATGGAGATTAATATATAATTTCCATTGAAGGCATTGGTTGTTATTGTATGATTATTGGTTGTTTAAAAAAATAAAATTTGTTGTAAATGAGTATCGAATTCAATATAAAAGTGAGTTTGTAATAGTTGTTGAATATAAATAAACAAATAAATTAACGACAACAATGTAAATAAATCCTTAATTTTAAGTAAACTATTTATTCTTGAATATCGTCATATAGTTGAAATTATACGTTTATCATCCTATACAGTATACCTAAGTAAATACAAGTAAATTAATTTATATTCCAATATTAAGTTGATTGCATGGATTTTTACTAAGTGTGTTCACTGTATTGGAAATTAACATTTCGAATAATTTTATTTACCTTCACTAAATTGTATAAAGCCAAATTATATCCTGTTTTAATCAAATTACCGGCTAAGTTTACATTATATTAGATTATGAAGTATTCTCATTGGAAAAATACCATAATTCAATTAAGAGATTTTATAGCAAAATGATTCCTTGTATAATTAAATGCGAATATTTATGTATTAAATACTCTTCTGGAGGTTTGATGAATATCATTATTATGATTTGGAAATTATTTTACAATTTGAACATGATTCTCCGTATATCATTTTATTTATTTTGTTTTGTTTTCTAGTTTATTTATTTATTTTCATTTCCTTAAATATAAATTTCTAGTTTATGAAATTCGCTGTTGATATTGATTTGATTTATGATTTGGAAATGATGCAATGATGACATCTTTTATATGATTTATGCAATTTACATTCTATGCAACGAGAAATTTGAGTAAACGGTTTGGTGAAACCGTCCGGTATGAGACTTTCGGTATCACCTTTCTGGTTATTCACAAGACTTGTTATATAGGGTATTAAAGGGTAGGTGTATTATTCGAGCTTGGTTAAATTCCATTCCCGTCTAATTGAAGCTATTTTGTGATATTTCTGTGTTTTCTGTTGCGGAGTTGATAAGTAGCTAGTGAACCAGTAGTGAGAACGTGTGGTACGGGACACACTGTTACCGCTACTTGGTTTACTGACTATGAGTCAATGACGCATATTGTGTTTTGATAAGCCAGTACTTTGCTTCGGGGGGAAGCCGGAACTCGGGGGAGTCACATCTACGTATTCACTTTACCGGGGGGTTAAGATACACCCGTCTGGATGGGCTGTAGTGATGAGCGCTTGAATACGTATAAGTGCTGAGCTAAGCTCGAGGGTGCAAATGCATATTTATTTCTGCGGGATCCATATTGTGACGATAATTATCTTATGACTTGATCTTTACGATCATACAATGAGGTGATTATTGGTTTTTAAGTCCACATAAACATTTTGAAGTTTTCTGTGTTGGAATTTGATGCTCCTTTCGTGATATTTGACTCATTTGAGTTATATGATGATTTTTGTTGATTCTGGAGACTTTGATAATAATTGAAATATGTGCAATGAATCACTTAGCCTTGTGCCAGTAAGTAGGTCTATTATGTGTCCTTTGGTTGTGATCTATGAATGTAGTCTAGTTCCTAATGATTAGGTATATGTCTTGGGTGATCTTTCAAGTTTAGAGCACCCAAACATTTTATGTTAATTATAATGGATTTAAACATAGACTGATCCGTTTATTATTTATATAATACTCGGGTTAGATCAGGACATTACACGTGCAGGGACCTTGAGACCACCTTGTATTTATTGGGCTTAGAAGAGTATAGTAACTTAGTATATCATTTATTATCGTGTATTGTATGGATTGATGTATATATATATTGATGTGTAATAGGCAAATGTGTATAGAATGTTAAATATTATACATTATGTTAATCGAACCGATTGACTCTGTGATCTCTATATGTATATATATTCTTTATTGTTCTGTCCTGGAGGCACACATGTAATTGTGTACCGACATTGAGTACGTAGGAATAAGGGATATTTCATAAATTTTAATACGTGCCAATTTTAGTCCAATAGAATTTGCACGTGTGTGCCCCAACTCTGTATTATCTGACAGTGTTACGTAGTAATGCTCTTGGATAATATGGTTTTGAGGTAGGGCGTTTACATATAAAGTTCCAAGGCAACCTTGTTTTGTAGCACCCTTTTAGCATCCTTACCCATTCATGAGCTATATCAATTCAAATCCAAATCCAACAAGAATTTGTAGATGTTCATTCCACATATATATAATCATCTATCCAAAATTTGAGCTCGTTCCGACATTCACAACATTTTTCAACATCTTAGCTCAATTATTCATCATTCAAAATTTATTCGAACCGTTAAATTTAAATGTCAAATATATTATTGTACGAATGTCGAAATAAGCTCAATTTTTTATAGATGATAATATATATATATGGATTGAACATCTACAAATTCTTGTTGGATTTGGATTAATGTAGCTCACGAACGGGTAGAGTGACTAAATGGATGCTGCAAAATAGGAGTGTCCCGGAATGCTCTCTCTCTCTCTCTATATATATATATATTTCTGTGTATGTGTGTAATTTATAAATAAAAATTGGTAAGTCTTCATTAACTATTAGAAAAGTACATAGTGAGGTTAGCATATTAACCTGAAATAAACTTGATAAAACATAGAAACTTCAAAAAACACACAATAAACTAAAAATATAAAAAAGCTAGACCCATGATGAGGCCATTTATTCCCACACGCATTAGTGTGAACTAGCCCTGCACCATTGCTCATAAATCATGTTGTTCCATTCGATCTCCAAAAGTCAGTGCTTTCCTGTCATTTTTCTTTGAACAACCCTTCCATAATTTTCATATATGAGCAGCAGTAATTTACTTCATTTACCGTCAGAAAACATAACCCTGTATAATGTTTTCATATCCATTAAAAGGGATGGATATGATTTGCAGTTATAAGGTTTGTAAAGCCAATTTTGTTGATGGATAATATGAAGTTTAACTGCCATATCTGTTGTCAAAAGTAATAGCAAAGATATTGAAATTGAAATACATTTAATCCCAAATTCATAAACATTGGGATTCAAATATACAAGTGATCTCATTATCTCCCCATTACACATATAGTTTAGGGGTTAGTTCAGTACACCTTGGTTTCGAAATATAATATAAACTGCGTAGAGGCATCTTGCCAGCACACTTCATCTTCAGACATCGGCATAGATTTAACAGTGATAAACGAATTTTGCCATTGAATTTGACTTGGTTTCCTCGACGGTCCATTTGTAGAAGAAACCGGTTTTGTATTTACACATTACCCAATCCAATAATCAGTACAAAAGATGCCATGACTTTTCCAGTTGAAATCGAAACAACTCAGCAGTGTTTCTGAGGAAACGAAAAAAATAACACCCAAGTTAAGTACGCTGAATAAAATTCTAACCTTTTTTTAAAAATCGATCTGAAGAGCGGCTCTAAACCTAATCGAATAAGATCGGTCGAAAGAACGCAGAAAAATAGCTAAAGATGTGACAATTTGAGATTTATATGTTTACAACATAACATATCAAACTCCTTACTCAAAAGAAAATTGCATTTATATGTTTACAACGTCATAGTACACACTAGATCAGTACAACTCATATACGGAAATATTTATTACCAGGAAACACGGAGTTAGTCTCGACTTCAGCTTCTCTTTTGAAGCTCCAAATGGTATCTAACCTGGAAAATATATCGGTCTGACCCGAGCACATTCTAAAGCAAAGCAAAATCAACCCGGATCAGTCTGGAATACTTTTAGTGATAAATTCTTAACACAAACAACCCGCTTAACTTTAAAAAATCTTTTGAAAGAAAAAATAATCATAAGACCAGTCCACATATAAATACGGACGGTTTTTATCTTACAGTAACCCAAACATTTTTGATATCAAATCCGGTGATATTATAATAGTGTTTAAATCAAATAAATAACTATATAGCAGAACTCTTGCATCTCACGCTCCACATACTTAACATATAATAAAAAATCGCACGGCTAATATTGGAGTTTGGATTTTCAACATGACAAGTTTCCTTCTCCGCCACCAAACTTGGTATATTTGTAGAAACCAACATACGTGACTTTTAGGAAATACTCTGTTAGACATTCGTCCATACAAGTCATTCAGGAACATGATGAACCAAAGACACCCTCCTACCGCATCTTATATAGGAATCACCCCAAGGATCAGTAATGAGTAGTTCTTGCAATCAGTAGGTTTTAACCATGACAGAATAACAGTTTATCTTCGGGAGTGACTTATAAGTAATTCTACCGCTTTATGAAGATCGATGGTCTTCAATGCTCCATCTTTATACGCATTCCTGCAAGTTAGTTTCAAACGTGAAATTGGTTCGAGGTGGTTTTGGGTCTAGTTCTCATCTCGGCCACTTCGAACTAACACGTCAAAAGTCCACTAGGATATTCATTTATAGTCGGGTTTTTAATTATCAATTCAAATGGTATAGTCAAGTACATTGGCAAGTCGAATCCTTTTTTATTTAAAATCATTCGTTAGATTTCATATATTTGAAACTTATCTCAACAAAATCTCATTGTTTTCGTTACTTTGAAAACAATAACCAATCCTTATATCTTTTCAAAATAAACGTATTCTCAAAACCCACTTTTTTATTTCCTCTACCTAGGAGATATTATTCTATATTCACAAAACCTTTCTTTTACTCTTCTTTACCTTGAAAAATATTGCTATATTGCCCAAACCAATTTATGTTCTCATACTTGGATATATAGCTATATATATTCTTAACCAAATGGTATGAATCTAATTCCAAATCTTATATGGCTCAAAAACAATGTCAACGACATATTCTTCATTCTATAAACTCCAAATGGTTTTATTTAACTTTCCAATTAAAATTATCATTTCGCTTATGGAATTAATAATTAAATTTCTAGTTTTTATTTTTGTTTTCAAACCGTCATACTTCTCGGCTCATTGCATATCTTGAAAACTTATAACCATTCTTATTTCTTTAAGTACGTGAATTCACCAAACCATGCTATATACTTAACCAAATGGTGTAAGTATAATCACATTTCATACCAGGTTAAACAATGTCAAATAATAAATTGTTTACTATAAATCCCATAATTTAAATTTAAATCTTGTCAATAAATTATAATATTACTATTTATGGAAATAATAAATTATTTTCAATATTACTATCATTACAAACTAATACCATCTCTTAATAATAGTAAAGTCGTTCAAGTTAGGATATTTTATTTGCCTCTTAGGCTTTGATTGACAACATTCTCATCTTTGGATAGATAAAAGCCCAAAACTGATATTATACATATGATATCACTTTTTTTAATGTTTTATTAAAAATATGGTTTGTAAACCCTTTCTCCCATTTGAATATCCCTTTCCCAAAAATAACTATTTCTACTTAATTAGTTTATTAAGTAACTTCATTCTAAACCACAACCCTTAACACTTTTCATTTATAACTTGGATAAAGATCCGTATATCGAATCATTACATCACTTAACTATGTATTCTATTTTAACCCATCTTGGCTTTATGACGATAAACCCATTTGTCCATTTCTTTAACTAAACCCATTTAAATATTCTCCCTTTGCATTTCGAAAATCCTTCTTTTACTAAATTTTAATACTTAAGAAAACACTTATTTTAAATCATTGTCTTGGGTTTAAACTTCTATTCCAAACTTGTTTATACGATTTGGGTTTCTTCTCAATTCTCTTTCACAAATCCTAAGATGACCTAAATCCGCTCACCTTTTGAACCGACTATAAATCACACAAGTCTAGTTCAAAAAGTAAGTTACATTTGAAGCTCCTACGATAAACCAATTCTCTGACCTTCGATGGTCGATACTTAATAATCCACGGTGTTCGTGTACCGCAAAATTAAAAGTCGCAAACTCGTTTCATCGGGTTTTATCAGAGCAAAACACATCAGAACAGAAATAAAATATAATATTCAATATATATCTTTACAATGGAAATTTTTACATCATTTGAGTTAAACACATTCTTACATCATCGATCCATATATATCCAGGTATAGATAGTAGAATACGTCCAACCATCTGACGAAGAACTCCAGTTTTTTTGAATCAATGGGGAAGCTCCTTGTCTACCTGTTTAGACCTGAAACACACTTGGATCTGACCTAAGTGTCAAACAACCTGGTCAGGCTTAGATTAGCCAGTTTAAGAACTAGATAACAAACCATAACCCATATCATATAATCATCAACCAAGATTCAAAATTTTGAAATTCATGCTTAATAAAGATGAAATTATTATATGACTCAAAACTCCCATCATAAAATGCAATGCATACCGAAGGAAAGAGTTTTATCTTATAACAGCCAAATATGCTTGATATTCTTTAAAACAAATATTTTGATATTATTATTAATGTCTAGGTGTGAAAATCACTTTTGAAAATAAATGTATAAATCTTAGCTCGCATAATGCCCCATAACATTATGTTGGCTATTAGGTTACAAATGAATACGCAAAAATCATATTGAAAGTTGGATTCCAACTATGATGGTGCTTGATTCGAAAGATCTATCGTGGAAGTGTGTATCTCCACGGTTTAGTCCATACATTGGATAGCACCGTAACACACATCTACACTATACTCTAGAATAAATTATCACGCCCCGCGGCTTTAGTCCAGGCTCGGAACACCGCTATATTATATCGCTTTAGGCGTGGAGCTACCAGTACCTAGATCATCTAAGTCGACCGAATCCATTACAACCCTAAAAGTTGTTCATTCTAAACCCGCAGGTTGTTCATTCTCATCTCGAAAGCCATACTGATCTAACCATTAATTTACCATCTTACCAGGGTGTGAGGTTTTCAAGTCACGTCATACAAAAAGCTATGTCATATCAACCATGCTTTGATCATCATCCTCAAAGCTCTGCTTTTCAACATAAAGATTTGATCCATCTGCCTGCAACACTTAGCATGCCACACATTGTCAATTCACGACATATGATCGGTATGTATTAATATATAACCCTCTGTGTACATAAGTCTCATATGAGGGTGTTAAGCAAAGAGAATAAATTCTCCGCCACCAACTGATATAACATTAATAGAAACCAACTGGCTATGCTGAAAAATACAACATCAAATGCATATCCCTTTACAAGTCCGTTCTTGTTTTAATCGAAACCGAAGGCGCTTTGTTCCACGACATTGTTTGGGTGCGATAGCCCTTGCAACCCGAATTGCTCCAAGTATGGACAGATCGCCGTCACAATATAACCCATGATTGGGTGGCCTACCCGAGGTATCGACGAGTAATCCTTTCGATATGAAGGTCTCCGGTCTTCAGTCCAGTCAACGTCATTTTCATTACATCGTTTAGTTATTCATAATGGGTCGAAACCCGGTCATTTCAAATAACTATCGCATATTTCAAATCAATTAAGATATACAAAATGTTCAAAGTCTTATTCCATTTTGGGAATATTCTTTTACTCAAATTATTCTTTTCATTTGGGAATTTACTCCCACTAATCTTCTCAAAAATTTACATTCTTTTAAACTTTTGTTTAAATCTTTCCTCAATCTCATCTTTCACCAAAATCGTATTTACGATCTCTTAATCTTATCGCTTACGCGGAAAGCACGCTTATATTCTTTTAAGCTTATTTCCCATATCATTAGTTTGGGAAAAACTCTTTCATTCAAGTGTTTATATTCAAATTTAGTAAACATTTCTTTTCAACTCACCCTAGAAAATTATCCTTTCCTTTTATTGGGTTAAAGAACAAACGTTATTTAAAACACCATTCAAAATAAAACCCAAAATCATACTTCTATTTTAAATAGAATCTTCAAGGAAATTATATCAGTTTATAATCGATATAAATTCCTGTATCCAATTAATACTATAAACGGAATAACGACAAAGCCATTTAAATTCCTTAAATAGTGACGGTCTTCATCCACAGAGACCCATCTCAATTATCACTAAATCGATTTCCATTCAATTCCAATTTAATTTATTAATTAGAATACTTAACTTTGGAAAATAATTAAATCTTAATTAAAAGATTAATTCCATAAACTTCATCTTTAACTAGGTTAAAGAGCAGTGTTACTAAAGACACCATTCATGACAAACCCTAAACCAATTGATATTAAATATAAGAATTCAAACAGAATTATATCAACTTATATTCAACACAATTTCTCGTAATCAACGAATAATATAAGTGGAATAACAATATAAATATCGTTCAAATTCTCAAATAGTAAACGTCTACACAACGATAGTCAATACCAAATACCTGAAGATTATTTCTATCCAAATCCAATTTTTATTTAAATTGGAAATCTGTTTTTTTTTCAAAATATTTATCTATACCCTTCTTTCAAATCATTTTTATATTCAATAAACCTAATAATTTAAGTTCATTTGACTTAAATTCTCAAAATATCGTTTTACTATTTCAATAAGTTAGGCTGAAAACATAAATATCCTAAAATATAGTTCGAAACCTCATATTACTTTTCCAAATCACTTTGAAATCATTTATTATGATTTATCATTATTTTTCATTATTTTTTATAATTTAAAAATAACCCATTTCGTAAAAATCCGATTTCGGGTTGCTAACGGCTCAAGCGTTGTACTTATTCAAATTTGATTTGAAATTATTTCAAGATATTACCATTGGATTTTAAAACCCCACATATCATTTGAAAACTCTTTTCATTTCAAAGCCAACGTCTTACGTTTTGGGAAAATCTGACGGTCGGATCTCCCAAAATGTCACTTTGAAGTCAATGGTCAAAATTCGTGGACTACCGCTACACGACTAGTTCTATCCAAAACAAACTTCAATTATATATTAAAATTAATTCGAATTGCCTCTAAAATAGTTTATTAATTGTATAAAACATATATAATAATTTTCGGAAACTATAATTTCCATTTTCAACTCAAAATTCCACTAAATGACTATTATAATATTATTTTGTTACTAATAAAATTATTTTTCCAAACCCATCCATTTGCATTCAAACTTTCCTGATGTCCATTATAAAAATAAATAAGACAGATTGAAAAGTAATTCTTTTTAAACTTTTCCCAGATACCCTAACTGAACTTTACATTTTCCCATTACTATTCATTTTAAAATAAAAACTTGAACATGCCTTAACTACTTGAAAATTATTTCAAATCAATTTATTTTATTTACGGAAATTCATCGTAATGACTTAATATTTGCATACATCAAAAATCAGATGTCAAGTTCAAACTTTTAATTTCGTCCAATATTTTATTATTAAAATATTCAGTTAATTCCCAATTTGGAATAAAAATCAATCAACTACAACATAATTCAACTTATATGGGTTCAATATGTCATTTATATTCAAACAAAATTTATCAAACAACTACCAACATATCATGGCATAGTTCATAACATATAAGCATTAAACAGTTAACGCTTATATGTTTTTGTCAATCAACGTATTAACCGTCGTACACATATATATCTTTTTGGATATGGTATATTATCCAAACCCATTGCTACTTGCTCAATCACTTAGTAATCCAACATTTTTTACTTGCAAATAGTTTATTTACCTAAGGTACATGCAACATAACAACCAAGTTATAAACCAATTCAACCAGCCATTTTGTTTACAGTTTCAACTTCCAAATCACTTGCCTCAACATATAAATTACCAATCCTATGTCAACAATTCATATCCACAAACAATATCAAGCACATATGCTTACAAATTACTTGCATACACCATACAACATCAATAACTATTATATAAACATAGTCAATTCAAACATAAGCTATAATTGCTTACCATACTATTCCACTCCTTCTAACTTTAATTGTAGGACGTCTTAACAATTTCGACAGCCTTTCGGTGTCACCGAAGATTTCTGAAAACTAAATGGGCGGGGGTTCGACGCTATGGGGTTTATAAAATAACAGGCGAATAAATGGACGTGGTTTTTGGTTTTAGGAGCAAAGGGGAGAGGTTTTGAGGTAATAGGGGCTCAGGCTTGAAATGGGGCCCACGGGACTAGGGTGTACGGACTGGAGGCGACATTGGTTTGTCTTAGGCCTGCGGTAGGTGGTGCTAGGGTGTGTCTTAGGTGGTTTAAAAGGGAGAATATAGTTTTAGGGTTTCGAAGTGGCTTAGGAGGGATTGGGTGAGAGGGGACCCACGATCTGACGTGAAGGTGGCTGGAGGAGGACGCCGACGGCTTGGGTGGTGGCTGGGCAGGCGAAGGTCGACGGTGGGCTGAGGTGAGGGGTCGGGTAAGCAAGAAGAGGGAGGAAGGGAAAGCAAAGAAGAGAAGGGAAAGTAAAGTAGAGAAAGGAGGAAGGAGGCCCTATATTTATAGCTATTGAGATCACACGGATCACTGAGGCATCGACGTAGGATTCAAAGGGAGAGAGCACATCATGTGGCCTTGGATGCATGACAACCCAAAACAAGCACAATTTCAAAATAACTAGTTTATGTGTGAACACTTAGCTTGGGGTACATGTTCTATCTCACGTCTACTATTCGTATGACCACATACTAATTCCGCTTTCTACGAAATTTGAAACCCTACTATATTTTTTAGATACGATTCCAACAGAACTAATCTCGTCAAATTCAGAGTCCGTTTGCACTAAAAGTGCTAGCTCGATTTCAAATTATCGATTAATTTATATATAAATTTCACCCGGCCACATACTAACTCCGTTTGATGCAAAATTTGAAATCTTACCATTATTTATTGTTTCAGATCTGATAAAATTGCTTTCGTCAAGTTTCGAGATCATTTGCAAGATGTTTGTTTTTCTAGCTTTTAAAATAACAGTGAATTATCGATTTTCAAAATTTTCTTTTTATTAATTATTTTAAAAAACTAATAATATTATTTTAATTATATATATAAGTCGTATTCAAATATTATCAGAAAATCTCAAAATTTACGATATCAGTGAATTGTGTCAAATTCTAAAAATTGTTTGAAATGATAAGTTAATAAAAATGATTTAAATAACTTACTAATCGTTATAATTTTTGAAACCATAATTAAAAATGAGTGTATGTACCTTGAACCATGTGCAATTATTTCTGATTTTTAAAAACTCGAATTTTAAAAATATTAGAAATTCTGGGTTGTTACATTCTCCCCTACTTAAAAAGATTTTGTTCTCGAAATTGAAGACGGAACCGAATGTCATTTACTTAACCAACAAAGCTCTCCAAAAAGATATAATAATCTTATATATCTGTATATTCTTACAAGCATCCATATATACATACGCATTTATATATATATATATATATATATATATCCAAAATCTTAGTTCTTTATATTATAACTTAACTTCCTTGGAAAATTTTTCTTCACTAATTGGATACTTCCTTATTGCTGACTTCTCTTTCTGGACAATCTTTCTGTATATATCCTTCTTTAAAACATCTAGCGTAGGCCATGGTGTATGATGGCTTCGCTCTTCCTTTAACTAGTCGTTCTTCTCCTTTAAATAACATTCTTGCACTACATGCCCAAAACTTTACACCAGAAGAACTTCTACTCTTTACCTAAATTTTTGGGTTTCTTCTTTACTTTTGAACACTTGTCAACAAAGTGCCCTTTCTGTTTGCACTTGAAACAAACTATGTCCTTTAGCACCCTTGTCTTACTGTTCTTATTTTTCTCAGGGCACAGGACTGTGTAATGCTCTTCTTTACAGCATTTGTAACAATAAATATCCACGTAATTTCCTTATTTTAGCTTCCTTTCTTCTTCTTCTTCTCATTTATGAACCCTTCTTATTTGTTTTGGAGTCATCATCCAAAACTCGGTTCCCGTTAGGCCATACATATTCATATCCTAAACAATATTTTAGGATTTCATCAAAAGGTTTTATATTTTCTTTAACAAATATCTCAACCTGCATTTATTTAAGTGTTTGTCAAATACTTTTTAGTCAGACTGTGAACTGTTTTCTTAAGGAATTTGTATCCACATTACACAAAGTTTTTAGCTTTCAAACCGGTTTCAGAACATATCGACTATCCAAAATCGTCGAGGATTCTTATTTCTTAATTGACTTAGACTAATCATCACACATCACATTCAACAATCGAATTAGTTGATTAACTTTTCAAACATCTCTTTTATGTTATCAAAACATAATCCCCTTTTTCTTTTCATATTCAAAATACATTTTCAAAAACCAAAATCATTATATATGAAAATCACAAATACGTTGCTCATATATTTATAACACTGTCAACTCATTCTAGGGCGTTACAAAACCAATCTCTAATGAGTCAACTGTCCTAGAATACAACTGATCATATATTTGATAAGTTATCCATCCTAATATACTTGTGATCCTATCTTTGACGAGTATTTACTCCATAAACCAAGATTTATCGCTAAACCGAAATCCGCTCGCATTCTGAACTGACAATAAACCACACAAGTCTAGTTCAAAAGTAAGTTTGGAAGGTTCTGCATAAACCAAATCTCCGACCTTCGATGGTCGATACTTAACACATCCACGATGTTTGTGTGCATAAAAAATATCGCAAACTCGATTCATCGGGTTTTATCAGAGCAAAACACATCGGAACAGAAACAAAATATAATACTCAATATATATCTTTACAGCAGAAACTTTTACATCATTTGAGTTAAACATATTCTTACATCATCGATCCATATATATCCAAGTATAGATAATAGAATACGTCTGACCATCTGACGATGAACTCTAGCTTTTCTGAATCAACGGGAAAACTCTTTGTCTGCCTTTTTAAACCTGAAACACACTCGAATCTGGCCTGAGTGTCAAACATTCGGGTCATGCTTAGATTAACCAGTTTAAGAACTGGATAACAAACCATAACCCATATCATACAATCATCAACCAAGATTCAAAACTTTGAAATTCATTTTTTAAAAATGAAGCTATTTTAAGACTCAAGTCCCATCACACAATGCAACACATTCCAAAGGAAAGAGTTTTACCTTATAACAGCTAAACATGCTTGATATTTTCTAAAGTAAATATTTTGATATTATTATTAATGTCTATGTGTGAAAATCACTTTCGAAAATAAATGTATCAATCCTAGCTCGCATAATGCCCCATCCTATTATGTCGGCTATTAAGTTATAAATGAAAATGCAAAACTCGTATTAGAAGTTGGAATGTAACTATGATGGCGCTTGATTTGAAAGATCTATCGTGGAAGTGTGTATCTCCACGGTTTAGTATAGGCCTTGGATAACACCGTAATACACATCCATACTATACTCTAGAGTCATGTATCACACCGCGTGGCTTTACTCCAGGTTTGGAACAATGCTATACTCTATCCCTTTAGGCGTGGAACTGCCACTACATAGATGATCTTGGTCGACCGAATCCATTACAACCCTAAAAGTTGTTCATACTCAACCTGCAGGTTCGTTCTCAACTTGAAAGTCATATTGATCTAACCATTAGTTTACCATCATACCGGGGCGTGAGGTTTCAGGTCACGTCATACACAACGATACTCCGTATCAGCCATGCTTTGATCATCATCCTCAAACCTCTTCTTTTCAGTAGAAAGCTTTGATCTATCGGCTCGCAACACTTAGCATGCGACGTTGTCAATACATGACATATGATCGGTGTTTACTAATATATAACCCTATGAGTACATAAGTCTCAAAGGAGGGTAAGAGAATAATTCTCTAACACCAATTGATATAACATTAATAAAAACCAATCGGTTATGTTGTAAAATGCAACATAAGACGCACATCCTTTTACAAGTCCGTTGTTGGTTTTGAACGAAACTGAAGGCGCTTTATTCCACGACCCCGTCTAGGTGCCAAAGCCCTTGCAACTCGAATTGCTCCAAGTAAGGTCAGATCACCGTCACAATATAACCCCATGATTAGGTGGCCAACCCTAGGCATCAACGAGAAATCCTTCCGATGTGAAGGTCTTCGGTCTTCAACCACATTCAACGTCATTTTCATTACGTTGTTTAGTTATTCACAATGGGTCGAAACCTGGTCATTCCGAATAACTATCACATCTTTCAAATCAATTAAGATATCCAAGATGTCCTGAATCTTATTCCATTTTGTGAATATACTTTTACTTAAATCATTCTTTTCATTTGGGAATTTACTCCCAGTAATCTTATCAAAGATTTACATTCTTTTAAACTCTTGTTTATATCTTTCCGCAATCTCTTCTTTTGTCCAAAATCGTATTTACGATCTTTTGATCCTATCGCTTACACGAAAAATAAGCTTATATTCTTTTAAGAAATTCTTAAGCTCGTTCCCATTATCATTAGTTTGGGAAAAAATCTTTCATTCACATATTTATATTCAAATTTAATAAATATTTCTTTCCAGCTCATCCTAGAAAATTATCCTTTCCTTTTACCGGGATAAAGAATAAACATTATTTGAAACATCGTTCACGATATAGCCCAAAATCATGCTTTCATTTCAAATGGAATCTTCATGGAAATCATATTAGTTTATAATCGATATAAATTCCTGTATCCGACTAATCCTATATACGGGATAACGGCAAAGCCTTTTAAATTCCTTAAATATTAACGGTCTTCATGCATAGACACCCATCTTAATTATCACTAAACAGGTTTCCATTCAATTACAATTTAATTTATTAAACTGAATACTTAACTTTCGAAACTCATTAAATCTTAATTAAAATATTAATTCCATAAATTTCATTTTAACCGGGTTAAAGAATAGTTCTATTGAATACACCATTCATGGCAAACCCTAAACCAATTGATATTAAATATAAGAATTCAGACAGAATTATAACTTATATTCAATATCAATTCTCGTAATCATCGAATGCTATAAGTGGAATAACGATATAAATATCTTTTAAATTGCTCAAATAGTAAACATTTACACAACGGAATATCCAAAGATCGTTTCTATCCAAATCCAATTTTTATTCAAATTGGAGATCCTTTTGTAAATCAAAAGATTGATCTGAACACTTCTTTCAAATCAAGGATGTACTTAATAAACCAAAAAATTTAAGTTTATTTGACTTAAATTCTTAAAATGTCGTTTTACTATTTCAATCAATTAAGCTGAAAACAAAAATATCCTGAAATATAGTTCAAATCTTCATATTACTTTTCCAAATCACTTTGAAATCATTTATTTTGTTTTATCATAATTTTTCCATATTTTTAATAATTTAAAAATAACCCATTTCGTAAAAATCCAATTTTAGGTTACTAACGGCTCTGGCGCTGTTTTTTATTCAAATTTGATTTGAACTTATTTAATGACCTAAATATTGGATTTTAAAACTCCACATATCACTTGAAAGCTCTTTTCATTTCAAGCTCAACGTTTTTCGTTTTGGGAAAAATCTGACGGTCGGATCTCCCGGAGTGTCAGTTTGAAGTCAATGATCAAAATTCGCGAACTTCAGTTGCGCGGCAAGTTCTATTCAAACCAAACTTCTATTATATATTAAAATTAAATCGAATTGCCTCTAAAATAGTTTATTGTTTATATAAAACATATATAATAATTTTCGGAAACTATAATTTCCATTTTCAAGTCAAAATTCAAATATTCCATTAAATGACTATTATAATATTATTTTATTATTAAAATATTATTATTTTTCAAAACTTGTCCATTTGCGTTCAAACTTTCCTGACGTCCATTATAAAAATAAATAAGACAGTTTGAAAGGGAAATCTTTTTAAAAAAATTCCCAGATACCCTAAGCGAACTTTACTTTTTCCTGTTACTATTCATTTTAAAATAAAAACTTGAATAGGCCTTAACTACTTGAAATCTATTTCAAATCAATTTCTTTTATTTACGAAAGTTCATCGTAATGACTTAAACTTTGCATCTATAGAAAATCAGTCATTAAATTCAAACTTTTATTTTTGCCTAATATTTTGTTATTAAAATATTCAATTAATTCCCAATTTGGAATAAAACTAAATCAATTGCCACATAATTCAACTTGTATGGGTTCAATATGTCATTTATATTCAAACAACATTTAACAATCAACTACCAACATATCGTGGCATAGTTCATAACATATAAGCATTAAACAATTTACGTTTATATGTTTTTGTCAATCAACAGATTAGCTGCAATAGACATATATATCATTTTGGATATGGTAAATTATCCAAACCCATTTCTACTTGCTTAACCACTTAGCAACCCGACATTTTACTTGCAAATAATTTACTTTACCTAAGGTGCATGCAACATAATAGCTAAGTTATAAACCAATTCAACCAACCGTTTTGTTTACGATTTCAACTTCTAAATCACTTGCATCAACATATAAATTACCAATCCCACATATCATTAACGTCGGCAGTAGGCCGAGGTGAGGGATTGGGTGAGCAAGGAGAGGGAGGGGGAAAGCAAAGCAAAAAAGATAAGGGAAAGTAAAGTGGAGAAAGGAGGAAGGAGGCCCTATATTTATGGAATTGAGTTCACACGGATCAGTGAGGTGTTGATGTAGGATTTAAGGGAAGAAAGCACACCATGAGGCCTTCGATGCATGACAACTCAAAACAAACACAATTACAAAATAACTAGTTTAGATGTGAACATTAGCTTAGGAAACGTGTAATCTATCTACATGTTTACTATTTGTATGACTACATACTGATTTCGTTTTCTTCGAATTTTGGAACCTTGATATTTTTTTAGATACGTTTCCAATGGAACTGATCTCATTGAATTCCGAGTACGTTTGCTCAAAAATTATCAATCGGTTTACGTTTAAATTTCGCTCGGTCACATACTAACTTCGTTTGATGCAAAATTATAAATTTTACCATTATTTAATGATCCGGATCCGATAATATTAGTTTCATCGAAATCTGAGATTGTCTGCAAAATGTCTATTTTTTTTATCTTTTACAATAACACTGGATTATCGATTTTCAAAATATTCTTTTTATTAATTATTTTATAAATCCTATAACCTTATTTTAACTATATATATAAGTCACAATCAAATATTATCAAAAAATATCAAAATTTACGATATTGGTGAATAGTGTCAAATTTTCAAAATTGTTTAAACTGATAAGTTGATAGAACTTATTTTAAACTTATCTAATCGTTATACTTTTTGAAATCGTATTAAAAAATGAGTGTATGTATCCAAAACCGTGCGTGGTTATTTCAAATTTTTAAAAACTCGAATTTTAAAAATATTAGAAATTTTGGTCTTTACAAATCCTTTACAACACTCAACTAATCTTATTGCAAGCAGATTACTTCTTAAATGAATTCCATTTAAGAGTAATTACTATAGTTAATTAAAAATTTTCATTTGCTAAAGTAAAAGTCGTTTACTCTTTTATAACCCAATAATAAAATCAATTAATTTCTTTTTAAAATAAAATTATTAAATAATAACTAACTTCCTTGACGTCCATAAATTTGATAATTATCCTTAAACATCATTAATAAAAGGGTAAAGTACATTTTAAGAAATATTATTAAATTTAAACACTAATTTGTTAAACTAATTCATTAGATTAATTAAAAATGAATTAGTCGAATAATCGAAATAGTGGATTTAGTCAAGTTGAAGCCATCAGTTAATATGTTAACTGATTGTTAATTAATTCTCCCTCTTATATTATTATAATTAATTTAATAATATCACTTAATTGTTTTAGTTATTCAAAATTATTAACCTTTCGGTTAATATCTGACTTACTTACCTATAAAACTTATTAAAACGTTAAATTTGCTATACATATTCTTTTATAATTGTTCTTGTAAAAACTATTTATAAATATCGATTCAGCTATAAAAGCTTCTATTTTTATATATAAAATATATTTTAAAACTTTGCTTCAGTTATAAAAATAAGTTTTATTACTTTAAATACATCGACTCGTCTAACGACCAATTAACGCCTTAAAGCATAATTTTTAGACCATTTGCGGCCAACTACGTGATCAATACCATCTATTGATTAAAATCACAACAATGTTGAATTTCAATTCAATGATTAACATCCAAACATATTTTAATGTTGTTAGGGTCAAACTATTCATATATGAATAACATGGGATCAAACAATAACATTTGAGGAATCCAGTTGGATCCCTCCAACCTGTTTTTCCTTGCAACACAGCTCATAATAATAATAATAATTAAATAGTGCATATGGAATGGATAACTTCAAACTAATACATTTAAATCAAGTAAATATAAATAACATTGGTTAATGACAAACAAATAGCACCCAAGGCATCCAAACATTCAATTTATATTACCGACGATAAATTTTAATTATATGAATTAATCACATTGTAGAATTCCAGAAGGCGTGAGAGTTAACTCACAATTTTATTTGATTCAATGATTCTGGTTGATTAATACAATTTAAAACGAGCGTTTGAAATTATATAAAAATCTTAGTTGCTCCAAATCCTTCCGAACCAGCTCAGCAGCGTACTATTCGCTAATATGATCCCAATGCCTCTCGTTTCATTGAATTCTGTATACATATGCAACAGTTATAGCTATTTTAATATTTAAATTAAAATAAATTAAAATAAATTAAAATAAATTCATTAATTATACCATTATTCCCTAATCACTGTCTTAAGCCACTTAACTACGTATTAACCTTTCTTCATCATTTTGAAAAAAACACAATATGATGCTCTCGACTGTAACTTTGATCTCAACTTTCCCGCTCCTTCACACCTATGCCAGCTCCACCTCCGGCAACTTGCCAGCTGTCGCACCACCACAAAGGCATCTCCTCCGGTCTGCGCACCCCCTTGACCACTCACTATTGCTTCCGACCACCTGCGAGTTTCACGTACCTGCAACCACGAGACCTCCTTCATCCACCATGTTCTCCGGCACCGGACCACGCCAAACTGACACTAGCACCCCTGTAAGCCCCTCCATCTCCTCGCCTCCACCTCCTAACGTCTTTACTTGCCCGTAAACCTATACTCCCTCGCTGCCCTTAACTTCCAACTCCCCATGCTAAGGCCTACAAATGTGGAGAGGCTTGCATGAGTGGAGCGGATCAAGAAGCTTTGGTTTACATTTTGTTGCAGATTGCTTAGGTTTTTATTTCTTTTGGTAGATTGAATGAATTGAAGAAGACAAGGGTAGTAGATTGGTATAAAAATAAGGCAGCACGTTGTTTTCAAAGCAGACAACGAAAAGAAGTTTCGTAAAAAAAATTTCTAGAATGGCACATGGTTCGTGTAGGCGAACTCAAATTTGTCATAGATTTTTCCTTCCGTATGTTTGATAATTGTGGTAGCAAATTTTTTGACGAGATGGAAGGAAAATGATTACAGAGATATTTTGGTTTGAATGACTAAGGATATTTTTACTAAAAAAACTAACGATATTTTATAGCGTGTAACATTCGACGTTCATAGTTCGCACGAACCCATACAAACTCAGATCGTGACGAAATTTGAAATCGTACTATAACTTAATATTTTGGATACGATAGAACTAGTTTCATCGAATTTCGAGACCGTCTGTAAAAAAATCCATTTTAATTTCAAATGGTTCATAAAATAAATCCAATTAACTTGAAACTGGAAATCTTACGATAATCAACCATTTGGATTTAATAAAATTAGTTTCATCGAAATCCAAGATCGTTTGAAAATCTACTATTTTTAGGTTTTGTATTAAACTGATAAAATATACATTGGTTTCACAATAATGAATTCATTTATAATAAATTATTATTACCATATATTTTCAAACAGAATATATATAGCTTCAATTATTTTCCATAATTTAAATTTCCAGGTTATAACGATATTAAATTTATTAGAATACCCTTTTATATTATATAATAATCCGTTATGGTTATATAAACGATTCCATAGCGACTTTCTGAAAATTTTATTTGGACATAACTTGCAATATGCAATATGAAAATTCAAATTTTCTCTTCCACTAGAAAATTATAATCCAATAGATTCGGAAAATTTTTGTTTCCAAGAATTCTGACTTAAATTGAATTCTGTATATTCAGTTGAAGTTCAAAATGTTAAACTACGAAAGACCGCGATGTTGTAGGCTCGTTTATAAATTAGTTATAAGTTAAACTGAATTAAATCCTTTTATTTTGTCTAATTCATATCGTATCTCAAATTCAGTTTATTCTAATTAGTTCATGATTAAATTTATTATTATATTATTCAATTTAAATTAATATTCGAAAACAATGAATTCAAGTTATTTAAATTTCCAAAATAATATTTAAAACCAATTTTATATGTTTAAACTAAGCGCTTAAAAATCTAGGTCGTTGTAGTACGGGTGCTTTCGATCTCTCTCTCTCTCTCTCTCTATATATATATATATATATATATATTATTGACATCAAATTTTGGCATAACACTCAATGAGTTTAACGAATAGTTAATCTAAAGTAAACAGAAAACGAGGAATTGAGTAATAGAATTGCAATAGAAATAGACATAGAGATTTATAGTGGTTTAGCGTTGATTGGCTATGCCCACTTTGAAGATTTGTCCACTTTACTGCTCAATTACAAGTATTCAGATCGGTAAGACTCCGATATAATATGCCAAAGTAAATAAATGCCAAAAATATTCATTTTCGTCAATGTAGCGGGTATTTATAGATGTAGATAAGCTAGAAGAAATAAAAGGTCATCAAAGAAGAGATGTAGGAGGCCCAATTCGATTTTGGGCTAAGTAAGGGGTTAGTCCCAATCCCTCTATAAGGATCAGTATAGAGCTTAGACTACAACCCTATGCCTTCTATGGTGGGTCCCTTTTGGTATCTTGAATTGCTATATGAAGTTTGATCTTGTTTGGACTTTTAGTTTGTGAGTAATGGTTATTTGATTGTTGAAGTAAAGATTTTCTATCAATTCGTCTCAAGTTTGTATAAATCTCTTTATATTGGTTTTGCTAATCCCTTACTAGAAGTGTTCTCAGTCACTGTTTTAGCGAGTTAAAGTGACCGTTGTCGCATGGTGCTATTCGTACTTGATCTATGGGCTTTCGGGTGATGATTTTGAGCCATTTATCCTTGATAATCGTCAGGTCGTGTCAATCTGAATAGCATATGATATCCAAGCCAAAAGGATGGGTAACACTTGCCTTTCAAAGTACATCTTGTGAGAACATGATGTGCGTTGAATCGAAACAAGTCTTAGCAGTAGGAATGAAATCCACGATTAACTCAGAGAATGGCCACGATCCTTCCTTTGAGTAGTGTACACCGAGAAGTATGTCGTTTCTAAATAATTGTGATGCTTGGCCGAGCTTCAATGGTATAAGTATGTAATTCCAGCTTTGTTAGTGATTTAGCTCGTTTGTCAAAAATCATCCATCTGGATTGGACCTTGTCTAAATTTTTGGATGAACACCTACTTTCTATCGATTCAAGATATTATCGTTAGTCATCAACTCTTATTTACACCTGAATGTAAGTAAGTCATTGCCGATTTGGAGTTTCGCATGCACTCATAAGCTTGTACGTGATATTATGTGATACACCTGAAATTTTCAATAAATGGCAAGTGGAAATGTAAAGGTACACATAAAATTATACATGTTAGTGCTCAAAATTTGATTGTGTTCGAGCATCAATCCTTCACCTTGGAATTAATTGAGCTTTTACATTTATAAGTTCTATATCATTAGGTACATATTCAATTTGTGATCACATTAGTGATCACTTGTGAGTACTCTAACATGAATAACACAAGTGTATGTTAGCTTAAGTAGTAATGATGATCCCTCTCCTTCTTCTCTTTTTTATATAGCAGAGTAAGTTATGAGTATCGATTCCTTTGGAGGGATCTATACCGATCCAATACTTAAACTAGTTTTGAAAATCGGTTGACAAAAGGTTCGTATAACTCCTCCTTATATAAATATTCAGTCTTTTACTTCTCCTCATTACTTCAACATTCAAACCGACTCGAACCTTTAGACCTCGCAAACCCGTGCCTCGCTCCGACTTTACCACCGACCAATGCAACCTCCATGCATCTGCCCTACGCCCAAGCCATACTGCCTTCTAACCCAATTTTATCCATCTCAATGCCTTTATGTGGGTCTCTCATGCTATTGTTCAATTCAAGTTGTGCTCGTTCTTGAAACCACCCGACATTTAAGTAATAATAATCAATTAAATAATAAAATAATCTTGTGAAATTGTCTGAATTTGGTAAGAGAGTTGCATCATTGTCTATGACATTTTTCTGGACAATATCGATATATAATTTGTTAAAATACAAGTTCATATGAAAGAGTTATTATAGATATAAGAGTTTGGAAATTTAGTTCAGAAGAAGACACAACAAAGAGGCGGAAAATGACCCATATGGATCGACTCACCATGGGGTTAGGTCGACCTGCAAAACGTCCTTCATATAGAAATGTCCATGCACATTCCGATTGCTTTGAAATCAATTTTTTGTGAAATCTAGACTTCTATTTTTTTGATCTGACAAATAAACCTGGGCTTGTGACATTGTTAATCTAGATTTAATCAATTAATCCTATGATATGAGGTCCCCTAACTCACCTATAAATAAAACCCTAAGCCCAACCAGTTCCTCACACTTATATCTTATTTCTCTCGTTCTCTCTTAACTAAGATGGTACCTAAATCAAAATATTTTCTGGAAGAAGTTTATAAAATTTAAAATAGTAGACAACCTAGGAGTAGGGATCTAGGAAGACTAAGGTTGAACATAGTTGTAGTTTATAGGTTTCAAATTATTATTTTTAAGTATATTTTCAGTCTATTTCTTTATGGTTATTCTATTTTCTATATTACAATTTTCTATAGTTGTTTTACGTCTGTTCTCCATGGTAAATAAATCTATAAATGTTAGTTTTAAAAGTAATCTTAATCCCTTAAATTAAGTGAAAAATAATGGAAAGTGAGTGGTTTTTCATGATGCGTATTAAATAAAAAGCAATAAATTTACAGAAAACATTTATGAAACACGTAGATCTATAATTATTTTTAAGTCATGTGGATCTTAGTCTCCATTGAGTATTTATTATACCTAAATATTCCATATTTCTTGGTATGGCTGGATCTGGAATGCCAAGGGGTGTGAGGTGTTATAGTTCTCTTTGGTGATGCTGTAACGGTGGTTGACGACAGATGGTGGATAGAGGAGTTCAAGCAATGGTGGAAGAGTCATGGTGGGTGATTGACGAGAAGAGGGCAAAGGAGGAAGAAGAGACGTAGAGGAGTTCTGGCTGAATAAAAAAGAAAGAAGGAGGGAGAAGAAACATGAGGGATGATATCAAGTGGAAGTCGAATAAGACACTTGGTGATCCTCAGGGATCAAATCAGGCATTGAACTGCATGATCGAGTTGGGGATTCGATGCGATGATATGGATCATATCAGGATCAAGAACAACGGATCAGATAAGGGCTTGAGTCACGAGATCGAATCAGGAATCTTTTGAATCAAAACGTGAGATCGATCGATATGGTGAAGTGATCGATCGACCACTTTGGCATTCGAGTTTATGTCGTCGCGAATACATTTAAATTAGAATTCTTTTGTGAATTCCGAGTTGATGGTTTCGCCACTTCATTGTCGTCACGTTGATACTTCAATCGTTTCACACATAAAGACTTCCTTGAATACCGATTTGGACCAATAACTTAGACATGCACATAAGATAGAGCATAAAATTGGACTGTAGACATGTGACCGAATATCGATCATTAACATCATTTTCTGATTCGATCTTTAGTGGGATTCCATGATTCGATCTGAATGCTGGTGAAACTACCCCGAAATCCCCCTTACGAGAAAGCTCGGATTGCTTGGAGAACACGACGCATCAGAACACAAACATTAGAACATTTCATTGCTATTACAACAATTTACATCCGAGTACGAGAACATATTAGAGTATGAATAAATATTACGCAACGGAAAATATCATAGATTTAATATACATAGCAGTGGAAATAAAATGTTTAAATACGAATCACAGAGGAAATACATCAATTGACATAACTAAAAGAAATAAACGGATACAAAGCTTTCCGAATATAGATCCAGCTGTAATCCAGGATCCTGTGAAAAGAAGTATCTGCGAAAACCAAAACTACTGGCTGCCCATGTGGGAAATATGGGCACCCAGAGTTTTTGTTAAAACAACAAACTGCGAGTCAGTCATGGGACTAGTGTGAGAATTAAAACAGTTATTTAAAACTTTACTTTAAAAGTGGGAAATTCATGGGACCACATAGTATGACACAAAACGGGTTTACTCCACATGAATACTAGTTTAAAACATAAAACAACGCAATGCTTTTTGGAAAAATGAAGCTATTCTAAGACTCAGGTCCCATCACATAATGCAATGCAAGCCGGAAGATAGGGTTTTAACTTATAATAGCCAAACATGCTTGGTACATTTAAAAGAAATCATTTTGATATTACTATAAGTGAATAGTGCCAAAAACAACTTTAAATATAAATGTATCAATCATAGACGCCATGAGCGCTCCATCCCACTATGTCTCCATACTAGTTCTACAACTAAAACTGAAAAATGTATTGGAAATTGGATTTCCATCTATGAGTCGAGGCAAGGGATGGCTCCTCCCGATTCAAGACACTCTAGCAAATGCCTCAGCATCCCCCGTAGTAAACCCTTGGATCTTGAGGGCCAGTCCACACTTACTTTAGTGGATTAATTATTCCTGAACACACGTTTCCCGGTCCTATCGGACCTATCTCTGAGCCACTAGGAACTCAATATCTGAGGCATCTCATTCCATCATCAACATAAGTAAAAATTTATGGGCTCCATACCTAACACCACTCCTAGCTAGAAGGAAACGTCGTGCACCCCTGCAGTCACGATCCCGTTTTTGACTCATACCGGGTGTGAGGCCGCGAATTAACGATGTACACAAAGCTATGTTATTTAAAGTCGTGCTTTGATCATCAACCACTAGACTCTACTTTTCAATAAAAGCCTTGATAATTTGCATCTTAGCATGCCACACTGACAATTCACGCCATGCAACTGATGTTTATCAATATATAACCTCTAAGCTCGTATGTCTCAGAGAAGGGTATTTAGCAAAAGATTAAATTCTCCGTCACCAAACAGATATATATTTAATAGAAATCAATCAACATGGAATGAAATCTAATCACAGACACTCATCCATTTACAAGTCCATTTTGGGTCTGAACGAAACCGAAGGCACCTTATTCCTCGTCCTGTATGTCCAATACAGGAGAGAGGTCCTCGCATCCGGTTGATCTCCAAGAACGTCTGAACGATCACCACTAATTAACTTGTCCTGGGTGTACAACCCAATCAAGACAGCGGTAATTATCCAAACGATGTGAAGATCTCCGGTCTTCAACCACCGTCTTCATCGTCGACTTTTAGTCGTTGTATTAGTTATTCAGAATGGGTTAAACACGGTCTTTCCGAATAATTCGCGTATTTTATAATCAATAATTAAGGGATATAAATACACATCATATGCCTCATTCCAACTCAGAATATTCTTCTATTCAAATATTCACATTATTAGGGAAAGGTTCCCATTAATTTAGCAAAGATAAATTCTTTTGAAATTATTCTTTAATCTTCCTTCGGATATCCATTTCAAATGATTTTATTTTATTTAACCACAATTCTAAACCAAATTAAGGTTTGTACAACTAGTCGGGATTATCGAGCCTTATCGAAGTAATCATTTATTTTATTTTCCAGTCCCAACCTATCCATCCCATGGAGCAAAGCTGGTAATACTCCATATCTAAAACCCACTATGTTATCGGTAAATTTAATTACCATTTTACGTTCAAATCAAATTAAAGATTTAACTATCACCTGGAGTAAAACTGGCGGTACTCCATTCTCGATCATTTCCTGAATTTGAGAAATTAAATTATCTCATTCCCATTTCAATCTAATTAAAGATTCATTAAAACTTCCCCTTGGTTTCAATATCTAAAATCATTACTTAATGATTGTTCAATTTTATGGAAATTAATCCTGCCATTAACTGGGTTAAAGAATCAATGTCATTTAAAACAGAGTTCACTATAACCCCATAATCATCTTCCATCAAAATGGAATCTTCACAGAAATCATAACAGTATATAATCGATATAAATTTCCATATCAGTCTAATAACATAAATGGAATAACGGTGAAGCCTTACCAAATCGAATTCCATTCAATTCCATTTTAATATATTAAATTGGAAAACTTTACTCTGGAAAATTTCCATTAAATCTTCATAAATAGATTTATAAATTCCAAATCATCTCTTCACTGTTAATTGATTTAAAGAACAAATGTTATATAAAACAGCATTCACGATAAACCCAAAAATCCAATTTCAATTCAATTCCGATTAAATATTAAGTAATTGGTAAAATTCTCTAAATCTTAATTAAAAGATTTATTCTTTTCTCAACTCATTTTAAGAACAGTCTTATTAAAGACACCATTCATGACAAATCCAAAATCCAATTTGATATCAAATACAAGGCTCTGAATAGAAATAATATCAGCTTATATTCAATATCAAATTCTGAAACCAACAAATATCGTATTGGAATAATGATATATATATATATATCTTCCAAATTCCTCAACAATATTTGTATAATCACGGAATCCAGTATTGAAATATTTCGAAGATAATTTCCATTCAAATCCATTCTAATTCATACGTTGGAAAATTCTGGTTATTTTAAAACCCATTTCAAACCAATTTATTATTTCTAAAAATAATTGGATTATTATTCTAGTTATTAACTAGTTCATTTGGATAAAAATATATTTTTTCTTTTCAAAACTGGAAATTTTTCATCCAAAATCTTTCCAAAACATTTATTACGGTTTTACACAATTTTTTTTTCATATTTTTAACAATTTTATTAAGGCTCGTAGAGTCGGTTTCCAATAACGGCCACTGAACTGCCTTCCTAGCGACCTTTCTGAAATTGATTTGGAAATAATTTGAAATCCAACCATTCAAATCTAAATCTCTTATATTCAATGGAAGGATCTTTTCAATATGAACCCAACGGTTCCTGTTTTAGGAGAATCTGATGGTCGGATCTCCTGTTGCATCAATTTGAAGTTAATGGTCGAAATTCGCGAACGGTCGCTGCGCGACGTGTTCTATTCAAGCCATTATATAATATATATATATATATATATATATCGTCGATTTCCTTTTAAAACGTATTTTATAAATCGTTTATAAATTCATTTCAAAATGATTTCAACTTCATTTTCAATTTTATATCAAAATAGAATATTTTATATCATTATAATATTAAAATGATAATATTTCCAAAATATTTGATTCTGAAATCCATTTCCTTTTCGACATTTATATAAAATAAATAAAATCGATCGGTAAACCCGTTCAGGTTAAAATGGCGAATATCTACTTAACTCGGCTTCATATTCATTTCCGTTATGAATAATTCAATATTTTCGTGTCCATCCAAAATCGGACATCAAAATCATATTTTAATTCTTTATTGAATATTATTTTAAAATATTCGTTATTTCTGAATTGGAATGCGACTCAATAAATTACCATATAATTTCAGTTATAGGAATTTCGTATATCGCATGTATTTAACAATAATGATAACTACTCATTAACCATTCAAACATCATCCTGAGTGCAATTTACCATTGTATAAGCATTAAAATAAATAAATAAATAAATAATGCTTATCACAGCCTGTCAACCCATCGATTGACATACAACTAAATATCGGGATTAGTGTATGTCAAATATCATCCCAACACCCGTGTGGGGTTTTCAAACAACAATAGTCAATTTCAATAAATCATTGATTAGTAAATTTAACCAATTCAAATTCAGTTTGAATTATTTTTCTAATTATCCAATTTTATTGTTTAAATGATAACTGGATATTTATAGTTTAATTTCAACTGCCATATTAATGTTAACATATATATATATATATATTATGTTAATCATCACAATCACAACACAAATCACCAAATCATCCATATAAATAAATGCTCAACAACCAAATGCCATTTACGGCGCCACAAATGTCCATCCATGGAGTATGAAATCCAAGTGCCGGTAATATCCGTACATCGCTTCTAATTTATATGATTTGTGCGAATTCATGTGTTGAACTCCATACAACAAATAAAAAACAATACTGGCAATAGTTATAAAATATATTAAATAACTGTACAAATTTTTAGTGAGAAGGAGTTCTCACTTTGGGTTCCACTCCGTCGTTCTTTAATTTTGAATTTCTGTTTTTAACAAATTAAACAGGCATTTAATTTTGTCTTCCAACAGTCTCTGTTTCCGTTCTGGTCAGTTCCATGTTGTAGCTCTCTTCATCACGATTCCAGCGGATCTAAGATCGTCTAATTCTGTCCTCGTATGAAATAGTTATGGTATTAAATACTTTGCGTAATTAAATAAATAATTAATTAAATTAACTAAGGATCAATTAACTTATAATAATGTTATTGAAAATGTTGCTGCTCGTTTCTTCTTCTTCACCATAGCGTTACAGTTCCATTTGAAGCCATCATTCACTCTATAAAACCCATCATCTCGCACCCCTCGAGGCATCGGACCTCGATCGCCTAGCACCACGTGGTGCGCCTTCACTAGCCCCCCCCCCCCACGGCCTGAGTGCCACCGTGTCCGATGGCCCCTGGCACCCCCAAACCCGGTTCGAAAACCGCGAGTTCAAGCTTGAAATTCGAGCAAAACAGGAAATGAGAATTCATCAAAACCGTATAATATTGAAGAGGAGGAAAATCTCTTCCATATTCATCTGAAGTTGGGTTTTAATTCGGACTGGTTTGGTAGAATTTTGGGATTGAATTTCGGATGGTGCATCAATTTCATTCGGAGGCACTGGAAGAAGGTTTTAACTGCATTTGACTAGGGTTTGGGGAAAAAGGGTTGATATTTATACTATTTTTAATTATTATTTAATTCAAAAGGTGAGATTTTGCATTCGGACTCCAAGTCAAACCCAACGACTGTCGCCCTAGCTAAATACCCCCATTCCGGACACAATGGGATATGTTATGTAAGCCAATTCGTCTGCTTTGATCAGTTTTCACTAAAATTAAAATATAAATCAATATAACAGTTAATATTGAATTTGAACGTGCATTTTAATTTACCGGGGCCACATACTGACTCCAAAATTATAGAAAAATAAATCTAGCTATATTTTGATGATATGGTTCTAACAAAACTAATTTCATCGAATTTGGAGACCGTTTGAAAAATGGTCTTTTTCCAGTTGATTAAATTTGAACTAAAATTACAAAACGCATTTAAATTTACCGTGCTCACATATTAATTTCAAAAATTATCAAATTTGAAACCCATAATAATTTGACATTCCGAATCCAACAAAAGTGGTTTTATCGAAAAAGGTCGTTTGCAAAATGGCTAATTTTAAGGGCTTTATAAAACATTGAAATATATATAAATTCCACAGTGACTATTCTAGATTTTAAACTTCCTTATTTCGTCCAATTCTAATTTGTATTACATTCTATACATTCATTTGAAATTATAAATCGATTTTTCAACTACTGCGCTATTTCGAGTTCGTTTTATAGTTAAAATAAATTTATACGTTCTAATTTCGACTCAACTAAATTTTTAGTTGTTATTATTTGGAATAAATCATTTTAAATATTCAAAACCCACTAAAATAGCTAAAATAAAATTTTAAATTAGTTCAGAAATTCTGGGTTGTTACAGCTGGGAAGACAGTCAGTGACGACGGTTGCTCCAATTATGAACAGCATAAGCATGCACAACACTACAAGTACCACATTAGTTTGCATTACACATGGGCTAAAGGTTAATTTCACTAACTATGATTATTTGTAAATATAGTAAATTATGGCAACTAAAAGTTCAAGATGACTCAGAGGCTTGCAAGCTGAGAGTTCTTAATTGGTTCCATGATCCAGCCATTCATTGAACAAGTCAAGTCCTTTCTCTAGCAACCACTTGGATTTTGGAGAATCAAGCCCATCTCTGCTAGTAAGTCAACGAGAGGGGTTAAATAAGGAGGAGAAACTCGAAAAGCATCCATCAAAAGATCATCCCGGCAGTGAACTAAATGTTATAGAAGGTCTGAATCAAGCACCTCCATCGAAGCAGAAGAAGATTGTAACGACCCAGAAAATCTGAACCAATTTAAAAAATTTTAATTGGCTAAAATAATGGATTTTAAATATTTAAAATAGATATTTTAAACAATGGCGATGAAAACTGAGTTTGAATCGACATTTGAAAACGAATATAATTAATTATAATTATATATAGAATTGAATATAGCGCGGTAGTTCGATAATTCGATTTCAAACTTCAATTGAATATACCGGGTGCAAACAATCCGGATTTTAGTGAAACCAAAAACATTAGGATCTAATTGATGATATCTTTCCAACGAATCTGACCAATCGAAATTTGATAGCGGGAATCAAAAGATATGTCCAGTTGAAAATTCTGAATAGTCGCTATGGAATTCAGGCCCTTAAAAATGGACATTTTGCAAACGACCTCGGATTTCGACGAAACCACTTTTGTTGGATCCGGGATGTGAAGTTATTGCTCGGTTTCAAATTTCATAATTTTTCGAATCAATATGTGGGCGTGGCAAAAGAAAACGCGTTTGACCAGTTTCAGTTGATTTTAATCGACTGGAAATTGGCCATTTTTCCAACGGTCTCAGAATTCGACGAAACTAGTTTTGTTAGGACCGTATCGTCAATACGAAGCTAGAAAATATTTTCCGAGAATTTTTCTAGTTAGTATGTGACCCCGGTAATTTGAAATGTATGTTTAAAATTCAATATAGTGATTTAAATGTAAATTCAACGGGAACTGATTGTAACAATCGAATCAGCTTGCGATACATATCCCATTGTGTCCGGAATGGGGGTAAAACGCTATGGACGACAGGCGGTGGGCCTCGTTTCGAGGTCGTATGTAAAAGTCAACCTTTTTGCAAAATTAAATAATTAAATAATAAAAAGAAAAAAATATTATTTTAATTCCCTCCCTTTTCTTCTTCTTGCCCCCCCCCCCGATTTCAGTAAACAGAAAAAAAAAGAAAAAAGAAGAAGAAGAAAGCAGCAGCAGCCGCCCGCCTTCAGCCGTCGACCAGACCTCCTCCGCGCCCTCCGATCTTCTCCCCCCCCCTTCCTTGCACTCGCTCCCTCCTCCTCCTTCAATCCGACCCCCCCGAAGCCGTTCGAGACCTCGAAGCCGCCTCCCCCGTTCGAAACCCTAGCGCCGCCCTTACCTCGAAGCCAGCGCCGAGCCTGGCCATCGCTCCCCCCCCCCTCGCCGATCAATGTAAGTCGTTTTTGTTTTATTTTATTTTTATTTATTATTCTGTAAAAACCTGATTTTTTTAAATGATTTAAAAACCTGATTTTCTTCAAAAGGAAAAACTGATTTTAAAAAGCATATAAAACTGAAATTCATTATGATTTAATTACGGATTTTAATTAGAATGTAAAACTGATTTTCAAAAACATTTAAAAACTGATTTTTTTTAAAACATTTAAAAACTGATTTTATTTTAAGATTTAAAATAGGAAAAATGTTTAAACTTTAAAAGGAAAAGGTTTAAACTTTGAAATAGAAAAAGGTTTAATCTTTTAAAAGAAAAAGATTTGAACTTGCAAAAATAAAGATCATATTTTAAAAAGAGAAAAAGGCGGAATTTTTATTAGGTAGGAGAAAGATATGATTTTTGTATTTTTAAAGTAATAAAAATATAATTTTTACATCATAGGAATAACAAAAATATAATCTTTATTTTTGAAAAGGCGGAGTATATATTTTTGAAATACAGGTTTTTATATATTGAATAACATAGTAAAAATTCGATTTTTACATATGTAGAGAATACGGGCAACGAAGCGACAAAAGGCGAGATTGGCGAAGATTTTATGCAAGGAAGAGTCGTGGTATTGGATAGCTATTGGTGAGATTTCTGATTTAAAAATATTATATATGTGTGAAATGAAAGTGAATTGCTATATATAAATATATATCTATATATATATACGCCCCTCGTCCACAAACCATGGACGATATTTATTGATTGAAATTGTTGTGAAAATTGATTGATAGCGAATGATTGTTTGGGATTGTTTGTGGTTGATATTGATTGATTGTGGTTGAAAAATACCCGTTTGCGGTTGAGAAATATTTGGTTGAAACCACATAGGATTAGTTTGTGGAAATGAAATAAATATATACATGCCGCCTGCGTGCGAACTAGATGCATGATCCTGTGACGAGAAGGAATTTCGCTCGATCCGAATCAGTCGCTAAACCGACCCAGACCGTTCGAAACGCCCTATCGTTTGAGAACACGACAAAACAGAACACATACGGAAGAACATTTCAATGTATATTACAACAGTGCATCAGATTACAAGAATATACAGAGTAAAAATGAATATTACACAGAAATATCAGAGATTTAAATTACATTTAAATACATAGCAGCGGAAAATAATACAATACACAGCTAGAAGGAGATATACGGATACAAAGCTTTCCGGATATCGTTCCAGCTGTAAACCAGGATCCTGTGAATATAAATCTGCAAAACCAAAACTACTAGCTGCCCGTGTCAAAATAGGGGCACCCAGAGTTTAGGTTAAAACAATAAACTCCAGGTCAGTCATGTGACTGGTGTGAGAACTAAAACAGTTATAAATCTTTATTTTAAAGTTAGGTAAATCAAGGGACCACGCCGTATAACACGGAACGGGTTTCCTCCCAAGAATACCAGTGCATAAAACAACAGCGCAATGCTAAATAAAGAAGAATGAAGCTGTTATAAGACCCAGGTCCCATCACACAATGCAACGCAGCCGAGGATAGGGTTTTCCCTTATAACAGCCAAAGAATGCTTGATACGTTTAAAACAAATCGTTTGATACTATTATAAGTGCATAGTGTATAAACAACTTCAAATCATAAGTACCAATCATAGGCGGCATGAATGCCCCATCCCACTATGTCACCATACTACGTTCTACAATTAAAACCGCAAATGTCACGTATTTGGAAATTGGATTTCCGTCTATGAACCGAGGCAAAAGATAGTCCTCAACCGATTCGAGACGCTCTAGCCCGCCCCTCAGGAACAGCCGCAACTGCCCCCTGGATCCTCAGGGCCGGTCCACCGATGTGGATTATTATGCCTGAACACTACGTCTCCCCACCCTATGGGGTGTAAGTCTGGTCCGTCAGCCGACCAGAATGCATCGGCCGAAACCGATATAACCGAGGCGCCTCGCAACAGCAACAACCACATAAGTCAAACTCGTCAGGGCGTGTAAAACCACTGACGCCACTTCTAGCTAGAAAGAAACGCATGCCCTCCCTGACGTCCTCTCCCGTTTTTGGTTCACAACCGGGGTGTGAGGCTCGCGAATTCACGTTACACAAAGCTGTGCCACACAGGCTGTGCTTTGATCATCATCACGAGACTTTGCTTTTCAACAGAAGCCTCGATCAATTGCCACTTAGGCATGCCACACAGGCAATTCACTCCATGCGTTTGATATTCATCAATATATAACCCCTGAGCTCGTACGTCTCAGAGAAGGGCGTTAAGCAAGAGAATAAATTCTCCGCCGCCAAACAGATATATATTTAATAGAGATCAATCACACAGACTAAAATCCAATGTCAGACACACAGTCCATTTACAAGTCCGTTCTGGGTCTGAACGAAACCGGAGGCACCTAGTACCTCGCATATCCATCAATCTCCAAGTACGTCTGGACGATCACAAACTGTTTCCATCTTCTTGGGTGTACAGCCCAATCAAGATCATCAGTAATCACCCAAACGACGTGAAGACTTCCGGTCTTCGACCACCGTCTTCATCTTCGACACCACGTCGAATCAGTTATTCAGAATGGAATAAACCCGGTCTTCCTGAATAACTCGCGTATATATTATAAAAGTGTTACACAAACACAACATACGCCTCATTCCAATTCAGAATATTCTTTTATTCAAATATTCCTATACTTTGGGAAAAGTTCCCATTAATTTTATCCAAGATAAATTCTTTAAATTTATTCTTTAATCTCCTTTGAATATCAATTCAAACTAGTCGGGATTAGCGAACCACACCGAAGTAATCATTTACTTTCCCAATCCCAACCTATTCATCCCATGAAGTAAAACTGGTAGTACTTCATATCTAACACCACAGTGTTATCGGTAATTCAATTACCATTTCACGTTCAAATCTAATTAAAGATTTAACTATCGCCTGGAGTAAAACTGGTGATACTCCATTCTCAATCTTTTCGATCTATTTAAAGATTCATTAAAACTCCACTTAGTTTTAATCTTTAACTGGGTTAAAGAATCAGTGTCATTTAAAACACGGTTCACGATAAACCCAAAATCACATTCCATTAATTATCGGGTTAAAGAACAAGTGTTATTTAAAACACTGTTCACGATAAACCCAAAAATCAATACCAATTCAATTCCAATTAAATATCGTTTAATTGGTACACTTCATTAAATCTAACTAAAAAGATTTAATCATTTCTCAACTGGGTTCAAGAACAGTGTTATTGAAGACACCATTCACGACAACCCCAAATCACATTCGATATTCAATACAAGGCTCTGAATAGAAAATATATCGGCTTATATTCAATATCGAATTCTACGACTAACAAATGCCGTATTGGAAATAACGATATAAATATATATCTTTCAAATTTCCATAACAACATCTGTATAATCACGAATTCCAACATCGAAATATTCCGAAGACAATTTCGATTCAAATCCATTCCAATGCAATCATTGGAAATTCTAGTTATTTTTAAAACCCTTTTCAAATTCAATTTATTTACTTGAAAATAAATTGAATTATATTTCTAGTTCAAAACTAGTTCATTTCGATAAAAATCTATTTTTATCTTTTCAAATATGGAGTTTTTTCATCCCAATTCTTTCTAAATCATTTCTTATGATTTTACACAAATTATTACTATTTTTTAATAATTTTATCAAGGCCCGTACAGTCGATTTCCATCAATGGCCATCGAACTGCACTTACATCGACCTTTTTCAAATTTGATTTGGACATAATTCCAAATCCAACCGTTAGATTTCAAATTTCTAATATTCGTTAGAAAGCTCTTTTCGATACGAACCCAACGGTTCCGGTTTTAGGAGAATCCGACGGTCGGATCTCCCGTAATATCCGTTCGAAGTCAATGGTCGAAATTCGCGAACTGCCGCGGCGCGGCGCGTTCTATTCAGGCCATTATATTATATATATAATATATATAATATATATTTCGTCGATTTCTATTTAAAACGAATTATATAAATAGTTTTGAAATCGTTTCAAAAGCAATTTCAACTTTCTTTTCAATTCAAATCAAAATTGAATTCTTCTTTATAAATTTGTTTTAAAATTCATTTCTATTCAATTCAAATTTCAATTCAATTTGAATTCATTTCAATTCACTTTCAATTCAATTTGAATTCGTTTTCAATTCAATTCATTTCGAAATCGTTTTCAATTCAATTCATTTCGAAATCGTTTTCAATTCAATTCATTTCGAAATCGTTTTCAATTCAATTCATTTCGAAATCGTCGATTTCGAAATCACTTTTCAATATTCATTTTAAAATGAATAAAATCGATATAAATATCGTTCACGTCAAAATGGCGTCAATCTAATCAACACGGCTTCATAATTTCTATTTTCAAATTTTCTTTATTTTTCAAATTGGAATGAGGCCCAATCAATTACCATATAAAATTAATTATATGGATTTCCATACAACACATGTATATAATAGCATTGAAAAATAATCAACCATCAACCAAAGTGCACTACACTGTATAAGCATCAAATATAGATATTCAACGCTTATAACAGCCTGTCAATCCATCGATCGACATATTTAATCAATCAGGATGAGTGAAATTCATATTTCATCCCAACACCCGTGTGGGGTTTCAAACAAACAAACACAGATTTTATTTGTGCAGTTGGGCGATGTGTAAAATTTATCGTCCCAATCAATGTCATTCAAATAAGTGTACATAAACAAACCGTCTGGTTTGTAAATGAATATTTATTTATTTACATTCACATTAAAAATTATATTTTTAACGATAAAACATTTTATTTCAACCTATGAATTTCTATTCAATTCATTTACACAATAAAATGATATTTTTATTTTCTAACATATTTTAGAAAATTTCGGCGGCATAACGGCACGATACTAGAAACGGGACAAGGCCTAGCCTTATCCCCGGTCTAGTGAAGGCCCACGCCATTCACACATCAATCAAATTAATTCATTTCACCACACAATTCAATTTCAATCAATAATCTAACTAATTTGCAATCAAACAAACAAGTCCATGGTCTGTGGACGATTGTGTCGGGTGCTACTAAGCACCGTCTGCATCCTAGTATATATATATAACTAGAAAAATAAATTGAAAGGTGAGAAATTCTCACAGAGGGTTCCACTCCGCCGTGCTTTGCTGTTGAACTGCCGAACCGTCTGGATCTGCTTGCAATTCCAATGTAGTTCTTTTCACGCTGTTCATATTAAAAATCACATTCTTATTCCAATGCTATATGGATAAAAATCACATTTTTATATCACTATACGTATAAATAAAAATCATATTTTTATTCCGTTATATATATATAAATCGTATTTTTATATTCTTTACCTTATAAAAATTATATTTTTATAATCTCTACTATATAAAAATTTAATCTTTTCGATTATAAAAATATAATCCTTTCTTATATAAAAATATATTCTTTTCATATATAAGAACCGAATCTTTATTTATGTAAAAATATAATATTTCCTTATACAAAAATGTAATCTTTCTATAATTAAAAATCTCGCCTTTCTAATGTTAAAAATCCTTCCTTCTTAATGTTAAAAATTCTTTCTTTCTAATGTTAAAAATTCTTTCTTTCTAATGTTAAAAATTCTTTCTTTTGAATGTTAAAAACTCTTTCTTTCGAATGTTAAAAATTCTTTCTTTTGAATGTTAAAAACTCTTTCTTTCGAATGTTAAAAATTCTTAAGTAAATTCATTGTCAAAACAAAATAAAACTGAAAAATAAATAAGCTGTTAACATAGAATAAAACTGAATTGAAAATAACATGAGCTCACTGTTTTCTTTCTGGTTTTCACGCTCCTGCATGCGTTGAACAAGGTTCGACCTTGAACCACCGTCTTCGCGAATTCCAGGGACCGGAGCATGGTCGGAGTCCCCCACCTAACTCGGCTCTGCGCTGGCTTCTTGCTCCGTCAAAGGCGGCCAACTCGAAGTCTGGTGCTCCTATAGCGTGGCCCGCTCTATTGGGTGATGGAGGTCATCGCAGTTCGAGCAGAGGATTTGGAAGGAGGAGAGAGGAAGGAAGGGGGAGGCGCTCGAGGTAAGGGGGTGGACGGAGGCATCGGGGGGGAACGGAGCGGTGGGAGGGCGTCCATCGCCATCGAGATCCGAAGATCCGGATATTTTTTTTTTTTTTTTTTTTTCTGGAATTAGAAGATATCGGGGGGCGGGGGCAGAGTGTTTATGGAGGGAAGAGAAAGTTTTTTTTTATTTTTTTATTTAATTATTTTATTTTCAAAAAGGAACTTTTTCATTCGACCACTAATCGAGACCCACCGCCTGTCGTCCTTAGCGTATTACCCCCATTCCGAACACAATGGGATATGTATCGCAGGCTGATTCGATCGTTCCAATCAGTTTCCGTTAAATTTACATTTAAATCACTATATTGAATTTTAAACGTACATTTCAAATTACCGGGGTCACATACTAACTCTAAAAATTCCAGAAAAATATTTTCTAGCTTCGTATTGACGATACGGTCCTAACAAAACTAGTTTCGTCAAATTCTGAGACCGTTGGAAAAATGGCCATTTTCCAGTCGATTAAAATCAACTAAAACTGGTCAAACGCGTTTTCCTTTGCCACGCTCACATATTGATTCGAAAAATTATGAAATTTGGAATCCAGCAATAACTTTACATCACGGACCCAACAAAACCGGTTTCGTCGAAATCCGAGGTCATTTGCAAAATGTCCATTTTTAAGGGCCTGAATTCCATAGCGACTATTCAGAATTTTCAACTGGACATATCTTTTGATTCCCGCTACGAACTTTTGATTTTTCGGATTCGTTGGAAAGATATTCACTATTAGATTCCATTATTTTTGGTTTCACAAAAATCCGGATTGTTTTGCACCCGGTACATTCAATTGAAGTTTGAAATCGAATTATCGAACTACCGCGCCATTTTCAATTCTATTTATAATTATATATAAATATTTATATTCTAACGACGACGCGTATAAATATCTACGCTCGAATTATATTTAAAATAAATTTCTCGACGATATTATTTAAAATAATTCATTTTAAATAATCAAAATTCGCTAAAATTGCCAAAATAAAAATTTTAAACTGGCCCAGATTTTCGGGTTATTACAATCTCCCCCACTTAAAACTTTTCGTCCCCGAAAAGGAACAAAGTCGAAAGTGGTTTGATTAATCAACTCTACGTTCGATCTGGCTTTCACTCTCCAATTCTTTAGTTTCTGAGAATTTTCAAAATTTCAAAAATTTGGCTAACTCCCTAAATTTTCGAAAAATTTCGCCATAACCTCCCCTGCAATAGGAGCATCGGGGAATTTCAAATAGCTTCCCCGGTCCTTCAGATCTCAAAAAGATAAAGAAAAAGCCAAGCGGCTAGCCAATAGGCTCATAAAATCATCATCACCCAAACAAAACAGTAAATTATGTAGTAAACATGTACCTATTTGTCGGGCAAACAAATTTTATTCTTCGGCTCTAGCCTCCTTGCTATGACCTGCTCAATGATATACATGTATATGCAAGCAAATGCAACCAATTTTCAATATAATTCAATATGTGATTCAGTTAGGCTAAATGGCTAAAAATTAGCAAACAAATAGACAAACAACACAAACATCAATCAATTAGTGAATTAGAGTTTCAAATTCATAATTTTGATACATATACAAAAATCATGTTTTTGATGCCAATTCACAACAATGTATTCTAGCTATATATAAGTTTTGGTTCTCACACCAGTCAATAGGAAGTATATAGATATTACACGTTCGTCACTCGAATATAAATTCTAATGATGGAGCTCCATCATCAAAATCATCTCCGGGCGATTAGAGTGTAATTCTATATCTATCCAATATATCAAAACTTCGAATACACGCTAGCTAGGCGCATACGCAAAAATCTTTATATTTTGGATTGTCCTAATCAATATAAAATAAATAATCAAATACGAATAATTGATTTAAATTTTCAAAACAAAAATTTGTTTTCATTTTAAAAATATACTCTTCACACTCGTTCTAGGATACTACTGATCCTATCTCTAACGAGTCATTCTAATTGGATATTGCTAATCCAATATCTGATGAATCCTTTCGTATGGTTCTAATGTGTCTTGTTCTCGAGCTCTGTAAACCAAAGCTCTGATACCAAATGTGACGAGAAGGAATTTCGCTCGATCCGAATCAGTCGCTAAACCGACCCAGACCGTTCGAAACGCCCTATCGTTTGAGAACACGACAAAACAGAACACATACGGAAGAACATTTCAATGTATATTACAACAGTGCATCAGATTACAAGAATATACAGAGTAAAAATGAATATTACACAGAAATATCAGAGATTTAAATTACATTTAAATACGTAGCAGCGGAAAATAATACAATACACAACTAGAAGGAGATATACGGATACAAAGCTTTCCGGATATCGTTCCAGCTGTAAACCAGGATCCTGTGAATATAAATCTGCAAAACCAAAACTACTAGTTGCCCGTGTCAAAATAGGGGCACCCAGAGTTTAGGTTAAAACAATAAACTCCAGGTCAGTCATGTGACTGGTGTGAGAACTAAAACAGTTATAAATCTTTATTTTAAAGTTAGGTAAATCAAGGGACCACGCCGTATAACACGGAACGGGTTTCCTCCCAAGAATACCAGTGCATAAAACAACAGCGCAATGCTAAATAAAGAAGAATGAAGCTGTTATAAGACCCAGGTCCCATCACACAATGCAACGCAGCCGAGGATAGGGTTTTCCCTTATAACAGCCAAAGAATGCTTGATACGTTTAAAACAAATCGTTTGATACTATTATAAGTGCATAGTGTATAAACAACTTCAAATCATAAGTACCAATCATAGGCGGCATGAATGCCCCATCCCACTATGTCACCATACTAGGTTCTACAATTAAAACCGCAAATGTCACGTATTTGGAAATTGGATTTCCGTCTATGAACCGAGGCAAAAGATAGTCCTCAACCGATTCGAGACGCTCTAGCCCGCCCCTCAGGAACAGCCGCAACTGCCCCCTGGATCCTCAGGGCCGGTCCACCGATGTGGATTATTATGCCTGAACACTACGTCTCCCCACCCTATGGGGTGTAAGTCTGGTCCGTCAGCCGACCAGAATGCATCGGCCGAAACCGATATAACCGAGGCGCCTCGCAACAGCAACAACCACATAAGTCAAACTCGTCAGGGCGTGTAAAACCACTGACGCCACTTCTAGCTAGAAAGAAACGCATGCCCTCCCTGACGTCCTCTCCCGTTTTTGGTTCACAACCGGGGTGTGAGGCTCGCGAATTCACGTTACACAAAGCTGTGCCACACAGGCTGTGCTTTGATCATCACCACGAGACTTTGCTTTTCAACAGAAGCCTCGATCAATTGCCACTTAGGCATGCCACACAGGCAATTCACTCCATGCGTTTGATATCCATCAATATATAACCCCTGAGCTCGTACGTCTCAGAGAAGGGCGTTAAGCAAGAGAATAAATTCTCCGCCGCCAAACAGATATATATTTAATAGAGATCAATCACACAGACTAAAATCCAATGTCAGACACACAGTCCATTTACAAGTCCGTTCTGGGTCTGAACGAAACCGGAGGCACCTAGTACCTCGCATATCCATCAATCTCCAAGTACGTCTGGACGATCACAAACTGTTTCCATCTTCTTGGGTGTACAGCCCAATCAAGATCATCAGTAATCACCCAAACGACGTGAAGACTTCCGGTCTTCGACCACCGTCTTCATCTTCGACACCACGTCGAATCAGTTATTCAGAATGGGATAAACCCGGTCTTCCTGAATAACTCGCGTATATATTATAAAAGTGTTACACAAACACAACATACGCCTCATTCCAATTCAGAATATTCTTTTATTCAAATATTCCTATACTTTGGGAAAAGTTCCCATTAATTTTATCCAAGATAAATTCTTTAAATTTATTCTTTAATCTCCTTTGAATATCAATTCAAACTAGTCGGGATTAGCGAACCACACCGAAGTAATCATTTACTTTCCCAATCCCAACCTATTCATCCCATGAAGTAAAACTGGTAGTACTTCATATCTAACACCACAGTGTTATCGTTAATTCAATTACCATTTCACGTTCAAATCTAATTAAAGATTTAACTATCGCCTGGAGTAAAACTGGTGATACTCCATTCTCAATCTTTTCGATCTATTTAAAGATTCATTAAAACTCCACTTAGTTTTAATCTTTAACTGGGTTAAAGAATCAGTGTTATTTAAAACACGGTTCACGATAAACCCAAAATCACATTCCATTAATTATCGGGTTAAAGAACAAGTGTTATTTAAAACACTGTTCACGATAAACCCAAAAATCAATACCAATTCAATTCCAATTAAATATCGTTTAATTGGTATACTTCATTAAATCTAACTAAAAAGATTTAATCATTTCTCAACTGGGTTCAAGAACAGTGTTAGTGAAGACACCATTCACGACAACCCCAAATCACATTCGATATTCAATACAAGGCTCTGAATAGAAAATATATCGGCTTATATTCAATATCGAATTCTACGACTAACAAATGCCGTATTGGAAATAACGATATAAATATATATCTTTCAAATTTCCATAACAACATCTGTATAATCAAGAATTCCAACATCGAAATATTCCGAAGACAATTTCGATTCAAATCCATTCCAATGCAATCATTGGAAATTCTGGTTATTTTTAAAACCCTTTTCAAATTCAATTTATTTACTTGAAAATAAATAGAATTATATTTCTAGTTCAAAACTAGTTCATTTCGATAAAAATCTATTTTTATCTTTTCAAATATGGAGTTTTTTCATCCCAATTCTTTCTAAATCATTTCTTATGATTTTACACAAATTATTACTATTTTTAATAATTTTATCAAGGCCCGTACAGTCGATTTCCATCAATGGCCATCGAACTGCACTTACAGCGACCTTTTTCAAATTTGATTTGGACATAATTCCAAATCCAACCGTTAGGTTTCAAATTTCTAATATTCGTTAGAAAGCTCTTTTCGATACAAACCCAACGGTTCCGGTTTTAGGAGAATCCGACGGTCGGATCTCCCGTAATATCCGTTCGAAGTCAATGGTCGAAATTCGCGAACTGCCGCGGCGCGGCGCGTTCTATTCAGGCCATTATATTATATATATAATATATATAATATATATTTCGTCGATTTCTATTTAAAACGAATTATATAAATAGTTTTGAAATCGTTTCAAAAGCAATTTCAACTTTCTTTTCAATTCAAATCAAAATTGAATTCTTCTTTATAAATTTGTTTTAAAATTCATTTCTATTCAATTCAAATTTCAATTCAATTTGAATTCATTTCAATTCACTTTCAATTCAATTTGAATTCGTTTTCAATTCAATTCATTTCGAAATCGTTTTCAATTCAATTCATTTCGAAATCGTTTTCAATTCAATTCATTTCGAAATCGTTTTCAATTCAATTCATTTCGAAATCGTCGATTTCGAAATCACTTTTCAATATTCATTTTAAAATGAATAAAATCGATATAAATATCGTTCACGTCAAAATGGCGTCAATCTAATCAACACGGCTTCATAATTTCTATTTTCAAATTTTCTTTATTTTTCAAATTGGAATGAGGCCCAATCAATTACCATATAAAATTAATTATATGGATTTCCATACAACACATGTATATAATAGCATTGAAAAATAATCAACCATCAACCAAAGTGCACTACACTGTATAAGCATCAAATATAGATATTCAACGCTTATAACAGCCTGTCAATCCATCGATCGACATATTTAATCAATCAGGATGAGTGAAATTCATATTTCATCCCAACACCCGTGTGGGGTTTCAAACAAACAAACACAGATTTTATTTGTGCAGTTGGGCGATGTGTAAAATTTATCGTCCCAATCAATGTCATTCAAATAAGTGTACATAAACAAACCGTCTGGTTTGTAATGAATATTTATTTATTTACATTCACGTTAAAAATTATATTTTTAACGATAAAACATTTTATTTCAACCTATGAATTTCTATTCAATTCATTTACACAATAAAATGATATTTTTATTTTCTAACATATTTTAGAAAATTTCGGCGGCATAACGGCACGATACTAGAAACGGGACAAGGCCTAGCCTTATCCCCGGTCTAGTGAAGGCCCACGCCATTCACACATCAATCAAATTAATTCATTTCACCACACAATTCAATTTCAATCAATAATCTAACTAATTTGCAATCAAACAAACAAGTCCATGGTCTGTGGACGATTGTGTCGGGTGCTACTAAGCACCGTCTGCATCCTAGTATATATATATAACTAGAAAAATAAATTGAAAGGTGAGAAATTCTCACAGAGGGTTCCACTCCGCCGTGCTTTGCTGTTGAACTGCCGAACCGTCTGGATCTGCTTGCAATTCCAATGTAGTTCTTTTCACGCTGTTCATATTAAAAATCACATTCTTATTCCAATGCTATATGGATAAAAATCACATTTTTATATCACTATACGTATAAATAAAAATCATATTTTTATTCCGTTATATATATATATAAATCGTATTTTTATATTCTTTACCTTATAAAAATTATATTTTTATAATCTCTACTATATAAAAATTTAATCTTTTCGATTATAAAAATATAATCCTTTCTTATATAAAAATATATTCTTTTCATATATAAGAACCGAATCTTTATTTATGTAAAAATATAATATTTCCTTATACAAAAATGTAATCTTTCTATAATTAAAAATCTCGCCTTTCTAATGTCAAAAATCCTTCCTTCTTAATGTTAAAAATTCTTTCTTTCTAATGTTAAAAATTCTTTCTTTCTAATGTTAAAAATTCTTTCTTTTGAATGTTAAAAACTCTTTCTTTCGAATGTTAAAAATTCTTTCTTTTGAATGTTAAAAACTCTTTCTTTCGAATGTTAAAAATTCTTAAGTAAATTCATTGTCAAAACAAAATAAAACTGAAAAATAAATAAGCTGTTAATATAGAATAAAACTGAATTGAAAATAACATGAGCTCACTGTTTTCTTTCTGGTTTTCACGCTCCTGCATGCGTTGAACAAGGTTCGACCTTGAACCACCGTCTTCGCGAATTCCAGGGACCGGAGCATGGTCGGAGTCCCCCACCTAACTCGGCTCTGCGCTGGCTTCTTGCTCCGTCGAAGGCGGCCAACTCGAAGTCTGGTGCTCCTATTGCGTGGCCCGCTCTATTGGGTGATGGAGGTCATCGCAGTTCGAGCAGAGGATTTGGAAGGAGGAGAGAGGAAGGAAGGGGGAGGCGCTCGAGGTAAGGGGGCGGACGGAGGCATCGGGGGGGAACGGAGCGGTGGGAGGGCGTCCATCGCCATCGAGATCCGAAGATCCGGATATTTTTTTTTTTTTTTTTTTTTTTTCTGGAATTAGAAGATATCGGGGGGGGGGGGGCAGAGTGTTTATGGAGGGAAGAGAAAGTTTTTTTTTATTATTATTTAATTATTTTATTTTCAAAAAGGAACTTTTTCATTCGACCACTAATCGAGACCCACCGCCTGTCGTCCTTAGCGTATTACCCCCATTCCGAACACAATGGGATATGTATCGCAGGCTGATTCGATCGTTCCAATCAGTTTCCGTTAAATTTACATTTAAATCACTATATTGAATTTTAAACGTACATTTCAAATTACCGGGGTCACATACTAACTCTAAAAATTCCAGAAAAATATTTTCTAGCTTCGTATTGACGATACGGTCCTAACAAAACTAGTTTCGTCAAATTCTGAGACCGTTGGAAAAATGGCCATTTTCCAGTCGATTAAAATCAACTAAAACTGGTCAAACGCGTTTTCCTTTGCCACGCTCACATATTGATTCGAAAAATTATGAAATTTGGAATCCAGCAATAACTTTACATCACGGACCCAACAAAAACGATTTCGTCGAAATCCGAGGTCATTTGCAAAATGTCCATTTTTAAGGGCCTGAATTCCATAGCGACTATTCAGAATTTTCAACTGGACATATCTTTTGATTCCCGCTACGAACTTTTGATTTTTCGGATTCGTTGGAAAGATATTCACTATTAGATTCCATTATTTTTGGTTTCACAAAAATCCGGATTGTTTTGCACCCGGTACATTCAATTGAAGTTTGAAATCGAATTATCGAACTACCGCGCCATTTTCAATTCTATTTATAATTATATATAAATATTTATATTCTAACGACGACGCGTATAAATATCTACGCTCGAATTATATTTAAAATAAATTTCTCGACGATATTATTTAAAATAATTCATTTTAAATAATCAAAATTCGCTAAAATTGCCAAAATAAAAATTTTAAACTGGCCCAGATTTTCGGGTTATTACAGATCCCCATTGTCAAAAACCGCGAGGTTTTAAGGTAGAGCGAGGAGCCGTACTAGGGACGGTCCCGGTTTTAACTACCCTGCCGTTATGCTGCCGAAATTTTGAATAATATTCGTGTGTTTGAATTATTTTCATATGCTTAAACTATAATTATTCATTGAATAGAAAACATTCATGTGTTGAATTGATATTCATTCGTTGATTAGAAATTCATGTGTTGAATGGTATTCATATTTTGAAATAAATTGTTTGATAATAAAAATCACCTTTTATCGACTATATGAACTGTGTAAAGTAATCTCGTTTTAAAAGAAATTGTTTTATGATAAAGATCTCATTTTTATCACCAACATGAACTATATAGAAAATTAGTGTTTTGAAATGAATTGTTTTACAATAAAAATCACATTTTTATTGTATGCATAAATCGTTAAAATGTGAAGTGTTAAAAATAGCCACTTGTTCAAAACAAACATATATGAGTTGAAATATTCATTAATTAGCTAATGAAATGATTTGCACCTATTTATGTAACATTAGAATGAATGGTGTTTTTTAAACCAAATAGAAATCAAATATGAAGTTGAATAGGAAATGATAAATGATATGAACTGTATATATATGTACATGCATATTCATTGAACAGGTTATAGCAAAGGGGCTAGAGAACAAGAATAAAATTTTGTGCCCGACAAATAGGTACACATTTACTGTTTTGTTTGGGTGATGATTTTATGAGCCTGTTGGCTAGCCGCTTGGCTTTTTCTTTTTCTTTTTGAGATTAGAAGGACCGGGAAAGCTATTTGCGATTTCCCGATGCTCCCGGTGCAGGGGAGGTTATGGCGAAATTTTTCCAAAATTTAAGGCGTTAGAAAAATATTTGAAGTGAAAACGATATTGAAATTGTTGAATGAACTATATTTATATAAATATATAAATATAAATAAAATTAAAACGAAACGAAGCCGTGCAGTTCGTATTTTGAAACCATGATTTCAAACAACTAGTACGGGAAATCCGACCATTGGATTTTCCCGAAACCTCAACCGTCGGGTTCGCTTTGGGATAATCTTTCCAACGGCACCAACCTTGTAAAAATCCAACGGTTGGATTGTCTGGAATGTTTAATTCAAATCTGAAGAAAAAAAGCGCCATAAACGATTATATTTATATATATATAAATATAATTATATTTAATCGAATAACGACGCTGCAGTTCGTATTTTGAAATCGAAACTTCAAACGATTGTACTGGGAGATCCGACCGTCGGATTTTCCCGAAACAGGAACCGTTGGATTCGTTTTGAAAAGACCTTTCTAATGATGTAAATTTTGTGAAGATCCAATGGTTAGATTTTCAGATATGTGTAAATCAAATCTGAAGAAAAACAGCGCCACAGCCGCTTTATGGCCCGAAGCGTCGTTTTGAATGAATTAGCTATTTTAAAATAAATAAAAATAGCGATAAATAGTTATAAAATATCATAAGCGATATGGAATGGAAATAAACTGAATTTGCTTGATTTATGTGATATTTGATGGTTGAATGTGTTTGGTGTGAAAATTACATTAAAGAACAAAATTGGTGTTGTCGAATAATTTGACCATTGAAATAAATTGAATTGAAATTCTAAATATACGTGAATTATTTGAGAAGGCCGAGTTAATTCTCATTTCAAATAATTGACCGACGATTGAAAGTCGAAGATAAAGACGGTGGTCGAAGACCGGAGATCTTCACCTCGTTTGGATGGTAACCGAGGTCCTGATTGGGAGGCATCCCGAAATATGGATAATGAGTGGTGATCGTTCAGACGTACGTGGTGATCGAAGGGTTTGCGAGGTATTTAGTGCCTCCGGTTTCGTTCAGACCCAGAACGGACTTGTAAATGGACTGTGTGTCTGACATTGGAATTTATTCTGTGTTGATTGATTTCTGTTAAATATACATCTGTTTGGCGGCGGAGAATTTATTCTTTTGCTTAACGCCCTTCTCTGAGACGCACGAGCTCAGAGGTTGTATATCGATGGACATCAGTCGCATGGCATGAATTGCCTGTGTGGCATGCTAAGATGCAGTGATCAGGGCTTCTGTTGAAAAGCAAAGTCTTGTGGTGATGATCAAGGCACCGCCTGTGTGGCGTAGCTTTGTGTATAACGTGAATTCGCGAAGCCTCACACCCCGGTATGAACCAGAAACGGGAGGAAGGACCTCAGGGAGGACATGCGTTTCTTCCTAGCTAGGGTGGTGTCAGTGACCTACCAGCCCTGACATTTATATACTTTTCACCTATGTGGTTGTTGCTGTTGCGAGGCGCCTCAGTTTGATCGGACGATCCGGGTCCGATGGAGTCATTCGTTGGCTCGTTTACGCCCCAAAGGGCGGGGAAACGCATTGTTCAGGAATTTTAATCCACATCGGTGGACCGGCCCTGTCGCTCCTAGGGTCACTCGAGCTCTGATCCTGAGACTCGGGCTAGGCAGTCTCGAATTCGGTAAGGACTATCTTTTGCCTTGGTTCATGATGGAAATCCAATTTGCAAATACGTGATCGTGCGGTTTCGATTGTATAGATATTTGGCGACATAGTGGCATGGGATGCTCATGTCGTCTATGATTGATAGTTATGATTTGAAATTGTTTTCAAAACATATAAACACTAGTAATAATATCAAATGCCTTTGTTTTATTCGTATCAAGCATATTTTGGCCGTTATAAGGTAAAAACTCTGTCCTCCAGTTTGCGTTGCATTGTGTGATGGGAACTGAGTCTTATAACGGCTTCATTTTTATAAAAAGCATAGCGATGTTTAAAAGAAAGATTTGTTTTAAAGCACTGGCAATCCAATGGAGTAAACCCGTTCCACGAAAGTGGCGTGGTCCTGTGATTAACCAATTATATATGTGTTGAGTGGATTTCTCATACCAGTCCCATGACTGACTCGTAGTTTGTTTCACTTTCAAACTCGGGTGCCCCTTTTTCTACACGGGCAGCCTTGTATTCAGGTTTAGCTGGTTTTTTCTGGATAGCTGAAGCTGAAGATGGATTTTATCATTTATTTCTTTTTATGCTGTTCAGCTCCTATTGTACATATTTTGTTTATTTCCGCTGTAGACATTTATGTATAGCTGAATTGTATTTGTACTAAGTAAGATCCTGTATACTGTGTAACTCTGATGATTACTTTTATCCAGTATATTTTATTGTTCATTTCTGGTGTATTTATTTAATTCTGTTCTGCTATTATCTGTTTCTGTGTTATATTCCAAAGATAACCCTTGTTTCCGTGAGAACGGGATTTCGGGTCGTCTCAAAGATGGTTATTTTAAGTTCTCAACCTTTTATAGCACTTTCTGCTAAGAGGAGGTGCTACAACTGCAGTGCTAGTGACCACCTTATTTGTAATTGTTCGAAGCCACAGATTTTCCGTTATTGCAAGAAAGAAGGTCATTGGTCCTCTTCTTGTCCCTTAGTCCCAAAGTCTAGCAAGTATGTTAAGCTCAATGTTGTGGAGGCAGGTGACAGTGGTTCGTCCGTCTCAGCTGAGAGGTGCTCATTCAATTCCTGAAGATTCCGTTTTATTTCATGATCTTATGATTTGAGTATTGTTTGATACAGATGCATCACACTCATTTGTATCAAAGGAACTCATGGATATTCTTTCATTGGGTGTATCTTGTTTAGTGAATTTTTTTAGAATAATGAATCCTATTGGAGGATTCGCCACCCTTAGCCTTATGTATGAGGACGTGAAGATATTTCATTATGATTTTTCTTTCTGTGTGAATCTGCATGTCATCTATTCTCTTGTGTTTGACATGATTCTTGGCATCGACTGACTAATGTGATACGAGTCCAAAATTCTATTTGTTGAGGGAGTTTTATATCTTTGACATCTTGATCCTCCTGGATAGCTTTCTCTTACTCTTCGTGATGTCGGCTACGACACCGAAGCCTCTTTATCTTCTTTCAAGTCGTGAGACCAAGATTGTAATGACCTAGAAATTTTGAGATTTAAAATATAAATTAAATTAAGATTCAATGTAAAATAAATATTTAGATTTTAGATTTTGTCAATTTTTGAACAATAGGTGCGAACAATTTCATAAATTTATAAACAAACTTGATTTACATTACTAACCGATTTGAATATTTAGCGTTAAAATTCCTTCGTTGTTTAAAAATGAATATTATGGAAAGAGTTGTACCGTCATAAATTTAGTTTGCAATTTAAGTAAGAAATGAATTTGATACTTATCATGCAATTCGATAAGAAGAAAATATATGCTTGAAATTCAATTTGTACTGTTATTTAACGTAATGTTCATTCTAAAAATAAAGGCATATTGTGAATATGGTGTCAGTATAAACATTTATCAAAATTTATTATACCAATAAATAGTGAGCCATTTGGAATATTTAAGACTTGACATTTGAACCAAAATCAATTTTGGAATAAATTCCGTTTGAGAAACGATTTGTTTTAAATAAAGAATCTATTTGCATAATAGAATATCATTAATATTAATCTATTCCCAATTAAACTGATAAGTATGAATGGCACAATTAAAATTAACTTTGAAATAAATTCAAAATCTAACTGAAGGAGAAAATTTATTGAAGAGAGAATTTTGTTGCGAAGAAAGATATCATTGGGATAAATTTATTTCCAATTTAAACCGTTAAGTAAATAGTGCAATAGAACTCTTGAATCAATTTTTAATTTAGAAGTTGAAAATTTTAATATAAATAGTAATAAATTTTGTTTTAAATAAACCGTTAAAATCTAATTTATTATGGTATTAATTGTGATAAAGTTAATGAAATTTTGATGTACAAATGGTGCAATTAAACAAAAAATATAACGCATATTTATATAAGCAATACATAATAAAAGGAAACGAATAAATTAGTTACCAATTGAATTTGATGTTCGGTGTATGATGGTTAAGCTTATAACGTTCAAATAATGAAATAAACAACGTTGTTAGCCTAACACATAGTTCATAAGAAACAAATTTTCCTTCTTTAAAGGAGATATGGTAGACAACCAAATCTTAGAAAATCTACTTTAAAATCTTGCCATATCAGTGCAAGATTTTTGAAACAGGGGCCTAAGATTGTGAACAGTTCGTATTCACAGAACCCAATACCACACGATATTCTCTGTCCCCTGTTCTCTACATTATAAATGCGTGCCTCCTGCTTCTATGCACAAAACAAACTTCTTTTCTTCTCGGAAACAATCCTATTTCTTCTTTTTTCTTGTGAATAGTCCTCCCCAACAAGCTCCACTCCAATAGTTCACCGTCCAATATAGAAGTCACGGCCTTTTCTTGTGTCAAGAGGTTAACACAAACATAGAGTAGTTTAGAGAGTGTATATATCTATATACACGTTAGTGGCCGAGGAGCAGTGCACGACGCATGTGTAAGAGATAATAGATTATCCGAGGCTGACAGAGTTGATTTGGAACTTGACGGTGAAAGTTTGGAAAGCAAATATAGGTGAGAACTTTTACATCGATTTTAAGGGCTAGTTAATTATTGATTAATTTTTGTGGACTCAATTGATTATATACTGACTTATAATTGATTATTTGGGTTAATGATTTACTTTAACGATGATTTAAAATGGAAAAGGTTCGATCTTTAAGTAGAATTGGTGTAGTCACGAAGAATTGGTGTAGTCACTTAAGTATGTGAGAAACTATTCACTAAAAAAGGGTTAGATAAAAATTAACTGTTTGCTAGTTAATTATTTTGAGTTATGAGATGATTATTGGTTGATAATACAAGTTTATTAGGATGATTAAATAATGATTAGCATATTAAAAATATGATTTTGAATTGATATATGTATACTTGTTTAGGTATGTGAGAAATCTAAATTCAATTTAGAAAGGGGTAGATTAGAAAATTATTTGCATGAAACTTAATTGTTAGTTAGAACCATTATTGTTAGTGGTAAATAAATATTTATTAAGTTATGAAATAATTTTCAGTTAGTTAAAAATGTGATTTTTGACTAATGTATGATATGAAATAATTTTTAGCAAGTTAAAAATGTGACTTTTAACTAATGTGTGCGATGGACATTAGAATGTGATATGCAAACAGTACCATATTGATATCATGGAATTGTAACTGGAATTGATTAAGTAAAACTTACAATTTAAAGGTTGATTAGTTGTAGTTAAAAATAAAATTAATTGTAAAGTAATGCGATGAACATGGAATGATAATAAAATTCATTATGATTTTAGTACGCGACTAACGATGTAAAAATAATATTTTTAAATCCCCTTCCTATGTGGATAACGATTGGTTAATAACATAAATTTAAAAGATAATCTTTGAATTTAGATTTTTTTTATTTTATTAATCTGACTCGTGAATAATTAAACTATTGTCCTTAAGCACGAAATGATTTTGGCAATATCTTAAAATGGTTTTGGATCCTTAAGGTTGTAAATAAAGTTTTGAAATCTTACTAATGTTTGATTTTTGTGTTGCGTGTAAATGTTTAGTTTCATGACCATCTTTTAAGTTTTAAAATTTGATTTTTAGTTATGGTGTTTATGTAAATGTTTATCTATCCATAAACATTAAATTTTAATTAAAGAAAATTTGATTTAAGTATATAACTAAACATTAATTTACTAAATACACTTGGTTCCTTTTTTTTGAAAGACCATTAGTAAGCTTTAATAATTAAACAAATTTGGAAATATTATGTTAAGTTTCCAATGAAAGTTGGACTACGATTTTAACTGAAACTTTAATTATGAATTAGAAAAGGACAAATTTTGAACCATTACCTAATGCATAAAAATTTATGTATATATTAATGAGATTTCTTCTAATAACAGATACACCAAAACGTTCTAGGGTGACAGAGAGGATAGTGTCTAAGGCTTGCGTTTGAAAAATACAAGTTTCCTGCTCTTCCTGGCTATCCCTAACTGATCCGACGGACGGGAAGGTTATTTTCAAAATCTAATTTGGAAGTTAATTAAAACCCCTTGATTTAGAACAAATTTTGGAATCTTACAAGAATCATTTATTATTTAGAATAATTTGAGTAAAAAAATTTGAACCCTTAAATGATATTGAACCTATTTGGTAAATAACTAATCAATAGTACTTATGACGCGATTTACCTTCCCATGAAAATGATTAAATTTGAGAACTAGTATGAAAAAAATTGTGCATAGGACTTTTAATCCAAATTTGAAAAGACGAATGGAAATGGTAAAAATGAATAGAGAGTTTTGAACAGGGGATTCGTAAAGAAGAGATAAGACGAAAATTAAGAAAATTAATTCAACCTTTTCCAAAAATGAATTGATAACAAATTGAAACTAGTATAGTCCATATCTTTTGTTTTTAAAATACGCTTATTACTTGGAAAGACCGGGATTGGATTTAAGTTCGAAAACCATTCTAAGTAATAATACAACGCTATTTGAAGACTTGGAAAGGACAAATGAAGACCGGGAATCTTTGGATTATTTGGATTGATTGGTGATGTCTTGAATCGGGTCGTACACCTGAAACGAGGTTAAAAGTGGCATGAGGTCCGAATATATTTACGGATTTTCGGAGTTGTTCCATTCAGACCTAGAAGGGACTTGTATGGGTTGTGTGCCTGACATTGTAATTGACTGTGTAGCACTGATTTCTGTTGATATATATATATATGTATGTATGTATGTATGTATGTATGTATCTTATTGTGGCAATTAATTATTCCTGTCTCTAAGTTTTATGTGCTTAGAGGTTATGTATTGATGGAAACCAATGACATTGTGTAAATTGACAATGTGGCATACTCAAGTTATGAAATGAGCTAGTGATGATAGCATTGTGTATATCGTGACTTCTACGAACCTCACACCCCGGATTGATGGTAAACTAGCCATTAGGTTGTATACATTTTATTGAAACTTGAAAGCTTCGGCATTAGATCTACTTTGAAACTTGTGGAAAAAAAAGGAATGTTCGGTGTCCGTGTCTGGATGTTAACCGGTGATTTACCTGGTGCTTGGTGTTCGAGCTTGGATAAAAACCATGAACCGTGAGGTTGCACCTAGTTTCGGATTGATCTTTCCTGTTAGGAACCATCATATTGGAACCCAAAAACCAATACGAGCCTTTCGTTTTATTTGTAAATTATGTATGTGGGCATAGTCACTATGCTTGCTAAGATTAGTACATTTATTTGTGAAATGGTTTTCAACACTACGCACTAATAATAGTATTAAAAGATGATGTTCACGTATGAAAGCATGTTTGTTATCATAAGACAAAACTCGCCCATCTGGTATGCGCTTGCATTGTGTGATGTGGGATGAGCTTATGATAGCTTCATTTTCCAAAAGTCATTACGAATTTATATGCACGGGCATTCACATGGAGTAAACCCGTTCTGCATTAGCGGCGTGGTCCGGTGAATCTCCCAACTTTAAATTAAATCCTAAAAATAACTGTTTTATGTTCTCACACCAGTCCCATAACTGACCGTGAGTTTATTGTTCCTTCCTAAACTCTGGGTGCCCACCAATTTCCATACATGCAGCTAGAGGTTTAGTTATACAGTTATAGACCCTTGGAGCAAGAGTTGGAGCGCTTTCTGAATTGGAGCGCTTTCTGAATTGGAGCTTTGAGCTAAAATTAGAGTTTCCGCTATATCACATCGCTTCTTCCGCTGAGAGTATATTTATGTTTCTGCTGCTATATGTATGTAACTTTGATGAAATATTGTATCATGATATAAAAAGTTCTATTGTTTTGTTCAATATATGTTAGTACCCATAACAATCCGCCTTTGTGAACGGTTTAAGTTGATTTAATTACTGGCAAAAACCGAGAAGAAAGACGGATGTTACAAGGATGATGTTGATGTGTCTCGTATTCTAGTTAAATGAGACTTTGTAGATATTTTTGAGCCAGTTTCGGGGTTTCATTCCAAACAAGCTGTCGAGTTTCATATTGACTTGGTTCATGATGCGCAGCCTGTTAGTCAACCTCCTATATGGATGTCGACTAAGGAGAATGAGGAACTCAAGAAGCAGTTTCTTGAACTTTAGTCCAAGCAGTTTGCGTGGGGTGTCACCGTGGTATTCATAAGGAAGTCTGATGTGACTCTTAGGCATTTCATCGGTTATTGCAAGTTTAACAAGTAATCCATAAAAAATCTTTACTATTTCCCTGGATCGACAATCTGTTTGATCAGTTGAGTGGAGAAAAGGTCTTTTGCCAGTTAGACCTTGTTACAAGTTTTCATTAGCTCCGAGTTGCGGAAGGTAATGGTCCTTTGACAACTTTCTGCACTCGTTATGGTTTTTATGAGTGGCTTGTCATGCCATTCGGTTAAATAAATGCTCCCGCATTCTTCATTGATATGATGAATCGTGTATTCCGAGAGTACCTTGACAGGTTTTTTCTCCTCTTTATTGATGGTATCCTTGTTTATTCTAAATCTGAAGTTGAGCATGCTAATCATTTGCGGATTGTCTTGAGTACCTTCGTCATCATTAACTTAAAGCCAAATTATCTAAATGCCACCTTTGGGAGAAGCAAGTTTGATTCCTTGGTCATGTCATTTCATCTGATAGTATTTTTGTTGATTCTTCCAAAATCGAAGTCGTTCAGAATTCGAAATGGGATGTGAATATTCATGAGATTTGTAGTTTTCTGGACTTGGCCAGGTATTATCAACGTTTCATCAAAGATTTATCCTGCATCATGCTTCCTTTGACTAATCTTATAAAGAAGGGAGTTCACTTTGTTTGGTCTGGTAAGTGTGAGGCTTCCTTTTAGAAATTGAAGGAGCTTCTTACACATGCTCATGTCCTTGTTGTTCTGAAGGAAACCAAAATCTTATTGTTTATACCGATGTAAGTCATAATGGTTTCGGCATTGTTCTAATGTAAATGAATTAGGTAGTTGCATATGCTTCTAGGAAATTACATCCAAACGAGGTTCGATATGCTACCCACGATTTGAAGCTTGTAGCCATTGTCTTCGCTTTGAAGATATGGCATCATTATCTTTTGGGAGAGCGCTTCACTCTTTACACTGATCACTAATCTTTTAAGTACTTTTTGCCTATAAAGAGCTTAATATGAGGCAACAACATTGGCTTGAGTTTCTCGCCTCATATGACTTTGAGATTCAATATACCCTACTAAAGGGTAATCATGTAGCTGACGTGCTTAGACGGAAGCATTTGACTGTATTTTCTATGTTGTTAACCGAATGGGATGTTCTTGGGACTCTATCTTATTATGATATTCATGATTGAGATTCTTATTTTGATTCCCCTGTCTTACTATTCAGTTTGGAAGCTCGACCTTCTCCTCTTTATCGTATTTCTAATGCTTAGCAACGTGATCCTAAGGTGATGCATCTTATTCACCTTTGTGAGTCTAAGTCCCGTGATGAGAGTTGCGGAATTTCAACATTGATTCTCACGGTTGTCTTCATATGAAGAGCCGTATTGTGGTGCATTCTGATTTAGTACTTAGGCATGACATTTTTTGTGATTGTCATCGTTCCAAGTATACCATTCACCCCGGCAGTAGTAAGATATATGCCGATATGCAACCCTTTTATTATTGGAAAGGCAGGAGGCATGATTTTGCAAGTTATATTGGAAATTGCATGACTTGTTAGCTTATTAAGGTCGAGCATCAGCGGCCATTTGGTTTTCTTCAGCCTTTGGAGATTCCATTAGGGAAATGGGATCATATCTCAATGGATTTCATTGACACCCTACCTCGTTCGAGGTCGAGTCATTCTAATATTTGGGTTACCATTGATCACCTTACAAAATCTTCATATTTCATCGTATTAAGTCTAATTGGATTTCCCCTCTTCTAGCTAAGTTATATACTAAAGTGATCGTTTGATATTATGGTGTTCTTCTTCGATTGTTTATGATCATGATCCTTTATTTACAAGGAATTTTTGGAGCAACCTTTTGCACGCTTTGGGAACAAAGCTTAACTTCAACATAGCCTATCATCCTCAATCTGACCGATAGACTAAACGAGTTAACCATATTCTTGAAGATCTTCTCTGAGCTTGTATTTTAGATTTCGGTGGTTTATGGGAGGACTAACTACCTCTTGTAGAGTTCTCATATAATAACACTTTCCAGTCTAGTATCGGCATAGTGCCTTTTGAAGCTCTTTATGATTGGCCTCATGGCCCGTCTTTATGTTGGTTAGAATCTAGGGAGAAGCTTATTCCTGGTCCAGATTCAGTTTGTGACTCTTCTGAGAAGATTATTTTTATTAAATAGATAATGAAAGAGGCACAATGACGACAAAAATTATACGCAGACAACCGTAGGAAGCCTCTTGAGTTCTCTGTGGATGATCTTGTCTTTATTCGTGTTTCTGCATTGAATGGAGTTATGCGTTTCAACTCGACAGGGAAGTTGGATCCTCCTTTTATAGGACCGTTTCCTAATATTGAGCACATAGGGTTTGTTGCTTATCGTGTATCCCTTCTAGCTCATCTTTCGGGTATTCATAATGTCTTCCATGTGTCCCAACTTCTAAAATGCCATCGAGATTCGGATTTTGTCATCGATCCATTTGAGCAGCTCGAGCTTTAGATCTCACCAGAGCTATTTGTTATAGAGTAGCCTATTCGCGTTCTTGGTTCGGAGGTGAGACGCCTTCGAAGTAAGAATGTGACACTTGTTAAAGTCCAGTGGTCCGTTAATCCCAAAGACTACACTTGGGAAACTAGAGAGTTTATCGAGCATTCATACTTTAGTTTTCTTTCTTCTCATGCCGTGGGTGAGGTGGTTTAAACTCGAGCTTATTATCTTTTTGTGTGTATTTGGTTAATGGAATAAATTTTGGTTGAGCAAGACTGGTCCCTAAGGGAATTGTGGGGATGAAATTTTTGAAAGGGGGAGTATGTAACAACCCAAGTTTTTGAGGATTTTTTGCAAAAATTATTAATAACTCATAAAATGATTATTAAAGAGATAATTTAAGTTAACTATATCATTTAAGTTGGTAATTTGGCTTAACAAATTAAGTTAATATTTTAAATTTGAGTTTTGGGATTTATATGGTGACAAAGGGGTATTTAATCATTTTAATGATTAAATATGAGGCTTATAGGTAATTAACTAGGAACTGTGGTTAAATTGGTGGAAAATGTGATTTTGATAATTTTGGTGTAAATGATAATAATTGAGAACATTTCAGTGTTTGGGATGCTAATGTATCTGTTTGGTTGAAGCCAAAATTTGTTTCTAATGTTACGTGTTAGCAATAAGTTTTAAATTCACATATTAGTGTAATGAATAATGAAAATAATTAGTAAATAGAAAATAAAAGCTTAAAAATACATTATTAAGCAAATTTTTGTTTAAAATATATATACATGTAGTTTTTGTTCAAATAAACATGGTTTATGGATTTTAATAATAAATATTGTAGTGGTTGACACAAATATAGATTTTGAGAAAAGTATATGAGAACAAAATTGTAAAAATGTAAATTTAGTTGCAGAATGTTAATAAAGATTGAAAATATAAATTTTGTTTGGTTGGGTGATTTGTGTATTAAATAGAATATTTAACAATCGTTAATTCACATGTTATGCGAATTTTACACCAGTTTAAAATAAAATGTTCATATTTTGTGTAAAAGGTAAAATTTGTTGTAAAACACAAATATTTGTGTTAGAAAGCTTTTATTAAGTATGCAAGTTATTGAAAGTGATAAACATGTGAAGAAATAGTGTTTAACTAGGCTAATATAGGTTAAACATGTGTAAAATAGCCTAATTGCCTACTAATTGGCCTAATTAGTTAATTTTGGGGATTAATTACTTTTTTTGGTCCCTAATAAATCATAGGAAAAAGGTCTAGAGAAACACACGGTACATGATTTTCTTCTCTGGATCTTTCTTCCTTTTCGTTTTCTAAGTTCTTAAACAAAAAGAAACATAGGAAATTTACTGCTAATCATAATCCTAAGCCTACTAATATCGCCAAACCAAGACCTCAAAACCCAAAGAGTCATAAATCCGAGTCTTGAACCCCCTAGCCCATGTTTGTGTAATCCTCGTACCCCTCAGGGTATGAATTTCGTACCCCTTAAAGTGTACGAAATTCGTACCCCTCGGGTATGAATTTCGAACCCAACAGGATACAAAATTCGTACCCCCACGGGTACGAATTTCGTACCCCACAGGGCATGAATTTCATACCCCAAGGGGTACGAAAATTATGCATGCGCATACCGTAGAATACGAAATTTCAGAGGCCGGCCACAGAGGATACGAAATTCCTTGTGTGGTCCCCTATTTCTACATACTCCTTCCTAACCTCTCCATTATAAATAATTATTGGCCTCACACTTCAAAGGAGTTGGATTTCTATCACTTGGAATCTCTAGAGAGCTCCAAGAGGCTCTTTAATGGCATCTCCACTTTGAGGAAGAAGAAGGGCTAAATTGTCTTTCCTCCGATACTTTGCATATAATCATGATGACTTCATGTAAATTGGAAATGAATGTAATGAGATCTCATGAGATTGTCTCGACTTTGTAATCCTTAGTTACAAATAATATTCCTATGACTCTTCAAATTGGATATAGGTCTCGCAGCCGAGGCCGAACCACTATAAATCTCTCGTGTTATTTATTGCTTTCCGCACTAACATTCACGATCAAAATGATAATTCCTAGTAATTGGAATCTTTGGTGTTTACGACATTTTTTGCTGTCAACATTTGGTGCTTTCACTGAGAAAACTCGGATTTGCGCCTTTGCGGCACGTTGTCATCTCGACTTCGACGAACTTTAGGTTCCTTTGCTAAACTTGTCACCGGGTCCGCTCACGATGGAAAAGTGACCAAAGAACGCAATAGCCGGCTCTTCAACCGTAACCGAGGCCGGAACATCCCAATAGACTCAGCTAGCGGATATCTCGGCCACTACTGAAAACATTCATCCTCCTGTGGACCCCGAAGCACCCGCAACACAATTATAGATCCACGCGCTTACTGAAAAATATGAGAACACAGCCGTCGAGCTCAATCAGGCATTGAGGAATAATATTGACCTTATGCGACAATTTCAAGAAAGTCAGCGCGTCGTCGCTCGACTTTACCTTGCTCAGAACAATGCTCGACCTCGACTACTGTCTCGGAAAATTCCTCTTCAGAGTCGAGGGACACACATGAAAGAAGGAGGTTTGGTCTCATCAACAACGTCGCTGTTCGCACCAACGCCCTGGCAATGGCAATGGCAACTGAACTACAATCACGTATAGCGAGGGGGCATAGTACCAAGATCGCTCCCGCTTGAATATCAACAACGGATCAGGTCCGACCAACCAACCCCTTCCTCGACAAAACCCAACCGTCGCTACTTAGGATGATGGACCTACTCTTCTAGCCGTCCGCACTCTTCCAAAACAGGATGCGCATCAACCCGCTCTGCCTCAGCGTCCGTACAAAAACCCGATCATAGATGTCGAGGATATGGAAGAAGACGACCCAGACATTCATCATAGGAGACGCTCTCGCAACAGAACTCCTGAACCTCGCCAAAATCCATGGATCCCGATGGCAGATCCCCATCCAACTTATCTCCCCGATATTGTCCAAAGGATCATGAGGGAAATGCGAGGGAATGTACATAATTCATGGGAGTCCCACATTAGGCGTAACCCCTTCACAAGAAGGGTAAACGAAGCCGAGTGGATGCTACGTTTCAGCATGCCATATATGCCACTCTACGACGGAACAACCAATCCCTGTGCCTTCCTAAACCGATATGAATGGCAAATGGACTCAAGCTGAGGCAACGACCTAATCAAGTGCAAGTTCTTCTTAGTCTTCCTATTAGGGACCACTATACTCTGGTTCTCTCGCCTCCCACTTGATTTCATCAACAACTTCGGCCAACTAGCGACATAATTGGTCAAGCAATTCAGGCTACATATCCCAACTCCAAAGAATGTCCTCAATCTGTCCAATCTGTACCAAGGGCCCACCGAGTCACTTAAAAGTTATCTTTCCCAGTTCAACACTGCCCTCGCCGATGTCGAAGACACAGATCCTCGCACTGTACTTGTTCCACTAGCAAAAGGTGTCCTCCTACTTCCGAGTCTGGGGTGTGGATCAATCGAAAGCAACCTAAAAGCCTCGATGCTTTCTACGAGAAGGTAGGGCAGTACTTGTGCCATGGGGAAGTAAGACGAAACCGGCTCTCTGAAACAAGTCGCCCCAACAATCCGCATACAGATACCGCAGACAATAGCGTCAAAGGAAAACAAGTCAGAGAGCCCTTCGATCAGAACAAGGAGGCACGTCCCTATAGGCAAAGGCCGAATAATGGTATGCAGAGTGGCCAAAACAACAGTCAGGTCCCAACTGAGCCACGCAAACCCAGTCCTTACCGCGCTTTTGAGTCTTACACCCACTGAATGAAGACTTAGAAACAATTTACTTGGAGACATGCAACACATTACCACACAAGAAGCCGCACACTAGGGAATCCACTGACTTTGAGAAAACTATTGGCATGTACTGTCGATACCACGATGTGTACGGGCATAATACTAATGAATGTCGCCAACATAAGGATGCAATCGAAAAGCTTATCCGTGAAAAACAACTCGAACAGTATGTCTAACAACCCTTTCCACCCGAAGTAAATTTAAAACCTTCGACGACAGCCCCTCCGACGCCTTCCAAGGCGGCCCCGGGTCCGTCTAACCCAAGGCAGGGAATCGCGATCAACACTATTTGTGGTGGACCTTAACCCACGCACGACAACTTTCGGAAAATGGAAGAGTATCCGAGGTCTATAAAGCATGCCACTTATGAGGCCTTCTATGCTCCAGACGAATCTGTCCAAGCCAAGCTCCAGAAATCCATGCAGGATGACATTATCTTCCGCGAAAGAGATTCTATGGGAATTGAGATCCCAACTACGGATCCTCTCGTTATCATAGCTCAAAACGGCGCCACTTTCGTCCGAAGAGCAATGGTTGACTCAAGAAGCTTGGTCGACATCATTTTCAAAGCTGCTTAAGACCAGATGAAATTAGAAATGAAGAACTTAAAACCATGTCGTGCCACGTTCCACGGCTTCAATGGAGCTTTCAGTCATCCAGTAGGAATGATCGAGTTACTTGTAGAACTTGGCGAGGGGGATCGGAGCCGGGTCCGAGCCCTCACCTTCGTGGTTATCGACATCGTCTCGCCTTGCAACATCTTCTTTGGACGCCCGTTTCTCACTGAATTTCGGATCTACATGTCATCATGGTCCCTCCTAATGAAATTCCCGATGGAGAACGGGATCGGAAATTTAGAGGCAACCAAGCAAACTCTATAGAATGCTATGCACTAGAGTGGAAGAACGCGTGCAATAAGGACAAGGGTAAGACCGTACCCACGCCTTCTTGAGCCAAAACTATTTCCGCATATCAATCAACGGTGTCTGGGTCTTGGCTTAGGCGCCACTGCCGTCTTTTCGACGACCTTGATCCAAGGAAGGACGAAGAGCCCCAATACGAGAGGGCTACTCCGGTTGAACCTACAGTGGATGTTCCGATCAACCTCGACGATACATCAAGGGTGCTAAAGATCGGATCGCAACTCCACCCCACAATCAAGGAAGATCTTGTGAATTTCTTAAAGGCTAACCTAGATGTGTTTGATTGGGCTCATTCTGACATGAGAGTCTCGACCCCGGGATTTTTTGCCACTATCTGAGTCCTGATCCTACGTTGCCCGCAGTCAAACAGAAACGCTGCTTCCTCGGACCTAAAAGGTCCAAGGCACTCGAGGAAAAAGTAGATACTCGACAACAACTTCATCTGCGAAGACGACTACCCCGAATGGGTCTCCAATCCAGTTCTGGTAAAAAAAAAAACCAATGAAAAATGACGAACTTGTGTTGACTTCTCCGAATTAAATAAGGCATGTACCAAGGACAGCTTCCCACTTCCGAAGATTGGCCGACTTGTTGATTCAACTGTTGAATACCAGCTATTATCTTTCATGGACGCTTATTTCGGGTTATAATCAGATTTCAATGCATCTTTGCGACCAAGATCATATCCTTTCATAACGGATCTCGGACTTTACTGTTATCGTGTCATGTCTTTCGGCATGAAGAATGCAGGACCCACTTATCAGCGAATGGTTAATAGCCTCTTCCAAAAACCAAATAGGAAAGTCTATGGAGGTGTACGTCGACGATATGCTGGTGAAATCCAAAGTATCAAGCAATCACATCCACGATCTCTCCAAAATGTTCGATGTCCTCCATCAATATGACATGAAACTCAATCCCCTGAAGTTCTCCTTCGGAGTCGCCTCAGAAAAATTCTTGGGTTTCATCGTCAACTCCCGAGCCATGGAAGCCAACCTAGAAAAATCCAACCTATCCGGGATATTCAAGTCTCTCAGAACATCAAAGATGTTCAAAGTCTAAATAGAAATGTTGATGCTTTTAGTCGATTCGTTTCCAAAGCTACAGACGAATGGATTCCCTTTTTTGACTTACTTAGAGAGGGGAAGCGCAACTTCGAATGGACCCCAGAATGTGTCGCGACATTCGAGGACCTATTAAATCACTTAGAGCGGCCACATATCCTGTCCAAACCTATAGACCATGAGGAATTATATGTTTATTTGGCTATTTCCATGCAGGCAATCAGCTCGTCATTAGTACGCCTCGAAGGCCATGTCCAAATACCCGTCTACTACATAAGCAAACAGTTGACGGGGGCAGAGAAGAATTATCTGAAGCTGGAGAAGCTAGCATTATGCTTATTGATTTCCTTTAGGAAGCTTCGGCCATACTTCCAGTCTCATCTCATAAAGGTTTATACCAACTGGTCTTGCAACGACTCGAGGCATCTAGACGGCCTTTAAAGTGGAGTATGGAGCTAAGCCAATTTGAGATAATGTTCATCCCCCGTCGAGCCATCCTCAGACAAGCTCTTGTTGATTTCATAGAAGAATTCACTACTCCCAATGAGACTCCTACAGAGAACATCAAAGCTCCTGACACTCAATGGAAATTATTCGTGGATGGGTCCTCCAATAGCAAATGATCTGGGGTTGGAGTCGTACTCATCACTCCAGAGTAACGCCCGATATACTATGCATTAAAACTCAACTTCCCTGCTACCAACAACGATGCAGAGTATGAGGCCTTGATGGCCGAACTTTGAATCGTGATCGAACTTAAACTAAAGACCGTCCAAATCTTCTCCGATTCACAACTCGTCTTGCACTTGGTACAGGGAGAATATCAAGCCAAGGAGGAACGATTTGCCCTATATCTGACACAGGTTCAGGAATTGCTCACCAACTTCGACCACTTTGTCATCACACACATTCCTCGAGAAAAAAATGAAAAAGAATATTCATTAGCCAAATTGGCGAGCTCCGAGGATTCACAACTTATGGGGTTTGCCCCAGTCGAGGTGCTCAATTCCCCAAGTATTAAACAAATGCAAACCAAGATGGCCATGAACGTCGAATCCGAACCTGAATCTGGGATGACACCAATCAGGAACTACCTACAACATGGGACCCTTCCGGGAGGCTACAGAGAAAGATGAGCGCTCATTCACCAATCATCTTCCTACCTTCTCATAGATGGAGTGCTTTATTGCAGAGGCTTCTCTGTCCCATTGCTCAGGTGCGTAGGCCATGACGATGCCAACCAGTGCTAACCAATGTACATGAAGGCGAGTGCAGCGGCCGTACTGGAGGGCAAACGCTGGCAAGGAAAATACCCAGACATGGTTACTATTGGCCTGTGCTTGATCAAGACGTCGTAAACAATGCTCACAAGTGCGATAAGTCTCAGTGTTTCTCAAAAATCCCAAGAGCCCTGCCTATAGAGTTGACGCAAATGATCAGTCTGTGGTCATTCGCCATGTGGGGAATCGACATCATTGGAACTCTTCCAACAGCCTAGGTAGGGCATGCTGTGATTTCTTCGTAGTTGATTATTCCACCAAGTGGGAAGAGGCCGAAGCTCTCGCCACGATAACCACCAAGAAGATGATCAACTTCGTTGTTCGCAACATCATTACCCATTATGTGGTCCCTCAAGCTATCATTTCCGACAACGGCTTCCATTTTGAAAGCGCTAAATTCAAAGCCTTCTGTCAGCGACACAATATCGAAAAAAGATTCTCAGCAGTGGCTCCATCATCAAGAAGCGTCTAGAAAAGGCCGGGAGCATGTAGGCGGATGAACTCCCTCTAGCCCTATGGACCTACCGAACCACCCACAAGTCCGCAACCGGACACACTCCTTTTGCCCTTGCCTACGGATTCGAAGTCGTCATCCCCATTGAGATAAAGCTTCAATCTCATCGAGTTACTTACTACGATCCAAAGACGAATCTAGACTTACTTCCGGAGTCACTCGATTTGCTAGAGGAAAAGAGGAACGAAGCTGATCTCAGGACCACCGCCCCACTGCAACAGGTATCCCGATACTTCAACTCCAGGGTCCGCCATAAGGACCTCAACATTGGCGGCCTCGTCTTAAAACGGGTTTTTCCTCCACCAATAGGCCTCACTCCTCGTTGGGAAGGCCTGTACTCCATACAACAGAAGCTCAGTGATGGAACTTTCAAACTTGCAACCGTGGACGGAGACAAACTCTCAGGAGCATGGAACAGTGAACATCTCCGCCGCTACTACTTTACATAACTTAGTACACAGTTGTTTATGCTTTCCAACGATGTTTTGGTTTCTAGAAATTCAAGGCATTATAAAGGCTATTGCTGCCAAAGTTATTAGTAGAAATGATGTTCAACTTCCTATCTCTTTTTTGTTTACTCCGCGAATGACACGTTTGACTAGTCCTAACAACCAGCTTGCTCGCAAACATTCGATCGCCGCATCGGCACCCAAAGCACGAGAGACGGTGCTGCAATCCGAACCTCGAGCCAACATTGAGGGCAAACAAAACTGGCTATGATTGGCACCGCGAGCATGGGAGCCGACAAGCTACTCGAGTCCCCGGCCCGCGACACGACCGAGTACAAAAAACCACTAACTCGAATCTCGGCCCCGCACCGAGACCAAGGATAAATCGTGTTGCGCCCAAGTACCACGAGACTTGGGGCCACCCAACAGCCAACTACTGTGATGCAAACTTCTCACCTAGCTACGGGTATCGGTCGAATCTCAGCGTAGCACCAAGACCGACCATAAATCATTTCCTCCCCAAAGCTCTCAAGGCCTAGGGGTAGCCTATGGCCATGATCGGAACCTACAGACTGATGATTCGGGCTTACCTCCAGCGAATAAACGACGTCTACGCTCATAACCCGAATGAACGACAAGAGAGCCCCCACCGAACGAATCAACGTCCTACGCCTTCGCTCTATTTGGGACTTACTCCGGGCAGCTCAAGACAGAAGGCGACTAGCCTGGTTTCGTAGCTACGGGTTTCCCGAGCTGAGGGAAACTTGCTGAAACCGGTGCTCTATCTCACCCCTTTGGAATCAATCCAAAGCTTGGTCTCCGATCGCATTTTTGTTCAGTGTAACGATATGTATGCTTACGCAAGTACAGGAGAAGAACATCCGAACACTTGTCATAAATTGTGATCTTTACTAATTCATATTCCATTTTCACACACACACACACACACACTAAACTGACTACATGTATAACATCTTTCTTTTCTAATGATACGGTGTACATGAAAACCACACCATGTCTTGAAAAACCAAAGTGAGGGTCGTACTCGCGTAAACTATCGGCCTACACTACCAAAATGATGGTAACTTCTACTTTAGTTGCTAACACTAATCGTGCTTTTTCCTCTTGTGCTTGTGCTTTTTCTTTGCAGATTCCGCACTCGACGGCTCTTCACCCATGCTAAGCCTCTTCTTTCTTGACTCGCTCTTCCCTCCTCGACCCCGCGGAGGAGTTGCCGACTCATGAGAAACCGAGAGGCGACTCTCCCCTTCGCCATCACCACTCGAGATCTCCGTAATGTCAGTGGGAATAACATGTGACAACAAATTTTTGCATTCCCTGCAATAAAGGCCACCACCGCGTCACTCTTTCTTGGCACCTCCTTGGTTTTCCGCTCTGCCTTCTCCTTTGCCTCTTTGGTAGCCCGCCGCTCAGCCAGCTTCTGGGACTTAAGCCTCGAGGCATCACCAGCTTTAAGCTTCCTTGGGGTTTTGGTAGTCCTCTGCTGGGCTTCATCCTCTTTCTCCTTCCGGGCCTTGTCAGCATCCCTCTTCTTCTCCGCCTCTTCATCGGCCTTCCTCTGCTCAGTCATCTTAGTGGCTCTCTTCTTAGCATCCTGTACGGCCTTCTTTAGGGCCTCCTACTGGGCAACCTCATCTTGCATATGCTTCTCCTCCATCTCCTCGCACTTGGCCACCATCCGACTCTTCAAACTATCTACCATGGCCTGCATTGAGGGTACATCGGCGTTCACTGCGCCCATCACATAGGCACTCCGGCTATCTACAACCTCTCCTTCCTTTATGAAGCACTCGTGAATGCCGGATCCTAGCTTGATATCGAAAAACGTGTCCAGTTGACCACTGCCTTCTTCGAGTTGCATTCCTTGCGGACCTGGCCCAGATTCCGTAGTATGTGGAATCACGGGGGCAAATCCCAGTTTCACGGTAGATTTGGAAAGGGCTGCATAGTAAAACACAACCTTTTAGTCTACAAATTTGATAATAATGACATCCTCGGGAATACACGGTAATGGGAATTTACCTCCAGTCAGGGATGGTGTAGGAAAGACGGGAAGCGTGCTCGTCATGGCAGATATGGTAAATCTGATCTCTCTCCTAGCTCTGGATACTCAGGGTTGTACTCAGTCGAGGCTCGAGCCAAGGCTGTAGGATCACTTGTCATGGCAGGTTCAGGAGCCAATGGCCAATAAGAACTTCCTTATGCCAATGTGTCTGCTACCACCACACTCTCAGTCACGGCAGGTTCAGGGGCCAGTGGCTGATAAGAACTTCCTTCTACTAATGTCTCTGCTACCATCACACTCTCAGTCACGGCAGACTTCCCTTTTTCAGCAGTAAGCTTCGCCCCCTCTCAGTTTCCTCCACTCCTCTAGCTTTTCACGCTCCTCGTCATTCAGGAGCTCTGTCATCAATTGGCGTTCATCCAAAGTCCTCCCTAAAAAGCTCTTGTCTCTCAGACTCTACTAAGTATTGCGTCCCAATTACAGTCGTTCCCTCTGGTCTTGGTCTGCCGAGCGACAGCTCCCACCCCTTGGTAGTTGAAACGGGAGCCAAAGGTGTTGTATGTGAAGGAGCTATCAAAGACGAATGCCTGAAACCTCCTAAGTTAAGTCGAGAGTCCCCCTCACACACCTGAATAAGGGGAGGAGGAGGAGGGGTCGGAGATCGCCGAGATCGATCCCTACTTCGGTGTTCACTGCTATGATTCGGCAGGGGTGGAGTGTCACCATACAAACTAGTCAATCTTCTAAATCCATCAAAAAGTGTTCCTAGGGTGTCAGCGACTTCCGTGTCAATAGCCTCGTCTTCCGCGCCCTCTAGCCATATGACCTGTCAAAGGAGCAAATCAAAGTCAGATAAGTCGCACACTCAGACGAACCTTTATACTATGCAATGTTTATGAGTGTATGCCCTAAGTGTTCTCTCAACAGACCAGATTGTGGTCCGCTCGAAGGAGTGAACTCCTCCGTAGAAAAAGCTAGCTCTTCCGTACTTGTCGTATCCGGCCATAGAGACAACTCTAGGTCAAGTTTGTTAAGGCGTTAAAACTGGCCCTCGTCCTTTAGCGAAGCTGCGGTCTTCGAAGGAGTCACTGGAGATGGTGGTCTGTCCGATGCTCCTCCTCCCGCCTGTCCTGTGAACGAGGGACGGAGTGCTCAACAAACCCTCGTCCCCAGTAGCCTTCTCCTGACCACGAGCCTCGTCTCCGCTTACATCTCTTTGGGATTTGGCGGCTCTTCGTGGTTCTGCCCTATTAGGGGGCATTTTTCTCTCCCGACTAATGGTTGTTTGACCTTTCTCTACCTTTTCTTTCGGCACACTACTTGTGACCGCATGCCTAATTATAGCCCGATCCCCAAGGTGCTGCACAACGCGGCGAAGGCGCTCCTGACTTATCATTGTGTCAGTTTAAAGAAACTCCGATGGGATCGCTAGCAGAACATTAAGGCATTGCTGGTACTCACCGCTAGTAAGCGCCTCAGGATTCCCTGCCATGATCAACAAAGAACCAAATATGAGATAGGGAAGCCGAAAACTTTAAAGTAAGAAATGGAGTTCAAGAGGGCTTACTTACTTCCACCCATCTCCTTGCAAATCCAGGAGGGCAGCGCACGAAAAACCACCCGTGTTTGAATACTGAGGGATTGGGCCACTTCCTAACAAAGAATTTGGTGGCAGGAGATGCTTCCTGAAACCATTGGGAGGGCGATATCTTGGCCCTTCCCTTAAGTTGAAAAAAGTACCGAATGTCCTCACCGGTAGGTTCCAAATGTAAATATTCTCGATAACGAACATAAGTGCCTAGAAGCGAGGAATAAGCATTCGGATGTAGTTGCGATGGTGCGGTACAAAAATAGCATAACATGTCCCGGATGAAGTTATTAGCCATGGGCATGCATCCGACAATGCAAGCTTGTATGTTCTAAGCAGTGAGATCCTCGAGCGGTGCGTGAGCCCTGCCTCCCTCTACAGGTACATAAGAGTGATCCACAGGGATATTGAATCGCAATGCCATTTTCCTAACTATTGTTGCATCCATGTGCGATGGCACAGAATCAATCGGATTTTCCAGGATAACTGCATCGGGCAGCATATCCAGGGCCATTGGAGCCGCCGGTGCGCCCTCCCCGATAATATCCACATTCTCGACCTCTTCATATATAACTGGAGAGTGTACTCTTTCAGTTGGCTCTCCAAGTTCGGATGTTTCTGGCGGACTTACTGTTTGGGAAGGTACGGATCCCTCTGTGGTCTCAAGCTCGCTGCCCGCAGAGCTAACATTACAGGTAGAGTCAGACGTGTGCAATAAGGGTAAGGAAGTCTCGGCTTCCAAAGTATTTCTGGTCATTGATCTTGTATGCATCACCAGCTATACTTTAACACACTGACGTTAGACATCACAATGGAATAACTTGTACCCCTCATGTCGGTGTAAGCTAGCATGTGCATGCGGTGTTGTGCGATCAAGATATGCAAAAGAAGTTCAAAACAGTCAAACAGTTCGATCCCAGTTCAAGTTTATGCTCTATCCTATGTGACAAGTCAGATCCTTGCCATAACATTGTTAGTGTGTGTAGTGGTACCATAATGTAAGTGATGCAAAGGAGCATATGATCACAGCGATGGTGCCTATCGCGAGCTTGCCCCTCCTTGGAGATCGAGGACTCGAAACCCTGCTTCAGGGTTCGAAGGAACGAACCCCTCTTCGAAGTTCGAACGCTCGAACCCCGCTCGGGTTTCAAACCCACAAACCCGCCTAGGGTTTGAAAGCTTGAATCCCATCGGGGTTCGAATGCTCGAAGCCCGCCTGGGGCTCGAATGCTCGAACCCCACCTGGGGCTCGAATGCTCGAATCCCGCTGGGTGTTTGGATGCTCGAACCCCATAGAGGTTCAAACGTTTGAAGCACCCCATGGTTTGAGGCTTCCACGCAGTGCTCACCACCCCCAACGCCTTCCTCTTCGCCGCTCGCGCCTCCAGAGCCCTCAAGACCTACCTATTTTTCGCTCAAATTTCTAAGTATGGAAAACTTGTAGCTCGGGCGTTAATGGCGGTTAGGTTTGAAATGAAGGAAGAAATAAATGAAGAGGGAGTTTATTTACAAGAGAAAAGGAATATTACCCTTCATGTTCCCACTTTTCCTACCCCGAAGGTACGAAATTTCTCACCCACCCAGGGTACAAAATTTCATACCGAAGTCAGGGGTACGAAGTCTCGTACCCATACCAGGGTATGACAAAAAAGAATGATGATGGTAATGCGTACGCGTACACATGTTCTGTACACGTGCATACAAATCTCCATGAGCACACTAAGGCAACGCGGCATGCCTACTTAGCAACGTCAACGCATCATCGTACCGATAACAACCTGTTCGCAATTCCACAGCGAGCAAGCCAAACAACTAACACCTATTTTCTTAAGTTTATAAGAAGAGTCGACGACTTGACTACTACTTCAACCAACACAAAGCGCATCATGTCAAGACAAAACGTACTTTGGGGGGAAAATGTTAACCGACTTTTTGGTCTGATTCCAAAAAGTACATAAGACACGTTTATAACGACCCAAACTTCCCCGTAAAGGAAAGCCCGGATTGAGTTGAGAACACAACAAATCAGAACACAAATAGAAGAACATTTTATTGCTTATTACAACAATTTACATCAGAGTACATGAATATACAGAGTATGAACAAATAATATACATTTGATAAATATCAGATATTTACAAATTACCATGCAACGGAAAATAATACAAAAACACAACTGAAAGAGATAAACGGATACAGAGCTTTCCGAATATCGTTCCAGCTGTAAACTAGGATCCTGTGAATATAAATTTGCAAAACAAAAACTACTAGCTGCCCGTGTGGAAAGTAGGGGCACCTAGAGTTTAGGTTAAAACAATAAACTCCAGGTCAGTCATGTGACTGTTGTGAGAACTAAAATAGTTATTAAAAATTTACTTTAAAAATAAAGTAAATCAAGGAACCACGCCGTATAACACGGAACAGGTTTCCTCCCAAGAATACTAGTGCATAGAATAAACAGCGCAATGCTTTTTGGAAAAATAAATTTATCATAAGACCCAGGTCCCATCACATAATGCAACGCAAACCGGAGGATAAGGTTTTTCCTTATAATAGCTAATCATGCTTGGTACATTTAAAACAAATCATTTTGACACTATTATAGTGTAAAGTGTATGAAAACAACTTGAAATGCAAATGTATCAATCATAGGCGGCATGGGTACCATCTATCATTTCGCCAATACTAGGCTCTACAATCAAAATCGAAATGTCACGTATTGGAAATTGGATTTCCGTCATGAGTCGAGGCAAGGGATGTACTCCTCGCCGGCTTTGAGACACTCTAGCAAGTGCCTTAAGGTCACACACAATGATCCCTTGGATCCTCCAAGGCCGGTCCACACATAGCGGAATAATTATACCTGAACACACGTTCCCCGGTCCTATTGGACCTATCCATCGGCTCCGTAGAGACCGATATATCCGAGACGCCTCGCATTCCAACAACCACACAGGTAAAAATAATATAAATGTCAGGGCGTGTAAACGTTGACACCACCCATAGCTAGAAAGAAATGTCATGTTCTCCTTGGGTCCCTTATCCCGTTTTTAACTCATACCGAGGTGTGAGGCTCGCGAATAAACGCTATACACTAAGCTATGCCATTTAAGTCGTGCTTTGATCATCAACCACAAGACTCTGCTTTTCAATAGAAGCCTTGATCATTTGCCACTTAGGCATGCCACACAGGCAATTCACTCCATGCGACTGATGTCTATTGATACATAACCTCTGAGCTCGTACGTCTCAGAGAAGGGCGTTAAGCAAGAGAATAAATTCTCCGCCGCCAAACAGATATATACTTAATAGAAATCAATCAACATAGAATAAAGTCCAATGTCAAACACACAATCCATTTACAAGTTCATTATGGGTTTGAACGAAACCGGAGGCACCTTATTCCTCGTCCGATATGTCCAATAAAGAGAAAGGCCCTCGCATATTCGTCGATCTCCAAGTACGTCTGGACGATCACCACTTATTACCTCGTCTTGAGTGTATAGCCCAATCAAGACATCGGTAATCATCCAAACGATGTGAAGACATCATGTCTTCAACCACCGTCTTCATTGTCGACTTATCGTCGAATCAGTTATTTATAATGGGTATAAACCTGGCCTTTCCGAATAACTCGCGTATATATTATAATCAAGTGATATAAACACAACATACGCCTCAATCCAATCCAGAATATTCTTTATTCAAATATTCACATTCTTAGGGAAAGGTTCCCATTAATTTTATCAAAGTTAAATTCTTTAAAATTTATTATTTAATCTTCCTTTAGATATCATTCAAACCATATTATGGTTTTCCAAACTAGTCGGGATTAGCACACCTTACTGAAGTAATCATTTGTTTAATTTCCCAATCCCAGCCTATTCATCCCATAGAGCAAAACTGGTCATACCCCGTATCTAACACCATGGTGTTATCGGTAAATTTAATTACCATTTCCCGTTCAAATCTAATTAAAGATTCAACTATCGCTAGGAGCAAAACTGGCGATACTCCAATCTCGATCATTTCCCAAATTTGATAATTTAAATTATCAATTCACATTTCAATCTAATTAAAGATTCATTAAAACTCCACCTAGTTTTAATCTTCCCAAAAATCAATATTAATGATTATTCAAAGCTAAGAAATTAATCTTATCTTTAACTGGGTTAAAGAACCAATGTCATTTAAAACACGGTTCACGATAAACCCAAAATCACATTCCATTTTATTCCAATTACTAAATATAACTGGAAATTCTAATAATCTAAATTAAAAGGTTTATTCTTTTCACACGGGGTTTAAGAAAAGTGTTACTGAAGACACTATTCCATCAGTCTCTAACCGTAAATTAGTAAGAGAACAATTCCCTAAGTATTAATCCTGAAGGCCGAAACCAACATCAGATCAATACCCAGGAAACCATTCAATTTAGCTAATCTCCAATTAGTTTCTAATTTTCTTAACTCCATTGGGTTTAAGAACAGCATTTTTAAAGATACCATTCACCACAAACCCAAAATTCAAATCAATTCAATTCCAATTAAATATTAAATAATTGGTAAACTTCATTAAATCTTAATGAAAATATTTAATCTTTTCTCAACAAGGTTTAAGAACAGTGCTAGTGAAGACACCGTTCCATCAGTCTCTAACCGTAAATTAGTAAGAGAACAATTCCCTAAGTATAAATCCTGAAGGCCGAAACCAACATCCGATCAATACCCAGGAAACCATTCAACTTAGCTAATCTCCAGTTAGTTTCTAATTTTCTTAACTCCATTGGGTTTAAGAACAGTGTTAGTGAAGACGCCGTTCACGGCAAATCCCATTTGATATTAAATACAAGGCTTTGAATAGAAAATATATCGGCTTATATTGAATATCAAATTTTGAAATCAACAAATATCGTATTGGAATAACGGTATATATATCTTCTAAATTCCTCCACAATATCCGTATAATCACGGAATCCAATATCAAAATATTTCGGAGATAATTTCGATTCAAATCCATTCCAATTCATATATTGGAAATTCTGGTTATATTTAAAACCATTTCAAATCCAATTTATTTATTTACAAATATTGGATTATAATTCTAGTTCATAACTAGTTCATTTCGATAAAAATATATTTTTATCATTTCAAATATGGAATTTTTCAGCCCAATTCTTTCCAAATCAATTATTATGACTTTATACAAATTATTGATATTTTTAATAATTTATCAAGGCCCGTACAGTCGATTTCCATAAACGGTCATCGAATTGCACTTACATCGACCTTTTCCAAATTGGATTTGGAAATAATTCCGAATCTAATCGTTAGATTTCAATTTCTTATATTTGTCGGAAAGCTCTTTTCGATACGAACCCAATGGTTCTGGGTTTAGGAGAAACCGATGGTCGGATCTTCCGCAATTTCCATTCGAACTCAATTGTCGAAATTCGCGAACTTCCGCGGTGCGGTGCATTCTGTTCAGGCCATTAAATATATGTATAATATATATATTATGTATATTTCGTTGATTTCCGTTTAAAACGTATTTTATAAATCGTTTTAAATTCTTTATCAAAATGATTTCAACTTCATATTCAATTTTTCATCAAAATTGAATATTATATGTCATTAGAATATAAATGATAATAATTTCATAACATTAGATTTTGAAATCACTTCCTTTTCGATATTCATTATAAAAATGAATAAAATCGATATAAATATCATTCGCATCAAAATGGCGCATATCTAATCAACACGGCTATATATATTTAAATATATTCGTGTCCATCCCAAATCGGACATCAAAATCAGATTTTGATCTTTTACTGAATATTATTTTAAAATATTCATTATTTTAAAATATTCGTTATTTTAAAATATTCATTATTTCTGAATTTGAATCATACACGGTCAATTACCATATAATGTTATTTATATGGATTTCATACAACACATGTATAGAACAACAATGATAAACAATCAACCATCATGCAGAGTGCATTCTACACTGCATAAGCATTAAATACAAATATTTAATGCTTACAACAGTCTGTCAACCAATCGATTGACATACAACTAAACAATTGGGATTAGTGTACATCAAACATCATCCCAATACCCGTGTGGGGTTTCAATCAACAAACACTGAATATTATTTGTGCAGTTGGGCGACATGTAAAATTTATCGTCCCAATCAATATCCATCAAATGTGTGTACATAAACAAATCGTCCGATTTGTTTATGAATATTTATTTTATTTGTATACACGTTAAAAATTATATTTTTAACTACCAAATATTTTATTTAACACATGAATATTTTATTTATTTAATTTCACATCACAAACACTTTTCACAACACAATCAAACATACAAGTCGTCCATGGTCTGTGGACGACGGGGAACAGTTCATATATGTAGTTATGAAATAAATAACCGTATAAAAGTAATTTTGGTGAGAAGTTCTCACCTTGGGTATCCACTCCGTTATTTTTATTTCTGAATTTCAGAACAGTGCCGACTTGCCTGAAATTCCAACGCACTCACATAAAAATCATATTTTTATGTTGTTACTATATATGTAAAAATCACATTTTTATTTCGCTTTCATATATATAAAAATCTATACTTTATATTGATAAAAATCTAATCTATGTACGAATAAAAATCATACCTTTTACATTTTAAAAATCAAATCTTTTCTATTTATAAAAATCTATCTTTTTATAAACAAAAATGTAATCTTCTTGATAAACAAAAATATAATCTTTTTGTCTACAAAAGCTATAGCTTTCTGTATTAAAAATCATTCCTTCTTACTTTTAAAAATCATTCCTTTAAACAAATAAAAATCGTATTTCTAAACAAATAAAAAATTTATTTTTGAAATAAGAATTAAATAAAATAAAATAAAAACTTACGGCATTATTCCTTCAGCGGAGGGGGGGACTGGTGCTCACGCCATCGTAGCTGGCCGGAGTACGATCATCGGTGGAGCGACTTCAGGCGATTCCGACGCGGAGAGATGTGGGGTCTCACGATGGTCTAACATCGCAAGGAGGAGGGGAGCTTCACGAGGGAAGGGGAAGGTCGACGTCGTAAGGAGAGGCCGGAGGGCGGCAGCAGCCGTTAGCGAGGGGGGCGTTGATTGATGGCGGCGCAAGAGGGTCTAAGGAGAAAGCGACGGGGTTTTCTGAAAAGGAGGAAAAGTGTTTGATTAAATAAAATGAAATAGAGGGGGTGGGGGGTTAAGTGGAAAAGGTTTTATATTTTTTATTATTTTAATTTATTTTGTTCAAATCGGTTGACTTTTTATTCGAACTCCAAACGAGACCCAATGACTGTCGCCCATTGCACACTACCCCCATTCCGAACGCAATGGGATATGTCCCGCAAGCTGATTCGACTATTTCGATCTGTTTTCGGTTAAATTAAAATATATATCAATATACATTCAATTTAACGTACATTTTAATTTATCGGGGCCACATACGGACCCTAAAAATTCCAAAAAAATATATTTCTAGCTTCGTATTGACGATACGGTCCTAATAAAATTAATTTCGTCAAATTTGAAGACCGTTTGAAAAATGGCCATTTTCTGGTTGATCCAAATTGACTGAAACAGTTCAAACATGTTTTCTTTTGTCATGCTCACATATTGATTCCAAAAATTATGAGTTTTGGAATCTAGCAATAACTTGACATCCCGGATCCAACAAAAGTGGTTTCGTCAAAAACGGTGGTCGCTTGCAAAATGGCAATTTTTAAGGGCTATATTTCCATAGCAACTATTCTGAATTTTCAACTGGGCATAACTTTTTATTCCCGCTATGAAATTTGGATTTTTCAGATTCTTTGGAAAGATATTTTCGACCAGATTCAAATATTTTTGGTTTCACTAAAATCCGGTTTATTTTGAATCCTGTACATTCATTTGAAATTTGAAATCGAATTTTCAAACTACCACCCCATTTTAAATTCCTTTTATAATTAAAATAAATATTTATATTCTAACTTCTACTCAAATAAATATATACGTTCTAATTCTATTCAAAATAAATTTCTAGTCGTTATTATTGAAAATAAATCGTTTTAAATATTGAAATTCAATAAAATTTCCAAAATAATTTTTTTTAATTGGTTCTGATTTTCCGGGTTGTTACAATCTCCCCCACTTAAAATCTTTTCGTCCTCGAAAAGGAATAGAGCTGAAAGTTGTTTAACTAATCAACTCAACTTTCATTCTGGCATTCATTCTTCAACATTTCAGTTTCTAAGAATTTTCAAATTTCTCAAAAATTTGGCTAACACCCTAAATTTTTGAAAAATTTGGCTAACACCCTAAATTTTTGAAAAATTTCACCATAATCTCCTTTGTACGGGGAGCACAAATCCCCAAACCGCCTCACAGGCCCTCTCATCTTAAAAAGAAAGAGAAAAAGCCAAGCGGCTCATAAAATTATCCAAACACAATAAATTAGTAAACATGTACCTATTTGTCGGGTATACAGTTTTATTCCTCTTCTCTAGCCTCCTTGCTATGACCTGTCCAATATATATGCATGTACATGTATGCAATTTCAAACAATTTTCAATATGGTTCAATATTTGATTCAATTTGGCTTAATCAAATTAGTAATCAAACAATACAACCAGCAATCAATTAGTTGGTTGACGTTTCAAATTCATACTTTTGATATATATACACAAAATCATGTTTTTGATGCAATTCACAACAATAGCCCTATCTAGTTTTTGTTCTCACACCAGTCAATTGGAATCACATAGATATCCCACTTTCAAAACTCGAACACAAATACTGATGATGTCGCGACATCATCAGAATCATCTCCGGGCGACTAGAGTGTGATTCTATATCTATCCAGTATATTAAAACTTCGAATACACGTTTGCAAGGCGTACATGCAAAATCTTTATATATTGGATTGTTCAAATTCAATACAAATAAATATTCAAATACGTTGAATAAGGTTTAAATTTTCAAAACAATATTTGTTTTCATTTTTATTTTAAAAATAATACTCTTCACACTTGTTCTAGGATACTACTGATCCCATCTCTATTGAGTCATTCTCATTGGATATTACTATTCCAATCTCTGATGAATTCTTTTATTTGGTTCTAATATGTCTTGTTCTCGAGCTCTGTAAATCAAAGCTCTGATACCAAACTATAATGACCCAAACTTCCCAGTAAAGGAAAGCCCGGATTGAGTTGAGAACACGACAAATCGAAACACAAATAGAAGAACATTTCATTTCTTATTACAACAATTTACATCAAGGTATAAAAATATACAGAGTATGAACAAATAATATACATTTGATAAACAACAGAGATTAACAAATTACCATAAAGCGGAAAATAATACAAAAACAAAACTGAAAGAGATAAACGGATATAGAGCTTTCCGAGAATATCGTTCTAACTGTAAACCAGGATCATGTGAATATAAATCTGCAAAACCAAAACTACTAGCTGCCCGTGTGAAAAATAGGGGCACCCAGAGTTTAGGTTAAAACAATAAACTCCAGGTCAGTCATGTGACTGTTGTGAGAACTAAAACAGTTATTAAATCTTTACTTTAAAAATAAAGTAAATCAAGGCACCACGCCGTATAACACGGAACGGGGTTCCTCCCAAGAACACTAGTGCAAAGAATAAACAGCGCAATGCTTTTTGGAAAAATGAAGCTATTATAAGACCTAGGTCCCATCACACAATGCAACGCAGACCGGAGGATAGGGTTTTCCCTTATAATAGCCAAACATGCTTGGCACGTTTAAAACAAATCATTTTGATACTATTATAGTGTAAAGTGTATGAAAACAACTTCAAATGTAAATGTAATCATAGGCGGCATGGGTACCATCTATCATATCGCCAATACTAGGCTCTACAATCAAAACCGAAATGTCACGTATTGGAAATTGGATTTCCGTCATGAGTTGAGGCAAGGGATGTACTCCTCGCCGGCTTCGAGACACTCTAGCAAGTGTGTCAGGGTCACACACAGCGATCCCTTAGACCCTCCAAGTCTGGTCCACACATAGCGGATTAACTATACCTAAACACACGTTCCCCGTCCTATAGGACCTATCCAACGGCTCCGTAGAGACCGTTATATCCAAGGCACCTCGCATTCCAACAACCACACAGGTAAAAATAATATAAATGTCAGGACTTGTAAATGCTGACACCATCCATAGCTAGAAAGAAACGCCATGTTCTCCTTGGGTCCCTTATCCTGATTTTGACTCATACCGAGTTGTGAGGCTCGCGAATTTACACTATACACAAAGCTATGCTATTTAAGGCCATGCTTTGATCATCAACCACAAGACTCTGCTTTTCAACAGAAGCCTTGATCATTTTCCACTTAGGCATGCCACACAGGTAATTCACTCCATGCGACTGATGTCTATAGATATATAACCTCTGAGCTCGTATGTCTCAGAGAAGGGCGTTAAGCAAGAGAAAAAATTCTCCGCTGCCGAACGGATATATATTTAATAGAAATCAATCAACACAGAATAAAGTCCAACGTCAGACACAAAGTCCATTTACAATTTCATTCTGGGTTTGAACGAAACCGAAGGTACCTTATTCCTCGTCCCATATGTCCAATGCAGGAGATAGGCCCTCGCATATCCGTCGATCTCCAAGTACGTCTGGACGATCACCACTTATTGCCTTATCTTGGGTGTATAGCCCAATCAAGACATCAGTAATCATCCAAACGATGTGAAGACCTCCGTCCTTCAACCACCGTCTTCATCGTCGACTTATCGTCGAATCAGTTATCCAGAATGGGTATAAACAGGGCCTTTCTGAATAACTCGCGTATATATTATAATCAAGTGATATAAACACAACATACGCCTCATTCCAATCCAAAATATTCTTTATTCAAATATTCACATTCTTAGGGAAAGGTTCCCACTAATTTTATCAAAGATAAATTCTTTAAAATTTATTCTTTAATCTTCCTTTGGATGTCATTCAAACCATATTAAGGTTCCCAAACCAATCGGGATTGACGCACCTTACCGAAGTAATCATTTGTTTAATTTCCCAGTCCCAACTTACTCACCCCATGGAGCAAAACTGGTCATACCCCATATCTAACACCGCGGTGTTATCGGTAAATTTAATTACCATTTCCTGTTCAAATCTATTTAAAGATTTAACTATCGTTAGGAGCAAAACTGGCGATACTCCACACTCGACCATTTCCCAAATTTGATAATTTAAACTATCAATTCACATTTCAATCTAATTAAAGATTCATTAAAACTCCACTTAGTTTTAATCTTCACAAAAATCAATATTAATGATTATTCAAAGATAAGAAATTAATCTTATCTTAAACTGGGTTAAAGAACCAATGTGATTTAAAACACGGTTCACGATAAACCCAAAATCATATTCCATTTTATTCTAATTACTAAATATAACTAGAAATTCTAATAGTCTTAATTAAAAGATTTATTCTTTTCACACGGGGTTTAAGAACAGTGTTACTGAAGACACCATTCCATCAGTCTCTAACCGTAAATTAGTAAGAGAACAATTCCCTAAGTATTAATCCCGAAGGCCGAAACCAACATCAGATCAATACACAGGAAACCATTCAATTTAGCTAATCTCCAGTTAGTTTCTAATTTTCTTAACTCTATTGGGTTTAAGAATAGCATTTTTAAAGATACCATTCACGACAAACCCAAAATTCAATTCAATTCAATTCCAATTGAATATAAATTAATTGGTAAACTTCATAAATCTTAATAAAATGATTTAATCTTTTCTCAACTGGGTTTAAGAACAGTGTTAGTGAAGACACAGTTCCATCAGTCTCTAACCATAAATTAAGAAGAGAACAATTCCCTAAGTACTAATTCCGAAAGCCGAAACCAACATCAGATCAATACCCAGGAAACCATTCAATTTAGCTAATCTCTAGTTAGTTTCTAATTTTCTTTACTCCATTGGGTTTAACAACAGTGTTAGTGAAGACACCGTTCATGACCAACCCAAAATCCGATTTGATATTAAATACAAGGCCCTGAATAGAAAATATATCGGCTTATATTTAATATCAAATTCTGAAATCAAAAAATATCGTATTGGAATAATGATACATATATCTTCCAAATTCCTCCACAATATCCGTATAATCACGGAATCCAATATCGAAATATTCCGGATATAATTTTGATTCAAATACATTCCAATTCATATATTGGAAATTCTAGTTATTTTTAAAACCATTTCAAATCCAATTTATTTATTTAAAAATACTGGATTATAATTCTAATTCATAACTAGTTCATTTCGATAAAAATATATTTTTATCTTCTAGAATATGGAATTTTTCAGACCAATTCTTTTTCAAATCATTTATTATGATTTTACACAAATTATTGATATTTTTAAAATTTTTACCAAGACCCGTATAGTCGATTTCCATAAACGCTCATCGAACTGCACTTACAGCGACCTTTTCCAAATTTGATTTAGACATAATTCCATATCCAACCGTTAGATTTCAAAGCTCTTTTCGATACAAACCCAATGGTTCTGGTTTTAGGAGTATCCGACGGTCGGATCTCCCGTAATATCCATTCGAAGTCAATGGTCGAAATTCGCGAACTACCGCGACGCGGCGCGTTCTATTCAGGCCATTAAATATATATATATAATATATGTATTATGTATATTTCGTCGATTTCCATTTAAAACGTATTTTATAAATCGTTTTAAATTCGTTTTCAAAACAATTTCAACTTCATATTCATTTTTTCATCAAAATTGAATATTCCATATCATTAATATATAAATGATAATATTTTCATAACATTAGATTTTGAAATCACTTCCTTTTCGATATTCAGTATAAAAATGAATAAAATCAATATAAATATCGTTCGCGTCAAAATGGTGCATATCTAATCAACACGGCTATATATATTTAAATTCATATATGGGATATGTTCTGCAAGCTGATTCGACTATTTCGATCAGTTTTCGGTTAATTTAAAATATATATCAATATATATTCAATTTAACATACATTTTAATTTACCGGGGCCACATACGGGCCCTAAAAGTTCCAGAAATTTTTTTTCTAGCTTCGTATTATGATACGGTCCTAACAAAACTAATTTAGTCAAATTTGAAGACTGTTTGAAAAATGTCCATTTTCTAGTCGATCCAAATTGATTGAAACTGTTCAACCACGTTTTCTTTTGCCACGCTTACAAATTGATTCCAAAAATTGTGAGTTTTGGAATCTAGCAATAACGACATCCCGGATCTAACAAAAGTGGTTTCGTCGAAAACGGAGTTCGTTTGCAAAGTGGCTATTTTTAAGGTATATATTTCCATAGTGACTATTCTGAATTTTCAACTGGGCATAACTTTTTGTTCCTGCTATGAAATTTGGATTTTTCAGATTCGATGGAAAGATATTTTTGAACAGATTCAAATATTTTTGGTTTCAATAAAATCCTGTTTATTTTGAATCTTGTACATTCATTTAAAATTTGAAATCGAATTTTCAAACTGCCACGCCATTTTAAATTCCTTTTATAATTAAAATAAATATTTATATTCTAATTTCGATTCAAATAAATATATACGTTCTAATTCTATTCAAAATAAATTTCTAGTCATTATTATTTAAAATAAATCATTTTAAACATTCAAAATTCATTAAAATTGCAAAAATAAAATTTTAAATTGGTTCTTATTTTCCAGATTGTTACAATGTTCGACTCAACGCCTCCTTGAAGCCAAAGATGAGGGTGTCGCCAAGGAGTAAAGGAAGTGGGCCAAGAAGGAATCGCGCCAGCGAGGACCTCATCGCTCTCCTAAATATCGCCAAACCAAGACCTTGAAACTCAAAGAATCACGAATCAGAGTCTCGAACCCCTTAGCCCACGTTTGTGTAATCCTCTTACCCCTTGGGGTACGAGTTTCGTACACCTAAGGGGTACAAATTTCATACCCAACAGGGTACAAAATTCGTACCCCAACGAGTATGAATTTCGAATCCCACAGGGTACGAATTTTTTACCCCAAGGGTACAAAATTCATACCCCAGGAAGGGTACGAAAATTATGCATGCGCGTGTTATGGGATACCAAATTTCAGAGGCCAGCCGCAGGGGTTACGAAATTCCTGGTGTGGTCCCCTATTTCTACCTACTCCTACCTACTCCTACCTAACCCCTCCACTATAAATACCCCTTGGCCTCGCACTTCAAAGGGGTTGGAACTCTATCACTTGGAATCTCTAGAGAGCTCTAAGAGCTTCTTTAATGGCATCTCCACTTTGAGAAAGAAGAGAGCTGAATTGTCTTTTTCCCGATACTTTGCACATAATCATGATGACTTCATATAACTTGGAAATGAATGTAATGAGATGTCATGAGATAGTCTCGACTTTGTAATCCTTGGTTATAAATAATATTCCAACTACTCTTCAAAGTGGACTAGGTCTCTCAACCGAGGTCGAACCACTATAAATCCCTCATGTTATTTATTGCTTTCTTCTCACTAACTTTCCTTGGGTGTTTACTACATTTTATTGCCGTCAACATAACTATCAATGATTCTTTGGCACTCCCAAGCACATCAGCTATTGAAAACTCCATCTTAAGTTTTGAGTCTCACTCAAACCAGTCTATTATCACAGTCTCGTTTCATCATGGGCTTCCTATCACACTCCTTCGACCACTCCCATCTGAGTTCATAATTGAAGAGTCACAACTTAAATAGGCTATATCATCTTCTTGTATAAGAAATCAATGAAACACAAGTTTCCATGAGCTCATGACCAAGTCCTCTACCATCACCATGGATTGCACCTGCACATGGCATATCTTGATGGATCGACAATGATCCATCCCCTAAGGATCAACACTGATCCACTTACTTAGCCAATATTTTTGGTTAAGCCTCCAATGAATTATTTCTCTTCTTTTCTAATTCACTAGATCATTCCATCCATAACTGGACCATCCCTTATTTTCTTCTTGACTTATCCAAACTTCACCAAATTTTCATAGCAACATTCAAAGGGTTCCAAAATTAGCTCTAATAAGTCGCATCCCCGTTTAACTCTTCTTCATAGACTTGTGCCGACACATACTTAATGGATCAATACCGATCATGTAATTATGCAATTTTGAGGTGAATTTTTTTGCATGCCTTCTTGACATCCTTCAAAGCATATCCTCTAATATCATGCAAATACTATGAACTTTGACCTTGATATACTACAATCTCCAACGTATGTCCTAATATATGCATACACTAACAACCAAACCAACCGTAGAAAGCAATTCAAATGACAATTTCAATCATATGTAAACATATAATTTCATATAAACATGAATCAATCAAATACAACCATAGATCTAGCATTAAACCTAGTGAATTGCTCGCTAATTATATTTGGTCTAGCATATTAATCAATATATGTCATAATTAGTTTATCCTAGAGGTTACTATGTATGAGATTAACACATATGATCAGATTTTAGAGTTATATTAAAAAAAATTAAGTGAGTAGAGTGCTTAATTATAACATATAAGCTGATATAGACAATTGAGATAGCATAACCACCCATCTAGTCTTACAATTATGTAAAACTGAATGGAGATCTACCTTGGACAAAAAGGAAAAATGCATAATTCAATCTTTAAATAATGATATCTAATTCTCCAATGTATATCTACCCTCAGGATGATGATTAGAGATGATTTGATGTAAAATTGTACATTGATTTGAGAGAATTAGGATGAACTAAAGTAGATTATAGCCTAAACCTAATTTGAAATGAGAGGGAAAGCTTCAAATGTCTCCCTTCAGCCTCTATTTATAGTCAGGGATGATTAAACTAATGGGCTTGCTAGTCCTGGCCCATTAGCATTATCTAATATTATCCAGTAATATTAAATATTTAAAACTGCAATTTCCCTTGAATATCCTGATCTATTTTCTTAATATGACCACTTTATGAAATGACCAACCACCGTTCCGAAGCAATGATACTAATTAAAGAATCTAGTTCGTACCTTATCAAAAGTTATGTAACGACCCGGATTTCGCCCGACCCCAATCGATCGCAAGATCGATCAAAACCGTTCAAAACCCGCGTATGTTAACTTTGGGCATACAACACATCAGAACAACAACACAGACTTTTATAACATCAATAATAAATGTTACATCAGAGTACAGAATATATCAGAGTACATCAATAAATAATACAGCAGAAGATACATTTACATTAAATTAAATACATTGCAGAGGAACTAATCTCAGCGGAAGGCCATCAATATTCTGAACCCAGTTTCAGGCTTCAATCCAGGATCTTGCTTAACTATATCTGTAAAAAGCTACTTGACTTCCCGTGTGGAATAAGGGCACCCGAGTTTGCAAAGTGAAACAAACTACAGGTCGGTCGTGGGACTGGTGTGAGAATTCTTACCTAAACCTATCTAATAAGTAGGCTAATCTCAGGACCACGCCTCTAATGCGGAACGGGTTTACTTCATTGGATTGCCAGTGCATAAATAAAATAAATCGTCAAATAACGCAATGCTTTTTAGAAAAATGAAACCATTATAAGACCCAGGTCCCATCACACAATGCAACGCACACCAGAGGATAGGGTTTTACCTTATAATGGTCAAAAGACGTTTGATACGTAAAAACAATATTATTATTAGTGTGTATATATATATTTAAAACATTTCAATATAAATGTATTAATCTTAGACGGCATAGGTACCATATACTATGTCGCCATATATAAGTTTACAATCAAAACCGTGATGTCGTATTGGAAATTGGTTTTCTGTCATGAAATCGAGGCTAGGGATCGTCCTCTTCCATTCGAGACACTCTAGCAAATGCCTCAGGATCCCCCGCAGTGAACCCTTGGATCTTCAGGGTCAGTCCCCACCTAAAGGTAGTGGATTAATTATGCCTTAACACACGTTTCCCGGTTCCTTTGAACCTATAGTATGACCACTTCCGGCCTATAAAAACCCGAGGTACCTCAATCCAAAATCCACATAAGTAAAATGTCAGGGCTGGTAGGTCACTGACACCAATCTAGCTAGAAAGAAACGTGTGCCCTCCCTGCAGTCCTAATCCCGTTTTTGACTAATACCGGGGTGTGAGGCTCGCGAAGTCACGTTATACACAAAGCTATGCCTAAGGAGGCTATGCTTTGATCATCAACCACAAGGCCTGCTTTTCAACAAAGCCTTGATCATTTGCATCTTAGCATGTCACATTGTCAGATCCTACCATATTATTGATCATCTACCAATATATATATCACCTCTAAGCTCATACGTCTTAGAGAAGGGTGATAAGTAAAGAATAAATTCTTCACCACCAACGGAAATATATAATCAGTAGCGTTCAACAAATACAGTAGAAAGGGATACAATGTCAGACACGCAATCCATTTACAAGTCCGCTCTAGGTCTGAGCGAAACAACGTGTCCGTCGATCTCCAAATGCGTTTGGACGATCATTACTAAATACCTTGCCTTGGAAGGCCAATCCCAATTCAAGATACCAGTCATCATTATCCCAACGATGTGAAAACCTTCGGTCTTCAATCACCGTCTTCATCTTCGACTCTTGATCGTCGTGATGATTATTCAGAATGGGTTAAACCCGGTCTTTCTGAATAACTCACGTGTTTTAAAAACATGTGTTAATAAAAATTCAACCAACGTCTCATTCCAATTCTGAATATTCTTTAAATAAAATGCTCAAATTCTTAGGGAAAGTTTCCCATTAATTTTATCAAAGATAAATCCTTTTGATTTAATCTTCAATCTTTATTTATCCATATTAAACCAAATTATGGTTTATCCAGTCTAATCGGAATTTACGCCTCATCGAAATAATTATAAATTGATTAATCCCCATCCCTATCTTTTATCCCAAATTGTTCAGGCAAACTTAATTTCCATTACCCATTTAAATCTAATTAAAGATTTAATTAACGCATGGAGTTAAACTGGTGGAACTCCATTTTCGATCCTTAGTTCAATAATTTTATTTACTTAATTCCTCTCCAATCTAATTAAAGTTTTAATTAAAACCTTATTTCGTTTTAACCTTCCAAAGTCATTATTAAATAATTAATCAAAAATTAGGAAATTAATCCCCTCATTAATTCGGGTTAAAGAATAAATGTTATTTAAAACATAATTCACGATAAACCCAAATTCAAGTTTCATTGTAAATCTGTGGTTATAATAAAACCATTTTTAATTCCTTTTAATTATTTTAGAATAAATAAACCATTTATTCTGATCAAAATATCATTTCTCATATTAAAATATTATTTTCAAAATATTAATTTTGAAATTAACTCTTTTAATATTCATTATAAAATGGATAATATAAGTTAATAAACTTTTTCAGGTTAAAATGATGTTTCTATTTAAAATGGATTAAATAATCCAATTCGTCATATTATCCATTTATGTTTTATAATGGGCCAGACTTCTCACTTAGGCCTACAACTTGTGGATGCTGGACATGCCGGTTGGGTCCGGGCAGACTTATTCCACAGTTGGGCTTAACCTCGAGTCAAAACCCAATTTGTATTCGTGTACTTGGACCTCTCACATTAGGCCCAACATTTATGGCTGCTGGATATGCCGGTTGGTTCCGGGCAGACTTCTGCCATAAACGTGACCTAACCTCGTGTCCAAGAACAATTATAATTATAATTATAATTATTTTCTAAAAATATTATTTTAAAATATTTCATATTTTAAAAAAAAATCTAACTTCTAAAATATCATATGTTCCAAAGTATAACTTTACATTGAAATATTCTTTATATTGCCTTTCCAATTTTTCAATAAATATCGACCTTTCCATATTATTATAATATTATAATAATAATTACTTCAAAAATGGTTTTTAATTACGATATCAAAACCTACCATTCCAACATTAAACGTAATCTTTTCCAATCAATCCATTTATGTTAAATTTTGAAATCACATCTTTTAAATTTAGTGTTAACATAAAAACGAAAGCTTTTCAATTCAAATCTTCTTGTTATATTTGGAATGTAATTTTACTAATTTAATATTTCATTAAAACTTTTTAAATAATAGAAATTTAGTTTCCTTAATTCAAGCGCCAATTAATTCCATTAATTGAATAATAAATGAAATTTATTTCTTTCATTCAAAATTGGAATGAGACCCACACCATTTCCATATAATTCAATTATACGGATTTCATTTATTTATCTCATAACAATTATCAAACATCCATTAACAGCCAAAGTGCATTTCTAATTAACCACAAGGGTGACGTGTATTCAAATGTCAACCCCTGACCCGTGTGGGGTTTCAACCAACACAAGTTCGAATAAAATAAACTGTGCTTCTGTACGATGTGTGAAAATTGATCGTCCAATCACATAAACAAGTCAGGTCACTTGTAAATGGCAGTGTGTACATGTGCTTAAATAGAAACATACATAACATACACAATTTGGCATGTTCACATATTTCAAGTTTCAACTATTCGATGTCAAGTTTTCATGTTGAAGCAAATGATAATAACATGACACTTATGTTGCAACACATTTCTTTTAACTAATTTAAAATAAAAATAAAATCTTTTATTTCAAAAACAAAAATCAAAACTTTAATTATTCAAAAATAAAGATCAAAACTTATTTTAATCATTTCAAAATAAAGAACAAAACTTTATTTATTTTAATTGTTTCAAAATAAAGATGTAATCTTTATTAGTTTTAATCGTTTCAAAATAAAGATGTAATCTTTATAATCAAAACAAAGATTTAGCTTCATATAGACAAAAACAAAGTTTTAATCTTTATAGACAAAAACAAAGATTTAGCCTTTTATAATCAAAAACAAAGTTGTAATTTTTGTAACCGAAATCAAAGTTGTAATCTTTGCAAACGAAATCAAAGTTGTAATCTTTGTTAACAAAACCAAAGGTGTAATCTTTGTTAACAAAACCAAAGGTGTAATTTTTGTTAACAAAACCAAAGGTGTAATCTTTGTTAACAAAACCAAAGGTTCAATTTTTATAAATAAAAATAAAGTTTTAATCTTTATAAATAAAAATAAAGTTTCAAGCTTTATAAACAAAAACAAAGATTTAATCCTTTATAAACAAAAACAAAGATTGGTTCTTTATAAACAAAATCAAAGATTTGTTCTTTTGTAACCAAAACAAAATTTCATCCTTTATAATTAAAAACAAAGAATTGGTCTTTATGCATAAACAAAAAAAAGGTTTCATCTTTATAAATAAACAAAAAGATTTCATGTTTTATAAATAAAACAAAGATTCATTTTATACAAACAAAAACAAAGATTCATTTTAATAAATAAAAAATAAAGATCGAATCTTTATTAATGTTATTCATTTCAAAATAAAAATCAAAACTTTGATTTGTAAATCATGATAAAAGATTAAACTTTATTTATAAATCAAAACAAAAGATTAAACTTTTTATTATAATCTTTCTACTTGACATCGAATAACAATTCCCATAATCAATTCCAACACCAGTCATACAACACGTCAATAACAATACAGGCCACAAACATCAATTTCCACCATACAACAATTCAATCCATACAACATTCATTTTATATAATGATAATATAATTAAATTAAATTAAAAAAAAATAGAATCTCACAGTCGTTCGCGATTTGTCAAATTTTCAAGTTGTTCTGAATTGCCCAGTTTCAGTCCAGAGTCGTAGATCTCCTTCGTACGATCACAACGCTTCTCTCTTCTTCTTCTGTCGTGGTTTCCTGGAACCCAAAAACCGTGCTCTTTGCTCCCAAAACACACCTCCACCGAAGGCCTTAACTGCCGATCGACATAGCCTACGTCGAAGCCCCGAGCTTCATCTCCTACCACCATGAATCGTTCGCAATTCGAAGTCCCCTTCGCTGTTGAAACCCGCCTCGAACAAGTTGGGTTTGTAGCCCAAATTTTGAGCAAATCCTTTCACCAAACTTGATCTTGTCCGTATGATTATAAAGATCTCGATTAGCTTTTGCTTTTTCGATCATTAAGTTTTGATTATTCATGATTGGATTGAAAGAATTTGGAGGAGAAAGATTTGAAGAGTTTAGGCCATGAAAACTGTAGATGACGGCGGCTTTAGAAATGTGATTAGGGTTTGGAATGAGATATTTATAATATTAAATTCTCTTAATTATTCATTTTAGCCCATTTATCCATATTTTTATGTTATAAAGAAAATTGGCGGAGGTGGCATATTTCCTATTTCTAATTACTTAAATCATCTTTGATTACATGCTATAATGACACATTTATCAACAATAACTAACGAGCATCTATTATGGCATTTACTAATTAGTCACTGAATTGCAATTAGTAATTAATTTATTTACATTCATTCACCTAAATCCAATTGTCCTTATTCATTAAAAATTTCAAATTCAAATCTACCTTTTAATTACACACATTATTTGCATTAAAAATGCAACTTTTCATGTAAACATATTTTTGTTAAACTATGCATCTTTTTAATCCTTCTATCTTACATAAAAATAATGTAATCTTTTAAATCTCTCTTTTATTATATGAACATGTAATATTTTGTTAAACAATTTTTCTATTCATACTGTGATCATTTTATATGTACAATAAAAATATATTTTTATTGTTAAACAATTTTTCTATACCAAATAATGATCATTAATTTACGATAAAAATGTGAATCTTTTATGTTGACATGTATTTTTCTATTCACATTTATGTATTCTTAATTACACAATTTATGTAATCTTTTATGTTTGATTTTGGAAGAATAAATAATAATAATGGAAAAAGGAAAATAAGGGGATGAAAATATAAAAAACGAGAACATGCAAATGAAATAAGATGCATGAATGTAGAAAAGAGGAAAAAGAAATGTGAGCTTGCATGATTTATTTGAAAATTAATGTCAACATTAATTTTTGTTTAACTGCTAGTTAAAACGTGCGTTGTATACCGTTGACACGCTATCCCTTTATAATTTCTCTTATACAATTCAAACTGGAAACATTCTTTTATTATCAATATATTATTAATAAATCATCTTATCAACATATTATTAATAAATCAACATATTATTTATTTAAAAACTTTTCTCTTTTAATAATGTTTTTTTTAAATTTTGGCGTATTTTCTAATAAAATTTCCTGAAATAAAAATTTTAAATTGGCCCCAAAGTTCCGGGTTATTACAATCTCTCCCACTTAAAATCTTTTCGTCCTCAAAAAGGAACGAAGCTAAAGGTTATCTAGTTAACCAAATCAACTTTCATTCTATTATAGGTTTCAATAACTTTATTAGTTAATTAACTTTTAAAATATATATAACCTTTAAATATCAAAATCATATTTTCTAATATTGGATTATATATATAATTGCAAATACGTTAATTATAGACTTATCACTCTGAACTCATTCGAGGGCATTGCTAACCCTATCTCTAATGAGTTTTTCTCATTCTAGGATACTGCTGATCCTATCTCTAATGAGTATTCTTATTGGGTATTGCTAATTCAAACTCTGATGAGTCTTTTTGTAACGACCCGTGTTTTTGGCACTCGAATATGTAATTTAATTTATTTAATTTAAATATTATATTTGGAATATCGATGGAATTAATATCTAATTCGCTATTTAAACAAAGTTCGACGTTATATATTTATATAATTACAAATAGAGCTTGAAATATAGCGTTGCAGTTTGAAAATTCGAGTTTGAACTTCAACTGGACATACAAAGTCCGATATAAGTCGGATTTCTGTGAAACAAGAAATGTTGGGAGCGTGTTGACGATAGCTTTCATATGAAAGAGAAAAATCCAGATTCCGTGTTATTGGTTGCGAGTTATGGCTAAATCAAATTTTGGAAAAAACGCTGTGGAAATCGTTATCGGCCGTTAAAATAGCCGTTTTGCAAACGGACTCTGTTTTCGATGAACTTAGTTTCATTGGGACTGTATCGCTAAATTATTGTCAGAAAGTCAAACGGTGTGGCAAACAGATGTCGTATGTGACCACAACAACCGTAAACGCCCTTCAAATTCTGTAGCGCGCATTCAAATGAATATAAGGAGTATTTGGGCGAAACATGAGCAGACGATCGAATTAGGCCACGAAACCAGTTCCGTTGAGTTCGTATCGTTGATTAGAGTCAGGATAGGTATATAGTTTGTTATTTTTAGAGATCGAGAAATTTAGCGTTAAAAAGGGTAGGGCGGTTCGGGGTAAAAACAGCCTATCGGGCAAACAGTCTCAGAATGCAACGAAACTAGTGTCGTTGGGTTCATATCGGAAAGTTATTGTAAGATTTGAAGGTTTCAAGTCGATTTGACTTATCTGGTGATCGTGGTAAATTAAAAAGCGTGTTTATTTCTGGTTTTATAAAGGAATTTTTTTCAAACGAAATCGGAATTCGACGAAACTTGTCCCATTGGGTCCAGAATACCTTTTTACACCAAGAATAGTTTTTATCAGTAAACAGAAATCGATTGTGGTCAGTTTTACGCGTTAATTCACGATGTTTCAATTTATAATATAACATAATATAATATTTCATACCCTATATTTAATCCCATCAGTGCAGACATAACACTACAGATTTTGCACATGCTTAGACTATCAACCAGCCAGTGAAATGAAAGAACATGGCAGGCAGACCAATATGAACGCATAGCCATCTATATTTTTGTTAGTACAGACAAGATACATAAAGCTTATACACAACCGCACTCTACTGTCTAACCTATACAATATATTTTCCTGTCAATTTCAGTGCCGTAGACAAACGTGGAAACAGTGTCTAAACGTACTCCCTAACGCTATAACCTCCGTAGCATTTCATCTCGAATCAGGAGAGGCACATGCAAAATTCTGTAAAGCAGTTGTCTTCACCCATGTGCCTGAGAATTTCTTCCTGCATGCCTTCCCTTTCTTTTCTGTTGATATAACAACTCGATTCAGGCCCATTTGAAACCCTACTCCTTCGACTTCAAGTTTTCCAGTCTCCTATGCTTTCAAATCACCACGTCTACCATCTGCAAAACCACCCTATTGCTCAACTGTATCCACATGCTATCGCCTGCCACGTGAATTGACCTTGTCCCTATCCAACCATTACTTCAGCCTCAAGGTTCCCCACCTATATATATGGGTACTTGACTTTAGAAAGGAAAGCATAAGCCATAAAAATGGCATCACAAATCTAAAGAAAAACAGAAAGAAACAAATATAAACTGCGAGGCATCTGGGTGCGATTACAGAAGGTGCTGGGTGGTTCAAGAAGAGGGCAGCGAACTGTTTGTGTGGGGTTCAATTGAAGAAAGATGGGTTCGAATATATGTGTAGCAATGGGAAGTGGTGCGGTTTGAGGGAAATTTGCTGGTGATTTACTTAATCGATCTACACTGGGCTCCGGTTGGTGGCTGAGGGCGTCAAGCCGCAGGTGGGGGTGGTCTCGGGTCAGACTCCGGTGGTATGAGGAGTGGTGGAGGCGGATCTTTCTAATGGCGAGCGTGTTTTGTCTGGTGCCGGTTTAAAATGGAAACAAGAACGGTGAAACAGGAGGTAGTACAGTGTTAAAAATGAAAGGGGATCGGACCGTTTTCAATGCTTTTCCAGGAGATTGTTGGGCCTCACTAATACTGATTTTGGTATGAACAAGGGTTAATTCGAACACTGATTAGGGAAGTTAACAGTAAAATATGTTAATTAAATTTGTGAATCCATGCAGGTATGGTATTACTGTTAGGAGCTGTCCAACAAACATGACAAGGAAGACAGTAAAAACGGTTCGACCGGTGAATTTAGCTTAACCCGTAATTAAAAGTTAGTATATTTAATTGAGAAAAATAATTAGCATACCAATTAGTTGGTTAGGGTTAATTAGAAAATAATTAGTATACTTAAAAATATATTAACTTATAAAAATGAAATGAATTTATGCAGGTGCAAGTGATGACACTAACAAGAGAAGTCGACGAAAATGTTGAATCTTCGATCATGTGTTTAGATAAAAAGTAATTAATCAACTAATAATTAATTCAAGGAATTAAAAAATTAATGTAATCTTGTATATTAATAATGGTATAATTCCGACATATATTGACAGAATTGAATGAAACAAAAGGCGCCGGGAACACAACGCAGAACTCTACATTTTTGGGACCAATCTGGACAGGAGTAGAGGCTATTGGGATTTATAGTTAAATTAAACAACTGTTTAATTTAACTGCAACCAACTGTTCAAACAACGGTATCAACTCAAGGTGAGTTAAACTCACTCAGTTACCCTATTTATATTTTATATAAATTGGGTTTTTATTTTGTGTGCTCTACTTGCCAATGGTTGACTGATTTACTAGTTATACATTTACCTGTTGATTTAACTGAAGAAATTAAACTGTGTTTAATTTCAGTTAAATATCAAATCGTTATTTTAACGTTTGGTTCCAATAAAGGTAATTTACCTTATTGGTCACGTTTATCAATAAACGTGTTAATGGTTTGAATTGTTTGATCTATTTGAACTGTTTGATCTGTTTAAACTGTTTGGAGATAACCGTTTGTATACAGGGAAGCACAGGTTGGAGGGACCCAACCGGATCCCTCAAATATATTGTTTATTTTCACATTTTCATATCTGAACTGTTGGGTTTGGGTGATTGTTTTGATTGGTCATCTTTGGCTGAAATTTAACCTGTGTTTGTTTTAACCAGTGGACAATATTGGTGGAGTAATCAGCAATTAATGGCCTAAGTAAATTGTTTTGTCTATATTGATTTACCGTCTGGTAAATCAATGGAATTGAAGTTATAAAAAAAATGGTTTATAATTAGAGATAAATTTTCAAATATATATTTTGGATAAGGGTTCGTTTAAAAGAGATAAATATTTATTATCTATTTATTTATTTATAATCAATGATAAATTGGGTTTATATGGAAATCTCCGATCTTAATCAGTTTTATAAATAAGTAAATAGAATTAATCTAAGGATTTAATTTGGATAATTGGTTTGTTTAGAAACAATAAATTATGATTATTTGAATTAATTATATTAATAATTAATTTAAAGAGGAAATGAATTGAAATTAGTTAATGAAATAACTGTATTTTTGAGTATACTAAATCGACCCCTTCTAACTGGAACTTATTATTTAATAGTGGGGTTTGAATTAACGGAATAAAATAGTTTAATGGATATTGTCTTCATCGGTTATAAAGGAATTAACTACTTTTACAGTAGTCAATGATTAAAGTTAAGTAAAATTCTGATTAGTAGTACTTTGGGAAAATTACCTTTTAATTGGGATTCAATTAAAAGGGAACCGAGGTTGAAAGGAAATCTAGTTGAATAGTGAAAGGGGTTATGAATGGGTTCTATATTTTAAACCCGAATTTTTGTAACTAAGTATAAAGAAGGATTAGGCGAATACGATGCTTAAATTTTGTTGACTTAGTATTTAAATTAAGTTAAGAAGAAGCGAGAGGAAAAGGGTTTGCCAGAATATTTTTGAAACAAGGTGGTTAAAAGCGATTAGGGTTTATATCATTAATTTCAAATTAACGTTACTTGAAAACAAGATCAAGTAAAAAAAAGAATTTGAAATGAGATTTTAAAATTGGAAAATGGTCGAATAGTTTTGAAAGGAGATTAGTAAAAGTGGATTTGGGTAAAGAAGTGGGTTGTATAACCAAAGCCGAATTTAAATAAATCTGTTTTAACAGAGTTAGAAGTTTTAATTAAACAGAAGTGAATTAGTTTTTTTTAATTAAAAGGCCAAGTGATGCTGAATACTGAACCAGTGAACTCTTTGGATTGTCATGATTGAAACACTGTTTATTTTGATAGTTAAATCACCGACTATCAAATCTGTCCAATACGATTGTTGATATGGAAAGACCGGGATCGAATTTATATTCGAAAACCATTCCGACCAACAAATAAGTGAAGATCTCAGAAGATGATCGAGATGGAGCATTGAAGACCGTGGATTTTCATAAACAGAAGAACCACTAATCTTCTCTGCCTGGCAAGCAGAGATAAGCTGTGATTCTGTCGTGGTTGGAATCTACGGATTGCAAGGACTCCTCGCTACTGATCCATGGGGTGATTCCTATATTGGATGCAGTAGGAGAGTGCCTTCGGTTCATCCTGTTCCTGGATGAATTGTATGGACGAGTGTCTGACATAGTATTTCCAAAGGATCATGTACGTTGATTTCTTCAAACGTGCTATAGTTGTTGGCGGGGAATTGCCATTCTCTTAGCTTCCAGCTAGAGTATTTTTGTGGACGTCAATTAGTGATACCTGACGGATCTGACGATGTGGCATTCAAAGTGAATGGTGACTAGATGTTCAAAAATAAACTCTGACCTCAAGCCTCATCAACCGGGAAATGACAAAAATCGGGCAGGCAACATGGCTATGTGGGTCGCTCCCATTAGGGTGTATAATCACCTATCTAGAGAAAATCCTATTTGCTTCTTAAATCTATGTTTCGATGCTGTCCCTTTTCGGGAGACGGTTGCTGATCCCAACCGTCGGTGATATACATTCGATACTCTCAAGCGAAATGAGGGGTCGGTCATGTGAGGGCCGGGTTGCAAGACGTTCTTGTTGAACCCAGTGTATTCGTCTCTAGAGATACACTATCGGCAGGTGGTCCCATACCTTGTCAAGGTCGGAATCCAATTTCCAATAAGCGCCTGCGGTTTTGATTGTATACTATATATGTGGAGCGTGAGATGCAAGCGTTCCACTAGATTCTATTTACTTGTATTTAGACATTATTATAATATCAAACAAGATATTGGTTTCAAAAATGTTTTGGGTTATCGTAAGGTAAAAACCGTCCGTGTTTATGGGTGGATTTGGTCTTACGATTATCCTTTCTTCTGAAAAGATTTTGAACTTTAAAATCATGATTGGATGATTTACCTTATTACTGTGCGAGTTTATCTCACTCTGGTTCACCAGACTGACCCGGTGTTTTGTAAATGCTCGGGTTAGCCCGGAGTGTACAGGTTCAGGTTAGCGACTGCTATGAAGAGACGAGCTGGAAGAGTCCAGACGTATGATATTACTACTATTCCGTTGTGTGTTGTATATGGGAACAGGCTATTATAATTGTCCCATGGTATGATGTACTCTGATACTGTAAGTATTTTCAAAGCTCTCAATAAAGATTTATTTCTGTATTATATTTTGTTCCGCTGCAATGTGAGACTCTGTGTTGTGTTGTTTCTTCTTCTTCTTCTATTCTAATATTTCTTTCTTTCTTATCTCACCCTCTAAATTCTATCTAATAACTATCCAGTGTTTCGATGCTTGGAGGATCGACATGAGTTATAGTAAAGGTATTTAGGTCGATTTTCGGGGCCGAAAATCCCTGGGTCGTTACACTTTTGTTCAGTTCTAACAAGTTGTACCCTAAAGATTTGAGCTAACCAGAGCTCTGATACCAGCTGTAACGACCCGGATTTCGCCCGACCCCAATCGATCGCAAGATCGATCAAAACCGTTTAAAACCCGCGTATGTTAACTTTGGGCATACAACACATCAGAACAACAACACAGACTTTTATAACATCAATAATAAATGTTACATCAGAGTAAAGAATATATCGGAGTACATCAATAAATAATACAGCGGAAGATACATTTACATTAAATTAAATACATTGCAGCGGAACTAATCTCAGCGGAAGGCCATCAATATTCTGAACCTAGCTTCAGGCTTCAATCCAGGATCCTGCTTAACTATATCTATAAAAAGATACTCGACTTCCCGTGTGGAAAGAGGGCACCCGAGTTTGCAAAGTGAAACAAACTACAGGTCAGTCGTGGGACTGGTGTGAGAATTCTTACCTAAACCTATCTAATAAGTAGGCTAATCTCAGGACCACGCCTCTAATGCGGAACGGGTTTACTTCATTGGATTGCCAGTGCATAAATAAAATAAATTGTCAAATAACACAATGCTTTTTAGAAAAATGAAACCATTATAAGACCCAGATCCCATCACACAATGCAACGCACACCAGAGGATAGGGTTTCACCTTATAATGGTCAAAAGATGGTTGATACGTAAAAACGATATTATTATTAGTGTGTATATATATATTTAAAACATTTCAATATAAATGTATTAATCTTAGACGGCATAGGTACCATATACTATGTCGCCATATATAAGTTTACAATCAAAACCGTGATGTCGTATTGGAAATTGGTTTTTTGTCATGAAATCGAGGTTAGGGATCGTCCTCTTCCGATTCGAGACACTCTAGCAAATGCCTCAGGATCCCCCGCAGTGAACCCTTGGATCTTTAGGGCCGATCCCCACCTAAAGGTAGTGGATTAATTATGCCTAAACACACGTTTCCCGGTTCCTTTGAACCCATAGTATGACCACTTCTAGCCTATAAAAACCCGAGGTACCTCAATCCAAAATCCACATAAGTAAAATGTCAGGGCTGGTAGGTCACTGACACCAATCTAGCTAGAAAGAAACGTGTGCCCTCCCTGCAGTCCTAATCCCGTTTTTGACTCATACCGGGGTGTGAGGCTCGCGAAGTCACGTTATACACAAAGCTATGCCTAAGGAGACTATGCTTTGATGATCAACCACAAGGCCTGCTTTTCAACAAAGCCTTGATCATTTGCATCTTAGCATGTCACATTGTCAGGCCCTACCATATTATTGATCATCTACCAATATATATCACCTCTAAGCTCATATGTCTTAGAGAAGGGTGATAAGTAAAGAATAAATTTTTCACCACCAACGGAAATATATAATTAGTAGCGTTCAACAAATACAGTAGAAAGGAATACATTGTCAGACACGCAATCCATTTACAAGTCCGCTCTGGGTCTGAGCGAAACAACGTGTCTGTCGATCTCCAAATGCGTTTGGACGATCATTACTAAATACCTTGCCTTGGAAGGCCAATCCCAATTCAAGATACCAGTCATCATTATCCCAACGATGTGAAAACCTTCGGTCTTCAATCACCGTCTTCATCTTCGACTCTTGATCGTCGTGATGATTATTCAGAATGGGTTAAACCCGGTCTTTCTGAATAACTCACGTGTTTTAAAAACATGTGTTAATAAAATTCAACCAACGTCTCATTCCAATTCCGAATATCCTTTAAATAAAATGCTCAAATTCTTAGGGAAAGGTTCCCATTAATTTTATCAAAGATAAATCCTTTTGATTTAATCTTCAATCTTTATTTATCCATATTAAACCAAATTATGGTTTATCTAATCTAATCGGAATTTATGCCTCATCGAAACAATTATAAATTGATTAATCCCCATCCCTATCTTTTATCCCAAATTGTTCAGGCAAACTTAATTTCCATTACCCATTTAAATCTAATTAAAGATTTAATTAACGCATGGAGTTAAACTGGTGGAACTCCATTTTCGATCCTTAGTTCAGTAATTTTATTTACTTAATTCCTCTCCAATCTAATTAAAGTTTTAATTAAAACCTTATTTCGTTTTAACCTTCCAAAGTCATTATTAAATAATTAATCAAAAATTAGGAAATTAATCCCCTCATTAATCCGGGTTAAAGAATAAATGTTATTTAAAACATAATTCACGATACACCCAAATTCAAGTTTCATTGTAAATCCGTGGTTATAATAAACCATTTTTAATTCCTTTTATTTATTTTAAATTAAATAAACCATTTATTCTGATCAAAATATCATTTCTCATATTAAAATATTATTTTCAAAATATTAATTTTGAAATTAACTCTTTTAATATTCATTATAAAATGGATAATATAAGTTAATAAACTTATTCAGGTTAAAATGATGTTTCTATTTAAAATGGATTAAATAATCCAATTCGTCATATTATCCATTTATGTTTTATAATGGGCCAGACTTCTCACATTAGGCCTACAACTTGTGGATGCTGGATATGCCGGTTGGGTCCGGGCAGACTTATTCCACGGTTGGGCTTAACCTCGAGTCAAAACCCAATTTGTATTCGTGTACTTGGACTTCTCACATTAGGCCCAACATTTATGGCTGCTGGATATGTCGGTTGGTTCCGGGCAGACTTCCACCATAAACGTGACCTAACCTCGTGTCCAAGAACAATTATAATTATAATTATAATTATTTTCTAAAAATATTATTTTAAAATATTTCATATTTAAAAAAAAAAATCTAACTTCTAAAATATCATATGTTCCAAAGTATAACTTTACATTGAAATATTCTTTATATTGCCTTTCCAATTTTTCAATAAATATCGACCTTTCCATATTATTATAATATTATAATAATAATTACTTCAAAAATGGTTTTTAATTACGATATCAAAACCTACCATTCCAACATTAAACGTAATCTTTTCCAATCAATCCATTTATGTTAAATTTTGAAATCACATCTTTTAAATTTAGTGTTAACATAAAAACGAAAGCTTTTCAATTCAAATCTTCTTGTTATATTTGGAATGTAATTTTACTAATTTAATATTTCATTAAAACTTTTTAAATAATAGAAATTTAGTTTCCTTAATTCAAGCGCCAATTAATTCCATTAATTGAATAATAAATGAAATTTATTTCTTTCATTCAAAATTGGAATGAGACCCACGCCATTTCCATATAATTCAATTATACGGATTTCATTTATTTATCTCATAACAATTATCAAACATCCATTAACAGCCAAAGTGCATTTCTAATTAACCATAAGGGTGACGTGTATTCAAATGTCAACCCCTGACCCGTGTGGGGTTTCAACCAACACAAGTTCGAATAAAATAAACTGTGCTTCTGGACGATGTGTGAAAATTGATCTTCCAATCACATAAACAAGTCAGGTCACTTGTAAATGGCAGTGTGTACATGTGCTTAAATAGAAACATACATAACATACACAATTTGGCATATTCACATATTTCAAGTTTCAACTATTCTATGTCAAGTTTTCATGTTGAAGCAGATGATAATAACATGACACTTATGTTGCAACACATTTCTTTTAACTAATTTAAAATAAAAATAAAATCTTTTATTTCAAAAACAAAAATCAAAACTTTAATTATTCAAAAATAAAGATCAAAACTTATTTTAATCATTTCAAAATAAAGAACAAAACTTTATTTATTTTAATTGTTTCAAAATAAAGATGTAATCTTTATTAGTTTTAATCGTTTCAAAATAAAAATGTAATCTTTATAATCAAAACAAAGATTTAGCCTCTTATAGACAAATACAAAGTTTTAATCTTTATAGACAAAAACAAAGATTTAGCCTTTTATAATAAAAAACAAAGTTGTAATTTTTGTAACCGAAATCAAAGTTGTAACCTTTGCAAATGAAATCAAAGTTGTAATCTTTGTTAACAAAACCAAAGGTGTAATCTTTGTTAACAAAACCAAAGGTGTAATTTTTGTTAACAAAACCAAAGGTGTAATCTTTGTTAACAAAACCAAAGGTTCAATTTTTATAAATAAAAATAAAGTTTTAATCTTTATAAATAAAAATAAAGTTTCAAGCTTTATAAACAAAAACAAAGATTTAATCCTTTATAAACAAAAACAAAGATTGGTTCTTTATAAACAAAATCAAAGATTTGTTCTTTTGTAACCAAAACAAAATTTCATCCTTTATAATTAAAAATAAAGAATTGGTCTTTATGCATAAACAAAAAAAAAGGTTTCATCTTTATAAATAAACAAAAAGATTTCATGTTTTATAAATAAAACAAAGATTCATTTTATACAAACAAAAACAAAGATTCATTTTAATAAATAAAAAATAAAGATCGAATCTTTATTAATGTTATTCATTTCAAAATAAAAATCAAAACTTTGATTTGTAAATCATGATAAAAGATTAAACTTTATTTATAAATCAAAACAAAAGATTAAACTTTTTATTATAATCTTTCTACTTGACATCGAATAACAATTCCCATAATCAATTCCAACACCAATCATACAACACGTCAATAACAATACAGGCCACAAACATCAATTTCCACCATACAACAATTCAATCCATACAACATTCATTTTATATAATGATAATATAATTAAATTAAATTAAAAAAATAGAATCTCACAGTCGTTCGCGATTTGTCAAATTTTCAAGTTGTTCTGAATTGCCCCGTTTCAGTCCAGAGTCGTAGATCTCCTTCGTACGATCACAACGCTTCTCTCTCCTTCTTATATCGTGGTTTCCTGGAACCCAAAAACCGTGCTCTTTGCTCCCAAAACGCACCTCCACCGAAGGCCTTAACTGCCGATCGACATAGCCTACGTCGAAGCCCCGAGCTTCATCTCCTACCACCATGAATCGTTCGCAATTCGAAGTCCCCTTCGCTGTTGAAACCCGCCTCGAACAAGTTGGGTTTGTAGCCCAAATTTTGAGCAAATCCTATCACCAAACTTGATCTTGTCCGTATGATTATAAAGATCTTGATTAGCTTTTGCTTTTTCGTTCATTAAGTTTTGATTGTTCATGATTGGATTGAAAGAATTTGGAGGAGAAAGATTTGAAGAGTTTAGGCCATGAAAACTGTAGATGACGGCGGCTTTAGAAATGTGATTAGGGTTTAGAATGAGATATTTATAATATTAAATTCTCTTAATTATTCGTTTTAGCCCATTTATCCATATTTGTATGTTATAAAGAAAATTGGCGGAGGTGGCATATTTCCTATTTCTAATTACTTAAATCATCTTTGATTACATGCTATAATGACACATTTATCAACAATAACTAACGAGCATCTATTATGGCATTTACTAATTAGTCACTGAATTGCAATTAGTAATTAATTTATTTACATTCATTCACCTAAATCTAATTGTCCTTATTCATTAAAAATTTCAAATTCAAATCTACCTTTTAATTACACACATTATTTGCATTAAAAATGCAACTTTTCATGTAAACATATTTTTGTTAAACTATGCATCTTTTTAATCCTTCTATCTTACATAAAAATAATGTAATCTTTTAAATCTCTCTTTTATTATATGAACATGTAATATTTTGTTAAACAATTTTTCTATTCATACTGTGATCATTTTATATGTACAATAAAAATATATTTTTATTGTTAAACAATTTTTCTATACCAAATAATGATCATTATTAATTTACGATAAAAATGTGAATCTTTTATGTTGACATGTATTTTTCTATTCACATTTATGTATTCTTAATTACACAATTTATGTAATCTTTTATGTTTGATTTTGGAAGAATAAATAATAATAATAATGGAAAAAGGAAAATAAGGGGATGAAAATATAAAAAACGAGAACATGCAAATGAAATAAGATGCATGAATGTAGAAAAGAGGAAAAAGAAATGTGAGCTTGCATGATTTATTTGAAAATTAATGTCAACATTAATTTTTGTTTAACTGCTAGTTAAAACGTGCGTTGTATACCGTTGACATGCTATCCCTTTATAATTTCTCTTATACAATTCAAACTGGAAACATTCTTTTATTATCAATATATTATTAATAAATCATCTTATCAACATATTATTAATAAATCAACATATTATTTATTTAAAAACTTTTCTCTTTTAATAATGTTTTTTTTTAAATTTTGGCGTATTTTCTAATAAAATTTCCTGAAATAAAAAATTTAAATTGGCCCCAAAGTTCCAGGTTATTACAAGTTAGAACAAAAATAAGATTTTCAAAGGGTAAAATGGTCACAAATATTCAGAAAAAATCGTGGACATGCACCATATCTGAAGGAATCATATCCCAATTTATTATAATGAAATGACCAAATATGAGTTAAATAGACTTATTTTATGATCCTTCAATACGTAAAATATGGGTCATTACATTCTCCTTCCTTTTAGTAATTTCTCCCCTAAAATACCAAAAAAGGAAAGCAAATAAGATATCCGACATGTCTACCATCTAAGAGCAATTTTCCTATCATATAATCCAGCATCCTAAAATCCATGGTAAATAATTTTCTACCCTGGCATATGGAATTGTAATAACAATGACATAAGTAGATATGATATATGGGATGCACCATACAAAGTGTTCTAGAAATTCCTTCTTCACACCCTCCTTAGTCTCTTACATGCAACTGATGTCATTCTCTCTCTATTAAAATTTACCAGCTTAATTATCTTCCTACTAAGCTATATCATGTCATTTCCAATGACTCGAAGTGGCTTACAAGGTACTGAGACTTTTGGCTCTACCTATACATCTTCAAGCTGATCAAGGAGATACCACAACACTCGAGTCATGCACAAACTTTCAAAGATATGAGAAGAAATACATTGTGCATACTAGCCATTTTCAAAGGAAATTCCACTCTGTATGCCAACTTCGTGATTCTTTTAGCCATCAAATGGTCCAACAAACATCAGAGCTAACTTCCCTATAGCATATGGAATTGTAATAACAATGACATAAGTAGATATGATATATGGGATGCACCATACAAAGTGTTCTAGAAATTCCTTCACACGCTCCTTAGTCTCTTACATGCAACTGATGCCATTCTCTCTCTATTGTAAATTTACCAGCTTAATTATCTTCCTACGAAGCTATATCGTGTCATTTCCAATGACTCGAACTGGCTTACAAGGTACTGAGACTTTTGGCTGTACCTATACATCTTCAAGCTGATCAAGGAGATACCACAACATTCGAGTCATGCACAAACTTTCGAAGATAAGAGAAGAAATACATTGTGCATATCAACCATCTTCAGAGGAAATTCCACTCTACGTGCCAACTTCGTGATACTTTTAGCCATCAAATGGTCCAACAAACATCAGAGTTAACTTCCCTATCTTTTCGAATCGTAAAACGTTCTTGAGAGGAAAAATCTTAACAAAAACCAATTCTCCAACTGAGAATTCCAAATCTTTCCTTCTCTTATCTACATAGCTCTTCTGGAGGTGTTGGGCAACCTTCATCCATTGCCAAACAATCTGTATATTATCTGTCATTTCTCTAATCACTTCTGGCTCAAGCATCAACTTCTCTTTTGTTCCAACCAATAAGAAAGTGTGTTGCATGGTCTTCAACACGACACCTCACACGATGTCATGCTAGTACTCGATGGTAGCTATTATTGTAGGCAAACTCAACTAGATAAATATGGTCTTCCCATGATTCTCTAAAATCCAAAATGTACACTCTAAGAAGATCTTCTAAAACTAGATCACTCTTTTGCTTTACCCCTCAGTCTAAGGATGATAAGATGTAGTCATATGCAACTCAGTATCAAATATCTCTTGTAAACTGTTCCAAAATACATTGGTGAAGATAGGATCGCTATCGCTCACTATCCTCTTGGTTACTCCACGAGATCGAACTATCCATCTAATTTGTAACTCATTCAACTTGGACATCGTCCTGGTTGACTTGACATGAATAAATCTTGCCCTCTTGGCCAGACGATAAAGAACTATCCAAACACTATCATACCCTGCCTTAGTCTTCGACCATCCATCAATGAAATCCATGAACATTTGCTCCCATTTCCATATGGAATCCTCTAATGGCTATAGAAATCCACTTGACTTTTTCTATTCAGCTTTAACTAATTGATAGTTCATACACTTCGAGATGAATCTTCCAACATCTCTTTTCATACTTTCCCAGTAGTAGACCCTCTCTATATACCTTTACATCTTATTATGACTAGGATGAATGACTAATCTGGAATGATGAGATTCTGTAACAACCCGAAAATCTGAGCCAGTTTAAAATTTTTATTTTGGCAATTTTATTGAATTTTGAACATTTAAAATGAATTATTTTAAATAATATCGACGAAAAATTTATTTTGAATATAATTCGAATGTATATATTATATACGTCGTCGTTAGAATATAAATAATTATTTATAATTATAAATAGAATTGAAAATGGCGTGGTAGTTCGATAATTCGATTTCAAACTTCAATTGAACGTACCGGGTGCAAAATAAACCGGATTTTAGTGAAACCAAAAATAATAGGATCTGATTAATAATATCTTTCCAACGAATCCGAAAAATCAAAATTTCATAGCGGGAATCAAAAGATATGTCCAGTTGAAAATTCTGAATAGTCGCTATGGAATTCAGGCCCTTAAAAATAGACATTTTGCAAACGACCTCGGATTTCGACGAAACCACTTTTGTTGGATCCGTGATGTCAAATTATTGCTAGATTCCAAATTTCATAATTTTTCGAATCAATATGTGAGCGTGGCAAAGGAAAACGCGTTTGACCAGTTTCAGTTGATTTTAATCGACTGGAAAATGGCCATTTTTCCAACAGTCTCGGAATTCGACGAAACTAGTTTTGTTAGGACCGTATCGTCAATACGAAGCTAGAAAATATTTTTCTGGAATTTTTAGAGTTAGTATGTGACCCCGGTAAAATGAAATGCGCGTTCAAATTCAATATATAGAGTTATATGTTGATTTTGACGAAAACTGATCGAAATAGTCGAATCAGCCTACGTGACATATCCCATTTTGTTCGGAATGGGGGTAATTAGCTACGGACGACTGTCGGTGGGCCTCGTTTAGAGGTCGAAAATAAAAGTTGCTTTTTGGGAGGTAATTAAATAAATAATTAATAAAATACCCCCCCCCCCTTTTCCATCTCCTCTATCTCCTTCAGCCCCCCCCCTCGAAATAATTTCAGAAAAGAAAAAAAACGATCCATCGCAGCCGCCCTCCACCTCCTCTCATCGCGACCCCCCTCACCCACGGCGCCGCCTCCATCTCCGACCCCTCCAAGCTCCGCCGATCCTCCTCTAGCCACACCCCCCTTCTCCGTTTGTCCCTCCTCTAGAAGACCACCGCAAGCCCTGGCCACCGAACACCCCCAACCCTCCGCCGCCACACAGTTTCCCCCACCACCTGCCATCACCGCGAGTGCAGCACCCCTCCCTCGCCATTTCAATTCGCAACGACCCCTTTTCTCCAACCTCCTCGTTTTCCGCGCCTTCGACCAATGGAACACCACCAACGGTCTGCTCGCCACCTGCAGCCACTCTCCTCCGACTGAAAACCCCCCTTCTTCTGATAAAACAAAGTAAGTTTTAATTATTATTTTTAGTGTAGAAAAATATCATTTTTCCTATGTGTTTTAGTGTAGGAAAATATGATTTTCCATATGTGTATAGATCCGCAATAAAGATAGGATTTTTATCATAAGTTAGAAATAGTTTTATGAAGATCAAAATTAGATTTTTATAATAGGATAGCGAAAAGATAAATTTTAACATGGAAAAGACGATATTTTTACAATAGGAAAGACATTATTTTTATATTATGAAGAGAATAAAAATATGATTTTTATAATATAGAAAGAATATAAATATGATTTTTATAATATAGAAAGAATAAAAATATGATTTTTATAATATGGAAAGAAAAAAAATATAATTTTTATGTTATAGAAAGGTTAAAAATATAGTTTTTATACTAGTGGCATATTGAAAATAGGATTTTTATATACATAATAACAAAGTAAAAATTCGATTTTTATATATTGAATAGCGAAGTAAAAATTCGATTTTTATATATTGAATGGCGTAGTAAAAATGTGATTTTTATATATGTAGTGGCTACGGGCAACGAAAGTGACAAAAGGCGAGAACAGTGAAGATTTCCTACATTAGAAGTGTCGTGGAGTTGGAATAGCTATTGGTGAGAACTTCTCACTCTTCAATTTCTTTTTCTAGTTATATATATACTAGGATGCAGACGGTGTTTAGTAGCACCCGACACAATCGTCCACAGACCATGGACTTGTTTGTTTGGCTGTGTAGTTGGTTAGATTATTTGGGTTGAATTGAATTGTTTGGTGAAATGAAATTGATTTGATTGATGTGTGAATGGCGTGGGCCATCACTAGACCGGGGATAAGGCTAGGCCTTGTCCCGTTTCTAGTATCGTGCCGTTATGCCGCCGAAATTTTCTAAAATAAGTTAGAAAAATAAAGATATCATTTTATTTAATAAATGAACCGAATAGAATGTTCATAGGTTGAATAAAATGTTTTAACGTTAAAAATATAATTTTTAACGTGAATGTGAATAAATAAATATTCATTTACAAACCGGACGGTTTGTTTATGTACACCTATTTGAAGGACATTGATTGGGACGACAAATTTTACACATCGCCCAACTACACAAATAAAAATATGTGTTTGTTGATTTGAAACCCCACATGGGTGTTGGGATGAAATTTGGCGTACACTAATCCCAATTATTTAACTGTATGTCGATCGATTGGTCGATAGACTGTGTGAGCGTCGATTATTTATATTTGATGCTTATGCAGTAGTGTGGTGCACCTTGGATGATGGTTGATTGTTTATCATTGCTATTATATACATGTGTTGTATGGAATCCATATAGTTAACGCTATATGGTAATTGATTGGGCCTCATTCCAATTTAGAAAATAAAGAATATTATAAAATAAAGGTTCATGTGTTGACTGTACTCATCCGTTGAGATTAGTCATGTGTTGAACGAAGTATTTTAACAATAAAATTTACATCTTTATCATATATAAAATTAGAAATTAACGGTCTCCTGGATATTGATCTGATGTTGGTTTCGGCCTTCGGGGTTAATATTTAGGGAATCGTTCTCTTACTAATTTACGGTTGGAGTCTGATTTGACATCAAACGATAGATACCATAATTTTTATAAAATATATTGAATAACAAAAATAGTCACACGTGGACAGTACTCATTCGTTGAGATTAGTCATGTGTTGACAAAAATATAGATTCATTTGTTGAATAGAATAATGGAATTATTGAAATATATAAAGCCGTATTGATTAGAGATGCGCTATTTTGACGCGAACGATATATATATATCGATTATATTCGTTTTTATATTTGAATTGAATCAAACAGAAAACCAATTTGAATTGAATCGAATAGAAAACCAATTTGAATTGAATCGAGTTGAAAACCAAATTGAATTGAATATAAAACCAATTCGAATTGAATTGAAAACGAATTTGAATTGAATTGAAAACGAATTTGATTTGAATTGAAAACGAATTTGATTTGAATTGAAAACGAATTCGAATTGAATCGAATAGAAAACGAATTGAATTGAATATAAAATGAATTCGAATTGAATTGAAAACGAATTGAAATGAATTCAAATTGAATTGAAATTTGAATTGAATAGAAATGAATTTTAAAACGAATTTATAAGGAAGAATTCAATTTTGATTTGAATTGAAATGGAAGTTGAAATTGTTTTTGAAACGAATTTAAAACGATTTATAAAATTCGTTTTAAATAGAAATCAACGAAATATATATTATATATATAATATAATGGCCTGAAAAGAACGCGCCGCGCCGCCTCAGTTTATAAATTTCGACCATTAACTTCGAACGGACAATACGGGAGATCCGACCGTCGGATTCTCCTAAAACCGGAACCGTTGGGTTCGTATCGAAAAGAGCTTTCTTACGAATATTAGAAATTTGAAATCTAACGGTTGGATTTGGAGATACGTCCAAATCAAATTTGGAAAAGGTCGGTGTAAGTGCAGTTCGATGGTCGTTGATGGAAATCGACTGTACGGGCCTTGATAAAATAATTAAAAATAGTAATAATTTGTGTAAAATCATAAGAAATGATTTGGGAAAAATTGGGATGAAAAACTCCATATTTGAAAAGATAAAAATAGATTTTTATCGAAATGAACTAGTTTTGAACTAGAAATTAAACCCATTTATTTTTAAATAAATAAATTGGATTTGAAACGGGTTTTAAATAGAATTGATTTGTGGTTTTATTGTGAACGGTGTTTTAAATAACACTAGTTCTTTAACCCGGTAATAAATAGAATGTGATTTGGGTTTATAGTGAACTGCGTTTTAAATGACATTAGTTCTTTAACCCAGAAAAGGGAGTTTTAATGAATCTGCAATTAGATTGAAATGTGAATTGATAATTTAAATTATCAAATATAGAAAGTGAGCGAGAATGGAGTATCACCAGTTTTGCTCCAAAGCGATAGTTAAATCTTTAATTAGATTTGAACGTGAAATGGTGATTAATTTTACCGATAACACCGTGGTGTTAGATATGGAGTACTACCCGTTTTGCTTCATGGGATGAATAGGTTGGGATTGGGAAATAAAATAAATAATTACTTCGGTGTGGTTCGCTAATCTCGACTAGTTTGAAAAACCATAATTTGGTTTGAAATGACATCCAAAGGAAGATTAAAGGATAAATTTTAAAGAATTTATCTTGGATAAAATTAATGGGAACCTTTCCCTAAGAATATGAAATATAGAAACTAGCTGTAGGTTAGCTAAGAAGAATGGTTTCCTGGGTATTGATCTGATGTTGGTCTCGGCCTTCGGGGTTAATATGTGACTGACTGACCTAGAGTTTATTGTTTTAACCTAAACTCTGGGTACCCCTATTTTCGACACGGGCAGCTAGTAGTTTTGGTTTTGCAGATTTATATTCACAGTATCCTGATTTACAGCTGGAACGATGCTCGGAAAGCTCTGTATCCGTGTATTACTTTCAATCATGTTTTATATTGTTTTTCCGCTGCTATGTAATTTATTGTAATCTCTGATATACATCGAATGTAATTTATTCATTCATACTCTGTATATTCTTGTATTCTGATGGAATTGTTGTAATAACAATGAAATGTTCTTCCGTCTACGTTCATTTGTGTGTTGTTCTCAAAGTATCCGCTCTTTCCTTCACGGGGAAGTAACGGGTTATCACAGTGGTATCAGAGCTTTGGTTTACAGAGCTCGAGAACAAGACACATTATAACCATATGAAAGAATTCATCAGATATTGGATTAGTTATATCCAATTAGAATGACTCGTTAGAGATAGGATCAGTGGTATCCTAGAACGAGTGTGAAGAGTATATTTTTCAAATGAAAACAATTTTGTTTGGAAAATTTAAATCGCTTTATACGTATTTAAAAATTTATTTATATTGATTTGGACAATCTAATATATATAAAGATTTTGCATATTCGAAGTTTTAATATATTGGATAGATATAGGATCACATTCTAGACACCCGGAGATGATTCTGATGATTGATATATCATCATCAGAATTTGTGTTCGTGTTTCGAAGGTGAGATATCTATATATTTCCAGTAGACTGGTGTGAGAACCAAAACTTATATAGATAAGTTTATTTGTTGTGAATTGGCATCAAAACATGATTTTCTTTATATATATCAAAATTATGGATTTGAAACGTTAATCCACTAATTGATTGATGTTTGTGTTTTTTGTTTAGTTGTTTGATAATTTTGAACCATTATGCCTAATTGTATCAAATATTGAATTGTATTGAAAATTAGTCGCATTTGCTTGCATATACAAGTACTTACATTGAACAGGTCATAGCAAGGAGGCTAGAGCAGCGAAAAAAATTTGTTTGCCCGACAAATAGGTACATGTTTACTATATAATTTACTGTTTTGTTTGGGTGATGATGATTTTATGAGCCTATTGGCTAGCCGCTTGGCTTTTTCTTTTCCTTTTTGAGATCAGAAGGCCTGTATGGCAATTTCGGGATTTTCCCGTGGCTCCCGGTGCAGGGGAGGTTATGGCGAAATTTTTTGAAAATTTAGGGTGTTAGCCAAATTTTTGAAGAATTTGAAAATTCTCAGAAACTGAAAAGTTGGAGAATGGAAGCCAGATCAAACGTAGAGTTGATTAATCAAACTACTTTTGACTTTGTTCCTTTTCGGGGATGAAAAGTTTTAAGTGGGGGAGATTGTAACAACCCGAAAATCTGAGCCAGTTTAAATTTTTTATTTTGGCAATTTTAATGAATTTTGAACATTTAAAATGAATTATTTTAAATAATATCGACGAAAAATTTATTTTGAATATAATTCGAACGTATATATTATATACGTCGTTGTTAGAATATAAATAATTATTTATAATTATAAATAGAATTGAAAATGGCGCGGTAGTTCGATTTCAAATTTCAATTGAACGTACCGGGTGCGAAATAAACCGGATTTTAGTGAAACAAAAAATAATAGGATCTGATTGATAATATCTTTCCAACAAATCCGAAAAATCAAAATTTCATAGCGGGGATCAAAAGATATGTCCAGTTGAAAATTCTGAATAGTCGCTATGGAATTCATGCCCTTAAAAATAGACATTTTGCAAACGACCTTGAATTTCGACGAAACCACTTTTGTTGGATCCGTGATGTCAAATTATTGCTAGATTCCAAATTTCATAATTTTTCGAATCAATATGTGAGCGTGGCAAAGGAAAACGCGTTTGACCAGTTTCAGTTGATTTTAATCGACTGGAAAATGACCATTTTTCTAGCGGTCTCGGAATTCGACGAAACTAGTTTTGTTAGGACCGTATCGTCAATACGAAGCTATAAAATATTTTTTTGGAATTTTTAGAGTTAGTATGTGACCCCGGTAAAATGAAATGCGCGTTCAAATTCAATATATAGAGTTATATGTTGATTTTGACGGAAACTGATCGAAATAGTCGAATCAGCCTACGTGACATATCCCATTGTGTTCGTAATGGGGGTAATTAGCTATGGATGACAGTCGGTGGGCCTCGTTTAGAGGTCAAAATTAAAAGTTGCTTTTTGGGAGATAATTAAATAAATAATTAATAAAATAACACCCCCTTTTCCATCTCCTTTATCTCCTTCAGGCCCCCCCCCCTTCGAAATAATTTCAGAAAAGAAAAAAAACAAACGATCCATCGCAGCCGCCCTCCACCTCCTCTCATCGCGACCCCCTCACCCACGGCGTCGCCTCCATCTCCGACCCCTCCTCTCCCTCCAAGCTCTGCCGATCCTCCTCTAGCCACGCCCCCCTTCTCCGTTTGTCCCTCCTCGAGAAGACCACTGCAAGCCCTGACCACCGAACACCCCCAACCCTCCACCGCCACATAGTTTCCCCCACCACCTGCCATCACCGCGAGTGCAGCACCCTTCCCTCGCCATTTCAATTCGCAGTGACCCCTTTTCTCCAACCTCCTCGTTTTCCGCGCCTTCGACCAATGGAACACCACCAACGGCCTGCTCGCCACCTGCAGCCACTCTCCTCCGACTGAAAACCCCCCTTCTTCTGATAAAGCAAAGTAAGTTTTAATTATTATTTTTAGTGTAGAAAAATATCATTTTTCCTATGTGTTTTAGTGTAGGAAAATATTATTTTTCATATGTGTATAGATCCGCAATAAAGATAGGACTTTTATCATAAGTTAGAAATAGTTTTATGAAGATCAAAATTAGATTTTTATAATAGGATAGCGAAAAGATAATTTTTAACATGGAAAAGACGATATGTTTACAATAGGAAAGACATTATTTTTATATTATGAAGAGAATAAAAATATGATTTTTATAATATAGAAAGAATAAAAATATGATTTTTATAATATAGAAAGAATAAAAATATGATTTTTATAATATGGAAAGAAAAAAAATATATAATTTTTATGTTATAGAAAGGTTAAAAATATAGTTTTTATACTAGTGGCATATTGAAAATAGAATTTTTATATACATAATAACAAAGTAAAAATTCGATTTTTATATATTGAATAGCGAAGTAAAAATTCGATTTTTATATATTGAATGGCGAAGTAAAAATGTGATTTTTATATATGTAGTGGTTACGGGCAACGAAAGTGACAAAAGGCGAGAACAGTGAAGATTTCCTACATTAGAAGTGTCGTGGAGTTGGAATAGCTATTGGTGAGAACTTCTCACTCTTCAATTTCTTTTTCTAGTTATATATATACTAGGATGCAGACGGTGTTTAGTAGCACCCGACACAATCGTCCACAGACCATGGACTTGTTTGTTTGGCTGTGTAGTTGGTTAGATTATTTGGGTTGAATTGAATTGTTTGGTGAAATGAAATTGATTTGATTGATGTGTGAATGGCGTGGGCCATCACTAGACCGGGGATAAGGCTAGGCCTTGTCCCGTTTCTAGTATCGTGCCGTTATGCCGCCGAAATTTTCTAAAATAAGTTAGAAAAATAAAGATATCATTTTATTTAATAAATGAACCGAATAGAATGTTCATAGGTTGAATAAAATGTTTTATCGTTAAAAATATAATTTTTAACGTGAATGTGAATAAATAAATATTCATTTACAAACCGGACGGTTTGTTTATGTACACCTATTTGAAGAACAATGATTGGGACGATAAATTTTACACATCGCCCAACTGCACAAATAAAAATCTGTGTTTGTTGATTTGAAACCCCACACGGGTGTTGGGATGAAATTTGGCGTACACTAATCCCAATTATTTAATTGTATGTCGATCGATTGGTCGACAGACTGTGTGAGCGTCGATTATTTATATTTGATACTTATGCAGTTGTGTGGTGCACCTTGGATGATGGTTGATTGTTTATCATTGCTATAATATACTTGTGTTGTATGGAATCCATATAGTTAACGCTATATGGTAATTGATTGGGCCTCATTCCAATTTAGAAAATAAAGAATATTATAAAATAAAGGTTCATGTGTTGACTGTACTCATCCGTTGAGATTAGTCATGTGTTGAACGAAGTATTTTAACAATAAAATTTACATCTTTATCATATATAAAATTAGAAATTAATGGTCTCCTGGATATTGATTTGATGTTGGTTTCGGCCTTCGGGGTTAATATTTAGGGAATCGTTCTCTTACTAATTTACGGTTGGAGTCTGATTTGACATCAAACGATAGATACCATAATTTTTATAAAATATATTGAATAACAAAAATAGTCACACGTGGACAGTACTCATTCGTTGAGATTAGTCATGTGTTGACAAAAATATAGATTTATTTGTTGAATAGAATAATGGAATTATTGAAATATATAAAGCCGTATTGATTAGAGATGCGCTATTTTGACGCGAACGATATATATATCGATTATATTCGTTTTTATATTTGAATTGAATCGAATAGAAAACCAATTTGAATTGAATCGAATAGAAAACCAATTTGAATTGAATCGAATAGAAAACCAAATTGAATTGAATATAAAACCAATTCGAATTGAATTGAAAACGAATTTGAATTGAATTGAAAACGAATTTGATTTGAATTGAAAACGAATTCGAATTGAATCGAATAGAAAACGAATTGAATTGAATATAATACGAATTCGAATTGAATTGAAAACGAATTGAAATGAATTCAAATTGAATTGAAATTTGAATTGAATAGAAATGAATTTTAAAACGAATTTATAAGGAAGAATTCAATTTTGATTTGAATTGAAATGGAAGTTGAAATTGTTTTTGAAACGAATTTAAAACGATTTATAAAATTCGTTTTAAATAGAAATCGACGAAATATATATTATATATATAATATAATGGCCCGAGTAGAACGCGCCGCGCCGCGGCAGTTCGTAAATTTCGACCATTAACTTCGAACGGACATTACGGGAGATCCGACCGTCGGATTCTCCTAAAACCGGAACCATTGGGTTCGTATCGAAAAGAGCTTTCTAAAGAATCTTAGAAATTTGAAATCTAACGGTTGGATTTGGAGATACGTCCAAATAAAATTTGGAAAAGGTCGGTGTAAGTGCAGTTCGATGGCCGTTGATGGAAATCGACTGTACGGGCCTTGATAAAATAATTAAAAATAGTAATAATTTGTGTAGAATCATAAGAAATGATTTGGGAAAAATTAGGATGAAAAACTCCATATTTGAAAAGATAAAAATAGATTTTTATCGAAATGAACTAGTTTTGAACTAAAAATTAAACCCATTTATTTTTAAATAAATAAATTGGATTTGAAACGGGTTTTAAATAGAATTGATTTGTGGGTTTATTGTGAACGGTGTTTTAAATAACACTAGTTCTTTAACCCGGTAATAAATAGAATGTGATTTGGGTTTATAGTGAACTGCGTTTTAAATGACATTAGTTCTTTAACCCAGAAAAGGGAGTTTTAATGAATCTGCAATTAGATTGAAATGTGAATTGATAATTTAAATTATCAAATATAGAAAGTGAGCGAGAATGGAGTATCACCAGTTTTGCTCCAAAGCGATAGTTAAATCTTTAATTAGATTTGAACGTGAAATGGTGATTAATTTTACCGATAACACCGTGGTGTTAGATATGGAGTACTACCAGTTTTGCTTCATGGGATGAATAGGTTGGGATTGGGAAATAAAATAAATAATTACTTCGGTGTGGTTCGCTAATCTCGACTAGTTTGAAAAACCATAATTTGGTTTGAAATGACATCCAAAGGAAGATTAAAGGATAAATTTTAAAGAATTTATCTTGGATAAAATTAATGGGAACCTTTCCCTAAGAATATGAAATTTAGAAATTAGTTGTAGGTTAGCTAAGAAGAATGGTTTCCTGGGTATTGATCTGATGTTGGTCTCGGCCTTCGGGGTTAATATTTGGGAAATTGTTCTCTTGCTAATTTGCGGTTAGTGGCTGCTGAATTGGAATGAGGCGTATGTTGTGTTTGTGTAACATTTGTTTTTATTATACGCGGGTTGTTCAGAAAGTCCGGGTTTATACCCATTCTGAATAACCGATTCGACGATAAGTCGAAGATGAAGACGGTGGTCGAAGACCGGAAGTCTTCACATCGTTTGGATAATTACTGACGATCCTGATTGGGCTGTACACCCAAGAGGATGGAAATAGTTGGTGGTCGTCCAGACGTACTTGGAGATCGATGGATATGCGAGGAAAGTGCCTCCGGTTTCGTTCAGACCCAGAACGAACTTGTAAATGGATTGTGTGTCTGACATTGGATTTTATTCTTTGTTGATTGATTTCTGTTAAATATATATCTGTTTGGCGGCGGAGAATTTGTTCTCTTGCTTAACGCCCTTCTCTGAGACGTACGAGCTTAGAGGTTATATATCGATAGATATCAATCGCATGGCATGAATTGCCTGTGTGGCATGCTGAGTTGCATGGATCAAGGCTTCTGTTGAAAAGCAAAGTCTTGTGGTTGATGATCAAAGCACGGCCTACGTGGCAGCTTTGTGTATAACGTGAATTCGCGAGCCTCACACCTCGGTATGAGTTAAAAACGGGATACGGACCGTTGGGAGAGCACGACGTTTCTTTCTAGCTTTGGTGGTGTCGGTGACTTACCAGCCCTGACATTTATATACTTTTCACCTTTGTGGTTGTTGGAATGAGGCGCCTCGATTTTAGGTCTGTAAGGACCGGGAAACGTGTGTTCAGGAATTGCCAATCCTCAAACGTAAGAGAAGACCGGCCCAACCGATCCAGGGTTACCCAGAGTGTGTAGTCCTGAGGCATTTGCTAGAGTGTCTCGAAGCGAAGAGGAGCTTGCCCCTTGCCTCGACTCATGACGGAAATCCAATTTCCAATACGTGTATTTCGGCTTTATTTGTAGAGCCTAGTATGGCGACATAGTGGTATGGGGCACTTATGCTGTCTATGATTTATATTTATGATTGAAATTGTTTTGACACTATACATTTATTATAGTATCAAATGATTTGTTTTAAACGTACCAAGCATGTTTGGCTGTTATAAGGTAAAACCCTATCCTCCGGCTTGCGTTGCATTGTGTGATGGGACTTGGGTCTTATAATAGCTTCATTTTTCGAAAAAGCATTGCGTTGTTTTCTCTATGCACTGGTATTCTTGGGTGGAAACCCGTTCCGTGTTATACGGCGTGGTCCCTTGAATTACTCTCTTTTAAAGTCAAGCTTTAAATAACTGTTTTAGTTCTCACACCAGTCACATGACTGACCTAGAGTTTATTGTTTTAACCTAAACTCTGGGTGCCCCTATTTTCGACATGGGCAGCTAGTAGTTTTGGTTTTGCAGATTTATATTCACAGGATCCTGATTTACAGCTGGAACGATGCTCGGAAAGCTCTGTATCCGTGTATTACTTTCAGTTGTATTTTATATTGTTTTTCCGCTGCTATGTAATTTATTGTAATCTCTGATATACATCGAATGTAATTTATTCATTCATACTCTGTATATTCTTGTATTCTGATGGAATTTTTGTAATAACAATGAAATGTTCTTCCGTCTGCGTTCATTTGTGTGTTGTTCTCAAAGTATCCGCTCTTTCCTTCACGGGGAAGTAACGGGTTATCACACATTCTCTCAAAGCTTCAATTCATAATCCATATATATATATATATCAAGAACAACTTGCTTTCCATTTTATGAAGCTAAACGTCATAGTCGATCCTGTATTGCTTCATTTCCTCGAGCTAGACTCCCTGTCCGAACATTTATATAATCTTTACAAGCTTAACATCTTGCTTCTAGCTAGCGCCAATCCTTTCGACGAGAGTAGGTCAAACAGGTAAACTTGCTAACATTCCAACCTTTGACTCATAATGCAATCTGAAATCGTAACCAGTTATATATTCCAATTAGCTCCACTCTAAGTACACGACTTCCAAACTAGTTTATCTTCTACTTAAAGCAACTACAACTGCATTTCCTTCTTCATAGAGTGCAGGAAATATCAAATCATAAGAGGCTATGAATCCTAAAGTTATTGCTAATAAAGATTAAGATCCTTTTGGGGAAAATATGCTTTAATGACTTATGATCCGTAAATAGCTAAAATCTTACTCCCAATAGTTATTGACACCACATCTTCATTTTAGCAACCTGAAAATCCTCTCCTTTCAAATCGACATAAGCCACATAGGTCTGATCAAAAAGACAGAAATCCTCAAACCGTTATGGGATACAACACATTAGAATAAAAACACAAAAGAACATTTCATTATTATTACAACAATTTTACGTCAGAGTATAAAATATATTAGAGTACAAATAAGTGATTCACAACAGAAAAAGTATATCAAAAGACAGTAAATTACAATTCAACAGAAACATATTCAGCCATAATCTGTAAATATATTCAGCGGAAGAATACTAGGAAATCCAGAGTATAGCTCCAGCCATAATCCATGACCCTACTGTAAGAATATCTGCAAAACCTTAACTACTAGTTTCCCGTGTGGAAAATATAGACACTCAGAGTTTAGGTGGGAAACAATAAACTCCAGGTCAGTCATGGGACTGGTATGAGAACCAATACAGCTATTTACTTTATTCTAAAGTTTGGGATATCACAATGCCATGCCATATAACCTTGAATGGGTTTTCTCCATATGAATACCAGTCACACAAACTGGCAATGCTTTTTGAAAAATGAAGCTATTATAAGACTCAAGTTCCATCACATAATGCAAGCGCAAACAAGAGGATAGAGTTTACCTTATAGTAGCCAAACATGCTTGATACATGAAATTTCTCTTTTATTATCACTAGTGCATAGTGTAAAAATCAATTTCAAAAATAAATCTTAGACGACATAGTACCCCATCCTATTATGTCGCCGTATATGTTTACAATTGAAAGCTCAAGGTTCATATTGGAAGTTGAATTTCCATAAATGACCAAGGCAGATGATCTTCCTTAATAGTTCAGGACACTCTAGCATATGTCCCAGGACTCAACACATGGCCCTTCGGAGCGGCAGAGCCGGCCCACCAATTCCCGGTGAGTTCGGGTTTCTCCTGAACATAACGTTCCCCGGTCGGATTTGACCATCATCTTGGTCGTATTTGATCATCATCTGAGGCGCCTCAATCCATCATCCACATAAGTAAATTACCTTGGCTCCATACCATTGCTTCACTCTCTACAATAAGGGAATGCATGTCCTTACTTTTCTGTCATTTGTCCTATTTTAGGCCATTACTAGGTTGTGAGGCTTGTCGCAGCCACGTTTCAACATAAAGCTACGCTATATTAGTCATGCTTTGATCATCATCCACAAAGCTCTTCTTTTCACCAAATGCTTTGACCAATCAACATCTTAGCATGCCACATTATCAATTCACATGTACGATCAGTTTCTTTTAATAATATAACTTTGAATTCATACGCCTCAAAGAAGGGTGTTAAGCTAAGAGAACAAATTCTCTGCCACCACAGATATTTCATCAATAGCAACTCATCGGTTATGTTATGAAATACAATGTTGGACACACATACATTTACAAATTCATTCTGGGTCTGAATGAAACTGAAGGCACCTTATTCCTCGTCCCCTAATGGAGAGAGGCCCTTGCATATCCAATCGATCTCCAAGTACGTCTGCACGACCACCACTTTAACCTTATAATGGAAGCTACCCAAGGCATCAACAATAATCCAAACGATGTGAAGATTTCCGGTCTTCAACCATAGTCTTTAATATCGTCTACAATAGTCGTATTAGTTATTCAGAATGGGTTAAAACTCGGTATTTCTGAATAACTATCACATCATTAAAATCAGGTGACATATAAACATATCATAATCCACATTCCAAATCAGAATGTTTTTTAATTCAAATAATCTTTACATTGGGAATTACTCCCGTAAATCTTATTAAAGATTTACTTCATTTAAACTTCTTGTTTAAATCTTTGTTTGGAAATCATTTCAAAAGATTATATAATATCGTTTCACAAACATAACTCAAATTAAGGTTTATAAGCCTTATCTGGATTATTGAGCCTTACAAAAAGGTAATATCTCATATCATTATCCAATTTCCATACTATTCATCCCATGGAGCAAAACCGATAGTACTCCTTATCTATCAACCCGCGCTTTTGGTAACTTTATTTACATTCTTTCATTCTAAACCTTTGTTGAAAGATTTATTTAAACTCTAACATAGTTTTAATATCCATTTCATTCAATCAAATCTTTATTAAAAGATTTATTACAACTCAAACTTGAGAAACCATCTTTCCATTAACTGGGTTAAAGAACAAATGTTATTTAAAGCATCGTTCGCGATAAACCCAAAATCAGACTTCCATTCAATTCCAAATTAATTTATTAATTGGAAAACTTCACTTTGGAAAACTTCATTAATCTTAACTAAAAGATTTATTCCGTAAACTTCATTTCCAACTGGGTTTAAAAACAGTGTTATTCAAGACACCATTCCGACAAACCCAAAACCCAATTTGATATCAAATATAAGGCTTTGAATAGAAATCATATTGACTTATATTCAATATCAATTCTGAAATAAATAGATATTGTATAGTTTCCAAATTCCTCAAACAGTATCCTTATAATTACAGAATCCAATATTGAAATATTCGAAGATTATTTCCATTCAAATCCAATATTCATACATTGGAAAAACTTAACTTAGTTAAGTACCCATATAATACGGAACGAGTTTTCTCCACAAGATTACCAGTCATAAAAACTCGCAATGCTTTTTGAAAAATAAAGATGACTCAAGTCCCATCACACAATGCAAGCGCAAATCGAAGGATAGAGATTTACTTATGATAGCCAAACATATTTGGTATGCGAAATTCTCTTTTATTATCACTAGTGCATAGTGTAAAATTCAATTTTGAAGATAAATGTATCAATCTTAGATGCCATAATACCCCATCCTATTATGTCGTCATATAGGTTTACAATTGAAAACACAAAGTTCGTACTGGAAGTTGGATTTCCATCAATGACCAAGGAAAAGAATCTTCCTTAACCGTTCAGGAAACTCTAGTTTATGTCCCAGGACTAAACGTATGGTCCTATGGAGCGGTAGAGCAGGCCAACCAATTCTCGGTGAGTTCGGGTTTCTCCTGAACATAACGTTCCCCGGTCGTATTTGATCGTCATCATGATCGTATTTGATCATCATTCGAGGCGCCGCAATCCATCATCCATATAAGTAAATTGTCTAGGATCCATACTATGGCATCACTTTCAGCTAGAAGGGAATGCATGTCCTTACTCTGTTCTCAATCATCATGTTTTAGGCCATTACCGGGGTGTGAGGCCTGTCGCAGTCGCGTTACAACACAAAGCTATGTTATATCAGCCATGACTTTGATCATCGTCCACAACGCTACGCTTTCAAAAAAAATTGATCAATCAACATCTTAGCATGCCATATTGTCAACTCACACATATGATTAATTTCTATTAATAATATAACCTTTGAGTTCATACGCCTCAAAGAAGGGTGCTAAGCTAAGAGAATAAATTCTCAGCCACCACAGATATATCATCAATAGAAACTAATCGGTTATGTTATGAAATACAACGTCAGATACACATATATTTACAAGTTCGTTCTGGGTCTGAACGAAACCGAAGGCACCTTATTCCTCATCCCCTAAGGGAGAGAGGCCCTTGCATATCCAGTCAATCTCCAGGTACGTCTGGACGACCGCCACTTTAACCTTGTAACGGACCCAAAAGATCAGCAATAATACAAATGATGTAAAGATCTCCGATCTTCAACAACCATCTTCAATATCTTCGACAACCGTCGTATTGGTTATTTAGAATGTGTTAAAACCCGATTTTTCCGAATAACTATTGCATCATTAAAATCAAGTGATATATAAACATATCATAAGCCTCATTCCAAATTGGAATATATTTTTATTCAAATATTCTTTATATTGGGAATTACTCCCATAAATCTTATCAAAGATTTACTTCATTTAAACTTCTTATTTAAATCTTTGCTTGGAAATCATTTCAAAAGATTATATAACCTCTTTTCACAAACTTAACTCAAATTAAGGTTTATAAGCCTTATCGGGAATATCGAGCCTTACAAAAAGGTAATATCTCATATCGTTATCTCATTCCCATCCTGTTCATCCCATGGAGCAAAACTGGTGGTACTCCATATCTGACAACCCCCGTGTTTGGTAAGTTTAATTACCTTCTTTTATTCTAAATCTTTGTGGACAGATTTATTAAAACTATAACATAGTTTTAATATCCATTTCATTCAATCAAATCTTTATTGAAAGATTTATTACAAGTCAAACGTGAGAAATCATCTTTCCATTAACTTGGTTAAAGAACAAATGTTATTTAAAACATCATTCATGACAAACCCAAAATCAAACTTCCATTCAATTCCAATTTAATTTATTAATTGGAAAACTTCGCTTTGGAAAACTTCATTAATCTTAATTAAAAGATTTATTCCATAAATTTCATTTCTAACTGGGTTTAAGAACAGTGTTATTGAAGACACCATTCACGACAAACCCAAAGCCCAATTTGATATCAAATATAAGGCTGTGAATAGAAACCATATTGACTTATATTTAATATATAATTCTAAAACCAATAGAAAGCATAGAGGGAATAACGATATCTCTATTTTCCAAATTCCTCAAACAGTATTTGTATATTTACGAAATCCAATATTTTAAATATCCAAAGACTACTTCCATTTAAATCTAATATTCATGCATTGGAAAAACTTAACTTAGTTAAGTACTTATTAACTTCAAAATGTTTTAACCACTTTTGTCATAATAGCTGATTCTCACAAAATAGCTTTATATTGTCCGAAACAAAAAAATATTTAATGCAAATCATTCTTAAATCATTTATTATGGTTTATCACAATTTTTCCCTACTTTTAATAATTTAAAAATTGCTCAATTCATTATAAACTAATTTTAGGTCGTTAACAACAATAGCGTTGTTTTTATTCAAATTTGATTTGAATTTATCTCAAAAATCTAGCCATTGGATTTTAAAACTTCACATATCATTCAAAATCTCTTTTCATTATAAACCAAATGCTTTTCATTTTGGGAAAAATCCGATGGTCGGATCTCCTGGTACGTCAATTTAAAGTTGATAGTCGAAATTCGCGAATCCTCTTCAAACCATTTTATTATTCATAATAAAATTCATTGAACAGTACAAACGTATTTTATAAAACGTTTATAAATTCATTTCAAAAACGATACGACCTTCAATTCAATTTTAAATAAAAACGGAATATTCCATATTATTATAATATTAAAATAATAATATTTTCAAAATATTATATTTTGAAACCTAAATTTTCTTGACATTCATTATAAAATAAATAAGATTAATGGAAGAATCCGTTCGAGTTAAAAACATCATTTATAAACCTAACTCGAATTCACATTTTGAATTTACTATTCATTTCAAAATAAATCTGAAACCAAGCCCTTATTAATTCAAAATTAATTCAAATCAAATTCTAAGTTTTACGAAATTTATTCGTAATCATATAAATGGTATTTCCAAACTAATTGGAATTTAAAATTCAAATTTCCATTTTCACTGAATATTTTATTAATAAAATTTTCATATTAAATTCCGAACTAAAATGAGACTCAACCAATTATCATATGATTCAGTTTACATGGACTTCACGCATCATTAACATCCATATCAACTACCATCCATCAATCAATATTTATAATATAACTATTTCCATCGTCAATGCTTATATTCACAGTTTAATAATAATAATAATAAAACTGTAAATATCTTCCATCAACCACAAAATAAACACTGCAATCACATGTAGTCAATACATATCTAATTATGAATAAAATAACTATAAAAATCAGTTGAGTGAGAGTTTTCACATTGATTGGTTTGAAATCGTTATAAAACGATCACTTCCGATAGTTCAGTTAGGCGTTTTATTTCGCTATAAACTGCAACGAGCTCTAAATCTCTCCAAACTAGTTTCATTGCGGAGCCTACGTCCATACGGTTCCAACGGATTCATTTCGTCAGATTCTGATGATGTATGCACAAGTTATTAATTTTACATTTTGTACACATATATATGTCATTAGCGATATAACTAATTATAAATTAATACCCTTATTCATTTCTTAACCCACATCTAAACGCACGTCATATTCTTTCTCTTACAGGTGCACTCAACAGCCCCCCTCACCATTGCCGACTTCTTTCTCCATCCATTCCTCCTTCATTACTTTTTGAAATCCAAAACCGTTAACTCTGTCAGACTTCTCTTCACGCAAGCTTTCTTCCTATCCCCTTGAACCTCAACCTGCATGCACCATGAAGGATGCGTTCTCCAGCGTTTTCATGCACTACCAGTAAAACTTGTGCAAAAAATTTCTCCAAAATCCATGAAACTTCACCACAACATGCTTTTTCACCTCACGATCTCCAAACCAATATCTATTTCATGAATCAGTGCACATATTTCTTGAATTCACGAGCCCTAGCTTATGAAACATGTGCTGTCAATAAAACAATGAACGCAAGTTGCTCGAACTCCTTCAAAACTCATACCAGAATAACGAGAAACACTCTAGGAGCTCAAAAAAACTTATTTCAGAATTTATAGAATTTTATTTGGATTTTTTTTCTTGAATTTAAAACCCATGATTCCTAGGATTTGCGTGAAGGAGGATGGCGACCTGAATATTGACTACGGAAATGGGGTGAGGGTTTGGGGAGAGTTAGGTTGTTATATAGAGTAGGATAAATATATTTTTATTGATTATTGTATTGAATTTTACGTTATCTTCATTTATCGTTTAAAAACTCGTATGATCACATACGAATACCATTTTCGTTGAAAATGGACGCACAACTAAAATCTGACATTATGAACCCAACGAAACTTGTTTCATAGAATTCCGAGTCTGTTTGCTCAAACAACGTATTTTTGAAGTCAAAATATTGATCGATCCACATTAGAATTCTGTACGGTCACACACTGACTCCAGTTGACGCGAAATTTGGAATCTTATAATAATTTACTATTCTGGATCCAACAAAATTGATTTCATCGAAAACGGAGATCATTTGCAAAATGCCTATTTTTAAGGCCTATGTAATATTATTATAATATTATAAAATTCTAAAAGTGTCCAGTTTGATAATAAACTAATTATTATTATCCTATATATATCCTAATGGGATTGTACATAAATTCCAATTCAATATTTACTAATTTTGACCAAATAAGCAAATTTGAAACACAAGATATTTTTTAATTGAAACCCTTTATTTTAGTTCCTAGGCTTGAAACAGTTATATAGTGTTTCTATATCAACTAAAGTGTTTCCCCTATTTTTTAATTATTTTAATTATATAATTCTGCAATTAAAAAGGTGAAATCCTTTCCTAACTTTAGTATGGATCTACCGTTCCACTCACATACCCAACTACAGTTCCATTCTTGGCCCGTGGTTCAAAAATTAGGCCACGTTCCTTTTCTTTTCCTCGAACCCTTCTTGCGGCGATATCTTCAGATCCCCTCATTCCAGACTCGTTGCTTTCTTTTTCCTCCGAATGTAATCCTCGATTAATAGTCAAAGATGAATAGTGCGTAATTCTTTGTCTTATATTGTTATGTTTTTTCTATAGTCTCTACTCTATATTTTGTATGTGATTTTTGTGTCGGTATTTCAGTAATTGATGAAAATTCGTCCTAATCTCTTTATTTAACTAGCGTAATCCCAAAATCAGAAAATCCAAATCCAAATCGACAGTCAGTTAGTTCGCCCAAATATTCGACTTTCACCAATTAAAATCGAAATCACAATCATCAGTTTCAGTTGTGTTGTTCAGGAATTTGAATTTGGGGATGGAAGCGGGTTTGATAGTTGTGGATTGATCGGTGAACTGAGGTGGCGATTCTGTTTTTGCTTGAAACACTTACTTTGAATTTCTTATGCTGCATGAACAATTATTCTGCGGTATAGCTTCAATTTTTATTGCAAGTAATTTCAATACAATAATTACCTAATGATCATAACTACCGAATTAAATATGATTTGAGTTTAACGGCCGTTGCCTATATTTATTTTTCAAAAGATCGAGGAAGAATAACAAGGGTAAAAAAACGTCTTAATAAATAGTCAGAAGTGGATGTAACATACCTACTAAAGAAATAAAAATAATGATGTGACATTTTAGATGGAGGATTTTCTTTTAAAGGACGAACTTTGGAATTTTTTTGGTGAAAAGTTTGGGAAGTTTCAAACTTAGGGAGAAGGACACATTTGCACTAAAGGTGGAATTCAGAGGGCCCACTAACCTTTTTTTAATTATACTATCATTTGGTCTTCTCATTAAATTCCAAACTTTCCATACTTTTCACCAAAGTTTTTGTTAAGTTTGTCCTTCTCGCTATTTTCCACTTTTAGATGTGTGTAAATATAACACCCATGTGAAATATAATGAGTTGTAATATGCTAGCAAACTTAAATGGTCTATGTTTTTATGTAGATCAATTCATTACAATAGATTTAATGATTTATCATCTTCCTGCATTTCATCACACACTATTTAGAATACATACATACATATACACAATATTACTTCTCCTTACCACTTGGAATAATTTTGGGTTTAATAATTTAGAGGGGGGGGGGGGTTAATGAGTTTGTGTGGAAGTTTGTTGAATGAGAACCAGTTGAGGGAGAGTATGTGATGGTGAAGTAAGTGGCATGGGTGGGGAGTAGCGTATAAGTTGTAATGGTTTTGAGTTGTAACTTGTTTTCACAAATGCAACTTTGTTTAAAATCATGTTTCTTTCTGACTGTAATACTACTGTTTCTAGTATGATAGTCTTGCAAATTAAAAAGTAGGATTATATTATAAAGATCATTTCAGTTAAATTCAGTTTCTGCAATACTGAGCTTGTTCAAAAATTTGAGCTTGCATATATGTTAAAATTAACATTTGAATTCCGTTAGGACCCTCAGGTGCCTCTATTGAACTTGTATAGGAGAATTTTGTGAATTCTTTGCATTTTTCTAGTGTACTTAAAGCAGCACTACAAAATCAAGGAATGCAGGTAAATGTCCCACATGTATGTATAATAAGCAGTTATATTCTAGAACTTCCTGGACTTGAAATTAATGTCAGCGGTGTATTTTTTTCATACCATTCAAGAAATTCATCAACTCATAAAACTAAATTTGGTTACCATTATGATAACTTGAAATTAGCATTAACGGTGTAAAATGCATAGCCGTCTCCTCCAAAACAGATTGTAAACAAAAAAATCTTCATTTTATGGTTTTAGGATATTTGCAAGTTCTTTGAAAGTATTTGCATTTTTTCAAAAAAATAAATCAAAAAAAAAAAATTGTTTTGATCATAATGACATGAGAACAACGTTTAGAATTAATATTTGGAGTTTTTTAAAAACCTAAATCAAAATTAGAGGTGCTATTTAAAACATGTCTTTGGGAAGGATTTTCCACATATCAGATCTGGAAATAGTGGACTTAATAGAATTTTCACTATTTCAATAAATATTATGCTATCTTTGCTAATATTTTGCAAGGACTGATAAAATTAATGTTTGATTCAAGTTAAAAACATTTTTTTTTCTTGAAAGAGGTAAAGGATTTTTTGTACATATTAAGAACTCCATGATGCTTTTCTTGTACATATTAAAAACATTTGCATGAGCTAATCCTCCGGCATTTGTGATAATAGTTTTTGTATATATTGAGCGGTTTTTGGAACCTCATTATAAACCATTATCATTGAATATTATGTAAAATGTTTATTTTAATATTAACATTTCCTTTTGAATCTAAATAGTAATACTAACTGACTTAAGTGTACATGTCAGAAGCAAACCTCTATATTCCTGGTGTTTTGCATTTCCTTTTGTTACCGGGTCATTACTATTCATATTCAATATACTAATTACATTAATAGGGAAAATCCTTATGGCAAAATTTCTCTTGTTGATTTGGCTGGGAGTGACTGCTTGATCTTTTAGGATGCTAGATGAGATATTATAAAGGAATATCTTTACGTGTCAAAGTCCTTATCTGCTTAAGTCCTAGATTTTCACTTGTCTTCCAACAGTTTCCATCTCGTATAAATATAGCTCGTCTACACTCTGTGCATCATACTCGTAGCCATGTCGTGATCTTTTTCTTTTTGTGCAATTTTGATTCTGATTCTTATAACCAGCAAGATTTGCAAAAATTAGTAGAATGTGTCTTCGTTTGAATTTTTTATATTTTCTTGTCTTCGCTTTTAACAAGCAAGTAACACTGAAGATAAACTTTTGTATGTTATTGTAACTACTGTTGCTCTTATTTTGGTTAAACCAAACTTGCAAATTCTGTTTTTATAAGCTGCATCCCTAAACTACTGCAAATAATATTTCCCTGACTTTTGAAAGTATTGTGCATTTCCTTCAACTTTTCCAAATTCATGGCCAAGAAGTGGTAAAAACTCAGCTACAACAATACTATCTTTTTAGCAGTTTTTTAGTGAGAAAATTTCTACAACACTGAGCTCATAGCATAAGAATCGTAGAGTTGTGTAACAAATAATAAAGGTTCAGGTCCACATAACAACTATTATTTTAGTTCAAGAAGCTAAAGGAGTATTTTATTCTAAAATTGAAGAAGATGATGGTTGGCATGTGGTTTTGCCTACCCTAAGGAAACAAAGTAAACATGTTGATGTAGAAAAACTTCCGGATTATTATCCATCGGTCCTAGATGAATTTCCCTATTTAAAAAATGTCTTAATTTGATTATGTTAGTGATATTTCTAGTATATTATATGCAGGTTAATTGTTATGTTAAATCATGTATGATTGTTATGTTAATGCTGATTGATTAATTGTTATGTTAGTGATATTGCTATGTTAGTGGTTAGGCAAGTTTACTGATGAACTTTCTAACACCTGAAACCATGCATATGAAACAATGTCTTGCTCAATACTATACACACTAAAAAACTTTCCATATAATGAGCGTATACAGTTAGTATTCCAACATACATACATATTCCAATTTTCTATCTACTATTTCTGTATAATATTAACAAATGCAAATGATTGAGGAAGCGGAGCATTCTAACTATTGATTCCACACTTATATTTTTTCTATTCTTATGGGTGTAACAGTCCTTAATATTAGATGCCTGAGGTCAGTACCAAACGGTAGCTATAAATCCACACGCATATAAGTTGGACCATTTGTTTTGGATTATTTCTCCTTTTTCTAAACAATTCATTTGTTATTTTATTTTATTTTCTTTTTCTTTTGATATATACAGAATAAGAAGAGACCAAAAGTACAATTATTTTTCCTTGTTTTAGAAAAATTTAGTTGCTTGAATTTTCTTTCAACAAATCATAATTTTCACCATTTAATGGGGATTAAAGTCTTAGCTCTGCCTTTGCCTTCTCCGGCAATCCAATGTAAGTTATTTGTTACATTAAATTTAGAAACTATTATATTTTCACAAATTTGCAGAGTTTAGCCACTAGGAATCACTACAACAAAAGTACCGTGTTATAACTGTAGTTTTATAACTGTCACCAAATCATAACAACAAAAACACTAGTATTGTGAAATGCTTATTATTATGTTTTTGAAAAGAAAAAAAATGCTTATTATTAAACTTATAAATGGATGTTGCATTTCACTATAGTGGGTACGAACCGTTGCTGCAAAACAAAGAATTTGTGTATTCATAAAATGTAAAGCTCTATATGATTCCACATGGAATTTCACTATTTACCATATAAGTTTTGATTAAAAGAGCACTCATATGTGTTGGGAAACAATGGCTGAGTCGCGGACTAGGTCGCTTTCTTGAAGACGATTCGGCGATCTGGCCGGTGGTGCAAAACCAGTTCGTACTTCCGCCGCCGCCTCTAGGATAAAACAACCTCTCTAAAATGAATAACTGATTTGCTTTGCACAACAAATCAGTGCAGATTTGCACTTTCGAATTTAACTGCTCGAAAATTTCCGAAAGATTTTTTTAATGGCAGAGGAAGAGAAAACAGTTTTTTTCTGTAATAATCTCGTCTACAACTGAAGATAAGTGTTAATCGGAAATACTCGGCAGAGAAAGAAAAATAGGATCTGCTGAAAATACTGGGTCAAGAGTTTACCACTTCATAAGTAAAAGTCGGCTCAGAAATATTTTCTGTATTTAAAAAATAGTTCGAAAAAAGCAGTGTTTTCTGGACCAAAAATATAAGTGTCTACACCACATAGCCAAGGCCCAAGGCCCAGTCCCGAACCGAGCCGGGCCAGGCCGAGTCAAGTCGGTCGGTCGTGCGCGTGTGTGTGGTGGTCATGATGCATGGTCTCCCTCCTCACAACAAAGCATGCATTGGGAGCCCTAGGCCCCAACATGACTTCTTAGAAACAAGTATAAATACTTGCATCTTTCTTATAATCTCATGATGTGGGACTATTCACAAATAGGAGCCATCATAAACTTATTTCATATTTTAAATAATTCATAAAATTTCCAACAATCCCCCACTTGATTTTTTTTTTAAATATTATCGAGTAGTTTCTAAAAACATAAGACTATGCATAAACAAAGGTGTCATCCGACTTGAACCTTTGCGTAGTGAATAAGATTCAGTTTTTACTAGAGTGACACGTAGTCTTGAACTCTATTCCTGACATCAAACCACACACAATCTTTTTTATAGTGCAATCAAATAAGCCCATGCGTTTATGGCCATGCACATCTATCCCAGTTTAGTGAACGCTCTAGAAGTTTTGCCCAAAACTTCATAGGAAACAGCCACATTTCCACATTCACAAAGGTGAGTCTATCAAGAGCACTCCTGAAGGTAGGTACTCCACTCCAAATAGAGTATAGATCTCATTAAGAGTTTTTATTAACTCATCCTCTAATCACTTCAGGATTACATGCTTCTTAATCTAAAATTTAGCATGTTCATCTACTATCACTACACAACTTGTTTTTAACCATTGAACCTAGTTTTTGGGATCTCCAGTCATTTAGGTCGGGTTACCATTATGCGTGATTCCACAATCACAGGGCAATAGTCCCATTCTTTTAGAATTATTAAGGACTTTCTTTCTGGATAGTCCTTTCGTCAAAGGTTCTGCCAAATTATCTTCACCTTATATGTGATGTTCTCTAACAATACTGTGCATACGACTTTCATTTCTTACCGTTGTAATATCGGTTCTATTTTTCTTTCGATAGTCGTCAAATTTTTCATCACTATATATGTGATGTTCTTTTACATTACTGTGCTTACGACGTCGTCTTTTACCGTTGTAATAACGGTTCTATACTTGTTGCAATAGCCGCGGTACTATCGCAATCGATTACACCACTGGTGTCGGTTTTTCCCTTATAGGGATCTCAACTAGCAGATTTCTTTAGTTCTCTGCTTCTTCACTAGCTGTGGCTAGTACTATTATCTCAGTCACTATAGTATACCGAGTCAAGATATTCTGTTTCTTAGATTTCCCAAAAAACAGTTCTTCCAGCAATGCTAAATATATAGCCACTGTTCGCAATAGAATCATCAGATAAAGTATTTCAGTCTGTATCAGAATATCCTTCAAGTACAACTGAAAACTTTTCATAATGTAATCCAAGATTCATAGTTTATTTTAGGTATCTTATGACCCTCTCAATAGCTTGCTAATGCTCTATACTAGATCTACTGGTAAACTTGCACAACAATCTCATGACATAGGCAATGTCAGGTCTAGTACAATCAGTGGCGTCCTGAAGATTGCCAATGATGCTCTCATAATCAGACTGTTTTACACCCTCACCAGTGTTCTTAAATAACTTTACACTAGGATCATATGGTGTCTATGCAAGTTTAGAGTCAATATAATTGTATTTCTTTAGAGTCTTCACAGTTTAATGGGATTGATCCAAAGAAAATCCCCTTTTTGACCTAGTAATCTTAATATCAGGGATTACACTCGCTTCACCTAGATCTTTCATAATAAATTTGGCACTTAATAAGGATTTGACTGAATTTATGGCATGAATGTTTGACCCAAAGATGAGTAGGTTATCTACATAGAGGCATATAATAGTGCAAATGTCATTCTTAGATTCGTAATAAATGCATTTGTCACTTTCATTAACTTCAAAACCAAGTGAAGTGATTAATTATCAAATTTTTCATGCCATTGTTTATATACTTGTTTTAAACCATATAATGATTTATCCAATTTGCATACTTTATGTTCTTGACCATGTACTACAAATCCTTCAGGCTGGTCCAAATAAATTTCTTCTTCTAATTCACCGTTCAAAAATGTGGTTTTTACATCCATTTGGTGTATTCGTAAATTATGAATAGAAGCAAGTGAGATTAATACCCAAATGAATGTAATTCTAGTTACTGTTGAAAAAGTGTCAAAGAAACCTATATTTTCTTTTTGCTTAAAACCTTTAGCTACTAGTCGTGTTTTATATTTATCAATAGTGCCATCAGGTTTTAATTTTTAAGAACCCATTTACAGCCTGTAGATTTACAACGGGGGTAAATCTACCAAATGCCAAGTCTTATTGGATTCCAGAGAATCCATCTCATCATTTATAGCCTCTTGCCAAAAAATTGGCATCTAAAGAAGGTAAGGCCTCTTGGAGGTTTAAGGGATCCTCCTCTATAGTAAAAACACAAAAATCCGGACCAAAGTCTTTTACGGTTCTCGTTCTTTTACTTCTTCTAGGTTCAACTTCAGAATTTTCATTAATTCTGTTCTAATAGGCATACTAGAAGTGCCCCCACTATTCCTTAATTAAAAAAAATTGTTTCATAACAACCGGCACCATTTGTTTCAATTATATTATGTGTATTTAGGTCATAAAAAAAACTGTATGCTTTGCTATTAATAGCGTAGCCTATAAATACACATTCATATGCTCTACTAGCCAATTTTATTATCTTAGGGTTTGGAGCGCAAACATATGTTAAACAAAGCCAAGTTCTAAAATATGACACATTGGATTTATAATTGTTTTTAAAATTTCATAAGGTGAAATTTTATTCTTAGATTAAGGGATTCTAAACATAACATAGCATGCAGTCAATAAAATATCCCCCCACTAATGTTTTGTTGCACCGAAATTTAATAAAATGACAATTACTAATTCGGTAAAGGTCCTATTTTTTCAGCTTTACCATTCATTTCAGGTGAATAGGGTGCAGTTCTCTTATGTACAATATATCACATAAAAAATCCAGAAAAGAATTTGATTCGTATTTTGTTCCTCTATCACTATGTAGTCTCTTAATTTTCCTATTTGCTTGATTTCAATTTTGAATGTTTCAAACATATCAAATGCATCACATCTTTAAGAATCAATGTCTTTCCAATCATATGCTTTATTTTCATTATTACCTGTCTCTACAGCTTAAGTGGTATGATGATCTCACAACACACTTTCTGATCGTCAGCAACCGTGTATATTATGAATATATCACGATCATAGCAAACATGGAGAGAAACACCAATGTCTACCCACCAACCCTCTGATTCACTAACAAGGTGAATCTCAGTAATCATAGCCGTTAGAGGCTCCTTAGTCAGGTTTGCCTGCGGTGCAGGGTTTGGCTTGTTCCGACACTTTTATGCCATATGACCTGGTTTTCTAAATTTGTATTATAGAATAACTGTCCAGAATCATTTATTTGGGTTGGTTGTTGCTGTCGTTTATGGTTTCCTTACGGATTCCATTCTGTTATTTACTGGCCGATTGTAGATGCTTACTATTTTAAATGTTCATATGTTTGAGAATTTATATTTTCTCATAGGAAAATATTCATAAACTCAGAGACTAACATAATTGAATCACAGAAAAAATTAATTTCAGCATTTTTACTTATCGGTCTTAATAGATACTTAGAACTCAATCTCGATCTAAATCAGAAACTCAAAATCTGCATAAGCATTCTTTACGCTATGTATCTCACAGAGGAAATCTCACAAAAGACAGTGATATCTAGCATTAGTTGCCTATTGGTAATGAAAACTTTGATTTTAATTCAGTATGGAACCATGTTCGGTCAAAATCTCTGGTTTGGGATTGTACATGTGCTCCCGGCATGTCTTTTAACGCATTGCTGGTTTCAAATCATAAGTTCACTACCAAAGATAAAATTATCACTTGGAATGTATCTACCGATCCTAAGTGTAATTTGTGTTCAATACCTTCATGAAGACATAAAACTTCTTTATCTTAACTGCTCATATTCCAAGCAAATTTGGAACTATCTTAGGTGTAACTTGAAAATTCCTAGATCTAACAATTATGAGCAGCATCCTGTTTAAAAATTATCTACCGTTCATGGTTCCATTTTTTTTTTATTGCACATAATCAGCATAGAGGATAAATCTCGTTAATAGAATGTACCTTCATGAAGTCTGATTCTCCAAGTGATTACTCATTTTTTATTATCCAGCTCCTTCTACTACTTGCGGCAGAACTTTGTTGGAAAATAATGCAACTGTCCGGTTGCAATTTGATGAGCAGTCTCTGTAGCAAGTCCAATTTGTTCTGCTCGCCAATTCCAGCTCTTCAGTATCCAATCGTTTGTCGCGATGAATCATCATCGACAACTTCCTTGGGGTCCAGATCTCTGACCCGTACCGCTGGCTCGATGATCCAGATGCTGATCAAGTTGACTGAATTTGTTCTTAAGTAGTGCGATTTGAGACTAGGTCGCCGAGACTGAATGGGGCAGCAGACAAAGCCATTGTTTCATTTTTCGTCTCCAAATTGTTGGGAAACAATGGCTGAGTCGCAGACTAGGTCGCTTTCTTGAAGACGATTCGACGATCTGGTCGGTGGTGCAAAACCAGTTCGTACTTCCGTCGCCGCCTCTAGGATAAAACAGCCTCTCTAAAATGAATAACTGGTTTGCTTTGCACAACAAATCAGTGCAGATTTGCACTTTCGAGTTTAACTACTCGAAAATTTCCGAAAGAATTTTTTTTAATGGCGGAGGAAGAGAAAACTGATTTTTTTTCTGTAGTAATCTCGTCTACAACTGAAGATAAGGGTTAATCGAAAATACTGTACCGCTTCATAAATAAAAGTCGGCTCAGAAATATTTTCTGTATTTAAAAAATAGTTCGAAAAACGCAGTGTTTTCTAGAACAAAAATATAAGTGTCTACACCACATAGCCAAGGCCCAATCCCGAACCGGGCCGAGTCGAGTCGGTCGGTCGGCCGCGCGCGCGTGTGGTGGTCATGATGCATGGTCTCCCTCCTCACAACAAAGCATGCATTGGGAGCCCAAGGCCCCAACATGACTTCTTAGAAACAAGTATAAATACTTGCATCTTTCTTATAATCCCATGATGTGGGACTATTCACAAATAGGAGTCATCATAAACTTATTTCTTATTTTAAATAATTCATAAAATTTCCAATAATATGACTGTTTTGGGGTAAGCTATGTTGATTTTTATGTACTTCTGACTATTGAATTTCTGTAATGACCCGCATTGTCAGAGGAATTATAATTAAATTATTTAATTATATAAATAGTGATTTAGGGAATTAAATCGTCGTTAATTAAATTATAGTTAATATTTAATTAAAATAAATAATTAAATAATATATTTAATTCAGAAATAATCAAAAATATTGGAAATCACAATATTTTGTGAACGGGGTCGTCCCTTAGATTTAATTCAGCTTAGAGTTGAATTATATTGACGAATATATTCAATCGACGACAGTTTGAACGTATAATTATATTATAATTAAAATCGAGCTCGAAATGGCGTTGCAGTTGGATATTTGGCGATTTGAACTTCTACTGAATGTACAGGGACCGTTTTAAGTCGGATTTCTGTGAAACAAGAAACGTCAGGAGCTAGTGAAGTATATTTTTCTAGTGGAAGAGAAAAATCGGGATTTCGTCGTGTAGATTTTGATGTACGTCCAAATCAAATTTTAGAAAAGTCGGTATGGAATTATTAATAATTTAATTCGATTTAAAAGGGGGTTTTGACCACAACTTAAACAGACGACCAAATTAAACCACGAAACCAGTTCCGTTGAGTTCGTATCGTCATTTAGAGTCAGAAAACATATATAGTTTGTTATTTTTGAACATTGGAAAATTTGGTGTCTAAAGGAGCACTTGGTGTGCGTAGAAAATAGCGTATCAGGAAACAGTCTCAGAATGTGACGAACTGTGTGCCATTGGGTTCGTATTAATTTATCGTTATAAGAAAGTCAAGTTTCGTGGCAAACCAATGAAGTATGTGACCTCGGTGGCCAAAAACGCCTTATTTTGAGTTAACCATGTATACGTTTTAAACAGGGGTAACTTTATTTGAATGGTTAACTGGTCAAACGAACTCAGAATTCAACGAAACAAGTTTCATACGAAACCTTAGGAAAAGGTCTAGTGAAACGTCAAGGCCTCATAATTTTAGGATTTTTCTGTAATTTTAAGGAATTAATGCTCGGTGTTTTTCATCGATATTTTCTAAGGGATTTTTACAAACGGTGTCGGAATTCGACGAAACCTATCCCATTGGATCCGAAATATTTTTCTATGCTAGGATTCACTTTGTTTGTCAGAAACAGATGTCATTTGAGGTGTTTATTTTACGAAAAACTCATTGATAAGTTTATATATAATATAATAATCAAACCCCGAGTCTATAAATACCCTTCCCCTTTTGCAGTTCTTAAGACCTAAACCATTCTCCTGAAACCGGTCTCGGTTTACCTTTCTTCAGCGTGGAAGGAGAAAATTCATTCAAAGGAAAAATCAATTACAATAAATCGCGATACATATGTTTTTGAAATACTGGTGATCTCGTCTTCGATTCGGTACCACTTCTGAGAGGTGCGGTTTTCGTTTTGGGATTCGTCGTTTTAAAATCACGACAGTGCTTTGAGCTAGGGCTCAATTCTGATGTCGTTGGGGGCCGAGGTGGCGCGAGATGATGGCGCTGGTGTGTTGGCGAGGTCGAGGCGTAGCTGGAGAGGTCAGTTAAGGGAACTTCGGTGGTCTCTGGCCCAATCCGACGTCGAGGCAGCAACAGGTAACGATCGCCCGAGGGCCATCGAGTTGGAAGAAAGGGTATCAGGTGGGCGCGGGTTTTGGTGGCAAAGTCAATGGTGGGGCGGCGGCCCTGATAGGTGGTCGACGTGGAGGAGAGGTGAGGTCAAAGGCAGTCAACGGCGGGTTTGTTTTATTACTGGAAATCGAAGTAAATTTGGGGAAGAAGGTCCAAAGGGGTTCGGGTTCAAATAGTGGGGGTATGGGCCTGTTTAAGGTAAAAGCCCAAACAATTTATTTAATGAAGTTTAAATTCAAATTTGTATATAAACTTTATAAATTCGTAACTTGCTCGTACGATATCAGATTGATGAACCGTCAGTCGCGTTAGGATCGTATGGACGAGAACTTCACAATGAAGCTGACTGGAAGTGGATTGGGGCTCGCATGAATTTATAGCGAAATAAATTGTTTGATTCAAATCAAATAACAGTTTATCGTTCTTTAACGATGAACTGCCAATGTGAGTAAAACTCACCAACTCTGAACAGTTATATTTTTATAATGTATTTTTAGAACTGTTAATCATCTGTTGATTGCTGTGTGTTGGTTGATTTATTGAACTGCTAGTCAGTTAATGAATTTATATATATATATATGTAATTATATATATATATATATATATAAACCGTTAAATATTTATATATTGATTCTGCTATCAGAATAATTTATATTGAACTGAAAGTGATGATAATCATATTGTGTAACATATGTGGATGCAGGGAGACAGGTTGGAGGAATCCTACTGGATTCCTCAACAGTTATTTTATTGTTTTTCATATATTGTTATATGATGTGATATAAAATCTGTGGACGATTATATGTACTTGGACGATATTGAACATCGTGATTTGATATGATTGAATACCATAACATACCGAAATGTTGATAAGGGGATTTTCAAAGTAATATTGAAAATAGAATATTTATAAAATGGGATATTTATAAATAAGAGATATTTATAAAGTGGAATATTTATAAATAAGAAATGTTTATAAATTGGAATATTTATAAATAGGAGATATTTAAAAAGGAAATAATTACAAACCATTTTCTTTTTGAATGGAAAGGCCTGTGTGGCGGGTTTGGGGATTTTCCCGATGCTCCCGTTACATAGGAGGTTATGGCGAATTTTTCAGAGAATTTAAGGAGTTAGAACATTTCAAGAATAAATTTGAAAAGGAAATATTTGTAAACCATTTACAAATAGAATTTAAAAGGAAACGTTATAAAAAGGAAATCATTTTTAAAGTGTAGAACCGTTATTTAAAAGTAAATCTTTTCAAATGAATAAAACATTGTTAAAAAAGAAATCTTTACAAAGTGAATGAGTCGAGTTAGTTGAATAGAGTTAACCAGTTCAGTAGAGTTAACCAGTTCAGTAGAGTTAACCAGTTCAATAGAGTTAACCAATTGGGTTATGTAAGTCAAGTTAACCAGTTGGGTTAAGTAAGTCAAGTTAACCAGTGAGTTAAGTAAGTCAAGTTAACCAGTGAGTTAAGTAAGTCAAGTTAACCAGTGAGTTAAGTAAGTCAAGTTAACCAGTGAGTTAACTAAGTCAAGTTAACCAGTTGGGTTAAGTAAGTCAAGTTAACCAGTGAGTTAAGTAAGTCAAGTTAACCAGTTGAGTTAAGTAAGTCGAGTTAATCAAGTCGAGTTGATCGAGTTAGAGTTACTCAGTTAGAGTTAATCGATTAGAGTTAAAACGAACTAGAGTCAATCAAATATAGTTATTTGAGACAGAGTTAGTCAAACATAGTATTCAGGGTAAGTTGCCATCTCGTACGACTGCTAGCGTAATTCGCAAGGCTGTAAATAGCCTAAGGCGGTCGGATGTTGCCTAAGGGAATCAGGCGTAACCATTGTGACCGCTGCGATCTAGAGTCAAGCGAATAGAGTTAAATCGAATCTAGTTATTCGATAGGAGTTAATCAAGATGAGTTAAATTAGTTAAGTTGATCGAATCTAGTTATTCGATAGGAGTTAATCAAGTTAAGTTAAATAAGTTAAGTTAATCGAATCTAGTTATTCGAGAGGAGATTATCGAATATAGTTTATTCGAAGGAGTTATCGATTATTAGTTAATCGAAGTGAGTTATAGAATGTTAGTTAATCGAAGTGAGTTATAGAATATTAGTTAAATCGAAGGAGTTATCGAATATAGTATATTCGATGGAGTTAATCGATTAGAGTTAAATCAAAGGAGTTAATCGAATATAGTTTATTCGAATAGAGAAAAGGAGTTAATCGAATATAGTTTATTCGAATAGAGTAAATGAGTTAATCGAATATAGTTTATTCGAATAGAGTTAGAGGAGTTATCGAATATAGTTTATTCGACAGGAGTTAAGTGAATTAGTTAAGTTAAACTAAGTGAATTAGTTAAGTGAATTGGTTAAGTTAACCAAAGTGAATTAGTCGAGTTAATCAAAGTGATTAGTTCAGTTAATCGAGATAAGTAAATCAAGTTAGGTTAATCGAGTTGAATTAGTCAGTCGAGTTAATAAATTGAGTTAGTCAAACCAAGTAAAACCAGTTAGAGTTAATTAATTAAGGTTAACCAGTTAGAGTTGATCGGTTAGAATTAACCAGTTAGAGTTAATCAATCAGAGTTAATCAAATAGAGTTAAGTAAAATTAGAACTGACTAGAGATTAGTAAATTGAATGGTTTTCTAAGTGCCTATCTGATGTTGGTTTCGGCCTTCGGGATTTATACTTAGGGGATTGTTCTCATACTAGTTTACAGTCAGGGACTGATAGTTGGGGAAGAGTAGTGATTTGTAAATAAGCAGATGGAAACGTTTTCCAGTATTAATAACATATATTTTCTAAACATAGAAAATAAGGCAATGTGAATATATATATATATATATGTTGATGATTTACCGATATAATTTCCATTTGGAAATAATATCGTTGTTTGCACACTTGTTTTTTTTTGATGGTTAAATCACAGACGATCGAAGTTTTGACCATTTTAACGTTGTTAATATGGAGAGACCGGTTGGATTATTATCCGAAGAACCACTCTATATTGGCATAAGCGTTGCGAATCAAGTATATTGAATATATCGAAGACGGAGTAAAGTGCAAGGGCTATTGTATAAGTCTTAGATAACAGTGCCTAAGATGGATGTACTGAATAGTGCCTTCAGTTTGTCCAGTCCCAGGACAACTTGTATGGACGAATGTCTGACAGAGTATTCCTAACGAATCATATATGTTGATCTCTTCAACGTATTACGTTTGGTGGCGGAGGAATTCGTTTCTCTTAGCTTCATACCCGTGATACCGTTAGGGAAAACAGTGATGATTTGGCGGGTATGACGATGTGGTATTCCAAGTAAATGAATATATGATGTGAAAAGATAAGCGTAGCTTCTAGCCTCACATCCGGTAAATGACAAAAATCGGGCAGGCAGCATGGCTAAGTCGGTCGCACCGAAGTAGGGTGTATAATCACCTATCTAGAAAATATTGATGTGCTTCTTTAATCTATCAATGTTGTCCCATATATATATATATATATATATATGTATATATATATATATATATATATATGGGAACGGTTGCTGATCCCAACCGTTGGTGATATACATTCGATACACTCAAGCGAAATGAGTGGTTGGTCATGTGTGGCCAGGTTGCAAGATGTTCTTGTTGAACCCAGTGTATTCCTCTCTAGAGGTACACTAGCGAAAGGTGGTTCCATACCTTGTCATAGTTGGAAATCCATTACCCAATACGTGCTTGCGGTTTTGATTGTATACTATATATGTAGAACGTGAGATGAAAGCGTTTCTGCTAGATGATTATTATATTGTATTGATAGACATTGTTATAATATCAAAAGGTTTTTGATATAATGATATTTGGATTCTCATAAGGGAAAAACCCGTTCCGTTATACGACGTGGTCTTATGAGATATCGATTACCTGTTTGAACTATTTTAAAATGTTTTACTCACACCAGTCCCATGACTGACCCGGAGTTTATTTTGTTGTTTTTCCTAAACTCTTGGGTGCCTAAATTTGTACGGGCAGTCAAGTAGTCGGGATTTACAGATATACTGGAAGAGCTAGGAGCAGGAGGCTTCAGGATCATATAGCTATAGTTATTTCCGCTGTGTTGTAAGTGTTGTACTTTGATAATGATATGTATATTCAAGTACAGATTTGTATTTCAAAGTTATGTTATGAAATATATTTATTCGTTCCGCTGTGAGATTCGTGTTACTCTGATGTTGTGTTCTTCTTCTTCTTCTATTCTAATTTTCTATCTTATCTTTCCTCACCCTCTAATTTCTTTCACTAATGACTGGTATTTTTCGATGTTTTGGTTATCGACATCGTGTTTATGGCGATAACCAAAGTCGCCAAAATCCCGGGTCATTACAATTTCATTCTATGCTCGAGGGTATTAATCAATTGCTGTGGCTATTCTCTATATTTGTCTACATCCGGTTACAAATATTGAAATTGATCGCTAACTCAATTTCTACTGTAGGTGCCCCAGTTTTATTTTAGATTAGCTTAGGTACCATTTGATTTTGAAAAGGGGCATTTTTCGTTCGCGTCTACGTCGGACGCATCGGAAGCATCCGACGCATCGACGTGGGACCCGCAGAAATGCCCCTTCCAGCTGAACGTGAGAATTCTGAGCTTTCCTTTCCCCTTTCATTCCTTTAACCTTTCTTACCCGATTTTACACCCCTTTTACCCCTTCCGGATGCCCCTTTTTGTTCAAAATCAAACGGACCCTTATTCTACTTATCAGATGACATGAGAACAACGTTTAGAATTAATATTTGGAGTTTTTTTAAAAACCTAAATCAAAATTAGAGGTGCTATTTAAAAGATGTCTTTGGGAAGGATTTTCCACTTATCAGATCTGGAAACAGTGGACTTAATCGAATTTTCACTATTTCAATAAATATTATGCTATCTTTGCTAATATTTTGCAAGGACTGATAAAATTAATGTTGGATTCAAGTTAAAAACATTTTTTTTCTTGAAAGAGGTAAAGGATTTTTTGTACATATTAAGAACTCCATGATGCTTTTCTTGTACATATTAAAAACATTTGCATGAGCTAATCCTCCGGCATTTGTGATAACAGTTTTTGTATATATTGAGCGGTTTTTGGAACCTCATTATAAACCATTATCATTAATATTATGTAAAATGTTTATTTTAATATTAACATTTCCTTTTGAATCTAAATAGTAATGCTAACTGACTTAAGTGTACATGTCAGAAGCAAACCTCTATATTCCTGGTGTTTTGCATTTCCTTTTGTTACCGGGTCACTACTATTCATATTCAGTATACTAATTACATTAATAGGGAAAATCCTTATGGCAAAATTTCTCTTGTTGATTTGGCTGGGAGTGACTGCTTGATCTTTTAGGATGCTAGATGAGATATTATAAAGGAATATCTTTACGTGTCAAAGTCCTTATCTGCTTAAGTCCTAGATTTTCACTTGTCTTCCAACAGTTTCCATCTCGTATAAATATAGCTCGTCTACACTCTGTGCATCATACTCGTAGCCATGTCGTGATCTTTTTCTTTTTGTGTAATTTTGATTCTGATTCTTATAACCAGCAAGATTTGCAAAAATTAGTAGAATGTGTCTTCGTTTGAATTTTTTATATTTTCTTGTCTTCGCTTTTAACAAGCAAGTAACACTGAAGATAAACTTTTGTATGTTATTGTAACTACTGTTGCTCTTATTTTGGTTAAACCAAACTTGCAAATTCTGTTTTTATAAGCTGCATCCCTAAACTACTGCAAATAATATTTCCCTGACTTTTGAAAGTATTGTGCATTTCCTTCAACTTTTCCAAATTCATGGCCAAGAAGTGGTAAAAACTCAGCTGCAACAATACTATCTTTTTAGCAGTTTTTTAGTGAGAAAATTTCTACAACACTGAGCTCATAGCATAAGAATCGTAGAGTTGTGTAACAAATAATAAAGGTTCAGGTCCACATAACAACTATTATTTTAGTTCAAGAAGCTAAAGGAGTATTTTATTCAAAAATTGAAGAAGATGATGGTTGGCATGTGGTTTTGCCTACCCCAAGGAAATTAAGTAAACATGTTGATGTTGAAAAACTTCCGAATGATTATCCATCGGTCCTAGATGAATTTCCCTATTTAAAAAATGTCTTAATTTGATTTGTTATGTTAGTGATATTTCTAGTATATTATATGCAGATTAATTGCTATGTTAAATCATGTATGAATGTTATGTTAATGCTAATTGATTAATTGTTATGTTAGTGATATTGCTATGTTAGTGGTTAGGCAAGTTTACTGATGAACTTTCTAACACCTGAAACCATGCATATGAAACAATGTCTTGCTCGATACTATACACACTAAAAAACTGTCCACATAATGAGTGTACACAGTTAGTATTCCAACATACATACATATTCCAATTTTCTGTCTACTATTTCTATATACTATTAACAAATGCATATGAAAAGGGGCATTTTCCGATGCGTCCGAGTCGGACGCATCGGAAGCGTCCGACGCATCGACGTGGGACCCGTGGAAATGCCCCTTCCAGCTGAACGTGGGAATTCCGAGCTTTTCTTTCCTCCTTCGTTCCTTTAACCTTTCTTACCCAATTTTACACCCCTTTTACCCATTCCGGATACCCCTTTCTGTTCAAAATCAAACCAACCCATATCTTTTGATGAACCCGTGTAGAAAACACAGGCTCACACTAGTTAATTATTATTGCAAATAAAAAGAGACATAGGATGATACTTCATATCTAACCTGTCGTCACCTTCAACTCAATTCAATTTTTGTGTGCGAGCCTCAGAAGTCAGAACCTGCTTTCAGAACTCAAAAGTACACTTGCAAGCGAATAAGAGGGGGTCATCTGCTCAACAAAAGAATGTTCTACACATACATTAAAAGTTAAAATGGTCTCCGCTCCCACTTCAACTTCCCACACGTCACCACCGTACGATGCATAGACAGCAGCTCCACCGCCATCTACCGACCATCAACTGCATCATGTCTGGTGCCCTAAATTGAGCTGCCCTATCAATTCGAAACATGGAATGCAGTCGACGGTAACAAGTGTGGAGCCCCCTTTATGCTGCCTCCCTTCAATCGCGCGCTATTTTTATGCTTTGCTGCCAATAACCGCCTACTGCTGCAGTGTCGCCTTGCCCTGACTCTGACTTCATGTACGCTTGTTGCCCTCATCTTCTAATTAACTGTTCGCAGATTGCTAATTCAGAATGTAAGCCTTTCTTTAATTAAGAATTTATGTGGTCGATTCAATTAATAATCTGTTGAAATGCAATGTGTTGAAAGGCTAAAACAGCTGGATATTTAATTAGGCAAATGTTGAGTAGGGTGGATATTAATTAAATGATATTTCAGTTTACAGTGGAAGTAATTAAGTTGAATGACTATCAGCTATGGAAGATTTTTCACCATTTTATAAATGCAGCCTTCTTAAAGCATTGCTAGGTTGATCCAGTTGAGAAGTTATGATATCATGTCAGCGTTTGTAATTTTGCATATGCAATACAAACGACTATAAGTTGAAAGCATTTTGTGATCGATGCTAGCTGTATATATGCCATGATAGCATGCATTTGCCTGTTAGAGAACTACTCTCGTCTTTGATAGATCATATCACTTGCATGGTGTTTTATATCTACGAACATGGTATATTTCCTTTTGTTCCATGTGGGGTCGGTGCTTACTTACAATTTGCAGTGCGAGTCAAGTGAATGCCACATTCAATATTCAGTATGTTTTTGGGATGGTCGTTGAATGGAGGGTGTTGTGGTTAAATAATTCGGGGGTGAAAATAGAAAAAGTTGCTAAAAAATGAAGACGGTAAGGGGATTGGTTATGTATAAAAGCGAAGGGTAAGCACAATGTGTGTGTGTGGCAGCAGCAAGCTAGGTAGTAGAACGGAAGTGAGGGGAAAGAAGGTAGCAGGAGGTAGAGTGTTGGATAATTACTAGTTAGATGGGATATATAGGTTAATACAGGGAAGGATTATTGATCCATGCTAATTAGCTAACATGAATGAATGTCGTAGTCTGGGCAAGGAGAGTGGGCATGTGTTTCTTCTGTGTTTGGGACAAATAAGTTGAGAAATAGTAAGCTATATAGTGAACAGATGTGCATGCCCATGTGTGCCTGTCAAGCTATATGCAGATAACGTTATCAGTTGTTGATAGTTAAGCAAACAGGAAACAAAAGATTCAAGTCAACAACACTAGCAGAGGTTAGTTTAGCAGCTGGAGCCTGGAGGTAGAACAAATTAAGAAGCATGGCCGCAGTTTGTAGTTTGTTGCAGAAAAGAAAACGGGGTGGGCTCATGAGCTAGCTGTAAAATTAAGAAGCATGGTCGCAGTTTGTAATTTGTTGCAGTGTAATGTCCATGTGTGTGATACATACAGAAATTGAAAAGATAGTGATGATCAGCTGAGCCTGAAGTCCCACATCGCCGAATGGAGGAAGAGTCGCTTGGTGATATGCTAGGATGGTGGCTAAGGAGTTGTCCCTTCGGGGACATCCGATAAAATTGGAACGATACAGAGAAGATTAGCATGGCCCCTGCGCAAGGATGACACGCACAAATCGAGAAATGGTCCAAATTTTTTTTTTATCCCCTTCCGCCCAGCCAAACTCCACGACCTGACAAGGTTGCTCTTACTCCCGACCGGACAAGGTTGCTCTTGCTCACGACTGCACTGCGGTGATGCCTTACTACCCTTCCACCTGAATGAAGTTCAGCTACTCTCCATCACAACACACAGTGATGATGAAGCAAAGTCTGCCTGGGTGCCATCACAACACAGTGATGAAGCAAAGTCTGCCTGGGTGCGTGCATCTTCAGCTAGAGAGGGTGAGCTGGAATGTAAAGTGTGATGTGCCTGCTTCCATATATCTTTATTTACCACGCACACTAAGCTGGTTTTCCACATTTCCTCATTTCTACGCAGTAAGTTTCCATTGATTTAAATATGAATTGCAAGTAATTAAGCTTTTTGCTATTATGTATTTTCACTACTAGAATGGCTGATTATTCCAACGTTCTGTTTCCAACGGCCGCCAACGATTTCTAACAGTCATTGGAAACCATTAGAAACAAGACCGTTGACGGCCGTTGGAAGCCGTTGAAAATTTACGGGATATTGCCTGCTACAGCCAACCGAAAGCTTCATTTCCTCCTCCTCCACCAATTATTAATCTCCTCCAACCTCTCCTCCCCTTTCAAATTTGCTGTCAAAGCTTCCTCCATCACTCCAACCTCTTTGGGCGCCATCTACAAGCTTCTCCAATCCATCTCCACCATTCTCGTTATCCAAATTAGGTAACTTCATAAAACCTAATTTTCAAGGTTTAATTTATGATTTGCTCAATTCCTACTTGTTTGTATATGTATATTACATCATGTTAACCTCTAATTGTTATTATTGTCACAATAATGATCAAATTGTTTAGGATTAAATTGATTTAGGGTTTGATTGTGTTTATTTAGGTAATTTTAGTTAGTGAATGTTATATGTGTGTGATAGTGTTTGCTAATAATATAATTTATGCAAACACGAAGATTATATTATGTTGACAAATACGAAGTAAATTACAAAATATAATTGGTGCAAACACGAAGTAAATTCGAAAAATATATAATTTTGTACACATGTACTAAAACGGTAAAATATTTACAAATTGTATATTTAAATTTAATGTAGATAATATTTAAGCCCTTAGTTATTATTTGGCTTTGTCTGACAAGTGTTGTATATGATCGTTATATGGATATTCGTTCTTTTACATAACGGGAATCTATATTCATTTGATACAACATTTATCAGATTTGTCCTTGTATTGGATAAGTTACAAACATTATAAATTAATTATATTTCATAGATCATATCACTTTAAACGGTTCATAAAATTTTGACGGCATTTCCTTTACGTTCCTTGTGTACACGTACGCGTGTACGATACAAGGAACACGGGGGAAATGCTGCCGAAATTTTGTGAAATCGTTTAAAATGATATGATTTACGAAATATAATTACTATTGTGTTTGTAATGGGAAGTAGGATGACCGACCATCAAAGAAGACATATAAGCGTCAATGAACGAATAGTTATTTATTTTGAAATAACGTTTGTAGACAACTATAAAATTAACGATTACTTTTTATTTCATCATAGATTTTAAAGTATAGGAAAAATGACCAATTACTTTAGTGAGCGGAGCTGGATGTATCAAAGAAGGTAAATTAGTGGTGCAATAAGTGAACATTTTGAAAATGGGGTAATGTGTTCATTGATTTTGCGATAAGTAATATCGGAAACAGTAGAGAAATTTGTTGTCATGTAGTAGATGCAAATTGTTGAACTATTTAATACCGAATATGGTTAAGATTCATTTACGCCAATACAGTTTCCTACCCATTTATTTCTTGTGGGATCGTCATGGAGAAATTATAGCCCTAATACTGAAGAACATTCGACGGAGGTCAATAGTGTTGAAGTTAACACGAATCTCATAGAAAATATGGTCGAAGATGTTGCACGATCAATGTTTCCTACCGTTCAAATTGGTAACGACGATGATAACATCGAAGAGAAGCCAAATGTTGAAGCTAAAAAATATATGATTTATTGAATAATGCTAAAAAAAAAACCTTTGGAATGGATGTGAAAGTGACACTCAATTATCGGTAACTGCAGAATACATTGCAATGCAATCAAAATACAACCTTACGGAAGCTGGATTTACGGCTGTTGTTCAAGCGGCTAAAAGCCATATGCCATCTGATAATTTAATGTGCGAAAAATATTATGAAGTGAAAAAACTTATGTCATCTTTTGGTTTGCCATATCAGAAAATAGATATATGTGTAAAGGGTTGCATGTTGTATTGGAAAGAAGGCAACAATCTTAGAAAATGTAAGTTTTGTAATCAAGAAAGATACAAACCAAGAAATAGAAAGAAAAAGAAGTTCCGTACAAGCGTATGCATTATTTACCATCACCCCTAGGCTTCAAAGATTATATGCATCATCCGTAACAACGCAACATATGAGATGACATAGTGTGAGAACACCTCAAGAAGGTACGTTGACACACCCATCGGATGGAGAAACATGAGAACATTTTGATAAGAAATATCCTGATTTTGCAGCGGAAAGTCGCAACGTTAGACTAGGCTTATGTACAGATGGCTTCGCACCGTTTTCTTAGTTTGGTTCTAAATATTCATCTTGGCCTATAATAATTACACCTTACAATCTACCCCCGTGGATATGTATGAAAACTCCATACATGTTTCTCACAGTTGTCATCCCAGGGCCTGATGATCCGACACAGGGTATTGATGTTTACTTACAACCGCTAATCGAAGAATTGAAAATATTATGAAATGAAGGAGTTGAAACATACGACATATCAAAAAAGAAAAATTTTCGGATGTTCGCTTCTTTGCCATGGACTATTAGTGATTTTCCTGCATATGCAATGCTTTCAGGTTGGAGTATGGTCGGTCGTCTTGCTTGTCCTTATTACATAGACGAAACACGAGCATTTTCGTTACCGTACGGAAAGAAAATTTCATGGTTTGATTGTCATCGATGCTTTCTTCATATCAATCGTAATGACCCGTATTCTACGCATCGGGGGATCGTAGAATATTTATTTCTTTCCCGTATGAAGTCGTATGGTCATGTAACTTTGGGAAATATCTATTAGAGTCATTTTCCATGTTCATGATTTTTGTCGATTTTTAAATGACCAATTTGCCCCTAGTTGGTACTGTTTTGGCCATAACTTTTGATTGGAAAGGAATTTTGACCTAAAACCACTTCCATTGGATTCGTTTGATGGTTTACCTTTCCGTAGAGTGGTCATAATAGCCAAACGGACTTACCGTTTGGGAGATATGACTGAAACAAGGTTTGGAGGGTGAAAAACTGCTTAACCGGGCCAAATCGGGTGATTAGTGGATAGGCCCATAACTCATTTCAGGATTAGGGTTATGGGGAGGCTGAAATGAGATAGAGGATCATTTCATTTCAGTTTTCTAGCCTCCACTTATCACCAAGGAACCCTAAAAATGGCCTCCAACCTCTAGATCACCTCCAAATCACCTTTTGGTCAAGGATTTGGCTTAACAACCCCTAATCAAGGAAGATCTACACCAAAGCAACATTGGAGCTGCTGTTTAGCATCGGGATTCACATCAAATCAGGGATTTATTTCGGATCTAAGTTTTATTTGTGGCTAAGGTGAGTGATTTGCATAGTTTTGCACTAATTATGGCTAATTAGGGATGATTAGTGTTAATTAGCGAATTTAAACATGATAAAATTCTGGAAAAATGTTTATAAAATTCGGAATGATGTTTTAGACACCTGATATGAATTTGGGTTAATTTGGTTAAGTTTTGCTAATCCTATCATTAGTTTCACCTAAACATGCTTAAGGGGAAAAATGGGGTTTTGGCTATGTTTGATCCATTTTAACCTATCATATTGTTGTTTTGATGTTTGTGGTTGACTATATATGTTTCTATGACTGTATGGTATGCTTTGTGACTGATTAGAATAGTTGGAATGGTCGAAAACGCCGTCGAGGGGCATAAACAACTCGCTGGACAAGGTGAAGGAGTTCGGATCGGATGGGGATTGGGGGTCGATCGGATCGCCCTATGGGATCGTGGGACATCACCACGAGTCAAGTCATCTCCTCCGAGTCGAACCATCTGCGAAAGGTCCACGAACATCAACCGTGAACTGCTACCCGATCCGATCCACTCGTGCTTCGTATCACGATCCGACTAGAGGAAAGCAGCATTCACTATCCGATGCACTACGAGACGCCGATCCGAACCAGGGGAGCCACGAGCTGCAGGAGCGCGATCCGACCCGTATGGGGTACTCCGATCCGAATCGAGGAGAGGAGCACGATCTGAAGCAAAGAAAAAGAGGACCGCAATGACGATCCGAACCGTGGTGTGCTGAAGAGCCGATCTGATCCAAATGGGGTATGGAAGGCCGAACCGAACCGATGAAGACTGATAACCCGAGATGCAAAGGTAGTCCAAATGAAGGGTATTGACTCAGGATCCAGATAGGAACCAATGAGTGGACTTCATGAGTTGGACTTTGCTGCGGGACGTGTGCTAAGGAGTTGTCGACGTTCATAACTTCGATTCACCACTAAAAATGAAGGATGGCTACTTATCAGTGCAGTAGGGTCATTATGACCTGAGGGGCAAGGTGACGGTAGCAAGACTACGTTATCAGTGCAGTAGGGTCATTATGACCTGAGGGGCAAGGTGATGCGTAGTAAGACTATGAGGCAGCGCAGATGGGGTGAACAACTCCATGGGGCAAGTGGACATAGTAAGGATAGGTAAGGCTATGAGCCAGCGCAGATGGGGTGAATAACTCCATGGGGCAAGTGGACATATGGAGGAATTAGTGGCTACGTTATCAGTGCAGTGAAGCCATTTATGACTTCATGGGGCAGAGTGATCGTAGCAAGGTATGTTGGGTGATCGAAGTGGTGAATATCGTATGCTTTACGCACTGAGTGAGAGATGTGAGGATGAATGCTATGTTTGATTGTTTGCCATCATTATGACATGCACACCTCCCCCACCTCCGTATCTTTATACCGTTTGATATGGTACCTTAGAGTGTTGTATAGTATGTAGTGCTAACTCTTTGGTTGCAGGTCCAGGTTCAGGTATGTTTTAGTCTACCTGTTATTGTTCACTTTAGATGCTTATCGCTCATACCAGGTTTTATGTCTGACCCAGAGTTTTATGTCTTCTCTTATTACTCTGGGTGCTCACACGAGCAGACTAGAGACAGGTTAGCTGGTGATGCGCGAGTAGCTGATTCGGAGGCGGGCAGGAGGCTTCCACGTATGATATATATATACACATTCTCCCTGTGTCGTTGGTGGTCGCTACTTGGGCATTAGTAGTGTACCTCCTTTATCTTACTTTTGCTTTGAGACAGTTTGGAAGTTGTAATAAGCTGTATTTTGGATTCCGCTGCTATGATGTTTAGTTCTAGTTTTCAGCTTCTGCACTGTCTCTCCTGTTTTATGTCAAGTATGTTATTATTATATTTTGTTCTATGCGCTGTGAGACATTCTACTAGTTCTTTGTTAGTTCATTTCCTTCTTCCCTTTCCTTCTGACGACCCGTTCCGTGCTAACTGGACATGTGTACAGCGCACCTTTGGAATAAATGTCGGTTGGTGCGGGCGGGCCGTCACACTTGGTATCAGAGCTCTAGGTTGCGTAGTTAACCTAGGAAAAGACACCAGGGAGAGATAGTACGTATATGAGAGCGCGTATTTGTGATTATTTTGGTTTTCAAAAGCTATATATATATACTATTAGTAGTATAAGAATGAAGTCGCACTGCACTAGCACCACTATGGGGTCGTTAATCGTTTCCCTTTTTCAGATTGACGATGTGCCGAGATATGAGGGGTGCCGGTAGAGGGACCAACCAAGGGAATGCCGCTGACATGAGGGCAATGTTTACTGACCTCATGAGAGACATGCTTAGAGAAGTGCAAGGGGCAGTTCCCAATCCCGGAGTTGGTGTTGGCCCAGTAGTGCAGGCGCCTAGGGTCGATTTCGCCAAGTTGTGCAAGGATTACACTAACCTTGGTGGGAAGCCGTTCCACGGGACGGAGTCGGCCACAGATGTTCAAGATTGGATGGATAGCTGTGATCGTATCTTTGATGACTTGGGTCTTGAGGATGCGATGAAGAGAAGGCTAGCGTCTCGTCAGCTGCAAGGGCGAGCGATGAATTGGTGGAACGCCATTAGAACAGCTACTCCAGAGGATCAGGTTACTTGGGTCAGTTCAAGGCTCGCTTTAGCGAGAAGTTCATTCCAGCTGCCCAGAAGTCAGTGTTGTTTAAGAGGTTCTTGGAACTCAAGCAGAACGAAAGGGCAGTTTCTGACTATATTGCTGAGTTCGACACTTTGTCGAGGTATGGACTGTCTCTCATTGATACCCCTGAAAAGAAGAATGAGAAGTTCATTACTGGTTTGGATGGATACTTGGGGGAAAGTCTTATCTATCACATCGATGAGACTTTTGAATCAATCGTGGGGAAAGCTTTGAGATCAGAGATTCTTTACCCTAAGTCAAAGACTGAAGCTGCATCTGCAGAAGGGCCAAAGCCGCAGGCAGGCGGTGGAGGCAAGAATAACTCTCAGAATAAGAGGAAGCAGGACCAATATAAAGGTGGCCAGAAAAAGAGCAAGAAGGATGTTGAGTGCTTCAGCTGTGGTAAGAAGGGCCATTATGCTAAAGAATGTCGGGCCAAGCCAGCGGAAAGGAAGTGCTACAACTGTGGTCAAGTGGGACATCATAAGGATAAGTGTCCGCAACCTCTTAAGGAGAAGCAGATTGTGAAAGCATATGCTATTGATGTTGTTCCTTCTTCGTCGAATGCCCCAACTGCGGCGGAGAAAGGAAAGAATGTTGTTATTCAAGGTATGCTTTCTATTTATGATGTACCAGTTCGAGTTTTGTTTGATACTGGGGCTTCCCGTTCCTTCATATCTAGTGACCTGGTAGATAGGTTGGGACTGGAACCCGAGATAGTCGATAGACCATTGGTTGTGACGAACCCGATTGGTGGTTCGACTAGCCTTAGTATGATTTGCAGGAATTTGGTCTTATCGAGTCATGGATGTATGTTTGTGATTGCTTTGTTTTGGGTTTCACTGGGTATGGCATTATATTGGGAGTCGATTGGCTCCAAAGATACGGGGTGGTGGTAGACTGTGAGGGCTTTTTGGTGACACTGAGGGCGGATGATGGGCGGAGGGTAGTGTTTGGTAGTCTACCTAGTTATGGGGTTATGGCTAGTTTTGTAAATTCCCTCGACATCCCGCAGGATGAGTTGTCAGATGTGCCCGTGGTTGGCCAGTATCCGGACGTCTTCGAGGAGGTGACCGGGCTTCCACCACACCGAGAGATTGAGTTCCGTATTGATTTAGTGAAAGATGCCAGACCTATAGTGATGCCACTTCGTCGTATGGCACCAAGGGAGCAGCGAGAGCTTGGGGTGCAAGTCAGCAATCTTTTGAAGAAGGGATTTATTAGAAGGAGTGTCTCCGAGTGGGGAGCACCAGTTGTGTTTGCCACTAAGGCAGATGGTTCCCTTCGTTTGTGTGTGGACTATCGCGAGTTGAATAAGGTGACGAGGAAGAATAAGTATCCTCTACCGCGGATAGATGATTTGTTTGATCAACTGGAAGGAGCAAGAGTGTTCTCCCAGTTGGACCTCGCGACAGGATTTCATCAGCTACGAGTAGCGGATGAGGGTGTTCCGAAAACGGCATTTAGGACGCCGTTTGGATTTTATGAGTGGTTGGTCATGCCATTTGGGTTGACCAATGCACCAGCCTATTTTGTGGATCTTATGAATCAAGTATTCAGAGATCAGTTGAATAAGTTTGTTCTTGTGTTCGTGGACAATATCCTTGTTTACTCAAGGACAGAGGAGGAACACAAGGGGCACTTGAGGATAGTGATGGAGGTGTTGAAGAAACACCAATTGAAAGCGAAATTCTCTAAGTATCACTTTTGGAGAAGGAAGGTGAGATTCTTGGGTCATGTTGTTTCAGAGAATGGTATTGCCGTGGACCCTGCAAAGGTGGCTACGGTACAGGATTAGCCTACGCCCAAGAATGCAACAGATGTAAGAAGTTTCTTGGGACTAGCTGGATATTATCGTAAGTTTATCCAGGACTTCTCCAAGATAGCAGCACCGTTGACTCAGTTGACTAAGAAGAATCAGTCCTTCGTCTGGGACGGAGTGTGTGAGGATGCCTTCAAGAGTCTAAAGGAGAAGTTGACGCGGGCGCCAGTGTTAGTCATTCCTAAAGGGAATGAAGAGATGACGGTATACACGGATGCTTGTGGTACCGGACTGGGTGCTGTATTGATGCAAGGAGGTAGGGTTGTAGCTTATGCTAGTCGACAGCTAAAGCCGCATGAGAAGAAGTATCATACCCATGATTTGGAGTTAGCAGCGTTCATGTTTGCGTTGAAGATGTGGAGACATTATCTCTTGGGAGAAAGATTTGAGTTGTTTACCAACCATAAATCGTTAAAGTATCTCTTCTCCCAGAAGGATCTGAATCTCCGTCAGCAGAGATGGTTAGAGTTCTTGGCTTCGTATGATTTTGATATCGCATACACACCTGGGAAAGGTAATGCGGTAGCCGATGCCTTGAGTAAGAGACATGCAAGCTTAGGGGCAATGTTTCTTGAATGGAAGCAACTGGAGTATATCGCGGGGTTTGATTTCAGACCAAAGTGTGAATTGGATCCAGTCATGCTAGCTAGTTTGGCGATCAGACCCACTTTGATTGAGCGGATCGGCTCTAGTCAGAGGGACAATCCTAACCTATTGGAAATCATCTCCAAGTTAGAGATGAACATCGACGGTGAGGAGATGAAGGCATATGGGCTTGATCGAGATGGGTGGCTTAGAAAGAATGGAAGATTAGTTGTGCCCAACATGAATGGTTTGAGGGATGAAGTGCTTAGGGAATGTCATCACTCAAAACTGACTATACATCCCGGTGGTAATAAGATGTATCGAGACATGAGACAGACTTACTACTGGGAAGGGATGAAAAGAGACGTTGGGAAATTTATATCCAAATGCATGAATTGCCAGCTAGTTAAAGCCGAGCAAAAGAAGCCTAGTGGGTTGTTGCAACCATTAGAAATTCCCGAATGGAAATGGGAACAAGTCTCGATGGATTTCATCGATGGTTTACCAAGGACTAGATCGGGACATGATAGCATTTGGGTAATTGTGGATCGATTGACTAAAAGTACAAGATTTATACCAGTCAAATCGACCAGAACGGCAGCCAAGTTGGCAGAATTGTATACGAAGTGGGTAGTGAGATTTCATGGAGTACCCAAAAGCATTGTGTGTGACCGGGACCCGTTGTTCACTAGTGGGTTTTGGAAGAGCTAACAAGAGGCTCTAGGGTCAGGATTACATCTCAGTACCGCATATCATCCTCAGACCGACGGCCAGACGGAGAGGGTGAATCGTATATTGGAAGATCTCTTGAGAGCTTGTATATTGGATTTTGGTGGATCATGGGATGACCATTTGCATCTAGTACAGTTTGCATATAATAATAGCTACCAATCCAGTATCGGTATGGCTCCATATGAAGCTTTGTATGGAAGACCGTGCAACTCACCATCATGTTGGATAGAGACTGGCGAGAAGTTTGTGCTTGGACCAGATGTGGTGAGGGAAACTTCGGATAAGATTAAGATCATTCAGCAACGAATGAAAGCTGCCCAAGATAGGCAGAGGAGTTATGCTGATAAGAGGAGAAGAGACTTGAAATTCTCCGTTGGTGACTTGGTGTTTGTCAAGATCTTTCCGTTGAAGAGCGTGATACGATTTGGCAGGAGAGGCAAGTTGGCACCAAGATTTGTTGGCACATTCCCTGTTCTTGAACTAGTCGGGAATTTGGCATATAGAGCTGGCTTACCAGAGAAAATGGCGGGAGTCACAATGTGTTTCATGTTTCCCAACTAAGGAAGTTCGTTCACGACTCAGATATGACTATTTCACCTGATCAGTTAGAGGACTTCGAAGTAGAACCCGAGGCGGTTGGGAACCGCAATCTGATTCGTATTGTGGGACACGATACGAAGCAACTTCGAAGGAAGTCGGTGAAGCTAGTCAAGGTTCAGTGGGGCGAGAATGAGAATGACTGTACTTGGGAGATAGAGGAGAGCATTAGGAGGGCATATCCAGAACTCCTTACCTGGTAAGATTTACTTTACGATTTAGTTATTCCGCATGCTAGGATAGACTTATTTTGCTTGTTTTGCATGTTTGATGGTTGATAGGCATGCGGGACCTTTGTGTGTGTTTTGATTAGGGAATTTTGGGGGCGAAATTTCTCGGGGGGGGGGGGGGGGGAGGGAGTGTAATGACCCGTATTCTACGCATCGGGGGATCGTAGAATATTTATTTCTTTCCCGTATGAAGTCGTATGGTCACGTAACTTTGGGAAACATCTATTAGAGTCATTTCCCATGTTCATGATTTTTGTCGATTTTTAAATGACCATTTTGCCCCTAGTTGGTCCTGCTTTGGCCATAATTTTTGATTGGAAAAGAATTTTGACCTGAAACCACATCCATTGGATTTGTTTGATGGTTTACCTTTCCGTAGAGTGGTCATAATAGCCAAACGGACTTACCGTTTTGGAGATATGGCTGAAACAAGGTTTGGAGGGTGGAAAACTGCTTAACCGGGCCAAATCGGGTGATTAGTGGATAGGCCCATAACCCATTTCGGGATTAGGGTTATGGGGAGGCTGAAATGAGATAGAGGATCATTCCATTTCAGTTTTCTAGCCTCCACTTATCACCAAGGAACCCTAAAAATGGCCTCCAACCTCTAAATCACCTCCAAATTACCTTTTGGTCAAGGATTTGGCTTAGCAACCCCTAATCAAGGAAGATCTACACCAAAGCAACATTGGAGCTGCTGTTTAGCATCGGGATTCGCATCAAATCAGGGATTTATTTCAGATCTAAGTTTTATTTGTGGCTAAGGTGTGTGATTTGCATAGTTTTGCACTAATTATGGCTAATTAGGGATGATTAGTGTTAATTAGCGAATTTAAACATGATAAATTTCTGGAAAAATGTTTATAAAATTTGGAATGATGTTTTAGACCTCTGATATGAATTTGGGTTAATTTGGTTAAGTTTTGCTAATCCTATCATTAGTTTCACCTAAACATGCTTAAGGGGAAAAATGGGGTTTTGGCTATGTTTGATCCATTTTAACCTATCATATTGTTGTTTTGATGTTTGTGGTTGACTATATATGTTTCTATGACTGTATGGTATGCTTTGTGACTGATTAGAATAGTTGGAATGGTCGAAAACGCCGTCGAGGGGCGTAAACAACTCGCTGGACAAGGTACAGGAGTTCGGATCGGATGGGGATTGGGGGTCGATCGGATCGCCCTATGGGATCGTGGGACATCACCACGAGTCAAGTCATCTCCTCCGAGTCGAACCATCTGCGCAAGGTCCACGAACATCAACCGTGAACTGCTACCCGATCTGATCCACTCGTGCTTCGTATCACGATTCGACTAGAGGAAAGCAGCATCCACGATCCGATGCACTACGAGACGCCGATCCGAACCAGGGGAGCCACGAGCTGGAGGAGCGCGATCTGACCCGTATGGGGTACTCCGATCCGAATCGAGGAGAGGAGCACGATCTGAAGCAAAGAAAAAGAGGACCGCAATGACGATCCGAACCGTGGTGTGCTGAAGAGCCGATCTGATCCAAATGGGGTATGGAAGGTCGAACCGAACCGATGAAGACTGATAACCCAAGATGCAAAGGTAGTCCAAATGAAGGGTATTGACTCAGGATCCAGATAGGAAACAATGAGTGGACTTCATGAGTTGGACTTTGCTGCGGGACGTGTGCTAAGGAGTTGTCGACGTTCATAACTTCGATTCACCACTAAAAATGAAGGATGGCTACTTATCAGTGCAATAGGGTCATTATGACCTGAGGGGCAAAGTGATGGTAGCAAGACTACGTTATCAGTGCAGTAGGGTCATTATGACCTGAGGGGCAAGGTGATGCATAGTAAGACTATGAGCCAGCGCAGATGGGGTGAACAACTTCATGGGGCAAGTGGACATAGTAAGGATTGGTAAGGCTATGAGCCAGCGCAGATGGGGTGAAATACTCCATGGGGCAAGTGGACATAGCGAGGAATTAGTGGCTACGTTATCAGTGCAGTGAAGCCATTTATGACTTCATGTGGCAGAGTGATCGTAGCAAGGTATGTTGGGTGATCGAAGTGGTGAATATCATATGCTTTACGCACTGAGTGAGAGATGTGAGGATGGATGCTATGTTTGATTGTTTGCCATCATTATGACATGCACACCTCCCCCACCTCCGTATCTTTATACCGTTTGATATGGTACCTTAGAGTGTTGTACAGTATGTAGTGCTAACTCTTTGGTTGCAGGTCCAGGTTCAGGTATGTTTTAGTCTACCTGTTATTGTTCATTTTAGATGCTTATCGCTCATACCAGGCTTTATGTCTGACCCAGAGTTTTATGTCTCCTCTTATTACTCTGGGTGCTCACACGAGCATACTAGAGACAGGTTAGCTGGTGTTGCGTGAGTAGCTGATTCGGAGGCGGGAAGGAGGCTTCCACGTATGATATATATACACATTTTCTCTGTGTCGTTGGTGGTCGCTACTTGGGCATTAGTAGTGTACCTCCTTTATCTTACTTTTTCTTTGAGACAGTTTGGAAGTTGTAATAAGCTGTATTTTGGATTCCGCTGCTATGATGTTTAGTTCTAGTTTTCAGCTTGTGCACTGTCTCTCCTGTTTTATGTCAAGTATGTTATTATTATATTTTGTTCTATGCGATGTGAGACATTCTACAGGTTCTTTGTTAGTTCATTTCCTTTTTCCCTTTCCTTCTGACGACCCGTTCCGTGCTAACTGGACATGTGTACAACGCACCTTTGGAGTAAATGTCGGTTGGTGTGGGGCGGGTCGTCACATCAATCATACTTTTAGAAGAGACAGAACATTTTTTACGTCTAATAGACATGAGGCTCTACGACCACCGACGGTTTGGTCAAGTGACGAAATATACGAACTTGTAAAAGATTATCCAAAGATACATGAAACCGGAAAACAAATTGATATATTCAAGGTAAATCGCTGATTCATAATTGGTGCAAACAGAGTATATTCTGGGATTGCCTTATTGGAAACATCTCTTAATTCGTCATAACATTGACGTGATGCATAATGAGAAAAATGTATTTGATAATGTATTTAATACATTTCTGAATGTGAAGGGCGAGACTAAGGATGATTTGAAATCCAGACGTGATATAGAGGAAATATGTAATCGTCCTGAGCTTCATATGAAGCCCAATGATAGTAAAAAACCCAAAGCATGCTATGAACTAAACAACAACATAGTTAAAGTACTGTTAAAATAGGTGGAAGAGCTACGGTTTTCCGATGGAATTTCCTCTAATCTTCGTAGATGTGTCGACTATAAAAACGGAAAGCTCGGTGGAATGAAAAGCTATGATTGTCATGTAATGATGGAAAATTTGTTACCCATCGCCTTTAAAGTATTGTTACCTGGAACAATTTGGAATGTAATAACAGAACTTAGCTTATTTTACAAGGAGCTTTGTTCAACTACTTTAAAATTTGACTGTCTACTAAAACTTGAAGATGAAATCCCTGTACTGCTCTGCAAACTGAAGAAAATATTTCCTTCGAGTTTCTTTAATGTAATGGAGCATTTACCTGTTCATCTTCCAAAGGAAGCACGTCTTCGAGGTCCTAACGGATGGATGTATCAATTTGAAAGGTATATTATTATACTAAGTATTCAAATGATAATTTAATTATATTTAGATCTTAATATTGAACCAAACTATATTTTATTAGGTACTTTAATCATTTAAAAAAAAGTGAGACTAAAAGCTCGAATTGAAGGTTCTATTTGCAAACCATATAACGAAGAAGAAGCCTCTTATTTTTTATCTCATTATTTTAATGATCATGTGAACTTATCATTTGCAAGCATTCCGCGTAATGATGAGAGGGTTGAACAAGATTCTTCTTCTGAATCAACATTAACTATTTTTAAATAACATGACCGACATGCTGGAAAATGTGTGGAAATATGGCTAAATGATAAAGATTGTAATGTCGCACACTGTAACGGCCGGGTTTCGCCCGACCCGATCGATCGCAAAATCGACCAAGACCGTCCAAAACCCGAACACGTTAACTTTGGGAATACAACAACATCAGAACAATAACAACAGACTTTTATAAACATTACAATAATGTTACATCAGAGTACAGAAACATTACAATAATGTTACATCAGAGTACAAAATATCAGAGTACATCGAATAAAATTACAGCGGAAGATAAACTACAATATTTTAATACAATATAGTGCAGCGGAAACTATGCTCTGGACACAGCTTTAAGCTTCAATCCAGAATCCTGCTCAAGATAAGGACCTATAGACAAACTACTCGACTGCCCGTGTGGAAAAGAGGGCACCCGAGTTTGCAAAAATGGAAACAAACAACGGGTCAGTCATGAGACTGGTGTGAGAATTCTAAACTAATTAATAGTAACAAGGCAAATCCAAGGACCACGCCGCTAACGCGGAACGGGTTTACTCCAATGGATTGTCGTGCATAGCTTAAGGTGACTGAACAAATAAATAAGTAAATCGTAAAACAACGCAATGCTTTTTAGAAAAATGAAACCATTGTAAGACCCAAGTCCCATCACACAATGCAACGCAAACCGCAGGATAGGGTTTTACCTTATAATGGTCAAAAGATGCTTGATACGATAAAAACGATTTTGATATTATTATTAGTGTATGTAGGTCTTAAAAACAATTCAGTCATAATGTATCAATCATAGACGGCATAGTACCCCATCCTACTATGTCGTCATACTAGTTCTATAATCAAATCCGCATGAGGTCGTATTGGAAATTGGGTTTCCATCATGAGTAAAGGCTAGGGAGGAGCTCCTTACCGATTCGAGACACTCTAGCTAATGTCTTAGAATTCCCCGCAGAGAACCCTTGGATAACTGCAGGGCCGGTCCACACTTGCGGTTTGTGGATTGACAATTCCTGAACACACGTTTCCCGGTCCTATAGGACCTATCATCCGAGGCGCCTCATTCCATCATCCACATAAGTAAATATCAGCCAGTTTAAGCACCGACACCACTTCTAGTTAGAAAGAAATGTGCTGCTCTCCCTGCGTTCCCTTCTCCCGTTTTAGACTCAACCGGGTTGTGAGGCTCGCGAAGTAACGTTATAACCACAAGGCCTGCTTTTCAACAAAGCCTTGATCATCTTCATCTTGGCGTGCCACGTTGAGAATTCACGCCATGCGATTGATAACTATTAATACACAACCTCTAAGGGTGTTAAGCAAGAAATAAACTCTCCGCCACCAACGGTCGTATACTAAAAGAAATCAATTTACATAGAACAAAATTCAACGTCAAACACACATCCATTTATAAACTTATGCTCTGGGTCTGAGCGAAATCCAAATCCGTACAAATCAACACAACGTCCGGACGACCTCCACTGTAGCCCCTTCAAGGTGGCTATTCCCATCAAGGGCATCAGCAGTCGTCGTCGATATGAAGATCGTCGGTCTTCTATCGTTGTCTTCAAAACTTGAATTTGAAACGTCGCTTAAATTATTTGGAATGAGTTAGACTCGGACTTTCCAAATAATTCTCGTATATATATAAGTTGGAAATCATTTCATATCGTTATTAGTAATTTATAACGATTTGTCTTTATTTATATATATATAAAAATATTTAAATTCCATTTCATTAACGTAATTATATAACAAGTAGTGAATGTTTTGTTTCACAACCTATCGAAATGTTTATAATGTGTAATGAAATGTTTTTTATTTCATTACATTTTGCTAACGAAAAATATTCCTATTCGTATGTACAATATTAACGTACAATGTACACACCATTTATTTTCATACACATACACATTTTATATACAACAATGTACATTTTCTTGTTTCATCTTTCGAATTACACAAAATGTATATTTTGTTTATCATACAAATTCCAACAAAAATAATCATTTTTGTGTTTCATTTCAATTTCAACAAACGAATATTTTTTTGTTCATTCACCTTTACTTCTACAAGAATGAGTATTTTTGTTTGTTTATTTCAATGTAACAAAATTGATAATTTTATTATCTTTTCAATGCAAAACAAAAATAATAATTTTATATTACAAACAAAACGATAATTTTGTGTGTTAATCTATTTACGTGAAAATATAATTTTCATATCTTTAATCTTTTTAATGAAAACCTTATTCATTAAGATATAAATTTCATATCCTTATTTTTATTTTTATGACAATCCAATTACATAAAAATGTAATTTTTCACTTTTAATCTACATGCATGAAAAATGTAATTATTCCCTTTTAATCTAATTTACATTAAAAATGTAACTTTTACCTTTAATCTTAGTTTCATAAAAATGTAAATTTTTTACCTTTGGTTTTAATTACATAAAGATGTAATTTTCTTTCTTTCTCTTCATCTTAATTACATAAAAATATAAATTTCTTCTTTTAATCTAATAACATAGAAATGTAATTTTCTCTTCTTTAAACATGACGGTAAAAAAAAATGAAACTTTCTAATTTAACTCATGACGGTGTAAATAATGTCCATTTTCTATTTAACCATTTATATTTTAATATGGGCCAGACCTCTCACATTAGGCCTGCAACTTGTGAATGTTGGATGGGCCGATCGGTTCCGGACAGACTTATCCCACAAGTTGGGCTTAACCTCGTGTCTTGGCCCAATTTGTATTTGCGCACTTGGACCTCTCACATTAGGCCCAACATTTGTGGCTGCAGGATATGCCGGTCGGGTCCGGGCAGGCTTCCACCACAAATGTGACCTAACCTCGTATCCAAGTACAATTTTAATTAATCATTATAATTGTTCTGCTAAAAATATTATTTTAAACTGTTTCTCATTTCAAAATATCTTAATTTTGGAATATTCCATATTTCCAAAATAATTTGATTTCAAATACTATAACTTACCTGTTCAAATCTTAATAAAACTTGGGACTTTCTCAATTATTATATCAATAACAATAAACCTTTCAAAATGTCTAGCTAATTCTGAATCTAATTTTCTTATCTTAGCATATTGACAGTAAAGATAGAATCTTTTTAATTGAATCCCTTTTTATTTATGACTCATATTTCATTTACATTAAAAATGCAAATTCTTATGTTAACAAAATTCCATTCTTCCTTATATACTTTAATGGTTCATTCTTATGTTAACACAATTCCATTCTAACTTGAATATTTTAATGAATTCCCTTTTTAACATAAATATGTGATTTTCTAATATTTGCATTTCTAACACAAAAATGTGATTAATCATTACAGTGAAAATTTCCATATTTTTAAATTACATAAAAATGTGATTTTGATTCCATTGTCAAATTGCTCTTTTTACTTATAGAATGCAATTTTATTTAATGTAAATTCTTTTTCTTTAATTACATATAAAATGCAATTTTGTTTAATGTAAATTCTTGTTCTTTAATTACATATAATGTGATTCTCTTTCTTTGTAATCTTGAATACATAAAAATGCAATTCTCCAACTTTTATTTAGAAACAAAAATTAATATCTTTATTTAACCACAAAAGGTAAAATCTCTTATTCAACAAAGAAAAATAAATTCTTTTAATTTGCAAACAAAAGTTAATGGTTTTCATTTACAAACAAAAGTTAATATCTTTTCATTCGCAAACAAAAGTTAATGGTTTTCATTTACAAACAAAAGTTAATATCTTTTCATTCGCAAACAAAAGTTAAAATCTTTAATCATGTTTACAAACAAAGTTTCAAATCTTTTATTTATAAAGTTACAATCTTTTTATTAAAAAAACAAGCTTGAATCTTTTTATTAACAAAAACAAGTTTCAATTTTTTATTTGACAAAAATAAGTTTCAATCTTTTTATTGTTAAACCAATTTTAACATTTCAACAAAAACAAATAAAAAGATACTTTGTTTATCGTCAATTTTAACACAACAAAATATATAAAGATGATACATTTTGTCTACTTTACATTTTATATCTAAATTGTTATTGTAATCAATCTTAACATGTTATAACTAAAATGTTAATGAACGTTTAGTTTTACATGCCTTTCTATTTAACAAAATAAATATTTTGTTTTACATACTTTCAACAAAGACGTTAAAAATAAGTTTAATTTCATATCTTAACTTGACGCTAAAAATATGTTTAATTTTCATGTCAAAACATAACGCTAAAAGTATCCTTATGTTCATATTAACATATAACGCTAAAAATATCATTTTTCCATGAAATCACATATGGTGTACATTTCCATAATACTTCACGTAACATATAATTTTGGTGTAAATATTCATGTCACAACATAGGATAACAATGTATGATCGGGTATCAAGTCTCATATCAATCTTCTCATTCTATTCTTTTTTTATTGAATATAAAATAACAAATAAAATGATAATTTAAAATCTTTTTTTTTTATTGTATGACAATAAAATTAATACTTATGTTTCAACTCTTTTCGTTTTAACCAATTGTAAATAAAATCTTTATTTCAATACTATCTCATATTGACAAAACTAATGTTATAATTTGTTCTGACTATTCTATTTCATCGCAATAATCCATCATGTCAGATAAATCAACAAACAGCATTACAATTAACAATCAAAAAATTCCAAACATTACCATAGATCTGATTAAATAAGTATACACACATGAAACTTAAATAACGATGGATAATTTAATTTTAAGTATTTTAAAATATAGAAATCTCACCGAATAATTCGGATCTGAAATTTGTTGAATTTCTAAGATGCTCTGTTTATGCTCTAATCTGTTCCATAGTCTAGATCTTGTCACAAGGATTCCAACGCAATACGCTTCGTTGAATTCATTGCTTTCTTAATTACTCATCTTCTTCGTCGAATACTCCAGAAATAAGGTCGCCCTTTTGAACCCATCGTTGCACAGACCAACTCCACCACGCACCTCCACTCAAACCACCATCCACCGATCAAAGACCTTCACCTCGTACACCTTCGCAACCCCACCTGGCGCCAGTAACGTGGTTGAACTCGGCCTCATCATGGCACTTGAAAAGCCCTTAAATACCATCACCTCCGTTAAATCTTTAGATCTCATTGTGCTGAAGAGTTTTCGTTTTACAAGTTTTAGGAAATACATTTGGATTGAGGGAAATTTAGGCATTCGTTTTGGAGTTTCGTGGCCATTGGTTTGGGTAGATGGCGGCTGGTTTAGTTTTGAAGATTGTAAATACAAAGAGAAAAGAGAACAAAAGGAACAAAAAGGGGGAATAAAGGGAATAGTTTTATATCTAAAAATGAATTTGAGTGATAAATAGAAGAGGGGAGAGAGTAGAGAATAAATGAACAAATTATTTTCCCCATATGCCTCTTTGTATTTACAAACACATTAAATGCTTGCTTTATTTTATCTAATTGTTCAAATTGTGCAATTTTTTCCAAACATATATAATTAAGTAACATGTATCAAAAAGTTTTACATAAATAATGGACACAAAGTAATATTCTTAAATTTAACATTTTTATACTTACTCTGAAAAAATTCGTTAACATGCAATAAATAAAAATTAAACAATGAAAATTGATAAAGATTACACATGTTTATACAGAAATGGAACAGAAATGACCACATGAATATATGGACAATTACAATGGAAAGAAACGTAAGTGCAAGATTTAACGTTTCCTTGTCTTTTCCTTTATATATATATATATATATATATATATATATATATACACACACACACATATATATATGAACACTATGGATAATAAAGGGGCAAACATTGCATGGTTCTTTTCATTTTTGGTATATAAAGAATTCAAAATAAGGGAGCATTTACATACGTTGAAAATAATGAAGGAATATAGAGAGCATGACCTAACGTTTTAAGAAACGCATGCATGTCTCCAACATGACAATTTAATGAAAGGAAGGAAAAAGAAAAAAAATGTGCGTAGAATTAAATTGCATGCATACGAAGATATAAAATATTGTGACAAGTTTTAAATGTGAATAATGCATGAAATTTATTGTAGTGTGTCATTCTTTATTTAATGCTCATATATGGTGCGTTGATTAGATAATTATCTATTTCTTTTCAAAATTCAAGGGAACAATTCACATTTGGGAATTTATTAATGAATGAAACAATTAGAATAGATTGGGGAAAGTATTAAAAAGAATAGCCAAAGATATATATATATATATTTATACACATACATATATACACACACATATATATATTGTCAGAATTTATTTCATTTAGAACCTACACATTATTTTCAATCAATAAATTAATAGATTTTATTAAAATTCCATAGGCATATTTTTCCCTTGGCATGAAGTCAAAGATTTTTATACAAGGATAACATCCTTACTATTAACATTTAATTAAGGAAGTATTTTTAAGTTATTCTATTTTTTTTCCTTTGAATATTTAGAATGTGCATTAAACAAGCGCCTACATGAATTATGTCAATCAACATTTTAAATCTTAGGATTTAACTTTTCCATCAATAAATGTAATCTTACAATCAAACTTAAATAATTTTTCTTTCCGTTGTTATTAGTTAAAATAAATTATTTTAAATACAAAAAAATCCATTAAAATAAAAATTTTGAATTGGTCCCAAATTCCGGGTTGTTACAATCTCCTCCACTTAAAATCTTTTCGTCCTCGAAAAGGAACGAAGCTAAAAGTGTTGTATTATCCTACTCAATTTTCCACTCTTTATTATTCATTCATTGGTTTAAATAATTTTATAGTTAAACTAATAATTACGCTACACAATCATCAATCAATTGGTTGATTAACTTTTTAAATATTTATAACATTTATATATACAAAAATCATATTTTATAAAATAGATTATAATTACAAATACATATATTATAAGCTTGTTACTCTCAACTCATTCTAGGGCATACTAACCCCATCTCTAATGAGTTTTCTCATTCTAGGATACTACTGATCCTATCTCTAATGAGTATCCTTATTGGATATTACTAATCCAATCTCTGATGAGTCTTTTGTTCCGTTCTAATGAGTTGTACCCCAAAGATTTGAGCTAACCAAAGCTCTGATACCAACTGTGACGACCTGGATTTCTCCCGACCCGGTCGATCGCAAAATCGACCAAGACCGTTCAAAACCCGAACACGTTAACTTTGGGAATACAACAACATCAGAACAATAACAGTAGACTTTTATAAACATTACAATAATGTTACATCAGAGTACATCGAATAAAATTACAGCGGAAGATAAATTAAAATATTTTAATACAATACAGTGCAGCGGAAACTATGCTCTGGACACAGCTTTAAGTTTCAATCCAGAATCCTGCTCGAGATAAGGACCTGTAGACAAACTACTCGACTGCCCATGTGGAAAAGAGGGCACCCGAGTTTGCAAAGGTGGAAGCAAATTACGGGTCAGTCATGGGACTGGAGTGAGAATTCTAAACTAATTAATAGTAATAAGGCAAATCCAAGGACCAGGCTGCTAATGCGGAACGGGTTTACTCCAATGGATTGCCGTGCATAACTTAAGGTGACTGAACAAATAAATAAGAAAATCGTAAAACAACGCAATGCTTTTTAAAAAAATGAAACCATTATAAGACCCAAGTCCCGTCACACAATGCAAAGCAAACCGGAGGATAGGGTTTTGCCTTATAATGGTCAAAAGATGCTTGATACGATAAAAACGAATTTGATATTATTATTAGTCTATGTAGGTTTTAAAAACATTTCAATCATAATGTATCAATCATAGACGACATAGTACCCCATCCTACTATGTTGCCATACAAGTTCTACAATCAAATCCGCATGAGGTCGTATTGGAAATTGGGTTTCCATCATGAGTCAAGGCTAGGGAGGAGCTCCTTACCGATTCGAGACACTCTAGCTAATGTCTCAGGATTCCCCGCAGAGAACCCTTGGATAGCTGCAGGGCCGGTCCACACTTGCGGTTTGTGGATTGGCAATTCCTGAACACACGTTTTCCGGTCCTATAGGACCTATCATTCGACTAGCCTCATTCCATCATCCACGTAAGTAAATATCGGCCAGTTTAAGCACCGACACCACTTCTAGCTAGAAAGAAACGTGTTGCTCTCCCTGCGTTCCCTTCTCCCATTTTAGACTCAACCGGATTGTGAGGCTCGCGAAGTAACGTTATAATCACAAAGCCTGCTTTTCAACAAAGCCTTGATCATCTTAGCGTGCCACATTGACAATTCACGCCAAGTGATTGATAACTATTAATACACTACCTCTAAGGGCATTAAGCAAGAGAATAAATTCTCCGCTACCAACGGTAGTATATTAATAGAAATCAATTTACATAGAACAAAACTCAACGTCAGACATACAACCATTTATAAACTTATGCTCTGGGTCAGAGCGTAAGCCAAATCCGTACAAATCAACACAACGTCCGGACGGCCCCCACTGTAGCCCCTTCAAGGTAGCTACTCCCATCACGGGCATCAGCAGTCGTCGTCCATTCGATATGAAGATCGTCGGTCTTCTGTCGTTGTCTTAAAAACTTGAATTTGAAACGTCGCTTAAATTATTTGGAATTAGATAGACTCGGACTTTCCAAATAATTTTCGTATATATATAAGTTGGAAATCATTTCATATCGTTATTAGTAATTTGTAACGATTTATCTTTATTTTTATATATATAAAAATATTTAAATTCCATTTCATTAACGTAATTATATAACAAGTAGTGAATGTTTTGTTTCACAACCTATCGAAATGTTTATAATGTGTAATGAAATGTATTTTATTTCATTACATTTTGCTAACGAAAAATATTCCTATTCGTATATACAATATTTACGTACAATGTACACACCATTTATTTTCATACACATACACATCTTATATACGACAATGTACATTTTCTTGTTTCATCTTTCGAATTACACAAAATGTATATTTTGTTTATCATACCAATTCCCACAAAAATGAGCATTTTTGTGTTTCATTTCAATTTCAACAAACGAATATTTTTTTGTTTATTCACCTTTAACTTCTACAAGAATGAGTATTTTTGTTTGTTTATTTCAATGTAACAAAATTGATAATTTTATCATCTTTTCAATGCAAAACAAAAATAATAATTTTATATTACAAACAAAACAATAATTTTGTGTGTTAATCTATTTACGTGAAAATATAATTTTCATATCTTTAATCTTTTTAATGAAAACCTAATTCATTAAGATATAAATTTCATATCCTTATTTTTATTTTTATGAAAATCCAATTACATAAAAATGTAATTTTTCACTTTTAATCTACATGCATGAAAAATGTAATTATTCCCTTTTAATCTAATTTACATTAAAAATGTAACTTTTACCTTTAATCTTAGTTTCATAAAAATGTAAATTTCTTATCTTTGGTTTTAATTACATAAAGACGTAATTTTCTTTCTTTCTCTTCATCTTAATTACATAAAATATAAATTTCTTCTTTTAATCTAATTACATAGAAATGTAATTTCTCTTCTTTAAACATGACGGTGAAAATAATGTAACTTTCTAATTTAACTCATGACGGTGTAAATAATGTCCATTTTCTATTTAACCATTTAAATTTTAATATGGGCCAGACTTCTCACGTTAGGCCTGCAACTTGTGAATGCTGGATGGGCCGGTCGGTTCCGGGCAGACTTATCCCATAAGTTGGGCTTAACTTCGTGCCTTGGCCCAATTTGTATTTGCGCACTTGGACCTCTGACGTTAGGCCCAACATTTGTGGCTGCTGGATATGCCGGTCGGGTCCGGGCAGATTTCCACCACAAATGTGACCTAGTCTTGTGTCCAAGTACAATTTTAATTAATCATTATAATTGTTCTACTAAAAATATTATTTTAAACTGTTTCTCATTTCAAAATATCTTAATTTTGGAATATTCCATATTTCCAAAATAACTTGATTTCAAATACTATAACTTACCTGTTCAAATCTTAATAAAACTTGGGACTTTCTCAATTATTCTATCAATAACAATAAACCTTTCAAAATGTCTAATTCTGAATCTAATCTTCTTATCTTAGCATATTGACAGTAAAGATAGAATCTTTTTAATTGAATCCCTTTTTATTTATGACTCATATTTCATTTACATTAAAAATGCAAATTCTTATGTTAACAAAATTCCATTCTTCCTTATATACTTTGATGGTTCATTCTTATGTTAACACAATTCCATTCTGACTTGAATATTTTAATGAATTCTCTTTTTAACATAAATATGTGATTTTCTAATATTTACATTTCTAACACAAAAATGTGATTAATCATTATAGTGAAAATTTCCATCTTTTTAAATTTCATAAAAAGGTGATTTTGATTCCAATGTCAAATTGCTCTTTTTACTTATGCTTTAATTACATATAAAATACAATTTTATTTAATGTAAATTCTTATTTTTTAATTACATATAATGTGATTCTCTTTCTTTGTAATCTTGAATACATAAAAATGCAATTCTCCTACTTTTATTTAGAAACAAAAATTAATATATTTATTTAACCACAAAAGGTAAAATCTCTTATCCAACAAAGAAAAATAAATTCTTTTAATTTGCAAACAAAAGTTAATGGTTTTCATTTACAAACAAAAGTTAATATCTTTTCATTCGCAAACAAAAGTTAAAATCTTTCATCATGTTTACAAACAAAGTTTCAAATCTTTTATTTATAAAGTTACAATTTTTTTATTAAAAAAAACAAGCTTCAATCTTTTTATTAACAAAAACAAGTTTCAATATTTTTATTGGCAAAAACAAGTTTCAATCTTTTTATTGTTAAACTAATTCTAACATTTCAACAAAAACAAATAAAAAGATACTTTGTTTATCGTCAATTTTAACACAACAAGATATATAAAGATGATATATTTTGTCTACTTAACATTTTATATCTAAATTGTTAATGTAACCAATCTTAACGTGTTATAACTAAAATGTTAATGAACGTTTAGTTTTACATGCCTTTCTATTTAACAAAATAAATACTTTGTTTTACATACTTTCAACAAAGACGGTAAAAATAAGTTTAATTTCATATCTTAACTTGACGCTGAAAATATGTTTAATTTTCATGTTAACACATAACGCTAAAAGTATCATTATGTTCATATTAACATATAACGCTAAAAATATCATTTTTCCATGAAATCACATATGGTGTACATTTCCATAATACTTCATGTAACATATAATTTTGGTGTAAATATTCATGTCACAACATAGGATAACAATGTATGATAGGGTATCAAGTCTCATGTCAATCTTCTCATTCTATTCTTTTTTATTGAATATAAAATAACAAATAGAATGATAATTAAAAACTTCTATTTTTTTATTGTATGACAATAAAATTAATACTTATGTTTCAACTCTTTTCGTTTTAACCAATTGAAAATAAAATCTTTATTTCAATACTATCTCATATTGACAAAACTAATGTTATAATTTGTTCTGACTATTCTATTTCATCGCAATAATCCATCACGTCAGATAAATCAACAAACAGCATTACAATCAACAATCAACAAATTCCAAACATCACCACAGATCTGATTAAATAAGTATACACACATGAAACTTAAATAACGAGGGATAATTTAATTTTAAGTATTTTAAAATATAGAAATCTCACTGAATAATTCAGATCTGAAATTTGTTGAATTTCTAAGATGCTCTGTTTACGCTCTAATCTGTTCCATAGTCTAGATCTTGTCACAATGATTCCAACGCAATTCGCTTCTTTGAATTCGCTGCTTTCTTAATTACTCATCTTCTTCGTCGAATACTCCAAAAATAAGGTCGCCCTTTTGAACCCATCGTCGCATACACTAACACCACCACGCACCTCCACTCGAACCACCATCCACCGATCAAAGACCATCACCTCGTACCCCTTCGCAACCCCACCAGGCGCCAGTAACGTGGTTGAACTCGGCCTCATCATGGCACTTGAAAAGCCCTTAAATGCCATCACCTCCGTTAAATCTTTAGATCTCATTGTGCTAAAGAGTTTTCGTTTTACAAGTTTTAGGAAATACATTTGGATTGAGGGAAATTTAGGCATTCGTTTTGGAGTTTCGTGGCCATTGGTTTGGGTAGATGGCGGCTGGTTTAGTTTTGAAGATTGTAAATACAAAGAGAAGAGAGAACAAAAGGAACAAAAAGGGGGAATAAAGGGAATAGTTTTATATCTAAAAATGAATTTGAGTGATAAATAGAAGAGGAGAGAGAGTAGAGAATAAATGCACAAATTATTTTCCCCATATGCCTCTTTGTTTTTACAAACACATTAAATGCTTACTTTATTTTATCTAATTGTTCAAATTGTGCAATTTTTTCAAAACATATATTATTAAGTAACATGTATCATAAGGTTTTACATAAATAATGGACACAAAGTAATATTCTTAAATTTAATATTTTTATACTTACTCTAAAAAAATTCATTAACATGCAATAAATAAAAATTAAACAATGAAAATTGATAAAGACTACACATGTTTATACAGAAATGGAACAGAAATGACCACATGAATATATGGACAATTACAATGGAAAGAAACGTAACTGCAAGATTTAACGTTTCCTTGTCTTTTCCTTTTTTTTACATATATATATATATATATATAAACATTATGAATAATAAAGGGGCAAATATTGCATGGTTATTTTATTTTTGGTATATGAAGAATTTAAAATAAGAGAGCATTTACATACGTTGAAAATAATGAAGGAATATAGAGAGCATAACCTAACGTTTTAAGAAACACATGTATGTCTCCAACATGACAATTTAATGAAAGGAAGAAAAAAAGAAAAAAAAATTAATTAAAGTGCATAGAGTTAAATTTTATGCATACGAAGATATAAAATATTGTGATAAGTTTTAAATGTGCATAATGCATGAAATTTATTGTAGTGTGTCATTCTTTATTTAATGCTCATATATGGTGCGTTGATTAGATAATTGTCTATTTCTTTTCAAAATTCAAGGGAACAATTCAAATTTGAGAATTTATTAATGAATGATACAATTAGAATAGATTGGGAAAAGTATTAAAAAGAATAGCCAAAGATATATATATATATATATCTATATATATCTATACACATACATATATACACACACACACATATATATATATATATATTGTCAGAATTTATTTCATTTAGAACCTACATATTATTTTCAATAAATAAATTAATATATTTTATTAAAATTCCAAAGGCATATTTTTCCCTTGGCATGAAGTCAAAGATTTTAATACAAGGATAACATCCTTGTTATTAACATTTAATTGAGGAAGTATTTTTAAGTTATTATATTTTTTTTCCTTTGAATATTTAGAATGTGCATTAAACAAGCGCCTACATGAATTATGTCAATCAACATTTTAAATCTTAGGATTTAACTTTTCCATCAATAAATGTAATCTTACAATCAAACTTAAATAATTTTTCTTTCCATTGTTTTAGTTAAAATAAATTATTTTAAATATAAAAAAAATCCATTAAAATAAAAAATTTAAAATTGGCCCCAAATTCCGGGTTGTTGCAATCTCCCCCACTTAAAATCTTTTCGTCCTCGAAAAGGAACGAAGCTAAAAGTGTTTTATTATCCTACTCAATTTTCTACTCTTTATTATTCATTCATTGGTTTAAATAATTTTATAGTTGAACTAATAATTACGCTACACAATCATCAATCAATTGGTTGATTAACTTTTTAAATATTTATAACTTTTATATATTCAAAAATCATATTTTATAAAATAGATTATAATTACAAATACGTATATTATAAACTTGTTACTCTCAACTAATTCTAGGGCATACTAACCCCATCTCTAATGAGTTTTCTCATTCTAGGATGCTACTGATCCTATCTCTAATGAGTATCCTTATTGGATATTACTAATCCAATCTCTGATGAGTCTTTTGTTTCGTTCTAATGAGTTGTACCTCAAAGATTTGAGCTAACCAAAGCTCTGATACCAACTGTGACGGCCTGGATTTCTCCCGACCCGGTCGATCGCAAAATCGACCAAGACCGTTCAAAACCCGAACACGTTAACTTTGGGAATACAACAACATCAGAACAATAACAGTAGACTTTTATAAACATTACAATAATGTTACATCAGAGTACAGAAACATTACAATAATGTTACATCAGAGTACATCGAATAAAATTACAGCGGAAGATAAATTAAATTATTTTAATACAATACAGTGCAGCGGAAACTATGCTCTGGACACAGCTTTAAGTTTCAATCCAGAATCCTGCTCGAGATAAGGACCAGTAGACAAATTACTCGACTGCCCATGTGGAAAAGAGGGCACCCGAGTTTGCAAAGGTGGAAACAAACTACGGGTCAGTCATGGGACTGGTGTGAGAATTCTAAACTAATTAATAGTAATAAGGCAAATCCAAGGGCCAGGCTGCTAATGCGGAACGGGTTTACTCCAATGGATTGCCGTGCATAACTTAAGGTGACTGAACAAATAAATAAGTAAATCGTAAAACAACGCAATGCTTTTTAAAAAATGAAACCATTATAAGACCCAAGTCCCATCACACAATGCAACGCAAACCGGAGGATAGGGTTTTACCTTATAATGGTCAAAAGATGCTTGATACGATAAAAACGAATTTGATATTATTATTAGTGTATGTAGGTTTTAAAAACATTTCAATCATAATATATCAATCATAAACGGCATAGTACCCCATCCTACTATGTCGCCATACTAGTTCTACAATCAAATCTGTATGAGGCCGTATTGGAAATTGGTTTCCATCATGAGTCAAGGCTAGGGAGGAGCTCCTTGCCGATTCAAGACACTCTAGCTAATGTCTCTGGATTCCCCGCAGAGAACCCGTGGATAGCTGCACGGTCATTCCACACTTGCGGTTTGTGGATTGGCAATTCTTGGACACACGTTTCCCGGTCCTATAGGACCTATCATCCGAGGCGCCTCATTCCATCATCCACGTAAGTAAATATCAGCCAGTTTAAGAACCAACACCACTTCTAGCTAGAAAGAAACGTGCTGCTCTCCTTGCGTTCCCTTCTCCCGTTTTAGACTCAATCGGGTTGTGTAGCTCGCGAAGTGACGTTATAACCACAAGGCCTGCTTTTCAACAAAGCCTTGATCATCTTCATCTTGGCGTGCCACATTGACAATTCACGCCATGCGATTGATAACTATTAATACACAACCTCTAAGGGTGTTAAGCAAGAGAATAAATTCTCCGCCACCAACGGTCGAATATTAATAGAAATCAATTTACATAGAACAAAACTCAACGTCAGACACACATCCATTTATAAACTTATGCTCTGGGTCTGAGCGAAAGCCAAATCCGTACAAATCAACACAACGTCCGGACGGCCTCCACTGTAGCCCCTTCAAGGTAGCTACTCCCATCACGGGCATCAGCAGTCGTCGTCCATTCGATATGAAGATCGTCGGTCTTCTGTCGTTGTCTTCAAAACTTGAATTTGAAATGTCGTTTAAATTATTTGGAATGAGATTGACTCGGACTTTCCAAATAATTCTCGTATATATATAAGTTGGAAATCATTTCATATTGTTATTAGTAATTTATAACGATTTATCTTTATTTTTATATATATAGAAATATTTAAATTCCATTTCATTAACGTAATTATATAACAAGTAGTGAATGTTTTGTTTCACAACCTATCGAAATGTTTATAATGTGTAATGAAATGTATTTTATTTCATTACATTTTGCTAACGAAAAATATTCTTATTCGTATATACAATATTAACGTACAATGTACACACCATTTATTTTCATACACATACACATCTTATATACAACAATGTACATTTTCTTGTTTCATCTTTCGAATTACAGAAAATGTATATTTTGTTTATCGTTCCAATTCCCATAAAAATGAGCATTTTTGTGTTTCATTTCAATTTCAACAAACGAATATTTTTTTGTTCATTCACCTTTACTTCTACAAGAATGAGTATTTTTGTTTGTTTATTTCAATGTAACAAAATTGGTAATTTTATTATCTTTTCAATGCAAAACAAAAATAATAATTTTACATTACAAACAAAACGATAATTTTGTGTGTTAATCTATTTACGTGAAAATATAATTTTCATATCTTTAATCTTTTTAATGAAAACCTAATTCATTAAGATATAAATTTCATATCCTTATTTTTATTTTTATGAAAATCCAATTACATAAAAATGTAATTTTTCACTTTTAATCTACATGCATGAAAAATGTAATTATTCCCTTTTAATCTAATTTACATTGAAAATGTAACTTTTACCTTTAATCTTAGTTTCATAAAAATGTAAATTTCTTACCTTTGGTTTTAATTACATAAAGATGTAATTTTCTTTCTTTCTCTTCATCTTAATTACATAAAAATATAAATTTCTTCTTTTAATCTAATTACATAGAAATGTAATTTTCTCTACTTTAAACATGATGGTGAAAAAAATGTAGCTTTCTAATTTAACTCACGACGGTGTAAATAATGTCCATTTTCTATTTAACCATTTATATTTTAATATGGGTCAGACCTCTCACATTAAGCCTGCAACTTGTGAATGCTGGATGGGCCGGTCGGTTCCGGCCAGACTTATCCCACAAGTTGGGCTTAACCTCGTGTCTTGGCCCAATTTGTATTTGCGCACTTGAACCTCTCACATTAGGCCCAACATTTGTGGCTGTTGGATATGCCGGTCGGGTCCGGGCAGACTTCCACTACAAATGTGACCTAACCTCGTATCCAAGTACAATTTTAATTAATCATTATAATTGTTCTACTAAAAATATTATTTTAAACTGTTTCTCATTTCAAAATATCTTAATTTTGGAATATTCCATATTTCCAAAATAACTTGATTTCAAATACTATAACTTACCTGTTCAAATCTTAATAAAACTTGGGACTTTCTCAATTATTATATCAATAACAATAAACCTTTCAAAATGTCTAATTCCGAATCTAATCTTCTTATCTTAGCATATTGACAATAAATAAAGAATCTTTTTTATTAAATCCCTTTTTATTTATGACTCATATTTCATTTACATTAAAAATGCAAATTCCTATGTTAACAAAATTCCATTCTTCCTTATATACTTTAATGGTTCATTCTTATGTTAACACAATTCCATTCTAACTTGAATATTTTAATGAATTCCCTTTTTAACATAAATATGTGATTTTCTAATATTTACATTTCTAACACAAAAATGTGATTAATCATTACAGTGAAAATTTCCATCTTTTTAAATTTCATAAAAAGGTGAGTTTGATTCCATTGTCAAATTGCTCTTTTAATTTATGCTTTAATTACATATAAAATACAATTTTATTTAATGTAAATTCTTATTCTTTAATTACATATAATGTGATTCTCTTTCTTTGTAATCTTGAATACATAAAAATGCAATTCTCCTACTTTTATTTAGAAACAAAAATTAATATCTTTATTTAACCACAAAAGGTCAAATCTCTTATTCAACAAAGAAAAATAAATTCTTTTAATTTGCAAATAAAAGTTAATGGTTTTCATTTACAAACAAAAGTTAATATCTTTTCATTCGCAAACAGAAGTTAAAATCTTTCATCATGTTTACAAACAAAGATTCAAATCTTTTATTTATAAAGTTACAATCTTTTTATTTAAAAAACAAGCTTCAATCTTTTTATTAACAAAAACAAGTTTCAATCTTTTTATTGACAAAAACAAGTTTTAATCTTTTTATTGTTAAACCAATTCTAACATTTCAATAAAAACAAATAAAAAGATACTTTGTTTATCGTCAATTTTAACACAACAAAATATATAAAGATGATATATTTTGTCTACTTAACATTTTATATCTAAATTGTTATTGTAACCAATCTTAACGTGTTATAACTAAAATGTTAATGAACGTTTAGTTTTACATGCCTTTCTATTTAACAAAATAAATACTTTATTTTACATACTTTCAACAAAGACGTTAAAAATAAGTTTAATTTCATATCTTAAATTGACGCTAAAAATATGTTTAATTTTCATGTTAACACATAACGCTAAAAGTATCCTTATGTTCATATTAACATATAACGTTAAAAATATCATTTTTCCATGAAATCACATATGGTGTACATTTCCATAATACTTCATGTAACATATAATTTTGGTGTAAATATTCATGTCACAACATAGGATAACATTGTATGATAGGGTATCAAGTCTCATGTCAATCTTCTCATTCTATTCTTTTTTTATTGAACATAAAATAACAAATAGAATGATAATTTAAATTCTTCTACTTTTTTTATTGTATGACAATAAAATTAATACTTATGTTTCAACTCTTTTTGTTTTAACCAATTGGAAATAAAATCTTTATTTCATTACTATCTCATATTGACAAAACTAATGTTATAATTTGTTCTGACTATTCTATTTCATCGCAATAATCCATCACGTCAGATAAATCAACAAACAGCATTACAATCAACAATCAACAAATTCCAAACATCACCACAGATCTGATTAAATAAGTATACACACATGAAACTTAAATAACGAGGGATAATTTAATTTTAAGTATTTTAAAATATAGAAATCTCACCGAATAATTCAGATCTGAAATTTGTTGAATTTCTAAGATGCTCTGCTTGCACCCTAATCTGTTCCATAGTCTAGATCTTGTCACAAGGATTCCAGCGCAATTCGCTTCGTTGAATTCGTTGCTTTCTTAATTACTCATCTTCTTCGTCGAATACTCCAGAAATAAGGTCGCCCTTTTGAACCCATCACCGCACAGACCAACTCCACCACGCACCTCCACTCGAACCACCATCCACCGATCAAAGACCATCACCTCGTACCCCTTCGCAACCCCACCTGGCGCTAGTAACGTGGTTGAACTCTGCCTCATCATGGCACTTGAAAAGCCCTTAAATGCCATCACCTCCGTTAAATCTTTAGATCTCATTGTGCTGAAGAGTTTTCGTTTTACAAGTTTTAGGAAATACATTTGGATTGAGGGAAATTTAGGCACTCGCTTTGGAGTTTCGTGGCCATTGGTTTGGGTAGATGGCGGCTGGTTTAGTTTTGAAGATTGTAAATACAAAGAGAAGAGAGAACAAAAGGAACAAAAAGGGGAATAAAGGGAATAGTTTCATATCTAAAATTGAATTTGAGTGATAAATAGAAGTGGAGAGAATATGGAGAATAAATGCACAAATTATTTTCCCCATATGTCTCTTTGTATTTACAAACACATTAAATGCTTGCTTTATTTTATCTAATTGTTCAAATTGTGCAATTTTTACAAAACATATATTATTAAATAACATGTATCAAAAGGTTTTACATAAATAATGAACACAAAGTAATATTCTTAAATTTAATATTTTTATACTTACTCTAAAAAAATCATTAACATGCAATAAATAAAAATTAAACAATGAAAATTGATAAAGACGACACATGTTTATACAGAAATGGAACAGAAATGGCCACATGAATATATGGACAATTATAATGGAAAGAAACGTAAGGGCAAGATTTAACGTTTCCTTGTCTTTTCCTTCTATATATATATATATATATATATATATATATATATATATATATATATATATATATATATATATATATATATATATGTGAACACTATGGATAATAATGGGGCAAACATTACATGGTTCTTTTTATTTTTAGTATGCGAAGAATTCAAAATAAGGGAGCATTTACATACGTTGAAAATAATGAAAGAATATAGAGAGCATGACTTAATGCTTTAAGAAACACATGCATGTCTCCTACATGACAATTTAATGAAAGGAATGAAAAAGAAAATAATAATAATTAGTGTGCATATAATTAAATTGCACGCATACGAAGATATAAAATATTGTGACAAGTTTTAAATGTGCATAATGCATGAAATTTATTGTAGTGTGTCATTCTTTATTTAATGCTCATATATGGTGCGTTGATTAGATAATTATCTATTTCTTTTCAAAATTCAAGGGAACAATTCACATTTGGGAATTTATTAATGAATGATACAATTAGAATAGATTGGGGAAAGTATTAAAAAGAATAGCCAAAGATATATATATATATATACACATACATATATACATACACATTTATATATTGTCAGAATTTATTTCATTTAGAACCTACACATTATTTCCAATCAATAAATTAATAGATTTTATTAAAATTCCAAAGGCATATTTTTTCCTTGGCATGAAGTCAAAGATTTTAATACAAGGATACCATCCTTGCTATTAACATTTAATTGAGGAAGTATTTTTAAGTTATTATATTTTTTTTCCTTTGAATATTTAGAATGTTCATTAAACAAGCGCCTACATGAATTATGTCAATCAACATTTTAAATCTTAGGATTTAACTTTTCCATCAATAAATGTAATCTTACAATCAAACTTAAATAATTTTTCTTTTCGTTGTTATTAGTTAAAATAAATTATTTTAAATTAAAAAAATATCCATTACAATAAAAATTTTAAATTGGCCCCAAATTCCGGGTTGTTACACACACACATATATTCTTCTTAATTGTCCTGAAGTTGCTCCTTTCGTCATGTAATCAATTTTTTTTTAAGTTTTAATAAATTTATGTTAAACGTGTTAATAATAATGTAACATATATTGTTTGTGTTTTCAGTATTTATGAATCTTAAAATTGAAGAGGCGATTTAAGCAAAGATTTCAGTAGTTAGTTTAGAAACTATGTGTTTAATCCGACAAATAATGTGCTCGATGAAGGAATAAAACATTTAGCATTTGGACCAAAAAGAAAAGTCAAAACATATCCAATATTTTTTGTTAATAGGTATAAATTCAACACCAAAGAAGCGGTGCTGAAAAATTAACAAACAATACTGGTGTGTTTGTTAAAGGCAGTGAAGATCCTAATAATCATATAAATGATTTTTATGGCGAGTTAACTCAAATTTTGCAAACGACATATTTTACAAGGCCCGCAGAGGATGTTTATTTGTTTAGATGCAACTGGTTCAGCAATGTTCCAAGTTCTGGATTAACGTGCATCCAAAGTATAATCTTGTAGAAATTAAACATACCTCACGTTTTCAAAAGTACGACCCTTTTGTACTAGCCAAACAAGCTCTACAAGCTTATTATGCCCCCTATCCGTCTCTAAGAAGGGATAAAGCAGATTGGTCTGCGGTTTTAAAACCAAGGCAAGATTTACGTTCGATGGACAGAATATTCCTGATGAACAAGCCTATCAAGAAGATCTAGAGGAAAATGTTGAAATAACAATTGCAGACGATCAAACTGATTTTGGACCTTTAAATGATGAGACAAATGTATTACTCGACGCATTTGAGAGTGTAGAGAAAAATGACATAGAACCCAAAACCGAGTCTGAATCTAGTAAACAACGAAGAAATTGACGAAGACTGAGTAAAATTTGGTAATTTTCACAATTATTCACATTACATTTACCTATGTTTAATATTGCATTTTCACAACTATTCACATTACATTTATAATCTATGTTTAATATTGCATTTTCACAACTATTCACATTACATTTACCTATGATTTGTATATGTATCAATATAACATGTATATTATGTCTGACTCTCAATGACGTAATGGTTGGAATAGTGGCTTCAAGAATTTGACGGTAGTGAATCCTTTTGTATGCATACAATAAATTATCGTTTAAATATACAGTGTTATAATATTTTATATGCTGAAATAATTTTTTTTCTATTCATTCTATTTGCAGATTCGACAACCTAAGAAGGCCCAATACAAAGAAGAAATTGAAGAGCTTGGAATTATGATTGAGCAATTACGTGACCAGAGTCGTCTTCACACTATGCAGTTGGAACAACTAAATCATAAGTTTGCGAAGTATGTGTACATTCATGATAGTCGTCCTTCGTCGTTTGCTGATTCCAGAAGCGATGCTTAAGGTATGTTGTATGTTTTGGCATTGAGTGGGTGAGAATGATAAATTTGATATGTTTAGATGATTTGTGGACATGTGGCTTTGATGTATTTGGTTTATGAACATGTAATTGTAAGTTTATGGATGTCTGGATGTTTTGTTTTGGTTATATTGATGTTTCTTTGATATATTTTAGTTTTTTATGTTGTTATTGGTATATTTGTGTGGGATTGATTGGAATTGGATTGAAAATGGATTGGAATTGGATTGGATTGGAAATGTAGTGGTTGGAAGGTTATATGCTTGCTGAAATAAAAAAAAAACAGTTTTTCCATATCAACGGCAGATTAGTCAATGATTTGCAACGACTTTTAACGGAACATCACCGTTTGAAGCCATTGGTATTTCCGTTGGAAATATTCCGTTGCTTCTGTTGGAAGTCGTTGGAAGTCATGAGTGCTATTCCAACGGCGTCCAACGGCTTGAAGTCGTTGGAATAGCTCTGTATTGTAGTAGTGTTTTCTCGTCATAGCAAGTGCAATAATAGTTGTCTGCTATTTATTTGTATGCACTAACAGTAAAACAGAAGTTCTGAATTTTTACTAGCACATCTCAGTTTTATATACAAGTTTTTGCATCTTATATGTCATCCGTGTGCATTTATCTTTAATTAGAACATTGCCAATGGAGCAGTGAGGGACGCGTCAATTCCAACCCGATTGACATTCAATTCAACCTTCAACAAGAAAAAATATAAAGCTCTAATGTGAGCTTTGTATTCGTTCTTACCAAATAATAGTTAAGGTGGCTAAGAGGGCGGTTTTAACATGCTAAGTCTGGCATATGGTTGTGCATCAAACTGGCGTGTGCACCAGGCGTCTGAGTTTAAAGCTAGACGTCTGTTTTTTTATAATAAAAAAACAATTCTTGAATTTGCCTTTATAAAATGATTACATGTATATTTTCAAGAGAGATTTTATATATTATATCTAAGACTATATAAACATAAATAATTATTCTAGTTTTGAAAAGTTCTTCCCATCGATCATTCAATCTCGAGAGTTGTGCATCTACAAGTGATTTAGATAAACTTGAAAAACAAGATTGTATAATTGTAGTTATTATAAAACTTGAGAGGTGAGGTTCTAACCCCCCCTTTAGCATTCTTTTTATACTGGTTCAGACTTTACAACCAGTCCCGAAGTTTCCCCTAGCATTCTTTAACAATAGTAAAACCTCATTTCGCACGGAGATATGCTATTGCAAAATAGTTTAACTTGACAATTTTGTGTTCTTCAACATGGTTTTTGCCTTTGAGTACAAATGTTCTTATAATATCTCTTGAGTGTATAATGTGAGCGAGCAATGATATATGAAACTTGAAAAAATATTTGAGAGAAAAAGTAAACTTGAGATCAATAAGAATTCAAAGAACAAGGGTGCTGGAAGGAGAATTAGTTGATCTAAATCATTTCATTCGAGAGGTTTGTCTAGTTGTGCGAAGTTTCTATTTAGAGGCTGAAACTGTTGAAATGATTTTTTAGATAAAAGGTTACAACAACTAGTGAAAAGATATATAGAAATGAAGTGGAAGAGAAGTGTGTTTTAACAATAGCGGAAATTTTACATAATTAGACGTTTGATTCAATTTCAGACGTCTAATTCTTATTTGGAATATTTCCTAAGTTATGAATCGGATGTTTGGAATTGTAGACCATACATCTTGTTTTTTTTAGGGAAGAATCCCTGTGATAATGTCACACGTATAGTTTTAGTTTCAGACGTCTGACACAAGGTCGTGCACAAAACTGCCCAGTGCACCAGATGTCCGAATATGAAACTGGACATTTGGTTTTTGGTAAAAAAAAATATTTCTTGAGTTTTTCTTTTTAAAACAAATGTGTGTGTGTGTGTATTTTTAAGGGAGACCTTGACTCTGTAAATATAAATAATTATTGTTGAATGTTCTTCTTGTCGATCATTCGACCTCTGGAGTTGTGCACTTGCAAAGTTATTTAGGTAAACTTGAAAAAAGAGGATAAACTTGAAATATGAGATTGTATAGTTGTTTTCATTAAAATTTGGGAGGTGAGGTTCTAACATTTGCATTAGCAAATAATGTTTGTGAAACACCCCCCCTCCATTAAGGTCACTCACAAAGGGAATGCCTTAACTTTGGTGGAGGTTTATAAGTAAAAGCCGCAGATAAACTCAATACAAATATAAATACACATTTTAAATAGCGGAAAACCGAACAAACTTTTATTTCATCAATACGTGTTCAAAACAAACATTCCATAATTGTCTCAAAATACTTCCAACATTACAACCTCATAACTGTCTTGATTATTAAAGAAGCATAAAACATAAGTAAAGTGACAAAAATCCCCAAAGTGATATCCAAAGCCATAATCCGAGCAAAAGAGATCCAAATCATACATCTACGGTCTTGGAGCTTGTAAAGAGCCTAACTGAGCTGTTCCCTCCCTATTGACCGGGGAGGGGGGGGGGGACGAAAGAAAAGAAGACGAAAAGAAAATAGGGTCAGACATAAAGCCTGACTAAATCTAGTAACCCTTCAGTATGTGAATAAGAAAAGGCCATGATAGATATATACTGAAAATAGGAAAGTGTCACAAGCTAAGGAAGTGTCGCTTAGAATCGAATATACTATCGCACCCACACTATATATCTCTGCACCAACTTGAGTTTATTCCAACTGGCACCCCATGGTGAGGGTGAAGTGATCCCCATTCTTATTTAAAAGATCGACTCCTACTCGCGTTAACATGTGTCATACAGCTCCCAAGAATTGTAGATACCAATGCTGGTCCCACCATGGGGTGTATCAAGACCCATGGTGGCGGCTCTGACACAAATTCTAGAAGGCATAGGTTATACTACTGGTGTCCCCAGTACCCTGGTTGTCTGCTCTGGAGTGTGTGCACGCCCGCACCCAGTTAGACCTGCACTGTGCACCCACCGCCGTCGTTTGACCGCTTACAATAAGCCCAGTAACCGTGCCCCACCCTGCCTAGTTTCAGGGTACCATTGATACCTAACTTGGGTTACTGCTGAAACGGGTCCCTCGTTACCAGGATTTTCTAATCAAACATGTTAAGTGTCTATATTTAGCTAACCCCACCCATCAATTCCTGTTAACATGTTGAATTTGGTTAAGTGTTATAGTTGACTTAACCCTACCATCTGTCCTTAGCTTCTTAGGAGCACCAGACCACTCACATTAGACAGGTATTGCTACGGTTACTGGATGTGCCGGTCGGTTCCGGGCAGGTTTACACCGTAGCTCAGCCTAACCTCGGGTCTTTATTGGGCTCAATGCTTAACCACCCACATTGGATAGGTATTGTTGTGACTACTGGACAGCCGGGCGGGTCCGGGCAGGTTTACATCACAACTCAATCCAACCTCGGGTTAAGCATATCGTGTCTTCTAAATTTACATATTTTATTACTTCTCAATTATATATGTAAATGTCATGTCTTTTATTCTTGGGTATAACAATTTATACCGCTTAAATGTCATTGTCATTGGCATGTGCCAAACATGCCAACATATATTTTCAATGTTTTACACCCAACGTTATTACCCCCGTTTATACGTTCGCAACGTTATAATAAATGTTGGGCTCGACACAATTCAGCCCAACTTTATAAGCGTAAGAAAAGGGGAAATCAAGAACATGTAATATTTTACAACATATAAGGGTGTGTGGCGCATGAACTTGCAATTTAGCGATACTACATAAATGATGGGTCATGTGAACTTGCATTAAAATCAAAGTATCACTAAGTAGGTGGCATACGAAATGGCATAGTTTAGGCTAATACAAACTTGTGTTTAAACATGTTTAACTTGGCATAATGTCAAACACAAAACTAGCATGTTGTATATTCACCAAAATGTCCAATTATAACATCTAACCACATAGCCTATTTCAACATGAACTTGCATAGTTTATGAAACCCAAACGATAGTTAACATAGATCCAATTATACTTGCAAATGAACATAAGAATGATGTCATAGTTTTTGGGTCATGTAGGCATAAAAGGTTTCAATTCTAGAACATGTTTACATAAGCCTAAATTTAGACTTAGTAAATGTATATAATCCATGCTATAGGCATAAACATAAAGGGATCAAATTCTAGTTTTTGCCACAAACTTGCAAGTGCCATTGTTCTCATATAAAATTGTTCAATTAGGCTTGCATCAATCAATTTATGCCATAAACATCCATACACAAGTCATGATAGAACCAATTACAATACACAGAATTTATACAGTACAATAACATAATTCTATTTTCATTTACATCAAATCACATCACAGTTTTTATTCATATTCTGAAAGGTCACTATACTTACAATGAATGCAGAATCTTGAATTCTAGATTCTGAATTCTGAAACTGAGATGCGCTCCTTTGGGAAGACTAACGTTGCGTTGATTGATTTGATTAAACTTTTAATCTTCTCTTAATTTGATTCGTCTCTAGGCTTTTCTCTTGACGACTATGTTCAATTCCTCCCTAGCAGCATGACGACTCCTTTCTCATTTTTTTTGTGTGAATTTTCAGTTGAGACTTAGGGTGTATTTATAGATTTTTAAGTTGTTTTGAGCCGTCAGATGAACACAGGAGGAATCTAGGCCATTCAAAGTTTAGAGAGACAATCAAGAGGTGACACGTCAACCCTAGTGACACACAGAGCCACAGAAATTCGAGCCAGAGCCAGACCTGGCCAGTTAGGTCGACCAGGCAGGTCGACACCCAGGTCGACACTATGGTCGACCTGGGGTTGACCAGGTCGACACTATGGTCGACCTGGGTTGACTAGGTCGACACCATGGTCGACCCTATGGTCGACCTGGTCTCTGGGTGGGAATTTTCCCGCCCAGCCCAGTTTGAACCTGAAATTCGAATTTTGAAATATAAACTGAGCTGTTTGAATTTAAATTTGATTCTGAAAATTCCAAAGGCTATAACTCCTTCATACGGAGTCCGATTCACGCAAACTCGGACTCTTTCTCAAGCAGAATTCCAAGACGAACGCAATGGCACAACCCATTTTCCTTAATTCTTTCATTTAGAATTAATTAAACTTTAATTTGTGAAGCTTAATGTTATAGAATTCACGGGGTGTTACAGTTTGTAAGACTTTTTATTGCACGAACGTTGTAATATGTATAAAACGTTTCATTTTATATGTGTATATATGTACAAATCAATCATTTATTAATATGTGAATGAGAGCAAATTATGTAGTGAGATATATAATTGGGTCGTGAAAGTAATCAAGCAATACATCATGTAGCGAAATGCAATAATTAAAATTATAAATTTCAACTATTTGTGAAGTGCAAAAAAATTTTCATCGTATGTATAGGCAACAAAATATATTAGACTTTTAATATGTAGTAATTTTTTTTTTTTTGATTTTAAAGATCAAGTCTTAAATGATACCCTCTTCGTCACGAATGCTCGGCGCCTGTCAAAATAAAAAACTATTAGACAGCAGTGCATAAATTTTGAATTATTGTTTACCATAATATTGTCTTGAATTTGTAGTTGTTTAATTAGTATAATTAATTTTCTCCTACCTTTATCGATTGATGTTAGTATTAGTATGGTGAAAATAACAACCGAGAATTAAGAATAATTGTAGTTATCGTTTTCTTTCCTCCTTATTTCAGGATTGAGACCGGCATCGAGAATATGGTAATGGCGGAGTCAAAAATGTTTTGTAAGGGATTTTTTAAGGGTAAGTTTGGCTCAAGTCTCTAATATATTTCAAAATTCACATCACATCCAGTCAAACTTTTAATATAAATTACATCCCTCTATTTCGAAAAATCATCACAAAATAAAAAATCCCGAAATTTCGTAATTAAATACAACAACCAATCGTCATCAAAATCGTATGTTTAAGCCACCAAAAAACGCATTGAAAAAAGAAACATGAAACTGTTGTATTATGCATCAAACGATGCATATATTTAAAATATATGCATACATTTCCGCATAAATTGCAGTTATGCATCAAACTGCAGTTTTTTTGCAGAAATGTATGCACTAATACTGCAACAAATGCATCGTTTTATGTATATATTCAATTCTGACCTATTTTTTCTAGCATACACGGTTTTTAAATATTGTTGCATACAATTTTGCACTTATATAGAATAAATGCATCTATTTCTGCACATATTCATAATAGCTTGCAACGTCACAACCTTGAGACTCAAAGCGGAAATGCAAACGAATTTGCATTTAAGTTTCTCGGAGCAAGAGACTGCGAATGTTCTCCACGAAGCACGTGGTATGAAAAGCTAAAAAGGTCTCCTCTGTCACTTCCACTTCCACTTTTCCCCTTCCCACACCTCACCAGTCACAACCGTACGATCCGCAGAGAGCAGCTCCACTGCCATCTGCTAACCATCGACTGCAGCATGTTGGGGTGCCCTAAATTGAGCTGCCCAATCAATTGGAATTGTGGAATGCAGGCGACGATCATGACAACATGGGCTCAACTCTTCCTTATGTTGTGCCTCCCTTCAATCGCGCGCTATGTACATACTTTGCCGCCAATAACCAACCACCTACTGCTAAGTGCTATTTTCATGCATGCCTTGCCTTGACTTAAACTTCATGTACCTTTAATTTGTTGCCCTCGTCTAGTAATTAGTGCCATTCTGCCAGTTCGCTGATTGCTAATTCAGAATGTAAGTCTTTTTTTTTTAATTAAGAATTTGTATCATCGGTTCAGTAATTGGTTGAAATGTGAATATGTTGAAAACCTAAATTAGCTGTGTATTTGGGGGAATGTTAATCAGTAGGGTGAATAGCAAATGATATTTCAGTTGAGAGTGGAAGTAAGCTGAATCAACAAAAAAGATGCATGGTTCCATGTCGAATCGAGTAGCCATGTATCATATCATATCTGTGGACAACATATATATGATATGTCGTGGACTCTTTAGCCTGGATACGACTATCAGCTATAATTGATGAGTCTTCAGTAATTATTTTATGCGGCCTTCTTAAAAGTCCAGGGTATAAATTGGGGAATGTTAAGTGGAAGTATCTTAGTGTAGAGCGACAATGCGGCAGTAGCTTGAAATTTAATTTGGTGGAAATAAATAAGAGTTGTTCTTCTCATTAATAGTCGATCTAGGAATTGATCCAGTTGATAAGAAGTTATGATTCGTTAGGATTACATATCATTCATGTTAGCGTTTGTAATTTTGCATATATGTGCAATACCAATACAGATGAGTAGTTGAAAGCATTTTGTGACAAATGCTACACATATGCCATGATAGAGCATTTTTGCCTGTTAGCGGACTACTCTACTCTCCTCTTTGATTGAAGTGAGGGGTAAGTGAAGGGTAATTAAGCACTATGTATATGTGCAGCATGGTGTATGTTGCAGCAGGAAGTTAGGTGGTAGAACAGAATATATATATATATATATATATATATATATATATATATATATATATATATATATATATATATATATATATATATATATATATATGTACATATATGTTAATATTGGGACGGATTATTGATCCATGCTAATTAGCTAACATGGATGAATGTCATAGTCTGGGCAGGGAGAGTGGGCATGTGTTTCTTTTGTGTTTGGGACAAATTAATATGTTGAGAAATAGTAAGCAGCTATATAGTGAACAGATCATGTGCATTCCCATGCATGTGTGCCTATGATCAAGCTATATGCAGATTAGGCCCATGATCAAGCTAGCTATATCAATGCAGATTGGGCAAGGTAGCAGAAAACGGGGTGGGCTCATGAGCTAGCTGTAAAATTAAGAAGCATTGCCGTAGTTGCAGTTTGTAGCGATGTAGTGTCCATGTTTGCGATACAAAAGGATAAAAGATAATAGTGATGATCAGCTAAGCCTGAAGTCCCACATTGCCAGAATGGAGGGGAAGTTGGTTATATGCTAGGATGGTGAGCAAGGAGTTGTCTCTTCGGGGACATCTGATAAAATTGGAATGATACAGAGAAGATTAGCATGGCCCCTACGCAAGGATGACACGCACAAATCGAGAAATGATCCAAAAAAATTTTATCCCCTTCCGCCCGGCTGCTCGCGCCTGCGGGGATGCTTTACCCTTCCACCTGAAGATGAGCTGCTCTCCATCATCATCACAGCAATCAAGCTTGCCTATATGCCTGGGTGCTGAAGGTTCTGTTCATATGAAAATTATTTTTAACTATGATGGATGACTTTGTTTTTAACTATAAACTTGGAATGGGCACCGTTGGTTAAGTCACACTGCTACTTGCTGACCCGGGTTACTGTTGTTTTGTATACTTCTTTATAATGCCTACTACCTAATAATAAACTTTTATTATCTACTCTATTCTATTTTTACGCAACGCATCTGATTGTGCAAACCGACTTGTGTATTATCCAATAGGTACGTATCCAATGTTGTACTGATTAATCAAATGATAAACCATCTGATTGTACAAACCTACTGCGTGGCAGGAGCAAGGCCTATCTACAACTTGCTACTAAAAATTGTATTTATATTTGTCTTAATCTCTCTTCCTTTTTTTTATACTGAGTACATATGTACGAATCTCTTCATTATTTATAATAGCAGTACCACTTTTAAAATCTCTGCTGCTAAAACATACTCCGACCATATACCAATATGATTCACCCAATTCGGAAGGCAAACCTGAAATCCGCTAAGATACTATGGGAAGATGTAAGTTTACAAAATTATACATCGCAGGTATATATAAATATATTTATATGCATATATATGCAAAAAACAATAATCCAAACATAAAATCACCATTAACAAATTTAGCTAAAAATATGCAAAGAATTATATGCATATATATGGAAAAAACAATAATCTAAACATAAAATCATAGACCATTAACAAATTTAGCTAAAACTATGCAAAGAACAATGAACAGAGTACTATCGGCACATTATAAAACTTCAATATCCAATTAATAGCCTAATAAAAGCATTGAACTATGTTGGAAATATTATGTGAATTATTAAAATATTGAGATAAGTGTATGAATGGCTTCCTTACGTGAATAGTCCCACATCATGGGATTGTATGGAAGAGGTTAGTATTTATATTTGTTTATAAGAAATCTTGTTGGGGCCTTGGGCTCCCAATGCATGTTTTGTTGTGAGGAGGGAGACCATGCATCATGACCACCATACACGCGCGCCACCGATCGACCCGGCCTGATTCGGATCGGGCTTGGGCCTTGGCTTTGTGGTGTAGACACTTATATTTTTGGTCCAGAAAACACAGCGTTTTTCTAACTATTTTTTAATACAGAAAATATTTCTGAGCCGACTTTTATTTATGAAGCGGTAAACTCTTGACCCAGTATTTTTCAGCATATCCTATTTTTCTTCCTCTGCCCAGTATTTTCGATTAACCCTAATCTCCGTCTATATATTATCTTCAATTGTAGACGAGATTACTACAAAAAATACTATTTCTCTCCTCCGCCATTAAAATTTTCTTACAAAATTTTTCGAGCAGTTAAGATAATTTTTAAACAGGATGCTGCTCATAATTGTTAGATCTAGGAATTTTCAAGTTACACCTAAGATAGTTCCAAATTTGCTTGGAATATGAGCAGTTAAGATAAAGAAGTTTTTTGTCTTCATGAAGGTATTGAGCACAAATTACACTTAGGATTGGTAGATACATTCCAAGTGATAATTTTATCTTTGGTAGTGAACTTATGATTTGAAACCAGCAATGCATTTAAGGACATTCTGGGAGCACATGTACAATCCCAAATCAAAGAATTTGACCGAACATGGTTCCATACTGAATTAAAATCAAAGTTTTCATTACGAATAGGCAACTAATGCTAGATATCACTGTCTTCTGTGAGATTTCCTCTGTGAGATACATAGCGTAAAGAATGCTTATGCAGATTTTGATTTTCTGATTTAGATCGAGATTGAGTTCTAAGTATCTATTAAGACTGATAAGTAAAAATGCAGAAATTAATTTTTTCTGTGATTCAATTATGTTAGTCTCTGAGTTTATGAATATTTTCCTATGAGAAAATATAAATTCTCAAACAAATGAACATTTAAAATAGTAAGCATCCACAACCGGTCAGTAAATAACAGAATGGAATCCACTAGGAAACCATAAACGACAGCAACAACCAACCCAAATGAATGATTCTGGACAGTTATTCTATAATACAAATGTAGAAAACCAGGTCACATGGCACAAAAGTGTCGGAACAGGCTAGACCCTGCACCGCAGGCAAACCTGACTGAGGAGCCTTTATCGGCTATGATTACTGAGATTCACCTTATTGGTGAATCAGAGGGTTGGTTGGTAGACATTGGTATTTCTCTCCATGTTTGCTATGATCGTGATATATTCACAATATACACGGTTGCTGACGATCAGAAAGTGTGTTGTGAGATCCTCACACCACTTAAGCTGTAGAGAATGGTAATAATGAAAATAAAGCATATGATTGGAAAGACATTGATTCTTAAAGATGTGATGCATCTGATATGTTTGAAACATTCAAAATTGAAATCAAGCAAATAGGAAAATTAAGAGACTACATAGTGATAGAGGAACAGAATACGAATCAAATTCTATTCTGGATTTTTTATGTGATATATTGTACATAAGAGAACTGCACCCTATTCACCTGAAATGAACGGTAAAGCTGAAAAAAATAAGTCTTTTACCGAATTAGTAATTGTCATTTTATTAAATTTCGGTGCAGCAATACATTAGTGGGGGGATATTTTATAGACTGTATATTATGTTCTGAATAGAATCCCTAAATCTAAGAATAAAATTTCGCCTTATGAAATTTTAGAGAAATATAAATCCAATATGTCATACTTTAGAACTTGGTGTTGCTTAGCATATGTTCGCATTCCAAACTCTAAGAGAATAAAATTGGCAAGTAAATCATACGAATGTGTATTTATAAGCTATGCTGTTAATAGCAAAGCATACGGAATTTATGACCTAAATACACATAATATATTTTGAATTTAATGATGCCAATTTTTATGAAACGAAATTTCCTTTTAAATTAAGGAATAGTGGGGGCACATCAAGTATGCCTATTAGAACAGAACTTAATAAAAGTTCTGAAACTGAACCTAGAAAAAGTAAAAGAGCAAGAACCGTAAAAGATTTTGGTTCATATTTTTTGTGCTTTTACTATAGAGGAGGATCCCTTAAACCTCCAAGAGGTCTTATCTTCTTTAGATGCCTTTTTTTTGGCAAGAGGCTATAAATAATGAGATGGATTCTCTGGAATCCAATAAGACTTGGAACTTGATAGATTTTGTTGAGTCAACGGTTTCAATGCTTATTTTGATTAATGACAAGAAGAAGCTTCATGATCGACAAAAAGAAGACTCAATGTTTTATAGGTTAGAAGATGGTTATTTAGAGTTATTTATGTTAAAATCTATCCTCAAATAATCATACTTCTTATTCTCTTCAAAAATATACATGAAAACTCATTTTTTATGTATGTTGACAAAAACCTGTCAACCTGTTAAATTTAACAGGTCAACAGCTTTTTAAACTTAACAGGTCAACCTGTTAAAATTAACAGGTCAACATTTTTTTTTTAAATAACGGTCAAAAACCTGTCAACCTATTAATTTTTCTTGTCGACCTATTTTTGAATTTCATGAAGAGTCGTCTTCTTTCTTGAAAAGTTGCATCCATTTCTCTTCATTTAAATCATTTCTTTCGATTATAGCTTTTCACCAACAATTGCAACTTCTCAATTACTATAAATACATCAGTTTTTCAATCAATCGAATAACCGAATTTTCTCTCCATTCTCTGATCTATATTGTATTATTCTTAGCATTCTAAAAGCACTCAAAAGCATTCAATTATCGTTTGAATCTCCAAGCATATTTAACACACTTGTGATTCAACTCGATAATCCACTTCCAAATCTTTGCAAACATCAATATATATATTTGAGGATAAGATTATAGGAAGGTTGTACCCAATCGTTGACTAATCAGTGTTGAAGAAAGAACACATTCAAGGTCAAACTCTTGTAATCGTCTTTGGGTAAGCTTGTAGCCCGTAAAATCAAGTGGGTAAGCTTGTAGCCCGTGAAATCAAGTGGGTAAGCTTGTAGCCCGTGAAATCAAGTGGGTAAACTTGTAGCCCGTAAATCAAGTAGTTGTGAACCTGTTCCTCCGGGTGAAGCGAGGGTGTGTTTAGTGAAAAGCCGAAGAGGAGCTTCGGGACTGGACGTAGGACTGGAGGTCCGAACCAGTATAAAAATCCTGGTGTCGTTACTCTACTTTACTTTACTTTACTGCATTTATAGTTATTTGTGATATATATATTGTTTGCGAATATTTATTCGCATAACTATTGAATAGCTTAAGTTATCACATACATTCCGCATAGCCATATTATAGATACTGCACAAGTCGTACACACTCGAGCTTTTCAATTGGTATCAGAGCAAGGTCACCATATAACCGTAACACAGTTATTTGATATATTCCAGTAATATGGCAAATAATGCAAGTACGAGGAACACCACTTACACTGAAGGTCAATCGACACAAAGACCTCCTTTCTTTAATGGCCTAAACTATAGCTATTGGGCAACACGTATGGCTTTTTATATGCAATCAACAAGTTATGACGCTTGGAATGCTACTCAGAAAGAAATAGTTAATCCAACAACTGAGTATGCTGAATGGACTCCTGCTGAGAAAACAGCAGCAACTGTAAATGCAAAAGCAATAAATATGTTGCTTTGTGCATTAGACCAAAATGAGTATAACCGTGTTAGTATCTGTACCACTGCTTATCAAATTTGGCAAACACTAAAGACCACTCATGAAGGTACTAACAAGGTTAAACAAGCAAAAATAGCTTTGTTGAAAAGTCAATTTCAAAATTTTAAAATGAAGCCAAATGAAACAATAAATGAAATGTATTCACGATTTCAAACTATTCATCATGCTCTTATTAGTCTAGGACAAAAATATTCCGATTTTGATGTTGTTTCAACAATCCTACATTCTCTGACTAATGAATGGGAAGGAAAAGTATTAGCAATAGAAGAAGCTAATGATCTTTCCACCATGAAGCCAGATGAATTGATAGGAAATCTAATGTCCTATGAAGCTAACTTGCAGGCTAAAAGAGAACAAAGAGAAGAAAAGAAAAATGTTGTCTTTCATGCTGAAAGAGATGAAGACATCTCAGATTCCGAAGATGAAGATTTAGCATTCATTGCAAAAGGATTCAAGAAATTCTTAAAGCAACGAAAAGCTAGTCGTTATAACAAAAAGAAGTTCGAATCAAATAAACCTTCATCATCGAATCTGGAATGCTTTAATTGTCACAAAAAGGGACATATGCAAAAAGATTGTCCGGAGCAAAAGAGGAAATCCGAAAAATTCATGAAGGACAAATCAAAGAAAAGAGCATTCTCAGTAACATGGGATGATTCAGACTCGTCTTCATCCGAAAGTGAAAGCGACTCAGATAATGAACAAGCAAATATATGCTTTATGGCTAAAGAAGATGAGGTACAAATTCCTTCTTTTGAAGAAGTTCTTGATATAAATGCTGAGTTGATATATAAATTTAAAGTTATGAAACGACAATGCAAACAAGCTCAAGCTGATTTAAGTAGAGTAGAATTTGAACGAGATATGTTAAAAGATGAAAATAAGATATTAGAAGAGGAACTTGAAAAGGCTCAAGAATCATCATCTAATATTGACTCTCAACTATCTCTTTTGACTCAAGAAATTGAAGTTCAAAAAGAGAAGAATAATACTCTTACTACTGAGAATCATGAGCTTAAAGCAAAAGTTAAATCTCTAGATCTTGAAAAAGCTAGTTTACAAACAATGTTAGACGATATTACTAAAAATGTATCTAATTTAAACAAAGGTCGTGAGAATTTGACTAAGATTATTGAAAATTCACAACATGCTTTTAACAAACAAGGCCTGGGATATAGGAAACAAGAAATCAAGAAGCATCTCGATTATAGAAAGAAGAGAAAAAATAAAGTAGTACAAGAAACTGAAGCTAAGAAAAATCTTAGTTTATTATATTCCAAACCAAAATCTGTTGTGAAATTTCAGAAACAAAATTCAAAAACTATCAAAATATGGGTTCCTAAAACAAACAACAATTTGATTAGGGACAAATACATCAAAAATTTTATGGATTCTGTGCATAATAATTCAGATTATCTATATAAAGGGGATACTGGACCCGTATGGGTTTGGACTCATAAGACCTAACTCTTAGGACCCCATAAAAAGTGGGTACCATGAGCTTAATTTTATTTTTTGCAGGTCCCACTTAAGAAAAAGGAAATAATGATTATATTGGGTCTAAGGAGATTTCTTTATATTCCGTTTAATAATATTTTTAGTTCCTTTTTCATGTGTTTACTTTCCTTTATTATAATAAAAAATTATTTGAGTATTGATTTCATTCAAAATATAGCCGAAAAAAACAGTTTTATACATATCATGTCGACCTAAAATAAAAAGCTGTCGACCTAAATAGATGATTTTCAAACCAGAGAGTTTTTAGGTCGACCGGTCCAAAAATATAGGTCGACCGGTTTTTTTTTTTTTTACAATCCAGAGAGTTTTTAGGTCGACCGGTCCATGAATATAGGTTGACCGGTTTTGTTTCAGGAAGAAAATCGGTTGACTGGTTGAACATTTAGGTCGACCGGTTTGTACTATTTCTTTAATTTTCTCCTACCCAAAACTTTTTAGGTCGACCACCTTGATTTCATAGGTCGACCGATCTCTCTGAAAACTGTTTTTTTTTATAAAGACACGTCGTTTCAAATTCCAAACTCAAATACCATTTCTTATACTATTTTAAAATTATACTACTCTCGATTATTGAGGTTATTATGATATTTATTCTTTTTAATCGATGACAAAGGGGGAGAAATATTTTACATATACTATTTAAAATATATGTGCTTAATATGGTAAAAGTATATGTGTTCTAACATTTGTTAATGCAGGAATCAAAAGGTAAGATTATTTACTAACAAATGTTGCAGAAATTCAGGGGGAGCTTTATATTCAAAGGGAGAAAATCCAAGGTGTTGTCATCAATCAAAAAGGGGGAGAATGTTGAGACACGAGAATTTCGATTGATAACAACAAAATAAAGATCAATGGAAATCATGACATGGAGCTAAGATTATGGATATGTAGATGTTTAAAGGGAGACAGAGCTTATATACAGGGGGAGATAGCAATAAAGATTAAAATATCAAGCTATATTGTCATCAATCAAAAAGGGGGAGAATGTTGAGTCAACGGTTTCAATGCTTATTTTGATTAATGACAAGAAGGAGCTTCATGATCGACAAAAAGAAGACTCAATGTTTTATAGGTTAGAAGATGGTTATTTAGAGTTATTTATGTTAAAATCGATCCTCAAATAATCATACTTCTTATTCTCTTCAAAAATATACATGAAAACTCATTTTTTATGTATGTTGACAAAAACCTGTCAACCTGTTAAATTTAACAGGTCAACAGCTTTTTAAACTTAACAGGTCAACCTGTTAAAATTAACAGGTCAACATTTTTTTTAAATAACGGTCAAAAACCTGTCAACCTATTAATTTTTCCTGTCGACCTATTTTTGAATTTCATGAAGAGTCATCTTCTTTCTTGAAAAGTTGCATCCATTTCTCTTCATTTAAATCATTTCTTTCGATTATAACTTTTCACCAACAATTACAACTTCTCAATTACTATAAATACATCAGTTTTTCAATCAATCAAATAACCGAATTTTCTCTCCATTCTCTGATCTATATTGTATTATTCTTAGCATTCTAAAAGCACTCAAAAGCATTCAATTATCGTTTGAATCTCCAAGCATATTTAAAACACTTGTGATTCAACTCGATAATCCACTTCCAAATCTTTGCAAACATCAATATATATATTTGAGGATAAAATTATAGGAAGGTTGTACCCAATCATTGACTAATCAGTGTTGAAGAAAGAACACATTCAAGGTCAAACTCTTGTAATCGTCTTGTGGGTAAGCTTGTAGCCCGTGAAATCAAGTGGGTAAGCTTGTAGCCCGTGAAATCAAGTGGGTAAACTTGTAGCCCGTAAATCAAGTAGCTGTGAACTTGTTCCTCCGGGTGAAGCGAGGGTGTTTTTTAGTGAAAAGCCAAAGAGGAGCTTCGGGACTGGACGTAGGACTGGAGGTCCGAACCAGTATAAAAATCCTGGTGTCGTTACTCTACTTTACTGCATTTATAGTTATTTGTGATATATATATTGTTTGCGAATATTTATTCGCATAACTATTGAATAGCTTAAGTTATCACATACATTCCGCATAGCCATATTATAGATCCTGCACAAGTCGCACACACTCGGACTTTTCAGATTTACCTCCTGGTTGTAAATCTATAGGCTGTATATGGGTACTTAAAAAGAAATTAAAAACCTGATAGCACTATTGATAAATATAAAGTACGACTAGTAGCTAAAGGTTTTAAACAAAAAGAAAATATATATTTCTTCGACACTTTTACCTGTACCTAGAATTACATCCATTCGGGTATTAATCTCACTTGTCTCTATTCATAATTTATTAATACACCAAATGGATGTGAAAACCGCATTTTGAATGGTGAATTAGACGAAGAAATTTATATAGACCAGTCTGAAGGATTTGTAGTACATGATCAAGAACATAAAGTATGCAAATTAGATAAATCATTATATGGTTTAAAACAAGCACCTAAACAATGACATGAAAAATTTGATAACTTTAATCATTTCACATGGTTTTAAAGTTAATGAAAGTGACAAATGCATTTATTACAAATCTGAGAATGACATTTGCACTATTATATGCCTTTATGTAGATGACCTACTCATTTTTGGGTCTAACATTCATGCCATAAACTCAGTCAAATCCTTATTAAGTGCCAATTTTTATATGAAAGATCTAGGTGAGGCGAGTGTAATCCTTGATATTAAAATTACTAGGTCCAAAAAAGGGATTTTCTTTGGATCAATCTCATTATATTGAGAAGTCTCTAAAGAAAAACAATTACTTTGACTATAAATCTACATGTACATCATACGATCCCAGTGCAAAGATATTTAAGAACACTTGTGAATAAGTAAGATAGTCAAAGTAAGCGAGCATCATTGGCTGCCTTCGGATGCCACTGATTGTATTAGACCCGACATTGCCTATGTCATGGGATTATTATGCATGTTAACTAGTAGACCTAGTATAGAGCATTGACATGCTATTGAAAGGGTCATAAGATACCTTAAACGAGCCATGAACCTTCGATTACATTATGAAAAGTTTCCAGCTGTACTTGAAGGATATTCTAATGTAGACTGGAATACTTTATCTGTTGATTCAAAAGCGACCAGCGGCTATATATTTAGCATCGCTGGAGAAGCTGTTTCTTCAAAATCCAAGAAACAGACTATTTTGACTTAGTCTACTATAGAGACTGAGATTAGCACTAGCAACAGCTAGTGAAGAAGCAGAGAACTAAAGAAATCTGCTAATTGAGATCCCTACAAGGGAAAAATAGACACTAGTGGTGTAATCGATTGTGATAGTTCCGCGGCTGTTGCAAAAAGTATAGAACCGTAAATAGACACTAGCACAATACTGTAAAAGAACATCACATATATAGTAATGAAAAAAAATTGACGACTATTGAAAGAAAAATAGAACCGATATTACAATGATAAGAAATGACAGTCGTATGCACAGTATTGTTAGAGAACATCACATATAAGGTGATGATAATTTGGCAGAACCTTTAACGAAAGGACTGTCCAGAAAGAAAGTCCTTAATAGTTCTAAAAGAATGGGACTATTGCCCTGTGATTGTGGAATCACGCACAATGGTAACCCGACCTAAATGACTGAAGATCCCAAGAACTAGGTTCACTGGGTAAAAACAAGTTGTGTAGTGATAGTAGATGAACATGCTAAATTTTAGATTAAGAAGCATGTATTCCTGAAGTGATTAGAGGATGAGTTAATAAAAACTCTTAATGAGATCTATACTCTATTTGGAGTGGAGTACCTACCTTCAGGAGTGCTCTTGATAGACTCACCTTTGTGAATGTGGAAATTTGGTCGTTTCCTATGAGCTCAGACATACATTAAAAGTTAAAAGGTCTCAGCTCCCACTTCAACTTCCCATACGTCACCACCGTACGATGCATAGACAGCAGCTCCACCGCCATCTACCGACCATCAACTGCATCATGTCTGGTGCCCTAAATTGAGCTGCCCTATCAATTCGAAACTTGGAATGCCGTCGACGGTAACAACTGTGGAGCCCCCTTTATGCTGCCTCCCTTCAATCGCGCGCTATTTTTATGCTTTAATTAAGAATTTAATCCTTTTATGTGGTTGAATGCCCCATTCAGAATTTAAGCCTTTCTTTCATTAAGAATTTATGTGGTTGAATGCCACATTCAATATTCAGTATTCAGTATTAACTGTGGGGTCAAGTGAATGCCACATTCAATATTCAGTATGTTTTTGGGATGGCAGTTGAATGGAGGGTGTTGTGGTTAAATAATTCGGGGTGAAAATAGAAAAAGTTGCTAAAAAATGAAGACGGTAAGGGGATTGGTTATGTATAAAAGCGAAGGGTAAACACAATGTGTGTGTGGCAGCAACAAGCTAGGTAGTAGAACGGAAGTGAGGGGAAAGAAGGTAGCAGGAGGTAGAGTGTTGGATAATTACTAGTTAGATGGGATATATAGGTTAATATAGGGAAGGATTATTGATCCATGCTAATTAGCTAACATGAATGAATGTCGTAGTCTGGGCAAGGAGAGTGGGCATGTGTTTCTTCTGTGTTTGGGACAAATAAGTTGAGAAATAGTAAGCTATATAGCGAACAGATGTGCATGCCCATGTGTGCCTATCAAGCTATATGCAGATAACGTTATCAGTTGTTGATAGTTAAGCAAACATGAAACAAAGGATTCAAGTCAACAACACTAGCAGAGGTTAGTTTAACAGCTGGAGCCTGGAGGTAGAACAAATTTAATTAGTTAAAGCAGCTGAGAGGTGAAAGAAGATAACACAGAATAAATATGTATGCAAGGTAGCAGAAAAGAAAACGGGGTGGGCTCAGCTAGCTGTAAAATTAAGAAGCATGGCCGCGGTTTGTAGTTTGTGGCAGTGTAGTGTCCATGTGTGTGATACATACAGAAATAGAAAAGATAGTGAGCTGAGCCTGAAGTCCCACATCGCCGAATGGAGGAAGAGTCGCTTGGTGATATGCTAGGATGGTGGGTAAGGAGTTGTCACTTCGGGGACATCCGATAAAATTGGAACGATACGGAGAAGATTAACATGGCCCCTGCGCAAGGATGACACGCACAAATCGAGAAATGGTCCAAAAAATTTTTATCCCCTTCCGCCCAGCCAAACTCCACGACCAGACAAGGTTGCTCTTGCTCATGACTGCACTGCGGTGATGCCTTACTGACCTTCAACCTGAATGAAGTTCAGCTACTCTCCATCACAACACACAGTGATGATGAAGAAAAGTCTGCCTAGGTGCCATCACAACACAGTGATGAAGCAAAGTCTGCCTGGGTGCGTGCATCTTTATTTACCACGCACATCTGCCCTTCTGATCACATCATTACTTACTTAAGCTGGTTTCCCACATTTCCTCATTTCTACGCAGTAAGTTTCCATTGATTTAAATATGAATTGCAAGTAATTAAACCTGCTACCTGCTTAAGTCTTACGGGACTTTTGATTCTTACTAAATCCTTTTTATATTCTTTTTTTTTTAACGATAATACTCAGTCCTCAGATTCAGATGGGTTATGTCCTTCAAAGTAATGATTTAAATTTATGTTTACGGTATAAAAATTAAAATAGCAGCTGTATGTTTTTTTTATGTATATTACCAAGTTAAGGTTCAGTTTGTTCAATTTCTTTTATCTTCGACAGCCTTTTTGTCCTTTGTTTCTTATTTTTTTCAGGTATATAATTAAGCTTTTTGCTATTATTGTGTTGGTTAAGTAGCACAAAATTCTTTTCACCCGTTAAATGATGTGATTCTTTAGGTTGTGTTTGAAATCTTACACATAAACAAACACTCATCATTATTTTTGATCGACTAGTTGTTAGATAAAGCAGTGAACCAATCGTACTTTTATAAAGTTTTTGGTCAAAATCTTTTTCATTTTCTTCTTTAACTAAACATATGATTGAACTCGTTGATGTTGGCTTAATAGTAGTTTTATTCATTTCAAACCGTTTAAGTAACTTTTTATAGTATTTTCTTAACAACTAAAAATACCATATGTGTTTATATGTGATATAATGAGATTTGGTATATAAATGACAAAGTAAGATGTATAATAAAAGGATAAAAGAAATTATCACATAAGATTTTTTGGCGATTGAGAGAATTATTTTTTAGCCTTGGTGGTATTGAGATTAATTTGGAATCTGCCTTCTTTTGGATATTTGCAACATTTTGTTGGCGGGCGGGGATGTAGTCTGAGCTCATTATCATGGTGTGATGGGGGTAGCTTTGCTGGAACCCATTAGACAAATATTCATTTTTGATTTCTATCTTATTGTGAGATTTTGATTGATAGTGGAGTTCTATTGAAGAGTTTATGATGTGAAGAGAATTTGATTCGAGATGGGGTGTGGCAAATATGTGATTTTGCATCAAGGTAAAGTGTTAAATTTAGGTGATACAAAATCACAAATTGATTGGAACAAATTTGCAAAAAATGAAAAGTAAATATTTTTATAATTGGAATACATTGATTGCATTTGATGAGATGGTAGAAAAATAAATAGAGGGATTAATTTCTTCCATTTATGCAAAAGAAACAGATTGATTTACTTTCTATGTTTGCACATTTGTTCCTATGGTAATTTCCCTCCATTATATTACTACCATATGTTGGTTCGTAATGTGAACGATGACATTAGTCTAAACCCATCCTGGCATGGAGCCAACGATCCCCAAATGGAGTGTCTCTTCTTGTTAAGCCTATTTGAGGTTTGGATATATAAACTCTTATTTTGTAATCTCTTGTAATTTCTCATGTAGAATAAAATCTCTCTCTTTTGAAAAGGACGTACACTATCTTATGGAGAATAGTGGAACCAGTATAAATATTGTGTCTCTTTGTTTCTCTGTTATAGTTATTTACTATTTGCTTGATGTAATATAGTAATTGCTATCACATTATATTGATGTTCAATTGGCAAATCTAGATCCTGCTTATTGCGCTTCTGCATTCGCACAATTTTTGCATAATAGATTGGTATCAGAGTGAGGCGATTTGTTTTAAATTGTGCATGAATCATTTCGACAAAGGTTGGTAGATTCAGTGGTATTTATAATATTACTTTTTTTGGAGAAACGAAAGACGAGATTATGTTGAGAGTGAAGAGCGTTCCAATCTGGGAACTTTGACATGATATGGAGTTTACTACGTTGAAGGGACCATTGGATTTGGGAACTTTTGATCATGTTTTAGACAGGGGTCTTCATGTTGATGATGCTCGAGGGATCCAAGATGATCAGGAAAGGAGCTCAGGTCAAGTGATCGAGGGGTGTCAAGACATGGATCTTTTTGGTATTACAAACTTTTTTTAAACCGTTGTTTTTGCGTGGTGCATTTTCATGAGGAAGTTGCATCTTTTGCATGCGGTGGGTGAATTTTGTAATGGTTTTGATTAAGTGGTAGGAGAGAGATTTTTTGGCAATTGAGAGACTTATTTTTTCGCCTTGGTGGTATTGAGATTACTTTGGAATCAGCTTTTTTTTTGGATATTTGCAATATTTTGTTGGCAGACGGGGACGTAGTCTGAGCTCGTTAACATGGTGTGATGGGGGTAGCTTTGCTGGAACCCATTAGGCAAATATTTATTTTTGACTTCTATCTCATTGTGAGATTTTGATTGAATGTGGAGTTCTGTTGAAGAGTTTTATGATGTGAAGAGAATTTGATTCGAGATAGGGTGTTGCAAATATGTGATTTTGCATCAAGGTGGAGTGTTAAATTTAGGTGATACAAAATCACAAATTGATTGGAACAAATTTGCAAAAAATGAAAAGTAAATATTTTTATAATAGGAATGCATTGATTGCATTTGATGAGATGGTAGAGAAATAAGTGAAGAGATTAATTTCTTCCATCTATGCAAAAGGAACGGATTTGTTGTTATGGTAATTTTCCTCCATTATATTATTGCCATATGTTGATTGGTAATGTAATTGATGACTCACATGAATTTGCACTGGCTATATATTGAGGAGTACACTTTAGTGTAAACCCATCCTGACATGGAGCCAGCGATCCACAAATGGAGTGTCTCTTCTTGTTATACCTATTTGAAATTTGGATATGTAAACTCTTATTTTGTAATCTCTTGTAATTCTCTCATGTGGAATAAAATCTCTCTCTTTTGGACTGGACATACACTATCTTATGGAGGATAGTGGAACCAGTATAAATATTGTGTCTTTTTGTTTCTCTGTTATAGTTATTTACTATTTTCTTGATGTAATAGAATATTTGCCATCAGATTAGATTGATGTTCAATTGACAAATCTAGATCCTGCTTACTACGCTTCCGCATTCACACAATTTTTGCATAACAAAAATGGCATTCTTCTTTAATATCAATTCGTTTGCAAAACGAATTGAGCTTGATTTGCACTCCAGTTAAAAGGCTTACTGCTCTTTTGTACTATAATTTAAAACAATGCAGATAAGAGAGTTTTAAGAAAGAGAGCAAAAAGAAGAATGTTCTGTATATTTCTTTTTCTATCTTATTCTTTATATAGAAAAAATAAAGAGTAATTTGGTGGGAGAAAAGTTAGACATAATTAATACCATTATTAAATCAGAGAAACGTACAAAAATGTTACAATTTTTATCATGTAAATTTGCATATTTCAAAAGAAATAAATGATAATCAATCTTAATTGTATGAACGTTAGCATTAGCAAATACTATTTGTAAGACTCTTTATTGTATGAACGTTGTAATACTGAAATGTATCATTTTATAATAAGTGCATATATTTACAAATCAATCATTTATTAAAATGTGAATGAGAGCAAGTTAGATAAGGATATATATAATTGGGTAGTGAAAGTAATCAAGCAATACATCATGTAGAGAAATGTAATAATTAAAATTATAAATTTCAACTGTTTGAAAAGTGCAAAGAATTTTACATCGTATGTATAGGAAAACATAATATATTATCCTTTTAATATGTAATAATTTCTCTTTTTGGTTTTAAAGATCATACCCTAAATGATGCCCTCTTCGTCACGAATGCTCAACATTTGTCAAAATATAAAATATTTGAAAGTAGTGTATAAATTTTGAATTATTGTTTACCATTATAATATCTTGAATTTTAGTTGTTTAATTAGTGTAATTAATTTTTTTCCTACCTTTTATCGACTGCTATTAGTATCAATATAGTGAAAATAACGACTGAGAATTAAGAATAATTGTAGTTTTTGTTTTCTTTCCTCCTTGTTCCAGGATTGAGACCGACGTCGAGAATATGGTGACGTCAGAGTCAAAAATGTTTTGTAATGGTTTTTTTTAACGTTAAATATAATTCTAATCTAGTAATGAAGCTAGGAATTTTATTTCGTACATACATATGTATAGAATAAAGTTAACTTAGTGATGTATTTTATAGAAGCGAGAAATTAAAATAAGACAAAAAGCAATATGTGGAGAAAAACCGTGTTAACTACGTACATATGCTATCATATAAAAATCCCTTATGCAAATAGAGTAATGTAAGAAATGTGGAAAGCATATATACATGCACGTTGAAGCATAAAATTAGTCGTAAAAATATTGCAGGAGAAGTGGGAAAAAAATTATAATCAAGTAAGCTTGTGATTACATGTTAATAATATGTCTTGTATATAACGTTTCTAGTATGCATACCCTTTGTATTTTAAATATTTTTATTTTTCACTAAAACTTTTGTTGTCTTCGTGCAATTTCTATAGACAATAACATATAGCTGATCGTTACTGAAAACAGATAAATGCCAACTTGAGAAATATTTTTTTCCTTCCCGACAGACTTGAGAAAACAACAGTTTTCTTTTGCAAATTAAATAAAATAGAAAAAAAATATGAGTATCATATGGGTAAATAAGCGTGCATATAATCATACAACATATATATATATATATATATTTGCAGATTTCAAAATATAGGCTAAGTGTTAAAATCAATAGTATAGACAACAAATATTTGATAACCTTCTTTATGGATAAAAGGGGTACATATGGCCTTTGACTGGACACCCATAACTTTAAGATGGGTACATAAATTTCAACGTTAAGTTATAAAACTCAAGAGATAAGTTTTGATATAAAGTTTGAATCAATCGAGTTGCATGACCAAAAGCTATCATAGTTTCCTTTCCATTGCATTTAGTTGCTGACTTACCATGAGCTCTACGAACAACAACAAACAAACTGATAATACTATAACATACATGTCAATATTCATTGCCAGTATCGAAACCTGCTTAACATAAATTGAAATTCTACGTACAGAAAAATAAACTAAGATTAATGCCTACAAATAACAGATATGACATCAAGTTATTTTGTTTATTTGTAGTTGCTTATTAAGGGGGATATAATATTACAATGAACTAAAAATATTACTATTAGTAATTTCTTAAATGTAGCAAAATTATAATATTATGATTGTGGTAAATTTTCAACATCCAAACAGACATAAACTTAGGCCATCTAAAATTTTGTGTAAACAAACATGCTTATGAAATCAAAATAGCCTAATATATGAGTTATGAAATCAAAATTTATAAACCAATATACCAGAATGTCGATCATTTGTGCAACTATATGAGACTTAAAATAAAAGTACAATTCATACAAAGTCCATCAAAAGAATGGAAAGATTTTGCTAAAGTTAAGGATTTACACAAAATTGACTGAGCATTTGAAACAATGAATATCAAAAATAGTCTAACTTCATTAAAGCAAAGTTTTGAAATTAGATAGCATGCGAAACAGAAGAGTTAGAGACTAAAATTTATTAGGACAATAGATCATCACCTATCAAAACACAAAACCAAGTCAACGTATCTTCAAATTACACACATTTGTTCAGGTAAGAATTTTTTTTATCATCTGTGCCAATAGGTAGAAATATGGATAATCATCAAATTTTTGCATGGTAGTAGGAATTGTCGATAGACAGAGTGTTGAAGGGTAGAAGTAGATATTCATTTTTATGATTATGATTTTAGAAGATGTTAAAAACCAACTAAAGAGGGACAATGTGGACTTATTGAAGAAAATAAACAAGACTTAAAAACTAGAGTTTAAAATCAAAAATAAGATAAAAAAATTTAATTAATTAGAATTAGAATAGGATTTGAAAATGGAATTTGAAAATTAGAACATAATTTGAATTTGAACCTGGAGTGCTATTCAGAGTCTTACATAAACTAGACTCTATTACTATATTTATCTTGAACTCTTGAAATCTTGATTACTCATGAGTCTTGAATCTTAAATCTCTTGAACTCTTAAATTGTGCAGTCTTCAGTATTAATACCTGTATACAAATCATGCATATATATATATATGTATGTGTGTATACACTAGATAAATGTGTTAGTATATATTTTATAATCAATTAATATTGAAATCAGGTTGTTGTCATCAAAAATCCATTCTCCAACATTGTTTACAAGTGGGTTTTTGTGAGGCATACAGGAAACCTTAGGGTTTGAGCTACACCTTAGAAGAGCTTGTCACCCTCATACTGATGGTCGGGACGAAAGAGTTAATCATGTATGGGAAGATCTCTTGCGAGCTTGCAACTTAAACTTTGGAGGTTCGTAAGATGATTATTTGCATCTCGTGGGTTTTGCATACAATTATAACTACTAATCTAGTATTGGTATGACACTATATGAAGCTTGTATGGTATATCATGCAATGCTCCTTCGTGTTTGTTAGAAATGGGCGAAACTTGAGCCAAATATGCTTAGGGAGACACTAAGAAGATTAAGATCATTCGATAACGGATGAAGCTACTCAGGACAAACAGAAAAATTATGTCGATAAGGGACGTGGAGATTTAGAATCTTACATTGGCTACTTGTTGTTTATCAAGATTTCTCCCTAAAAAAAGTGTGATTTGGTATGGTAGAGCGGGTAAATTGGTACCGAAGTTTGTTCATCCTTTTTAGATTCTTGAATGGATTGGGAGATCGGTCTATATAGTTGAACTAACTTAAAAGACGGCTGGGGTACACAATGATTTTCATGTTTTCATTCAAGGAAGTTCATACATGATTCCAATGTAATTATCGCACTGGATCAATTTGATGATATATAACTAGAACAAGAAGCTTTAAGGACTTCGCAAGCCTGTTCGTATCGTAGGACATGATGCAAAGAAACTTAAAAGGAAAGCAGTGAAGCTTGAAAAGGACCAGTGTAGTGAAAATGAGAGTGATTGCACTTCGAAGACTGAGGAGAGTATAAGGACATTGTATGCAAAAAAAAATTATTGGTAAGATTTAATCCACCGCTTCTATTTTCATTCAGGATATCGTTAGTTTTCCCCTGTTTAGTGCCCTGCATGCTAGGATTGGCTTATACTAGTTCTTTATTGTTATGGCTGCTATTGTTAGAGTTTGTGCCCTAGAGGCAATCCATTTGATGTGATTAATAACACTGTTGATGTCATATTTTTTTGAACAAAAGATTTTATTATGTTATATATACTACGTAATATAAATATTAACATAATTGAAGTCCTTAGAATAATAGTATATAATTATATAGTTTCAAATAAGTGACTTGAACATGATATAATATAATATAATATAATATTAAGCATTATAATTCTTAAATGTGCCTAGTCAAGTTTTATTGCATACATGACAACTACAAAACATTGAGACTAGTATGTTGATTGACTGATGATCGTATCTCATTAATCAATAATATCTCTGGTATTAATGTCAATACATAAATACGTAATAGAGAATATTGTATTGGGGTGACCTAACGTAAGAAAACTTCATGAATCATAATTAATAGTGTCTTAAGTAATTCTCATAGTGACAATAATGTAATGGTCCTCAGACCTGAAATCATTATATATTTTATTCGAAGATATTTGTGTTTTAATATCATCAAAAGTTAATTTTAACCGAGTAGACGATAAAGGTGGTTATCAGAACGTTTTGAATCAATTAAATAAAATGAATGATCTATATGGAATTTAACCCTACAATTTAAGTAGTGATATACGTGGGCCTCTTGATTGAGTGAGACTATGAAATGCATGCCGTGCTCAGATGTTGATTTGTTTTATATAGTCTACTCATATATTAAGATAAAAGGATTAATTATGAAGAGGATGATACGTTCCATGCCTCAAGTTTGATCTTGGATATAATGGTTAAAAGGATTAATTACGTTGAAACATTGGTCATA